>JAHVAK010000480.1:0-2400000 GCA_019845155.1 Luehdorfia chinensis | reverse complement strand
TATTGACAGTTTTTAATCACATGAGTAAAATCACTGCAGTATAAAATAAACAGGAGGGGCCCTAATATGGAGCCCTGTGGAACACCCCTAGTAACAGGTAGAGGGTGTGACTAAATAATACCTGTACCATCCGATTTGTGCAGCTCAACAATCTGATGTCGGCCACAGAAGTAACTGTGAAACCACTTAATTGTGCTATTTTCGAAGCCATAATATGACATTATGTCTAATATATATATAGGCTGTGTTTTTTGCAATTCAATTCAACCCCCAAAACGAGAAAAGCTTTAGGGTGTTATTATGATTCATCATGATTATCATCATCATCATCATCATTATTACAGACCTGCCAAGCTCTACAACTATAGGGTGGGCCAAAAATCATTTTACATTTGAAATATGAATAGAATAAAAACTACAGATTATATTTTCTTCATCATTTATTCAATGTAACGAACATCTAATCACATCTCGACGGGCATTTCTAAAAAATAAATTGCTATTTTTTAGAAATGCCCGTCGAGATGTGCCCTGTCTCATTGTTCACACTCCATTCAACGACTACGCAAACTTTGGAAAACTCGCTGACACATGCTGCGGAGGCTATTTAGTCGTGGATATTCTGTTATAATCGGAATATTGTCGTCGGTTTATTATGATACACACGACGTCTCCGGTATCACTACAAGAGAAAATTGCAATGGTCAGGGCTTCTCTGAGGCCATAGAATATCAACTCTGCGAGAAATCAATTTGTTCGGAAACATTTCATTGATTACCGAGAAAGTCACGTTTGACGAAAGACATGTTGCTCTATCTTGTTGCCTTCTGCTGTTGTGTCCTTTATATTCATGTATTGTATGTTGCATTTATTTCTTTCAATTATTCCTTTTGCTGAATGAATGAATGATGTCGATTGGCTCATAAATAAGAATATTTAATCAGTTTTATTATTTTCAAATATAACCTCATCAGTAGCTACTTTGCAGAGATGAAAACGTTTTCGATTAACGTTTTCGATTAACATACGTAATACGGGTAATTACTACCAATAATTTAGTTACCGAATCATAATCGCGAAGTATTGTGTTATCTGTCTACTGTTTGCTTGAAACCAGGTTTACTGAACTACGTGACTGTATCGTACTGTTAACGTAATTAATTAGTTGATTGTTATCCCCTGGGCGAGTTTCAATATTAGATCTATGGTTGAGATACGTAGAATTTGATATCAAATATTTGTTTCTGTTAGTCATACGGAATATATGATATAATTTCGATCGCCCATAGTTTTATAATGGGACTGTCACATTTCTATACATTTATAGTAAAATAAACAAAGTATTTACAACTATTATAAAAAAAAATGTAAGTATATAAAATAAATATGATCATACCATCGGGCGTACCGCAAGGATCAATACTGGGACCACTTCTTTTTGTAATATTCATTTTAGATATCGGTAGATGTTTTATAAATTCTAAAGTTCTTCTTTTTGCTGACGATATGAAGATACTTAAACATATTGAAACTGAAGAAGATGTTCGTTATCTACAAGAAGACTTGACAAGGTTCGAAATGTACTGTGTAGATAATAACCTGGAACTCAATGTGTCAAAATGCTGCTTTATGACCTTCTCAAGAAAATATTCTTTGATCAATAGTGTCTACACGTTGAAGGATTGTCCCATTAAAAGAATCCATGAATTTAAAGACCTAGGCGTAATTCATGACGATAAACTCTTATTCAGCAAGCATATTGACTATATAGTTAAGAAAGCATCCAAGGCTCTCGGCTTCATCATAAGATCTTCCTTTGATTTTCAGGACATAAAATCAATAAAATACTGTACTGCGCTTACGTTCGTACTATTTTGAAATACGCCTCTCAAGTTTGGAATCCACAATACGAGATTTATTCAAGGCGTATTGAAAACATACAGAAAAGGTTCTTACGCGTGTTGGACTTCAAAACACGACAAAAGTCAGATGATTATGAAAAACGATGCAAGCGATATCATTTTATTCCTCTCATACAAAGAAGACTTGTAAGCGACATCTGTTACCTGATGAATATAGCAACCGGCGTAATTGATTGTCCAGAACTACTTTCCACACTGAGTTTCCGCACAAATCAGTTAGTTTTGAGAGAACGTCCACCTCTTCATGTGCCGCACACCAATACTAAATACGGAGGCAACACCTTCATGATACGTGGTAGTAAGTCTTTGAATGCCGTCGCACAAAAGTTTGATCTTGATGTCTTTTGCACACCAACAGCAACTGTTAGACGTAAAATAGCTCAAAACTACTTTGATAAAAAGTAATTTCTCGCACAGATTCGTACTTCTGCTTAAATGTACATATTGTTATCAATTATGTTTATTAGTTGGCGTTATGTAATTTATCCAACAAAATATATGTGGAGATTTGTAATCGGCATACTGTTGTTAATGTATCAACAAATTTATAATTTTAAGTTTTGCTGTAAATCTTCCTAAAAGTATAAAAATAAAAAATAAAATAAAAATAAATTATTTTAATAATCTACGAGTTTATTAAAACTAACCAATATAGGTTTATTTATTTACTTATTTATTTGAACCTTTATTACTTCTTTTACAATTAAAGTATAGAAAGGGCGGACTTAATGTCTATAGGTATTTTCTCCCAATCAACCCATGGAGTTGTGAGATTTTGAAGAAGTACAGCAATAAAGGCAGACGGAAGAAAGAAAAAAAATAAAAAAACCTAAGCAACTCATAAATAAGGATAATACAAATATACTAATTATAAATATGAAATAGTAATAAACATATAGTGTTGTTATACTAACATAACAAACATATATACACATTTTTTTTCATCATATACTTTTTTGCATGATGAATGATGCATGAGACAGGTCTTTTCTTTACGAAGTTTAACGATATACTATCTATAATTACGTATTTTTACGGTTTAGAAAGATTCAAGAAAATTAAAAAGAAATAGTAGTCAAAAAAAGTTGGGAAAATATTTATGTGGACCAATCCCAGTAGTGAAATTTCATATTTTTCAATTTAATTCTTCTTGGCATAATATTACATATATAAATGCCTAAAATTTATTTTAAAACCTATAAAATATATTCAAGAGACCTTATCTATTGGAGTACTTACAAGTTAATTAAAAATATTACAATATAAAATTTACTTTATTTGTATGGAAAATACTCTATATAAGTAATTCATAATAAGAAAGTATTCGTGCATTTAAAATTTACAAGCCCGTCTCTCAAACTGGAAATCTTAGAATTAGAGAGTGTTCGCGTATAGCTAACACCATACTATAAGTCCGGGGGGTTGAGTACCGCGCGGAGGGGCATACCAGACAGCTATATACCTATAGGTATGAGGGTCGAGCATGTCTCTGTAAAGTATTAAGTTGCATAGTGCCAATGTTCGATACAAAGATCCTATGAAAGTAAAGTATATGATAAAAAAGGTCTATTTGAAGGTCTCTTGTAATCAATGACATAATAAAGATGAGTTGGAACTTAAAATTATTAAGATAGAGTAAATTAGACTTTAATTCCATCACATCAGAGAGGCTATTAGCATTTCGGTGCAGGAGCTTTCTCTTTGGCCCCACGTCTTAGGGCCTGACGCCCTAAGACGTGGTATGTAGGTGGTTCTATGATACATGGTCTATACACCAGCGTCTTGGTAGCTTGCTACTATGACACGTTGTTAATTTTTTAGTTAAACAACTTTTGCCAAAGTCGATATTTATCATATTGGTGTGTTGTAAGAAGGCACCATCTATGTGGTAGTCATGATAATACTGACTGCTATTGTGGTATTATGTTTTAGTGATGGTTACATGAATGAGTCGCGGAGGTTTTTGCAGTGTAGATGTCTGCTAAGACCGTATAGAGGCCCTTGTGTTAGCGTATGTCTGGCGATAGTCGTATTAATGCCTGTTGCACCTGTGGTAATGCATCTTTGTGGCAGTTGCTTAGATATCGCTAGTATAATGGTCGCGATTTGCACTTGGTTGGACTCACATTTCTTTAGCTTTGTCCTAGTCGGGTCTCTCTATAACGAGACTGCAGACTGTCTGCCCTCCAATGTGTTGAAAAACAACAATATTAAATAAACCTCTCAGTAAATTAATAACAAATGAATGATAACTGGAAACTTGGTGGTGGGTGAGCCAAACTTGATCGAAATACATAATAACTCAAAAACTCAACATAATACTCAACGTCAGTTACACAGACCCATTTTGACGACTATAATAAAATGCTGACTGCCTGATGGCTGATTGATAATTATAAATGATAAAGAATGGCAAAATACATAATTACAATGGCTGGTGGAGCTAATGCGTCTACTTCATGCGGATGGTAGCTGGCGGGACGAGACTCTCAAGGCTGCGGCCGAAAGCCGTGCAACGTGGGACCCCCATACCCTTGAAGTGAGCAGTGGACTCACGACGTGCTCTGCGGCAAATTGCCGTGCTGACCTTGTATTAGATGTTGATGCCACACTCGACAATCATAAACATCTGCAGTTGCAGCGGTCTGGCGAAGTGGTGGCGCGCACGGAAGGCTTATTTGTTATTGGGCCAGGTGCTCATAATTATTCGATGTGTGCCAAATCCGTACGACGTACATTCACGAAGACTGGACTTAGCTGTATACTTGTATGATGAAAACACGCATTGACATGCGAGACTTCGGTCGAAGTTTGTGCTAATGCACTAACAAGAGGTCAAGCCTTCTTTTTGCTGGTTCGCCAGTTTTGCTGTGAACTACGGTCCCTGTTTCCGACTTCTTGTCAGTGTCGGGGGGAGCACTTGAGATGGACGGCGCTCACCGCACACGGCGGGTGCCGTGTGCCTTCCCCACATTTTTTTAAACAAAAATAGTTTGAGGAGCGATTGCTTGTAGCGGGTTATTAATAACTCAATTTTAATCTTATACAAGTGCGGAATACAAATCTTCTTGTATTAGATATTTTGATAAATAAACATTGTGAACCCGTTACAAAAGTTTAGGGATTACTAATTAATTAGTATTCGTACACTGTCTTAGACTTGAAGCTTCTCTAGTGAATAAACATCTTTCCATGATACACCTAAAAGAACAAGTTACTATAAATAAACCAATTACGATCACAATTAATTAAAATATATCATTCAAATGGCCTAGAATGAAATATCCTTTACAAATAATCATGAAAAGGATTAAGTCTATTTTCTGGTCACGAAATTTATTTTATCAACGTGAAAGTTGAATAGTTATAGAAGCATAGCCGAAAAATTATTGGCTCTAAGTCATAAGGTCTATTGCGCATTTGTAGACCTGGAAAAGGCTTATGACAGAGTGGCAATGAATGAACTGTGGTCGAAATTGTCTATATATGGGGTGAATGGTAGCTTGATACAAGCATTGAAATCACTCTATAAGAATTCCAGTGCTTGTGTCAGTGTAAACGGGGCTTACACAGACTGGTTTAACATCGAAAAAGGTGTTAGACAGGGTTGTGTGGCTTCATCGTGGCTGTTTAACCTATTTATAGACAATTGCTTGAAAGATCTGAAAGAGAGTGCGTTTAAGAATGAATGATCTGACCGTCAAATGCGTCCTATACGCCGATGATCAGGTTATATTAGCATCATCGGAGGAGGAGTTGCAGGTGATAGTTGATATTATGCATGATGCTCTACAAAGCAATGGAATTTATTGAAAATTAATGTAGATAAGACGAAAGTAATGGTTTTTGAAAGAGAAGAAATTATGTCGGATTTCAGAGTTCTGATTGATGGAGAAAGAGTTTGAAAGAGTTTGTATGTTTGGGTTCAAATTTTCGAGAGTCGGAAAGTACGACTGTGACGAAGAGCTTTGGCAGGAAATAAATTATATGAGGCCATGCATAACTTTATGTGCAGCCAGAAAGTATCTAAAAAGGCACGACTGGCTGTACATAGAGGAATACTGATTCCCACACTGATGTACGGTAGTGAATGTTGGGTCTGGCAGAAGAAGCATGAAAATAAGATTATTGCTATTGAAATGAATAGTTTGAGAAGTATAGCTGGAGTGACTTTGATAGACAAACTGAGAAACAACGTGATAAGGCAACGTTGCGGTGTGGTAGAAGATGTAGTGACAAAGATAGAGAAATGGATGCTTAGAAGGTTTGGACACGTAGAGAGGATAGATGAAAGAAGATTGACGAAACAGATTTATGAGACGAGTGTGAATGGGCAAGCTGGTAAGGGTCGACGTAGGCGAACGTATTACGATCAGATCGAAATCGTTTTAAGGAAAGGCCACGTCAAAAATACCCGCAACCGATGAGCTTGTATTAAATCACTAATGAAAGTAGAGGAAGCTAAAGATGCGTCAGGTTCTTAGCAAATGGAAAGATGTATGTATGTAAATTTATTTTACACAGCACGGTCCATCTTGCTTTATTAACTTACTTAACTTACATACAATATTTTATTTACTTTATTAAGTCTAAATTTTGAATTATTTAGTTTGCAATTACTTCTTCATTTAAATTTGTTTCTCACAATTCTTCGTTAATAGTGTTTTAAATTTACGTACGTACGTTTTCATCAACGTACTGACACGTAAAAGTTAAAATATAAATATCTTAAAACAGTTCCCTTCAGCAAATCACGAGAGCGTATATTGTAAATTACGCGAACACCTCTATTAAAAACAGTATTCACATAAGCTTCATTCCCCCTTAATAAAATACTATAAGACAACTTTGCTACATAAATAATTAAAGTAAGCTTGTATCGCAGTGGCTATAACCGTTATTGGACGGATCATTTTTACAGCTAAACTGAGTTTATTAGCTGAGGTGTACATATACCCGACTAAGTTTACTGCAAGTGCTCATGAAAGTGTGCAGTGTATGGAAAATTCAATGAAGGACCCAAATTGTAAAAAGTGGCAAGCTTTTGGTATTTGGTATTGGTAGCAGATGTATTTTTAATATCTTAGATTTTAACAACTTGTCACCTGTGTCATCTATGACACTGTTTCTATATTATTTACCAACACAGTTAAAAACTTGAAACTACACTTAAACATCACTATGTTGTGGTCGCCACATATCAACGAGATAGGCAAAAAATGTTATACTCATTTCAATCGCTTAAACGACTTCAAAAATGTTTGCCCTTTCATGCCAAGTTAATGTTGGTACAAACTTTGGTCTCTCTTCATTTCGATTATGCAGATATTTGTTTTCTTGATGCTTCAAAGCAGCTTTGCAATAAATTAGAGCGTCTTCAAAATTTATGCATACGATTCATATATGGCCTGAAGAAATTTGATCATGTCTTTGAATTTCGTACTGAGTTAAAATGGCTTCTTCGCCGACGTGATTTGCATGCTGTTTGTATGCTTCATAATATAATACATTATCCTTCTAATCTAGGCTAGAAAAGTTTTGAAAAGAAAAGCACAATTTTTTTTTTTAGTAATAGCAATATTTATTACAAGTTCATACATAATATCTCGCTTGCCCCGTCAGTGTCTTTTTATTTTCAAGCTGATCCGTGACCGTTAGCGTTTGATAAATTAACCCCTGAATCAGTGAAAACGTATTGTTATTAGGTAATTACTTTCAAAGTTTTTTGGAAGCCCAAACACAAACTTCCACGTTTTTTACTTCAAAAAAGACGTCCTTACTATAAACATTCGTCCATTATTTTATACCCTATGGGGACGAATTTCCAAAAACACTGATTTTTATGTTATATAAACAGAAACCTAAACCCCAATTTCCACAATTTTCAAAAATTAGTAGATAACTTTTCAAAAATCTTTCTTAATGCTCACTTTCATTATATTAAGAACTTCTGTGCAAGATTTTGATCTTCTAAGCCCACTGGTGTAGGCTGTGCGTCGTTTGTCGGCCAGTGTTTAAGTTTTATTAAATAGATTTACGAAAAATTATTTCTCTTTTTATATTTGCCAATGTTAGTTTATATATAAATGTTAGGTTAGGTATATTACTCAGTGATGCCAGTATAGAACCCGGCAGACAAGCGGCTTTTCAAAAGCGTACGGATCCTGATATCTTGCCGATGGGGAACCCTTCAGGCAGATGGCTAATAGATCCTTATTAAAGGAATACATATTATACATACTTTAACGTACCGTGTTGTTTCCTCTCCTCCTGCGGTAGATTGGCTGCGATGTTCTTGTGTTCAATAGTTTATTGTTATGTTGGTATTAAGTTTCTTAGATTATTATTTTGATTCTTTATCCTGATATAGGTCCTACCCATTAGTGTTACACGCTGCGTCTGATTTTATGATCCTTAAAGGTTTCCTTACTTAGCTAGCGTATAATGTAGTAGTAATCATATATAGTTATTTTGTTTTCTTTGGATCACTCGATTATGACTAGGTCTTTTATTTTAACTTTCAAAGTTTGTCTTTATTTTAGTAAAAATAAAAGTGGTAAATTGAAAGTTTAAATTTATTCAACTTTTAAACTTACAAGGATAAGATATATATTTAGCGTCGCAATGAAACACGCAAATTTCACCAATCCGCACCAAAGAATTTTGACGAGCCAATCATACTATCAGGTATAATGGGACTTATCGTAATGCGAGTAAGTCTTTACACTTTGACATATTGATTAATTGCAGTTACGAAAGAGTAGAAGAAGCAAAAGATGTGTGACAAGTAGAAGGATGTGGTGTCTGTATAACGCAATGGGAAAGTGATCTGACTGTCTGTATGTTTTCGCAATAGTCCACTTAAATAATATGTATATATTATATGTAAATAGGGAATTTTTTAAGCACATGACAACAGATAGAAATCAAAACCTAATCTGGAAAAACAAATACTGAAATAGTTTCAAATACGATATGGTACTAAGTACCAAAATAGCAGTTAGGCGGCCACTACGCTTTCAGATTACCATCAGTTTTTTTTTAACATCAAAAATGATAACTGACAGAGACATGCCCATAAAGTTTTAAGGCGTATGGAGTGTTGAAGTGACGAATAGTCGGTGATATTTGCGTTCGATCTATCATCCGTCATTCGTGAAAGAAACAACTGATACTTTAATGGCAATGTAACGAACGCCGTATGGGCTATATTTTGACAGTTATTATTATATATCTTAATAAATCAGGAAGCAGGTATGAGTGCAATAACTGCCGCGGTATCGAGTTGACGTGCCACACTATTAAGTTGATAGTCGAGAGAGTGACAGAAAGCTGGATACGTATGGAATGCTCACGCTCCAAAAATCAGTACGGTTTCGTACCAGGCTTGGCAACAGTGGACCCGACTTTCGCCGTGGCCATGAAAGCTGAAGAACACTGTGCGAAAGAAAATTTACGTTGAATTTCCTGACATGGAAAATACTTTTTGAGTATACTTAGAAAAATACTTTTTTCTCAGGATGCGAAAGGTTCCCGAAGCATACGTGTTTATTATCGCCGACATGTACAAGAATGCTCGTTCCTTCACAAAAACGACAGTAGGAATGACGAAATCCATCCCAGTCACAGAAGGGGATCATCAAGGCTTACTTCTGTGTCCTTTTCTGTTCAGCATAGTGCTGGACACTCTCACTGAAATGCTAAATAAAACATGGAATGTAACGTCACTACCTAATCCGCGCTAGTCGGATAAGGCATGCAAAATATAGTATTTATGCAATGTTTCTGCTGAAAATTAAAAGTACCAATAAAAATAACAACCGTAAAGGTATTGTTATTTAAATCACAAAACATATATAAATCAACATAAATCAACAGACGTAATGAATCAAACATGTGTAAATATTAACTAATAATTTTCTATAAACCAGAATTTATATTTATGAGGTATAAAACATGTTTAAAACTAAGTTTTCCGCTTCATGTAAAAGTAATTAAAAAATGTATATTAAGTAATAAAAAAATCTACGTTTCAGCCGCAGGTTACAAAAAACTTTTATAATCATATCTGGACGAGATTGTAATTTAAAATCTGGCAAGGATTGATTATCTCATCGCCACTATTTCGGTAAAAGTCGAAAAATTCTCACTCCGCATTGCGTACCCACGAACAGTCGCTATACTGTCAAGATTGCATATAATGGTATTAGTCTGCACGAATAAAGGCTGTCCGTGCAATATCTTAGTCGCCTCTTACGATACCTCGGAAAGAAAGAGGTAGGAGTGCTATTCTACTTTGCCGGACATCTATCGGCTTATACAGTATCTATACAAAAAAGAGCTGCTCAAAGAGTGATAATTGAAATCAATAAAAAAACGTATTGTGTGATATATTAAAAATACTAATTTATTACAATGAGATAACAAAATAATTTCAGTAATAACCCGTTCTATATGTCGTATTTAAAAATTACTTTCTTATAAAGTCACAATATTTGTAAAAATATACAATTTAACCTTTTTTTTTTTTAATTAAATAGTTTGTAATAATAATGATATGATGTACGTTCTCAAAACTCATTAAAGTTGTCCATTTTATCCATAATCAGATCTAATACAATATTCCTCATAACTACAATAAATTAAACCATTTCCAATCAATATTAAAAATTGAAAATACATCTATAGATATAGATTATTCTTTCCTCTTTAATGTATTTTGTCCATTACTTTACTTGTATCATTAAAACAGTGTACAAACTTAACTGCGAAATACAGCAGTCACAAAAAAAGATGATTATCCGTTCCATCTTGTCACATGTATTTCTGAATTTACAATTCCTTTGATTAACGTACGTAAAAATAAATTATAATACAATAATAATAGCCACTGGGTCAAACATGGCTGACGTTTATTTTAAAATTATACAAAAATACGTCGTCTGTACACAGGTAACTATGAAATATGACATACTATATAATGCTTAAAACTAAATTAAATATCTATCACATTTTTCAGAAAGAAATGCTTTACAATGCAATATTATAAAGTATCTTCTATTATAAGTAGTATTAGTACAAAGCCATCAAACTCGTCAAAATCCATCAATGATCATAAAAAGCAAAAGCATCGATGTTCACTATGAGCATATTGATAAAGTTTCCCCACCAATCTAATGGCTAGATTGAAAGTATTGTAAAAAATCGTTACGCATTTTATTTATTCATCCCAATATACGCAATCAACATAAATCAATGCCTTTATCGATAATGATACCCATCTCAACGAGAATAGCAAAAGTGATAAAGATGGCGTAAAGGACAATTAACACATATCCAACTTTTTTCCTCAACTGAAATTTTCCGATGTATAGCGTAACGTACAAGCTAAAGATGGCTACTAATAGTGAGCCAACCACAAAACCAATACCGGCGGAGTTTATGTAGACAACGGTACTTTCCGCGCCCTGCCCCACAAGAGTTAATGTTCTGATGAGCCAAGGAAAACCAAGAGCAAATAAGATCGCTAAAGAATTGGCTCCTAATGCATTTGAGATTCCCATTCCACCTTCACCTGAAAATAAATATTTACTATTAACAAAATTTGCGAAATCTCTCAATTTACAGACAAATTCGCAAGCAGATTTCATTTAAAATGAACAGGCAATACAAGCCAACGTTATTATAGGTTAAGTAACTTTGTATATTTCTTTATTCTGCTTTAATTTGTATATTTATACGACTACTTAAAATTAAAATTGCCGATAATTACCATTGACAACGACACAAAAACACAAAAGATTAATTTTCATAATAATCAATTGGCAACTATTACAAAAGATTTTTATCAATGTCCTATCAACGTATATTTCGTAACCGACGAAATTAGAACATGGTTTTCAAAAAAAGATTAAAAATGAAGATTGCTTCAAATCTCGTTCTACATACAGGCGAGTATGGGTTTTATAGCATTGTCGAATACTTAAAATATGGTGGATTAATTCAGAGAACTACAAACGGAGACAATGTAACAGCAATATTAAGCTGAAAACTTTTCGAATTAGTCTTTTCTTTTATGAAGGGATTATATTTTAATAAATTCTATTCATATTCTGTTTAAAGTCTCTTCAAATTGTATCGTAATGTCCGCACAATCTGAACTAAATCATATATCATCATATTGCTTTTAATAATCTATTTTTTCAATTGGCCATTATACAACTGGACTTATGGTGTGGATATATTTGTCTAAAGACAATATATTGTTGCACTGTAAGTGTTGAAGTATTAAAATGAATAAAGAATTTTCGACGAAGTTTTAGATTACATAACTAGTTTAGAATAAAACACGTAATTATATGGATTAGATATAGCATGTGTGAACGACATGACAAAAATATCTCTTATATCGCTTCATTACAGATTATCGCATAATAATATACTTCAATCATGAAATCGATTAGTTACACTGTCAAAAAAAATTGCATCGATCAAGCACGAAGATAAACACAGTGTAATAATTCGCTAAAGCTTTTTAAATTCAAACTTAAAAATCGCAAAACATATAATTTTTCAATTCCAATTTCTTCATTCGAAATAATAATATATTCGCAATAAAAAAATATGAATACATTTTGTCATTCTTAATAATACGTTCATTTATATACGTTCATTTATTATTCGCCAGATAAAATTTTCTAATTGCATTATACGCACCTCTTCTAGACATTATGTATATCGAACATGCTTCAGGTAGACAACCACCGAACGCCAAAAATGTCATTCCCATCACAGAATCCGGTATAAAGAAAGTGTGGCCTGCAACATTAAGGATAATCGATTAATATTTACATATTTTGCGGATGTAATTTCGTACGAAGTGTGCTGAATTTCACTTTTGGTTCCAATTCTTTGAAACTGAACGAAACAGACAATACTATGCAACGCTAAGTGATGATGATATTCTCTGACAGACGTTTAGAATATCTTTTTTTCAACTGTATGGGCCAATTTTTTTTATTGGATAAAGTGATGAAACGAGCAAAACGTTCACCTGATGGTAAGTGCAAAGTCTGTCCATAACGAATGCGATGTCTGTGCCAGAAAATTTGTGTGTGACACAACACTGTGCCCATCACCCTGAGACATAGGTTCTTAAGTCTCATATGACCAGTGATTACGCTAGCTCACAGTGCCCTTCAAACCGAAACACAGTAATGTTTGCACACTACTGCTTCACGGTAGAATAACTGGCCCTGGGGTGGTACCTACCTAGATTCCTGCATAGGAATCCTACCTAAGTGGCCCTAAGTTATTATAACCAACGCAAACAGCTACTCATTCTTCTTTTCATATACCATGTAAGTCGATTATATTGAGATTACAACAATGATAGTTCTACAATTATTCAGTTTAACTATGACCTGAATTTTCTCATAATTTTATGCCTTCTGACCGGGACTCAGTAGTCATAAACGCAGACTGTTGTATAAGTATCTTCAAAAATTAAAACTTACCAATTACTGTCATGCTCCATGTTACAAAGTAGGAGTTGACACCAATCCAAATGATACACAAGATGAAGGCCAAGGGATATAATTTCCTGTATTTTCCAGGCAAAGGAATTGTGAAACCAAGAACAAACTGAAGCGGCCAAGTGTACACCCACCAAATTCTATGACCTAAGGAATTCTCTTTTGGAAATCGCCATAGGCTCTTTTCTGACGTTTCTTTCTCTTCCACTGCAATTTATCAATAACACAACATTAGACATGACAAAGCAAAAAAATAAATAAAAAATTGTCGAGATGTTGTTGATGAATTAAAACTAATAAAGTATTTGTAAATTTAGGTACTTTTTATATGAATTCGAGTTATATTTGTTATCTTCTGTAAATTATGGAAAGTCTAATATTTTATTATATATATTATCTTATACAAATTTCAATGACTCGGTTAACCCAGTAACTAATTAATTTGCATATATGAAACTGTGAGTGTGTGTGCCCACAATTTCGATTTCAACGTGGAACCAATATTTTTATATGCAGCCTGCAAACAGTAGTTTGAGCATGAGCAGTTATTTATGTAAATAACAAGTAGCAACACACAACAAAATATGTTGTAGTTTTAGTGGCAACATTATCAGGTTAGTTAAATAAATAACAATAAATATCTAATACCTTTTTCAACGACAGCATCTTTTTCTTGATTCGGGACATTATTAATTACTGTCTCGCTGTTGTTAAAAGCCTTATTATCAATGCCTTCTCCAACAAGCTTACTGTCCCTTGAAACAATATCTATAAAATCAAATATATTTATATTTAAAAATGTTTTTTTTTTTTATTTTAGAGAAACTCGAATATTTAAGATTAAAGAGTGCGAAATTTTCAAATCACAGAATTTCTTTTATTAATTTTAACATTGCTGTTTACATCAATATAAAAAAAACAAAAGTCATTATTTTGCACGGGAAACTATAAAGCCTGCGGAATTATTAGTCAATATAAAGTAAGCAATCAACTCACATTCAACCTTGTTTCGCTTCCACTTTTCCACTATAGCATCATATAATGTGAACATTCTGACACTGTTGAACATGATTATGAAATAGATGATGTATAAAACTCCAAGCACCACTGATTCGTACCACTCTATGCGACCGTCCCACACTATGACCACCAGAGCTATTACGTTGCACCCATATATGAGCACGTCTCTCGTTACTGGACGTCTGTCTATTGAAATCGGCTAAAAGTAATAATTTCATAATAATTCATTATTATATATTAAGTCCAATTTTAAAAAGTGTCACGAAAGTTGTTTGCGACTAATTTGCTTGCATTAAAAATTTTGCAAAAAATCAAAAAATCATTTCTTACTAAGAAGTAATTCAAATGAACTTTGTTAAAGCAAACTTTTTTTAACATTTTTTTCCAATACAATAGTGCTATGTCTGCAATAACATATCATTTGTAATAAATATATTTTATTTACATTTGTAGCAGCGAGACCTCCAATCGCAGCAACACCAAGCGCGTTGAAAATGGCTGAACCGACGATCGTACCGACGCCCATGTCGGACTCGGTCAGGAAAGTCGAAATCATGTTGACGAAGAACTCGGGACTTGACGTTGCCACTGACATGAAAGTAGCCGCCGCAACGTTCTGTGGAAATTACTTTTAAATTAACGCCTATAAGTTTATATAATACCATAACCTAAACACGTATACCAAACTCTACTATGTTTTTTTTTTTCTTTATCTTCCACGAATAAAGATATCTTTATTGTTAATTAACGGAATGAAAAGATAAATTTTCTAAGAATTCTCTTAGTCTGTGACATTTAACGATTTTAACGAAGATATTTCAACGATGCAAATACCAAAAAAAGTTATTTGTTATTTTCATAAAATTTCTTAAATGTATTTATTAAACAGACCGAGACTAGGTTAAGTATTTAAGGTAATAAAGTACTCGAGTACGAACCTGCGGTATTTTCAAGTCCTCGCATATCAATTCCACACAAGGTATAAAATAATCATTGCAAACAATCGTCAGAAGTGTGAAAGAGTAGATTCCGAATAATACGTATAAAAGGAATGCACCTTGCCGTAGTTGCTCATCTGTAAATAGAAAAGTCTTAACCTTTTTAGAATATAATGAGCATGTTGATCACTTTACTTATGCCTTCATTTCTTACACAACATATGTAAATATGAGAAATGTGTGGTGGCGGCTTAAGAGAAGCTACAACCCCATCTCATCCCGTGGGTTTCGTAAAAGTCGACAGAGGGAAAATAAAAACCAGGAGATGGGCAGCAGCATCTTTCTGGAACATCTGGATAAATAAACTGCGGTTGCCAACCCGCTCGTCAAGCGTGGCAACTATGGCAAAATGCCCCCAAAACGATAAATTTATTATTAACCATAAATTTATTATTCATTATATTTGAATGGGATGATGAAGTTCTGACCGATTTCTTACCCTCAACAATTTCCGAATACTGTCGGAAGATATTAACTGCGCCGCAGATTTATGCACAAACACAAACACTATTTCAACAATTTGTATTTTTTGCAAAAATGTAGGCTACGGCTGAGATTCGAAACCATAACCTCTGATCTCTCGCAATCTCTGACCATGCGATCAAATCTTGATGGTACCCTAAACATAAGGGACCGGAGAAAATATATTTTTATACATTAGATATGCTATTAAAAAGTATGTGTGAAAAGTATCAATTAATAATTTGACAACGTCAGCCAAATAATGCTTTTGAAAATATTTATGGATTGATGAGAACTTGTTACTCCATTTACATAATTACCATAATTTTTCTGCCTTGTTTATGAGAATCAAGCATAAGTAAAAGTAGAGAAATTTATTTACTACGATCCGCGTACAAGTGTATAATATCGAAGCCTCGTTGTGAGATGAATTACGTGTCGGTGATGTGTGTCGCCTTATAACGATGGAAGGCTTCTGGTAGCGCTTCCCGGTGGCGGTACGATGGTAGCTTCGCTTGTGCACGCTATTGCCAGACTGGCGGTGCTCTTCGAAAACTAAATAATACACGTAACTTTTTCATTTAATTGCGTACCTTATCAAATTAAATCATTTAACCGTCATGGATTTCTGCAACGTAAAGCCTGATTCTATTAATAATCAGACTATTTAAGATACCTCAAAGTTCATCTTTGCAGTAGGAAAGAACGAAGAAAGAAAGTAGAAAAAAAACGCATGTCTCTCAATAATTTTCCGTAAACTATGAAGCCGTCGTTTTCTTCTAGTAGCTTACAAAAGTTAACCTATCGCGTCGCATTTCTACCTTTTATGACTCCTCGAATGTTTTTTAGATGGCCAAAATTTTGTTGTGATTATAACAGAAAAAACAATATGATGACCTCTGGGCTGGTTATGAGCAATTTCGAGCTTCGACTTATGCTTCGGATGTAGTAAACTACTCCTGGCAATAGGATAGATCATGATGCCATAAGTATAAACACAAATTCCAGCGACCTTAGCCTTTTTCCTTTCTTATACATATTCTTTGTTACGTGTAAGGGATAAGGTCGTATGGTAGGTTGGATTCAGTATCTAAGATACGGGGACAATCATAATAGATTCATAAGTAATGCGGATCAGCATGAAACTGATGACTGAACTTTGCGGTAATATAACTGGTTAATAAATACATAATAATTATTTTATACGATCGTAATATTTTTCTTAGTACTAACCTGTAAATAAACCGTCGGGAAAACTTTCGATTGAATCACTTCCAACGCAGTCAACTTCTGTTACGACATTCTGAAGGACCTCGGTCCTAGTCCGTAACCACGGCGTCCAGTGCCATGTTTCCCACTCCTCATCCAGTTTTCTCATCAGTTCCTCAGTAATGTACACTGTCTCACCATTACTATTGACTATTGGAACGTAGACTGTGTCACCAGTCGAATCTATTTAAAGATAAATATAAGAAATAAATCAATACTGTTCACTGTATTTTAAACCACATCCGCAAATAGTATTAGGTTTAATTTTGGTTTTCTTTTAAATCGTATGAAAAATCTCAAGTGCTAACTGGCTTATAAAATTTGTCGTAAATTAAAAAGAATATCGGCTTTGATGGAGTTTAAATAGAATCCGAAATCATCTATTGAATATTTGACATGATTTGTACATTATCTAACAAACGTGCTTTTATTACCGCTTGTAGTTTATCACAAACCTGTTAACGGCAGAAACATTGTCGCAAAAAAAATCAGCAGTCTTGTTTGCGCTCGTGTTAACTTCTAACATCGATTTTTTGAACGTTCAGTAAATACACCGTTGCTGTTTGCGATAAGGTTTTAGATTTTATCTCCTGTTTATATATTCCGTTTGATAACAATAAAATGAGACACTTAAGATATATCTTGTTATTTTATTGATACATTAACATTCGTAAACGTAGATTGTTAAATTAATATAATAATGTGTGCGCGTGTGTGTGAACGTGGAAATGAGTTCGTAACACTTCCTAATGTTAAAAAAAAGTAAACTAACGGCATAGAAATATCCAACTGCTGTGCACAGGAATCCTCTCATTTCTGAAAGGGTTTTGGAGGCGGGAAGAGTCCGCCACGCTTCTCCAATGCGGGTTGGCGGACTTCACGTGTCGACGGAATATTTTAGTTTTTCAAACAAGTTTAATCAAGATGTTTTCCCTCGCCGCTGAGTACGTGGTAAATCGGCGTCGACACCGGGGATCAAACTCATATCACTCGCGTACTATGAAAATTAAGTCGAGCTCCCGGCCTTTGAGTTAAAGACCGTAAAAGTTATATAAAGTATAAGTATCTGAGCGGCCGAACGTCGCTCAGCATCTTCCGAGTTTGCTTATTTTAAGTAAGTTAGACGTTTTTGAGTAATCAATTATACTCTAGACTTGCTCCTCGTTTAACAGTATATATAGGCTTCTAACGTATATTGACGCTACCTGCTGTGATTTTACCAATGTCATGTATAGCCCTCTAGCTAGATAAACTTGAAGTGAAAAGTGAAAGTAAAGCATTATCTAAATAAAAAATTTCAACCATTCGTAAAAGCTGTTTCCGAGAAACCAATTACGTATATATACATATACATTTGTACAAAATTCGCTCTCCAAAAGTATAAGAATATAGTTGGCCATAAATTTTGTTTTTTATCCGGCATATATTCTCATTGTTTTTTAAAAGGTCACCCTAGACTAGGATATCTCCTGTATTGTGGGTACGATCTACAGACATAAATAGCTTGCCAAAACACCCATGCCCGGAAGTAATCTTTGGACCCTACAAATATTTGTTCCGTGGGCGAATTGAACGTGCTACCCGTAGCTCAGAAGGCAATCCCTTCGCCAGACTTTCTTACGCTATCATCACGTCACATCACTCTTATATTTTCAACCTACGTTTTTAATTTATATAACTATTTTGACATACAATACGAACCCACACTCCTGCGCCCACATACACTCACGAATCAATATCCCCAAAACACAAGTAAACTTTTCATTCAACTTACGTTAATCGAGTAACTTGTCAATACCGTAGTAAAGAAGCCCTTATTACTGAGTAATAAAATAGAAAATACTAACTGAAATCTTCAAGTGCCGTGACATTGGAAGCAATGCATAACACGAAGGTGGCGTACGCAGCAATAGAAACTGCTCCGTACATTTTCAGTTAACTCAATTTTCGATTATTCCTAATGCGAAACTGAAAAGATAAAACATTTTTTTAATAGAAATACTTTACAGTACAGTAAGAAACATATTATCTTTAATACAACGCTATGTTTAAATTTCTTAAAATAGACCATTTGTCTTTATGAAAATATCTCTTTAATTTTTTAAATATATTTTTTATATTTCCAAATAAAAATATCTATATCAATGTCATACCATTTCAACAATAACATTTTAACGTAGCAATTTAAAATCTATTTCGTAGATAATGTATTATATCATTTGGTTAACACTATTTTTTAACTTAATAATACCAATAGGCTAAGCACGCACATTATTGCAATTCAATAATGGATCACGAAGTATTTGTTAAAAGACGTTGTTTTTAAAGAAAGAAAACGTATGTTTACCGGCAATGTTTAATTTCTTAAGCTGTGTGTGAATTGGAACCTGCAATGCTGGTCACCTACGTGCCTACTTTTATTTGTTAGTATTAGTTTTTAATTTATAATTAAAGTGATTATACTTTATTTTATTCGCAATGTTTATTTTTTGGTAACCACACTATAATATTTATTGAAACAATAATATTAAGAATATTTTTTCCGTTACTTTCATATAAAAATCTATAACATCGCGTTAATAAATCTGTAAAATAGTTTCAAGTCATATTCATTCAAACAGAATATATTACCAATTCTACGTGGAATATATGAAAGAGGAAAACTTTATAGGAAGTGTACCAGACAGTATTTATGAATCCTTTTTCCCTCTCACACATTTCAATAATATCTATTAAAGATTTTTTTTAATTTTTATAGCTTTGCCTATATCATGAATTTAGCTTATGGAAATATTGAATTCGCAATGACCACGGTTTTGTTGAAATAGAAATAGATTAGGAAAAATATACATTAAATGTCTCTAACTAAACATCTACAATTAATATCTACATTGAAGAGGTCGTATTTATGAACTTGGTAATATACATTTATCTGGTATGGCTTGGTAATCAAACAGAACAACATCGTTATATTAAATCACTTAAATTTTGTTACTAAAAAAAATATCTTCTTCTGCGCCTTTTCTGTTTTGTTTGTTATTAATACTTTGTTTACTCAAATAGTATTTTGTATTGGTTACCGAAAATTGTGACATAAAATGCTTTAAGCAATTTTTATTTAATTACATGCAGGTTTCCTCACAAATCTGTATTTAAAATTGCATTTAATGATTTTAGTGGCGCCAGCATCATTGATCGAACCCAGGATAACTCCCATACTACAAAATTTAAAGAAAGCGTCCAACCGTTCTAGTTTAAAGGTATTTCAATGAGGTTATATTTATTCAAAACTGATATAAATATTCTTTTTTTAATTGGATAAAGTGATGAAACGAGCAAAACGTTCACCTGATGGTAAGTGCAACGTCTGCCCATAACAAATGATGTGTCACCCAGAAAATTTCTGTTTGACACCACACTGTGCCCATCACCTTGAGTTATAAGTTGTTAAGTCTCATATGCCCAGTGATTACGCTAGCAAACAGTGCCCTTCAAACCGAAACACAGTAATGTTTGCACACTACTGCTTCACGGCAGAATAACTGGCCCTGGGGTGGTACCAACCTAGACGGATTCCTGCATAGGAATCCTTCCACCAGTATCTGTGAGATACGATATTTACACATCATCTTATAATTTAAACACATTGCTAAGAACGAATCAAGATGTCAATACACATAAGTGTAAAACAAACAAAGTTGTGTGATTACTACTTATCCCTATGTCCATAAACAAGAACACAAATAAAAATTTCTATACACAGATTGATAAGTGACGACGATCACGGTAAACACAAGTCGATAACCTATTTCTTCAGATGTGCCTATTTCTAAAACACTAGCAACGCACGCGACATATTGGCAAAGAGCGCACAGCAATCACAACACTAAATACTTACAAGAAACGCCGACGCTACACAGATTGAAACTTCAAATCCTTAAGTAAAAATTATATCTCGAACATCTCCGACGGTGAATGTGAGAAATACGATTCTAACAGCTGCTTGTCAGCGACGTTCACGGATTTCGTAGTCAACACTGAAAGAACGATACGAACGGCAGGGTTTTTAAATGATAATCTTAATTGATAAGGCTCATTCGTAATGATTAGTCGTTTCAATTATTATTCTTGTACTTATGTTCTTTATTTGTCAATTTCGTAATTTGAAGAATCTGGCAGTCTGCATTCCATTCACCATCTTAAATTAATAACACTCCTTTACAAGGTTTTTACCCATATATGAAACTATAATGAGAATCGGTGGAAAAAATAAACAAAAAAAATTTAAATTGACTGCACTTATTATCATCAATTTTTTATAAGTGACTTACAATAATATCGATCATGACACAGATTACTCCTTCTTTTATCATCAGTTACTCTTAATAAAGATCAGCAGTAATCGGTTAACATGTTATTATCCCAAAAACCTTGGTAACTCTCTTCATAAGTCTTCAAGTATTGATGGTAACGTTCACCATGGTCATCACTGACGATTCATAGCTTCTCAGAAAAGAAATTCAGGTGACAATGTAAGAAATGAATTCTTAACGACATGTTCAACCCCATTCTGTGGTAATTGCTCGAGAAATTGGAAAGAATATCTTTAAAATCCTCTGATTTATTTTTAGCTAAGAATTTTTCCTCTATAGTTTTAATTGCATACCATGCATCTTTTTCGATACTTTCTAATTCGGAGACCCCTCAAAGATTCCTTCTTGATTTGATTTTGGTAACAGAATGGTTTTTAAATACCTAAAAGGAGGTTCATCTTTGTCAAGTGCTTTGACAAAAATTTTCATTAACCCCAGTTTCATTTTTTTGATCAATCGGAGGATTGTTTTTAACATTCATTTTGTTGAGTATATATATTTAGTACGTACAGGCAAATCGTTTTTGACATCGTGGTCTTGCCTAGCTCACTGTCCCATAAGCTTAAAAACAGCAATATTTGGTATAACCACTTTGTAAACCAAGAAGTAGCCCCACAACGACGACGTGACGTGACGAGATCTCTATACACTTTGGAAGGCACTGAGAACTAACGCAATCACTGGACATATGAGACTTAAGAACTGATGTCTCAGGGTGACGGGCGCAGTGGGGTATCACACGAATGTTCTGGGTGACATAGCATTTGTTATGGGCAGACCTTTCACTTACCATGGGTTTCGTCACTCTATCCAATTAAAAAAAACACTTTCCAATTGTGTTCTTCATATTTTATACGCTTTATTAATGTTGTCAGTGTTTCATATAGAATTTACCGCATACCGTATAGGATTATAAGTTTTTTGTGGCCATTATGCAATAACTTTCTAAACTGCTTTCAGTCTTACTTTTGAGGAATCTATGAACAAACGCCATTCTTCAGGATCGTATTACTGGCTCATTGATTTGAAAAATCCATGAATATCATAGCAATATTGATACCCATCTTATGATTCAAAATACTTAGTAGGCTTATAGATTCCATTGTTAAAGCTGTGAAGCAAGCAATTAAGATTTACTTTTCGAAAGCTGCAAATCTCTTTTTAATTCACTCTGTGAAATTAAAATTTAGTTCACTATCTTTCAATTCAAATTCGTGAAGGTGATCCAAATTAATATCCTGATTGAAAATAGTCCCATCCATTTCAGTCGCCATGAGCTCTGGTTCAATTTCCTTACTTGAAGTTCTGGGCAATGATGGGTAAGGCGGAGTGCCTCAGAAGTGTCGACGCAATATCAGGCTATTTTATATGCTTCTTGTTTTTGTTGGTTAAACCTGACGTTTTTTGTAAGGCAGAAATAACAGTCAGTAGCGTGATTTGATGCTTCTCTCCATTACATTGGGATGCCAAGTTGCAAGTTTCTTTTTCCTGCATCCCACAATAATATGCCCCTACAATTATCACATACAACTCCAGGAACCCATTTTTAGGCTCGATTTACGGCTTCAGTGATTGGTCTCTTCTTCTTTGACAGTATACTTTGACCACAAACGTAGCAAATTTTATTTGACTTATTTTACGTTGTCTGGAAGGCATTGTAAAACAAATTTAATGTTGTTTTTAATAGCTTAAATAATAGCATAACACAACAATAGCGAATGATAAACCCACACACGACTAACACGATGGCCTCATAACTTAATGAGGGTCTGTCAAAAAAACTTGACGTGATAAAAACATGAGACATATATTTTAGTAGTAAGAGGGTAGTGAGAAAACATATTCAGTATTAATTTTCTTTGAGTTGGAGTAAATGAATGATAGGATTAGAATATACTTATAGGATTAGAGTATATTTAAGTGATTTCACTTAACTGATCGCCTACGAAATTAATCGAGTTTGCCGAATTTCGTTTATTAGTGTTTATTTTGAACTAAATAAGTTATTTATGCACGAAGATTACAGACAGGAGTGAAGGAACGCACTAATACTGCATTGGAGTACTTTCTTAAGTTTCATAATTTGATATCTAAACTAATATAATAAAGAGGAGAGATTTGATTTTTGTATGGTTGGTTGTAATGAATAAACTCAAAAACTACTGATCCGATTTTAAAAATTCTTTCACCTGTATACAATTAAATTATCACCGAATGAGTTGTAATTAATTTAAAAAAAACGAGATCCCTACGAAAATTGCTATGATGTAACTAAAGGTATCAAAAATTTACAGATAAAAGTCATTATTTGGCGTGCGCTGCAAAAACTATTGATGATAAAGAAAATAATGTACTACATTTTCATAGTACTCATAATTAGTCTCAGAAAATTCCGCGAGGCTACATATACTAACTATTATAGTTAAGTCACAATAACCCCTTTTTGTTCAAATTAGTTAATCAAAACACAGGTACAATCGAAAGATGATGACATTCGTATCATGATATTAATCATTATCCTACAAATAGCCTTGCGCACTGTTAATTACCTACATACTCATATTATTCTTTGTAAACTAGAAGCAATTGAATAGTGGTTTGTAATTTTAATTATATTTTTTTTTTAATATAAAACTTTGAAACGCTCTATAAAAAAATACAGCGGCGGCGGTGTCTCTCAAACTCCGCGCCGCCGCCCGGCTTCATGCGACTCCCTTTGAGCAGCGGTCGTGAGCGGCCTTTTTTTTTGCTACCTCGATATCCAATATTGACTATATTTCATGGCTTATGTTCCCTTAAATAAAACATTGTTTTGGTAAAATAACGTAATCTTATCTGAGTAGCAGCAGAGCCGCCGATGAGAATAGACGCTACCAAAAATGTTAGTGTCAGTAATTGTGTATGTTCTATTTGTCCAAATAAAGTACTAATTTATCTTTCTAATATCTATCTACCCGTGCGAAGCCGGGGCGGATCGCTAGTTACTAATAAAATTATGACGTACAGTTTCTTGGTTTCATATAAAATCATCAAAAAATGAGGGTATCTAGATTGTCCAATAAGACGGTCACACGCGTGCTATGTCAGACACGGTGCATTAGTAAGTTTATTTTCTCGTGCAAAATTGCCATCAGTGCGTGCCTCCGCGAAAATTCTTGAACTGCAATTTCTCGGCAAGTCCAAAAGCATACCACACGCGTTATTGTACAGCACACAGTAGCGTTCAATGTTCTTTTACTGTAACTGACCCGTAGGTTGCGTGCTTAAAAGGACCGGCACTCGTTATTTCTCGCGAACCGAGTGCAAACATATGAATCGGAATAATGCTTCTCACAGCTGATGCCCTCCTCTCCCTTTCAATATCAGCATTATCCAGGATGTCCACCGGGATCCAGTGACCCAGATACTTCTAGTGCGAAACCTTTTCCATTTGCACAACCACTTGAGCTGGGACAGTATCTCCCCGCCCCCGATAAGAAGTGCATCGGCTTCTCACCTTTATTCTGCGAGGGCTCCTAACCTGGACCTGTCGACACTTTTATGTGTAAGGCACTTTATTTCTGGCCGGCAACGCACCTGGAACTCCTCTGGTACTGCGACCCGATACTTATCTTCCTTGAGGCTAAAGTTTTACTTGAGCCGCTTGCTCGTTTGCTGCCTTTTTTTATAAAAATAATAAACAGTAGCTAACCGCTGCTTTAGTCTAAAAAAAGAAAAGATTAATTGGTTAAGTTGGTGCAGACAGAACTTAACCAATTACCTCCTCCGCTAAAAGTTGACCAAAAGACCTCAACTGCTCTGTCATCGAAGATTAGTTTTAATATTATATTTTTAATTACATTATAGATTCAAGACGTAAATCTATTACACTAATCCAAAAACATAGACGATATTTTTTTTTCTTATAAAACTTTTGCCGTACGCTAGGATTTCTTCTGTAATGAAGGAGCATTACAGAAGAAATCCTAGCGTACGGCAAAAGTTTAATATAGTTTTAAACATAAATTATGAGAAAAATATAATTTGATCCTTCAGTATTATTGCATTGTTGTGGTTGAGAGGAGCACAAATTAAATGTTTAGATTTTCGCTCATTCGATTTAAATTTCATAGTACGCTAGTGACCAGGGTTCGATGCCCGGTGCCGGCACCACTAAAATTGTTAATTGCTATTTTAAGTGCTTATTTACCACGTGCTCGGCGGTGAAGGAAAACATCGTGAGGAAACGTGCATGTCTGAGAAATACGAGTATAAAATACTTCGAAGACATGAGCAGTCCGCCAACCCGCTTTGTAGCAGCGTGGCGGATTTTTCTTTGCTCCAAAACCCTCTCAGAAATGAGAGGAATTTGCCTGTGCTCAGCAGCGGGATATTTATAGGCTAAAACTTTTACTTCACTTTTTAACAATAATAACTATGCTTAATAGAATTGCATATATATATGCAATTTATTCATAACACTTAAACACTTATCAATACAAATACAAATACCAATGAGAATTATCAATAGGGCATGCAAAAAATTTGTAAAATTATATTATTATATAATTTATGTTTTTGTTATTCCTCGTAATATCGGCCTCGTATGTCCCGCCGCTTTAAATACAGTACGTCGCTACAGACTTCACGTACCTTAGGTTACTAACACTTACCCAAAACATTCAGATTATGAAGCTTCAAATCACAAAGTTTTATAAGTTCAGTAACAGCCAAAAATAAATCGATACTCATTTTAAAGACTTGACGTAGGTGAACGTATGATCAGATAAAAAAGATTCTTACACATCTGATCAAGATCAGTTATCTTGATCAGATGTGTAAGAATCGTAGCAAGTAGAAATGTTTGGTATCTGCCTATCAAAGGGAAAAAGGCGTGATTCTATTAGGATTTTTGATAATTCGATGAAATAAAAAATATATCAAGTTAACAGCTATACTAAACACAGGCTTTTCTGCTCGCCATTACATTGCTCTGCAATCGCCTGTTAAATCGATGATACTGCAAAGTTTCTTCACTAGAACATGAATCATTTTACATTATTGTTAGTGTTTTGATACTAAAATGTTCTTATATATAATTTTAAATAATAAAATATTTTGTTCGTATCCAGCAAATAATCCTGGCGTGGCACAGCCAGCCTATTACGGCAGTTAAAGCATGTGTTAAACGTAAATTTAATAAAATTATATACAATTTGCAAAATATTTGAGAAAGTGTCGAGGCGGGCGAAACTTTCACCTGATGTTAAGTGCAACGTCTGCCCATAACAAATGCTGTGTCACCCAGAATATTGGTGTGTGGCACCGCACTGCGCTCGTCATCATGAGAGATCAGCTCTTAAATCCCATATGCCCAGTAATAGTTAATAAGTGGCGGCTCGTTAAAAGAATACTACCACTCTATCTCATCCAATGGATCTCGTAAAAGGCGAGTAAGGAATTAAACTGCACTGTGCACCCAACAGCGCATGGTGGCGATGGGCTCACCACCTATCACACCAAGTGCATTATATTGTTTTGGTGAAACGTGGATTGTGGCAGTCATTTGTTTTTGCAGTGAGTGCCCAGTCTCTGACTACTCCTTATGGGATACAGTCATGATCTTATGTATTTATGTATGTATTACACTAGCGTCTTTTTGAACCCCTTTTTTAAACAGCAGAGTGGCAGCATTCTTTGGTGATTATAATAAAAAAAAAATAACAACTGTTAATATTAGTATTTGTGATGTTCTACTGGCCGATTTTAAATACCGAATACTGTCGCAAGTTATCGACTGCCCAGGTTATATTGTAGTGTGTTGGGACGAGTGAGTGCCACTGTATTTACAGGGGTACTCTCTCGTCCCAACCAACCCGGGGCCGATGTAACGCTGATGCGATAAAATCGGAGGTAGGCTAGGATGCAGTGTCAGAGACACAAGGACAATCACAATACAAGTGGACCCGAAAACCAACAATTTGTGTTTTCGGCGTAGTAGTCATGTACTCTAACCAATAGGCCACGCGGTCGTCAATTCGTATTGAGCGTTGTCTGGTATTAATGGTAGGATTAATATGCAGGAATCTGTCTAGGTGGGTAACACGCAGAAAGTAGTGTAAAAACATTACTATGGTTAATGTGTTTACTGGGCAACTAGATTTAAGAACTCAATTCTCAGGGTACGGAGCGCAGTGAGATGGCACATGGAAATGTTCGGGGTACCACAACATTCGGTATGGGCAGACGTCGCACTTACCATCAGGTGAATGATCTGCTATTCTCTTCACTTATTTCCATTAAAACTGTGATTATTGATTTACTTGAACTCTTACAAACGTAAAGTTTATTTTCTCTTTGTGCGTCAAAACGAGTTTGAACATTATTTTTAAGTTAGTTGATGAACTGTTTAGCAGTACGAGTCGTTTGATCAGTGTTAATTAAAAAAAATGATTTATTTAAACTCACGTGTCTCACATATTTCTTTTGTAATTTATGTTTTCTTAAATTCTTAAATCCCGTGCCCATCACCTTCACATGTGCATTACATCGGGTTTAGCAAACTAAGAGAATGCCCCTGTGGCTGTGCTCAGACTTTTTTACATAAACGTTCTCACACTAATACAATCTAGGATATGTCCTGTATCGTGGGTGCGTTTGGCAGACAGAAATTCATCATGCACAAATACAAACTGTTCCGTGGGGGAATACAACCCGCGACCAGTAGCGCTGAACGCAAGCGCCAGTCACTGCGCCAACGGCTTACGAACTAATAAAATCATTACACTTCTGATTTATTAACCGAACCGCGTGACAGTAAATTAAATAAGCCAGAAAGACGTCATTAATATATCGTCAATAATTGCTACCATCATCAAAAGTCAATTACCTCTGAAATTCCTAAATCCTAAAAATGATTTGCGACGTTTATGTTACGCACAGAATTACTAATTAATAATATTAAAAAATAATAATATCTTTGTTTCCATCTAAAATTAGTCCCTCCAAGTCATGATTAATTAGGGGATGAATGGAGGGATGCCTCGATCTAAGGTGACTGATATAAATAGCAAAGCCGCTTACCGTCAGATAAGCAAGTGGGTTTCTACAAGTGGGCCTAAGCGGCTAGTCGACCTCCGCCGCTTTCGGCTACTTTTGTTGCGATTGCGTGCGCGACTGCTCGCCTCGCTCTCTTTTTTAAGAGTTTGTCTTTACTTATTATTAAAAATGGCAAACTTCTGGCTCCATTATAAGACCAGCGGGGCTATTACTTATCCAAAGTGAAGATCACTTATAAAAGTGTTGTTCGAATATCTGTATACTAGAGCCAAGCCCTCTTTTTGCTGGTTCGCCAGTTTTGCTGTGGACGTTCCTTGTTACCGACTACTGCGGAATACAAATCTCCTTGTATTAGATATTTTGATAAATAAACATTGTGAACCCCTTACATGAGTTTAGGGATTAGTTATTAATTAATATTCGAACATTGTCTTAGACTTGCAGCCATGATACACCTAAAAGAACAAGTTACTATAAATAAACCTATGACGATCACAATTCATTAAAATATATCATACAAATGGCTTATAATGAAATAACCTTTAGAAATAAGCTTGAAAAATATTAAATCTATTTTCTGGTCACGAAATTTATTTTATCAACGTGAAAGTTGAATAGTTACAATATCCAAGAAAATTATAATTTGATTACATTAAATGTATACATTATTTTTATTTAAACAAAGATGTATAATAATGATATGGTCACAATATATTGTTTATTTATTAAAAATGTATTTAATTGATAACAAAATTGTTGAATTGGCAATTCAATGTTGATAAAATTATACTTGGCCCTACATGGGATCTCACAACTTTGTACAGTATATAGGTACAGTGTGTTTTTCATATGTCGTCTTTTTTGTTAATCATAGTCATAATGTTGACAGTTATTTGACAAATATTCGCTCAACAGTTTAATAAATGATTATTTATAGTAACTTGTTCATTTAGATGTATCATGGAAAGATGTTTATTCACTAGAGAAGCTGCAAGTCTAAGGCAGTGTACGAATACTAATTAATTACTAATCTCTAAACTCTTGTAAGGGGTTCACAATGTTTATTTATCAAAATATCTAATACAAGGAGATTTGTATTCCGCACTTGTATATGTTTTACATTAAGTTATTACTAACTCGCTACAAGCTATCGCTCCCCTAACATTTGTTTAAAAAAATGTGGTGAAGGCACACGGCTCCGCCACAAGGACCGTTGTCCACAGCAATACTGGCGAATCAGCAAAAAGAGGGCTTGGCCTCTTGCTAGTGCGTAAGCACAAACTTCGACCTAAGTCTCGCATTGCAATGCATGTTCGCATCAAGTATACAGCTTAGTCCAGTCTTAGTGAATGTACGTCGTACGGATTTGGCACACGTCGAATAAATATGAGCACCTAACCCCAATATACAAATAAAGCCTTCCTTACGCGCCACCATATCTTCAGACCGCTGCAACTGCAGATGTTATTTGACCGTCGTGGTGGGGCAATTTGCCGCAGAGCACGTCATGAGACCACTGCTCACTTCAAGGTTATGGGGTCCCACGTTGTACGGATTTCGTCCGCAGCCTTGAGAGTCTCCTCCGGCCAGCTACCATCCGCATGAAGTAGACGCATTAGCTGCACCAACCATTGTAATACTGAATTGTAATTTTTTTTATGATATATAATTATAGTCATCAAAATGGGTTTGTGTAACTAACGTTGAGTATTATGTATTTCGATCGAGTTTGACTCACCCACCACCAAGTTTCCAGTCATCATTCATTTGTGGGAATTAACTGAGGGGTTTATTTAATATTGTTGTTATTCAACACATTGGAGGGCAGACTCGTTATAGAGAGACCCAACTTGGACAAAGCTAAAGAAAACCATGTATCATAGAACTGACGCCCTAAGACATGGGGCGAAATAGTAAGCTTCTGCACCGAAATGCTAATAGCCTCTCTGATGTGATGGAATGAAAGTCTAATTTACTCTATCTTAATAATTTTAAGTTCCAACTCATCTTTATTATGTCATTGCTTACAAGAGACCTTCAATGATAGACCTTTTTTATCATATACTTTACTTTCATAGGATCTTTGTATCGAACATTGGCACTATGCAACTTAATACTTTACAGAGACATGCTCGACCCTCATACCTATAGGTATATAGCTGTCTGGTATGCCCCTCCGCGCGGTACTCAACCCCCGGACTTATAGTATGGTGTTAGCTATACGCGAACAATCTCTAATTTTAAGATTTCCAGTTTTAGAGACGGGCTTGTAAATTTTAAATGCACAAACACTTTCTTATTATGAACTACTTATATAGAGTATTTTCCATACAAATAAAGTAAATTTTATATTGTAATATTTTTAATTAACTTGTATAGTACTCCAATAGATAAGGTCTCTTGAATATATTTTATAGGTTTTTAAATAAATTTTAGGCAGTTATATATGTAATATTATGCCAAGGAGAATTAAATTGAAAATTATGAAATATCACTACTGGGATGGGTTCTCATATATATTTTCCCAACTTTTTTGGACAACCATTTTTTTTAATTATTTTCTTAAACCTTACTAAAACGTAAAAATAAGTAATTATAGATAATATATCGTCACAATATCATTATCAACTAATATACAGTCTACTGCTAGACATACATAATTTAATCTTACTTTAAACACTGATAAACGCTGAAACGCTGTTCGGCCCGGAAAAACTTCGAATTAGAAGATGGCCGAGCCCAATATTATTGGAGAAATCAAATCACACCGTCTCCGGTGGCCTTATCATGTAGAACGGGTGGAAGAAAATCTGAGTGTAATGAGAGCATATATGGGTCGACCGAGAGTCGACAATCGATTCATGCGCAAAGCCTCGGAAGCACGTAACGCACCTGATTCGGGCGTAATGTTAATCTTCACATCGATTTAGGGCTTCCTACCATAGCCCTATATCTAACGTTGGCCCCCGCCGAGTCTTCGACTCTGCCGCCACGCACCCCAACCCACTGGTTGAAAGTGCCGCCACATACAACCCCCTCGCGTTACACCAAAACTCGACTCGCAACCCCTAAGGCCAAAGCGCTCTACTCAGCACGATACACATAACACAATCATCATTATACCGCCCCCGCCTACGGCGAGGGCATATCAGACAAACTTATTCGCGATAACGCCGCATCTCAGGCCGGTTTCCCCTGGCAATAGTGTTATTAACAGAAGCGTCGCTGGAGCTGGAGTTTCTTGCGCCATTTCTTGTCCAGCGGAAACGCATTCCGAATTGGAGGTAAACTCAGTTAATAATAATCCAAATAATATATACTAGTAGTAATATTGCCCATCCGATTGATGTAACTGACCGAGCCGAAGCCTGCCCCCTAGGGCACCGTCGGGACGAGGTCCACTCTCGGGGGTGCTTGCGCCAGTCACCCATATATGACGGTCTCAGCGCTCTAACACCTTTCAATCCGGCGAAGCTGTGAAAGCCTTCGGGCTAACAGTGAGGAGGCCAAGTCCCACATCGGGGTCGTTGCGCCCAAGGAGTCCGCAAGTAAGCACCTTAAACGCTGCGGCACTCACTTGTTTAGAAAAAGAAATGGAAATACTAGATAGTCAAGCAAATGCCTGATGATAAGTGCTACTCCTGCCCAATAAGTTACAATATCACCCAGAACTTTACACTGGATATTTCTGTACCGCCGGATTGCGTTCGTCATCATAATACAGCGGTCATCTTAAATCTTATATGCTCTATAATAACACTAGCTCCAGTGCCCTTTATATCGAATGAATACCCCTTTTGTAAACAATCTCAAACGCTGAATACTTTGTTTTTATCTATATAGGCATTATGGTGGTAATTACCTGCGCGAATTGATACATAAGAAGTCTGTCCCAGCATAAGTAAAACTACGCTATATTTATTTATATTTTAATTTTTTTTTTCAGTAAGCCCCATTAAGGCCCTGAACGCATTGTTAAATTAATACTGTAAAATCTCTGCGTGTAGATAGCCCATAGTCAGTACGTATACAGCTAGATGCATTACGCTCGGAAGAACGAGCTAACCTGCGAGACTGCATATTCGCTCTTATTGACAGACTCCTCCGTTTCCTTTAATCATAGTTTACCGTACCTACTTATTTTACGTAGACACACTTTGATTCGCACTTAAAAATATTACACAAACTTATAATAACTTATTAATAGGAAATCAAATGTAGTATTTTTAAAACAGTTAAGATGGAACCTACTTATATTTTACTATAATATTTTATCACGTATGAATAAATATGGAGCACTTATAAAATAATGCCTCATTATAGACTATTTTTGTATATTATAAAAAAATCGACAGCTATTAATTATCTTAATATATTATTATTCTAATCTGATTAATACTTAATTAATTTATTTGATTTATTTCCAATGACGCAAGTACGTGATCAACGATAAAAATATGCGATTTATAAACATGTTTATCTTTTTTTTACGAAAACAATAATATTAAGATAGTTTTCTATTAAGCTTCGAGTAAAATCACATAAGAAATGAACGTACTAATTTACTGTTTATATAAAAAACGTAGAAGAAAGTTAATGCATTTCATTCAGCGAAAATGAGTCATAGCTATACGGGATGTTGACCCACAAACGACGCAAGGCGTTGTTAAGGGCTACTAATAATAAATTGTAAATGGGCGATAGCATCTCTTTGTGCATACTTTTTGTTGCAGCAAATATCAACTCGTCATCCATGTCACTAGCTTCTTGCTCATTATTGCTCAACAGCAGGTGGAATTGTGGTCAAACATCGGCTTGCATGCTTTTAAAAGAGTCTTTATTCGGCTTCAGTGGACTATAACCTGAAGAAATAATGAAAATTATTCATTCGTTTACTATAACCTTTAAACACAAAAGTGTAAATCAGCTATAACGTGGTTCAAATAATTCTACCCATAAAAAGTATTAAATTAAATTATCACATCTCCTTCTGTGAGTATACCAAATATCATCACCACTATCAGCTTCTTTATAATATCCTAGAGAACAAGCCTCTACCAAGTAGAAACCGGACACATTAAGAGCCGTGGCCCCATATGAATTATTTAGGTCTAGCATTTTTGAGAATGTTTTTCCTGAATGTATTAGTAACTGCTTCACAACGGAATAACCAGAAAACCAATAACCAATAATATATGCTGAATAAACACGTGAGGCTATTTTATGACTTTTTTAATTAAAATATATAAAAATGGAGACTTCTTAAAAGTGTTGTTCCACGTAGGTTTAAATGTCTTCTATAATTTCATTATTAATTTTTATTTTAGTGTTTCCTTAAGTTAATTATTATTAATATATTTATTCAGTTTTTTTTTCATTAAGTTTCTTTTAATAAGGAAGATGGTGATGAGACTAGCAAGTCGTGGACATGATGTTAAGTACAAAACTTGTCCATGTCAAATTCTCTGCCATACCGAACATTTCATTATGGCACTGCATATCCTGAAACATTAGTTCTTAAGTATCATATGCCCAGTAATTTATTTATTATTACCTTAAGTAACTTACATTACTCTTCAGACCGAAACACAGTATTGTTTGCATACCACTGCTTGACGACAGTCTAACTAGCACTGATGGTTTCGTACCCAGACTGCTTAAATTCCTGCTTTAGTCTACCACCAGTTTTTCATAGATTCAAATTTTTGTTATTATTTTTAAGCAAATAATTAATATCGAAACGTTTCTTTGGAGTACTCTGTATTGAGGAATATTTTAATATTCACTATACATTTTATTTCATATTTGAGTTTGTAATATTATCCGTATTGTACCCGGCTATTGGACTATTGTATCCCACTAACATTAGACCCATTTCTGTACTTCCAACACTTAGTAAAATCTATAAAAAATATTCTAGATGAAATGTTAGGGGCATTTTAATTTAAATAAAATACCTCTTCATCTTCTTTTCAACCTATCACTAGTCCACTGGTGAATATAAGCCTCCCCTATAGAGTGCCGCAAAAGTTAATAGGTCTAATTTTGGCGGGGATTTTCCATAGGATATGCCATGCTTGGCGGGGGAGTTGGCCACCGCCGTTTATTTATTCAGATGTTTCAGAATGATGCTGCTGCCCATCTTCTGGTTTTCATTTTCCCTCTGTCGACTTTTAAGACACCCACGGGATGAGATGGGGTGGTAGATTCTCTTACGGCCTAAAATAACTCACAGTAATCAATTTCGTGTCACAAGAGTACAACCGATGCAGGTGTTGAGCTAATTACGAGAGTGTATAAGTAATACGGCAATAAAACAAAGTTAATTAAATTCACAACACGTCAATCTTATATTTGCTTCATATAAGCTTTAACTTCCTAAACACGTTCCTTCAATTCTGTATTTACGCAATCACGCTTCTCCAGAATAAATTTCGACAAACATAAGCTTAGTGCTTCCAAACTAAACTTTAAACTCTGTGCTGGCAGCATCTACACTTGATGACAAAGTCACTATTCTTAACAATGACGTTCTCAGACTGTATGACGTTCATGCTCCAGTGCGCACAGGTAGATTAAAGCGTTCTCCCGCCCCCTGGATGACTGATAATCTAAGGTTGGCAATAGCTAGGCGTAATTGGGCTTTTATTCCATTTAAGAGACATGGCACTGAAGAGAACTGGTCTATTATAAGACGGACAGTAACAGATTCAATCAGATGGTACGAGCTGCTAAACGCTGATATTTATAAAATAATATTATTAAATCTGTTGACAATGGTAAGCTTACCACACTTGATTATGATCCTTCCCTCTCTCTTGATGTCATTAACCTTCATTTTGCCTCTACCCCTACAATGGATCCTACAATTAGATCTCAAACTATATCTTCTATTGCATCAACGCAACCTACTCTTAATCCAGCATTTAATTTTTCTCACGTGAAACACTAATTTGAACACCATTAGAAATCGGTCAATTCGTCGTGTAGTTACTGCTATTACCTGTAACTGCCAAGTAATGCTCATCGGTAGTTCGAGGAAGGTATTGACGATTGGTAGTGACGAAGGTTGATCGTGTTAATTTACCTCCAATATGCTATAATGATATTGTGATACCATACAGTAATTAAAAAATCTATGTCTGCTCATATATAACACACTGAGCACACTGGGTTGGAGAGTTAACGTTACCAACATAAGCCCCAGAGACACTGCTACCTTGCAGTCTCTTTATTGCTTAAAATATTTTCTTCCTTTCAAATCAAAGCTCGTGGTAGTACAGACGCCCATTTTACCCATAATTGATTATGCAGATGTGGGTTACCCAGATTTATCTCAAGATCTTCTTAACAAGCTGAAACGCCTCTAATTTTAACAATTGTATCTTCAGCTTACGAAAGTATAACCCTATTTCCCAACAGGATCTGAGCTCAATTGCCATACTATCAGATAGAAGCGACATTCTAGAATACTTCTTTTTCCTATCTCCATTTTAAATGATCCATCTTCACCTTTTTATCTCAAGGATAAAGACACTATTTAACGGTGTATTTTCAGAACAGTGGCGGCTAAATTGAATTCATTTAAGCTCGATTGTAGGGTACTGGAAAGGGAAATTTCCGGAAAGTCATATTTAAGGACGCAATAACAATTTTCATAAATTCCTAACCAAAAGTGCTGCTTGTGGAGACTGGTCTGCTTGATTTGCACTAAACTTACACATGTATATTTAAAACTGTCTTGTTTGAAATATTGTCACTGAGCGTGCTTCGGTTGTCTATGAGATTATTCTTTGTAAGTTTATTTATAAAGTAGTTGACTAAGATATATTGATTTCGCCTGTTTCTTCTCCGACAAAGAAACTTTATTTAAACTTCATTAGGAACATTAGTAGTTTGTAAAATAGAATTAGTAAAATATGTTACCCTGACCAAGGACAGGAAATAGCGTGAAAGTTACGAGACGTCCGGTGCTCAAATTGCCAATTCGTTATAACAAACAGTTTAGCAACAGAAGTGCGTCATTTTTGAAGTAATAAATATGAAAATTAGAGTTTAGATGGAAGAGATTCATAATTAAAAGTCATTTTTATTTATTTATCTTCATATATTCACACTAGATATGTATATACGGACACACGTGGTCGCGTCCGAGACACTAAAACATATGTTTCTTAGAAATGGAAACATAACAGAGAACAATATTGAATAAATAAATATGAAAATACATAAAGATAAATAAAATACAAAATATATACTTAACCACAAACAGGTTAATACAGTAAGCTGAAGTACGGATGGCTTTTAATCGTCCAGAAGAACACCATAATATGCAATGCTGTCACTATACTGCCCGTGGGAGCGCAATGGCGAGTAAGAGTTTTTTGACTCGAACCAAAATGGCGGTGACGGTGTTCGCTACGTCTCGTTTCCCACGAGGGCGAAAGGTGGGCTACGTAAGTCGCCTCTGACTACCCCTCATATGTGAAAAGGCATATGTATGTACAAACAATATATAATATACACCTACACATTTTAAATTAATATTAAAAAATATATATATTAAAAATATATAATAATAAGAAATCCGACGAACGTTTTAAACATATTAAAACCCTCTTTTCCTTTTGGCGATTTCAACATGACGAGGTAATAACTATATTGGACACTCACACCCCTTATCCAGACCCAAAACTTGAACGTTGCTCCGAGCTCTAGTACTTCTGAATCCGCGACACTTTGCAGTCTCTATCACCGTCATCTAAGTTATCGGACTGTGAAACAAGGTTACTACTGAACTTTTTATTCGAAGTTTGTTCATTTTATTTAAATAAAAATCTTCGTCGTCGTCGTCGTTTCAGCCTATCACAAGTCCAGTGCTGAACATATAGGCCTCCCCCGTAGATAGCCACAAAAGTTTGTAGCTCTCATATTGGAGGGATTTTGCCATAGTTGCCACGCTTGGCAGGCGGGTTGGCAACCGCAGTTTATTTATTCAGATGTTCCATGAAGATGCTGCTGCCCATCTCCTGGTTTTAATTTCCCTCTGTCGACTTTTACGTCACCCACGGGATGGGATGGGGTGGTAGATTCTCTTAGGCCGCTACCACACGACGTAAATAAAAATGAATTTACTAAAAACATTTTCCAATAAGTCCAAGCTATACATCCTAAGTAGAATGAAAATAGTGTATTTTAACTTGAGATTGCATTAGATGCACAGACGCGATGCTTCCACGAGCCGCAATTCGATTACTAATGGAACTTATTAGGTGGCACGTGGGCGAGGTCGTGCTTATTTATTCTGACGCTAACTGGCAATACCTTTAAAAAACTAACAGGTTCCCTTTTTTATTTGATAAAGTGATGAGACAAGCAAAACGTTCACCTGGTGGTAAGTGCAAAGGCTGCCTGTGTAGCACCACACTGCGCCTGTCACCCTGAGACAAGTTCTTAAGTCTCATCTGCCCAGTGATTACACTAGCTCTCAGTGCCCTTCAGACCGAAACACTACTGCTTCATGGCAGAACTGGCCCTGGGGTCGTACCTCTCTAGACGTATTCCTGCATTGGAATCTTACCACCAGTGTTGTGTTTTTAGATTAAGATAATAATTAAAAGACAATACCACATTGCACTTTCAAACTTATTACATATACTTATATAGATAACAAAGCAAACGCAATCTTTTACGTTATTTGTTCATCTTCTATAATAATAAAGTTATAATAATATCAAATAGTAAACGAGTAAGGAATTAAACTGCACTGTGCACCCAACAGCGCATGATGGCGATGGGCTCACATCAAGTGCATTATATTGTTTTGGTGAAACGTGGATTGTGGCAGTCATGTTTTTGCAGTGAGTGCCCAGTCTCTGACTACCCCTTATGGGATTCAGTCGTGATCTTATGTATGTATGTATGTAATATCAAATAGTCTTATCACTATTAATTTTAAAATCGCCGATTACTATGATTTCTCCTTATCATGAATTCCACATGCGCAAATATCCAAACCCAGAACAGCATCTGATAGACCCTACAAATGTATGTACTCAGCCACTGCACGCACCGAATGTAGAAGTGAAACCTATACTTTCACGTAATTATTACGATGCGTAATGCATGAAAAATAATACAAATTGATAGAGCTCTTTTAAAGTTAAACTTTATTGGGCGCGATGAGAGTAAAATTTCAAGGTCGAATTTGAGTGCATCATTTTCAAAAAAAGCTTCTGTTATCAAAAAACAGTTGCACTCGACGCCAGACAGTCGCACAGCGCCCCGCTATGACCTCCTCAGGCAATCCGACCGCATTGTGCATCTACATTAGGCACTCATGCTTCCTGCCAATATCCGGCAGGGAGGAGAGCTAGGCCACACACCCCGGCACCCTACCGGCGGCCACTTCCCCTCAGGAACCAGAGGGAACGCCAGTATAAATCTTATGTCAATCTAGTAGTGTGACCACCAGTAATTGGACGTCGTAATGTTAAACAGTTGGGACAGTGTTTAAAGTTATCCTACTCGTGGAAATGTGAGTTAAAGTATTATTCTATTTATCTTTATATTAATATGTATGTAAATATAGTCCATAAACATACAAATATAGGACTGTTTGCAGATGATACGAGTACATCACAGATAATTAAGGTCAGTCGGAAAACTGAAAACATAAATGTAGTCAATAGTGCTCTGATTTATATTTTGGTTCCATGCAAACAATTTAGCACTAAATACGAAAAAAACAAAATGCGTTATATTTGCATTACGGTACAAAATAATAGTGTTATGCAAAATGATAAATTTGTTTGTTGATAGTACCGTATTTTTAGGTATTACATTAGATTGTAACCTTCAGTGGGGTCCGCATATAAATACTTTAGCTTATAAACTCAGTTCGGCTGCGTATGCTGTGAGAAAGATCCGACGTATTACGGATATAGCTACTGCAAGATTAGTTTATTTTAGCTATTTTCACAGCTTGATGCCTTATGGTATTTTATTATGGTGACTTTGCAGAAAAGAACAGTTCGCACCTTCTATAATATGCGCTCTCGTTTCATAAAAATTATTTTATGCGTCCACTTATTTATAACAAAATTCCGAAAGCTATAGTGAATTTAACAGACACTAAATTTAAAACTTATATTAAAAAATGTTTGTGCTTTAAAGCATATTATAATATAAATGATTTTTACATTGATAAAGAAGCTTGGAAAGTATCCACACAGGGAGACAACAAACATCTTACCATCAAGCAACTTACCACACGATGTATTTTGTCAGCAGCTACGTACATGTATTTTTATACAGGGATAGGTAGGTACAATGTAAAATTTTTGCAAACAAAAAATTGTAAATGATCAGAAAGATTATAGTTGTTCTCTGGAGAATGAAAGGCAGATTCTATGAGTTCCAAACAGTAGACTTTAGTATGTCATGCTCGCTTAAATGCTTCTGCTTGCGGCGGCGTCGTGTGGCGTCCACTTCCCTTGAATGTGGTCGAGGAGGGCGATGGCTGCCGCATGCGTCATACTTGTGAACAGGTGCTGTTGGTGAAGGCTAGTCTGCTCGAGTTTGCATGTATTTATTCATTTGTTATTAAATCTTGTAAAACATTTTGGAGTGTGCTTTTGTTTTCTATGAGATCGTTCTTTGTAAATTTATTTATTACCCATGCAATAAAAAAGCCAGCTCCCCTGCATATTGTTAAAGTAACATGTTACCCTAGTTAACAATATAAAATATTTAGGAGTCAGATGACAGATTCAACTGGGGACCACATACGGCGGGAGTCGCTACTAGATTAAGAAAGTTCATTTACGTTTTCAAAAATTTGCGTGATGTAGCCAGCCGCGATATCCTTGTTCTGACATATAAATCACTGTGTGAGAGTATAACTTCTTATTGCATTAGTGTTTGGGGTGGTTCAGCTAAGTCCTACCTTATCGAAGTGGAACGTGCACAGCGCGCACTATTTAAAGTCATGAACAGACTTCCATTTAGACATTCTTCTACAGATCTTCACAAACAATGTGAAGTCGTATCAGTTAGAAAATTATTTATTTATCGGTGCCTATGTAAATTTCATCGCCACATTCTGCCATCACTTCCGCAATGTGACAAAAGAGTTGTGCGTGTACCTGTGCCAAAATATGATGCCGTGTTTAGTAGCAGATGCTACGAATATTATGCTCCGATGATATTCAATAAGTTATACAAAAAAGATGTAAAAATAGTAAGAACACATGTAAATCATGTATTTCAAAAGATCCTTGCAAGTAAACTTAAAGAGCTTGATTACTATGCTACTGAAAATTTATTACTTATAGTCACATAACACAGTTCACCTACTCTAACATACTCACACACGCACACAAACATGCACATCCACACACATCAATATACACGCACACCCACTCACACACACACACGAACACCTTGTATTATTAAAACTGTAATGTAACATATAGTTGGGAAGAACCTAAAGCCTGTAGCACAGTTCATTCTACAGCAGGCTTTAGATTTAATAAGATACAAGTAGCCAAGTGTACAGTTTTAATAAAGATTATTATTATTATTGGAACAAAGTTCCTTATGTGGCGTTGCAGAGGGGTACCCCAGCCAGCATAAAACGTCCGTAACATTAAAAGAAAAAAGCGTAAGATTTTTATCTATACTAATATTATAAAGAGGAAAGATATGTTTGTTTGCAATGATTTAACTCAAAAACTACTGAACCGATTTTAAAAATTCTTTCACTTATATACAACATGAGTTGTACTTAATTTTAAAAAAATCCTATATTCCTACGAAAATTGCTATGATGTAACTCAAGGTATCAAAAATTTACTGATAAAAGTCATTATTTGGCGTGCGCTGCAAAAACTATTAATTATAAAGAAAATAATGTACTACATTTTCATAGTACTCATCACTACTCACAAAAAAGTCCGCGAGGCTATATGTCTAACTATTATAGTTAAGTCACAATAACCTCTTTTTGTTCAAATTATTCTATCAAAACACGAGTAGAATCGAAAGATGATAACATTCGTATCATGATATTAATCCGTACCCTACAAAATAGTTTCATAGTCAAGGTTAGTTATACACATGTACAGTCCTCTTTAAATTATTTGAATCGAACCTATCGTTTAGAAGTTACAACAGGTATAAAAATGCTAAAAGTAATAAAAATGCCGCGGTGTGAGCTACCATTGAGCGAACTACGCTCGCCTGCTATACCTACCTATTAGTTACTTACCTACTCTTATTTTTTTTTTTGTAAACTAGAAACAATTGAGAGCATTTCAAAGTTTTAAATAAAAAAAAATATTATTAAAATTACTAGTGGTTTGTAATATAAATATCATGATTAAAAAATGTATACCCGAATAATTATTTTTTATGCCTCGAATAGAACTTGAAATTAATATTTTTATAATAAGTAAATTCATTCCTATCTGGTGTCCCACGACACCACACGACTTTTTTATATTATTATTATTATTTATAATGTACTTTTGACAAAATAAAAAAAATAATAACAAAATATAGGTATCCTCATACCTACGCAGTTTCTTTCGCCTGTTTCTTTTTCGTCAGAGGAACCTAATTACGAAACGATGGTAAAATGTAAAAAATGACGTTTGACAAACGAAATTTATACTTCTTACGTTGAAGAATAAATAATTTTCATTTCATTTCATATGTGCACATGGTAAAGCGAAACGAAGTAGAAGCACTAACGGAAGTAAGTGATTTTTTTGATAATGGAAATTATCCTTTGAGATGTAGATATTTCCTACCCTCATAATTGATGTGGTGCTAATGAATTTATTTACTTACATAGTAACGATATCCCAGTAACCCTATGATTCAGTATTCTGTATTTGTTTTACGTCATGGAGGTTATAATACTACAGACACTTATGTAAATTTCTTGTATTGTACTTTTCATGAAACGAAGATAACTTAATTTTAAAATACAGCTATTCCGGTTTATTTAATTTTAACATATCGAACAACAACCAGGCCAGATCTAATTTTCTGTGCTACTCCATGGTAAGCATTGATGCTTTGTTCAAATAGGCTGAGACATGACTGCGTGTGGAAACATTCAATTTTCTTTCTTCTTTCTTTCTTATATTTACGCGAAAATTACACATTTAATATATTTATATATATACGAGTATATATATATATATCTACTTTACGGATTTTATCGCGTTTAGTTTTTAAACTATTTATAACCCGACCATAAATGCTGTAAAGTACTCGGGTTATAAATACTTTCAAAATTTAATATAATACGTTGAAATCCGTAAAAGTAGTTTTATTAAATAATTGATATGAAATTTCGGATCTTGTGTAGAACTTTTAGCCGAAAAAAGAAATTTCTGACAACGTTCATTATATAGCTCCGAAATCTTAAACGATTATGAAATAATACCCAAATCTATTGTGTTATCTTGAAGTTCTACGTTAGGATATTTATCTTAAATTCGTAGTCTCTGTAGATTTGTACCAAGAATGATATATTTTGATTTAGTGAAGTGAGGTGTAAATCATTTTTGTGACCATTCTGGGATACTGTTGAGATCATTATTAAGTTTTGTAACAGCAGTTTTAGTATTGGCTGGAAAATCTAAAATATATGTATGCAAACATTTTAGGCGTAACAATGATATTTACAGTTGTTAAACACTTTTAAAAGATCAGCAATCAATATGTCAGTACAGCCATCCCCTTCAGATGCCGGTGAACATCTAATTATACGAGTACAAGTCTCCCTCTCTAGGCATCCTGCTAGGTGTTTCTAACACCGCTTCATTGCGTGTACATTTTTTCTCCGCTTTTGAAAGCTAGTCGAGGAACTCACACCATTATATGGTCACACAATTATCATGGGTTATTTAAATACATGTCTACTTAAGCATGATTCTCGCTCCACTTCGCTAAAAAGTATTATTCGAGGTAGTAACATATCTATTCTTCCTCCGCTTACAACTCCATTTACCAAATATTCAACCATCCCTTCTGGATCTGATAATACTATCTTCTCCAGTTCACATCGCTAAGCATAACCAGTGCCCGGCGGATGAATTTTCTTATCACAACTTACTATTTCTCTCGTATACAATTCGACCTTCTAAGGAAAAACTTAAAATTCTTCTTCAGCATAATTTTGGTGGTATGGATGAGGAGACATTGCGTAATGATGCACGAGACGATGACTGGTCTGAGGTTTTTGAAGCTGAGTCAATGGATAAAAAAGTGGATAGTTTTTAAAGCGTTTTAACTAAACTCTATGATGTTCATGCTCCTGTACAAGCAATCAAGATGAAGCATCTTAATGCACCTTGGCTTACAGAGCAAATACGAGCTGAAATAGATAAAAAACTCGCTGCGAAGGATAGACACAAATGCACTCCGACCAGCGAGAATAAAGTGAAGTAAGTAAAATAAGAAATCACTGCAACAGAGTGCACAACGCCGATTTATTCTTAAATCTGTTAAGAACAACGATTCTGCAATAGTATGGTCTTTTCTTCGGTCATTAGGAGTTGAAAAAACTCGAAAAAATAATATTTCTAAAGACTAAGATGTAAACTCATTGAACCTTCACTTCTCATCTTCCAATTTTGATTTACTTATTAAAAATCAAACTTTAGATTTTCTTTCTGCTAAAAAGAGCATATCATCCATTTCATCGAATGCGGCGGCATTGCAAAACTGATAGTACCCATCCTCGACGACATTGTCTACGTCCTATACCACCTGCTTAACTTCTCGATCGCCGAGGGATTTTTCTCAAGTGACTCCTTTGCCCAAAAAGTCTAATCCGTCCACCGTTTTCTGATATTCATCATCTCCCGTTACTTTCCAAAGTCCTAGAGTGCCTTGTTCAGCAGAAACTCTGCTTCTTTCGTAAACAAATAACCTGTTTAAAACTTATCAGTCTGGTTTTCGCCCAGGTCACAGCACATCCACAACTCTCATCAAAATTACCGATGATTTATATCACAACATGGAAAAGAAACAAGACACTGTTCTGGCACGGATGAATTTCAGCAATGCCTTCCATACCGTTAATAAACGTTGACTTTGCTATACTATTAGCACTTCTATGTTCTCTTAACATATCTCCAACAGTAATTGGGTGGTCACGGAAGCGAAATTTGCTACAATATTAGCCTATTTAGAAGCTTGTTTGAACACCAGACTGCTTCGCGCATTAACCCGGACGATATAAACTATCTGACTCCATCATACTTCCTAGTACTATATACCTATACATCAACCCTTACCATTTTTACCATTTAGACGGAAAATAATGAACGCAGCAGACAGAAATTGACACAACAAATCGCCAGTGATAACTGGAAAAGATAGCGTTCAGAGTATCTAACGTAACTATCAGCGCGTAGCAAATGGCTTTAACCCAGAGAAATTATAAAAATCAATGACATTGTAGCAGTAGTGTGTTCACGAAGGAAACTTACCTCCTGGCAAGTGGAGCTTGGACGCGTCGTCGAATTACACCCAGGAGCGGATGGCTACGTGAGAGTGGTCACCGTAGAAACGAATAAATATTTATATTAAAATGCCTATTATAAAATTTTCAATCTTACCTATTAATAACCACAAAATATACCTAAAGTTAAAAATCAACAAAAACCTATAAGATAAGCCTAAAGAAATTCATTCGTCAACCTAGCAAGTAACCTGGGTACCCGGAGCCGGCATTGCTAAAATTGTTAATTGCAATTTTAAGTGCTGATTTACCACTTGCTCTTCGGTGAAGGAAATCATCGTGAGGAAACCTGCATGTCTGAGAAATAAAAAATATTTCGAAGACATGTGCAGTCCACCAACCCGCATTGGAGCAGCGTGGCGGATTCTTCCTCTAAAACTCCAAAACCCTCTCAGAAATGAGAGGAGGCCTGTGCTCAGCAGTGACATTTATAGGCTGAAACTTTTCTTTTACTTTTTTTTTACAATAATAACTACATCAAAATGTGCATATAACATTACAAAGTTCCCAGATAATCGCAGTCTTATTTCGATAAATTATCAAACATGCATATGATAAGAAACGAATGGAAGCTGGAACTTCCACTCGTCTCGTACTGCGAAGGTATAATAGGATTCGCGAAATATATTAGATACCTCTATCATATGTGTTCGACGAAAAAAGGGATCCTTGATCAGCATTTTGCAGAACAATATGAAAGAGATATCCAATTAATTCAAGCTAATCAAAATCACCTTGGTTTATTATGGAAAAATCGAACTTCAATAGTTGTGGCACAAATATTTTTTTTGAAAAGAACTGATGAAACTATGGAAAAACAGCCTAAAATTTTTAATCAACATTTATTTAGATTAGGTAACGTCATGAATTCGTTTAAAATGAATTCTGAAACATTTCTACTTTTATTGATATAAGTCTGGGCACTAAAATGGCAGGAAATTTGTTGATTAACTTAAAAAATGTTGCGAAATATATTATGACACAATAACTAATGTCCCCAGAAATAAGCTTTGCTTCCATCTTATAAGTCCCACACAGCTTCAGCATGAATTGATACATAATTGACTGGTCAACTAGCAAATGATCTGTCTACACCAATAGACAACTTAAATACCGACTTAGCAAAAATTGATGACGGATTAAGAGTAAGAGCACGAGTTTCACAACGCTATCCATTGCTGGAGATTAGAATACCGCTTATCAACACCCATACGGAGCTAATATGATTATCATTGTTCCCTTATCAGATCATGTCGCTTTCAATTTAAAGAAAGATTACTACCCTATTGATAATGACAGAAATGATGATTATTTATGTTATTTGAAAACTGTTATATAATATCTAAAATTATATGAGCTGTTGCGAAATGGATGAGATATCACGATCATGTAAAACCATCAAAGGTTCTTGTAAAAATGCATGGGACAAGTATAATGAATAAATATTTTTACTATTGTTGTGGACAATGTAATTTAATATTTTTATGCGAGGATTAAGTTACCGCACTTCAGTTGACTCACGCTGGCCTGCTTAGTGACGGCGCGAGTTATACCGTTAAAACAAAACAATTTACTGTACATTCTCATCAACAAGGAGTCACTCCTACGACTGCGAATGTAAAGACAGATATCGGTGTCTTACATTTAGTAATCATTAATTATATAATGAACATCACCGTACCTGAGATATGCAAATTTATTGAGTCAACCGAATTCAGAACGCTTTATCATGAAATCAGGGAGAAGTTAAATACATTAAAACAAAGGGTACCTCTGCTAGAGGGAGGATGTATCGAACACTAATACTCATCAGTTATTAGTAAGTTACGTTCTGATGGGTATAGGTGCGTGCGGCGGTCGAGATGCAGTCCTCGGCACGCACGTCCGATAGTGTTTAGTGTACAAAAGTGGAGTGCAAATCAAAAACGAATGACAAATCAGTGCAGTGTGGTGGTAATGTTGTTCATGAACAAACCGAGCTTAGTGAAATCAGTGCAAGTACTTCTTGCACTGATCTCAACACGAGAACTTCGCCCGTGTTGAGATCAGTGTTTAAGATCTCAGAGGACCGTGTTTAGCTTAAGTCCCGTTGGAGTGATTAGCTCATCATCGTCGGAAACCATTTAGCATGTTAAGTGGATCTTGTACTGATCACCTTGTAAAATCCTCATCGGCAGCACCTTACAATATTCTGTCATTTCCATCTCATTCTCTTGCGGCCGGGAGAGTGTACAGTGCAAGCAAAACGTACATTTATCGCGGTCAGCAATCTTAAGCGCCACGTACAATTTTACCATATTTTATGGACAGTTCACGACCAACCACGGCCCCGTGTAATCGTATCAATATCATTATCATTGGCAATTAATATCAATATCAATAAACTACTAATCTATCCAGAAACGGTATCTTATTATCAGTTATCGAATAAAAGCTTGTGTGGTTTAAACGCCATACAGTCAGTGAGAAAATGCAGCTAGCGTTTTAGCTCTTAGATCCGTGTTTTTGGACATGTTCATTGATTTAAACTTAACGTTGCCATTCATATACCAAATAACCAAAATCACTTCAAAAAGCGTCCTCGATCGATAAAAACATAAAAATAAAGGCAAAGTCTCGATCGATAAAAACTAAAAAAACATAAAAATATCTCAGCAGCTAATATAATTCTGATGGCGTACAGGAATAGAGTGGTCCAACTTGGAGTGGCCATGATTGTGGACCAATTGAGATGATCTTCCTCATTTATGATTTCAGCTTTATTTATCAGTTCATGTATGCTGTCCAGAGATATGTCTTGCAGATTGAGATCATATCTAACTGATTCCTGAGGTATGTCTTTTCCTTTAGGTACCGGGATTACTTCGTTGACAAATACAGTTTTGAAATTGTATTCATTAGATGAATTCGGCAGTTGTCTATCAGAGTATAGTACTACTGTATAGTACTAAATAGATGAACACCTGTTATTCCTTTATATTCAGCCCAGAATTTTAAAGAAAAAAAAGTCTAGGCTGGTTACGCAGAGCCTGAGCGGACTATGGCTTTAGAGAACCGGAATATTCAAATCCCACCACTGCCACCAAAATTGTGGGGGATTAAAATACTCTTTTTAAAAAATTATTTATTTTCTGAAAGAATATACACTTTACACTTTGTAAAACCCGCACAACTTTTATATAATATAGATTTATTGGGATCCGTGAACAGCCGTCCGACTCAGTACTAAAGGGGCTTCTCTTCAGACATATATATTGTTATTAATATGCTGAGTCTACTAGAGGAGTGGTAGGATGGCCATATTAGGTCAGCTTTATCCCTTACATTACTGGGATATAACAGGTTCTACTACCGCATTGTTTTCTTAACACTTCTTCTTTTGTGGTAATCACTATGCAGGTATTTTCATTAATTTTTTACTGTGGTATACTTTTGTATTGTGGTAAGGGATTTGCAAGGCTGAACTTCATCATTGATTCGACGACAGTTTTCATCTAGGTAAGTGTACAAGTTAGTACAAGTTAGTAACACCTAGTGGTGTTTAGATTTTGGGATAATTGTAAGGTTATTTTTATCTGGGGTGGAGTACAGGTGGATCATATCATAAATATTGGGATCGACCGAAGCGATTTTTAGAATAAATGTAAGTGAGTGTTCTGTGCTTTATGCTTGAACATTAATCGATCGTTCTAACGTATGTATGTTATTAACACTTATATCTGCCACGGGTTTAATTGAAAATATATTCAGTAAATTTCTCATTTATACAATTAAATTTTGTGGGCTTATAATAATAGTGTGCATTACACCTAAATGAGAGACAGACATAGCATCTTCCAATATCATTAATTTATCTAATAATAATTTCAAACTAAAATCTATTTGAACATACAAATTTATGAAATTCAACTGAGTCATAACGGTGTTAGATACACTAGATGCATTTTGTAAAACTCTTACTAATTTCCATTGATTTTCATTTATTTTATTAAGTTGACTACTAAATTCTGTGACAGTGCTTCTAGTAGTTCTATTATAACACTGTAAGGTGTAAATCTGTTAAGTTTTATACACAGGCTGTGCTAAAGGAATCGATTTGTATTTTAATCTGTCCTTACCCTAATATGAGGATACCGTTCGTATTATCTACGTGCTATATTTTTACATTGGCTGTTGTGTAGAGCAGGAAGGCTCCTGTGACGACGGCCTTGCAACAAGATGAGGTATCCGTAGTATTTTATAATGAACTCTAACAGACATAGAGTTATGGTGATTACCTATAATTTCAGCGACGTTATTCGGGTGTAAGTGAATAATTTTGTATGGTCCTTTAAATACAAGATTGGTTTCGTCGTTGCGTGCCGTCTTGGCTACTTGCTTAAATACTACTTCACCTACCTTAAAACTTATACTGTCAGCATCCTGGTTGCGTTTTGCTATTACCTGTTCCTTATTTTTAGTAGTATGTGCAGACACACACTCCCGTACCGCTTCTGCGTTCATGCGATGTTTCAGGACATAATCTTGGTAAAATTCCTTTGTTTAAGATAGCTCTAAGGGGTTCCGTGAAGCTGTATGGCAGAAAAGTAGTTCATGTGGAGTAAATTCTGTTGCTGAATGAACAGCATTATTATAAGCTATGATCGAATACCTCATGAGAGTTTGTATAGGGTCATTCTTATTTGTCATTTATTGTATACGGATAATTTCTGCTATTGTCAATTGAAATCGTTCTATTGGAGAGTTGAAATTAGGATTGTATGGTGTCGTAAAGTGAATGTTAATACCGTGGGAGGCACATATTTCCTTTATTACGTCGTTATCAAACTTACTACCTGAGTCAGTGGTAATCTTATGAGGTAAACCTAGTATTGAAAAGAATTGTAAAAGTCAGTCTGCTATGTGTACACTACTACATACCGATAACGGTATGGCTTGAGCGTATTTTGAAATATTATCTATTATGGTTAGGAAGGTTGCTCCTCCTGTAGAATATAAATCCATGGAAAGTTGTACAAAATGGGTTTTGTAGGTGTCGGAAAGAGCTAGAGGTGGTCTTAAGGGTTTACGTTCATATTTTTATGCCTTGAGGCAAGTTTCACATCGGTTTATGTATGACTGTATTGTTAGTAGCATATTAGGACATTGATAGTTTTTATGTAGTTGTTTATAAGTTTCCTGTATACCACGGTGTATATTTTTACCCTCGTGATACTTATTTATTAACTCTTGTTCTTCGGTTTTATTTTCTAATAATGTTACACGTAACGTACATTTTAATAATTTTGGACCTCTCTAATTGAAAACGGTAGTGTAGACTCTAGCAAATGCATGATATAATTCTTCAATACGGAAGTAACAATGGAAAACTTGATCGGCTTTTGTATGCTCTTTTAAATATCGAATAATTTTTGTTCCGCGCTGTTTATCGGAATAAATACGTCTTTAATAACGCATCGAGAGTTGGTGGACCTATTATTGACTCTATATGTAGTTCCATGTGTAGATGTTATGTGAAAATGTTTCAATTGTCTATCTATTGCCTCGGCTACAATGGATATTCTGAGATTCTCATTATCAGGTTGAGTGCGATTGCAATAGATCGGGGACAACTAATATCTACTATTATTTGTTCCCTATCTATCGTAACCACGCTCATGCTATCGGACTCCACTTCTGTCTGCGAGATAGTAACACTAATGCTCACATTATCGTTATTTACTTGTTCCTCAGATTCCCTACGTGCATATTCAAATATTCTACCCATTAATTAATAAGTTTACAGCTAAAGACTCTATGCTATTATGGAATATTTGGCCCTTAATAACGGATCTGCGTTGATATTCTGTCTACCCTTCTTGTATACGACTTTATAATAATACTCTGCTAATTTTAAACGCCATCTAGTTAACTTCGAATTTGGATTTTTAATGACATTAACCAGGTAAGTGGACGATGGTCAGTGTAAGTAGTGAATTTACGGCCATAAAGATAAGGTCGAAATATTTGATAGGCCCATATAATGGCGAGTAACTCCTTCTCGGTGGTGGATTATCTAGATTCAGTTTCTGAGAGGGTTCTGGATGCGTACGCAACTGGTTTATCCGATTCTGCGGTCCCTTGCGATAAAACAGCGCCTAATGCAACGTATGAAGCATCAGTCGTAAGGATAAAAGCTGATCAAAGTCTGGGTATTGAAGGATTTTTCATTTATTGAATGATTCTAAAAACTCCGGGGTATGACACTTTATTACCCTTTTTCAAACAGATGGTCATTGGTTTTGTTAGTTTGGAAAAATCTTTGATAAATTTTCGATAATAGCTAGAAGGCTTTAACGTCCTTTTGTGATTTAGGGAGAGGAAAATCTAAGACTGCTTCTATATTGTATTTATATGGTTTAAGTTCTTGGTCCGTACATTTATGTCCTAAGAACTTAACATATTTTTAAAGAAATTCTGATTTGACCAATTGAATCTTTAAGTTATATAACCTAAACCGTACAAAAACTTGGACTTACTACATGGTCTTGTCACGATGTAGAGATGATGATGACGTCGTCTAGATAAGTATACACATTATCTATGCCTCTTAATATATGGTCCATGAGTCTTTGAAACATGCTTGGGGCATTTTTTAATTCGAAGGGCATTCTTAGAAAATGGAATTTAATATATTATCTATTTCTCTAATGTAGTAATTCAACGTCTTCGGATTTCTGTCGTATCTCGGCATAAAATCCGTGATGAATATAAAGTTACCGCATTCTTTAAGAGCCATTTTGTGTTACTAATATATAACGATACTATGTAGTTCATAGAAGTAGACACAAGTGTTAATAAAAGATAAAATAGTTCGAAAGCCAAACTCGATTTTAACCTATGGACGAAAGCACAAAGACACACAATAATATGTATACATGAACAACGACAGAAAATATAGTATAGGAAACTTGGAAGTCAATGAGCATTCACCACAGCGTTCTCTGCATCTCCAGCCGGGTCTTGACCAGCAACAGGATTCCTTAGCTCCGGAAGTCCCGCGAATATCGCCCGAAGATTCTCTATTATATAGATCACGAATTAACGATTAATACCGTTCACCTCGAGAAGAAGAATTATATTCTTTCCCAGAAGTGCCGCGATCCTACTGAACTGCGCCAGTTTAGTTTGGGCGATAGAAAATTATGTTTTGTAAAATTATATTATTATATTGCAAGACTGGTCAATGAATTATACAATTAAAATAATGTAGAAACTAAACAATGGATGTGCATTATGCTGAGACTACGTGAATTACACGGGATACGCAGAACGTCGATGCGCCGTCTGCACGGCACCGCAGCAATACACGAGTTATCCCGTGGTAACTCGAATTAAAATATTTTTCACAGACTTCAAAAAAGAAGGAACTTTTCAATTCGTCTGAATACGGGAATATTTTTTTTTACAATGTTGGGGCATAACTTCTTTGTTTATGAACCGATTTTAATGATTTTTTTTTATTAGAAAGAGGGTACTGTAGAGATCATTTGTATTTTAAATACAATATGTTTATGAAGAATTAATTGACGTGACTACCGAAACTTTTACCTTATGGTAACACCACAGGTATATGCGACTTAGAAAGTGTCTGAAATTTGTCTATAAAACGAATGACTAGCATTTACATCACTGAAGAAATACCAGTGTGAGGTAAATGTTTTTAAAAATAAATATGCTGGCTATAACCTAGACAACAGAATACCAGCGTAGCTGTATCTACGAATGTAGCAGCGTAACTCCGCTATGTATCATACAGTAAGCAAAGAAAAACAGATAGCGAATTACTGGCAGTGTCATTCCATTATAATTTTCAGGTATTAACGCATTTTGATCTCTATTGGGAAATAGGTGATTTCTATGCAAGAATCCGTCTGGGTAGAAACCGCCCCAGGGCCAGTTATTCTGCCGTGAATCAGTAGTGTGCGTTAAATAAGTCGACCACGTGATTATATTACAAATATTTATATTCACATATTTTGAACCTGTAGTAGTGTTGCAGGGTACGAACGGAACTCGTACGAAAAATTAAGTTATTATTTTTGTTTTAATCCATAATATTTTCATAGAAATCCGTTGAACCGTTCTGATCCTATTCGAGACAAACGTAACAACAAATAGACAAATTAGTATGAGCCATCATTTATAATTAGGCATCGTATAATTGGCACTTTTTGCTTAAATGGAATTTATTCACAAAACACTAAAATTTTATTATAGATTGATTTGATGAAACTGAACATGAATTGTGGCGCATTGGCCACTAGGATTTGATACTGGCACTATTTTAATTCGACCTCTTTTTCGTATTCTATGTTTCTGTTTTGTTTTATGAAATTGTATTATGTTCTTTTCATACAAATTTACCAAGAGAATTGATTCTGCTCTGGCTTTAATAACATGTATTTATTTTAGCGATTTAGGAACTGATTTACTACGAAACTTTGTCTTATATATTACGAACTAGCTTTATATTATACAGTGAGTAACAATCACCTGACTTTCATTTATCGGTTATCGTGAACAACACAAACCAAAGAACACGGCATATGATTGGTTATGCTCTCCCAGGTTATTATATAAACAATTATTAATTTATCGATAAATATTAATAAAGAGTAACGGAAACGTTGCACTCAAATTCGAACTACAAATATTACTCTCATAGCGCCCAAAGAAAATTCACTTAAAAATAAAAATAAACGTTTTGAAGTCCACTGAAGTTTATGGCGATGCTATTGAAATCTCATTTACAATTTCTAATTTATTCCATCAAGATACAGACATTACAGATTGTTATACTTACGTTGTCACCGACAGATATATAGAAAAGGTCCAAGACAAGAGATGTTTCAATCGATGTTTTCACAGCGAAATTTCTAACGGCGAAACCTGAGCATCTTAAATTTCTTACGACGTCATTTACTTACAAATGGTTTTAAATGTCGTTTCATTTTTTAACATTGACAAAATCTAATTTTCGTTTGTCAACTGTAGGTGATAATTTTTTTTTATTACGTATGATAAATTGTATTTATGGTGAATTTAGAAATACAAAACAAAAAAATATTTTATTAGATTTATTACACTTATTAATTACACAAATTAGCTATTCACTTACTTTCACAAGGAAAATATACTCTAATAATGTATAAGTATCACACACGAAAATACAACATATACATTGTTGTGTCAAACAATACATAAAATTATAAAAACGAAATATTACCTCTAACATTATTATTTAGAAAATTCAAGCAACATATCCGACACAACTAACCCTACCATAATAATGTGTACATTCCAACACCATAATCACTAAATACATAATCGATATATAATCAATACCAAACCCTGATATTTTCAAAAACAATTGAAGACTACTTGTTATGTGCTTAACAACGAGGCAAAGCTTGTTGCAATATCTAAAAAGGGCGCAACAGTAATGCTGTTCCTTGTTTGCGAATTAACGCGTGAGTCTTGCTATAATATATTAGGTTATATATAATATATAGGTTAGGTAAGGTTTTTTATATATATATAGAATATATCGGTCCAAACTTTATTTATTTATTACAACCAGTACTCTGTGGAAAAGGATTATAATATTTTTCAGGATATGTATGTGCAAATTTAATATTTAATTTTTTATTATTCATATGTCCAGTAATTACACTACCTCTGTGGCCTTCAGAGCGAAACACAGTAATTTTTGCATACTAATGTTTCACGGCAGAATAACTGGCCATGCGGTGGTACCTAATTAAACGGACTCCTGAAATCTTCTTCGTGTTGTTATACCGACCAATTGACAGAAACAGTTTTTCTCAATCTTAAGCATAGTACAAATTGTGATATCATTAATTTAAATCTCTTTGAAGTTGACATTCAACTCCATTTCCAGGAATAGAGCATGGAATTGCTAATACGTAACGACTGTGCACCGGTTCGTAACAAACTTAACAGATTAGTTTCAACAGTATGAAGAGAGAGGAGTGTGACAAATATAGAACTAAATCAAAAATTGGATATACGTTCCCTGATCCCAAGTGTTCAATGTACTTAGCTGCTGAGTTATGGAGAATTAAATTAATTGAGTAATATGTGTTGTGCAGAGTATGTTGATAATGAAGCGTAGACGCTGCTCGTTTACGGTATATATGTACTATGTCATAACATATCCTCTCTAAATATATTTTGTACAAACATACAAGGTATTTCTCAGACATGCAGGTTTCCTCACGATGTTTTTCCTCACCGCCGAGCACGTAGTAATGTTTGAGAAATAATAAATATTCCGAGGACATGTGAAGTCCACCAACCCGCACTGGAGCAGCGTGACGGCCTCTTCCCGGCTCCAAAACCCCCTCAGAAATGAGAGGAGGCATGTGCTCAGCAGTGAGACAATTATAGGCCGTTGTTTTGATTTTTTTATACAAGGTAAGCTCAACTCGTTTCTAAAAAGACATCTAACTATTGAAATCTGGTGGTAGGATTTCTATGCAGGAATCCGTCAAGGTAAGTACCAGTGCCAGTTATTCTGCCGTAAAATAGTAGTGTGCAAACATTACTGTGTTTCGGTTCAAAGGGCACTGAGAGCTAGCGTAATCACTGGGCATATGAGACTTATGAACTGATGTCTCTGGGTGACGAGCGCAGTGTGGTGTCACACGGAAATGTCCTGGATAACACAACATTTGTTATGGGTAGACGTTGCACATACCATCAGGTGAACGTTTTGCTCGTTTCGTCACTTGATTTAATAAAAAAATAAAAACTTAAAACTGTTATTTATTCACTGTAAGATACGCGATAAGAAGTATTCACGTAGCTTGGAGGTTACGAGTTATTCCAATATTTTTTAACACGTTAACTGCCACGTCAGGCACCAGTGCTTGACAGATATGGTATCTGTTAGGGCCATGTCAGTCACGAGTGCCTGACGCAAACGCATGTAATTCAAATGAACCCAGGGAGCTGTCAAGCACATTTTGGGGCTTTTTCTCTATTGAAATTGACTGACAAGGCCCCCAACAAACTATGTTCATCTTGGCCTAATATTTTTACATGTAGAACTGGTTTTTATGTACATAAACTTTTTAAGGAAAATAAAATACAACACAATGAATATCTAAATATTTTAATTGTTTTTAATGATAGAATTTTAGGCGTGTACAGCTTAGACAATTATAAAAATAATAATTTTAGAATAAAGAAAAAAATACAAAGCAAAAACAAAACATGTTACAACTTTTTATGTTCCTCATTGAAACAATTTAGACAAAAATGTAGCTCATTCGGGCATTGAGGGCAATGTGTATTCACTTGCTTAGTCTTCTTTCTAGCATAATTTCTACCTAGTGTTTTAACATTGACTTTATAACACCTTGAACAGTACTTTCTCGATTTTTTGACTGGACCTTCCTTCTTTTTCAATTCATGCTTTTGTCTTTTATTTCTAGCTAGCGATGTTTCGGGGTTGTAGTTTTCTTTGCCGGAGTCTGTTAGATATTTACTTTATAAATTATGTAAGAATTGAGTAAAGCAGTATTCAACAATAATTCAACAGCAAGTTTTCTGTACCATTTCACAGTTTTTCGTAATGGTGTTGAGTACGCTATCATTTGATCAGACAGGTCTACAGCTGATTTCGCGCTATTGTAATCCTTTACAATTTTTGGTTTTATTATTTCTTTGTCTCTTTTGTAAGTGCTAGTAAATCCAATAGAATGGAAATAAGGAATGACCTATGACACGCGTAGGTACTTTGGTTCGAATAGCCGAGCAACGCAGCGAACTTTTTTCCCGCGAAAATATAGTGGCGGCAGGCGGCAGGCGAAGGGCGGTTGCGTAGATTATTATACGATGCCTGACAAAATGCCTGACATGGCGCAATTGCTATATTTTCTCCCGATTGGGCTTCGTCAGTCACATGTAGCTGACAATATTTATTATAATTCTATTTTACGTTATTATTATCGAAAATAAATAAAAAACAGTCATTTAATATAATCGATGTCAATATGACACCAAAAACAAAAAAAAAGAAAATGCCGTCTTCAAAATTATGCTATGGCAGTTAACGTGTTAATATATGCCATTAGTAGAATTTTCTCCAGTAACGTGGATGCGCTTTATTGAGATAAATTTCAACGTGCACAATCATACTCCGATACCAACAATTTGTTTTTGCACAAATATTGGCTCCGCGAATTACCCCCGGCGCAGAAGTCCGATACTCTAACCGCTACGCCGCTACTACAATACACTACTATAGTTGTATGTGTGTTAATACGCTTTCAGCGTAAAAGATTTCCACTTGGTAGAAGTCAACAAAGGACTTCAGACGGATGATTATGAATGAATAAAATACGTATGTGTACAATGAGAATACTTAAATTAATCTATTATTTTAGCGTATTTAGCGAAAGCAAAAATTATCAAAATTAAACTACCCAATATAAACTTTTTTTATACTTCGTAATTATCCGTAGAAGAAACTTACACAAAATTGATATTGCAATAGTGACGTTCGACCCAAGGTTTTACTCTTAAAGCTAATATCTATTTTGGGATTCTTTATTCCAGTTATCCATATATTTAAGCGTGTTAATTTTCTTTGAATTTTTCTTGTTCATCTCTTCAACATATATTTTTTGTTGTTTTCCTTTATTCGTTATATGTTTCTCTTCTGAATGCTTTTCGCCGCCGATCGATGTTGTAACAAAATCGTAAAATACTCTGAACGTAAAGAACAGTATAAAGTCAAAGCCTGATATCATCGTGAAGCCAAGCATTAGACTAAGTAGGCCTCCAAATGCAGCTGCAAATAAAAAATCGTGAAAGAAAACTTGTAATACTTGTATTTATAATATGTAAATACTTGACGCATTGGTTTGGACTGAGCTAAATTGAACTTGTTTTTCTAAACAAGTTCGATTTAGATTACAATTTAGTTCACGGCAAATAACTGAATATCGTTAATATTATAATACTAAATACGATAAATTTAGTGCAAATTTACACTTTTAAAAGTTATTTAAACAGAATATTTACACATATGAATACATTTTACTGGTGGTAGGATTCCTATGCAGGAATCAGTTTAGGTAGGTTATAATCGCAGGGCCAATTATTCTACCGTAAAACAGTAGTGTTCAAATATTACTGTTTTAGTGTGAAAGGCACTGATAGCTAGTGTAATTCTTGAACATGAGACTTGAGAACTGTTATCTCTGATGAACTGTGATAATGGGTTTGGTTTTTGTATATCAATAGTTTTTTTTATATAGTAGATAATGACGGGACGAGTTTACATATTCTGTCACCTATATACAGATACATTATCAGCGACTAACATGAGTTCTATTTAATTTAAGAAAAAACTGAGATCCTTACGAAAATTGCTATGTTGCTATGTAGCTCAAGGTATCAAAAATTTACTAATAAAATTAATTATATGTCTTGCGCTGCGAAAACTATTGATGATAAATAAAATAATGTACTACCTTTGCATAATACTCATCATTACTCCGCGAGTTTATATATTCTTAAGTCACAATAACCGCTTTTGGTTCAAATTAGGCATTCGTATCATGATATTAATCCTTATCTTACTAAGTTTGATTATGTAAATGTAAATTGCTCTTAAATTTTTTGAAATAATTCGAATGGGACCTATCGTTTCGAAGATACGACGGGTATAAATATGCTAAAAGTAAGAAAAGTGCCGCGTGTGAGCGAACATCCCTACGCTCGATCGCGCTACGCGCGAATAGTCTGATATCTGTTAATTGCCTACCTACTAATATTATTTTTTGTGAACCAGAAACAATTGTATAGTGGTTCATATTTTTAATTATATACATTTATTAATTTAAAACTTTGAAACGCTCTATAAAAAATACAGCGGCTACAGTGTCTCTTGAACGCCCCGCCGCCGCCCGGCTTCATGCGACTAGGGCATCATCGAGATGTGCGGCTCCCTATGCGCAGCGGTCGAGAGTGGTCGTTTTGTTTTGCTACAACGATATCAAGTATTGTTTACAAGGAAGCTCTGAGCTACTAAGCTTTTATGGCTTATGATCCCTGTTGTTTAATAAAACATTATTTTGGTAAAATAACGTAATCTTACCTAACCAGCTGCAGAGCCGCCGATGAGAATAGTCGCTACAAAATATGTTGTAGTGTAAGGAACTGTTCTTGTTATATTTTTCCAAATTAAGTACTAATTTATCTTTATAATATCTATCTACCCGTGCGAAGCTGGGGCGGATTGCTAGTCAATGATAAAAACAAATATCTGCAGCCAACAATAGTTTGATGTCACCAAACTTTATCTACAGTAGGCGACAATGCAAATAAAGTGCACGACCCGTGCACTTTATTTGCATTGTCTTTATTTGCATGATTTTTAGTTAATGAAAATCTAAAACCTTTTGAAATGTCATAATGGAACACAAACATAGATAAGCCATCAGTACCAAAGTTTCATGTCAGTAGTATTATAAGCTTTTAACTATATTCATGAGCGCAAACAAAGTATGTCCAACCTGTTCTATTTATTTCTATTGAAGTAGAAAAATAGTAAATAAAATTGAATAAATATTAGTAGTACAATCGAACGACATCTCTCTTTAGTAATAATGCAGATAGCATTTTCTTTTTGAATTCAATTACTTATAGCCAATAACGATAAGGTACAATTCTTTAACGACACTATTACTTAAACGCTAATTCTAAAATGGCATGCAGTGACGTCGAAGCTATTCCGCCACATTTTGTCCTGTTTATGTTGTAAAAGCGAGTGACTCGAAATAACTAACTGTATATTCAATTTTCGAATGTTAAATATTAAGTTATCACGGCGAGAAATTTTGTTTGAATACGTGACCAGCGCTCCCGTTAACGTATTTGGAAATAGATTTCAAAGCACGAATCAAATGCACTTACGTTAAGTAAAACGTTACGTCACAATGTTGTCATTGTGTGCTCAAAATTTTACGTTACGTTACTTTGCAGACTAAAATTCTTCATCTTCATCATCAACCCCTAAAACATACATACATATATACATAAGATCACGACCGTATCCGATAAGGGGTAGTCAGAGACTGGGCAGTCACTGAAAAAACAGATGACTGCCACAATTGTGGCCCCTAAAAGAACACCACAAGAGAGAAAAAACAGTGATTTCTTGGGCTTTCACGACACCATCGCCTGCAACTCCTCTGTACTGCTGTTTGATTGATGCAATTGTCTATAAATAGGTTAAATCTGGGTTGTTGCGAAGCAACACATCCCTGTCTAACGTCTTTTTCGATGTAAGGCCAGTCTGTGTAAGCCCCGTTTACTCAGACGCAAGCACTGGAATCCTTACAGAGTGATTTCAGTGCTTGTATCAAGCTGTTGTTCACCCCATATTTTTCAAGTCTACGAATACACATTTTGACTTTGAGCACAGAATTTGTGGGCTATGCTTCGTAACAATAAGACCTAATTCATGCATCCCATTCCTCGCTTGTACATCCCATATCTTCTCTTCAGTTTCATTCATCACTCTCTGAATCAAAACCTTTGCATGCATGTTTTGCATTTTGCATGTTTGCCTTTGCATGTTTGCCGAAAATGCTGAGCAAGCTAATGCCTCGGTATTTTTTGCAGTGTTGCTGCGACCTTTTTCTATTGCAACGTGGTACGTTGATGGCCTTACACCAGCTTCCTGTTACGTTGCCGCTCCTCCAGCAAAGATTAAAAAGGCGGTACAGCTGACTAGCTACCACGCCCTGTCCAGCTTTCAGCATCTCTGCCGTAATTCTATCATACCCTGCAGGCGTGCCCAATATCATACTATTAACCGCTTCCACAATCTCTTCCATACTTATATGACTTTCATTGCAATCTACATTCATTTCCCCGGATGGGGCCTGTACTTGCATCTGCCTTTTCTCAAATAAGTACAATATTTAGACTTTTCGATTATATTTATATCTACGAATTCGATTCCAAATCTTCGATTTCTATGTAGATTTTACTCACATTAGCTCGACAACAATATCGAAAACAGTAATTGAAAGATACATTGATCAATTCCAAACCAAAGCATTGTACGCGAGTGACCTGGGTTCGATTCCCGGTGCCGGCACCGCTAAAATTGTTAATTGTAATTTTAAGTGCCGATTTACCACGCGCTCGGCGGTGAAGGAAATCATCGTGAGGAAACCTGCATGTCCGAGAATTAAAAAAATATTTCTAAGACATGTGCAGTCCGCCAACCCCCATTGGAGCAGCGTGGACGATTCTTCCTCTAAAACTCCAAAACCCTCTCAGAAATGAGAGGAGGCCTGTGCTCAGCAGTGGGACATTTATAGGCTGAAACTTTACTTTTTACTTTTTTTTACAATAATAACTACATCAAAATTTCCATATAACATTACAAAGTTCCCAGATAATCGCAGTCTTATTTCTATAAAATAACAAACATGCATATGATAAGAGACGAATGGAAGCTTATTGTTTATTATGACATGTGTCCTTACTGGGAAGGTACTTTACTTCTTTTATACAGACTTCGAGTTAAAAACTTCTATAATATGGACAACAATGGCCCTGGGAATGAGGTGCTCGTACCAGGCTGTTTATAAGTACTAATAACTAATGTACTATTTACTTTGACAACACAATTTTAATAATAAAAAATAATATGACTAAAAAAGAGAATATATGCAGAGTTAATTTCACCTTTTTCTGTTCCGTACATAGGAACCTCATTAAGAAACGGTGGTAGTTTGTAAAAAAAATGACATTTGACAACCGAAATTAGTACGTCAGAGAATAAATATATTAAATTTAATTTTGTAATGTAATATACCTAAGTAGAATAAAATGTAAAATAAATTTTTAAACTTAGTTTTATAATAAATGAACCCTACAATTATCCTACTCCTGATACTCTGCATCCGTCTCATTCTCCCCAAGGTTTAGTTTATTGAAGGTTTTCTCCTGCGTGTAGACATAGTAGATGCAGAACAATATAGATTATTTAAAATTATAAAACGATACAAACCGAGAATATTTTGCCAGTTCAAGTAAACATCGCGGCGATATCTCGTCGACACAAGATCGTTGAAAAACACATTGAGCACGGAGCGGTTTTGCAGGTTGACATTATTACTGTAAACAAAATTACATTATACTTAGTACACACTAGTGGCAGGATTCCCATGCAGCAATCCGTCTAGTTACGCACCACCACTGTGACGCTGTGTCAGTCATACAGTAGTGTACAAACATGACTCTGGTCCTGTGTGAAGGGCACTAGCTAATGCAAGTGATGGCTAGTGTAATTCAGTTGAGACTTAAGAACAGTTGTCTCGTGGTGACGGGCGCAGTATGGTGCGACACAGAAATGTTCTGGATGACATAGTATTTGCTATGGACACACTTTGCACTTATCATGAGAACGATTCGCTCGTCTCGTCACTTCCACACATAAATAGAGTAAAAAAAGCTCATAAAACTAATCTAAAAACTTGTTTGCTGCAAAAGATGTTCCTATTAATTTGATGTTGACGTTTAATTTATGGCGACGAGATGATTTCATAAATGAGAGTTTATTTTAAAAATATTTGTTCTTCATATTTCTCAAACGATAAACACTATGACTTCTCCTGTGTAGTAAGTGCGTTTTACTGACATAAATTTCACATTCTCAACACAACCAGATCCGAAAACGAACAATTTGAGTTTTTGCACAAATGTTGACTCCGGTTGGGATTGATACCCGGAGACCGTGATGCAGAAGTCAGTTACTCCGAACACTAGGCCACGTTGTCGTCGTCAGTAATTAGTAGTTAGTGGTTTCAAGTTAAGAACTAAGTTGGGCCCGGAGTGTCAGTGCTTCCCCGCTAATTAATAATTCTATTAATGTAAAGCTTTCGTCTACGTATTTAATATATTAAAGCATTGAAAATGTTTGCGATAGCACAGAAAACCTTGTTTTCATCTTTCCTTATATAATGAAATTACTCTTTGGTTTTAATTGGTTTGTAATCATTTCTCATTCAACTCAAATTTTAAGTTTTATTGGCATGTATTTTGACCTTTAAGTTTAAGTCTAAAGGACACTAAGAATTTATTACTAAGGATAAGTTTGTTAAGATAAATATAAGGCTAAGCTCTTACAAGAATGGAAGTCCGTTCAATGGTATTTTCATGGCAAGTTTCCCCAAAGCTACCTCCAACGGATAATCATAATGCTCGCACTCTGGTAAACATTTAAAATACTGCTCCGTATGCTTCTCTTCCAATTTCAAATCTATTGGCCCTGAAAAGTTCTGTAATATATTGAATGTTACATACATGTATATTGAGTTATTATGTACTAAGTAAAAGAGAAGCTGTTTCAAACAAAATATATCGCACAACTTGATGACTTGATGTCATTCCTCACGTTTTTATGGGTTTATGTTCTCATCGATAACAAATACTGCTACTAAAGTAGCGCTCGCTTATTCATTACTTCCGTACATTCTTGACTATGCAGATATTTGCTATCTTGACATTACCGAAGTGTAGCTTAATAAACTTGAGCGAATTTGAAATTCGTGCCTACGATTCAAATTTGGGCTTCGCAAATATGATCATGTTCCGATTTTCGTAAACAGCACAAGTGGCTCCCAATCCGTCCGCAGGAATACTCATATTCTTTCTGCTTTGTACTGCGTGCTTTCTTCAAGAAGTCTTTTACGGCAATTATTACAACAATTTCGATTCGATGGTTGTCTGAAAGAAATCGCTTTCAGAGCGAAAAGACCGCCTATTGTACATATTTTTACACTTTTTTTGTTTATTTTGGGCTTATTCCTGTGTACTATAATGAATATATTGATTAATTTAATCAGAAAGAACGGATGCGACTTGCTGTTTATTCTGCCTATTTGATACTGAGCGTACATAGAAAATAAGTAAAAAGAGTATTTTAACGGCGACAAGGTTTTTTTTTAAATTAATTTAAAATAAAACTTTAGTTAGTTCCTCCGTGAAGTATTGTAATTTACAGTTTGATAATTTTTTGCTCGTGGCGCAGACAGTGCTTGAATAATCTGAAATGAAATACGTCGCTGCGATTCTTTTGAACAAATTTTAATCCATGGTGCTTTTTTCGTTGTTCGGCCGAGGAAAACTTTAATACAAATAATAATAAATAACCATTATTGATTCGGAAATATTAAACCGCATATTACTATTTAAACACAATATCCAAGCAAAATATTTTTTTCATGTTTATAATTAATAAGTTCCTCTTTCATTTTCAGTTTAATTTGGGCGTCCAACCAACAAGTCGATCTACATTAAATGTAAATCAAAATCTTATAAGGTTAATCTTATGAGGTTACATTAGTAAAAAAAAAGGTTACATTAGTAACGCTCTGTATTCATTGCTTTCGTAAGTATGTAAGTAAGAACAAATAAAAAAAATGAATACGTTAAAACTTGTACAATATTTGCGTATGAAATACGCAAAAAATGCTTATGAAAAAAATCAATAATAATTTAAAATTCAAACAGCAATCTAAATGAATGAACTACTTATAGTGTATTAGTTGCCATACTAATTTTATAAATGCGAAAGTAACTCTCTCTGTTTCTTACCTTTTCACGGTTCTACCGCTAAACCGATCTTGACGAAATTAATTGAATTAATGCTAATTAAAATAAAATTTAATTAGCACAGAGATAGCTTGCATCCTGGAGACAAAGATAGGATACTTATCATATTACTTTATTTTGGCATAGATAGATTGCATCATGGAGACGGACACAGGGTACTCTTTATCCCGGAAAGTCAAAGCTAATACCAAAAAAATTCTAGTGGCCTGTGATAAGCTGTGGCCAAAGATAAGTATCTCAAATATTCTCTTTCCCATTGGGGTAAGCAGAGACCACATCTTCCCACTTGCTACGATCCTGACACATATTTCGCTTCTTCTACTTTCATTAGTGTTGTATGAAACAAGCTCGTCGGTTGCGGGTACTTTTGATGTGACCTTTTCTTAAAACTCCTTCTATCTGATCGATGATACGTTTGCCTACGTCGATCCTGACGGGCTTACCCATTGACTAATATACCAGGCCTATAATAATCAGAAAGGTCAGTAGTGTATAGCGGCCGCTATTCGGTCCACCACGCGAAGTGATGACGGTAAAGCCTTCCAACAAATCAGAGGCCTTTGTCTACCACAAGACTTTTTGCAGGTCTATGATGATGATAATACTACAGTAATATTTTATTTTTTTGTATCAATATAAAGTATATATATATATATATATATATATATATATAAATATATATATATATAAAGTATGTAAAGAAAAAACCCAACCGAAGCATACTAATATTTGCACACTACTTGGGGTGGTACCTACCTAGACGGACTCTTGCAAACTAGTTTGCTAAGCAAACTGACTGGTTTTCGTTATTATAACTTAAGTAATCTACCTAGTTTCTCGAAGGCATCAATTGGAACTCAGAAGTCTTGTTTACTTAGAGACGTAAATATGTAGTACGTACGGAAACACATGAATTTATTTAACAAAAAAGACTGTTTCCTGAAGAATAGGTCGGGGCAACGCGCTAAATCCTATGTTTAGGTTGGCTAAAATTAGAAAGAATTTTCTTAGTAGATCTACAAAATTCGTAAAAGTGACACTCAAAATATATATAGATTACAAAAACTTTTTAAAAAGGAGATATTATTAGATAAAATAGATCATTATATAGAGCACGTGCAATCCACCTGGTTACTAATATAAAATATATAAATATTTTTTATGTAATTTTTAAATGACATTATGTAATATGGCATTTACTAAAAGAAAACCTCAGTTTATTGTCGGTTCTTATTCGAGAGCGGTGCCCGGCAGCAGCATTTTAGGTGCAAAGCGTCTGGTACTGCGGTGATTAATTCAAATTCTCCCTTGGTAAATACCTTTGTCCAACAGTAGACTATTAAAGCTCTGATGAAATGTAGCGTCCTATCTTTTTTTTTATTAGAGAAAGTGACGAGGCGTGCAGAACGTCCACCTGATTGTAACTAGAACGTCTGCCCAAAACAGTTGCTGTATCACCTAGAACCCTTCTGAGTGGCATCACACTGCGCCCGTCACCTTGAGATGTCATTTCTTAAGTATCATAATTCTGTCCTATACATGTCTACAGAATTTAAAAATTTGCATAATTTAACTAAACTAAATATAAAATAAAACGATTATATTATACATAACTTCAAATTGAAATGTTAACCTAATAACATCTAACTAAATCTCGACCACATTTCAAAACTGAAACTAGAGTAACGCTGTTTCTGAATTTGAATTAATAAAACAACACTCCGAGGATGCAATCTAGAATATTCCAATTAAATGTACAACATCTAATCCACAAACTTATCACTGTTTCTATTTTCGCCATTTTAGCCCGGTTCACATTTTGATCAGTCCGAGTGCGAGTGGTTAGTGTAGGTGCACAGTGATTAGTACTAAATACGTTTGAACCATAACTAATTAGAGCGAGTGATTAATCTCCCTTCAGCGGCGCTGGCCACAAATTTTGGCCGTATCTTAAGGGAATACCGGACTACGTTAAGCGGAAATTGGGCTACACTGAAATCATTATATCTCTACAAATCTCTATATTCAAATCTCTATAAATATCATACTCACCGCATACAACACTCACCTTTTTTTAAATTAACGTTTATATTTTTTTTTACTGACAAAGGATAGTTTCTTTTTCTTACTACGAACACCCTTCGCCACACTATAAACTTTATTAGTAGTGTGCTACGCCACAGAAGAAGAAGATAATTTTGGTATGAAAAAGTAAAAAAGTAAAGTTTCAGCCTATAAATGTCCCACTGCTGAGCACAGGCCTCCTCTCATTTCTGAGAGGGTTTTGGAGCTAGGAAGAATCCGCCACGTTGCTCCAATGCGGGTTGGCGGACTTCACATGTCATCGAAATATTTTTTATTTCTCAGACATGCAGGTTTCCTCACGATGTTTTCCTTCACCGCCGAGCACGTGGTAAATCAGCACTTAAAATTGAAATTAACAATTTTAGTGGTGCTGGCACCGAGAATCGAACGCAGGTCACTCGCGTACTATGAAATTTAAAGCGAGCGCTTAGCCCCTGAGCTACCACGGCTTTTGGTATGAACCGTACACTTAATAATAATTATATTAAATACGAGTGCTTAAAAGGCAGAATCTTATGTCCAACTAATTAGAACCACAACATTTATTTTTCTTCAATAGTTTGCATGAGGAGAAAACAACAAAAGTATCATATTACGCTGGACGATAACAGATAAACGCATAACGGCATCAACCAACGGTCAAAGTCGTAGACCCCCACGTTGACTATGCTATTGTTTTCGAATGCTGTTCGTCGAGTAATTTAGAGAACTAGTACGTCGAATAACAGCGAACGCTTCAAAGCGAAACCTAATCTACAGAAATCAAAGTTCTCAGATTGCATGAAACTAAAGATTTGCGCAGTACCATTTCATCGGTGCTTCAACTATTAGCAAAACTTGTACGGTGGAGATATTGGAGATTTTTATAGAATATTTGCAATGAAAGAAGAGAGATAGGATTAAGTAATAAAATAATTGGCCAGCATATGTACAAAAGCTTGATACAAAAGTTTTTTTTTTATTTCATAAAAGTGACGGAACGAGCGAAACGTTCACCTGAAGGTAAGTGTAACAACTGCCCATAACAAATGCTGTGTCAGCCAGAAAATGTGTGACACCACACTTCGCCCGTCACCCTGAGACATCAGTTCTTAAGTCTCATATGCCCAGTGATTACGCTAGTAGTAATACAAATAGATGGACCTATCAAACCTATATATTTCGGAATCACACTAACCTACATGTATTTTGCGATCCGGTTGGCGAAGTAGCTACGCTAAGCTAAGCTCTTACGGTATGGGAAGCGAATTTGATTTCCACTTGAGATAAATATTTGTATATTGTTTTGATTCTGGGTTTTTGTGTGCATGCAAATCCCACGATACAGAAGAAACCCTAGTCTGTGTACATGCAAATCCCAAGATAACGAATAAACCCTTGTGTCGGACATCGTTTTTTTTTATAAACCATTATCATAGCTACATAAATATCGTTAACTTTGAACATCAGATGGAGTTTTAAAAGTCACAAAAGGTATCATATTCATTGCTAATTACAAAATAGAATTTTACAATCCGCAAATTAAACATTGAAAAGTAACTGGCGGCGGACATACCGCGCACAAGAATGTCTTCAGAGTTACTCTTCTTTATTTTTAGCCGGGTTTAAAGTACGGAAAAGTAAAAGTCAGACAATATGCCACTCACAACCGCGTCCCCATATTGTATATTTAGTATCTGTTTTTAGTAAAAATACATTTAAAATTTTAATTTCATTACTAATTACGTATGATTTTATAGTAGTAGGTTTAATTATGTGGTATTCATTTATTTGAATTCATATAAGTACAATATAGAAATAACATTATAAATTATCACAAGAAATAATATTAGGTCTCCATATTCAACCGTGCGTAGCTTGCAATATTTTACAGTACTCAATAAAATATTTTTAAATAGAGATATTTTGTTACCTAAATAGCCTAATAATAGCTAAATTAGCCGTGTGGTGGCGGCTCGTTAAAAGAATACTACCACTCCATCTCGTCCAATGGATCTCGTAAAAGGCGAGTAAGGAATTAAACTGCACTGTGCACCCAACAGCGCATGGTGGCGATGGGCTCACCACCTATCACACCAAGTGCATTACATTGTTTTGGTGAAACGTGGATTGTGGCAGTCATCTGTTTTTGCAGTGAGTGCCCAGTCTCTGACTACCCCTTATGGGATACAGTCGTGATCTTATGTATGTATGTATGTTACCTAAATATTAGATTAGAGGACAAAATTGAAACGCAATCTAAATACAATAAAACATTATTTTGCAAAGAAAATGGTGGACCTTATTATATAGACAGCTTTAATGTTTTGCATTTCTTAATATGATCATAATACTATTAACTAATTAGAGGTTCGATACCAACAAAATGGTTTTTGTAAACGTGATTTTTTTTATAGACCAGCTGAGTCCCGCGATTTCACATATATACTTCCCTATTTGGATCGGAATTAGGAGTTTTAATTTTTTACGAATTTTGACTCCGGCTAGGATTTGAACCCAGAACAGAAGACTTTGACCACTAGGCCACGCAGTCGTCGGCGCTGTAATTTTGGCAGCTGTTATCTTTTTATCGCCCATTTTAGAACACAAATATCAACGATATTAAACTCAAGCCAAACAATCATTTAAAACTCAAAGAAAAATGTCCAAAATATGATTGACGTTAACAAAGAATTTACACGATTCGGATTAAAATTTATTCTCTCAGTATAAATTGATTTTCATTATATAAATGCGTAATTTGAATTTGGAACACTTTCTTTAATACACGGGGATTCTTTATTAAGTGTGAGTAATATTTTCTTTATTTATAATAAAATTATTAATTTTAATGAACCTATTTAATATTCATCTTATGAAAAAAATCGAAACTGCCAGTTTTTGCGCAAAAGGGTTTATGATTCAAGATTGACACAAACTTGACTTTTAAATTTTCATTGGTGCTATATGCCTTATCAGTCGAAAAAAATTAACTTCGTCTTGAAGCCATCGTTTTTTACGTCCTTTTGTGTTACGCTGTAGTTGCATGTCTACAGAATTAGACAATAAACATGCATAATTGGACTAAAATTAAATAAGATTAAATTTGAAATGACATTGTTATTTTATATTTTACTATTATTTTATTTTAATTCAGTAATTTAATAAAAAGCATTACCTATTACATGCATACAAATTATTACTTAATTTATATTTACTAAAGCCAAGCTTGAAACTCAGTTCACCCTCGTTCAATTTAAAGTAAAGCATAACATACACCTATGCGCCTGATTGCGTCGGAATAGGTTTCTTTTGTCTACGTCCGCATGACGTCATTTCATCGGACCTACCATTCTGCACACCACACAACATAGGCACACGCACGTCTCCTATGTACTTCCGTACGCTGTGTATGATCAACAATGTAATTACTTTACCGCCCTTAGGTTGAATTTCGTTTGCGCATCACAAAACTACAAGGTATTTTCGCTTAAAATATATATGTCGCATTTAATTACTCCCGTCACCATTCCATGACGTCAGAGTCGTGCATTTCACTATATTCCGCGTTTATTATACTATATTAGAAATTAGAGCTCTTATGTCATTTCGTGCATGTTCATTAAAGCACACGCCACCGTGTAATCTACGATACTATACAAAATATTATTTGTAGTTGCGTCTTGTTCTAGTTTAGCCTATTTTCTTATTATTTGAGTCACATAATTAAAAAATGTATTGAAATGATATGAAAATTATTTTTTCTTCAACGTAAGAAATATAAATTTAGTTTGTCAAACGTCATTTCTTTAGCATACAGAGCGTAAGAATATTGATTAAGTTTAGGACACGTAAACGTATCCATATAGAGTTTTCACAATAGTTTTGAGTACGTACTTACGTTCTTACGTAGTTACGTTATCAATATAGGTTATGAAGGTAAACGTATGGAAAAAGTTCCATTCACTAAATTCTATGTACAGTGTACATAGAATTTAAGACAGAGAGAGTTTTTTTGTTTCATATGTCCTGTAAATGTTTTGTACCTACCTAGAATACTGTAGCTATGGATGATTTCAGATATGGAATCCGACTTACAATGTCCATAGTGTAAGATTCGAAAAGATTCAACGTCCCTTTACGAGATACTTAGCCTTTAAGGTCGACTTCCGGGGTACTGGCAAGCGTACATCTTATGACGAAAAACGAGACCGTTTTACTAAACACACTACGACGGCGTTGATACTATCTTGACATTGCATTTTTTCACAAATTGTTTTTCTTATTCTTTTAATTCTGGCCTCTCTCAATAGAATTCTGCCAAGTTCAAGTCAGTCACGGGTTTGACTAATGGAGACAAAACAAAAAGTACAATTCCGGTATTCAATTCCATTTTCCCATCACTATACACTTACACAAGTACTTGCTGCATAATAAACTATCATTATTAAACATCAAAACTCAAAATATACACAAAAATTACAAAATTCAATTAAAAACACAAACGTCACTTTTCGAGTTGACACTAAAAGTCCCACAAATTGTTAAATGGCCCAGTATCAGACGAATGGCTTCCTGGCATAATTAATATTCATGTACGCAACCTATACCCAACTTCTCGTATTGTAACTTTCAAGCTCAACCTAGTATGCATTAATCTTGGAAACATTCCATAGATTGCAAAATCTATATAACTAATTTGATGAATAAGAAATTTTGGTCCTTTTTTTGGTAGCTTACGCTTCTTGGCGCCGAAAATGATACCACCATAGTAAGCCTTGTCTACATACATATAATCCATTCCTTCGGGTTAATTTATTAAGTATATTATTCATGTTTTTCGTAATACGTTGTAAAATATAATTATCATTGGTTAAATTAAATATCGACTGGAATGAACTAGTGGCCACCTAGATTTGTATAAGTACGAGTATATCTGACTTGTTAAATGTAATGCAACGGGATCATGTTACTTTTTTAAAAAAATAGAAAAATACAACAGAAGTGATTAATTAACATTATATACATGTGTTTATTTAAACTTAATTCCGAAATCCGAGCACTAATAGCACTAATAGCCTAAGATTAAAAACGGGCTGTGCTGAAAATCATTGTTGTGGGTTTCCGCAGCTTATACTGAGTGCAGACCCATTTGTTGCAATATCAATTACAATTTATTTTTACTTTTTGCTTATAGGAAACATTTTCCTTTGAGTATATAAAAAATCATTAGTTTTTCTGACTTAATTAATATTGTTATTATTCTGTAGACTCCTTTAAACATTTGCTTTAAGCATTTTAAATAGCTTTTGAAACTGAAAATAGACCCTGGACTAAAACAAGGTATTGCAATTGCACTTGAAACGTATTTGCAATTTAATTACAGAAATCAGCTCACTGACATCACTTTTTTCCGTGAGGTAATAAATTGCTTACTGGTGAAGATGTTGAAAAATACGTATAATTCCGAAGGCGTTAGATTTCCAGCGCAATTTAAAACGCTTCTTATACAAATAAAGTAGAACCAAGTCTAAGAGAAACTGAGATTACTCAAACAGTTAATACGAAGTAAGTTAGAGTATGAATATAAGACTGTTTCTGTATTTAATAACAAATGTCCATTGTTTTATGTTTGACATGCCTTTTAGATAAAGGAATAGATTAAAACGAGGAGCTGGACAGTATCTTCCAGTAATATCCGGTGACATATGATCCGCCTAGCTTAACAACTGCGGAAATATACTCTTAACGAGAGTTGCAAAAAAGTATATATGTAAATAAATGTTTAGTAGTATTATGTTGCATTCTCATAAGTTATTGATGTCATAAAAGTAAGAGAAAATTAAGACAGTGTAGAACCAAAAAATTGAGAAAACAGGCCTATCTAAAAAAATATTACTAAACAAATTTATACATTACTTAAAACATTCTCGAGGCATTGCAAATCATGAAAGTTGCATGTGTGACTGAAACCTGAAAAAGAAACTTTTCTGTTATATCGTTATTTATAAACGTATGAATCTTAATTGAACATATTATACTAATGACGTTAAGCTTGTGTGTAAACATGTGCAGCCGATAAGTGTCCGGCAGAGTAGAATAGCACCTTCCCCTTTCCTACCGAGGTGTCGTAAGACACGACTAAGATATTTCCCGGGCAGCCTCACAGTCTCCGGACGTTTGTGCAGAATAATACCATAATACGCAATGCTATCACTATACTGCTAGAGGTAACGCAATGGGAAGAAACAAAAAATTCTTCATCCCCACCCCCGCCCGTCACTTCTCGTTTCCCACGGGGGCGAAAAGAAGCTACGGTTGAGGTCTCTACGTACCTCTTATATGGGGAGAAGGCGTAACTGTATATATGTTTACAACTTGTCGGTAACTTTATCTCTTGTCCTTCACAAGTATACGTAACATCTGAATGTAACAATAATCAACTTGTCATATTTTATATATTCATATCATCACCATCATCATTTTAGCCTATCACTAGTCCACTGCTGGAAATAGGCCTCCCCTAAAGATTGCTACAAAAGTTTGTCGCTCTCATTTTGAGGGTTTTTGCCATAGTTGCCACGCTTGGCAGTTGGCAACCGCAGTTTATTTATTTAGATGTACCAGGAAGACGCTGCTGCCTATCTTCTAGTTTCAATTTTCCCTCTGTCTTCAATGTTATAATATATATTCAAATATACCCCAAAAAGACACCAAAAAGAAGTAAAATTGTCTCTCGAGATTTTAACTTTTTGCTAAGTGGAACACGTCAAAAGAAACAGTTCCTGGTGCGTTTATTTGACTATAGTAATCTATTACTCTACATCGAAAAACAAATTAGCCACAAAGCGTATCTTTAAAGGTGACATAGTAAATAAATAACCCAGAGGACGAGTAACCACATCTTGTAGAAGCAAACACTATACCGCTGTAGATTAATTCAGTTAGATTAGTTCGTTACTTCGAATATATCAAAAACCGATACGGTAATTCCATATGGAAGTTCTTTATTTAGCTATGGATCATACCGGGCAAATAAACGATGAAAACCTTTGTGGTCTGCCACCCACACAGTGCATTTTACTATTTCCGTTTCTTTATTTTCTCGATGACAGTTCTAATTTGATAGTTGTAGTGTTGTGATTAAATAAGTAATGATATCGATCGCATATATTTATTATATTTTGAACAAAGACAAATACAAGAAAAACATTCAATTCATTCATTCATTCGTTATTAATATTTCGTTTCATTGTCGATACCTACTTACGTTACAACAGCTTCGAAAATTTTAAAGAAGTTGGCATTATCAATCAAGAATTAATACGTGTAACATCTGTTAATGAAATATAATATTAGTTAATAAATTTGTACAAAAGTATCCGGCAGTAGTTTGGTTTCTTTCATTTTGTAAAAAAATATCGGGTCTGTTATTGTGTTACGTTTATCGATATAGCTCCATCCCTATCAGTTTCTCCGACTCTGGTACAACCTTGTACGTGTGTAAACGTCATATTTTTATAAAATAAAGCATACATAATGTAAAAAAGACGCTCGTTGAGTTTTTTACAGAAGCTGTCATCGACAAAATAAAGAAATGGAAATAGTATAAATAACAACAACTAAGACAACGACTGTTTTAATGACTACATTCCAAAATACTTAGATTAATTAACCTTATGAAACGAAAAATATTATTTCTATTTGAAACTGTTTCGTATCCCACGTTACTCGTATAATTTGTACAATATTAATTGTAATGACATTTTCAAAATCTCAACACAACGCCATAAGATGAATATAACCCAGAGAAAAGTGGTGGTGCCTGTGTGGTTTTCCTATCCTAATGCAATTCACTGTTTGCGATACACCGTTAATAGCTGATGCCTGTAGTAAACAATTACGATCGGCGAAATTCGCAGAAAAACTGCTCCGGCTCAGCCAAAAACTGTCTGCCAACCTCGGCAAACGGTTCTGTAAATATAGCTAACTCGTGTCCTGGAGTTGACTGGTTAGTAACTGACGGTGATACAATCTGCCAAGATTAGTAGACTTAAAGCTAACTTAGTATTTTTAATTGTTTTTTTAAAAATACTCTGGATCTATGTAAATTCTTAAATATACGCACTCCTTGACACGAAAGCAGTAAAAAATAAGAAATGAAAATATTCAAACCAATGAATACCTTTTTTACGTAATGGGAAAAAGAAAGGTACGCAGTTGCAAGCGTTTCTGATTATTTCAACTTTCTGGTAAGCCATGCAGTTGTGATAGGAGTACTGTCGGAATTCACCGATTTTGACCTGAAATAAAAATCTGTATGAGTTAAATATTTTATCAGTTGCATATTATTGTATCTGATACACATTCAGTTATTATTATTAGTCTAAAAACTACAGAATAGGAGAGATTTTGATAGGCTCGAAAGACTTAACTCTTTAGGAACTTTCAAAATCAAACCAACTGGATTTCTGGCCTATTTCTACTCCTTTCCAGACTTAAGTTCCTGTAAATTACATTCTTCATTTTCTTAAGAACAACATGTTTTAACTCGTGGGAAAGACAGTGTAATGAGATTCGGACTAATGGATTTGAGAGTCCAAAGGGATTAGGTGTATTTTGATAGTTACCCCTAATTAAGCTCTGACAAAATCGTGAACACCGTGGAAGATTACGCAACACATCATCAGCACGATTTAAGTGCCAACCTTAAAGTCAAAACATTTCGATTATATTTACGACGCCCAGCCATTCAACCAGCCAGCCAGTCAACAGTTTCTACAGTTGAAAATATTTGATGCCGTCGGCTGAGCTGTTCGCAATAGTTATTCCCTCAATCATGAAGCACGATCCATTCCAGGCTTTATTTTGTGTAACTCTGGTCGTACCTTGCCACTAACTATATGAAGCTTACCTTTACCACCAGTAAAGGCCATATAGGCCTCCCTCATCATTATCACCATAATTTCAGCCTATACATATACATTGCCACAAAACACGTAAATTTGTAGCTGTCATTATGGGAATTTTCCATTGTTGAAACGTTATCAAGAAGTTGGATGTTCTTGGATGTTCCGGGAAAATGCTGTTATCCGTATCCTGGTTTTCGTTTTGCCTCTGTCGACTTTTACGTTACTCATGGGACGAGATGGGCTGGCAGATTCTCTAAAACCATTACAAACACACGGCGTACCTTACCTAACCTTGGGTAAATTAGCAACATTGTTTAAATCTTGCAGGCCCTTTTTTATCTTTCTGTTAGTTCGTTTTGATGTTGTATCTAATTGTTTCGGTCAATCTGTTTTTATTAAAACCATATAAAAGTGACAATAATTTTATACCATCACATCTTTGCAGTCAATCCCGACTAAAAAAAAACCTTCAAATTAAGACTAGCCCGTAGCCGTAGTTTTTAGTTTTTGTTATATTTTTTGACGTGCAAGATATATAGGCGGAGACCACACAGGTAGTCCACTTTTCGCCCTTGCGTGTCGTGACGGAAGGGAGCCATTTTGGAACGAGTCAAAAAAAATAAGTCTCCATTACGTTTCCACGAGCAGTATAGTGACTGAACCTATAAAGGCTGTCCGTACAATACCTTAGTCGCCTCTTACGACTCAGAGGGAAAGAGGTAGGTGCTATTCTACTCTGCCGAACACCTGTATCGATTGTCTTCGTAAGACTTCCGAATTCTATGTGTAATTTTAATTTTAAAGGAATTTAAATGAGAAACAATAAATTTGAATTTATAAACGTGTACAGCTAATCTTTCTCTATGAAGTCTACGGTAACATTGGTACATATACTATTTTAATTAAGCTTTGATATTGTTTTTGACCCTTTTCGAAGTTAACGTTGTTAAATTATAGTATGTTTAACCGAAATATAGCACACCCGTGATTGATTTGTAGAAATCGAAATTGAAACGAAATCTCCAGAAAATCCCATCAAATCAGTGAAGTGAGTATCTCTTGTGCTCTAGGAGCTTTACATTGCTGCTTTCCTAACCGCCACACGTCTAAGAACTGGTTCGAAAGTTACCATCTTCGAACTACAAATAATAATAAAATACGTGAGTTAGTCATCTTATTGTTAGCTATTAGAGATATTGTGTTTTGTGATGGCAGGTTCAATCGGTTTTGGTATTAGCAGGATCTCAACCTGATCTTCGCATTCGCGACTACCATAATCATAACCGCTGCCATGACTAGTAGCACGGGGGGACCGGGGGCACGGGGACTGAAAGCCATGCATTTGTATCTCGGATTAGGTAGAAGCCGTGTGGTGGGGGCACGTTAAAAGAATACTACCACTCCATCTCATCCAATGGATCTCGTAAAAGGCGAGTAAGGAATTAAACTGCACTGTGCACCCAACAGCGCATGGTGGCGATGGCCTCACCACCTATCACACTAAGTGCATTATATTGTTTTGGTGAAACGTGGATTATGGCAGTCATCTGTTTTTGCAGTGAAAGCCCAGTCTCTGACTACCCCTTATGGGATACAGTCGTGATCTTATGTATGTATATGTATGTATGTATTAGGTAGAATATTGCCATAGTATTGTAATATTGCCTTAATATTGCCATTTATATGTTCTATTTATATTCTATTTATATGTCCTGGTTTAATCTAGTCGCTTTGTCGAATTTTACGGCGATTACAGGACGAGATAGTGTATTAGTCTCTTAGGCCACAACCACACGACCGGAATTATTAATAATCTATCTAAAATATAAAATAATAACGCTTAAAAATAACAATTATAAATAGGTGATAGCCTATCTTTGACGGAAATAATATAATTGTAATATTTAATCAATAAGCGTATAAGGAGATGTAATTATGTTACTCCTATCAAAAACATAATATTTGAATAAAAAGCTTACACAATATGATAAATCCTTTTGTAATCTCCATATCAAAACCATAAAATAGTAATTTATAATTACTTGAATACGATTTACTGATGGTAGGATTCCTATGCAGGTATCCGTTTAGGTGGGTACCACCCCAGGGTCAGTTGTTCTGCTGTGAAGCAGTAGTGTGCAAACATTACTGTGTTTCGGTTAGAAGGGCACTGAGAGCTAGTGTAATCAATGGGCACATGGGACTTTGGACCCTGATGTCTCAGGGTGACGGGAGCAGTGTGGTGTCACAGAGAAATATTCTGGAGGACGCAGCATTACTTACGGGCAAACTTCAGGTGAACGTTCACCTGATGGTAAGTGCAACGTTTTAACAGATAAAAAAGAGAGACGAAATGTTGTATGGGAAATGCGTCATCATTGAAGCACTCGTATACATATGGAAATCAGTGTTGACATTCTTTGCTTTGCAAAAAAGAGCAGTTCGTGCAATTTATATTAAGCTCTCTAGTGATTCGCAAAGACAAACTGTTTAAAGAAATTAATATTAGGTCCATACATATGAAATTGGCGTTTTGTATGGGAGGAATATAAAGTCGTTTTTTTTTTGTAAAATATATTTAATTAATTAAAGTACGAGTATGAACCATTATTATCTACGCATTTTTGCCATCTCATAGTGAGTTCATTGATCCCTTTACTAGAAAAACCATGGGGGCGAGAATCAATAAACTCTCTGAAGGCGGTTAGGAATGCCACATCAGAGATGTATTTTTTCCTTGTAAGATGTTATCCAAAATCTGGAAAAATGGTAATCTGTTGGAGCAAGTCGGGGGAGTACGGGGATGTCTCAGATATTCCAATTGCAGCTCTTCTAGTTTAGCGGCCGTCAGTTGTGCAGTGTGTGTTCTAGCGTTCTCCTGAAGTAGCAGTGGGCTAGAGCGTATGATCAGCCTTGGTCATTTAGGAGCTAGTTTTTCCATCATGGTTTGCAGTTGCTGACAATAGATAGATGCCGTAATCGTTTGACCAGATTTTAGAAAGCTGTAGTGAACGACCCCGGCACTAGTCCACCAAACACTCACAAGTAACTTTTTCTGAGTAAATTTCGCTTGTGCAGGATTTGGCTGGTTCTCCAGGGTTCAGCCATTGCGACGAGCGCTTCCATTTAACGTACAGGATCCACTTTTCATCACAGACAATGACCCGATTTATAATTCCTTCATTATTGTGCCGGTTGATCAATGTAACGCAGCAGTCGACGCGTGTTTGCTTCACTCAATTCATGAGGTACCCACCGTTCAAGCTTTTTTACTTGCCATGTTTGCTTTAAGTGGATTAAATCAGTTTTATCACTCACAGCAAAGCCTGCAGCTAACTCTGAAGTGGTTTGCGATGGATCCGCTTCCACAATAATCTTTAATTCTTCATTATCCACTATGGTCTCCGGCTGTCCACTGGGCTTTTCTGAAGGTCGAAATTTCCAGAACGAAAACGTTGGAACTAAAAACATACCGTGTTTTATTTTACGACACCAGCGCCATACACATCGTTAATCCTTCGAGCTGTTTGTGCAGCACTGGTGCCACGGTAGAACTCGTACTCGTAAATAAAGCGATATTTCATATGAAGAAGAGGAAAGGAGATTTATTTTATACAAAATAAATCTCCTTTCCTCTTCTTCATATTCTATCTCTGTGCCAAATTTTGTCAAGAGCGGTTCAGCTGTTGAACCGTGAAAAGGTAACTAGCAGGCAGAGGGACTGAGAGAGTTACTTTCGCATTTATAATATTAGTATGGATGGCTTTAAAATTGCGATACCACACTGTGAATAATTAAAATCATATAAATAAAAATCAATTGCCGCATGTATGAAAAAACCTGTACGGCTCGACCGATTTGTTGAATTTTTTGATGTTTTCTTGTTTTTAGAAAATCCTACGGAAAAATCGAAAAAATGTATGATATTGTAGTTTTAATATCTCAATAAAAAAGTGACGTTGAGTGTAATAGTTCTGCTGTCAGATAACAACAACAAATTCCGCATTGGATATTGATATATTACGAAAAACAATTGATTTGAAAGCGATATTTCAGCGCGTTATCGGTGGTGATCACATCTTTCAGGGATTCAAAGTCTAAGACAAATTTTGGCGGATGATGGTGCCAAGGAAAAGGGTAGCTACCCACCAGATCGGGTGGTCTGATCTGGGGAGGACGTTTCCTCCAACTAGTAATATTTAGATGTTGTATATATAGTTCGCATCGCAGAAAACTTTCATATCGTGATTATGGACGTATGGGTATATTTCTTGAGCTTCTCATGTGGCGACATAGATGTCGCTACACAAATAATATTTTTATTTAGATAAAATAAACATACTTAATGTTTTTTTGCTAAGCGCAGTTCTCATTGTCTTTATTAGAAATTTTCAATCTTGCAAAGCTGGGCGGATCGCTAGCAGTTCATGTAATAGTAATCACACTAACGTAGGAGACCTAGAAGTCAGGCATTAGGTCTACCACAACACAGTATTCACATATACACAATACCTTATCGCTTCATGCGCAATTACTTTTTAATAAATAGTATAATGTGTGTGTATATGTACATATATAATTGAATACACTATAAAGTGGTATTGATATAAATATAATACATTGGATATGTAATAAATTAATTATCTGCATATTCTTAGTACGTCCAAAATCTACTTATCTATATATTAAAACGTTAAGAGAAAACTTTGTACCCCTTTTTAAGCCAATTGTGCGCACGGAGTAGTGTGAGATTCGACATAGTTAACTTAGTGTATGGAGAGGAAGCGAGAAAGCTAAAATTTACACTTAATGTGTGTTACCAATACATGAAATTGTTTAAAATAAAACATTCATTATTTACGTTCATACGGATAATTTCAATCACATAATAGTCTGCCGTTTGTTTACGTTCATACTGCCAATGCCAAACACATAATACTCTGTGGTCCAACAGTCGCACAGGGTCGAGATTGTCGCCACAGAATTTTAAAATGTTGCCGTCAAATAATTACTCAAACCTCAACAACTTTAATACTTAAATTTGAATTACGGTAGCACTAGTAATCATGAATCGTTAGCTAGCCTTTTCTTTGATTAATTAAATACTTTTTTGTTTTAAAAAAAAAGAAAGTAAAGTTTCAGCCTATAAATGTCCCACTACTGAGCACAGGCCTCCTCTCATATCTGAGAGGGTTTTGGAGCTAGGAAGAATCCGCAACGCTGCTCCAATGCGGGTTGGCGGACTATGCGGGTTGGCGGACTGTTTTGTTTTTAAGCCGATTGTATTTTTTTGATTATTGGAAAGAGGGTACGTAGCGGTGGTCCAATATAAATTTGGTCACCCTGATGATGGGATCCATAAGATAATCATGAAACTCTTAAATTCGGCTTAACATATTTGGAGCTGCTGCTCGGAAGTAGATTTTTCGATTTGATGATTGATTATTATTGAACTTTTGTGTTCCCTGCCAGTTGTTTAAAAATTCGTTATATACTCATACCTAAAGTGAAATCGATATGCGTAATGCAGTGATCACTTTTAAGCAAGTAGCTTATTGTATTTGGCAACTCTATTAATCTGGTACGGGCGATGGACGCAAAGCTGGGGATGAAAATTTAAATATAAATAAGCTCGTACAAATGCTGCGAGTGGATTTGGAAGTCGTTATAATAACAACATATTTTGTTTTTAATTGCCACTTACGATTCAGTTCTGGGTTGAAGGACCTACTTATTTAGTAAATAATATAAATTTATGGAAAACAAGCGGTAACTACCGCTTCATCCATTGAATTTCGGTATTTGTAATGCAGAAACATATGAATAACTGCTATAAAACAACGTCAACATTGGTTACCGGAAATTCCATGAACATAGTATTTGTCCGTGAAACGTAAATGTCCCACTACGGAGCCTACTCTCATTTCTGAGAGAGTTTTTGTCTTTTTATTTGTCCACCACGCTGGTCCAATGCGGGTTGGCGGAAATATATACTCAGACATGCAGGTTTCCTCGCGATGTTTTCAGCACTTAAAATTGCGATTAACAATTTTATTGGTGCCAGCACCGGGAATCGAATCCAGGTCACTACTGTACTATGAAATTAGATAGAAAGAAAAAAAAAAATTTTAAACCACTGTTGCAGGCTCAGTAAACACGACAGTCATTGTGGTAACACGTGCAAATCCTTAAGCAGCCAATCTTGAGCCTTTATTAATCAACAATCTCGATCTACCGATCGCATGGTTTCAATGACGTTCCGTGTAAACAATGCGTAAAAGCGATTGACGCAAAACATAAATTGATACGATTTTCGGTAATCCCGGCATCACTTATGTGTGTGTACGTGTGCCAATAGTCAACGATTACTATATGCTGATAGGTGTCCAGGTGAGTAGATAAGCGCATGCCTCTTTCCTACTGAGGTGTTGTGAGAGGCGATTATTGTATTATACGGACAGTTTCGATTCGTGCAGAATAATACCATAATATGCCGTGTGGTAGCGGCTTAAGAGAATCTACCACCCCATCTCATCTCGTGGGTGTCGTAAAAGTCGACAGAGCGAAAATAACAGGATATGGGCAGCAGCATCTTCCTGGAATCATCTGAATAAATAAACTGCGCTTGTCAACTCGCCAGCCAAGCGTGGCAACTATGGCAAAATCCCCCCATAATGAGAGCTACAAACTTTTGTCGCAATCTATGAGGGAGGCCTATGTTCAGCAGTGGACTAGTTATAGGCTGAAATGATGATGATGATGATGATGCAACGCTGTCACTATACTGTTCGTGGGAAAGCAATCGGGAGTAAGGATTTCTTATCTTGTACCAAAATGGCCGCGAAGTGGTTCGCCACCCGTCACGTCTCGTTTCCCGCTGTTACAAGAAAAGGGTGGGGATTTTTAGATTTGAATTGTATTTTTGTATTTCTATAACAGGTTTTCTCAAGTATTGTGAATTCGTTTTACAGACATAAATTTTACATGCCCGAAATTATCTAATCAATTTGTGATTGGAACCTAGGACCTTTAGCGTATAAAGAAAGGTACTCTGAACACTAGGCTACGCGGTCGTCGGTTTGCGTATAAAGGGAAGGATTAAGGACGGAGGAAACGAGAGGATTGAAACGCGTTTTATACTTTTACGTCCTCTACTACACTATTTACATTAGTTTGTAGGCGACCGTAGGTTGAAAAGTCCGTCATTTTAAATAAGAAGCTAACTATAATATCAGATAAAAAAATAAAATCACAAAACGATATATATAACTATGACGTAAATGATCCGCCTATTGATAAAGTATTGAAATCAGATAATTTGAGTAGATCAATATCTGTATTTAGATCACATATCTGTCAAAGTCATTAGATATATTTCATAAAAACATTCTGGCTAAAATCTATATTTTCATCATATAAAAATTTATCAAAATGTTATTACTGTTTTAACTCATTTTCATACGATAAAAAAAATTATTATTCGGTCCTCACTTCAATATACGTGTCAGCAAAATAAAAATATATTATGAAAATTAAATTACAAAAGTCAGAAACATTATTAGGTATTATTACATTTATCCTAATATTGAAAGTAAGAAGTTTCATCAACAATAAGTTATATCAACAAATATAATAATAATAAAGTTTCATCAATATATAATAATATATAATGTACACTACATTAAAATATATAACAACTTTATAACCTTCGTCATAAGGTTGTAAATAATATTGTAAAAATAGCTGTGGTCAATGAAACGCATGTTACCGTTTAATCATTACGATGAAATCTGCAATTTAATTTCAAATTAAATGTGGCAATCTTTATGCAAAACTGTAAGAAGCTTTTGCACCGATACAGGAGAAATTCTACAGCGGGGCATCGTTTATTTAATAAAAAAAAAGTGTTTTCGTATTTAATATTATTTTCAAATGTGACTTAATGCAGCATTCGGTATGGAATATCCATACCGAATGCTGCACGCAAGCAATAGTAGAAGTGATAATAGGTGTGATAAAATAAGCCTTACAACTACAACGATTTTTAGTTCGATCCATAGGCGCCTGCCTTAGCTTGGGCCATGGGCGTCTTGCTTTGGCGCCAAGAAACCTACCGTGATTTGAACATTTTATGCTATTTGATTATTAAAGTCAATACTCAGGCGTCTAACTGAGCTCTCAGCCTTATACTGCCCGTCACAGTAGTAGTAAACTAAGAAATACATCGAATTATCAGCATAACTTGCTTATTCGTTATCAGCCAAGTTTATAAGCCATGCACTGTATAAAGTCACGGTAACAGATTATCGCAGCACGATAAAGCATTAATTAAGATTACATATTATCAATCATAATTAAAATTACTTATCATAACGTTCGCTTACCTCTGTCCAAGTCCAACCCAAGGTAATACATAAACCTAGACCTACGGCGTTACAAATAACTGTTAATATTGGGCTCAGGTGGTAATAGCGTCATAGTATAACCATACTATGCTATACTCATAGTATAGCCTGCAGAATAACCATCTCCTAGCATCAAGCTTTGAAGATTAGTTGGAGTGGTTAACAGGGAACAGCGAAGACCGCGGGGGCCAGTGGTTAGCGTACCTGACTTTTACACTGCGTGTCCTGGATTATAATCCCAGCCGGAGTCAACATTTGTGCAAAACAGAAATTGTTGGTTTACTGGTCTGGTTGTGTTGTGCATGTGAAATATATGTCTGTAAATCGCACCTACGATACAGGAGAAATCTTACTCTGAGGCATCGTTCTTTTTTTAAAGAAAAAAGAAAAAAATCAACGGCATTGCTAGTATTCTTTCAAAAATCGCATACATAGATTAAAAGTTACTAATATTGATTTTTCTTTTAGTAATAGATGATATAATAGATCTCGCGTGGTGGCGGCTTAAGATATTCTACCACCCCATCACATCCCGTGGATGTCTTAAAAGTCAACAAATGAAAAATTAATACTCGTATCAGGAGACACGGTCTTCTTGGAACATCTCAATATATAAACTGCGGTTGCCAACCCGCCTGCCAAGCATGACAGCTATGGCAAAATCGTCCCAAAATTAGAGCTACAAACTTTCGTCGCAATCTATGGGGGAAGCCTTTGTTCAGCAGTGGACTAGTGAAAGGCTGAAATGATGATGATAATAGAGATACTTTTAAGCACCGTTTTGTTTATCATATTTATAAACAGTCCCCAGTCATCATTAAGAATAAATAAGAGGACTGGTGTCCTATGTTGTCAGCCAGCATTCTCTATTACTAATAAAGTTTTATATATTATAGGTAGAATGGTCCCTATTGTTCTAGATTACAAAATATTTTTTGACTACTAAGCAGTTCCCAGTGGATATATATATGTGAAATGCATAGAAGAAACGCAATAAGCTTCAGCTTCAGTGTATACATTTTCAGTCATGCTAACGTCAAATAATCACGAATTATCGAAATAATGATCAAAATTAGATTTACCTAGAAGTTACTATTCAAAATTTTGTTTTCGTTAATTAAATTCGGTGCGTCATCTGCAGGTGTATTATATAACAACGCACAAATAATCTTTCAGTAATTTCATCTATAACAAATTAATTCAATACTGAACCACTCATGCTGCGAATATACAAATGAACACCTACATCGTGTTATTATTATATGATACTTATATTTTTGATATATGAACGCGCTTTATTTATTTAAAGGTTCATTGACCAAATTACAATGCAATAATTTTTAACATTTTAAATACAGCACCATGTAATTTTAATTTTAGATGTATGCAATTTATCTGGTACAAGTATAAGTTAGTAACGGTGGATCTGGATATTATAGAAATAGGTCGATATATGGTCGTACATATAAATCCTATGTTGAAACCATCTACAACTTACAGATATCATTACTCAAGAATATCGTACACGAAAAGATAAAAACAACACAGAGACGACTACTCTGCATTGTTTAAATACTAAGGTTGTGGATGTTTACAGCAAGGTTCAAATGAGCGTACTATGCGAGGAGTATCATAATATCCACCGACTCGTTAAAAACCTGCGCCCCGAGCACTTGCGTGGTTTGCAAAGGCTTCCTACATATGCTGTGCCCAAATACGTAAATACTTACGGAACGCGGATATGGGAGTGTGTACTACCAGCTATTTGTAATAAACTTCCAAATGAAATCCTGTGTCAGATAACTAGTAGTAAGTCCAGCTCAAAGAGATGTAAATATGTCTTAAAAAAATATTTTCTTTATAAATAGCATCGTGTGTCCTGTAGAGTTTCAGTGGCAATGTGTAGTAAGTAAAAGATGAATAATTTGTAATGAATAAAATAAAAAAAATTAGATACATTTCTAGTGTGCCTTTTTTATAAATAAGTACTATTCTTGCACGCTTTCAAAAATAAGGGAACATTCTACATTGTAAAGATTCGGTATAAGTTATGCTAACAGGCAATGAGAGAGGATTTGCAGAGTTCACTATGAAAATAAGAGGTGAATTACTTGCATCAAGTCTTTTTAGTTTTCTAAAAACTTCTAATCAATTCGAATTTTAAATCTGATTGACGAAGAGAATTACTGAAAACTGGCTGTGGTATACTGTTATTAGTGGAGGGAGCTGTGTCATATACTGAAGAGAAATATTTTGCAAATAAATTACAGATATAAACACCACCTGTGGCCACTTTATCGTCTAGAATCATTTCAGAAGGATAAGAGTGTAAGATTTCTTCGTATTTTTAAGATGAGTCCAGAAGTATTTTGGAATTTTTGCTATTTTTGATTCAATAGTTTCAATGTAGTTTTTATAATTCTTTTTAAATAGTTTATTATATCAAAATTCACTGGATCAATAGGGATTTATTTATGAATTCTGTATTTTAATCTATATTTACTTTTATGTTTTAAAAATTAAATATTTTTAAGTAAACCTAGTTGGACATTTATTTCTTCTAGCTTTTTATAAAAGATAGATAGCATCGTATTTACGTCAAGTCCCGTAATATTTGGTTCGCGTTGACTACAGAGATACACTGTTTAGAGCACCTTTCCACCTACACACCTTTTCCATTATTTTCTTCCTTGCCGCGCCCTTGTACCGTATATCGACTATCAAAAATGTTACCATATAATTCACTTTTATTAATCCAGCTGACCACGTCAATGATCCGGTACTCTAATAATAATCCTGTTAGAGTACCGGATATTTTAGTTGTGACGCGTTATGACTTCGCGTTTTCAAAAAGAATATTCGAGAACCTTTCGAATATTCTTTTTGAAAACGCGAAGTAAAACGCTTTCATATTTTTCCGCGTTAAAAGCTTTAAACACTGAATTGAATTAATTTTATGATAAATTTATTTGATAAAATTTCGGTATTTTAAGACTTTTAATGAGCTCATGAATGCGTTGCAGAAATAATGTAATGGATATTCATTCTATAAAATTAATTATTATTAATTACGAGTATAATACTTCGCCTATCACTGTTTCAGCATTGCATCATTATTTTTATCATTAGCGATACCAACATAAGGGATGATGAAATGTACTTCTATAAAAATATAACAAGTTGTTACCGAAGTAGTGCCACAAATAGAGACATTTTTTTATTTATATCAATGGATATAAAAGTTTCTTCAGTTACTTAAAAAATTCATATGAAACAAAAATCCGAAAAGACAGAAAAATAGCCATTTTATTATATGTACCCATATTTCCCGTATCAGGCTTGATATGGATGCAAAAATCGCCCTAGAACATTTTACTATATCGTTTAATTAAATAAAAGTTAAAAAGATAATCACCTCATCCTGGTAGTAGCACTGTCTCTCTTCTGCTTTAAATGACTTAATCCCAGAAGTTGTGTATGTGCGCTCTGGGGACAGAGCTATTAAGACTTCTGTCGAGGGGTTCACTAGTCGAACTGTAGAATCCAAGTCAGGGACGTTGTAAGCGTTGTCTACTAAAACCTGTATCAAAATTGAATTACCAAATATTAATAGTACAAGTTATAAAAGGAAGAAAAATAAACGAATAACGATGTTACCAATATCACATGTAACAATTTAAACAGTTTCAAATAATGTCGGCAGAGTAGAATAGCTCCTACCTCTTTCCTACCGATAAGTCGTAAGAGGCGACTAAGGTATTGTACGGACAGCCTTTGTTCGTGGAGAATAATACCATATATGAATTGCTGTCACTGTACTGCTCGTGGAAATGCAAAGGAGGGCAAGATTTTTTCCCTCGTACCAAAATGGCGGCGACGTTGTTCGCCGCTCGTCACGTCTCGTTTCCCGCGAAAGCGAAAAGTTGGCTACGTTAGTGGCCTCTGCCAACCCTTTATTTGAGAGACGCGTGACAGTATGTATCTATGTTCCACGCGAAGTGTCTCTAGTAGCTAAAAATAAATGAAAATGCCTTATGTACCTACGTCAAGGCTCCAATTTAAATGACCGCGCTGTTACCTCTGTTCACGTCCCCTGACGACGGCTGCAGTGGGTTTTTTTTATATTTAATAAAAGTGACGGAACGAGCAAAGCGTTCACCCGATGGTAAGTGCAACGTCTGCCCATAACAAATGCTATGTCACCCAGAACAGTGTGACACCACAATGCGCCCGTCACCCTGAGACATCAGTTCTCAAGTCTCATATGCCCAGTGATTACGCTAGCTCACAGTGCCCTTCAAACCGATACAAAAAGTGATAGTCAACCTATCTATTGCTTTATTATATTGATGAACTTAAAAGTTGACATTATTTTTTAAGAGAGCCATATAAAACTGAGTTACATCCATAACTGATGGACAGTCCATATTAAGCAATAAAATATGTAATGGACCACATAATAATCTACTCAAGATTGATGATTAAAATGATCTAGAACTAATGAAGTAGCTTAAAATTAAGTAGTTAAATTAACTTTTAATTTTATTTATCATTAATTGAGTTTGAATGCATGTTATATATCTATTCCATCTTCATTTATCTTTGAGTTTGCTACGCAGAATGCCCAAATGAATTACTGCCGCCGTGTTTCTTGTCTTTCTTGCTTTTCTTTAATCACATATTAGGTGCAGTAAATAGATGACGCTACTCGTATATATAACAATATAAACTATATATATATATGTAGTATATATATATATATATATATATATATATATATATATATATATATATATATAGTTTATATATATATAAGTATAGCTGGTGTGACTTTGATGGACAAACTGAGAAACAGTGGTAAGAGAACGTTGCAGTGTGCTAGAAGATGTATTGACTAATAATAATAAATAAAGAAACTATAAAAAAGAAATAAAGAATAAATAGAGAAAGGGATGCTTAGATGGTTTGGACACGTAAAGAGGATGGATAAAGGAAGATTGACAAAACAGATTTATGAGGCGAGTGTGAAGGGGCAAGCCGGTAAGGGTCGTCGTAGGACAAACGTATTACGATCAGATCGAAATCGTTTTAAGGAAAGGCAACCGACGAGCTTGTATATATATAAAATAGAGGAGACTAAAGATGTGTGTCAGGATCGTAGCAAGTACAAAGATGTGGTCTCTGCCTACCTACCTCTTACCCCTATGGGAAAGAGGCATGACTCTATGTATGTATGTATATATAATAATACGCTATTGCTTTTATATACGAGTCTGTTGTGATAGTGATGAAAAATATGGGGTGTAATAAAAAAGTACAAAAATATAAATAATTTAACTAGTTTTGAGCTTGATAAAATAATATTTATCCTTCGTTTCATGATATTTTGTTATCCATCGAAAATGATATGAATTATGTAGTATATAACCTTTAACGTATATTATGATCAAAACACACATATCTACCCTGTCATTATCGATCATTTTTAAACATCAATCGACTCTCTCAATCTCCGATTAGATGCTTACTAACAACTATTTTGGTAAGTAAGAATAACGTGAAATAAATATTGTATAGTATGATTAAGTAGACAGCTTGCGTACGTAAAGCGATTAGATGTTATAATAAGATAAGGGAATTCATATAAAAATATTATTTATTTCCACTGTATTTTTTATACACGAGTGGTATTAGCATAATAAGGAAGCAGATGTTTTGTTAATAAAAATATTGCATTCATTTCGACTGTTGTCTTATTTCTTTATAAGTATATTTTTATATTAACTGTTCCAGTAGCTTCGCCCGCATAAGAAGTGTTTTACTGGTACCAACCTACCTAGACGGAATCCTACCACCCCAGGCCAGTTATTCTTATATTCTGTGAAGCAGTACTGTGCAGTTTGACGACCGCGTGGCCTAGTGGTCAGAGTACCTGACTTCTAAGACGCGGGTCCTAGGTTCAAATCCCAGCCGGGGCCAACATTTGTGCTAAAACATAAATTGTTGGTTTTCGGGTCTGGTTGTGTTGTGATTGTCCCCGTGTCTCTGACACTGCATCCTAGCCTACCTCCGATATTATCGCATCAGCGTTAATCGGGCGCGGGTAGGTTGGGACGAGTGAGTGCCTCTGTGTTTGCGCGTACACTTGTGGCACTATAATACCTCCTGCGCAGTTTTTGGCTCACGACAGTAGTCGGCAGTTGTCGCCGTGGTCGAAATCGGCTAGGAGAACATCATCATCGTCACTGTGCAAACATTATTATATTAACATATTTTATTATAACCGAGAGCTAGTGTAATCACTGGGCATTTGAGGCCTGAAGAACTGATGTCTCAAGGTGACGCGTGCAGTGTGGTGCCACGCAAGAATATTTCACTTACCTTTATACATTTTCACGTTTCATCGGTCTTCAAATACCTCTTCCACAACTATATTACACTTATATGCTAATTTGAATAGACTCATATCAAAAAAAAACTTTAAATAATTCATTAAAATTATTTTGAAATATCATCTAATATTGCTACTTTGTAAAAATCAGTTAAAAATAAATTGAAGTGGACGTCCGTATTGTTTTACGTGGTCACAATTACTCCCGTAAAAATTGACGTATCGAGACCGGGTTATTTATCGTGTCCAGAATTTTATCTACTGAATTCCCATTTCATATCAAAAGTCTAGCACTTGCAGTTATTAAGAAAAATATTGATTTCTTAATGGTTTCAAATGGTTGGAAATGGAAATATTTGAACCTCAATACGATGTTTTTCCTTTAGAGTTAAATGAGCGACATGAGACGTTATTACTTATGGATTTTCCAAACTTTATTTTCCAAACGTGTAGTTCGCTGCAAGCTGGGCGGCTTTTACAGCCTTATCGAAAGAGACTCGCGATTCTAAGGCAAGTAAAATGGGATGAGTAAACTAAGGCTAATTTGAATTTTAAACATTTCCTCAACAAAAATACAGCCACAACAAAAATACAAAAAGCAACCAAAATTAAATGACGGAGATTTAAGAGGTGCTGCTCGCCTTCTTCTCTCAAGCGGCGCGATCGCCCTAGATTCTCCAGAGATCCTATTTTCTCTTAGACCTAAGCATCCGACCAAGTGCAGACCGCAATTACTTCTTTTAAGAAAGGGGGTAGGTTGATAGTCTTGACGGTCTATCGCCTGAACATTTCAAAGATTATTTATTAGGTGCTACGGGAGACACCGGCCGAGCCGTTCCTTTTCTTATCGCGGCTTGTCAACCGTATGCTTTCCGAAAAGGTTTGCAAGAACATAACAAATGTGCTCTATGGGGCAAACCTGTGCGCCCTTAGAAAGAAGGGGGTACAGGGCCGAGAGCAATTTATAACACGATTCTCCGTATTGCAAGTAACAGTACAGTAACAGACAAACAGATCTCGCGGCCATGTTCAAGCGTGTGGAGATTGGTTTCGTAACAGAGGGCGAATGCCAGGGTGCTGTCCACGCATCGCGTACATTCCCGAAGCAGAGCGGATGTGAGGTATTGCTGAAGGTTGACGTCATAAATGGTATCTGGACGACGGGACGCTTGGAGGCGAAGCGACCTCAGTTCTTAATGATTTAGACTGCCTTATTTCTAGTTTCGATTCTCACGGTCTTAAATTTAACTTTCCAAAATGTGAACTTTTCATCAAATACAATATATTAATTCAACGTACTGGCCCCTAAAATAGTTAACACCGAGTCGTTTTGCCTTGTAGGTGCTCCTGTCCTGGAGGTTACCCCTTTTTGCCCATATAAGGAGTAAGCAGAAATTTCCGCTTTTCGCCCCCGCATGAAACGAGACGTGACGGGTAGCGAAATTTTTAGTATTACTTATAACGTTATTAAACGCCCTGCCCCGTAGGTATAGGATTCTAGACGCCCAAAAGGGCTCTCTCCTTTTTGTGGCGGGGGAGTTTAGTAATCGTGGCATGGTCACCCCCGCTGAAGCTAAGAGTAGCTTGTGGCATCGGGCTGGCCCGGAGAGCTCGCTCCGAGTAGGCTTGGCAAGCCGACTCTGGATGTGAACAGGTGGACTGCTGGTGGAAGCAGTGGAGGTGTAACTGCACTGCTCACCCTGGCGGAGCCGCAGCGCCGCTGTAGCAGTAGCCAAGGGGCCGCGGAGAGAGAAGAGTAACGGTACGAGTATTACGTTACTCAGCAATCACTATTCTACCGACGGAGAAACCACAGACCAGGTCCGCCGCTGATACCGAGAAGGCTGATGCTTCCAAGTGTGATGTCGTGTAATCGCGTTGCTTATAACTTTGAAAACATGAACATGACGTACGAATATTCTTATTCGGAATATTTATCGATGGTGTGGCTTTACATCATATATGGCGAATGTTTAGACAGTACGCGACGAACGTTTACTGAATCAAGCCGTATGCAACGATTGATTAGGAATTGTAACTCCTCGAAATTCGAGCACGGCATTGATCTTGAGAACGTACCAAAGGTTATATATATAGCAATTAATTTAATCAATGTAATCTTATTTAGGAATAATTGTTACGATGACTGTAAATACCATAGTATAAATATTATCTACATTTATCTATTTCTATTTTGAATTGTCGTATCATGGCATACGCACCAAGTGTGGGATTATTCTTCGGTGACAAAAAATGATAAAATAGCTTACATTATTTTATTACGTAGGTTATCAGGATTTAGGATACCATGCATATAATCAGACATATTTTTTTATTTAGACGCTTTATAGCCACAACCTTATAATATAAAGTAACAATGGGCGGACTTAACACCACCTATGGACCTTCTCTGCTAGACAACCCAAGTCTGAGTAAGACACATCTGCATAATTAATAAGTTTCCGCACGAGCATAAAATTTTTCTTGATAGATAGAAAGCGACGATAACGTGACAAAGACTGCGGCTGATATCATGTGATGATATGATGTGTGGACAATATATTGTGCACCTCAGTTCAGTGTATTGTCCATGAACAAAGCAAGATTTTTCGCCAAGACAGAAAGAGATATTAATATTCCATTGTTATATAAACGTGAAAACAGATTTAATAAATTAATCTGGGACAACATTCTCGAACTGCCTGCAATCGTACACAATCATTGCTTAACATACCCGTAGATATGTATATGTAGTTCATAATGGGCGATGTTGATTATATACAGAACTGTTGGACGATAAAAAGACGATTTGTGCATAGAAGTCGAAAATATAAGATGACAATGCAAAATTACGTTATCGCGCGACCGCGTTATCATAAAATAGGTAAAATAAATATTGAAGAATTGTACAGATAACATAAGGAACGCGGTATATGCTCGATTGCATTAGCGGTAACTATTTAGAGTCGTTTAATTTTCTTAATTTGATTTTGAAAATCAGGAAAATGTTATATTTAAAATATAACAAAAATTATTTATTTAGATTTGTGTACTTAGCTAAATGTTCAATTTAATTTTAGAATTAACATTTTTTACAGACATTTTTTAAATGTATCACATATTTTTTTATTTTCTTTATGTTTTAGTTGTACTTAAAATGGCCGGCAACTGTTCGGTAAACCTGATGCACCGACAGAATAAAAGCGCCATGGCAACAATGCTACTGTATCATGCTGCTACTGTATTATTTCTAAGTCAATAGCTTTTTCTAATATATGTTGTGTTGTAGTTGTGAATAGTCTTTCTTTCTAAAAAAATATTTATCGACGATATGACTCGGCGATTGGCGGCGACGAGCGGTGATTCGTGTCCTTTAACCAAATTTAATATTTTTGCAACACACAAATAATCGGTTTTCGTATGTATTAATTTATGACTGTCGCGCGCTTGTAAGACTTACTGTGTTTCGGTTTGAAGGGCACTGTGAGCTAGCGTAATCACTGGGCATATGAGACTTAAGAACTTATGTCTCTGGGTGATGGGCGCAGTGTGGTGTCACACAGAAATTTTCTGGGTGACACAGCATTTGTTATGGGCAGACGTTGCACTTACCATCAGGTGAATGTTTTGCTCGTTTCATCACTTTATCGTATAAAAAAAAAGGATGGCTTATACTTTTTGTGACAATTACTACCAGTAAAAAATCGATAATATGTTTGAGCCCTAACGCATGCGGCGCTGACGTGAGATCCATTTTTGAACGTGCTAAGGTCAAGAACACGAAAATAAATCCGGATTATGAACAATGTTAAATAATCTAAAACGTCACTATCTATGCGAAAATTGAAAATTAGTTACATCGCTTAACTTAGAGAGATAAGGCTTTTTATTTGTTACAATTTCAACGCGATTAAGAATAAGTATAAGCATTATGTCAATACTCATAATTTTATAAAAATAATTCTTTGCTATTCAATTCGAAAAGATCGACTAGAGGAAATCGAGAAGGTTTGGTGACATCCAACTGTAAACCGAAATTACTGAGACCAGTGACGGGAAACAGTGCTTAGTGCGAGAAGTCTGGTATAGCGATAACGGCAATTCCGTCCAACTTGCAAAAATTCTTTGCTTATCAGTTGACTCGTAAAGAAGTAATTATAGGAAATAAATAAATCGCAGGTAAGGTACATACATACATACAGTCACGCCTTTTTCCGATGCAAGGGGTAGGCAGAGCCAACACGCGTAGCTCACTTTTCTCTCCCGTGGACTGTGGGTTTTGACGTATTGTTGGGTATTTTGCGTTCTCTCAACATATCTCCGATTGCAGTTGATTGGTTTCGTAGTTACTTATTTGGTCGCCGACAACGTATTCAGGTACAGGATGTTTTCTCTTCCTGGACTACTACTGTTGCCGGCGTTCCACAAGGTGGCGTGTTGTCTCCTCTATTGTTTGAAATTTTCATTAATACTATTAGTCATCACTTGTCTTCTTCTTACCACTTGTACGCTGACGACCTCCAGATTTATTTCTAATCTTCTCTGGAAAACCTGTCCATAGCAATTGAAAGCACTAATGCTGATTTGACTTGTATTTCGAATTGGAGTAAAGCATATGGCTTAACTATTAATCCGACGAAAACTCAAGCCATTATCATTGGGAGTTCTAGATTTATTGGAACTATGATTTTATGCTTCCCTTTTCCCGAACTGTCTATTGCTTTTTCTACGAATGCCTTCATCATGTGCTTTACATTAATTTATGTACACCCCCTCCGCTCCCTTCTTAATTACAAGAATTCTGTTTACAATGGTTGTCTGGAAGAAATCGCTTTCTGAGCGATAAGACCGCCTATTGTACATATTTTTACACTTTTTTTTTGTTAATTTTTGTGCTTATTCCTGTATTTGGTGTACAATAAAGAATATATTGATTGATTGATTTCTATCTTACTAGTGATAGTATTCCCATGCAGGAATCTGTCTGGGTAGGTACCACCCCAGGGCCAGTTATTCTGCCGTGAAGCATTAGTGTGCAAACATTACTGGGTTTCGGTTTGAAGGGCACTGAGAGCTATCGTAATCACTCGGCAGATGAGACTTAAGAACTGATGACTCAGGGTCGCCCGTCACCCAGTATGAAGAAGCAGTAGACTGCAAATTACTGTGTTTCGGTTGGAAAGGAACTGTATGTATGTAACTGATGTCTCAGGGTGATGGGCACAGTACGGTGTCACACAGAAATGTATTTGTTATGTGCAGACGTTGCACCTACTATCAGGTGAACGTTTTGCTCGTTTCGTAGAAAAAAGAAAAACTATAAAAATAATACCTAATACCATCGTTTAAGAAAACCCAAATATTGACATGTTTTCGTAAAAGAAATGTATTGTTCCATACCACCAATAAATAAAACCTTTTTTGCATCTTATAATATGTGCTCACAATATTTTTATAAGCCGTTAATAAAGATAAAAGTCACGTGGCACCAAGTTCGATAAAGCAATTAATCTAAAAGCTATCAACATTATATTATATTAAACCTAATATATGTTGGTTTGTATCAAGAAATGTATACGAATTGATTCGTTCAAACCTAATAATTAGGACACTGACAATTTATAATTTGCTAGCTGAAACCCGCCAATACGTCAGCGTGGATAAAGGTTTTTTTAAATAGTTGAAACTATTTATTTGTCCGGGTTACAAATATCCTATGTCCGTCTCTAAGATGCAAGCTCTGTGTGTATTTTTTTATAAACAAATCGGCGGTTGAGCCTCTAAAAAGGTAACAAACAGACAGAGGAACAGAGAGAGTTATTTCGGATTTATAATATTAGTATGGGTTTTAAGCTGCAATCGATTTAAAAACAGTTTTCAAATTCATATCACGCACGTGGATATCTTCGACCAATCCAAACATATCAAATCGCGGGGTCCAAACTAAACCGTCTGTAAATAAAAGAGAATGGAACTGCGCAGTTAGAGGAGCTTCATACTCGTATTTATAATTAAAATAGAGCGTAAGCGGAGTTAACAACAGACGTTCTCCTGGGACGTCTGTTTTTAAGTCTCATATGCCAAGTGATTACACTAGCTCTCAGTGCCCTTCAGACCGAAACACAGCCATGTTTGCATACTACTGCTTCGTGGCAGAATAACTGGTCCTGCGGTGTGATACCTATCTAGATGGATTCATGGCTCGGTTTCCTACCACCGGATAGAAAAGAAATTTGAAAGAATAAGGAAATCCGTGCACTTCTTGTTATTCTCCTGTTCTCGGAAGTTTGCTGGCGAAATATATTTGCATATCTTAAAACAGGATGTTTTATACGAGTATTAAAGTTATTCATATTACTTCTTTCATTTCTGAATAACAACATTCTGTTATCATATCTTTAGTTAACTTTGCAAACCCTCGTGTTTATTGATAAATTACTCCAAACTTGTAATGGTATATCCCCGAGCGCTGAATTTTAGCCCTCTGCATATATTTGAAAAAGTATTATAAAAGTTCCACAAACTATTGTAATACCGACAACTGTGTGATTAGTGATCAATTGCCTATTAAATTGAGCGTCGGATTATAATATTAACCAAGTTAACTGCGTAAGTCACAAATTGTTTGTATCTTAAAACCTTAACGGGTCAGTAGGCACTGTGGCTAAAGAATTTTCATCTGGGCAGGCTCAATTCCCAAATGGAATCAATATGTGTGCGGGATTTATACCGTTAAAATACACCCACTTTATATGAGAAATGTGTATTTTTTAATTTTATTATTGTGTTTGTAAAGTGACGAAACGAGCAAAACATTCACCTGTTCGTAAGTACAATGTCCGCCCACAACAAATGCTGTGTCACCCAGATATTTCTGTGTGACACCACACTGCGCCCGTCACCCTGAGATATCAGTTCTTAAGTCTCAAATGCCCAGTGATTACGCTAGCTCACAGTGCCCTTCAAACCGATACACAGTAATCCTTGCACACTACTGCTTAACGGCAGAATAACTATATTGTGTTATGTGGCGCAAAGCTGGCATACTTATTATATTATATTTTTATTGAATTCGAATTTATTTTAATTTATAATAATATATATATTATTTTAATAAAATTATTATTATAATAATATATAATTTATAATAATATTTATAAGAATTTATTTGAATTTATATTAATATTGAAGAAGGAGGTCATTATCCACATCTGAATAGTGTCTCGCCTCTACTTGCGTCTCGTAGCCGACCCACTGTCACTTCAGCTGGCTGATCGTTAAGGCTGTCAGTCACGTTACTTTAAACACCAGGCATAGACTTTTCTATAGTCCTCTGAGCTTTGAGTTGCCTCATGCGAACTGCAGTGATGGACGGAGTTTAAGTTCCGTATCTTAATGGGGGCATAGTCTGGCTGGAATGAAGATGACTATGAAGATGTTTTGCAAATTGCTGTCAAAAGTCAAAACGGTTTCCGCAAAAACAGTGTACTTCGTGGAGCACTGTGTATATCCATGATACCTGCAATGTCTGAGGTCAATCCTAAACAGTAAATGGAAAGATCAAGATCAAGAGATTATGAAATACCACTATAGAGTGTGTGGTCGCTAGTAGATTGCCAAAAGCAGTATTTCTCTCGAGGCTCGAAATTCTCATACGGAAAGCAAAAGCAAGGTGTACAGTACCTGAAACGCCATCTCACTATATGCAGCAAACCAATTCATTAGTGGGTTTGCCTTGCAGAGACTGGAATGGCGCACTAAATTATTTAGGTGCTTCGGCGATTTCGAGCGCATTTGGAAGATCTTGACACCAAGCATCAACTCCAGAAAAAATGACCCAGGCCATACTTATACCTATAACGTTTTGAGTCAACTCTACCGCTTTATTTGTCAACGTATTTTTTAGACCAAAATCGGCTTCGAAACCCATTCAAGAGTTTTTCATAACCTGGACCATGTTTACCGTTAGGAGTTGCCGTAGCCAAAAATGGCATGGCTATAAATGTCCATGAATTGCTCAAAATAATTAACCACAACAACAAACTGCAATGCAAGAGTTATAAACTTTATGGTACAGGAATTCTAGAAATCCTTTGATGTCTATTCGCTAATTCCAATTTCACATCGTTTTTGTCACACTGGCAATATTTGATGAAAACTCAATCGAAATTAAAGCAAAATTCTAGACGTTGTTTAAATCAAGGACCATTTTTGTTACCCGTTAAAATGGTTTTTGATATGGTTTTTCTAAAGTGTTGCTGAAAAAGCTACTGCATATTGGGTACACTCCAATAGATAATCTTTTCAAAACCCTTTCATTTTGGTTACCTGTTTAAAGGGTTTTCGATAGAATTTGCTTAACAGTGTTAGACGAAAACCCATTCTTAGTTGATTGTAGTATAAAACGGTAACCCGGTCCGTATGGGTAACCTCTTTGACCTTTTCCGACACCAAGCACTATAATTTGATTTCTCGCAGCTTTGCATGAGGAGCAAAACTGAATGCTTTTGGTAGCACATGTCGAGTCACCACAGCAGCAACTAGACCCTAGTTGCTGCTGTGGTGACACACGACTATAGTTATTAAGACCGTCTTTCTAACGTTTAATTTATTATTTTACGGAAATTGGCAGGATTGTTTCATGTACGATCTAGTTTTGTTTGCTGAATAATATGTCACTTATGATTGCCGTCTTTAAAAAAAAAATAACAGTGTATATATATCAGTCGTCATTAAATACTTTCGAAGGATTTCTTCGTTGGTTATATCGACAAGTCAAAGGGCTTTCCATCTTATTCCTCAGGGATGACAACGCGCAATCACTTTGTAAGCACCAGCAGATAGACTGTGCTGGTTCGTTACTTCGATTTATTAAAAAAAATCAAGCGGGGCCCGAGCGCGGCAATATCGTTTTGCCGCTCCGAGTCCGTGCTTTTATTGTGTAGACGGCCTTACATAAACTTATAAGAGAAAAACTAAAATAGAATAGAATAATTTTAATGCAACATAGATTACTTACATACTACTTATTGAACGTCATTTCTAAACTACATTAATTTGCTAATATTCGTGTGCAAATTATAAATCCGCATCTTTCGCTTCTTCTACTATCATTAGTGTTTTCATTCAAACTCATCGGTTGCGGGTACTTTTGACGTGGGCTTTCCTAAAAACGACTTCGATCTGATCGTGGCGAAGTCGGTAAAAGGCTTGCGCATAAACACGCTTCTTTCATCCATCCTCTCTACGTGCCGAAACCATCTAAGCATTCCTTTCTCTGTCTTTGTCACTACATCTTCTACCACACCGCACCGTTACCGCTGGTCCTCACTTTGTCCATCATAGTCATTCCAGCTATACTTCTCAAACTTTTTATTTCCACAAACAAACTAATACCCCACAACTACAACACTACTACTAGGCAGCTCATCGAAGTCTAAAAGACGACACAATTACACTTGATGATGGCTCGTTGTAAGGGGAAACACGTACCTTATAAAATCTAGGCAACGGTACCGCCGGCAAAGCGTATTTGTAAATAATTGCATTCTTACCACGGCTCCTTGAGACGCAACGGTCGAACTGTAGTAGTCGTCGGGATTGTTGCGAATCAAAACTGTTAGAGCAGTTTGATATCCACATGAAGCAACGCGCCGTGGTCGGGGTACTCGTATCAGCTCACTGAAAATTATGAAACTATCAAATATTTATTCCGTTGAAATTTATCGCAGCGATCGTTGACCGATCCATGACAAAATGTATGGATAGATATTTCATTATTATAGTTATTTGAACTGAGGATAAAAATTATAAACGTGCAGTCCACATGCAGTAGAATTGAAACCTTCAGAAAACTAAATTTCGAGAGAATAAGACGAATGCAGGATCAGGAGTAGGATAATTGTAGGGTTTATTTATTACATTAACGTTACCAAGTTTTAAAATTACATTATATTCTACATATTACATTACATATTATATGATGCCAAGTCCTCAATTTCAACAAATGCACGAGTTGCTTATGGTAACTAAAGTATGCAATAAATACTTTGGTTGGGAAAGTTTATCAAATCCATTGATCAATATATCTTTGAAATAGCGACAACTACTGTTTTTGATCTTGCTGTCGAGCTAGTGAGAGCAAAATCAACAAAGAAATTAAAAATATAACTATAATAGGAAAAACTGTGCATTGTATTCTATCACATTCATACACGACCATACTTACTAAAATATCTTGATGAGCATGGATGACAAACTCACGTTTAGGGTGCATGTAGCGGAAATGTCTAAACAAGTCGGCAAACTAATTAATGTCATGAGAAATCATCGCGGTGCAGTTGATGGTAAAATATCGAAAATGGTGTACTTATCACTTTGTCAACCTTTTATAAATTACTGCATCTCTGCTTTGACCCACTTCCCCCTCGAACGAGCGCATAGGGGACTCCCCTTAAAGTCGCTTTGAGAAAATCCATTACATATACAACCGATACTCTTTATAAGGAAGCTCACGTTTTAAGCCTCAGGAGGCTCTATTTAATGAGAGTTGCTGCCTCTGTTCACGGAAAAGTGATTGGATCTGACTTTTATGTTGAGATGTTGCGAAGAAGAGTATTTAAAGTTCCTGGTGTCACTGTGGCTACTTCCTTCGCACACAGGTTCGGAAATTTTCTTTATCCATTAATTTACAACAAACTAGTAAAAATCTGCAACTACAGAAAGAGCTCTATTCGGGAAGCGAGGAAAATAGTCACAAGGACACTGATAAAGTGGATTGTGAAAAAAATGTGAAAAAGCAGGGGGTCTTATGAAAATTATTAAATAAGGCTGCATACATTTATATATATATTTCCATGCAAACAAATATATCACATACACACGTGTAGACAAACGAATGCGCGCGTGCGTGAAACTCATATCACACACACACACACACACGCACGCACGCACGCACGCAAACACGCACGCACGCATACACGCACGCACGCACGCAAACACGCACGGACGCATACACGCACGCACGCACGCACGTCCGCCCGCACGCACGCACGCACGCAAACACGCACGCACGCATACACGCACGCACGCACGCAAACACGCACGGACGCATACACGCACGCACGCACGCACGTCCGCCCGCACGCACGCACGCACGCACGCGCACACACACACACACACACTCTTACAATCTTCCTAAATTGATATTTTAAAACAAAAGCTCAATTTCTATTTAAAATATTATTAAGAATTCTGCTTTTTTTTACTCCATTTATATTTATATTTATTTTTCTTTACTGTTTTTACACGGGCCTCGATCATGTTGAAATCGTTTACTTTCCCCATAGGACTTTTGAAAACAACTTTGGATTTTCGATGCGCTCAAATTATGACGATGACAATCAAAATCAGAATCAAAAATAAATACAAAGTCACAAAATTTGTAAACAAATCTATAAAGTAAAAGTCAAGTAACAGCCTAAATGTCCCACTGCTGAGCACAGGCCTCCTCTCATTTCTGAGAGGGTTTTGGAGCGGGGAAAAGTCCGCCTCACTGCTCCATCCCGCATGCGGGTTGGCGGACATCACGTGTCCTCGAAATATTTCTATTCCTCGGATGCGTAAACAAATGTATAGCCTATATTATTAAGAAGTACCGCAAACAACTCGGACATCGGGTGTGAATCCATCACGCCGCCTCGCACTACCTACATGGTTCTTATTTTTAGCACGTTTTAAATGCGAAAGCAAACAGTTAAAAACTAATACCTCAAATGGATCAGGATTAACACAAAATCCGGAGTGCAAGTGTACAATCTCTCTACTCGTTTAAAATAATCCTGTTAATTTTCCAGGCTATAAATTTACTAATGGCCGATAGGTATTATATTTATTTTTATATTGTTTTTTCCATTGACCATAACATATGAAAAACTACGCAGTTAACGGAGACTAACTTAGTCCTCCGAATAATTTCTTGAAATTAGGTTTAATAGTTTCTAAGTCACGTTCGTTTGCACTTAGAGAAATAGAAGACACATTTAATTTAGTTACAGTTTGATCTGAATAACAAGCCATCTTACCTGTAAGTGTCGTAAGAGTCGACTGGGTGAATTGCTAACAAACTGAACCGTAAAATCTGCCAGTAACATTTGTGTACGAAGTAACGTTATAGGTTTTCGGGTCTCCGTGGAGTGTCTCTGAAACTGCAGCCTAGCCTACTTCCGACCTTATCGCATCTAAACGCCAGCGTGCACACATTACTGTGTTTCGGTCTGAATGGCACTGACAGCTAGTTAATCACTGGGCATGTGAGACTTATTAACTTATGTCTCAGGGTGACGGGCGCAGTGTGCAGGGTGCTACACAGAAATATTTTTGGTAGTTGCACTTACCATCGGGTGAACGTTTTGCGCGTCTAGTTAGAATAGTAAGAATAGAAAAACGTGTGCGGCTAGATCAGTTCCTCGCTGATTTTCGACCGCGGCAGCTACTTCCAAATGCTGTCGTAGGCTGTCAACCGCGCAGGAGATATTACAATAAGAACATAAACACAAAGGCATTCACTTGTTCTAACCAATGCGCCGGATGTAACACTTTTGCGATAAGACTCGAGATAGGCCACGTTGCAGTGACACACACACGGGTACAATCAGATACATGAAAACTATGTATTTGTGTTAGCTCCAGCTAACAGATGTTGGCTCCTGCTAAAATTTGGAATCCAGGACCTGTGAGTGTATTAGTCAGCTGCTCTGACCACTCGACTTAAAGGAAACAAAGAAAATTTGACGCCCTCTTGACATTTGTAGGCTTTTACCGGTGAAGCTACTTAACTCCTAAGAAAATACATACAAGGATTTCGACTTTATACAAACTACATACGCAATTCAATTTAAATAAATATTATGAAAAACAACATTATTTGTTAAGAATTTTATCTACTATTTGTTGGATAACATTTCATTTCGACGAAATTAATTAGTAAATTATCAGATGTGCCAACATTGATAGAGAAATATGCTGCAGACTACTGCAGCATATTTATCTACAAGTAATTAAGGAAAAATCAATACGACATACTTTTGCGACAAAAACAGTTGGCAGGTATTTTGAATTTTTTCAAACGTGAAACGACTAAGCCGTTCCTAAAAAAAGTTAAGTTTCAGCCTATAAATGTCCCACTGCTGAGCACAGGCCTCCTCTCATTTCTGAGAGGGTTTTAGGAGTTAGTAAGAATCCGCCACGCTGCTCCAATGCGAATTGGCGGACTGCACATGTCTTGGAATTTAAAAAATGCCCATCCTAATAAACCTTAATCTATAAAGACGACGTAACATATACAAATGACCATGTATGCCCCGTTTGACTGATTTGTTAGAACCTAATTCAACAGGTGTCTTCTTTTAATATCGCTCACCGGTAGAGGCTCGTTTAAAAACACGTATGTTTTAACGTATGGAAAACTGTGCACTGCAAAAACACAATGCCGCCGCGGGACAAGCAGCTTTAAGGCCGGGATCATAAATCCATTTCCGGGGTATCGGTATAAATTCAATTATTGTACGAGAAGTAGTTTCGCAAATAGAGGAGACCAATGCCTTTGTTTACTGTGACCTTTGACCGTAACACGAAACATTTTAAAAGGCACATTCTGAAAACCATAACTTATCATCTAATGATGGTTTTTTCTCCTACTTATTTTATACTTCCTCCTTCAAATAGTGTTTCTACAAATCATATGTACTAGCAATTTTTAGGAAAAATCACATAGTTAATAGAATCAGGCGTTACTTTGCGGAAATCCATTATAATGAAGGAAAGTAAGTTACTTTGCTAGGATCCGCATGCAAAATAGATAGACTCTACGACAGACGTCTATGGCGCTTGATAATGCCTCGTTTTGGGGCGAAACACGTGTCGTGTTCTCAACTTCAGTGGTGTATATGATCTAGTGGTAGAGGATTGATATAGTTACCCTCCTACGTTCGCTTCTATGAAGAATTGAGATGAATGAAGAGTAACTGCAATAACAACTATGCAATGACAATTTACCTATAGCTGGACTGCATGCAGGACCCACGGCAGAAAATAAAGAACACTTCACCACCGAACGTGCAATAAGAAAATCATATTATATGAGTGCAGACTTTTAAGCCTATACGTATACGTATACGTACGATGTCAGGCGGTTTTCCGGTATATCTACAGCAAAATAGTTGAAGGTACAACAAAGATTAAACGTTGTAAATATTTGCTGGAACAACTGCTCGCAACGATATAGAGTGTTCTTCCACATGCATCGTTCCACTAAGTCGTTACACGAGGAAGCTGGAGATAGCTAAAATAAAAAAAAATATGCAACCATTTATGTACATGCACATTTTGATACTCGTATTCAAAAAAATATATTAAGTAGTGTGTGAATTTATGGTACAACACACTATCACTGAACTGGCACAATAGAATTGAATTACTGGTGGTAGGATTTCTATGCAGGAATCCGTCTAGGTAGGTACCGCCCCAGGGCCAGTTATGGGCAGACGTTGCACTTACCATTAGTTGAACGTTTTGCTTGTTTCATCACTTCATACAATAAAAAAAAAAAATCACATTCTTGCAAAACTTACCCGTTGAAATAATGATTCAATGGAAATGCCATTAGAGTCCAAAACCTCTTGCAATTGGTGTAAATCCCTTTTTTGTTCATGCGCAACGATATTGGAGGTATGTATTAACGGCGCGTAACGCAACGTCTTAAAGATGAATTCCTCGCTCACATTACCTGGTATTGATCTGAAATATAGGTTTACATATTAAGGTGTGATAGCCGATCGGTGTCCGGCAAAGTTGAATAGCACCTGTCTCTTTCCTATCGAGGTGACTAAGGTATTGTGACCGCCTTTTTTCTTTCAGAATAAAACCATAGTATGCAATGTTGTCACTATACTGCTGTGGGAATATAATGGGAGGTAAGGATTTTTTGACTCGTACCAAAATGGCGGCGTCATGGTTCGCCACCCGTCACGTCTCGCTTTTCACGAGGGCGAAAGGTCTACGTGAGCAGCCTCTGCCTGACCCCTTATATTGGAAAAAGGCGTGACTGTATGTATATATGTATGTGATAGCTGAATAATAAATTCTGCCCCAGCTCATTTCATCATTATAATCTTCATTCAACCTGTAACTAGTCCAGTGCCGAACATAGGCATCCCCCACAGACTGCCACAAAAGTTTGTAGTTCTCATTTTGATTTAGCTATAGTTGCCACGCTTTGCAACCGCAGGCTGGTTGGCAACCGCAGTTTACGTATACACATGTTCCACGAAGCTGCTGCTACCCATTTTCTGGTTTTAATTTTTCCTCTGTCGACTTTTACGACACCCACGGGATGAGATGGGGTAGTAGATTCTCTTAGGCGGCTACCACAAGGCTCATTTCCTTATAGTGATTTAAGTACCTGAGCTCCTTTTTGCCATTGATCCTGGCTGTCGCTTTTAGACCATGAAGGTTGTTGATTTAAGACTACATTAAAACTTAAACTTAAAAATACTGACTCCAGTTCACTGCTAATGGTGCCCAATGATCAGAAAATATGTAGTACTCGTTTAGTGTAATTACTGAACTAGTTAGTACATTAGGGTAATTAATTAAACTAGTTAGGTATTAGGGTACTTAATTAAACTAGTTAGTGCATTACTCAAATTATACATTACTAAAAGTTCTACGTTTGACGGCGTAGCTCTGTACAATTGATAAAATATTCGTAAGGCAAAGCAATTTATGTATTATGAAATGCGAATTTTAAATGTTATAAAACTTATTTAGTACAAAACTACTATTTTGTCTTTTTTAAGGATACTGTTATGAAAAATTAATATATAATAATTACATAATTATAAAAACAGTCCATCAACAGTTCTTTTGTCAGAAGAAACTGATGTTCTCTTGGCCGATTTTTGACTATGGCGAAAACTACCTAATACTATCGTAAATTATCAATTACTACCACTATATCTATCTAAACTAATACTATAACGAGGAAAGATTTGATTTTTTGTATGTTTGGTTGTAATGATTTAACTCAAAAACTACAATATCACCAATTAACATGAGTTGTATTTAATTTAAAAAAAATCCTATATTCCCACGAAAATTGCAATGATGTAACTCAAGGTGTCAAAAATTTACTGATAAAAGTCATTATTTGGCGTGCGCTGCAATAACTATTAATTATAAAAAAAATGTACTACATTTTCATAGTACTCATCATTACTCACAAAAAAGTCCGCGAGGCCATATGTCTAACTATTATAGTTAAGTCACAATAACCGCTTTTTGTTCAAATTAGTTAATCGAAACACGGGTAGAATCGAAAGATGATGACATTCGTATCATGATATTAATCCTTACCCTACAAAGTAGTCTCACAGACAAGGTTGATTATGTACATGTAAAGTCCTGTTTAAATTATTCGAATCGGACCTATCGTTTAGAAATTACGATAGGTATAAAAATGCTAAAAGTAAGAAAAATGCCGCGGTGTGAGCGAACGGTCCTACGCTCGCCCTACGAATAGGCTAAGATCTATTAATTACTTACCTAATCATATTATTTTTTGTAAACTAATAGAAACAATTGAATAAATTAAACCTCGAAAGTCGCGCCGCCGCCCGGCTTTATGCAACTTGGGCATCATCGAGGTGCGCGGATCCCCCTTTGCGCAGCGGTCGAGAGCGGTTGTTTTATTTTGATATCAAATATTGGCTATATTTCATGGCTTATCTTCCCATAAATAAAACATTATTTTCGTAAAATTACGTAATCTTAGCTGCAGAGCCGCCGATGAGAATAGTCGCTACAAATAAAGTACTAATTTAATATCTTTCTTTGTCCCGGCTTAAGTAGTAAATATATACTAGTAAATGTACGCGCAAATACAGGAGCACTTACTCGTCCCTAACAACCCGTGCCCTATATAACACTTATGCGATAAGATCGGAGTTAGGCGAGGATGCAGTGTCAGAGCCACAGGATCAATCACAACACAACCAGACCCGAATACCAACAAATTGTGTTTTTACACAAATGTTGACTCCGGCTGGGATTCGAACCCGGGACCTGTTGTGTAATCAGCTACTCTAACCACGAGGTCACGCGGTCGTCAAACAGAGACGACCTGTGCTAGACACAGGCCTTTACCTTAATTTAGCCGCCGCCCTCCATTCCTCCCCCTTTTATTATTGTTAAAGTATCAAACTTCTTGCAATATTGAGAGGGCTACGGGATTTCCTGGTATTTTGCCTTGTTCAATTATTGCGAAACCTATAGGACAACGCGGGGCTATGAATGACTACGATAACACATCGCAACGAAAAATGATTTTCGGGCATAAAGTAAATATTATTTTTTCTATTCTACATATCGGTGTACGTGACTAAAATAATTTTGAAGAAGAGTAAAATATTTAAATTTAAATCGCCCACTACTACGCACCTTTGTGCTTTAAATGTTCTAGAATAGTATATTTAATTACGAGTGCGGAAAGCCTATCATTGCAAAGAGTTCCGACAAATGTTGACAGTGGGAACAAGTTGCAATGACGGTTGCGCACGTGTACTGAACAACTATTTTTAATACAGTTGCGAAAAAATGAAGCAATTTAATAAAATAATAAGAACACAATAAACTCAATTAACTAATAATTTATTTCTTATAAAAGTTATAATTCACATATACATTGAAATTGGTACAGTTTTTTATACTAACTGGGGAAGTTTTAGGTTGCATATTTACTGTTTGAGACAAACTATTATTAATTTCGTGTGATTGTTCATGTATATTTGTCAAAGGTGTTATACAATGGCGTCTAGTTGATGGAATTGGATCTGATGAATTATCATTATCAAAGAAGGTAGATGGACCAACGTTCTCTTCAGTATTGTCAATTATACTGAGTTCCTGTGGTGTTAATTCAAATAAAATAGCGTCGAAATTACTTATTTTGTGCAATAAAATATCGTCGAAATTACTTATTGTATTTCTTCACCCATTCTGGGTTGGCAAAGGGACCTATGCCCATACAGCCAAGTCTTCAGTAGAATTTTTTTATTGATATGAAATGAAAATGAAATTTAATGAGATGAAATGAAATGAAAACTAACCTAACTCATTGAATCAAATCTGATATTGAAACAAATTAGTAGCTTCTTTTTAGAGATATTTGCATGAATCATAAAAACTTCTATAATTTTTTTAGTAAAAACTTCGTGCGAACGTTCTCTTCAGTATTGTCATGTGAAAGAGACGGACTGGACTTTAAATTAATGGATTGTGTGATTTTTTTCCCAGTTTCTAGTTTGTTGTTTAATGATTCAGCAATATAGCCTTCTGTAAGTTTGTCTGACTTCCAACCTCCTAGTCGCTTTAAGGACGTCAAATTGGCTCCTGAATCTGCCAATAACGTAGCAGAGGTCCTCCTGAAGCTGTGCCCAGTATAATACTCAGCATCCGGCAGACCAAGAAACGTAGCTATTTCTTTTGGCATATTACCAAATTTGTTTATCCCGAATTTATGCAGAGATTTTTTTTTTGTTTTCTTCACCCATTCTGGGTAGGCGAAGGGAACTATGCCCATACAGCCAAGTCTTCAGAAGAATTTTTTTATTGATATGAAATGAAATGAAACCTAACCTAACTCATTGAATCAAATCATTAAATCTAATATTGAAACAAATTAGTCGCTTCTTTTTAGAAAGAAATATTTGCATGAATCATAAAAACTTTTGTGAATTTTTTTTAGTAAAAACTTCGTGGTTGGTTTTTTCTTTTTAATAGACATTATTTTGACAGTTGGGAAAGAGAACCCACGAGTTCGGAAAAGGTAAATAAAAAGCTCGAGTATGTAATAGCCCATATCCCGAACGCTATACGTCGCTGCAATACACAACTTTTTGAGCATCTGTATTAAAAATAGTTTTTTGTTTCCGAAATATACAGATTTACCATTGATGTAGTCCTTGGGTTTGGACACGTATATAGGATGTATGAAAGGAGATAAACGAAACAGATTTATGAGGCAAGTGTGAATGGAAAAGCCGGTAAGGGTCGACCTAGGCGTACGTATCACAATCATACTAGGTGGATTGAAAAGTACTCAGCCTAACACAGATCCATTCAATTCTAAAAATCAAATCTACCTACATTATTAAGTTCAGTTCAGACTAGTTCATTGTGTGAAGTTCGAAACGTGTGCGATAATTAGTTGTGATTTTATAAATTTATTAACAAAGTAATCGGTCATAATTTCGGCGAATGGAGCAAATCGAGCAGCGTGCCGTCATTAAGTACCTCCATAAGAAGGGGCTATCATCAAAAGCCATCCATGATGACATGGTCAGTACATTAGGCGATTGTGCTCTGTCATATTCATCCGTCAAAAAATGGATAGCAGAATTTAAGCGTGGTAGAGAGAGTGTGAAAGATGAACCCCGCTCTGGAAGGCCTTCGACGTCAACTACTGACGAAAATATTAAAAAGTACTTGATTTAATAATGGGAGACCGCAGATTAAAAATTAGAGAGATAGCCGAGATTATAGGCATCTCTTATGAACGAACTCAAAACATCACTGTCAACGAGTTGGGTTTCCACAAGGTGTCTGCGAGGTGGGTTCCGCGACTGCTTTCAGTTGAACAAAAAAGGACGCGATTGACTATTTCACGCGACTGTTTGGAGTTATTTGAAGCCGATGCAGATGATTTTTTGAATCGTTTTGTTACTATGGACGAAACATGGGTTCATTACTGTACACCGGAAACAAAACAACAATCAAAACAGTGGAGAAGACCTGGTTCACCACCCCCTAAAAAGGCTAAGTCGATTTTGTCGGCAAATAAGGTGATGGCTTCAGTATTCTGGGACTCGAAAGGTGTGATTATGATTGATTATCTTGAAAGGGGTCAGACTATAAACTCTGATTACTACTGCACCTTACTACGTCGTTTACGAGAGGAAATAAAAGAAAAACGTCGAGGAATGCTCAGAAGAAAAGTCCTGTTTCATCAAGATAACGCCCGTGTTCACACGTCAGTACAGTCAATGGCTGGAATTCACAACTGTGGCTTTGAACTGTTACCGCATCCGCCGTATTCACCTGATCTGGCACCATCAGACTTCTTTCTGTTCCCTAACCTAAAAAAGCACTTGGGAGGTCAAAGATTTTCGACAAACGACGAGGTCAAAGCAGCTGTAGACGCATATTTTTTGACTCTAAGGAAGAATCATTTTTTTTTAACGGTCTAAATGCTTGGAAGGGGAGGTGGCAAAAGTGTATTGAACTTGATGGTGATTATGTAGAAAAATAAAAATATAACTGATTTAGTATGTGTTTATTTTCTTGGTTAGGCCGAGTACTTTTCAATCCACCCTCGTATCTGTGAACTTTTGAGGAAAGGTCACGTTAAAAGTACCCGCAACCGACGAGCGCATATGAAAACGCTTATGAAAGTAGAAGAAGCTAAAGATGTGTATCGGGATCGTAGCAAGTGAAAAGAAGTCGTCTCTGCATACCCCTATGAGAAAGAGGTGTGACTGTCTGTATGTATTTAGTCCTTAAACACGGGCAAGTGGTAAATCAGCACACCCAATTGCTATTGCACAGAATTTGCAATTAACAATTTAAGCGGTACTAGCATCGGGGATTGAACTTAAGACACGCCTACTATGAAATTTAAGGCGAGCGCCCGCTCCATGAGCTATCCGGACTTTCAAAGGAGTAATTGAACGTTAATGCCAAAATCTATATAGGAAACTTTGTATCCCTTTTTAAGCATATTGCGCATGAAGGAGTGAGATAGTTAAAATTAAAATTAAAGAAGATTCAATAAAGAATAAATAAATATAGCAGCGACGTGGTCCGCCAGCCCTCACGTCATGTATCCCACGGGTGCTATAAGTGGGCTACTAATGCGACTTCTGCCTAGTCCGGGAAATAGGCGTAATGTTAATGGAAATATATAAAAAACCAATCTGTATGTTCGTATATTTCATTTGATTAATGTTATTTAATCCTCTGACATCAAGCATAAGCGTGCATATTAGTTAAAAGACAAACATTATTTTAAACAATTTTTCATACAAATTGCTAGCTAACGACGCCGCTGCTTTTCTGGATATTGCGTTTAAATCACAGATCGTCACAGCTGGAAACGGTACATCCCAGATAGCTCCTTGTGTGCTCTCTATGACCTAGAAACCAAAATATTTTTATTTTATTTGAATGGAAGAAAGTGCCGAAATGTACTTACAAGTTGTTCCCCTGTCAGTAAGCGCCGCGTCTGCCCATAACAAATGCTGTGTAACCCAGAACATTTCTGAGGTGCACCACACTGCGCTCGTCACCTTGAGACATCAGTTCTTAAGTCTCATATGTCCAGTAATTACACTTGCTCCGGTGCCCTTCAAACCGAAACAGTCTGAATATTTGTCTCTGCGGTGGTACGTGCTCGGAATCTTACCACCGGTAAAATATGTGCCTACGAGACGCATGCTTCAATAACTTTATTTTAATATATAGCGTATGAATGTCATAACTGGCATATATGATAGGAAATATATTTATTATTATCAGGATTACTATATAGTCTATGCATTGCTTATTTATTTAACAAAGTGGTTTTGTTTGTGAAACAAAATGATAAAGTCTATAGCAATGAATACTTACTGTGACTATAGGGTTTCTGGCGTACCATTTATAAGCGGTGACAACGAAGTAACTAGCAAAAATTATGCTCAAGAACACAGCACATGCCCAACAGCCCCTGAGAAAATTAATAATTATAACAGACTAAAGATACAAACAAAAAACACAATTATTAAAAAAATAGCAATGCATAAAATAATTTGTCGTTAAATTACTGGTTTTCTGACTATTTTTACCTTCATCGCACGCGAAGTAAATCTTATTTATTATTTACAACTTTTGTGTTACTTGTAATAAACCGAGTTAAAAATTTAACTGTCGGCGTTTAATGAAATTTAAACCTTTTCTCACTTATATTTAAATACATTTTTTTTTAAAGTATTTACGACGCTGTACAATGAAAGACATTCGTAGCACGCTAATATAATCTATAATCTATCTATAACTAAAGTCCTGATAATAAATTGTATCTGACAAGGATCATAAATTGTAAATATAGCCGTTTGATACTTTTGAAATATTATGTAACATAGAAAAGGCACATATTTTACACAACATATAAAGGATGCGACTTTTGCTATATTTCTGTTTCAAATACTCTGATCAACATACAATACAACGTATAATATACATACAATAAAGTATTTACTTCGCTTTAGTAAAAAGGTTGATTCGTAAGCATTGTTTACAGACATATATTTTTACATGTTATCGTTAGCTTTTTAATCGTATTAAAAATATTTATAAAATATATGTATGTATGCTGTGTCGCCCTGAATATTTTTGAGTGTCACCACACTGCTCCCTTATAGAGACAGCTTCGTAAAGTAATTGCTCTAGCGATCAATGTTCTTCAGAACAAAACTGTTAGCACACTACGTTGCTTAAGCACGTAATAACTGGCACCTAGATGAAATTCTGCATTATGTTTATGTATTTATTAGCTGCACGATGTTGTCAGCGACAGGTTCTAATCCGATTCTACACTGAGCCACGCTGTCTTCCCCAAATTAAACTAGCAAGTTAACTTAGATTTTTGTCTTTTTCATTATAAACAATAAATGCTGTCTTTATGTTCGACTTAGACTATAAATTCCAAGCCAACTTCCGATTACTATGCGGAGTTGTCAACTGAGCAGGTACTTTTAGTACCGCAAATAAAGGCGCGAACACAAAGGCATTTTCATGTTTTATATGAAGCTTATGCGATTCTCATACGGATTGGCTGTGGAACAATCGGGTGCAGTGTCAAAGACGGGGTGAAAATACGATCCATCACATACATACAATACACATACATCATTCATCATCATCATTTCAGCCTATCACTAGTCCACTGCTGAACATAGGCCTACCTCATAGATTGCCACAAAAGTTTGTAGCTCTCAATTTGGCGGGATTTTGCCATAGTTACCACGCTTGGCAGACGGGTTGGCAACCGCAGTTTATTTATTCAGATGTTCCAGGAAGATGCTGCTGCCTATCTTCTGATTTAAATGTTCCCTCTGTCGACTTTTACGACACCCACGGGATGAGATGGGGTGGTACTCGTATATTCTCTTAGGCCGCTACCACACGGCATACATACACATACATACAAGTATATAATTAATCTGAAAGCATATGTGAGCAACACACAAATTTAACCATTTATAGCGTTGGAGCGATGAATCAATGTGCAAGTATCACACCTTCTGTCCCCGTCGTAATAACACCGGACGTAGCTGAAGCAGTCAGTAGAGCCCCGAACTGGAAAAGTCCGGGATTCGACGGACTGCACCATTACTGGTTCAAGAGATTCATTGTTGCTTGTCCTACAGTTCCAAGACGCTCTCACTTCCAAGCCTCTTCACTATAGGGGCTACTCATTTGGTTCCGAAAGACTAGGTTACTGCAGACCCGAATCAGTACCGCCCCATCACGTGTCTAACCCACAATATACAAGACACTGACATCCATTCTGAGCCCCAAAACCAAACGACACCTTGACTTTTATCGGGTAATGTCGCGAGCTCAGTGTGGATGCCGGAGCGTTGGTCGTGGGACTAAACAACCACTCCTCATTGAAGCTGTTATTGGCAGGGTTGTTAAACGCAACCGTCGGAGCTTCTCTGCCGCCTGGATAGACTAAAGAAAGGCATTCGACTCGGTGCCTCATTCATAGCTAAAGAGGGTCCTCGAGCTGTACGAGATTGACTATACAGTGAGAGACTTCCTCAGGATTATTTGTGGTCATTTCGTTGTCTTATACACGGGGTCTTAAATTATTTAGTTTATTTGTTGATTCTCTAACTATATTTACGTGTTTTGTGTTGTTTCGTGATATTGTGTTTGTCCTACTTAATTGTGTTAATAGTAATTTCTTCTTCCCCGTTCTTGAGAATGGATGAAGACGAACCTCCGGATGAGGGAGGCCCGCCGCCTCCCGATATTAATCAGATCTCTCAAAGCCAGGAACTTAATGCACAATTTATACTTATAAATAATATAGAGGGATTGTTAAATATTGTAATTGTAGGTAGAAATGGGATATCAGTGGAGCTTAAAATAATTCAATACGCTAATTCATTTGTGGATAATACTCTTCATAAAAATAACAACTATACTGCCCTTATTCCAAAATTTCAAGTGACTAGAAGTGGAGTTGTCCGGAATATCCCTAAGTAATAGTCTTTGGAAGACTAAGTGTCTGGTTCATCATATCCACTCAAATGCGGTCAGGTCATTAAATCCCGCAGATTAAATCTTAAAATTAGAAATGAGCACGGTACTACTTGGGTACTCTCTGGAAGTGTGGTTCTGACATTTTCAGGGAAGCTACTGCCTGAAAAAATTTACTGCTTGAACACAGCTTTGCCTGTTACAGTGTACCAACTCACAACTATACAATGTCGTAACTGCTGTAGATTTGAACATGTTCGCGCTCAGTGTCGCTCTAAACCTCGGTGTTACCGATATGCAACCCCATTAAAGAGACTATTGCTCAATTGCCGACACTAATATTAGCTGTTTTCTTTGTAATGGAGGCACCAAGGCCAGAGATAATAACTGTTCAGAACATATGCGCAAAAAAGCCATCAACATGGTTATGTCACAAGACAACATTACCTATTCAGAGGCAAAGGATTCCCAACATCTAAAAACAAAAAAACCTTATTTTGAGTTCCCCAAATAAAGGAGTATTCTCAAAGCTTAACGACATCAAAAGTCATAATGATATAATTAGATCTCCCTCCCCATCACAACACAATGGATGTGCTCTAAATTCTCATTATGGTCCCACTCCTTACGCTACTACTAATAATAACTTAGTAGAACTCCTTTCTTGCTCTTTTATTAATATCCTATCCAAATTTAGTGATGCACTACCGAACAATGTTGATATTTTACTTGAACAATTCTTAACTAAATTATTAAATAAAAATGCTCCAAAAAATTCGGCAATAGAATTGTAGGTGTATAAGGAATAAAAAATCTGATGTTATTTATCTATTAAACACCCACGAACCTTTTTCTGTGCTGTCTCGGAGACATGGCTTAAACTTGCATCTCTCTTCCGAGTGCCAAGGTATGCATGTCTACGGGATGAAAGAGCCGATGGCCAAGCTGCTTGTGCTCTTCTCATTAAAAGGTCCATTCCCTTATCCCAAATTTTGATTCCCTCTAAATGATGGTTCAAGGACTCGAAGAGTTTCACCCATCCAAAATATTAGTATTCCCGATCTTACTTTAGCTTCCCCCTCCTTAGTGGCTTCGCTTACCTGGTCAGTTCTGGACAATTCCTATGGCAGTGATTACTCACCAATATTGATTACTTTCATTAATTCATCTCTCCCTTCTGTTTTTTCACAACTCTATTAAAATCTGTCCCAAGCAAATTGGAACAAATTTGCTGGTTCACTGGAAATTAAAACACAGTCACTTCCCCCAGTAGATGAAGGCAATCTTACTCAAATATATTTTTTTTATATTTAGTATCCTGACAGCAGCGGATAACTCTATCCCTGTAAAGGAATCTGGGAGGAATTGTATTCCTTTCCCCCCATGGTGGGACTCCGAATGTGCTGCTGCTATTAAATCTCGCATATATGCTGAAAATAATTACATCAATATCCTTAATACGGATAATTATCTGCAATTTAAAAAAGTTTCTGCTTATACTAGACGGCTGCTTTCAAAGAAAAAGTTTCCAGGGTGGCTTCATTTTTGAGAATCTCTGTCTCCTCGTACCCCCTCCTCTCATATTTGAAATAAAAAAGGTCTTTTCGCAAAATATACAATGACTCTAATAACTCAAACAACTCAGAGCCCTGGTTAAATGACTTTTAAAATAAGCTAGACCTTCCATATGTTCCTCCTGCTGTTATTAATGATTCTTTTTCCTTTGCAGTTCTAATATGTGCTTTGGATAGTCTCGAGATTCCTCTCCGGGTGTTTATGACATTCCCTATTCTTTTATTACTAAATCTCAAATCTACCAAACTTTAGTGACTGTCCATTATAAATACTATTTTTTCAACAGGTACCATTCCTGAATGTTGGAGAACCCAAATAATAATACCTATCCTCAAACCTGGGAAAAACCCTAATGACTCCTCTTCCTATCGTCCTATAGCTCTATCCTCCACATTATGCAAAATAATGCAACACTTTAATAAAAACCGTCTGGAATGGATAGTAGAAAATAGATGCTTACTTCGTTAAGTCAGTTTGGTTTTAGACGTGGAATGGGTAGCCTGGAATGTTATTGGTAAGTGCTTAGACATCTCTGCATTCGACAATGTAGAACTTCCTCTACTCAGGCAAAAATGCTCAATCTGAGTCCCCTTCTATATAATATTTATACATCTGATTAGGAATCTTCAGTAACCAGTTTCTGAAAAATTCTCCAATATGCAGATGATATTGCTCTATATGTTCGAATGCCTTCTCTGGATGGCCATTTTATTCATTCATTTTCATTTACAGCCTTACAGTATCTAAAGGAGTGGCTGAGAGACCATGGACTCTCTCTCAATCCCCAAATGTGTTTCAGTTGTCTTCTCTCTTATGAGATATATCCCTCCAAACAGTCTCACAGTGAACACTAAAAAAATTCCATCACATAATATAATATAATAGGATAAAGTAAAATTTTTGGGTGTTTTTCTCGATACTCACGCGACGGGACTCCATCACTTGAATTATGTGGTGGAAAGTGTGAAAAAAGCATTAATCTTACGCACTCTTTCTGGTTTTCGCTGGGGATGTTATCCAAATAGTCAAAAAATGCAATAATTCGCAGTAATTTTGACTATGGCAGTTTCCTTTCGGAGCCCTGTAACAAACTTGCTCACTGCAAGTTACTCGTAGATAAGTTACAGACCAAGTGTCTGCATATTATCACTGGAGCATTGTAATCATGCACTACAAGTTAAATGTCTTGAACGTCCCTGATCACTTCGTAGATAGTTTCTTTCAGATAGATTTTTTTCCCACATAGTTCAATTTAACTCTCATCCACTGCTAAATTTATTGCGTCGTCTTTCTCACTCAGTGTATTCTTCTAATTATTGGGAAATTTCTCTGGTGTTGGTGAATTCCTCTAAATATATTACACAAGAAAATCCACTTCCTATGTACCCACTTCGTACAATGCTGTGTCATCTAGGCGAGCGGATGACAGCTGCGGAAGACCGCATAAGGATACGAAGGGGTATCTTCCAGGACGATTGTTTTAGCACGATCAGGTTTTGCCTATCCCTGAACCCTCTCAGCACATTACTGGAGGGTTCCGGGAGGGGATTTCAGCTTCGGAGAGGAGGAACTAAATTGACTCACATTTTCTATATGGGTCATCTCAAGCTGTTCGCCTCGAATCGCTCCCATCTGATGGAATTTCTAAGAGTCACTTGCGACTTTAGTAAGTCCGTCGGAATGGGGTTGGGCACGGATAAGTCTACGGTCCTCCATGTTGAAAGGGGTAGGGTTGAAAACTGCGAAGGCATAGACTTGCCTATGCCTGTCATTATAAGGAAAGGTTCCTTATGATATACTGATACCTGGGTATGTCACAAAACTTGGGTATTGATGAGGCTGGTATGAAACGATCGGTTCCCTCCACTGGCCACCTTTCGGTGACTTCTTTGGGAAACCGAGAATTTTGTCTGTGCGATACAAGATCAGGTTATCAGGACCAACAACTATCAGAGGTACATCCTAAGGGATGGCACCGTCGACGTCTGTCGAGCTAGTCGCCGTCCTGGCGTGTCGCTTAGACATGTTATCTCCGGTTGTTCGGCGCTTGCTAACTCAGAGTATCTGCACAGACAACCTAGTAGCTAGGATTCTCCATCAGGAGCTCGCTTTGAAGTACGGTCTCGTGGATCGAGTCAGCCTTATTATAACTACTTTGCCGGAGGCTGTGCTCGATAATGACCGCGCCAGACTCTATGGGGACTGGGCCATCATCACGGACAGGCCTATTCTAGCGAATAAGTCGTGTCGCGAAGATATCGTGTTGATGGACCGGACACAGCCGAGGATATTTTTGGTTGACATTACCATTCCATATGATGAGAACCTCGTGAAAGCCGAAACAGATAAGAAGACAAAATATCTGGACCTGGCTCACGAGGCTACCGACATGTGGAGTGGTATGCCGACCGAAATTATTCCGGTGGTCGTGTCTGCAAACGGGTCGATCCCGGTCAGACTGTCGGGACATCTGAGGCAACTGTGACTCCGTGGCAGGTGCTCAGATGCAGAAGGCGGTGCTCTTGGATACGGCCCGAATCGTTCGCCGGTTTCTTTCCCTTTCCCCCTAACTCTCAGCCGTTTGGTCTACCCTGCCGAGGGCTCCCGTCTGGTTTGGATTTTATTTATATAATTGTCTAGTATCATACAATACATATAAATGTTACACACATGGTATACACTGCTGATATTCTATCCCAGCCTGTACTTAAAAACAAAACAATAACACACTTTAACATATTAATAAAAATAAAAAAAGAACTTATATACTGAAACAAAACTTTAAACAATGTAAATAACAAATAAATAACAATGTTAATAACAGACGGACGGAACTAGGGTTTGCTGCATCAAAAGCATAGTTGTTCACGACCGAGTACAAAAGAATACCTCATAAGTGCGATGTAAAGGCCGACGTACAATTGATTGGAAAATATTGAAAAGAGAATAATTTAAATTGAAAACTGTGTACGTAGGGTTCGAAATAGCGGCATTCGTAAATAGAACAGAATGAGTAAGCTTGGCGATAATAAAACATAACTTTTATACCTACAACTATTCAAATCAATATGTGTGTTATTTACCTTAATATTATACAAAATACGTTTCAACGGACATGCAGCCAAAAAACTGCTGATATTAACCTATAACGAAATCCGTGAATCACAAAGATTTTAACTGTTTTTTTTTTATTTAATTTGACTAGCAGGAAAATCTTTGTTTTTACGAACGTATATACGACAATTACAGGTCCAAGTTTCAGCCTATAAATGTCCCACTACTGAGCACAGCCTCCTCTCATTTCTGAGAGGGTTTACAGGTCAGTTTACAGGTCCAAGTGAGATCGTAATCCTTAAGCTTCCTGGCTTCACGAAAAATGTCTCGACAGTACGGGGCCAAATTTACACTCATGATGGATAATGTTCTTGTCATCTGTGTGGCCAAGAGCTGTCATTTTTATGCCACCACATTTTCTCCTAGTGCATACAAAAATGTTTTTCAGATTTTGATCAAAATATTTCATTATAATTGGCCTGGGTCTAGTACTGCCCTTTTCATCTTGACGCCCTACCCATTTTAAATCACCTTGAGATGAAGTAACTGCGAGGGTAGCGGCGACCTGCAGGGCTATTGCGTGTCCAAAGTGATGACCACTTATAAAAGTGTTGAACAAATATCTGCTAAATAAGTGTCTGCATACTCGTAATGATTAACAAAAAGACGTCATATGAAAATAATCGTCATTTTCGTTAACCATAACCAGTATGAAAACAATTATTTGACAGATATTCGTTCAACACTTTTATAAGTGATCTTCACTTTGGATACGTAATAGCCCCGCTGAAGAACAACGTCCGGAAGATTTTCAATACTATGTTCGGTAAGCCCGTGAAGCTCCACATTATTTAAGCGTTCGCTTTGTTCCGTGAAGAAATTACGTTCCTCCTAGGCTACTCTTACTTGCAAATTTCCAATGATATCCCCGAAATTTTCCAGATCCATTAATTTGGATACGATTAGGAAGGATATTTGGAAGAAATAATGGAGTTATTTCTTCCAAATCCATTTTAGTACTGGGAATACCATCGTACATGTCCTTCTTAACAGACTCCAGATTCTGACGAAGGTCTTTAATATTCCTTATGACTTCTTCACCGTCGATTATATTGGGTGTCACAGACTATGAAGAATCATCAAGACCAGGTTTCTTACTTCTTACTATTTTCGTCCACTGGCTAACTTTACACAGATCACAACGCCAATTAATTTTGTCTCCCGGAGTACAACGTAGCCCGGTATAAACATGCAAATATAAACCATAATTTGTCCAAAAAAAGTTAAATTATAAGTAACGCAAAACGCGTGCAATCCCAACGAACATATATAATGTGTATGATAACTAGTCGGGTCATAACAAAACTAGTGTTTACATTCTCTTTGGGTCATAAGTTAATAATGAAATAAAAGTGTGACACACTCTTATTTAATTTTAATGTCGAATACTGTCCAAAAAGGTTTAAAATGAGTATGAATAAGAAACATTTGCGCCATATTAAAATTAAAAAGAAATGTTTTATGAACCGTTAAAAAAATGGACTGGACGCAAAAGAAAGACATAATCGCGTTTATTGCGCTGCACCGCTACGGTTACGCTCCAATTGAAATTTTTAAACTTCTACAAAATTTGTAAATAACGCTGACGTTCATATGTCGTATTATTAAGAGATTTAGTAGAGATACGACCTTTTAGGACGTTAAAGGAGCGGCCAACTTCGTACAATTAAGACACCATCGGTCAACAAAGCAGTGTGGGGGCGAACCCATCGAAATACCATCCCCAAGATAAACATTCGAGCTCTTCAATTGAGGTTAAGCAGAACTACGGTCAAAAGAGTATTAAATGAAAACCTAGGACTCCGAGCTTATCGACGTATAGCAAGGCATTATCTTAATAAGCGTCTGGAAATTAAAGCTCGATAGATCTCTGGAGTTGTTAAGGCGATACCCGTGAAAAAATACCATCAAGTTTTTTTTTCAGATGAAAAAAATTTTAACGTCCAAGAAAGTTAAAACAAACAAAATGATAATGTCTATGTCCACAACAATGAAGAAGCGAGTAATTTATGGTTTGGTTTGGAGTACCATTTTCTGAAGTGTTTTTCTGTGAAAATACTGTTCTCACAAACACTGTGGAATCACTTTCTCAAAGAACGTTCAAAAACATATACTGAGTATTCCAACGAGATTCAGCGCTAGCGCATCGGGTAGCTTGCACGCAAAACTGGCTTTTCACCCGTAGAATCGACATCATCAAGCACTACGAGTATCCCTCTTCCAGTCTAAACTTAAACCCGTTGGATTACAAAATATGGCAAAATTTGGACGATGATATCTTACTGCGTAGCGTTTGCCCTTATTTGTGATATAGACTTGTTACACCAGAACAGAAATGGAGCTGAAATAATTTGATATTTCAAATAAAAAAGTTTTTCAAAAATGATCGCCCAATTAGGGATTTTTGAACATGTTGAAAAAATTTGTAAAATACTAAAAGCGTTGTGGTAAATCAATGAGTTTCTTTACAATATTCCAACCGGTATATTAACGGAATCAAACACACTGCATAGGCTGAAATGATGATGATGATAATGTAGAATACGTTACATGATTCGAAAATTACAATGAATACACAAGCTGTTCAGATTTTATTTCTGTCATTTTACAGGTAATGTCGCCAAAAAAGGGGGGACAAGTTTTACACTTGTCTACCTCAGCACCAAAATTGAAAAGTTTTACTTTTGCTATTTGTCTTATTCAGTTCCAAAAGCTACGCATCGGATCATAAACGATGCTAGGTCAAGACACGTCAGCGGCAAAAGGGAGCGATTCTTGCGAGCGAGATTCTTAGTACCTCTTGAACAACCATCGCCATGGTCGCTACTGTAACACGCAATAGTGTTCCTATCAAAGATCAGCTTTATAAACTAAAATAATCGCGAGCAGAGTGATTAAATAAGTTATCTAGCATTATAGTTATCTATAAGCGCAATCATTTAAAACCCAAGAGTTAAAATCTTAATTACTAAGTATTGTAAAAATTATTTCATAGTTATTAAAATTTAGGTAATTAACAATTAATTAATAATAATACTTAGATAACTATTTATTGTTTAAGTTAACTTGTATTGACTTAAAAGAGAATTGTTATAACTTGTAAATAATAGAGTTTAAGATTACCTTAATTATAACACTTCAATAAATAGTAAATATTATAAGACTATTTTAACAATAGTAACTTTCATGTTAATTAATTAAATAAGAAATTGAGAGTAGCCGAATTTTCGGTAATTTTATCTCATACGCCAGAGGGCGCCAGGTGGGCAATTCTAAAGCCGCCTACCTAAAAAGTATGAGGTCAGCAATACTGACGTCATGCATTTCAAAAATAATCTAGTAACCTCAGCTCCGTCATATCTAATGCTAATAGCTAGGCTGATTCACTGGTGGCAGGCCGTCTAGGTGGGTACCACCACACTGCCAGGTATTTTGTAGCCAAACAGTACTGTGCTAGTAATATTGTGTTCATGTTTTGAAAACACTGTAGTTAGTAAAAGTAAAGATACATAGAGACTAATTATCTGACATCTTAAGTTGACGAGTGCAGTGCACAGACAAAAGTAACACCGCGACTGTTACGGGCAGGCGTAGGATTTACTATCAGATGAGCGAGCTTCTTTATGGAGTAACTCGCGTTGCTTATTACCATAAATAATAATAAAAAAAGGAAGGCCAAGGACGAGTGTGAGACCCAGTGTTTCCGGTAATAATAACGGCACTGAAAATAATCTGCGCAAAATCAACTTCAGGTACTTAGGAGAAAGATCGACCAACGGTAGTTATCGTAGTTATATGACATCTTATCTTGACAACATTATATCTGGGATACATCGCTTGTTAAATCAACTCATACTTGTCTACTTACATCACGACAAACTCTTATTAGAACCATCCCAAATTGTTAAATTGAAAAACTATATTTCGTTTATTATAAAGTGATTTAGGACTAACAAGAACATTCCCCGTTAGCCGTTTAAGGAGGCTAGTAAAAAGTCGCTTAGCTTGGTATAGCGAGGGCTACGCTCCGAGTTTCTAAGAGTGATTGAATCTGTAACGATGTCACAAGGTGGAGCGACGACCTGTCTAATGTAGAACAAACCGATTGATGCAGATGGCCCAGAACAGCGCATTGTGACAATCTATATGAAGGGCTTGTTTTGCAATTGACTTGTGATTAGTTATAGTTGGATATAATGAGATGGAATAAGAACGTTTGTCATCTACAATAATCGTACAAGAACTGACTAACGAAATCAAGCATAGAAATGTTTTGAAGGCTTTGATGACGTGCATATTTTCGTGAATGTAAGTTCTTGCCTCTTCTGACCCTACAAAAGGTCCTAAACTTATAATTTTAAAAATAATTATATGCCTATACTGTGAACCGAACATTACCGAGAAGGGCCGTTTGGTTCATCTGCAATCACATCATCGGCTTATTTGACGCGGGTGAACCCGAGGGACACTGCTAGATATATAAAAAACCAAAAAAAAGTCCTTCTAACATAGTCAATTTTTGAAGCTTAATCTCTTTGTTTGACCAATGCATGTTATAGTGGTCTTTACTAGTGATATGTACGGAACCAATTGGTCTTTCGCTGTTGCAGAATGAGGAAACTCGAAGACACTCAGCAAGGTTTGGAGAGGCTCAGTGTCTCTGGTTGATAGAATAGCAAATGAGCAGTAGAACCACTGCAGCCGCTTGCAGTGCTCGCACGTGGAAGCGATAACTATTGGGAAAAAGAAGTTGTGAAGCGGCATCACAAGTTGACGCGACTGCGACACGTCAATTTTACAAGTAGTAGGTGAATGTAGGTAGCGCACTGTGTTTGTGATAATCCAAGGGGGAGGACTATGTTCAGGTGTGGATTTTCGATGGCCTTTTTTTTATTTGATAAGGTGACGAAACGAGCAAAACGCTCACTTGATGGTAAGTGCAACGTCTGCCAATAACAAATGCAGTGTCACCCAGAACAATTCTGTGTGACACCACACTGCGCCCGTCACCCTGAGACATAGGATCTTAGTCTCATATACCCGTGATTATGCTAGCTCTCAGTGCCCTTCAAACCGAAACACAGTAATGTTTGCACACTACTGCTTCACGGCAGAATAACTGGCCCTGGGGTGGTGCCTAGACGGATTCCTGCATAGGAATCCAACCACACAGTAAAAAATCTTGATAACGATTAGCCTACAGTGAAAATCTGGATAATGATTAAAACTGAACTTGAACACAGACGTTTCAAATAAACAAATAAATTTTCCACAAAAATATGTACATATTCAACCACAAAGTACAAACCTTTCAACTCTGTTCAATTCTTCCATCACAATATACTTGAACCCATGGAGATCGGTTCTTTTACAGAACTCCACGAATTTGCTGGACAGCCACCTCAGCTTCGGTTCCTTTTTTTTATTATTTTTATACTTTGGCTTCAAGTCTAAATAGTTATTTTGAGCAAAATTAACCATTTTAACATTGATCGGTTTCAAAGACTCCATGTTGTCGTTTGGATCACACAGACCGAACCTGTCCGTTCAGAATGATATATAGATACAAATCGTCGCCACTACACGAGACTGCAATTACACAGTGTAGATCAAACAGATATGAAACATACTGCTGCGTACAACATGAACGTATTCGTAATATAATAAAATTTCATAAAGAAAACAATTATTTGTTATTAAAATTTGCTTATAAACTGTACTGTAACTAAAAAGTAATAATAATAATAATAAATATCTAAAAACCATTATACACAATTATTTTTTTGCTAAAACTTTAAGTCCGTTTAAAGTATTTTTTCCATATGAATTGGATAAGAAAGTATGTATTCTATAATTAATCCTATGTTCTAGATTTTCGCATTTTTTACATTGCATAATAATAAATAATGTCATTCCATGCTCAACGTTAAATAAAACATGTATTTTATATATTTTAAACGCGTAATAGTAAACTCTCAGTGTGACCACTTTACATGTTCCCGTGTGTCTGAACTGACAATTAATTTACACTCAAGGGCAAATGAGGTTTTATTATATCAATAATTAATGTCATCGCAAACACTTAAAGCTCGTGTTTTATTTCACATACGTTTTTATGTAGATATAATTTATGTGTCCGAGATTTAAGTTCAAATGAGAATTGAACTGTCGTTCGACGATATTACCCCGGTACTAATTTAGTGTTCGTTATACCGTATTATCGTGAGAGTTTCTCAATTTATATGAATTCTACAGTGTCAGCTAAGTTCTACAGCCTGTCGTACTAAAATAACCCTACGAGCGTAAATAACATAATAACCTAATTATTTTTTACTTCAATACTCAAACTTAAAAATAAAATAAACATACGCAAATATTTTAATCCCCTAAAAATTTTTTTTCTACAAAACATGCAGTATCTTTTTCCGAGTAGACTTTATGAAATTCAAGAACCTTTTGTAATACTACGATGAAAGAAATACTAAGTTAGTCCCAGTATTACTACTACTGCATCTAAACTATAAGAAATATTATAATGAAACGAGGACGCGAATAAACAATCAGAAGCTGATTAAATTCTAGATCCGCAGCGCACTTCTTGTTCTGTAATAGAATTATGCATACAAACATACAGACACACCTTTTTCCCATATAATACGGTAAGCAGAGGCCACACATGTAGCCCACTTTTCGCCCGCGGTAAACGTGACGTGACGGGTGACGAACCACGTTGCCGCCATTTTGGTACGAGTCAAAAAAAATCTTACTCCCCATTGCCTTCCCACGAGCTGTATATTGACAGCATTGCATATTATGGTACGAGTATTATCCTACACGAACAAAAGCTGTCTGTACAATACTTTAGTCGCAGTCGCAGCGTAGGAAATGGGTAGGTGCTATTCTACTCTGGCTGGCTTCAATAGTGTTATATGCACACAAAACATTTTAGTAGTTTTGTTGATTGCATACTTAATAGTTCTCACAAAATGATTCTACTCCAAAAATTAAACATCTTTTAAACATGACAACGACCGAAGCCAACTTTAAATGATCTCCATGCGCCCTATAATATTAAATATAGTAATTATTTATATTAATATAGTAATTATTTATAGTAATTATAAATATTAAATATAGTAATAAGTATTTGACACGGTAAAATCAGAATAAACGTAAATTAATTGGCTTTTTGGGCTCAGGACACCAATGTTAGCCGGACAGTCTCTGTCACCTTACAATCTCTCTATCGTCTGAGGAACTTTCTTAATTTTCAGACAAGCTTTTACAATCACTTGGAATATCCAATATTTATATGTGTTACTCAGATTTAAACCAAGCGCTACATAATAAACTAGATCGCCTTTTTAATATCCAGCGCCATCTTAAGCGATTCCATTTCTACTTACCTTCAGAACAAATTTCAATATATTTATTTATTTAGCTCATGAATGTGTACTACGTTCTACTTCAAGTTACAAGATTTCAATTCCACAACACTTCTCTAAATTCGTTGGTAACTCCTTTACTGTTCAGGCTGCACTACTCTGGAACTCGTTGCCCGATGACATTAGAAAGGCTAAAAATAAGACCAGCTTTATGAGGTTAATACGTGAGCATTGTATGCTTTTTCTTTTCACTAATTTATTTCAATCCATCAATTGCATCACTATTATACATGTATACATGTTATCATCATCATCATTACAGCCTATCACTAGTCCACTGCTGAACATAGGCCTCCTATTAGGCCTATTTGGGGGGATTTTGCTATTGTTGACACGCTTGGCGGGTTGGCAACCGTAGTCTATTTATTAAGATGTTCCAAGAAGATGCTGTTGCTCATCTCCTGGTTTTTATTTTCCCTCTGTCGACTTTTGAGACACCCACGGGATCGGTTGGGGTAGTAGATTTTCTTAATAAGCCACCACACGGCGTATTCACATATGTAAATATTTGTGAATAAATGTGTGTTTATGTATATGTATATTTATGTATTATTTTAATTTTACCATAAATTTTATATATTACTACGTATATATACTACGTATGTAATAACTAGCCCCGGGGTTGTACCTACCTAGACGGATCTTGCATAGGAATCATACCACCAGTAAATATTGGATATTTTATGTACTTGTATTTTTTATTTGTTAAATAGTTAATTAGACTATTTTTCAGTAAAACAATCCCCACCATATTTCACTGGGCTCTGAATTAACTTGGCAGAGAATGCCAACAGCCGATAAGTCCATACTTGTATCCTTTTAATTTAACCAAAAACGTTTAAATAAAAAAATTAAAAATTGATTTACGATTTCGACGGCAAAAACACGACTATGAAGAAAAGAAGATGAGTATGCTTTATCGAGCGGTTTCTTTGAAATTCGTAACACATTGTATCCTTTAAATGTTAACAATAACGTTTAAATAAAAAATTAATAAATATAATTATGATGGCGAAGGCACAAACACGACTACAATGAAAAGAAAATGAGTATGCTTCATCGTCCGGTTTCTATGAAATTCGTAATAAAGTGTACATTTAACAAGGCAATTAAAAAATGGTTTCCGTTCTTTTATAGTAGAATCACAGGTGCATAAAATAAGCAAATATGACAGTGTAATAAAGTCAAAAACTACATAAGGAGAACTCTCGTTAATTAATTTAATTAAAAATTGCCTCTTTATCAAAAATTGGTAATAAATTGATCAAAGGTTTTTCAACGGTGTGCTTCTCAGATTTTTTATTGTTTGTACCTGCGCTTCATATTTAATTTTTGCGTGTGGTCCCTTAATCTTTATGAGTAGTTTTCATTATAGATATAATTACCGTTTGGTAGCGGCTTAAGAGCATCTACCACCCCATCACTTCCCGTGGGTGTCGTAAAAGTAGACAGAGGGAAAATTAAAACCAGAAGATGGGCAGCAGCATCTTCCTGGAACATCAGAATAAATAGACTGCGGTTGCCAACACGCCTGCCAAGCGTAGCAACTATGGCAATATTCCCCCCAAATTTATCAATTAATCTATGGGGAGGTCTATGCTCAGCAGTGGACTATTGATAGGCTGAAATGATGATGATGATGATAGATATAATTCCATTATAATAAGTACGACATATTAGTTACCGTAGGTTGTTTGGGGAATTCACTTTCGAGAAAAATTGCTAGTGTCATATCTGTTCGTGATGAATGCATCAGACGCGTCTTCCTTAATAACTGAACGAAAAATTTAAAGTAAACTTTTTTTTCTTTTTAAAGTATTCGATATATTTTTTTTTTCTTTATGATATATATTTTTTCTTGATTATCATAAGTTCGAATAAACCAATTAGGACATTTTTTATTTTTTATTATACGTACAGAGATAAATTTTTGTGTCATATTGTGAAAACTTGAAACATAGCAGTTAAATCCTATAATCCTTGAAGTCGTTCCCAATCGACTTTGCTTAAATGTTCACGAATGATGTCGTAGTCGGCTTTACAAAAATTACGCCTTTTGTCTTTAGAATTTTATTTTAATTTATACTGTTTCAAATAAAAATAAAACCTACTTGAATATAAGGATTCAAAAAATCTACGACGCTTAAAATATTATTCGCCTTTATTTGCACTGTAAACAATGTATACATACATACATACAGTCACGCCTCTTTCCCATAGGGGTAGGCAGAGACCACATCTTTCCATTTGCTACGATCCTGACACACATCTTTAGCTTCTTCTACTTTCATTAGCGTTTTCACACACGCTCGTCGGTTGCGAGTACTTTCAACGTGACCTTTCCTCAAAAGTTCACCGATCTGATTGTGATACGTACGCCTAGGTCGACCCTTACCGGCTTTTCCATTCATACTTGCCTCATAAATCTGTTTCGTCAATCTCCTTTCGTTCATCCTCTCTACGTGTCCAAACCATCTAAACATGCCTTTCTCTATCTTTTTCACTACATCTTCAACCACACCGCAACGTTCCCTTATCACGCTGTTTCTCACTGTGTTTCACACAGAATTACTCCAGCTATACTTCTCAAACTTCTCATTTCCACAGCGTTAATCCTACTTTCATGCTTCTTCTGCCAGACCCAGCATTCACTACCATACATAAGTGTGGGGACCAGAACTCCCCTATGTACAGCCAGTCGTGCCTTTTTAGATACGTTCTGGCTACACATAAATTTAGAACCCAGGTACACAAACTCTTTCACTTGTTCCACTCTTTCTCCTTCAATCAGAACTTTGCAATCCGACATACTTTCTTCTCTTTCAAAAACCATTACTTTCGTCTTATCTACATTAATTTTCATTCCTTTGCTTTGTAGAGCACCATGCATAATATTAACCATCGCCTGCAACTCCTCCTCCGATGATGCTAATATAACCTGATCATCGGCGTATAGGAGGCATTTGACGGTCAAATCATTCAATGTATTAAAACTGTAATATAGTTTTTCACATTATTGCACTCTGTCATATTTGCTTAGTCTTTGCACCTGCCTTTGTACTATTAAACAATGGAAACCACATGTTAACTACCTCGTTATATTCATACTTTGATACGAAATTCATTATCCTTTTTGTTTTCGGGGCTATTTGCTGCAGCGGCGGCCGAATAACAAATAGTAATACATTATTTTAAAACAGTATTTTACATTTTGTCACAAGTATTAATGAGTGAGCCTCATATTTGCTTAAAATCTATAAATCTATTATGTTTTCTGCAATCAAAGAAACGTTTTTTTTTTATTGTATAGAGTGACGAAACGAGCAAAACGTTCACCTGCTGTAAAGTGCAACGTCTACCCATAACAAATGTTATGTCACCCAGAACATTTCTGTGTAACACTACTGCGCCCGTCACCCTGAGACATCAGTTCTTAAGTCTCATATGCCCAGTGATTACGCTAGATCTCAATGCCCTTTAAACCGAAACACAGTAATGTTTGCACGCTACTGCTTCACGGCTAGATAACTGGCCCTGGGGTGGTACCTACCTAGACGGATTCCTGCATAGGAATCCTACCACCAGTAAGTACGTTTGGTTGTAAATACTGAAGGGTAAAAACATCAAATGTGTCAAGTATAACTAAGATAAATAATAAAAAATAACGATTCCTTATTATTTTATTTCCACCTGTTATAATTTATTTCACTGTTCCGTATGGCGCTTCAGTAAGATCAGCAGTATTTTTAACGCTATGGGTTTCATTTCTTTAAAGCAGGGGTGCTCAAACGGTCGACCGTTTATCATATTGTACTGTATACACATGCATACAGAAATGTAATATATATGCTACGATACACCCTACCTAGACGACAAACCTGCATCACACATACTTGCAGCCTCTCAGAGTCGATCGATCGTAGTCTAACAATATTGAGGTAGATCGCCAGCAATTATTGTTTGAGCACCCCTGCTCTAAAGTTCGGCTCTAGAGCACTGTGTTAAACAAATAGAGATTCAAATCTTATACTAACGCGTCAAAAAAACATAACTATTATTCATAATTAAAATTTGTCTATTAATGTATAATACTCTAGTTCGCTCAAAATCGATTCTTACGAACTGCCACCGGAGCCGGTTGGTACCAACGCAACGTAGATCTTCACAGCGACTGTGAAATGCCCTTAATATCTGAACACTTCAGAGCATTATCACGGCGGTTTTTCGAAAAAGCCGCGGTTCATCCAAACCCGCTGGTGGTTAAAGCAGCAAATTACCGACCAAATAGAAACGCGACCGGCGGGCAAACGTCGCCCGCGAAACGTGCTAGACGACACGGACGTCTCAGCACTCCCTGACCACGATACGGTGAGTCACGATCCAGGCTACACTGTGCACACAGTTAATAGGTTTAATATAACACGCACCACGACGCGCGACCGCCGTAGAGAGCAGCGCGCAGCAGTCGACAATCACACCACATACACACGATACACCCGTGTTCCAGGGCGGTTCTCACCGCCCAGAGTTACGACACATAAGTCGACAGTCCAAATGGAGGCCCGCAGCCTCCCTCGGACGGTCATTAGACGACTTAAAAACCTTTTAACCGATTTCGAACACGGCGGGATTTCGACCACAAGTTCCGAATTCGAATGTCGAGAGCCATCAACTGCGCAGGAGATATTATAGTGCCACAAGTGTACGCGCAAACACAGAGGCACTCACTCGTCCCAACCTACCCGCGCCCGATGTAACGCTGATGCGATAAGATCGGGGGTAGGCTAGGATGCAGTGTCAGAAACACAAGGACAAACACAACACAACCAGACCCGAAAACCAACATTTGTGTTTTAGCACAAATGTTGGCTCCGGTTGGGATTCGAACCCAGGACTCGCGGCGTAGAAGTCAGGTACTCTGACCACTATGCCACGCCGCTTATAATGTTATTACAACACAAGGCTGTATGGAACGATTTGTGTGTAATTGACAAAGCAGGAAATTATCTTATTTGACTGCTGTGCAACGCATCCGTGTGTACCTACGCACAATCTCAAACTTTCGAACGGTCACTAGTCACCTGCTGACTCAAAACATTAGTTTCAACACCTATTCTCTCGCGGAAGACCGACATCTCCTCGTCGTAATCCGCGGACTCCCGAAAGAGCTTGGAACATGTCATGGTCTCTGTGACACTAAATAACAGAATATTCCCTTTCAGGAGTTGCATCGTACACAACCCCAGAACAAATGATTTGATCCTTGCCATCCAGGACCTGCCTCCAGAGGAACAGGAGAGGAGGTCTTCAATGTCAAGACCTGTCAAGCCTCTCAATAGAATGGGCCCGTAACAGTCATCATTGGCCAGTGCCAATTGTACCACTCTGCCCGTAATTGTTGCGCCCGCCTCGTTGTGTTAAATGCACCGGGGAGCACACTTCACACCTAACTGAGCTCGAATACCCGAAGCACTAGAAATATTTATGCCATGTACTTCGCAAATAGCGAATAGTACCGTTATAAAAATATGCATAAGAACTCAATGTTTTACCAACTTTTACAACGTTGCAAATTGTAAATTTGAATACTATCATCATCATCATCATCATCCTTGGTTCGAATCCCGGCCGGAGCCAACGTTTGTGCAAAAGCAATTGTTGGTTTACAGGTCTGGTTGTGTTGTGCTTCTAAAATTAAGTGCGTCTGTAAAATCGAACCCACGATACAGGAGTAATCCTACTGTAAGGAAAATATATATATCTATATACTTAAAACAAAAAGTAAGAATATGTTACTGCTCAGTTCTCCACAACCAAACACTGCCTACCAGTCGCAGTGGTGGTAGATAGCCCTTAGTCTTCCATCAGTAATAAGGAAGTTTGGTAGCGGTGCGTGGCGAAAATGTGTGACTGTGTGAGGTATATATCTATCTCTTTCTAATCAGATATATCCAGTATGTTTCAGAATGTTCTCTCCCCCCCCCCCCTCCTTACCAAGTAAACGGAGAAAACGGAACAAGAAGTGGACGTATACATAGAGAAGTGTAGAATAATTATCAGTTGCACTCGACGCTCGACGCCTGACGGTCGCATAGCGCCCCGCTACGACCCGCTCCGGCAATCCGATCGAAGCGTGCAGCTACCTGCGCTCTGACCCTTCCGGGAAATAGTCAATGCGACTTTCGTTGCATTGCACTATTTTTCTGAATTGTTTCCAACGTCATTTACGAATCCACTTACTGTGGTTACTCTAGCGGATACCTAACGGTGATAACGACACTAGAGTAGGCTAGCCCCGTACGCCCGCGGTTCCCCATCTGGGAAACGCGCAATCGGAAGAAACCCACAGAAATTGGCCTTGGGTAGTGCCCTAGTCAATGTGGGTTTATTCGACTGACTTTTAAAGTCCACGCGTAGTCATAATTAGTTTTAAGCACACTCCCGACTGTGCAAAATAAGATTCACACAAGGACGCACTAGGGCTACACACCTAGGCATTCATCCTCCCTGCCTATACCCGGCAGGGAGGGAAGTTAGGCCACACACCCCGGCATCCCACCGGCGGCCACTTCCCAGTAGGAATTAGAGATAGGATTAGATTGAAAGAAATTAGGAAAAAATAAAAAAAAGATGGACAGCTGTGCGTTAGCATATACGTTGCGCGCGATACAGGAGACGCAGCCGGAATTATTCCACCAGCTTGCGACCTGTACGGGTTTCGCCTCAGCATGTGAGGCGCTATCTAGGCCCCCCTCTAGGGCCTCGTCCTCGGGCTCCGAAATGGAGTTCGATTCTCCCTCGGCACCCGAGGACCCCCGCGACACCGGCGACGACATTGGTTTTCTGCAAGTGCAGAAATCAAAAAAGAAGCGCAAGAAGCGCGCCTCACCGACGCCCGATAGCCACGCCAAGGCTGCCAAAGCCAGTGATAGCACGCCTATCCCGCAACCGCAGGTCGCCCCTGTAGCCTCCCAAGAGACCCCCGCTGCTTCACAGCAGGCCCCCGCTGCCCCGCGCAATCCTTCGCAGTTCGCTGCACACTCTCGGCGGCCACCGCCTATCTTCATTCGGGCTCTGGACAGATGGCAAGAGCTCACATCGGCCATGTCCAGGTTAAAATATACTGCCGTTTCTACCTCAAACGGCATTAAATTACAGGTGGAGACCACTGAGGTCTACCGCCAGGTAACAAGTTACCTGTCGGAAAAAGGTGTATACTTCCACACATACACTCCAGCCGATGAGCGGCAACTAAGGGTGGTTCTCAAGAACCTACCCAAGGAAATCAGCGCGGAAGAAGTCAAAAAGACCTCATCGCGCAAAACCTTCCCGTCGTCGCTGTACACCGCATGTACAGCGGGCGCACTAAGGTGCCCTATAACATGGTGCTAGTCGCACTTGACCGCTCCCCGGCAGGGAAGCACATATTTAATCTGCGGACTTGCTGCAACCTTTCGGGGCTCTCAGTTGAGGCCCGACACAAAAACGGCCCTCCCGGCCAATGCCATAAGTGCCAACTGTACGGCCACTCAGCAAGAAATTGCTACGCCCGCCCCAGGTGCGTCAAGTGCCTAGGCGATCACGCCACAGCAGACTGTCCTCGTCCAAAGGACAAAGCTCTGTTAGCCTCCTTCGGCCCGCCTGCCTGCGTACTATGTAACGCAGAAGGTCACACGGCCAACTACCTCGGCTGCCCGAAGGCCCCAAAACTTAAAAGGCCTGCGGCTAAACAGGCCCAAACACAAAGGTACATAGTACCTCCCCCACCACCCTCCGTATGGAGGCCACTTCCGACCCGCGCAACTTCAAACGCGCCTCCTCCGGTCGCGATCACGCGGAACATACCGGCACCTTCACAGGTCGCACCAGTCGCACCCGTCGCAAGCCGACCGGTCGCAGAGAGCGATCTAGTCCTCGTCTGTCGCTTCGCCACCGCTTTCAACGGTGCCGACATTACAGCCCTCGCCACGGCTCTCCGAAACACCAACAATAATCCTAATGAGAGGATCGCCGCGGCGGTGCGGTACCAAAGCGTCATAAACGCTATAGTCAATTTTAAGGCATAAAAATGACTCACAACGGCAGAGAGAAACCGCGCTCCCTAAACGTAGCGTTTTTTAACGCTAACGGCTTAAAAAACCAGCGCGACGAAATCTTCAATTTCGTTCGCGATCACCAAGTCGACGTACTACTCGTGCAAGAGACTTTTTTGAAACCACACACTCGCGATCCCAAAATCGCAAATTACAACATCATTCGGAACGATAGAGTTACCGCTGCGAAAGGCGGCACTCTTATCTACTACAAAAAGTCCTTGCACTGCGTACCAGTCGTCACACCGCCACTCAGCCATCTTGAAGCATCGGTCTGTCAGCTAGCCATGACCGGCCACTCCCCCATTACTATCGCGTCTGTCTACTTACCAAAATCACACGCAGCGACTTCGAAGCACTTCTCTCCCTCGGGAGCTCAACTATCCTTGCCGGTGACTTTAATAGCAAGCACACCCGGTGGAACTCAATAACAACCAACCCGCGTGGGGTGGCCCTAGACTCGCTAGTCGACCTCCTCGACTTCGACGTCCTGGCGCCTACAATACCGACCCACTTCCCGCATACACTGGGACACACGCCGGATGTGCTTGACATAGCCATCCTTAGCAACATAAATCTCGCCATCCGCGATATAGAGGTGATCCACGAACTAACATCTGATCACCGCCCCGTTCTACTTCGGCTAGGACCTTCCGTCCAAGCCTCACTACCCACAAAAACCGTAGTCGACTGGCAAAAGCTAGCCGAAAAACTTGAGCAGACTTCTCCGCACCTTGATGCGATTCCATCCACCATCAATTCAGTCGGTGACACGAACCTTGCGGCTCATGCACTCACTAGGCACATCCAAACTGTCGTCGAGGATTCCTCGAGACAGGTCCCAGTGGCGGACGACCACCGCTGGGTCCTGCCTAACGACATTAGAGACCTAATGAGGCGCAAAAACGCAGCCACTCGCGCTCACGACTTATATCCTACCGTCAGTAATAGAACAACTCTACGCACCCTACAACGTGAGGTTCGAACACGTATGCAGGAGGTCAGAAACGTTCGGTGGGATAACAGTCTCATTAACATCGAACCGTCTCACCTCGCCTTCTGGCGACTTCCAAAATCACTAAAAGGAGGCACCTCCCGTTCAATGCCACCTTTAGTACGACCTAACCAACCGCCTGCCTTCCTAGACGAAGAAAAGGCAGAATGTCTAGCTGACAGTCTAAAAACTCAATGCTCCCCAAGCACCTTACCGGTCGACTCCGCTCACGTCGCGTTAGTCGACAGCGAGGTCGATCGGAAGGCTTCCCTACCGCTCCGCGATTCCATACCGCCGGTTAACAGCACCGAAGTAGAGTCTATTATTAAAAACCTCCGTCCGAGGAAATCTCCCGGTCCCGATGGTATCACTAACAAAGTAGTTAAGCTCCTGCCTACTACCATCATTCAGCTATTGGTATTAATCTACAACGCAGCTCTAGCCAACGCAATCTTTCCGAACATCTGGAAAGAGGCAGAGGTCGTAGGGATTCTAAAACCCTTTAAACACCCGTCCGATCCCACCGCATATCGGCCTATAAGCCTCCTCAAGGCTCTAGGCAAGATATACGAACGCCTACTTCTCGCCCGCTTAAGAGACTTCATGCAGTCTCGAGGGATCCCCATCCACGAGCAGTTTGGATTCCGAGCCAAACACTCATGTACCCAGCAGGTGCACCGCATAACGGAGCACATTCAATCCCGCTTCATACGCGGGCTTCATACTGGAGCACTCTTCTTCGACGTGGCGAAAGCGTTCGACAAGGTCTGGCACAACGGGCTCGTATACAAGTTATACGGATTCGGTGTGCCAGATCGCCTCGTACTCATCATACGAGATTTCTTACGCAGTCGAACCTTTCGCTACCGCGTCGAGGGGGTGCGATCCGAACCACATCCCATACTAGCCGGCGTACCACAAGGCTCAGTCCTAGGTCCCGTGCTCTACACCCTTTTCACGAACGACATACCGCACACCAGCGGCGTCGAACTCGCCCTCTTCGCAGACGATACCTGCCTCTATGTGTCTGGGCGTAATCCAGACACTATCTCTAAACGCCTCCAATCCGTAGCCCGAACCCTCGGGAACTGGTTTCGGAAATGGAGGATCGAGGTCAACCCCATCAAAAGTGCAGCCATGTACTTCTCGCGGCGCTTAACGCCGCGCCTCCCCACCATAGAGTTATTCGATCGTCCAATCCCCTGGGAAAAGACAGTCAAATACTTAGGCGTCCTATTAGACTCGAGACTCAGCTTCGGTCCACATATTAACCGAGTAAGGAACCGAGCGGCGTTCGTCCTCGGCCGATTACATCCGTTACTAAATAAAAATAGCAAAATGTCCCTACGTAATAAAATTACACTTTACAAAGCCTGTATTCGGCCAATTATGACATACGCAAGCCCCGTATTTGCGCATGCCTCCCCGCGTCAAATTCACCGACTTAAGGTAATACAAAATCGATTCATGCGTAAAGCCACGGCAGCACCGTGGTTCGTGCGTAATGCTAACCTTCATATCGATTTAGGGCTTCCTACCATAGCCCAATATCTAAAGTTGGCCTCTCGCCGATACTTCGACTCTGCTGCCACGCACCCCAACCCACTGGTTGTAAGTGCCGCCACATACAACCCCCTCGCGATACACCAAAACTCGACCCGCGGAAAAAGGAGACCGAGGCACGTCCTCGAGGACCCTGACGACGCGACCACTAGGGCCCAAGCGCTCTACTCATCACTACGCAAACACACAACATCACCATCATACCGCCCCGCCGTCGGCGAGGGCGTATCAGACAAAGTTATTCGCGATACCGCCGCATCTCAGGTCGGTTCTCCCCTAGCAGTAGTATCATAAACAGAAGCGTCGCTGGAGTTTCTTGCGCCATTTCTTCTCCAGCGGAAACGCATTCCGAATTGGTGGTAAACTTATGTAATAATAATCATGATAATAGTAATAATAGTAGTAGTAATACTGCCCTCCCGATTGCAGTAACTGACCGAGCCGAGGCCGACCCCCTTGGGCACCCTCGAGTCGGTTACTCACGCGAACAGGATGACGGTCCAAGCCGAGGTCCCCTCTCGGGGGCCCTTGCGCCAGTCATCCATAAATAAAGGTTTCGGCTAAGCGCCCTCAGCGCTATGCCACCTTTCAATCCGGCGAAGCTGTAAAAGCCTTCGGGCTAACAGTGATCATCAGTCCTAAAAATAAATATAGAATAATTAAAAAAAACGAAACGTAAATAAATATTATTTATTTAAAAAAAGCACCATAACACAAATGCTAAATATTCAATAACATCTTGAAAGCTATAGTTATGATTGTTGAATGCTTTTAAAAATATTTTGAGAACGTGTCAATTAGAATAAATAACGAAATTAGGACAGAGATATTAATTAGTCTTTTTATATATATCTGAGGTAAGACGAAATAGAACTTTATTAGTCAACTAGATTTAACTTCTGTTTTACTCTGGCACATATTTTTACTCATATTGGAAAAAATGAAAGCGCTGTGTTGTTGCGTCTTTAGAGAGTCTACCACCCCATTTCATCCCATGGGTGTCGTAAAAGTCGACATAGGGAAAATTAAAAACTAGAGACTTGAGAAGAAATGGTCTTTTATTATTTTTCCGTCTCGGTTTCTCATTTTATGTAGTATATTAACCCAAATATAAAACGTTAAAAAATTTTCATGACATATACTGTGATCTATAATATTACATTCTCAGATTATTTATTTATAAAAGGGTAAGTAAGAATTTAGCAGCCAAACTCTTTCACGTTTTTGCAATTAATAAAATTACAATCATTGTGTGCAATCTTATATAAATAATGTGTTTTGCGAACTATTTATAGAAATTCTGTACTAGATTGTAAATATTACATACATACATAAGATCACGACTGTTTCCGATAAGGGGTAGTCAGAGACTGGGCACTGACTGCAAAAACAGATGACTGCCACAATCCACGTTTCACCAAAACAATATAATGCACTTGGTGTGATAGGTGGTGAGCCCATCGCCACCGCGCGCTGTTGGGTGCACAGTGCAGTTTAATTCCTTACTCGCCTTTTACGAGATCCATTGGACGAGATGGAGTGGTAGTATTCTTTTAACAAGGCGCTACCACACGGCTAAATAAAAAAAATAAACATTGTAAATAGCCTTGTATAAATTTAGATTCGGTCACCGAAATTCACTTCCATTATGTATAAAATGCCTTATGTAATGCCCTATATGCTTGAAGGAATTCATACTAAAAGTTGCAATCAGAGCTCAGGAAATTTCATAAGCCAGACTCGTACTCTAATTGGCCCGCTCCGAGAATGTAAACTGCATCCAGACTCGACTAGTTGTGTAACCGATTTAAATTTATATGTATAGCATGATATTACAAAATAAACACTCCGAATTTCTCTGCGAGTTAATGTTGTTTCTTTCAACCCCCACTCATAACCTACTCAACAATGATACATATACAGTAACATACATTTACGCAATACAATTCAATAACACCGACCTTTTAAGCAACTAGGTACAAATAATCAATATTGGCTTTAACAATATAGATAATTTACATTCTATTCTAGATCACATCGCATTGGTAATTACGTCCATTTATAAAACTTTCATCACTCAACAAATAGAAATAATAATCCTTAATACATACAGATTTTTTATCACAAATCACTTTGAACAAAGCATCATACTATATCATAATTTGATCGAAATGCAATTTATTTTAAGCGAATGGAAATTTTCTTCTTCAATTCTTGACAGTTCCGCATACGGACCACCGCTATCTGATAAATGTTACAAAGGTAACTTTTCGGCATGCCAATCTTGCACGGACTTAATCTCACACTACGTACAACAGAAAAACTACAATATGTAAGAAAATAAATATGAAACAATTTACATATTTGGAGACAAATGTGCGGCGAATTTGTGATATGTCGTCGTGAGTAAATTAGCAAAGGGCTAAAATCAACAAAGTTTTACGTCGACAATGCGTTATCCAATTTTACGTTAACGTCTTATATGAAACGAAAGAATCCATGGTACATTTTATAAAAGTACCAACTTGTTTGACTCACTCGCTGGCTTCAGCCCTTCATAAATCCACTGCTGAACATAGATGATTACATAGTGTGCAATTGGTATAATTAGATGCGTATACCAGCGTCAACAAATGAGTAAATAGGTCTAAATTGTGTCAAACAGCGCATTTGTGATGGTAAAATAATAAGAGGGAATGGCAATTTTGTGATCGTGGCAGCGTACATTTATTATTTAGTGCCTATCCACTCATTTGGCGGTGCTGGGGTAGACTTCTTATCCGTAGCTTACGCCCTAAGGATCCTCTATTTAATTATGTAGAGATCAGTGGTTTGACAGCTGTACAGCTGTCTTCCTTTAAAAACTCTCTGACTTTAAAAAATAACCAGCTACCCCATATAAACTAGGCGTAAAAAAGTAGACTTGTGTAAACACGTTAGAAGTTGTTATTTATTATATATCAGTCATTTTGTTAAAAAAAAAAAGTAAAGTAAAGTTTCAGCCTATAAATGTCCCACTACTGAGCACAGGCCTCCTCTCATTTCTGAGAGGGTTCTGTAGCTAGGAAAAATCCGCCACGCTGCTCCAATGCGGGTTGGCGGACTTCACATGTCTTCGAAATATTTTTAATTTCTCAGACATACAGGTTTCCTCACGATGTTTTCCTTCACCGCCAAGCACGTGGTAAGTCAGCACTTAAAATTGCAATTAACAATTTCTGTGGTGCCGGCACCGCGAATCGAACTCAGGTCACTCGCGTACTATGAAATTAAAAGCGAGCGCCTAGCCCCTGAGCTACCACGGCTCCCACTTTGGTGTGACGGATTAATTAAGACTGCTGTTTTTTACATCATTCTATATAATATAGAATAATCTATAATATAATGTAGTTAAATATGTATCAGATTATTGGATATAACAAATCAAAATGATTAAACGAAACGTTTTCTATGCGTCCGCGCATCATTCATCTGATTGAGTTGTTGGCTCTTATGCGTAATTATTGAACATAAAGTTAGTCGTTTATTTATTTTATATATGTAATTGTATCTGCTCTCATATCTACAAAAAATTAAGGAGGCATTAGAAAGCGAGTCGGGCTAAGCTAGTACCAAATAAAAATAAACTTCAAATACTTTGAAAAACACACTACTACTATCGAACTACTATGAACTACTATGAAATAAAAGATCTCGAATACACTATCTTACTAATGAACTTAGTATAAGAAATATGCACACTTAATTCTCTTTGATTGACTACAAACAGTCGATTTCATAGCGATCTTTCGCACAAATTTCGACCGCGTAAGGTAATAAATGTGAACATTTTGTTTTCTGCCTAGATACTTCTGTTTCGCACTTTTACTTTCTTTTGAATTTTTATTTACTATTGCTGCCTTGTGCGTTTAATTTTATTTTTTTATGGTAACTATGGAGAACCTGTCATTTTTTACTTTTTTAATAACACGGTTATGTATATATTGGTATTTTCGCTGCAGACTTTCTTCATAAATAAAATAAGAAATAAAAATCCAGATGCGCTTATTCATTTTGAAATCCATGTCATATAATAATGGCTTCAGGTTCAAATGCAGTGCAGTACACTGGGAGATACAATACAGTAGTATAAGTGTTGCACTAACGTTTTCGGCTAATAAATACAGATGACAACCACAACATCCCGAGGACGTCATATTATACATGACCTTTAAAACATGACACATACAAGCTGTACACAGTTTTTTCCTTTTATATTCACAAACGTAGCGCGCAGGCAACATTTTAACAACAATAGATATTAGATAACCTAACAAAATAATTTTAAAATGGCTAGACTTTTGACTAAAATATTTATTGTCTTTAAAACCAGTACAAAAAACATGCTGCACAAAACAAATTGCCTCGTATGTTGAAATTTTCTTTATTTGATCAAAGAAACACTATTTGGCCGGGCTGTGCGGTTTGTTGCCCGTGGGAGTAATTTGTTGCATTTATGAGGTTACTGCAGTTTACTTTATTAATTTTATAATCAAATTTAATTAATGTATAAACCTTAAATTATTTATGATTTTTTAAATTATTTATATTTTAAATGATAAAGAATAAAAAGTTTGTCTTCTGGGTGATTTCCGCTGTCATTTTGTTACGCCATGTTTTTTTTTTGTTTTTGACGTGCAGAACAAAGATTGCTTATTAACTAAAAAATGCATGCATAGGTTGGTTTGACAATGGCAAAAAGCTAACGACTGTTGACAATAATAAATAAATACACACATACACAAGGAACAATGGACAATTGGACATGATTTTTAAGCGCCAACTCGGGAAGTGAGTTGAGTTCTAATTGAATTTTGTTGTTTCTTCGTGTATTTTGAGTTTTGATGTTTAATATTTATAGTTTATTATGCAAAAAATCATTTTCTCGTCGATCAAAACGTTGAAGTACTGCTGCATGAAGAATGAAGATTGCAAATGTTACTTGGCACTGAAAAAAATTTACCACTGTTTCCATAATTAAATAATAATAAGAATAATGGGCTTTTTGGCGTCAACGCGAAATATGTCGGTAGCTTTTTTTATTTAATATTGTTATTTAGGTGCATATTTCTAGTTTTGATATTTAATATTAATAATTTATAGGGGAGCAAGCGCTCATGAAACTGTACATTGATTGAAAAATTCAATTCAAGATCTAAATCATACGTTTCGTTTGACCAACAAATCACCACGAACACACTAACAAACACAAAAGCGAACTGTCATTTTACTGTCAATCTAAGCTGAAGTAATGCTGCTTATTTGAAGGTTGCTATTTATCCAAAAATAATATATATTTGGAATATTCTACTTTGACACTGTTGCCATAAATAAAAGTGCATTTTTGCGCCAACTCGAAACAGACGGTCATTTTTATTGAGTTTCGTTGTATCTGTGCATATTTTGAGTTTTTATGTTTCATACTGATATTTTAGTATGTATCAATTGGCAGTGAATGTATGTGTACATTGAATATAACTTTGCACGCAGACCCGAAAACTAATAATTTGTGTTTCTGCAGAAATGTTGGCTCCGGCTGGGATTCGAACCCTAGACCCGTTGTTCAGAAGTCAAATACTCTGAAAATTGTCTCCATAAGCCTCTCAGCCCATTAAATGGTCAGTACATACATACATAAGATCACGACTGTATCCCATAAGGTGTAGTCAGAGACTGGGCACTCACTACAAAAACAGATGACTGCCACAATCCACGTTTCACCAAAACAATATAATGCACTTGGTGTGATAGGTGGTGAGCTCATCGCCACCATGGTCAAAAATGGTCAGTAAATGGACATAAACAGTGAGAGACAAGAGAGACGAGAGACGAGAGACTGACACAAGCTGAAAATTTACGACCGTACAAAAAAATAACAATTTCTAATAGGTATGGTTATGGGTACTAATATGTACATTATTACACTTAAATAACGCCTACAAGTATAAAAATGTACTAACCTAACACGTAATAAAGATAAACTCATGAACTTTTAAAGGTATGGCAAGTTACGACCCTTTTATTAATGTGCCAAAAGAATTCACGCTAATTTAGACAAAAGAATGAACATAGAATTTGATACGACATGCGTCTTATTCATACATTTTAACATTAACACTTAACACAATATCATTCTAAAAATATAAACAACATTTTACTTTCCTTAGGCTTTAAAAGATTCAACACAACATTCTCAGTTGCAAGAAGATAAACATTGCTTTTGGATATTTGAAGTTAATATCCATATTAACTACTAAATAACAATTTCGTTTCTATCTAAAAATGACAACATTAATTGAAATTTAAACATTTCACTGACACGTTTTAAAACTAAAATTTTGTTCATGTAAAAATATATCTTTTAATAAGTGATGGAATACATTCATTTTCGAGAGAAATTTTAACCAATTGCATAAAATTTGACAATATGACACTAAAATGCTTTATTTTAATAAATGATAAATACTTTACAAAATATAATCATATAATAGTAATCTCAAATACATTGATTTCCACTCGTATTTTGATAAAATATGTAATATACAGGCTATAGAAGAAACTTACTTTCGTTTCGTTTGGACTTTTATCACGTAACGCATAACTACGTGTGTGAGCTTATTCCTAAATGCCGAAACCCTTTAATAATTAATCCTATACTCTAAAAAAAAGCATCTATTGAAATAAAAATATTCAAATCATAAAATAAGTATACCACTTAACGATTTTTAAACCACATTACAGTTATGGTTACAATTTATGAAAATATTTTAAGGATTAAAAAAAGCATTATAAAAAACTAAATTACAAATTGTGCAAGTAAACTTACACTAACAATATGTGATGTCAAGAGCAATAATACTCGTATTCAATATTATAAGCATTGCACATTGAAAACTAAAATCATATCAATATGTTTTCTAATGAAAGTGGAACAAACAAATAATGATTTCTAGAACTTCATTGTCAATCCTGTCCTTAAGTAGAAGATAAATTTATTAACAGAGAAGGAATTGTCACTATTATTAATAGAGATTGCTAATTGTCTAAAACATGAAAAATAGATTCACTTTTGTTATCTAAAACGTGACGTAAATCTTAAAACATATACTACATGTATGGATATTTTTTTGAAGTTGAAGACTATTTTTCTCTTAAATGAATTATATATAGAACAATAATATAGTATTTTCTCGGTAAGAAATATATTAATGCCTCTCACTGGAGCAATAGCACTCAATAGCCTTTTGGAATTAGCTCATCAAGATTTGTTACATTTTTAACGAAGTGTGGCCACTCTTTAACAATATCATATACTTTTTCGCCGGGACTCAGCGATGACATAAGTTGTCTATGCGCGAACAGTTTATAGTCTTTAGCAACCTTACGCAATGCGACCCCTTGTTCGATTATCTTTCGGCAAGCTTCCATTTGCTGTTTCGGAGGAGAATCATTATTGAAAGTTCCTATTAATGCTATACCCATGCTGTATTTGTTATATCCTTTGGTATGGGCCCCCATACTGTCCCAGCCGCGGCCGTAATACACGGAACCGTCGCCTCCGACCAAAAAGTTGTACCCAATGTCGTACCAACCTCTTGATTCGATGTGGAATGATTGTATCAAACGCACTCGCAACACACACTGGCTCTGAAATTAAAGATGGAACAAATCATTAACAAAAGTATAACAAAAATATTACAATTTATTTCTTACTTCGCGTTTATCTTTTGTATGAATACTAAATAAAAAAATACTGAGCATGTTTTTCAATCTAGGGATTACCGAATTTTTGTTAAGTAATTCCGGGATCCTGGGATTAGAATATGCAGTTAATGAAATAAAAAAAAGTTAAGTAATTTCTTAAAATTCGTTTATTAATATGGTTGCCCACACAACATTTTTTTTTTTAAAAACGAAGCCCCACACTAGGATTTTCTCCTGTATCGTGGGTGCGTTTTACAAACATATATTTCACATGCACAACACAACCAGACCCGAAAAGCAACAATTTGTGTTTTTGCACAAATGTTACCTCCGGCTGGGAATCGAACCCAGGACCGGTGGCGCAGAAGTCAGGTACGCTAACCACTACGCCACGCGGCCGTCAACATAATATACTAACATAATACAAACATAATATACTAAACTAGGAAAATAAAATAGCATAAATATCTAAGCATCCAATGTTTGTCGACTACTACGACACACTACAACTACGAAGCCTGCTTCGTAGTTTACTGCCGATGTAAGCAGCAGCCGAAAAAGCTCGCACAGGTTTTAAAACTGGTTGGAGGAATAGACAATAGATTTATATGCTAATTGTTAGTGATATCCACGAACACTATTTATAACCACGATTAATTTTCTAATTCAGGATCTGAAGATTCAATGCTCCTGTCAATTTCCAGCTGTAACTTTTCCTTCAGTGTCCAATTAGGGTAGGGAGATTTGTTGCCTTGACTCATCAGTTGCCATGACCTGTTTCTAATCCTGACCTTTCTTCCTCTACCGTGTCATTTCGACTATTCAGTCTTCTAACAATACTCGTTATTTGATTCCTCGCTAAAGCGTGTGTAGGAACTGGAAATAAGTCAAACCTTTCCATATCCACAAGTGATTTTCATCATCTTTTCGTGGATTTTGTAAATAATTAGATTTTGTAAAGAATGTTTTCATTTTATTGACGAGTGCTGACTTTTTGCTAGACAATTGTTTTATAAGAAATTTTAAAGCCGCATCGGCTCTGCATAGTTAGCATCTCGTCGACAAATTGCTTCTACTGTCAATTTAATTGGGATCAACACATTAACAATATTATTTACGAAATCAAAATAAGTATCTTCTAATCGGATTGGATGATTGAAATTTATAAGAGCTTTTTGAATGCAGTTTTTTAAAAGAGAAAATTGCTCCAGCATGGTTAACAGTCCAATAGAAGTGACAGCTTTTTTGCATGTTCACATATTTTTGAAGTACTGTTTAATTTTCCAATGGTGATCTTTTGCAATACACTACGAATTTTTGGATTTTCTTTATCAGCTCATTAATATTTTTATCTTCTATTAACTCTGATATCTGTTCTCGCGCATGATCATTCTGTGACATTACAATTAAACTTGATCCTGGACAATTTAAGTCTTCTAATTTGTCATTATCATCGCTGTCGTCTATATTATAAGCTGAAATAAGAGCAGGGTCTCGCATTTTTTTTATAAAGCACATTACAGACGGACAAATTGATATCATATGCGTCCCGCATATAGTATAAATATTCAAATTGCTGTTCAGTGCAAACAAGCTGTCCCATCTTTATAACGTTCGGTCCATCGATTACATTAAATTCACGTATACACTCTTTTAATATACGAAGACAAGCCGATAAAATAAGCTCCAAAACTATTTATATGAATGAATTTGGACAGACATATATCGTTTATTGAATGTTGAATGTCCATTAATCGAAGATAGACTGAATCCTTCACCTGTAATTTTCAAATGTTTTTATTCTGTAGTTACTTGCTTTCTGATTTTTTTCACTGTAATTCATAACACGTTTTCGAATTGTGACGGCTGACTTTGATAAAGTCGTTCTCAAATCGTCTGAAGCTATAAACACACTGAATGAAAATCTATCTAATGCAATCATTCTAGCCACAGTAACATCCAGGCTATCATCGTCGGCGCTTTTAGTAAAATAATCATAAACAATAAAACGAAATAATTATAACGACAGGTAAAATGTAATGTCTTTGTTCAAAATATAATAAATATATGCGATCGATATCATTACTTATTTAATCACAACACTACAACTATCAAATTAGAACTGACATCGAAAATAAAGAAATGGAAATAGTATACATATACTTAAACATTTTAACCACTAAAACGTCCGGCTACTAGAGTGGTTTATAAATAAAAACAGTCAAACGTCCAGGCCACTAGAGTGGCTTCGCCAACTCGCTCGGCTATTTTCGTATTTTAAGTATTACAACTTTCGTAATGATACACGATGTTGCTACTAGATGGCTCTAAGATAAATTACCTTTGTTTGTGTGGATAAAACATTCTACTGCTACGTAATAAAATAATTAAGAAAAAAATGTTAAAGTCAGTGAAAGTGAGTGAGAGTGAATTTTAAGTGATTGTGCCGTTAAAACTGTGAGTATTGTTTTATTAATAACTAATTGTAACATGTTTTATATCAAAATGATCGGCAAGAGTATTATCTAATTATGTTTACAAATATCAAACGTGGAATGTGTTTTATTACGATAAAATGAACATGCAAACACATAGCCATTTTTTTTTTTATGAGGTTATAAATCTGACCTTATATATACTTTGATTTAAGCAAATAAGAGTTAAAGTAAGTTAATTTAAGTACATTAGTGTTTCAAGAAAATAAAACAATCGCAATACAATGAAAACAAAAGACATAAACATCTGTCGAGCGTTTGTTTACATTACGGTAGCCGTTCCGCTCGACCGGTTTTAACCTTGAGAGGCTTCAAGTGGGTGTATTGTTTACGTTTTTGTGCTATAAATAAACTTCGGTAGTATTAACGTACTGGTATCATAAAAAAGGTTATATAATCTAGTTTTAGAATGAATAATATGATTTTGATATGCAGAAACAAAATGTTTCTTAAAATTAGGAAGAAAAAATATGTTACTCAGATTTCAACTGTAATTGTGATTTCTATATTTTTTTTATATACTTTACATTATTTACTGTTGTTTAGTGTTTACGTTTATTAATTCTATATCTAATTAGCTTTACCCACAATTTTTTTCAAGTTGTTTGCGATAGTAACGAGGGAGATAATCGTTTTTTAATTAAGAAGGGTAGGGTGTTTTTTTTTTTTTTTTCGAAAAAAAGAAGGTGGGCGGATAAGACAACTTTAGTTGTCAAACCACTCTAGTAGCCGGGACGTTTGAGTGGATAACACATATCAAACGGTAACACAAATATTTCTCCCGCGCCTGAACAGAGAAAGACATCTCGTCGAGATGACCGAAATTTCGTTCGTTTGGCAAAACAAAATCCCTTTTAACTATCTAGCTTCAGGGACTAACGACATAAGAAAATAATATTTTTACAATAATTAAATCGACAGAGGGAAAACGAAAATCAGGAGATGGGCAGCAGCATCTTTCTGGAACATCTGAATAGATAAACTGCGGTTGCCAACCCGCCAGCTTAGCGTGGCAACTATGGCAAAATTCCCTCAAAATGAGAGCTACATACTTTTGTGGCATTTTATGGCGGAGGCCTATGTTCAGTAGTGGACTAGTGAAAGGCTGAAATGATGATGATGATGATGATAGCGAGGTAGGTACCCAATTTGAAACGTTGCCAAAGGTCAGCCCGTCTCACTTAGGCAAGAAAGTATGAAAACTAACAGTCAGGCAGTAGAATTTTTTAATTATTTTTAGGAAATTAAAGTAAACAAGTGTGTTACGATAGAAACGACACTTTCGACGCCCTTCGAAAGAAGCATTCGACTCCCAAGTACACCAAAGTGACATTAAAGAATGGCGGGGGAAACGTAAAAATTAGGGGCTGCTTTCTTGGTTATTGGGTTAGACCTGTTACGCTGATTGAAGGAAACATGGACCAATTCCTATACAAAAACAAATACTGAAAGTTATTCCTTTCAGTCTGAAAGCAATAATGTTATACTGTTCTATTCTGTAGACGTGCTTCCGGTGATTTGCACAGTTCAGCGCGGCAACGACCCAAAGCGTACCGCCCGCACGGTGAAAAAATTCCTCATTTCGCAATTACTGCTTTAGACTGGCCAGTTAACAGCCCGGATCTAAATCTAATGGAACCTCTTTGATGCGATGTCATGAAAAGGGTATCAAATCGATAATGCGGCTATTTAAGAAAGCTGTGCGACGTTTTCTTAGAAGTATGGAACCGTATATAAATTTTATTTTAAAACAATCCTTTTTCCAACTTTTATTATAAAAATAAAAGTTCATTATAATACTAATGTTTTACTACGGTGCCTCGCAACAATATAACGAAATGAGGCGATCGGGCGATTCCCCTGTTGGCCCGATGGGGAATTACTTTAACAGTTTTGTATTAGGGTATTCCGGGCGGGGAAGTCCCTTCTAAGTTCTACGATAAAAATAATATTTGGGCTGTACATTCGCAACTAAGATTGATTTTGTCGTTATGTAATAAGTGCCCTTACTGTAATCAAAGCTGTAAGGCGCTACGGATTACAGAATGCAAACTAGACCCGTTCGTGGCAATACCGAGATTAGCCAAATACAATCCCGGGATTTTTCGGGGGTCATAAAACGGCCAATATGCCGGGATCTCGAGATTTGGGATGATTGTATTCTCTAATGAATACGAACAGATTGTTTCACTTAGTTAATTCGTAATATATACACTCAGCGTCACAAAAATCGCACCTCTCTGAGTTTGCGCGAAAAATGGCTGTAATGGCTAGAAACGAATTATATTTATATAAATATTGGTATGTTTGAAATGGGTATTTGAATAGCTTTACATTATTAATAAAAAAATCATGAAATCATTAAAACATTTATCATGGAGCGTCAAAAATAAACACTGTCAAATGTTCGTTAGTAAGGACGCTAGTTACACCACCTAAAAAGGGTATAAAAGGGTCGATCTGGATGAAATATGGGCCAATCGTAATTTAGACTTTGCAGTGAACACACGTGAACAAGTAACCCAAGTAAGAACAAGTAAAGATGGACACCAGCTCTGAAGAAGCCGCTCAAGTGATTGCCCTATTGTAGTCGGGGATGCGGCAGTGTGACGTTGCTCGTCAGTTGAACCTGTCCCGTTTTTCAGTTCGACGGGTGTTTTCAGCAGACTGGTGGTTATGTTAGAAAACCGGGATCTGGAAGAAAACGGTGCACATCAGAAAGAGATGACCGTTTCATCGTTACGACATCTTTACGAAACCATTTTACAAATGCTGTTGAGTTGCAACAACAGCTTCGATCAACTCGGAGAACATCTGTGAGTGTTTCTACGATAAGAAGAAGGTTACACGAAAAGAGTTTAACAGCCCATAGACCTGCTAAAGGTCCAAAACTTACTGCACAGCATCGCAGAGATCGCCTAGAGTTTGCTCGCAATCATTGCGAGTGGACTCTTAGAACAGTGGCGGACCGTACTCTTCTCTGATGAGACGAGGGTCTGTCTCTTCTGCAATGAAGGGAAAACGGAACTTGTGTGCGTTTCCCGGATTCGGGGTGGCCGTGGGCAAGGGTCATTAAATGCTGGTCGGTACATTACTGAAATCCTGGAGGAACATGTGGTCCCGTATGCTGGTTATGTCGGTGATGGATTCATGTTAATGCATGCTAATGCTCGTTGCCACACCGCGGCTATTTTACGGGATTATTTACAGGAGGTCGATATCCCTGTTATGCATTGGCCAGCACGAAGTCCGGACCTTAACCCAATAGAACATCTCTGGGATGACCTAAAACGGCGCGTGCGAACTCGAGATCCAGCTCCAGCCACTCTTCAAGAGCTCCAAGATGCGGTACTACGGAAGAGTGGGAACAAATACCCCAAGAGGCTGTTGCGATCCTTGTAAGGTCCATGAAAGATCGCATGGAAGCCGTTATCAAGGCAAGGGGGGGTAACACTAGGTTTTAAGAACTTTTTTTTGTATTTATTAAGTTTTTTTTTTAAATTATTAATTTGCAAATTTGTACATACCCTGTCTTTTTCTTTAATTTCTCTTTCGTCTCGTTATAAAAGTAAAATTCAATTAAAATTCCTGAAAGCTAATGAAATTACCTTTCGAATGATACCCTCAAACCACAACATTGCCATTGGCCTGTTGTGTTAAAATAGTATTTAAATTACTTTTTTCGGATGTGCGATTTTTTTGACGCCGAGTGTATATCGCAATGCACCAAAATACCGTAATTAAATGTTATCATAACATGACAATTTATTAGCCATTTTACCGTTAATTCTATGAAAATTGGCTAAACATTAATCTGTTACTAAATCACTACTTATGAAGACGAACACGTAAAATGAAATATTATATAATTACTGTCATTTCTATGAAAATTAACAGTAATGTCATCTTCATCTACGATGACATCATCATAAGTCCGCTGCTGAACATAGGCCTCCCCCATAGACTGCACTACCTGCATCTATCGACTTCCCGCAAAATCGTGCATGTCGTGGTGATGTTGCCGTAAGTGCGTTTTCCAGTACGAGCTTGCCACTCGAAAACCTTTCTTACCAACGGTTATCGGTTCTATGAGCTATGTGGACGGCCACTGTCCACTGCTGAACATAGGCCTCACCCATAGAAAAGCGTGAAGCTCTTATTTTGGGGGAGATTCGACATAGTTGCCACGCTTGGCAAGCGGGTTGGCAACACCAGTTTATTTATGCAGATGTTCCAGGACGACGCTGCTGCCCATCTCCTGGTTTTCATTTTCCCTCTGTCGACTTTTAAGACACCCGCGGGATGAGATGGGGTGGTAGATTTTCTTAAGCCGCAACCACACGGCTCTAGCTCATGGACCTGCCTTAATAATTATAATTTCAATAAAAAAAATGTTATTGTTCCAAATTGTGGGTTTGATATACCAAAGCCACAATCATACATTTTGATGATGACAATTTCAGTACCTAGTGTATGAGAAACAAACCACATGCTTAATAGCTCAAAACACTAACACGTTATAGACTTTAGCGGTTTTTTTATACGAAAGGGGGCAAAAGAACAATCGGCTCACCCGATGGTAAGTGACCACCGCCGCCCATGAACGTTCGCAATACCAGGGGAATTCCGAATACGTTGCCGGCCTCTTAGAAAGGAGTAGGCTCTTTTCTTAAATGTCCCTAAGTCGTATCGGTCCGGAAAAACTGCTGGCGGCAGCCTATTACACAGAGTGGTTGTGCGTGGCAGAAAATTTCTGGCAAAGCCCACAGTGGTGGAATGCCAGTCATCCAGCTGGTGTCGATGAAAATTTGCGTGTCGCCATGTACGATGGTGGAATTAAAGTGGTCGCCCAATGATTGAAATACGACCGCAATTCAATATGTTTATTTTTTAATGAATTTGTAACATATATTATTTATAAATTTTAGCTTCCTGCACTCTTTCTTTATGTAAACTTTAACTATACCAAAACGCACACACCTCCGTGCGCGCAGTATGCTTAAAAAGGGATAGATAAATAATAATATCTTCGCGTATTAATACATCTAGACGTAGATTTTTATCCATCTCTGTTACGGTACTCGAAAATAACTTGAATGAACGTTTTCTGAGGTGAAATTTTCTTTGGGCTCGATGAGAGTAACAATTCAGAGTCGAATTTGAGTGCATCGTTTTCTTGCATGGTTTCTGTTATTCCTAATTAATGTTTATCGATTAATTCATAATTTTACTCTAGGTAATATTTTTTAATTCATTTCTATTGTTTATCTTTTTTATTTATAATGTATATGTATAAGTTTCACTCCTGTCACGTGAACTAAAAACACACGCTCTAGTTTTTTTTTTTTTTTAATTAGGTTCATGCTAGATGCACTAAAAAGAGAATGTACGGGTATGTGACATATAAGTTTTATAGAACTTGCCTGTTTTAATCTGAGCTGTGCTTAATGAAAATCTTACACACAACTTTTGTCCATACAATTACAGCTGACAGATCCATAGTGCTTAAACGCTATGATATTTTTTTTTACCTGAGTGTGGCAGCTCTCAGTGGCAGTATGTGTTATGATCACCCAAGGCACTGGCTGTACAATCTTATCGAGGTCACCTTCCGTTGGTTGAGCGAGCCAATCGCTACGTGAAACTATCCTTAGATGATTCGGCGCTATCAGCAGTTGTTCCACTAAAAAGATCACGCCTTAGGTAAATACCCCACACAATAAAATGCATTATCAAATTTAAAATCATTACTGATAACATTGTTAAGTGTATAATGATGCAAACTATGGAAAATTTATATAAAGCTATTTTATATGCATTTTCAATGAACTATAACTGTATATGGCCAATAAAATGATCAATAACTTATGATATTTATACTTAGAAAATAAAATGAAAACCAAAATGCAAGCAAATCTTATAACCATACCTTCAGGTGTATCATGCAAACACATGTTATGTTCTTCGACTACCTCATATGCTTTATGCTTCACAATTTTAAAATTCACCCCTTCATCAACATTGGCATCCATCTTTGTTAGTAATGAACAGTAACAAAATATTAACAAGACTGTTATTGGTAACAAAATGGTTGATACAAGAATAACTGGGAAACTGTCACAATCTAACCCCACCACCGTTGTGTTGGCTGAAATAGTGTTAATTAGACATTAATATCAAATTAATTTCATCTTCAAGCAATAACCAAATGAATTTTGATGAATGATGTGCATATTAGTAATCTTTGGAGAATTTCATCAGAAACTTTCTATTAAAACCGTTGATATACAAAAACTCATACAGAAGTTTTTGAGTAACTATGTATCTATAGTTTCTATAACCATAGATACATAGTTATTTAAAAATTTCGTCAAAAAAAGTGCGCACAATGCGCTCATTTCGATTAGCATCATGTTAGCCGTGTCAACAAACACCGAATTTACAAAAGTCATGGAATGGTAGTTGATTTCACTTAAAAAGCTACCTTATATCGTATCAATAAGATTGAATTTGCGTTTATTTATTCGGAACTTGCGATCTTTTTCTTCATTTTTATGTTTTGATCGATTGATGAAATTCTAAAGTAATTTTTATGAGGAACTGAGTATCTTTGGTTTTTGTATATCAACAATTATAAACTTAATATGTTTCAGATACATAAAACAAGTGTACAGAGCATGAATCATACAGTAATGTGTTCTTGATAAGTTCATAGTAGAAATATAGGTATGATACTTTAAAGTAAACAAATTTGTTTACTACTTAAGTTATCTTAACACTTATAAAAAAACCTGATTATTATCATAGTCTTTTAAAACATGTTACTGTTCCACATCCAAATTAATCGAAAATAGATATTCTTTTTAAACTTAAGAAAATAAATACATCCCCAAGCAGATGTATTCTATTTAAGTCATATAAGCAATACATCCCCATGCAGAGGTATTGTATTTAAGTCATATAAGCAATACGTCCCCATGCAGATGTATTCTATTTAAGTCATATAAGCAATACATCCCCATGCAGATGTATTCTATTTATTGATTTATAAAAACACAGTGTGTTGTAAAGATGCAATGACAAAAGTCATTTAAATGAAACTAATTTTACGGATTTTATCGCGTTTAATTTTATACTATTTATAACCCGACGTTTCGAGTGCTTTACAGCACCCATGGTCACGGGGGGACTGAGGTGACAGATGTCCTGATGTCATAGTTAACCCGGAGTACCTTCAGCTTTTAATTATTTTTTGTGGTCCGATCTACGCAGAAAGAGCTAACTGTGTCTTGAAGTCTTGCAGTGGTATGCTTGGTTTTTGACTTAATTTTATTAATTATAGGATCCCAAGCTGGTGGTAATAAGCAACCATCTTCTCTATTAAAATTAGGATGTTTTTTAATTTCAATAGCCTCGCGAATCATCCTTGGTAGGAATCGGTGTTCTTTTGCGAGGATTTGTGGTTTATCAAATCTGATGTAATGGTTGGGATGATCCAGAACATGGTCACAGACTGCAGACTTCCTGGGGCAGCGATGCTTCACATCAGCTATATGTTCTTTTACGCGGGTTTTTACTGATCTTTTTGTTTGCCCTATGTAAGAGAGACCACATTCACAATCCAGCTTGTATACTCCTGCATCTTGTAGAGGGATGTTACACTTGACAGATGGTAAAAATTGACTTATCTTCTTCGGCGGCTTGAAAAATGTTTTTATGGAAGCCCGCTTCAAGATATAGCCAATCTTGTCCGTGACTCCTCTGACATATGGTAGGACTGCAGGTACACGCTCGACTGTGGCTGGCTTCACTCGGTCACTGCGACGAAGGCGCGGAACCCGAAGCTTGTTGTCTTGCAAAACTTGCTTGACATGCTGAAGCTCGGCGGCCAGGTGTTTACTGTCACAGATCCCTTGTGCTCTCTGAAACAAAGATTTGCCCACGGTAGCTAACTGTGAAGGATGGTGGTGAGATTCACCGTTTAAATACCTGTTGGTATGGGTCTTTTTCCTATACACAGTGTGACTCAAGGTGTTATTAGGATTTCTAATTACTAAAACATCTAGAAAAGCTAAAGAGTTATTTGTCTCTAACTCCATTGTAAATTGTATTTTAGAATTAATGGAGTTAAGGTGGTCTAAAAATGCAGTGACTTTATTAGAAGGTAGAATTGTGAAAGTATCATCTACATACCGCTTGTAGAACCTTGGTTTTACTGGAGAAGTACGGACGGCTTTCTCCTCAAAGTCTTCCATGAAAATGTCAGCAACAATGGGAGATACCGGGGAGCCCATCGTCACACCATCTACTTGCCGGTAGTATTGTTCCTTCCACAATAGATAGCCAGATGTTAGGCAATGTCTCAGTAATTCTGCATGTTCTAATGGCATGTTGTTCTCTGTTAGCTTCCTAGTTACAATTGAGATGCAGTCTTCAACAGGTAGACATGTAAATAACGACTGAACATCAAAACTGACCATAGTTTCATTGTCAGTAAGATGTAGGTCTTTTATCTCACTGACAAAATGGTAGGAATCCTTTGTATGTGCTCTTGTATGTCCTCTTAGTGGGGAGAGTATTTTAGCCACATGTTGAGCCAATCTGTAAGTTGGTGAATCGATCTGACTCACTATTGGACGTAGCGGAGCATTGAGTTTGTGTATTTTGGGTAACCCATACAACTTTGGTGGTTTGGCACAGGAAGGTATTATCGAATTTACGTCTAGATTTAATTTCTCGGCGTGTTTCTTTATTAGATCGCTAGTTGTTTTGAGCGTGTTTGTAGTTGGGTCTGTTTTGACCTTTTTATAGGTGTTAACGTCCGACAAAAGTTCTTGAATTTTAAAATTATAATCCGACGTATCCATTACCACCGTAGCGTTTCCTTTATTTGCGCGGAGAATCGTGAGTTCGGGTCTGTTTCGTAAGTTATTTAAAGCTTTTAATTCGTCTTTGGGAAGATTCAGTTTTGGCACAGAACTTCGACGTAACATAGACGAGATGTCTTGACGTATGGCCTCCAAATCTTCTTTACCAATATTATTTTTATACAGACAATCCTCAACACTACAAATAATTTCTTCGTACGGGATTCTTCGCGGTGTTATTGCGAAATTCATACCTTTCGATAATACTTTTAATGTTGATTCATCCAGTGTTTGTTTTGACAGATTATAGACCGCGCGTAATCTATGATCTTTGTCTTTACTCAACGGTCGCGTTCCGTTCATTCGTTGAGATTGAAGTTTGACATTTAATTTGGCCGTTAACTTTTGATATTTTTCTATGTGTTTATTTTTGCATTCATTATATTTAGCTGTTTCGCGCTTATTTAAGGTTTCGATGCAATTATTAAAATCAAATGTCGTTAAAATTGTTTTTAGTTCACTGGATGAATTGTCTATGGCTGTATTTATTGTATGTAGATCGGTACGGTTTTGCTGAATCACCGTTCATAACAACTTTTTACTTGCCTGATTTAAGATCTTAGCGCTTCCTCAAATGTCCTTTTTAGCTGATATTTTGACACACGTAGGAATGAGATTATGGTCTCTGCATCTCTTCAGGAAATTTAAAGATGTTATAAATCTTGCGCGCTTGGTCTTGAGATCTTCTAACCGGCGAATTTTGTTTGCGATTTCCAGTCCGTACTGGTTCACATAATGATTTCTTATATTTACGCGAACACTACACATTTAAATGAAACTAATTTTACGGATTTTATCGCGTTTAATTTTATACTATTTATAACCCGACGTTTCGAGTGTTTTACAGCACCCATGGTCACGGGGGGACTGAGGTGACAGATGTCCTGATGTCATAGTTAACCCGGAGTACCTTCAGCTTTTAATTATTTTTTGTGGTCCGATCTACGCAGAAAGAGCTAACTGTGTCTTGAAGTCTTGCAGTGGTATGCTTGGTTTTTGACTTAATTTTATTAATTATAGGATCCCAAGCTGGTGGTAATACCCAACCATCTTCTCTATTAAAATTAGGATGTTTTTTAATTTCAATAGCCTCGCGAATCATCCATGGTAGGAATCGGTGTTCTTTTGCGAGGATTTGTGTTTTATCAAATCTGATGTAATGGTAGGATCCTATAATTAATAAAATTAAGTCAAAAACCAAGCATACCACTGCAAGACTTCAAGACACAGTTAGCTCTTTCTGCGTAGATCGGACCACAAAAAATAATTAAAAGCTGAAGGTACTCCGGGTTAACTATGACATCAGGACATCTGTCACCTCAGTCCCCCCGTGACCATGGGTGCTGTAAAACACTCGAAACGTCGGGTTATAAATAGCATAAAATTAAACGCGATAAAATCCGTAAAATTAGTTTCATTTAAATGTGTAGTGTTCGCGTAAATATAAGAAATCATAAAAAGTCATTTAAAATTTAATATCAAGCACAAATGATAATCCGATAAAGATAAATAATGACAAACTAAAGTTATAATAGTGAAGGCTCTTACCTGATAATTCCGTCGAACTAAGTGCAGGTAACGAACTACTACGCTCTTCAGTCTTGGTTCTCAATACTAATATGAGAGCACAAATGCCCCCGATCACAACAACACATAGTGCGGAGAAAGTTATTTTGTGCCATGTTAAAATTTCATGCTTCTTTATTGCTGAAAAATTGCAATCAATTCATATACATGTCTATATGCCATATATTTAATATAATAACGGTAATATGAGAGAATCCATCACTGCTTCACATGTCCCTTGCTGGCATACAAAATAACTGATGGAATATATTTACCAGGGGAACAGAAGATCAAAAATTTTTGAGAATATAGCTATGATGAAGACCAAAGTTCAGCAGTGGACTTTAACATACCAATAACGACGGGTTAGAAATAATTCATAATTAAATGCGATAAATTCCGTAAAAATCAGTTTTATTTAAATGTGTAGTATTCGCATAAATAAAAGAAATCATTATGCCAATAATGATAATAACTTATAATACATCATAATATAACTATTCTTATTTTATTAGATAACTAGACGAGCCGCACGGTTTCAACCGCGTAAAAAAGACGACCCCGATCGATGCATTAAATATATTTTTGTGCTGAACCCTAATTATTTTTCTAAAGTTAAAGTATCCTATGTTACCCGTTATAATATATCAGCTGCTATCCGTTACTGAAAGTCCCGTCAAAAACGGTCTCGGAGATTAGCCGGAATAAACGGACAGACACGAACAGAAAAAAAATTTAAAAATAGTTTTTTCTTATATGTATGTTTCATAAGCATTAAGTAAACAGCGGTTATTTTGTTATATTTATACAGACACTTGGTAAGGACAAGTTGGTAAATAGCTGTATAGATGTAACGTCAAAATGAGCGAAAATAAAAACAACACAGTCATTCTCTTTCACAAGGTCACACTCCTTCAGCGGATCAACCATCTATGATATGACTGCGCCTTGTAGATTGTTGTAGATTTTAGATTGCTACGGGCTGGTTTCTGCAACTCCACGTCTATGCGCGAATTTTGCGTTTGGGCAGGAATAATTTATGACTGCGCCTTAATGATAGATATTACATTAAAATAAATAGAAGTGTAATGGTTCATACATTGTCTAAGAGTAAAGACTGGGAACAAACTTGGGATATTGTTACTTAACAACTTTGTTTAGGTCATGTTACTTGACATTTCCACTGAGCACATGATCACCCACTACCACGAAATGTAAGGCGAGAGCCCGGCCCCTGAGCTATAGCCCGGCTTTCTTAGTGTATTATTATTATTCATTAAAATAACTGTTCTTAATAAGTTGACAAGATATATTTTTTTTATTTCAAAAAGTGACAAGACATCAAGTAAGTGCAACATCTACCCATAACAGAAGCTGTGTTACTCAGAATATTTCTGTTGAGCACCACACTGCGCCTGTCACCCTGAGACATAAGTCCTTGAGTCTCATATGCCCAGTGATTACACTAGCTCTCAGTACCCTTCAGACCGAAACACACTAATGTTTGCACACTACTGCTTCACAGCAGAATAACTGACCCTGGGGTGGCCTGGGGAGACCTACCTACCACCAAATTAAGTGATTTCTCTGTGTTTTGGATAAGGGTTTCAATTTTTGTGTTATTTGACAGCTACCCAATGACATTATAATATTTAGATATGACATATTCTCCGAAGATAACTAAAGAAAGTGTTCCGAACACAGTGACAAAATAATACAAATTCATGATCATGCGCTGTTTATCCTTGTAACTATCATTGTAAATGGAGCATGTAAGATTGTTGCTTTCCTTGCTATTGTGTAGTCATGGCGACGATTTTCCTTTTTATAGCTTCACTTACAGTAATGTGTAGATACATTTTATTTTACTCTTTTATTTTTTAATATCATTAGTGGCCACCAATATATCTATGTGTATCTAATCAATAAAACTTTTGGCATACAAATAGCCAATCATAAAAAAGTCCCAACGTTTATTATATATATAACACATTAATGTTGACTCACACATGTTGTTCCCCATAATCTATTTTAATTAAGATATTTCCTGTCTAAAAGCGATAAAGGAATGTGAGACTTTTAAAAACAAATATCAGATTTAACGAAATAAAAAATAATTATTTTAAATACAAAGGAAGTGTTGGTGTGCAGGGCTGTTAAAAATTCAGTTTTTTCTATTTATTTATGATGCCCAATAAAATAATTATCCAGAGAAGGAATCAGAACACTTTCTCCTTAAACCTTAATGTCCTTATTGAATAAGTATGTGAGAAGTAAAATTTTTACAAGGATATGACCAAACAACTTTAGTTCTGATCTAACAAATCTTTAACTATTTACGTAATTATAATAAATTAAGAAGCTGTATCCGCTAATATTCAACCAATGAAAGTTGTTTTAACTTACAAAAATTTAATGTCTTATAAAATATGTAAAAAAAAGTCTACAAGGCTAGTCCGTCTAGAGCAGGGATTCCCAAAGTTGTCGATATTGGTTTCCCAGAGGTCGACATAAACGAAAACCAATTTTTGGGGTCGACAAAGTCTAAAAATCTACCCCTATTAATTAACACAAGTTCTTATTTGAAACATTCAAGATGCTATATAGATAAGTTGTGTTATGTTTACCAACTTGTTATAAGAATGACTAATATTTTAGAAGGAAGTAACATTGTTGTACTTTTAAAAAACTCATCAAGTTGATAAGCTTGCACAAGTTCATACAAGATGAAAAACTCGGCAAGTCAGCATGGACAAGCTTGTGCGAGATAGCACGTTTTGATTTGCTCTGTTAAATTGGTAAGTATTGGTAAGTTTTTAACAATAGGAAAAATCTAGAGATAGGATTCTTAAATAATTGTAATTTGGCTGTGGGGGTCGGAGGCATCAGTTAATTTTGGAAAAAGGGTCTCTTGCCCAAAATAGTTTGGAAATCCCTGGTTTAAAGAATGTACCTTCCGTTTCCGAATAGCTATACATCTTACAACTCAATCAATAAAATGGTATTGTGATGAAAGCTTGAACTTAATTCTTTTATAGCAGATTTTTTGGGTGATAGTTCTCTGACATTTTTTCCCTCTTTTTGATCTTGAACCTTTGAATATGATGTCTCATAGGCAAATAAAAAGAAAAGTGACAATTGCAGAAATCTTTGTGGTTAATAGTTGTAGGAATGTTTGTGGCTAGTTATTCATACATTAATAATAACATATCTATTGTTGCAATCATTGACATCACTTTGATTTCGTAATTATTAATCACAGCAAATTTCTTAAACAATAATACAATAGTTGGGAAGACCATCTACCATGCATAAGGAAAGATCGTCATATATTGCCTCGACGCCAGATATTCTCAACCATTTCAGGACCACCAAAATAGTTGTGCAATTTTAAGTGCTGACCATGTGACTCTGTGATGGGTGCAAACATTGCGAGGAACTCACCCTTAATTAAAGCAGTGACTTATATAGACATGAACATGGTGCATGCTGCAATCTACAACAGGCCAAGGAGGTTGAGGGCCTGTATTCAAAATTAAGAAGGCATTTGGCATAGCTTCAATAAAAAACAATTAAAACTGATTTTGCTGTCATAGATGTATATATTTTATACAAATAACATAAATACAATTTATTTAATGAAGTGTTTGCGACTGAACTAATGACCCGACTAGATATAACATGTAAAATTCAGTTGAAGTCTATGGTTCCGTCTAGGTAGGTACCACTCCCGGGGCCAGTTGTTCTGTCGTGAAGCAGTAGTGTGCAAACATTAGTGTGTTTCGGTTTGAAGGGCACTGAGAGCTAGCGTAATCACTGGGCATATGAGACTTAAGAACTCGTGTCTCAGGGTGACGGGCGCAATGTGGCATCACACACACATCTCACACACTAGCTCTCAGTGCCCTTCAGACCGAAATATAGTAACGTTTGCACACTACTGTCTCACCGCATAAAAAATATTACCTTTCCGGTTTGAAGAACACTTATAGGCAGTATAATATCTGGACATAAGAAACTTAACTGATATCCCTGGGTGACGGGCGTAGTGTGGTGCCACACGGAAATGTTCTGAGTAACACAGCATTTGCTTTGGGCAGACATTGCATTAACCATCATTTCGTCACTTTATCAAAAAAAAAAAATTCTTAAAATATTATTTAATACTAAAAGTTCAATATTGTTTTTGTCAATTGCTACTCATAATTTTAATAAATTATACAATATTTTTTCCTTAAAATTTGTGTTTTAAATTCAATGAAAACAACAAAATTATTATACAATCATACAATGTTTCTATGTTTTTATTTTTATATGAGAAATTAGACTAGAGAATACAACCCTAAGAATGAGAAAATATGTGATATCTTTGTATGCAACATTATCGATAGGTGAGCAATTTAATTTTCTTCAATTCAATATTTTGCATCAATTTGCAATCATGACAGTTAGTGTTGAATGTATAAAAATACATTATTAGGTTCAATAGAATTAAAATTTTAGCTGATTATGCGAGACTTCCCCACATTGACCTTACTGAAATAAATGACACATTAATGTGCCACAACTATTGGTATAAATATATACAAACATATAATATATGGAGGAGTTGCATGTGTACACGTTAATGAATCTTCAATTAGTATAATTGAAGATTCATTAAAGTATCTATGTTACATTTCAACCCCATGAATGACACAAACAAAGAAATCAATCTGGAAGAAAACTACTACTATGTATCAAAATATACTTTGTACTATGATAAAGTTCGTAACATCTGCACAAAATAATAGCAAGTGAAATGAGATCCATTTCTGCAGATTTTGAGTGCCTTTGTAAAACAATGATTTATGAGAAACATGGTCACCTGGGGCCACCAATGAAAATGTTCGAAAATCATAGAGTTGGGACTCTATTAAAGTTTTATAATAAAGAATTACCCATCTGCAATAGTTGAATCATATCAGCTTCATATAATTTAAATCATTACATGATGGATAATTAAGATACTAATGCCACCTCAAAATAACACTAAGTTAATGTAGCTGAATATTTTTTTGAGTTATGTGACAACACAACTAGAGGTGACAATGACCGGACCAAACAAAATGGGTTCATCACATAAAATCCAATCAGTCCAAGAGTCCAATTAATACAACACCATCACCACCAAAGAACCTCCCGTCAAACCTTAAGAAAAGTGCCTCATTCAGCTGGAACCATGCTTATAGTATATTGGAGAAAGTAAAGGAAACAATTAATGAAAAAAAGGAGAGAATATTTTTGTATATGTCTAGAACACTGTGGTGCTTGTCAAGACAATGTGCCATATTTTTTTAATCCTCATTTTATACAATCACTGTAAAACCAAAACTATATATGACTGACTTTGAATGAACAAACTCATTATGACAAATAATTTTCATTGTTGTCACATGTACAACTAACTTGATATTGGCAGAAGTTTTTATAGCAGTCATTAAACAAAGTAAATTCTTGCAAAGTATTCAAACAATATTCCAAATATAATAAAAATACATCAACAAATTATTATAACAACTTCTTATTTTGTTGCAAATATTATACCTTCAATAAAAACTGAATTTTACAGATTTTATCATGTTTATATTAATTATTTATTTCCCAACATTTCGAGTGTGGCCATCGGTGCTGTAAAGTACTCAAAATATCACAAATTAAACTTAGGTTTATAAGAAACTAGCTGATGCCCTTAACTTTGGCCACATAGATGTCAATTTTTTCCCCTGAGTATTATTTGATTTATCCTAAGCTTGTCTCCAAGATGCAAGCTATCAATGTGCCAAATTTTGTCAAGATCGGTTCAGCGGTCAAACCGTGAAATTGTAACAAACAGGTAGAAGGACAGAGAATTACTTTCGCACTCTCTTATAATATAAGTATGGAGTATGGATTATTACTACCAACAAACAAGTTCCTAGTCTTAAAGTCATACCTGGTCAAATAAGTTGGTCTTTAAAACAGTACCCAGATCAGGTGGTCTCCTGCCCAGATCAGAACACCCTATACAGGAGTAGCTACCCTTTTCCTTGGCATTGGAATATCATGCTGCCAAAATGGTGACCCCAATGTGATCCATTCCATTTCTCTTAAATCTCTATCCACTTTAGTAAAACATCTAAATCACTACAATGAATACACACTGGGAAATACACAAGATACAGTTTATACCACATCTTCAATACTCTTATTGATACAACTTTCCTCTGGCAAAGCTGAATCGATTCTTCTCTTGCTTTAATAAGATTCATTATATATATTTGTTTAGCGATTTAGTTGTTTTATGAAGAAACTGTGTCTTGTTAAGTATTTCCTATTACAAACTAGCCCATTATTATAAAGTGAGTAACAAACATCTGACTTTCATTCATTAGCTCTTGTGATCAACACAGCACAACTAACATGGCTTAAGATATTTTTTTTTTTCACCCACATTATAATAAAAATCTGAGCTTTTACTGTAAATTAAAAGAAAAACTTACCAGTATCACATTTCGGCTTTGGCTGAAATTGGTCGTTTGGCACACTATCATCTTCTGTCCTGCTGTATGAAGCATTGTCCATGCCAGATTTACTCTGGATGATCGTAACAGGACCATAGAAACAAGTTTTGTTTCCGAATTGAACATTTTCTGAATTCGTCACTTCCACACTTCCGAACGTAGGTTGAGAAGAAGTTTGAACTACGGCACCCAAGGCTGAGTTTTGTAAGGTACTAAGTGCCCTTGAAACATTTTGTTTATTACACGACTCGTCATCATCTTCGTTCAATTCCCCAATAATTTGTAGATCACCCAAATCACCCTCAACTTTTATGCCACAATTGAAAGTATCGTTAGAATCGCGATTCATTGCCATTTAATGAATTCACTTTCATATTTTTGAGTATCAAACACAAGTTAAACATTTTGAAAACATAATCACGCATTAAATAAATTGTATTTACAGATGGTGAAACAATAATGCTATTAAGCTACTAATCTGAGTAATCTGTGGTTGGGTAGTACACTATAAGCTACTCCTTTCACAGATGTTTAAATTATGTACTAAAGTAGTACATTTATATATTTCACGAATTCGATTAATTAAGGCATTTTGTGGCATTAAACACAGACTTGATCGGGACTTATTACCGCGCATAATTTTCTATCGCCATTATTATTAAAGACAGCAGACATTAGGCGATAACTAAGGTAGTTATACGTTATACGTAAAGTAGTTATACGAGTTATATAACGATATTTAAAAAAAAAAACGAGATGATTTAGATTAAAAAATCTATAATAATTATAATATGTATATAAAAATTGTAACTGAAGATATGGATACTCAAAATACCTGGCACGGCTAAAATAATTTTGTTATTTTAAAATTCACTGCTTTTACGAAAGAAGCAGATGTAGAATATGTTGATTGGTAATCTCAGATTATGAATACTCTTTTGCTGTCAACTCTGACCTGTTTGGTTTATGTATTATGTTTGAATTGCTTTGGATTTGGAATGATGTTTGAATTACTTTAAATTTGGAATGTCAATTTTGTTTGTTCAGATTGAATTTGTCATATTTTATTAATTCCGTGAAGATCACTTGAAGAAGTAACATGTCAATTTATTTGACATAACTATTGTATTTATTTTTTATTTATTTATTATTGGAAACAGTCATAAACTATATTCCAGTGTCAAGTTACGTATCCAAGTACACAATCTTCAAGCAGCAAGACTTCAAAATTTTGATCGACAGTAAATTGATAGTTGACTTTTACTGAAGATTTGCTGGACTGATGGAGACAAAACGAAAAGCGCAATTTTGTCTTGAATTGAATTTTCCAATCACTGTACACTTTCAGGAGCACTAACTAACTATCATTATTAAACATCAAAACTGCAAATAAACACAGAAATTACAAAATTAAATAAAAACACTACTGCCATTTTCCGAGTTGGCGCCAAAAGTCCTTTTGTATTTTATATAAATTTCATAATGAGTATATTTCAACAAAAGTAAATTCAAAAATGTTTAAGTTAAAATAAATAGTTTTCTAATCAGTCCTTAGGTGTCTTTTTGGTTTGAAAGTGATCCCATTAGCCGCATCTACCATTCAAGAGGCCCAGGAAAAGGAACAATTAAAAAGAAAACAATTGAAAAAGAAAAATTTGAAGAAGAAGAAACAATTGACGATGTTGAAAATAAAGAGACTACAGAAACAAATGAAGTAGTTTGTAAAGAAACAATTGAAGAAGTGAGGAATGTGAATCTTGTTGATAATCTAAATTAAGAAGTTATAGAAATTAATGGAGATTTTGATGATTTTTTGGATGCAAATGAGGATATAATAGAGGAGGTTGTTGATGTTTTTATTGATGCTGATGAAACAAATGAAGAAGAAACAGAAGTTGTTGCAGAAAGTGTGGGTCCAAGGAGGAATCCACCGAGAAATAGGTCTTTACCTGAGAAGTATAAAGATTATGTTATGGATGTTTTGGCTGAGTGTGCACTTTTAAATGGTTGAAAGCTATAGAAGAAGAGAAATTTTCTTTAGAGTAGAATGGCACATGGGAGTTGGTTGATGAAAAACAAGCTGAAGGGAGAAAACTTTTTACAAGCTAGTGGGTCTTTGCTAAGAAGTCGGATGGAAGATATAAAGCCAGATTAGTAGTCAGAGGTTTTCAACAGAAATATAAAGTGGACTATCAGGAAACCTATAGTCCTGTGGTGAACAGTACTTCGCTTAGAATTATTTTATCGATAGCAGCTCAGAAGAATTTGAAATTAAGACAATTCGATATCAAGACAGCATTTTTACATGGGAATCTAGAAGAGAAAATTTTTATGCAAGTTCCTGACGGTTATGTTGTGAAGAAGGGGAAGATTTGTAGGTTGAAGAAGAGTCTTTACGGTCTAAAACAAGGTCCTTTGATGTGGAACATTAGGTTTACCAATGTTCTGAAGAAAATTGGTTTCTTACAATCAAAATCTGATCATTGTATTTTCATTAAGGAATTGAATGGTGATGTTGTTTTTCTTGCTGTATATGTAGATGATGGTTTGCTCGCTGGTAACTCTTTTGAGGAACTGGATAAAATTCTAATAGAACTTAATAGTGAATTTGAAATGTGTGTTTGTGACAGTGTCAGTAAATAAATCGGTATAGATGTTAATATTACAGATAATGGGATTAAAATAGCTCAGGCTAGCTACATTAACAAATTAATTAATAAATTATATTTGCAATATGTAAAGACAACGATTACGCCCTCTATATTTACTGGTGAACATTGAGGAGTATAGGGAGGCAGGAGGTTCTTTACTGTATGTAGCTAATAAATCTCGTTCTGACAACGCTTTTCATGTGGGCTATTGTAGTAGACACCAAAATAATCCCAATGAAAATTATAAGTCTAATATTAAATCTATTCTAAAATACATAAAAGGTACATCTGGTTTGGGTATTGAATATGTTAGGGGAGATAGTAATCTTGTGGCCTTCTGTGATGCGGGCTTTGCAGGAGACTTAGATACTCGGAGAAGTACCACTGGGTACTTGATTTGTTTTGGAGGAGGTCCGATTGCATGGGCATCTAGAAAACAACCTGTGGTTGCGCTCTCTAGTACTGAGGCCGAGTATATTGCTGCTGCTGATTGCTGTAAATAATTATTATACGTACAAAATCTCTTGAAGGAATTGTTACACGTACCTCAAACAACTTTGATGGTCAATAATCAGTCTGCTATTGCTTTAATGAAGAACGGAGTTTTAAATAGGAGAAGTAAACATATTGATGTTCGTTACCACTTTCTGAAAGAAAAGCTTGATGAACGGTTATTTAAAGTTGAATACTGTCCAACGGAAAAACAGTTGGCTGATATACTAACGAAGAATATAACCAACGTTAAATATTTGCAGCTTCGGAATCAAGTTTTAGTGATGTGATGGTGTAGGTAGGAAATGACTTAAGTGACTAGGTTTTTTAAAGTGATTGGTGTTATTGTCTTGTGATAGACGTTATTAAGACTTTTAGGTATTTTAATTCTAAACCTTTTAGCGTAGGTAGTGCTAGTGTAAGGGAGTATTAATAATAGAGATTCGCGCAGTGAAAGCGTGTGTGTGAGACTGTTTTAAGGGGGAAAGGATTTAATGTTTTGTGTTAATCAATTATTTTTGTTAGGGGAGGAGATTTTTATTATTCTGGAGTTTTCTCTCGTTCAGTTTTGGACTTGTCGTCTGACTGTTAGTACAAAGTCAAATATCATTGTTCATTATAATGAAAGATTTCATTATAATGAACACAGAATTTTAAATGACAAGCAATTCGGCTTTACAAAAGGTAGGTTAACGACAAATGCTGGTGTTAAACTAGCCTCGCTCAACACCAGTTTTGTAAACATGTTCTACTAGCCTAGGTAAGTTTTTATGACACGGTCGATGTGTTTTGTGATCTCTCAAATGCATTTGACAGTGTGAAACATAATAATTTGATATGTAAATGTAATCTAAATAATACGGCTTACGTGAAGCCGCACTGGAACTTCTCGAGGGGCACGCCAAAACCCGCTAGACGAATTCACAATCGGCAACAATCAACTAGGCACGATCACCCTGTTCGGACGCTCTATTCCCTGGGAAAAGAGCGTCAAATACCTCGGGGTCACTTTAGACGCAGCAATGTCGTTCGCTGCACACATAAAAAACGTTCGAAATAGAGCGGCTTTTATCTCAAGTCGACTATGTCCACTAACTTGCTCTTCAAGCAAAATGTGCTTAAGTCACAAACTTCGCCTCTATAAGACTTGCATAAGACCCGTAATGGCCTATGCTTGCGTCGCTTTCACTCACGCGACGGGCAATCAATTAAAGAAGTTACAGAGCGTTCAAAATCGATTCTTGCGAACTGCCACCGGAGCCGGTTGGTACCAACGCAACGTAGATCTTCACAGCGACTGTGAAATGCCCTTAATCTCTGAACACTTCAGAGCATTATCACGGCGGTTTTTCGAAAAAGCCGCGGTTCATCCAAACCCACTGGTGGTTAAAGCAGCAAATTACCGACCAGATAGAAACGCGACCGAACGCAAACGTCGCCCGCGGAACGTGCTAGACGACACGGATGTCTCAGCACTCCCTGACCACGATACGGTCAGTCACGATCCAGGCTACACTGTACACACAGTTAATAGCTTTAATATAACGCACACCACGACGCGCGACCGCCGTAGAGAGCGGCGCGCAGCAGTCGACAATCACACCGCGTACACACGATACACCCGTGTTCCAGGGCGGTTCTCACCGCCCAGAGTTACCGACACACAAGTCGACAGTCCGAATGAAGGCCCGCAGCCTCCAACGGACGGTCATTAGACGACTTAAAATCGTATTGAGATATTCTAAATCGCGCAAGCACGCAGCGAACGCGATACGGTCCGAATTTCGAGGTTTTTGTTGGAATTTATTTATTTATTTATGTTTGGGTCAAACCAAACCTGGCACGCGGGCCCCTGGCCCGTGAGCTCAGGATCCGATGAAGCTGTGAAAGCCAAAAAAGCAATTACATCACCGAAATTATATATACTGGGTCTTTTGTTTTCCTACCTCACAAATAGAGAGCATATAGTAGACATCAACGGTGTTATGTCATCAGGATTGGTCTTGATTTATATTTTCCGATCACTGTTCACTTTCTGGAGCATTTTCTGCATAATAAACTATCAACATTAAACATCTAAACTCAATATATATAACAGAAATTACAAAATTAAATCAAAACACTACCGCCAGTATTCGAGTTGGCGCCAAAAGTCAACGAGCGTATATGGTCGGCTTAAACTATAAAATATTTAAAAATACGTCCCTTAATTTTATATGACTGTGAGTAATTTTTTGTATGTTGTAAAATTTCCACACATTTTTGATTCTACTCGGCTTATGTTATTAACTATGATGCTTATCTTATGTTTAACATAGTGTTTATATAATCTTTGATCTTATGTCTTTGAGGTAAACAAATCGTTCAGCTGTCGCCTCAATTATAACATATGTTTTAAATCCATGTATTCGTAAAAATAACATTTTATAAAACTATAGGTATTTAAAATGCATGAAGGCGAAATAGTATTAAAAGAAAAGTATGGGTCAAGTTCTAAGGAAATATTATACGTTAAGCCACCTGGTAAGTATTATATATATACGCCCTTATCGCATCACTTCATTAAGACTACTTATCTCAAAAACCGGCAACGCACCCGCAATTCAACTGATATAGCGAATGTAACCGTAATTCAACTGATATACCGGACGCACCCGCAATTCAACTGATATAAGGGATGTTCATGGGCGGTAGTGATCATTTACTATCAAGTAAGGGTCGTTTCCCACTTTTATAAAAAAATCAAATCATGGCCGACTTCAGATTAAAGTTGTATATAATCATTGGGCAAAAGAAGTAAAATAAAAGTCTTTAATTGTCCCATTGGGTACAGGCCTCTCACTTTTATTTTCATTACACTTTTCGAATGTAAAATAAATATTACATTAATAATACATATTACAATAATAATACAAATGTTACTATGAACACAATATGGCTTAGCAGCAATCACCTCATTCCCATAGGTTATTTTAGTGCATGTCATCATCATCATCATCATTTCAGCCTATCTTAGTGCATGTAGTCCATAATATTATATTAACCCTTTTTAGAAAGCCTCTATTTAATTCTAAGTTCTGCTCTACCACAACTCCCTGATCTGAGCTATCAATAATAGGGTATTTATATGGAATTTTTCAGATCAGACTAATATTGTTACATTAGAAGGTGAAAACTACAATAATTTGGCAAGCTGGTTTACAAAATTTTTTTTACCACAAGGCTATCCTGATAGTGTAAGCAAAGATTATATAGCATATCAAGTATGGGATACAGCACAGGCTTTTTGCAGCACAATAACAGGTAACTAATGAAAGAACCACCTTAAATGTATATTTGTATATTGTACAGTGGCATAACTATACAGTTGAGGCCTGTGGCAAAAACTTCAGATGGGGCCCTCTCTCAATGTAAAGAAGCACAACCAACATTGTAGTAACTTTGAATTTAAAGAGTGTATTGGATTGAATTTTATTTTTTATTTTTAGCCAAAATTATCATAATAAATTCTTTCAGCTTACAGAATGACAACATCAAAGTTCAAATTTCTGGTCATGGATTGCGTAATAACTATTTAGGGGCCCCTCCAGCCGGGGTCCCATTGCATTTTGCTTGTTCTGCCACCCTATGTTATGTCACAGAGATTGTAAATTGCAATGGGCCGGCTTCTGCAATTTTACACCCATGCTAATATTTTGCATGATATGTATGCTTATTTAAATTATTATAATTTTATTATTTGGGTACTATAGTAATTACAGTGTTTAAATATGTGCATAAACACAGAAGATCAGGCAGTGACAGAAGCTATGACTTGACCGTAAAGTGTCGTGACCATAAATAACCCATGGTATGATTGATTGTTTATAATGGAGCTTATCATATGTAATTGAAAATTACTTTTTTAAATGGTGATAATTCATGTTATGTTTTTCATTTTGGGGTATATGCCATTTATCAACATTTACTTTATACAGTTCATTACTATTATGCCACCTTTTTTTTTTATTGTACATAGTGACGAAATGAACAAAACATTCACCTGATGGTAAGTGCAACGTCCGCCCACAACAAATGCTGTGTCACCCAGAATATTTCTGTGTGACACCGCACTGCGCCCATCACCCTGAGACATCAGTCCTTAAGTCTTATAAGCTCAGTGATTACGCTAGCTCCCAGTGCCCTTCCAACCTAAACACAGTAATGCTTGCACACTACTGCTTCACGGCAGAATAACTGGCCCTGGGTTGGTACCTACCTAGACGGATTAATGCATAGGAATACTACCACCAGTAAATCTATACATCCACCAGTAACCTATAGTTGATTAATCATTTTATTTGGACATTTGCATGTCTATCAAGTTTCCTATTTTTTGACACAAAACTTTCATTCGAATTGTCATACTTTTTTGAAGCTGGCGACATATCTATACAAAAAATATTCAAACAGTCAAATATTAATACACAGCGATTCTGGTATAATTGCATAAGTGTTACATTGAGTGCAAATAGTTAAAAATGATTGAGTGCATTGTGTTAGTGCATACACTTGTGGCACTATAATAAATCATTTTTATTTGTTAGTTTCCAACAATATTTTTATATTGCTGCGGTGGTCGAAAATCGGCGAGGTATTTTCCTCATCTTGGAACATCACGTTAAACTTAACATAATAACATTAAAAATAAGCTATAGTTTAAAAGTAAAGTTAACTTTTTTGGTATTTTTAATTCACTCAAATTTAATTGTCAGAACCAGTGATTACTCTAACTCTCAGAGTGTAATCACTGAGCATATGAAACTTAAGTACTAATGTCTTATGGTGATGTGTGCAGTGTGGTGCCACACAATAATGTTCTGAGCGTCACTGCATATTGTTGCAGACAGATGTTGTTCTTTCCATCAGGTCAACATTTTGCTTGTTGCAACTCTTCCTCCAATAACAGAAAACTTTTCTCAACAAGTAACTGATCCCTTAACTTACTCTACACTCCTTTTTTAAACATAATAATGAATATATATAATATATAATAATGAATATATTAAAATATATATATTATACAGGTACTCTTGCAACCCAAGAGGTTTTAAGAGGAGTTGGAGTAGGAGACACAAGTGCCACACCATTGGCTGCCACTGTCACTTGGGTTGTAAAGGATGGATGTGGCCATCTTGGGAGGATACTGTTTGCATTCAGCCATGGGTAAAATATATTTATATTCAGTACCATATAAAATAATGATATCTGGTAATGAGGGACCAAGATGGTATCTGTGGCAGCATGGGTCATGGGATCTAGGTACAAGCCGAATTATCCCTTATACTTGTGGCAATTATCGAGTATAGTCCTGTATTATTATTGTCAAGTTGTATTATTAACAGGTGGATAAAAACCAGATATGACTGTAATTAATACTGAAATGACCAATACTGGACAGATAATTGTTTTTTTTTTATTTTCAAAATGCTGGTGGTAGGATTCCTATGCAGGAATCCGTCTAGGTAGGTACCGCCCCAAGGCCAGTTATTCTGCCGTGAAGCAGTAGTGTGCAAACATTATTGTGTTTAGGTTTGTAGGGCACTGTGAGCTGGCGTAATCACTGAGCATATGAGACTTGAGAACTGATGTCTCTGGGTGACGGGCTCAATGTAGTGTCACACAAAAGTGTTCTGGGTGACATAGCATTTGTTATGGGTAGACGTTGCACTTTACATCAGGTGAATGTTTTGCTCGTTTCGACGCTCTATCCAATAAAAAAATGCAGCTCACAGCTTAAAGTTTAAAAATATAATTTCTTTTGGTTGCTGTGGTGCGGTGCAGTTAGAGTATCTGCTGCACCATTTCATCCCGTGGATGTCATTAAATGTCGGATGTCATCTAAGGGAAATGCCATTATCGAAAGTGCAAAGTATCTAGAACTGCACTAATTAATCCAAGTGTAAGCCAAGTGTGTGCAAGATTATAGCAAATAGTTCCGATTTGAAAGAAGCCTAAGTCTAGGAGTGAACATTTTAAAGGTTGATGATGATGATTTTAGAGATTAATGGATATACAATTGATATTTATCTGTGGGAGGGAAAAGAGAGATCTTTTTATGCAGAAACCCGTCTAGGTATATACCACTGCAGCCAGTCATTCTGCCGTGAAGCAGTAGTGTGCAAACATTGCTGTTTTTCAATCTGGATGGTACTGAGAGCTAGTATAATCAGTGGACATAAGAGACTTAAGATACAATCTCTCAGGGTGACGGGCTCAGTGTGGTGCCACTCAGAAATATTCCTTGTAACGCAGCATTTGTTATGGGCAGACATTGCACTTACCATCAACTGACTTTTTGCTTGTTTGACACATTCTCTTGTGAAAAATATCAAATGGTATGAACTATGGCGTAATTTTTTTAAGACCAAAAACTGCCTGGTTGTGTGGCTGATATGACTCGGCTTCTGATTACTTCAACAATGGATTTTTGCCCCACATGAGCTAGCATTACTATCACTGCTATTAAAAAAACATCTAGAAGGTTGTGGAATAATCAGGGGAATATATATAAAATGAATAATAAAATATAGGAAGAATATAATATAGGAAGAATATAATATAATAGCTCACTTGATAATTTAAGTTACAGCCACAGAGTACTGATTGGGGAATGCGGAAGTTGAAGAAGAAACTATTAGATGTAGGACACTAATACTACTAAACAATGCGACATTAAAAACAAATCAGTGACTGAAACGAAAAATGTAATCTATAAGTGGCTAAATTCATTAACATATGATGAGACAGAAAACTTGTTGAAAATTAAAAGTTGAATTGAATAGGATTCATTGTAAACTGTGAATTCCTGAGACATCAGTTCTTAAGTCTCATATGCCCAGTGATTACGCTAGCTCACAGTGCCCTTCAAACCGAAACACAGTAATGTTTGCACACTACTGCTTCACGGCAGAATAACTGGCACTGGGGTGGTACCTACCTAGACGGACTCCTGCATAGGGATCCTACCACCAGTAACAGTTTTTACTATTAAATTACTTTATATCCATTATCTACACTGTATATTTGTATGTTAAGTGTGTATACATGTGAGTATATGCTCTAAACTGCCTCTATTCTTCTTGGGTAATACCGTATTTTGAATCTGTCCGACGAGTATGTGATTGTTATTCCTTTTTGAATTCAGTCGTCCTCGATACAGGCTTTGCCTAGTGATGAGACCGACAGATAAGTACTGTCTAAGATATATTCTTTATTTTATACATTATATATGGTGAACAATAAAAACATATTTATTCATATTGTCAAAAGCCACAACCGGTACAGTTGTACAAACTAAAATGTGTGCTACAGAGTTTTTCGCAGAAATAAACATTTTTTCATTTCCACTTTAGTGAAAAAGAAAGATAGATATAGTTCTCGGAAGGAGCAGGTGGAGCATTAGCTCGTTAGACCGAGTCGCTTACCGGGTACTCTTGCGTACATGCTGGCCAAAGCTAGGTCAAGTACTCCCTGGCACGTTAAAATCATACAGGAGGTTGCTGATATGGGACATTACTCAATCAATCTTGCAACTCAGACACACACACAATCTGCCTTTTTTTACTTAACATTACTCAAATGCATATGCTCAAATGCAATGATTCGCTGTTTGGGTGGACAATGTCTTCCCTAGGCGATCATGAGAACGCAATGGGGAGCAAGAAGTTTAACTATTGCCAAATATCGGCGACGTGGTTCGCTACCCGTCACGTCTCGTTTGCCTAGGCGAAAAGTGGGTTACGGATGTGATCTCTGCCTACCCCATTGGGAAAAAGGCGTGAATGTATGTATTTATTTATTTTATTGTTCACTAACACTGGCCATATTTTGACCACAACAACTTAAGAATTTATGTCAAAAATCTAATTAACACATCTATATGCAAGTACAATCATATATCTTTTACCTATGCATATTTAAACAGATTCAGTGTATGCATATATCAACATCAAATAGCACTGAGTGTGACTTCATTGTAAATTGAAAGATCTGTCATAACCAAGAACAGATGTGACGTAACTGAATCTTATAGATACAATTCAAAATTATTTACTTTCTTCATTTCAGTACTTATTTAGACGCCTACAGCAAAAAGTGGAGACTGTATGCGGATACGCTCAATGATGCCGCCATGTGCATAGAGATAGCGCTGCCACTGTTCAAAAACTACACAACATTCGCACTATGTGTGAGCACGGTTATGAAAGCTATTGTGGGTGTGGCTGGTAAGTAAAAATTTCCAGTTAGAGTTGTAATTTTTTAAAATAAAAACTGCATAATTATTCAATGTTATTTCATAGGAGGTCAACATTTATTTACCGTAATTTTCGGACTATAAGGCGCGCCTGTTTACAAAGAAAAATGAACTCAAGTTTTGGGTGCGTCTTATGGTCGAAGGTAACATCAAAATATTTTTTTCTAATAAGATCGAATCTTTAAATTTGCGGTACTTCATATAGTCTATATGATATAGAAAATATGGTACGCCACTGAAGGCAAGTTATCTCAAGACTAGCGGGGAATCACCGATTTATGGACACTCTTTGTTTATCATCGTCGATAGAATTACTTTTATAAATATTAAAAAAAGTAAAGTTTCAGCCTATAAATATCCCACTGCTGAGTAGAGGCCTCCTCTCATTTCTGATAGGGTTTCGGAGCTGGGAAGAATCCGCCACGCTGCTCCAATGCAGGTTGGCGGACTGCACATGTCTTCGAAAGTGTTTTTTATTTCTCGGACATGCAGGTTTCCTCACGATGTTTTCCTTCACCGTCGAGCACGGGGTAAATCAGCACTTAAAATTGCAATTAACAATTTCAGTGGCGCCGGCACTGGGAATCGAACCCAGGTCACTCGCGTACTATGAAATTTGAAGCGAGCGCCTAGCCTCTGAGCTACCACGGCTCTAAAAAAAATATTATATTCTAAAATTAGAAAATTGACCATAAAACGAGACGAGACGAGTACTAATGCCGAGATTGAAGATGAACTGAATATTGCTGGTACAAGTTATGTCACCAATGAATAAAAAAAAATATTCCAAAGTAACATTAAAATATATTTTTCTAAAAATGATCTTGCAAATTTAAAGTACGTATTATCGTCTGGTGCGTATTACAGTCCGAAAGATCTGGTATTTTATTTTATGCTGAACTTGAACACTTTTCTTCTCTTCTTATATCTTTAGTGTAAGCAAAAACATTCTGTGATGTCTCTTAGTTCAGTGTGTCTTTTAGCAAAGGCCACCTCTATCATTTTCCACTGTTTCCTGTCTATGGCAATTCTTCTCAACTTGTCATCGCACCCTGTCTTCCAAGAAACGGTTTCTTTTGACATCTCCAGGGTTACCATCCTGTTAAGATTTCGCTCTACTTGTCTTGACTACTTCGTAACTTGGCTTCCTTATGTGGAGCCAAATAAGTCAACCCAATGCCTTATATTATATGTCATATAAATAATGTACTCTCTAAATGTCATCCTTTTCTTTCCTTCAGACCGTAACAGCAATATTTGCTACACTGCAGAATAACTTACCGACATAGACGGATTCAGGATACAGATTTATTTCAACTTACATATTGGCCACTAGCAACAGCCTTCGAAAAGTTGGTTTCTCCACAAATGTCTGCAAAACTTGCATGTCTGAGGAATAATTTATTTTCTGGTGGTAGGATTCCTACGCAGGAATCCGTCTAGGTAGGTAATCACCCCAGAGCTAGTTATTCTGCCGAGAAGCAGTAGTGTGCAAGCATTACTGTGTTTTCGGTTTGAAGGGCACTGTGAGCTAGCGTAATCACTGGGCATATGAGACTTTAAGAACTGATGTCTCATGGTAATAGGCGCAATGTGGGGTCACACAGAAATGTTCTGGGTGACACAGTATTTGTTATGGGCAAACCTTGCACTTATCATCAGGTGAACATTCTGCCCGTTCCGTCACTTTTATCAAATAAAAAAATAATATTTGGAGGTCTGTCAAGTTTGTCAACCTGCCACATCAAAATCCTTTCAGAACTGAGAGGCCTGAGCAGTGGGACACAGGCTACTACTTTATTTTTTTTTATAGTACCGGAGGCGTCTAAGTTATATAACGGACAGCCTTTATTCGTAGAGAACAACACCACAAAATACAATGCTGTCACTATTCGTGGGATCCATTCCGCGAGTAAGATTTTTTTTGACTCTAACCAAAATGGCCAATATCGTCATGTGGGGCCTCTGTCTACCCCTTTAAAAGGGAAAAAGGCGTGACTATTTGTATGTATGTATTTTTTATTTAAATTGGCCAGGTGGCGCTACTCGAGCGGCGATGACGCAACATCACGCAGTGCGGGGCAACTTGGCGGACGTATCCGCTAAAGACTCCGCGCAAGAGACCGCCGTTAACCTGGTCGCCTCTTTCACTGCTCTTTTCATCATCGCTGCCTTTGGGTAGGGAAGAATTTTTACATTTTCTTTTTTAAATCTCGCTATGCATGCGACATATGAATAATACAGTTGAATAACATTCTATTTGAAATATACTATTTCCTATAACGATTTATGATATATATATAAAATGTATAAAATGTATATATCGAAAATTAGATGGTTATACTGACCCAGCAGATTTATTATTGTATATTATACTGTTTTTTTTAATTGTGTTCTTTTTTATAAATGAAAATAATAATGACGATAATGTTCTGGTCGACTTTCGACCACGACTACAACTTCCGAACAAATACGGTAGCTATCAACTGCACAAGAGATATTATAGTGTAACCGCAAATACAGAGGACCATCAGTTGTCTTAACGTACCCGCGCCCGATATATCATGCGATAAGATCGAAGGTAGGCTAGGATGCAGTGTCATAGTCACAGGGACGATCACAACATAACCACACCCGAAAAAAAAAGTAAATTCACAAATGTTGACTCCGGCTGGGATTGGAACTAAAGAACCACGGCGCAGTACTCTTACCACTAGTGGCCTAGTGGTCGTCTCAACAATATTAATACACATGGTACTATTTACATAATTATAGAAATAGCTTTGCAGCGATCACGTCATTCCCAGAGGTTATTTTGGTCCCTGTGACAGTTTTTCTGACCCGCATAACATTTTTAACGATGCTAAAAGAAAACGCCATACTGCCTTATGATATTATTTGTGCAATGTAACATCGAGTGGCCGAAAAGTGGTCTACGAAAAGAAGCGAAATAATGCAGCGGCGAATTTTCAATAGAACGCTTAAATGATGTTATATCTGAAGCCATGTTGTGATGTTATGTAATAATTTTGTAACAAGCGAATTAATCACTTCAATGTTGTTACAGCGAAAATTTATATTAAAGCTGAAAGCAAGTGCTCTTATATCTAACACATTAATTTCAAAGATATAAAAATAAGATACATAAGAAACTTTTGTTTTATATAAGCTGGACAATATGTATTTGAACGCTCTAATCTCAGACAATACTAATCCCGCATTGGATAGCCGGGCTGGATGGATACTGAGGAAGGTTCTATGTAGGATTGCCACCCGTACTTTAAAATGGAGTCCTCTTTTCCGTGTAGTTTATAATCTACTAACTGACGCCCGCGATTAAGTCAGCATGGATTTATGTTTTTTACAAATACCGTGGGATATCTTGTATTTTTTATTTTTAGGCATAAAATGTATCCTATGTCCGTCTCCAGGATGCAAGCTATCACTGTGCCAAATTTCGGCAAGACCGAATCAGAGGTTAAACCGTGAAACGGTAAAAAACAGAGAGGGGGACAGAGAGAGTTTCTTTCGCACTTATAACATTAGTATCTATTACGTAATTCTGAATATATTCAAAACAGACAAAAATTTGTTAAATGTTGCAAAAAGTAACAAAAATTATGTACACATTTTTTGCTGTATACTTTATTCGTCCCAAAAAAAGGTGGAAACCCTAGTTCCAGGCTATAAAACTTTGTGCTATGGCCATCAGGAGCCGCGCTCTGTGAACCGAATATTACCGAAAAGGGCCGGACTTGGAATGCTTAGGTCAGCGAGATTTACCAAGTCGTACGGCGCAATCACGTGGTCTCATTTTACGCGGGTGAAACAGCGGGGCGCAGCTAGTGGCTGTATAAAAAAAATCGGCTTAGAAATGGCGGAGCTATGGAGTAACATAAAAGTAAAGTAAAGTAGCGGCCTATAAATGTCCCACTGCTGAGCACAGGCCTCCTCTCATTTCTATGAAGGTTTTGGAGCGGGGAATAGTCCGCCACGCTGCTCAAGTTCCTCGCGACGTTTTCCTTCCACGCTTAGCACGTGGTAAATCAGCACTTAAAAATTTAGAACAATTTTAAAGGATCGAACCTAGGTTACTAGCCTATAGTACGCGAAATTAAAGGCGAGCACCCGGCCCCTGAGTTACCACGGCTCTTGGAGTAGTGGAGTAACATACACATTACACAATAACATAAAACCTGTATATTCGGCACTACAGGTCGATAATACGAGTAAATAGGTTAAGTAATTAGTTATGTCTGTTTGTTGCCAAATAAATTAAAAAATAACCTCCTTTTTTAAAATTAGTTCAAATGCCAAAATCAATCATGTATTTTTTTATTGTACTCATATTAAGTGACGTTACGAGCAAAACATTCACCTGATAGTAAGTGCAACGTCTGCCCATAACAAATGCTGTGTCACCCAGAATATTTCTGTGTGCACACCACACTGCGCCCATCCTTAGACATCAGTTCTTAAGTCTTATAAGCTCAGTGATTACGCTAGCTCTCAGTGCCATTCCAACCTAAACACAGTAATGCTTGCACACTACTGCTTCACGGCAGAATAACTGGCCTGGTGTGGTACTTACCTGGACGGATACCTGCATAGGAATACTACCACCAGTAGTATGTTTCGGCATTTCGATTTATTTCGTGCTAATTTTGGCGTATTGATTGGTCAAAAAAGTATTGTATCAAGTGCCATCCAAATATTTTAAAAATAAATTATTCACTATTGTATTTTACTAATGAGATCCAATTTTCTTAGTGATGACGTAACTTAGATACAAATTAAGCTTAAATTCCTAGGCTTAGTTATTTGACTTTAGCGAATCCTAATATATACAAAACACCGTTTCGATATTCATTATCAATATTATTTTTTATCTTATAGACGCGCGACAAGCTTTTGCGACTTTGTCTGCATAAACTTTGTAACATAGGGTAATGATTATTATATACTTGTATTTACATACAACACGGAAATGTTCTGGGTGACACAGCATTTGTTACGAGTAGACGTTGCACATGCCATCAGGTGCCGTTTGGCTCTTTTCGTCCCATTCTCCAAAAGTCCAAGAGGGTGATAGATTTCTTTTCTTCTCAAGGAATCAGGAGGAATATATGTTAATTAAATTAGGAATATACGAGTAAAACTAAAGTTTTTTTTATGACGACCTCGTCAAATTACATACAAATTAGTAAAAACGGATCGTCTTTTTGCAATCGAGAATAAATTTTTCCGATGTAGCTCGTTATACATTATCAAAGTTTATATGTCTTTACGTTTGTTAATGTATGTTTATATATTTTTCCAGGAACTCTCTACTGATATTCGTCCTAATGATGGTGCTACATATAGTGTTCAATTACTTCGCCGTCCGTGCTGTTTGTCTAAGGACTTTGAACGAGCCGAGGTTCCTTCAAGTCATCGACACATATCTGAGGAAGGAAATGATTGCCGCCCCTTGCGAAGTCAACAGGAAAGAGCCGATAATATTCTACCAATTGGGACCAAATTTATTGGGTAAATGCTTTACGACTGCTATATTAATATCAGAAATACTATATGATTAGAATAACTATTGTTTTCGACGAAATCTGCCTGGTGTAGAACCTCGGGTGCCGCACAGCGACCCCAGACGGTGGATTAGTTGCATATCCATCGCGGAAACCCATTTTTGCATCTTTCATCTCAAGCTTTTTTTTTATTTGAAAATGTGACGAGACGAGCAAAACGTTCACCTGATGGTTAGTGCAACGTTTGCCCATAACAAGTGCCGCGTCACCCAGAAAATCTGTGTGAGACCACACTGCGCCTGTCACCTTAACACATCAGTTCTTTAGTCTCAGTAATGTTTGAACACTACTGCTTCACGGCAAAATAACTGCCCTGGGGCAGTACCTACATAGACGGGCTCCTGCATAGGAATCCTACCACAATAAACCCCCCGCTTATCGAAGGGATGCGTGTGGAAGCCCCGGGTCCTAGAGGCCTACGGCACACCGCGTCCTCGGAAGTAGAAGTGCCATGATTATTTTACAATCTGTACAGATTTCATCTTAGTTACTTTAGTGGTTTTTAGGTTATCCGTGTAAGAGCTTATTTATATTTTATTTCAAACCCACGTAAAAAAACCGACATCGATCGATGATATACATATATACTTTCTTATTGTAAATTTTCCCTTTTTTGGGGTTTTAATTTTTTTGTTCGGGACTCTAATTATTTTTCCAATATTTTAGTCAGTTCAAGCCTAAGTTACCCGCTATAATATCAGCTAACTGTCAAAAAAGTCGAAATCGGCCCAACCGTTTCGGAGATTAGAAAAATTTTTCTCTTATAAGTACCAACCGTTTATACTTTCAGAAGCATACATAAAAAGCTATTATTTTATTATTACAAACAGACACTTCAATTTTATTTATTTGTATAGATAAAATTCATAACTTTCGCTAGCCTACCTACCGTGGTAGAAAGCGCACCATCGGTTTAATAATAACTATAATAATGATGCTTTCACCATTAAAAAGAGAAAACATCACTAGATCCTGATGTGGATACCACCTCCTCGACCATTGTCGAGTAATTCGTAATAGTCGTAATTCCGTGCTAATCGTAATTTACTGGTGGTAGGATTCCGATGCAGGAATCCGTCTAGGTAGGTACCACTCCAGGGCCAGTTATTCTTCTGTAAGCAGTAGTGTGCAAACATTAGTGTGTTTCGGTTTGAAGCGCACTGTGAGCTAGCGTAATCTCTGGGCATATGAGACTTAAGAACTGATGTCTCAGGGTGACGGGCGCAGTGTAATGTCACACAAAAATGTTCTGGGTGACATAGCATTTGTTATGGGTAGACGTTGCACTTTACATCACGTGAACGTCTTGCTCGTTTCGTCACTCTATCCAATAAAAAAATACCATCGACTGCGAAAACCATAGATTTTTCGTCAATATCTTTCAAAAATTTAAAAGCCTTTGTGTTGTCTTCGGAACGTGGTAAGAATAATAAACATTACCGGTAATTATTTTCCATATTCATCAGAGAACATTTTTTTTAAATTAATTTACTCTTTTTAATTTTATTGAACTTTGTTTAATTGATTGCATTTTTCGTTACTGACTAATTTTTCTGGGTAGGAATTCTTTCTTAACATAGAGTTAATAATTCTCTGACAGTATGATGTGAGCTAAATAATTTAAATTTTGCTATTTGATGATATTAGACTGATTTTTGTTTCAAAAGTAACAAGACTAAATTTTGACTATTAGTTCAATACGAATGGGTGGTCAGTGGCCCATTACTCACCAAGTGAGCTTGCTACGATAGAGGGAGGGTCACGCTCATATTTAAACGTGTTTTGCTGATATTGAAATGCGTAATACATACTGATATTATAAATGCGAAAGTAACTCTCTCTGTCCCTCTGTCTGTTCGTTACTATTTCGCGGCTCAACCGCTGAACCGATATTAACGAAATTTGGCACAGAGGACAGCTTGCATCCTGGGAACGGGCATAGGATTCTTTTTAATCCCGGAAAATTAAATAGTTCCTCCGCGATATTTAAGAAACCTATATCCACGCGGACGTAGTCGCGGGCATTAGCGAGTATTGAATAAAAACACGACAAATATTTGGTCTACTGTCAAATTCCGTACTGTCTTTAATAAAATCTTAGATGGCAAAGTTGTGTTACTTTTTTTTTCTTTTATTTCATAAAGTGACGAGACGAGCAAATCGTTCACCTGATGGCAAGTGCAACGTCTACCCATAACAGATGCTTTGCTATTCAGAATATTTCTGTGTAGCGCCACACTGCGCCCGACACCTTGAGACAAAGTTATTAATTCTCATGTGCCCAGTGATTACGCTCTCTCTACAATAAAGTACGTGAAAATACTTTATTTCACATAGATTGACAATAAGTAGCAGGTCGAAAGAAACATCTGAACTTGATAAAAAATGAATTATTTATTTATCTAAACTTAAATGTAGATTGCAAAGATGCCGTGAAGCTGTTAAGAAAGCTAAAATCAATAAAAACATATTTTAAATGAAATTAATTAAAAAAAAAAAATAGTATCGTTATTAAAACTTTTTTCATATTTTCTGTAATCGGTTATTTAATTACAGACCTGAAACTCTGCGGCTTTCGAATGAAGCTGGGGTATTCATTGGAAAATTTAGTGAGAGATAAGCCTGCTGCGGCATACTTCAGAAAAATAAAGGAAATATACGAGGACCGGAATTATATTCTTAACCCTAGCATAGCCAACCGAAACATGTTCATACTAGTTAAAGAAGATGCGACAACCGATGACGTGCTCTGTGCGTATTTCCACGCAGTTTTACTCTCAGTTTTAACCTGCGCTATCAATGACGACATAATGGTAAGATTTAGATTAATAAATATTTATTAGTTTATCTTTCGTGAAAACTATTAACGTTTGGCGGGTGATATTGCCAATGACAAGGGTAGCGCTACCCGCCAGATCGAGTGGTCTGATCTTTAGAGGACGTCTCCTCCTACTAGTAATGTTTAGATGTTGTATATATAGTTCGCATCTCAGAAAACTTTCATAGCGCGATTATGGACGTATGGGAAAATTTCTTGAGCCTCTCATGTGGCGACATAGATGTCGCTACTAATGTTTTTCTACGTTTAGTCACTACGGCGACGCCGTGGTGTAGTGGTTAGAGTAGGTGCGGATTAGAGTAAAGACAGCACTACGACGTCAGGTGACTACGACGCCGCGGGTTCAGAGTTCGATCCCACCGGAGCTAACATTTGTACAGACACAAACTTATTGTTTACGGGTCGGGTTGTGTTGCGCTTGTACTTATGTCTCAGATACTGCATCGTAGCCTACATAAATATATAGAGTATCATCGAACACATCTTTCCACTTGTTACGATCCTGACACACGCATTTTTCGCTTCTTCTACTTTCTTTAGCGGTTGCGGGTACGTTTTTTTTATTGTATTAAGTGACGAAACGAGCAAAACGATCACCTGATGGTAAGTGCAACGTTTGAACATAACAAATGCTGTGTCACCTAGAATTGTTCTGTGTGACACCACACTGCGCCCGTCACCCTGATACATCAGTTCTTAAGTCTCAAATGCCCTGTGATTGCACTATCTCTCAGTGCCCATCAAACTGAAACACAGTAATGATTGCACACTACTGCTTCACGGCAGAATAACTGGCCCTGCGGTGGTACCTACCTGGACGGATCCCTGCATAGGAATTCTACTACAAAAATAATTTTTGCATCGATGTCTTGTAAAAAGTATGATCAACGTGTTCAAAACTTATACATACTAATAACGTTTTTAAGCTACTGAAAGTGCGTAGACGTTAATTAAGATGTAATATGCAGACATCACTGTTTCGGTCGAGAGCTAGTGTAATCACTGAGCGTATGACACTTAAGAATTGACGTCTCAGGGTAACAAGCGCAGTGTTCCTCTCAGATATGTTCTGGGTTTGGGTGACACAGCATTTGATATGGGTAGAAAACCATGAGATGGGCAGCAGCATCTTCCTGGAACATCTGACTAAATAAACTGCGGTTGCCAACTCGCCTGCCAAGCGTGGCAACTATGGCAAAATCCCCCCAAAATGAGAGCTACAAACTTTTGTGGCATTTTATGGGGGAGGCCTATTCAGTAGTAGACTAATGAAAGCCTGAAATTATGATGATGATGATGATGAGACGTTTCGCATACCATCAGGTGAACATTTTGCTGGTCTCGTAAATTGTTATAATTTTTTTTAACTTCAATAGGGAAGGTAAGGATATCGAAGATCAGATCTCATCAAACAAAATTTAAAGACATGGCATTAACTAAAGGATTCCTATGCGGGAACCTGCCACAAGAATACTTTGAGTGGAGATGTGAATGTGGTAACGAAAAACGTGGTACTGGTGGTAGGTTTCCTATGCAGGAATCCGTCTAGGTAGGTACCACCCCAGGGCCAGTTATTCTGTCGTGAAGCAGTAGTGTGCAAACATTAGTGTGTTTCGGTTTGAAGGGCACTGAGAGCTAGCGTAATCACTGGGCATATGAGACTTAAGAACTGATGTCTCAGAGTGACGGGCGCAGTGTGGTGTCAAACAGTAATTTTCTGGGTGACACTGCATTTGTTATGGGCAGACGTTACAATTACCATCAGGTGAACGTTTGGCTCGTTCCGTCACTTTTATGAAATAAAAAAAAAATGTTTTTCAATATTTTCAGCCTCTTTACAAAGGCGCGCTAGACCGTCCATTTGCACAAGTATGCAGAGCAGTTCAGTCGGCAGAATGGAGCCGGGAACCGTCTAAGGACACTCGGACTTCGTACACGGGGTTTCTTTATGAGCCTTCCTTCGAGCTCATGAGATATGTTGACAAGATTGTCCAGAACGAGTGGTACAGAGTAAAAGCCGGACTCGAACATACTGGTAAATATAATTGTTATTGTAACCATGCTCTCCCTCGCGATGCTGACATAATTTGATATTCTTTACCTTTACATACATACATAAGATCACGACTGTATCCAATAAGGGTTAGTCAGAGACTGGGCACTCACTGCAAAAACAGATGACTGCCACAATCCAAGTTTCACCAAAACAATATAATGCACTTGGTGTGACAGGTGGTGAGCCCATCGCCACCATGCGCTGTTGTGCACCCAACAGCGCATGGTGGCGATGGGCTCATCAGTGCAGTTTAATTCCTTACTCGCCTTTTACGAGATCCATTGGATGAGATGGACCTTTAGTGCACTTTTATTAATGCATTTTATTTAATTTTTTATATTGTTATTACGTACATACATACGTACAGTCACTCCTTTTTCTCATATAAGGGGTAAGCAGAGCCCACTCCTTTATCGCCACCTACGCCGCCGTCTTTTTGGTAGGAGTAAAAAATTCTTAATCCCATTATTATATTATCTATTCATTTAAATGATATCAGAGCACAATCTGGCTCCACTCAGTCACCGTGCATCGCCAAATGTAGATTAAATCGAATGCTTTCACCGTAGTTCACATGCGTAGATTGTACTTTTCAGCATTCTGTGTAATCTGCCAATGGTCAAATCTATGGTGTATGGCTCTGAGGTCTATTCATAAACCGGCTTGTTCGAGAGGCTAGAGGTGAAGTCTCAGTGCGAGTGATTCGAGATGACCTCTAAATATAGCAGTAGACACAGCAGGGACATTTACCTTCTTCAATAGGGCGTAATCGCCTTTCTTGAAAGACAAGACCACCTTTCTACTCTATGCGGCACAGCGCCAGAATGATATACTGAGTTAAATAGCTTTTGAAGTACCGGTTTTCCAACTTATTTCAGAAGCTGCTCCGTATTTTCATTTCTATCCGGCGCTTTATCCTTTTTAACCTGAATGTGAGCCATACTGATCTCGCCCCGATTGACGTCCTTGATGTTTGTTTTTTATTGGATAAGGTGACGGAACGAAAACGTTAACCTGATGGTAAGTGCAACGTGTGCCCATAACAAGGCTGCGTCACCCAGAACATCTGTAAAGTAAAAGTAAAGTTTCAGCCTATAAATGTCCCACTACTGAGCACAGGCCTCCTCTCATTTCTGAGAGGGTTTTGGAGCTAGGAAGAATCCGCCACGCTTCTCCAATGCGGGTTGGCGGACTTCACATGTCTTCGAAATATTTTTTATTCCTCAGACATGCAGGTTTCCTCACGATGTTTTCCTTCACCGCCGAGCACGTGGTAAATCAGCACTTAAAATTGCAATTAACAATTTTAGTGGTGCCGGCACCGGGAATTGAACCCAGGTCACTCACTTACTATGAAATTTAAAGCGAGCGCCTAGCCCCTGAGCTACCACGGCTCTGTGAACATCTGTGAACGTGAACATCTGTGTGACACCACAATGCGCCCGTCACCCTGAGACATCAGTTTTTAAGTCTCATATGCCCAGTGATTACGCTAGCTCTCAGTGCCCTCCAAACCGAAACACAGTAATGTTTGCACACTACTGCTTCACGGCAGAATAACTGGCTCTGGGGTGGTACCTACCTAGACGGATTCCTGCATAAGAATCTTACCATCAGTGATTTTTGTTTAGTAATATTACTAAATAGCTGTGCCCTCCGGTTTCCCCCGCATGGTAATCCGCTGAGTATTCATCGCTGATATGAGCATTCACAGTTCAGCACTAGCGTGAAGTTTTATAACCTAGGGGTTATAATTAGCTTCACTAACAACTAACTTCGCTACAACTAACTCCACGCCTTCCACAATAAGCGGACTCTAATGCAAAAATAAATTTTCAAATCTGATTAGTATTTATTTTTATTATTAAAAAATACTGCATTAGATAAGCTAACCTCAATTTGTTTAATTTCAAAACAATGTTTTAGACATACTTTGAGACTGACTCACAAACATTAAAATACAAGAGTACAAAGATCAGTAAATATTCAAGAAATATAAAATTGTTCCCTCGACAATGTGTTACTAATAACTAAATAAGAATATCATATACTCCGACGAGTTTGTATGAACCTTCTCATGAAAGTTGAAGAAGCGAAAGATGATGTGACCGTAGCAAGTGAAAAGGTGTGATCTTTGCTTACCCCAATGGGGAAGAGGCGTGACTGTATGTATGTATGAATATAGACACTACTTATTCTTGGAAAACCGGCATATTATAATCTGTGTGAATGAGATGAATAATTAGTGATGTGTCAACTCGATTTACTAATTCGAGTTAACTTGAGTTGGACTTGGCGCTGTAAGTTCGAGTTAAATTCTCTCTAACTCGAATTGGGATTGGCGCTGTAAATAAATACTAGGTGGATTGAAAAGTACTCGGCCTAACACAGATCCATTCAATTCTAAAAATCAAATCTACCCACATTATTTAGTTCAGTTCAGACTAGTTCATTGTGTGAAGTTCGAAACGTGTGCGATAATTAGTTGTGATTTTATAAATTTATTAACAAAGTAATCGGTCATAATTTCCGCGAATGGAGCAAATCGAGCAGCGTGCCGTCATTAAGTACCTCCATAAGAAGGGGCTATCATCAAAAGCCATCCATGATGACATGGTCAGTACATTAGGCGATTGTGCTCTGTCATATTCATCCGTCAAAAAATGGATAGCAGAATTTAAGCATGGTAGAGAGAGTGTGAAAGATGAACCCCGCTCTGGAAGGCCTTCGACGTCAACTACTGACGAAAATATTAAAAAAGTACTTGATTTAATAATGGGAGACCGCAGATTAAAAATTAGAGAGATAGCCGAGATTATAGGCATCTCTTATGAACGAACTCAAAACATCATTGTCAACGAGTTGGGTTTCCACAAGGTGTCTGCGAGGTGGGTTCCGCGACTGCTTTCAGTTGAACACAAAAGGACGCGATTGACTATTTCACGCGACTGTTTGGAGTTATTTGAAGCCCATGCAGATGATTTTTTGAATCGTTTTGTTACTATGGACGAAACATGGGTTCATTACTGTACACCGGAAACAAAACAACAATCAAAACAGTGGAGAAGACCTGGTTCACCACCCCCTAAAAAGGCTAAGTCGATTTTGTCGGCAAATAAGGTGATGGCTTCAGTATTCTGGGACTCGAAAGGTGTGATTATGATTGATTATCTTGAAAGGGGTCAGACTATAAACTCTGATTACTACTGCACCTTACTACGTCGTTTACGAGAGGAAATAAAAGAAAAGTCCTGTTTCATCAAGATAACGCCCGTGTTCACACGTCAGTACAGTCAATGGCTGGAATTCACAACTGTGGCTTTGAACTGTTACCGCATCCGCCGTATTCACCTGATCTGGCACCATCAGACTTCTTTCTGTTCCCTAACCTAAAAAAGCACTTGGGAGGTCAAAGATTTTCGACAAACGACGAGGTCAAAGCAGCTGTAGACGCATATTTTGACTCTAAGGAAGAATCATTTTTTTTTAACGGTCTAAATGCTTGGAAGGGGAGGTGGCAAAAGTGTATTGAACTTGATGGTGATTATGTAGAAAAATAAAAATATAACTGATTTAGTATGTGTTTATTTTCTTGGTTAGGCCGAGTACTTTTCAATCCACCCTCGTACCTAAATCAAAGCGAGTACGCGATTGACGCTTTCTCATTCTTACGTTTCGTTCGTTGCGTGCGAGCTTGTGGCGCGAAGTTTACCGGTTAAGCAATTATAATTGTCCCGATATATACGAGCAAAACGTTCACCTGATGGTAAGTGACACCACACTGCGCCCGTCACCCTGAGACATCAGTTCTTAAATCTCAAATGCCCAGTGATTACGCTAGCTCACAGTGCCCTTCGGTTTGACCGAAACACAGTAATGCTTGCACACCACTGCCTCACGGCAGAATAACTGTCCCTGGGGTGGTACCTACCTAGACGGATTCCTGCATAGGAATCCTACCACCAGTAAAAGTTTCCTGTTTCATGAAATGCCTTAGCGTACACTGCGATTGGCCTTGTACGTATCGAAATCGTATAAAAACATTCTGTATAACTTACTTTTTTGCAGGCTGGGATCTCAGCAAACACCTTTTAATAGTAGACGAGTGGCGAATATGCGACAGAGCTCTGAAACCTATCCCAATTTCAATGGAAGGTCTTAATAACTACGATTCAGTCATAGCGAAAAATAGCATGACAACATTCGTCAAAGAGCCGAACGTGCCTTTATCCGAAGAGACCATAGAGAAAGATACCTTCACCATAGAGCCGGAGGATTCAAAACTGAAACTTTTTGAACAAAATCAGTTATAATATATAATGAGACCAAGCGCAATTGTGTATTTACACACCGCTAGTGATACCTCGTTGTTCCGTCATCCTGTGTTTTTTTATCCATAATGTGTGGTAGAAATTATTTTAAAGAAACATTTACAATCATTAGTGTGTTTTAGTTACTTTCTACTTCCATTCCTTCTTTTCATAATTATTTATTTCTCCTTTCATTCGTCACAAGTTATGTAAGAAATGAACCATAATGTAATTTATGGAAGACAGTGATGTGACCAGCAAATCTATTCTTGATGGGATATATCTTCATGATATAATGAATCCCTGAAGTTAAGTGCAACGTTAACCAATGACAAAAGCTTTGTCACTCAGACCATTTCTATGTGGAATCACACTGCGCTCTTCACCCTGACTCATCAGTTTTTGAGTCGCATATGCCCAGTAATTACACTAGCTCTCTGTGCCCTTCAGACTGTTTAGAATTGTTTTTTTTTAATGGATAAAGTGATGAAACGAGCAAAACTTTTACCTAAGTGCAACGTCTGGCCATAACAAATGCTGTGTCACCACACTGTGCCCATCACTCTGAGACATAAGTTCTTAAGTCTCATATAGCCAACTGGCCTGTAGGTTTTTTTATTCGAAATAGTGACGAGATGATCAAAACGTTCACATGATGGTAAGTGCAACGTTTGCCCATAAAAAATGCTGCGTCACCCAGAACATCTGTGTGACACCACACTGTGCCCGTCACCCAGAACATCTTTGTGACACCACACTGTGCCCGTCACCCTGAGACACTTAGTCTCATATGCCCAGTGATTACGCTAGCTCACAGTGCCCTTCAAACCAAAACACAGTCATGTTTGCACACTACTGCTCCACGGCAGAATAACTGGCCCTGAGGTGGTTACCTACCTAGACGGATTCCTGCATAGGAATCCTACCACCAGAAGCAAAGCTCGTAGACGAATCTTAGAACGGTCGTCCTTCGATATTAGATGACGAAAGACGTCAGATTGCTTTAGCTTGTTGAAGATAATTCATGCTGACTCGACTTCTAGCTGCGTTAGGAAACTATGGAAATTAAGTTGTTGGGTCCCTATACAATATCGGAAGAGTACCTTGAAAGTAATTGAGAGTAAAAGAGTAATTGTTCTGTTCATCTAGAATGCAGAAATACAAGACACATCTTAGAGAGTTAGACAATCTACACACAAAAGACTTTTAAAAAGAAAGAAGGCTGCCAGGTGCCCCGATTTGCGCCGTACGTCCCAATATTCAGGGGTCTGGTGACACGTCACGATTTCATTACTTTACTAACCAATGGACATAAGTAAATGATGATTCACAAAAAACTGTTTTTTTTTGTAGCCATTGTAACTGCTCCGATTTGAAAACCATGTTCCGGATAATTTTTATCTCCTGTCCCGAAATTTGACCACTACACCTGGCAACACTTATCAAAACGGCAAAACCTACCCCGAAACCAAATCAAGCTCACGAAAAAGTTATGTGTTTCAATAGCAACCTGAATATATTGTTCCAGTCAAAAAGTGGTATATTTAAACGTCAGTTAATTCATGCTCGCCTAATCGATGGAGTCAGGTCGTCCTTTCAGAAAGTCATTAGTTTGCTGAATCATACTGTATATATTTTTTAATACTAATAAGTTATGTTTACTTATTGAAAACACTTCATGCAACAACACAATATTATTAAAGCATTAGTTTAATTACAACAAGCAACAAGCAAAGCTTAACAAGCGCTAAGAATGAGAACCTTTTTTTTATAGGGTAGGGGACAAACGATCAATCGGCTCACCTGATGTTAAGCGATCACCGCCGCTCATGAACATCCGCAACCCCAGAGGAGTCGCGAGTGCGTTGCCGTCCTTTGAGTAAGGAGTAGGCTCTTTTCTTGAAGGCTTTTTCTTCTCCTAAGTCGTATCGGTCCGGAAGAACCACTGCCGGCAGCAAGTTCCACAAATTCGTCGTGCGTGGAAGAAAATTCCTCGAACAGCGCACATTGGTGGAATGCCAACCGTCAAGGTGATCTGGATGGAATTTGGTGCTGTGCCGCGATGTAAGATGGTGAAACTCAGCGTCTGGAATGATTCTGAACAATTCCTCGGAACACTCCCCATAGTAATAACGATAAAAAACGCAAAGAGACGCAACGTCTCTTCGCACGGCCACCAACATTCACAGGTTTTGAGTCGACTACGACCTTGATGCTCCGCTCGGTGAGAAAACTGGTGATCCAATTGCATAATTTCTCAGGAAGCCCATAGGAAGGAAGCTTCAAGAGAAGCGCTTTATGCCAAACCCGATCAAAGGCCTTCGCTATGTCCAAACTAACTACCAGAACCAAAAATCAAGCACTTTTGGTTTTTATTAGTTGCAACGAATATTCGGTTAAACATTATTCGGCATTCGGTATTCGGCGTATTTGGTCAAGGTTAAAATTTAATTAAAAGATTTGATTATTTTGTTAATTACATACACACACACACACGAAAAACCGGTTAGTTTTAGTTAAATTTCAGTTAATAAACAATTCATGCTTTTACCAGTTAAAGGATTAACCGGTTAAAAATGAACCGACACGACTTAAGTTACAAGTGACGTTGTGTTGAAAAACTAATGGTCTAGATTTAAAGTAACAACTTACAAATGTCCTACTGCTGAACACCCTTTGTTCTTTTCTCAATTCTGAGAGGGTTTGGAGGAGTCTGGCACTTAATTCATAATCAATTTTTATTGTACTTGAGTAAGTTTCTTATTTACTTTTAATAAATGATGGATATTTATATAACGGCCTGTTTTATTCAGTCGGTCACGTGGTTTTTTGTCGGAAATAAGCCCAATTGGTGATAACTAATACTATCAAATAATAAAGTTCCCACAAATTGATGCAGTATTTTAACCATTACGGTGCCTTTTGAAAAAATGTCCATCGATTTTTTTTTCTGCGGTTTTACGAGTACATAATATTCAAATATGTAGATAATAATTATACCCTTTATCGATAAGTTTTTTGATCGTCCCTTCTCTAATTGAATAGGTTGAAAACATTTTCAATTTTATCTACGCAAAGCTGGACCTTATTCCTTTTGCTTAAAGTGGAAAATACTATAACGTGTTTATCTTAAAAAATATTGTCATCTCATAATTGCTCTTTTATTCATTTTAATATTACTTAGCGATGATACGATACTCCACCATGAGACAAATATGAGGCTCGACTATCGTTTTTACACTCTAAAATAACACAAAAGGGCATGATGTTTCAACTGTGTGTCAAATTTCATGAAGTAATATAACGAATCGAGGATAAAACTCGACTAAAGTGCTCGGAGTCGAAAGTGTGCGCCACGCCGCATCCTTGTGGAAGAGCGCCACGCCCACATGCCCTTTCTACTTGTTTTTTCTGTTCTATGCACGAGAAGGTAATAAACGCGTGTCAATAAATAACACTCGAATACTCGGATAGGAATAATGTATATGTCTTTCTGATATTCGTCCGAATACCGAATACTCAAAAACAGAAGTAAAAAATAACAAAAACACGGTAAATTATTTATGTTACTTTTATTAATGCTGAACAAACATTCAGAGTAACTAATCAAATTAAAACATACTAATTATTGCGTAGCATAATAGTCATCACAAAACAAAATGAGTTGTTCTGGATAGAACTAAGTAATGATAAAACTGAGAAAGTTATTGAGTGGTGTTTGTTCTGGAAAGATATAAATAAACAATTATCCATCTATCTATAAATTAAAACTTATTAAATATTAAAACTAAAATAATTAAGAAATAATGATAGATGTAATGAGTACGCGCCACTTGCTTGCTTGATGATGGCGAACTAACTTTGTAATGTAAAATTATTGCTACTTTACTACTTACTTAACTTTTCTTAGGAACCATGTTTATATTTTTATTATAATAATTATAGATTTGTGACTACTTTATTTACAACTATCCATACAAAAAAATGTTTACAGTTTTATTACCACACTGTTATTGACAGTTCCAAAATCGTCTATTGGATAAACTCGAGTAATAACTTCTTATTTTCAATAACAAGAAATTTACACCGAGTCAACATAAAAAAGATTTGTATATTTATTTACACTAAATGTTAAAGTAAACTATAAAAATTGTATTTAAATATTAAAAAACTTAAAAATTAAAAAATGATAGCCGTAGTAACTCAGGGGCTATGCGCTCGCTTATATTTTATAGTACGCGAGTAACCTGGGTTCGATTCCAGATGCCGGCACCACTAAAATTGTTAATTGCAATTTTAAGTGCTGATTTACCACGTGCTCCGCGGTGAAGGAAAACATCGTGAGTAAAACTGCATGTCTGAGAAATACAAAAATATTTCGAAGACTCGTGCAGTCCGCCAACGTAAACTAGCAAATAACTTTTCTAAAATATAAGGTCTCGGTCAGTTCAATCATAACACAACTAACAAAATTCGAAAACAAAATATTTACTTCAATGTATTAATCATAACTATTACTACTTACTATTTTAAATACTTTCGTATACGCAATAATGTAATTAAATATCTTACTAGCTGTGCCCTCGGTTTCACCGGCCGTTTAATTTAAATTAATTGCTCTAAGGGTCGTGTCGTGATGTTATATAGCCTATAGCCTTCTTCATTAAATGGGCTATCCAACACTAAAATAATTTTTCAATTCGAACCAGTAGTTCCCGAGAGTAGCGCGTTCAGACAAACAAACTCTTCAGCTTTATAATATTAGTATAGATTTGTATAGACGTAAGGAGAAATGGCACGAACTAGTCTAGCAGCTAGAGCTGAAGTTACGAGTTAGCTTAACGTTTAAGCAATTCGGTTAGTTAAAGCGCTATGAACAGGCCAGCAATTTACCAAACTTTCCCAACCCAGCCAAAGGCGCCCGAAATTCATTTACTTCGGTTCGTAAACTCGGGCCACTTCGTAATTGCCAGTACGCGGTAGTTATTTTTAAGCACTTACCATCAGCTGAACGTTTTGTTCGTATCGTCACTCGTCCAATAAATAGAAATATTAAAGATCTTTAATAAATAAACTGCTTTCCAGGAAAGAGGAAATTCCATGGTCTGCTCGAGTTTTGATTTTATTCCCGCGTATTTATTCTTTGAGGTTAATTAATGTGTGTTCACCGTACAAGGATAAGTGTGCGTCATCCTTGCAAAGCCCTGGTACAAATCCGAACAAGCATTGCGCTGCGCCGCAACGCGTTGGTTTTAAATATGCACGTTTTTTCAACTTGCACGTACTGCGAGCACAAAGTGATTATCCTGATTACAAATGTCATTTACGGGAAGTCAAAATGTTGATGGCCTGCCTCCATGGAATCCATTCCGCTAGAATTGAAAACCATAACAAGTTTGAAACACTGGTTACTGCTGGTTGTAGTAAAGAACAATATATACGATTTTTTTCACATCAATGATAGTTCATTATTCTGTTTCCAGACACCTGAGGGCAACAAATGTCAAGTGGCTTACACTTTTGCTTGCTGTTTAGAGAATCTGGCAAATTAACTATAAAATATCTTGTGTATGATGTTGTATGATACGCATTCTTCTCTAATGAATGCCCAGAGCTGTGATTACAATTCGTACTTTTTAATATCGATTAAATTATCGATATTCTCAACAAAGACAACATTATAAAATATTCTGATGAGAGCAACACTTCATTCTAGCCAACAAAACAAAATCAACAAATTACAAATTCTCTTGGCGGCAAGAAATCTAGTCAGATTAATTAAATGTTACGATTAAAATAAATTTATTTCAATTGTTTCATTTCTGCAAGTAAAATATTAAAGACAATGGATTTTAAAACGAATGAAGATTTATTTAACGTGGTAAGTATTTCGTATGTTGTAATTTATTTGTAACTTACGACAACAATAATAAATAGTAAAGTAAAAAAATAATAGTTAAAGACTTACATAAATTATATTTATAAAAATAAACTCGTTATATGTGCATTTTCAATGCATTTTATTTCACTTTATTTGAATGTAACCTCTAGGAATTTTTTACTTAGAACTTGGAAAACTAAAATATTTTTGATCTAGAAAATATGAATTAAGTAAGACACGTGACAATTTTAAACTCTGAATCTGATTTAATCATAAGTCAACATAAAACTGTATATCCTAAGCATTTATTTTCGAATCTTTTGCAACTGTACTTACTTTTCTTTTAACCTTATTGGCATTTAGGTTTTCTTATTGCAAACCTAAAAGATGAAGTGATGTTGAGTTATAATTATCACTAATAACTCACACATAATAAAGATATGAAGTGTGGTTGCATATACTTCACCTCATTGCAAAGCTTAAATAAACATTTAATTTAAAAACATCACATTACAGTTAACATCTGATAACATAATCATTTTCTATATGTCAAGTATTGTTCAAATAGATATACAAGTTAAAGTAATCTTTTGATATATGACCTCACCAATAGACAGCTAGTTTCTTATCAGGGTTTTGTCATGAATCTTTAACAGATGGATAAACATGTCAACTATTAATTTTCAGAAATTTTTGCTCAGTCATCTTGACACATTTCAGCATTGCGCAAGCCATTTTGCCATTTTATTATTAATTGTAACAGTTAAATTGCCTACAAAGTGTTTTAAATGGTGAGTCATGAGAACTGGAGATCCAATTATGAGCAATGTAGCATTACATTTTAGAGCTAAGCACCTCCATCTTGATTCTTCATAGTGGATTGATGTTGGACTACCACCGTTGAACATGCCTCCCCTGTAGACTACTTAAGTGAAAACATTTCCATTACCTAATATATTTCTAAAGTAACACTTCTGTATAGCTTAAAATGATAGTCTTTATTTTGGATATCTAGTCCTTGTACTTCAGTTAGAATTTAAAGGTAGGATTCTCGATATACTGAAACCCTTATTTGGAGAAGGGTTTATTTTTCATTATTATTCCCATCGGGTACTGGAAAACCTATGAAATACTGTAACCCCTTCAATTGTGAACAGTATATGTATGCCATTTAAAATAATACATTTTTTTTGGTAATAATCTCAATAGGGATTCTGTTCACTGTAATAAAATAGTATTTTATGTTACAAAGCATTTAAATTAAATACTTGGGTTGTGCTGAACGGTCTGTGGCCAGTCACCTACTTGGCAAATACATCCCGCCAAATAACTGTTCCGGCATGATGTTAGATGAAGCATCTTTCCTCTTCTGGGTTTGGGCAGTTCCATGACATACAAGCACCGGTTGCAGTGCAGTAGTGTTGTCGCGACGTGCGGCTAGTCGTGGAAGGTAGCGAAATCCCGGGCAGCCTTTCATTGGTACCTATGCCACAGCGCCGGGAATGGTGGACGTAGGCGAACGTATCACGATCAGATCGAAGACGTTTCAAGGAAAGGCCACATCAAGTACCGGCAACTTACGAACCTACTTCTTACGAAGTAAAAGAAGCGAGAAATATGTGTCAGGATCGTAGCAAGCTGAAAGATGTGGTCTCTGCCTACATAAATAGGAAAGAAGCGTGACTGCATGCATGAATGGGTGAATGTATTCCACTATGGGACTGAGTAGTGGGATAGCCATCCATGAAAGCCGGCACCGACACCTTGCGAGAAATCCCGGAGGAGCTCCATTATGACATTGAGCGACCGGGCGTATGAAGAGTGTGGAGAAGACTCGGTGGCGATCTCTGGGAGGGTTCCGGCGGACTTGCAGTCTCCAGGCTGGGTTGCTATGTTCGCGGTTGTTATATCTTCTTTGCCGGGTGTACTATGTAGTGTCTCATCCAAATACCGTTCTCCTGGCTATTCACTCTTCCCACACTAAAATTAAAAAACAAGTTTTCACAGCGGTTGCACGCCCTCTCACTAAGAGCTCGCCTATATCATTCGAGGTCAGCACTCTAATACGTAATACCAACTCGATAGGTTTTCGTGCGGACTATGACTTTAGGCAAAAAACCGATGTCATGTCGGTTTCTGTTAACAGAAATAATTCTGCAACAGATATTAACTGTTAATAGTTATTTATATAAGTTAGTAAAGCTATACTAAGGTTGTGGCTTAAGAGAAACTACCACCCCATCCCATTCCGTGGGTGTCGTAAAAGTGGACAGTGGGAAAATAAAAACCAGGAAATGGGAAGCAGCATTGAACATCTAAATAAGAGCTACTAACTTTTGTGACAATCTATGAGGAAGGCCTATGTTCAGCAGTGGACTAGTGATAGGCTGGTTTTCAGTGACGTCTGCTTTATTACCAGCGTGATCCGTGCTATCTGATGTGATCATGCAAGAATTGATGCAAGTCGTATTTCGCAATTAAAAAACTTATTCTACCTCGGGTGCTTCATCGTTTCTTATATTTCCGCGATTACAGTCTACGTTAAAGGTTCAATTAGCGCGCATACTCGATCGGTTCCAATCTAATTGCATAGTTATACGATGATGGAACCATACGGTTGTTAGAAATTTAAGTATTAATGTTAACGTTGGCATCAATATCAATAATCTGTACAATGAAAAGTATATGAAATTACATACAAATGTATGAATTCGAATTCGAATGTTTCTGTTTTTAATACCTATATCTGCCTGTTTCGAAGACCATCTTGAAAATTGCATCCATGTGAAATTTGCAGTAGTTACCTTGGGGCCAAATAAGTCTTACTTGCTAGTCATTTCTAATTGAAAAAAATCTGTTATGTGAATTCTAAAACCAGCAGTCTCAAGCAAAGCTTGTTTTACGTAAAAGTAATCATCATCATCATTTCAGGCTATCACTAGTCCACTTCAGAACATAGGCCTCCCCCATAGATTGCCACAATGCTATTAAATGAATGCTACACTTACAACTTACGCCAAGTAATGTTATTAATATTTTTTTTAGGACAAAGTGAAGAAACCTTGGTACAAATATGTGACAGTGGAGCCGGTGATGTTTTTCTACATGCTAGCTTTTATGATCACTAATGTGATTGAACAGACATTCTACGTGTTTAAGGCTTGCACGGTGAACCACGGATACAGCGAGGAAATATGTTACAACATCAGCAGTTATAAAGAAATTAATAATGAAGTTCAGGTAAAAAATATACTGTACATAAGCTTAAGTTATTCGTCCTGACCTTAGCGCGTTTTTCGCCCGTAGTATGCTTAGCCGCAGCGCTAAAAAGGACGACAATCACAACACAACCAGACTCCAAAACCAAACAATTAGTGTTTTGGCACAGATGTCGCTCCGACTGGGATTCGAATTCACATCGGCGGCATAGTAGTCAGGTACTCTGATCACTCGGCCATGCGCAAGCGCTGCGGTAAAGACCGGAAGAGTGCAATCTGAAGACTGAAAGTTTTACATGATGCTTTCGTTCTTCGCCTATCACACTAGAAATCATCTCAAAACATTGCAGTTAATAACTTTGGAAGCTCGAACTAGAACCGACAGTGCCAATTATTTTGCCGCAGAGCTAATTTACTGTTGGTAGGATTCCTATGCAGGAATCCGTCTTAGGAGATATCACCTCAGGGCCAGTCATTCTGCCGTGAAGCAGTAGTGTGCAAACATTACTGTGTTTCGTTCTGTAGGGCACTGGGAGCTAGTGCAATCACTGGGAAAATCATATGAGACTTAATTACTAATGTCTCCGGGTGACAGGCGCAGTTTACCACATAGAATTGTTATGGGCAGACGTTGCACTTACCATAAGATTATCGTTTTGCTTGTCTCGTCCCTTTGTTCTTTAAAAAAATATCGCCGACATGACAAGAAAAGCCTATAGAAACGTAAGCCTGAATATTATATCGCGTATTATTGCGTATTTACGTGAGTTCGTGGACATCTACTTCAAAGCATCATTGATTACATATCAGTAACGATATTGATATATATCTTAAATCATTGAGACGCTTCTTTGATGCTGGGCCAAACGAGTGTATTGATATTAATAATCGTTTAACCTCTTGTGAGGTGGCCGCATATTATATTGAAATAAAATAGTAAAATATTTATTCTCTGGTGTAAGAAATAAAAATTTCGTTTATCATGTAAATGAGAAATAAAAACGGACCGAAAATTGGACCCTGCGGGAAATCCCGACTAACCCATAATCGACCCAAATGTATTGCATTACTTCATACTGTCCTGTACTATTTCCGACGGTCGACTAATGAATAACTACACTAATAATAAGTCGAGGAAATGTCTGATAAGTAAACAGTTGGCGAAACGAGAATGCCGACGGTTGACGACTGGTTGACGACATTATTGCAAAGTACAGGTGTACTGCACTGAGCGTGAGAATTCCCAACGTGTGTTATTCCCAATTGGTCTAAGTCCAATTATTTTAACTATGTACCAGACCCGAAAACGAACAATTTGTGTTTTCGCCCAAATGTTGACTCCGACTGAGTACGAACTCAGGACCCTTAACGTAGAAGTACTGTGACCACTAGGACACAGTCGACAATATTCAAGAGCTTATGACGAATATCCAGAACACAATATAGCAGTGGCCTTCGGAATCGGTCATCTGCGCAGGATCTATAGCAATGGTTTTTAACTTTCTCGGAGTCGCTAGTGGTCCACTATCACAATTGAAAACATACCATTGTACTTTAAAAAAAATGTAGGGATAGACATCAAGGCATTTTTTGGAAACACGTTATATAAGGTTATCATCAAAAATAGACGTCACTCAGTTAATGAGGAGTTGCTTCAGTTCGATAAATACGTCACGTTTGACGCCTAATTGTTTACGATTTTTTGTTTAAATTGACAGTAAGACCGTAAACTCTGACTTTTAAATTGTACCACTTTTGTTGTTTGTATACAATATCGATATATATTATATACGACCGCGTGGCCTAGTGGTCAGAGTACCTGACTTCTAAGCCGCGGGTCTTGGGTTCGAATCCCAGCCGGAGCCAACAATTGTGCTAAAACATAAATAGTTTGTTTTCGGGTCTGGTTGTGTTGTGATTGTCCTCGTGTTTCTGACACTGCATCCTAGCCTACCTCCGATCTTATCGCATCAGCGTTACATCGGGCGCAGGTAGGTTGGGACGAGTGAGTGCCTCTGTGTTCGCGCGTACACTTGTGGCACTTTAATATCTCAAGCGCAGTTGATGGCTCTCGACTGTAGTCGGAAGTTGTCGCCGTGGTCGAAATCAGCTAGGAGAACATCATCATATTATATATACTTGTATATATATATATGTATATATATAAACATATTATATAGTAAAGTTATTCGATGAGTTCTCCTTGATTTTAAATAAAGGCCCCCATCCTTCGAGACCAGTCGTCGGCCGCATCACGCACAATGACTATGATGATATCAGCCACTGCTTTTGGGATTAGGGATGCTTTGAGAGACTCCAAGTTCTGGTGAGGTTTAGCGCAGCCTTTCTCCTCCAAATATTGCCATTTTTTGTAATCTAATGGGTTTAAGTCTGGGCTAGGAGAGGGCCATTCGTCGTGCCTGATGAAGTCGTTTCCATGGGTGATGAGCTGGCGCTGAATATTGATGGAATACCCAGGGTCTGTTTTTGAACATTGCTTGAGAATATTGTAATAAGGGTATTTTGATACACAACAGCGCTACTTTTCACAACCTTTTCACAGAAAAACATCTCAGCTAGGGCTGCGATGGTGGTTTCCTTGTATTTTGTCATTTCTGTCTATTCATATTTTGAGTCATAATTTGAGTTTTAGCTCAAGGGGTTAGGCGCTCGCTTTAAATTTCATAGTGTGCGATTAACCTGGGTTCGATTCCCGGTGCCGGAACCACTAAAAATGTTAATTGCAATTTTAAGTGCTGATTTACCACGTCCTCGGCGGTGAAGGAAAACATAGGGAGGAAACATGCATGTCTAAGAAATAATAAAAAAAAAATTCGACATGTGCTGTCCGCCAACCCGCATTTGAGCAGAGTGGCAGATTCTTCCCAGCTCCAAAACCCTATATCAAAATGAGAGTAGGCCTGTGCTCAGTAGTGGGACATTTATAGGCTGAAACTTTACTTTTTTTTACTTTTGAGTTTTGATGTTTAATATTGATAGTTCATTATGCAGCAAGTTTTTTTTATACGTAACTTTAAAAAAAAAAACTTGCTGCGTCTCGGTAAGAAAAAGCAAGGCCAGCTTTGCCGTCTCCAGATGGTAGTGGACGGCATCAAGATTGGAATGTAGTCCCCTGATATTGCAGAAATCCACGGCAAGCGTGGTAAGGGGTGCCGAAGGTTTTTTGCTACGTTTGCCTCGAACAGTGTGGTAACAGAGCGGAATGGAAATAGCTTTTGAAGTACCAGTTTTCCAACTTATTTCAGAAGCTGCTCCGTATTTTTATTTCTATCCGGAGCTTTATCATTTTTAACCTGAATGTGGGCCATACTGATCTCGCCCCGATTGACGTCCTTGATGTTTTTTTTTTATTGGATAAGGTGACGGAACGAAAACGTTCACCCGATGGTGAGTGCAACGTCTGCCCATGACAGATGCTGTGTTACTCAGCATATTTATGTCTAGCACCACAGCGCGCTCGCCACATGTGTGCGAGTGTAAAGTGTAAAGCGATTGGAAAATACAATCCAAGATCGAAATTATACTTTTCGTTTTGTGTCTATTCTTCGGTAAAAGTGTACTATCATTTTGCCGTTGATCGAAATTTTGAATTGTTGCTGCTTGAACATTGCTACTTAGCTTAAAAATTATAAATATGTAATCATATAATTATACATGGATACGTTACCTGACCCTGTGAAAAAGTTATAAGTGGTTCAATAAATAAATAAATAATATAGTATTAAAGATTAAAAAGTGCTGAGAAAATACTTATTTAGATTGGTCTCGAATTTGTTAAGTATTCGAGTCATCACTCGGCCGATTGATTAAATAATCGAACATCAACGATATTCTTGTGTATATATACTGGACATTAACAATATCGTGAATGGGTTATCTTTATTTCTAGTCACTTAGAGTAAACAAAGTGTGAGGAAATGCCACACTATCGCATATTACACAATTGACACGGTTACTTCAAAGATATAAGTTATGAAGATACCTATCTAAATTATATTACGTATTATATGTTTAGAGTGATAAAAATGTTAACTTAGAAAAAACAGCATATTATACAATGAAAGAGCTTTTATAGGTTTACGTTAAAAAAAAATATTAATGAATCAACAAAATTTTCATCTTCATCATCATCATCATTTCAGCCTGTCCACTGTTGAACATAGGCCTTCCCCATAGATTGCCACAAAGTACGGTCCTGAGCCACCTGCATCCATAGACATCCCGCAAAGGTACTGTTGCCAACAACAACCGGCATAGGTGTGACATGGACGTTAGACATGATCTTCGTCTTGTCCATGTTCATCTTAAGACCTACCCGTTGGGAGACACTATTGAGGTTACTGAGCATAGTGCCAAGCTCCTCCAGCGGTTCTGCCATTATGACTATGTCGTCGGCAAATCGAAGGTGAGTGACGTATTCGCCATTGATGTTAATGACGAATCCTTTCCAGTCTAGTAGCTTGAAGATATCTTCCAATGCAGCGGTGAAGAGTTTCAGGGATATTACATCGCCCTATCTACACCTTTCTGCAATTGGATCGGTTTCGTACTCTGGTTCTGTACTCGGATAACCAGCCCAAGTTTCGACGGATTCAAAGACTTTCTCATAGTCCGAATACGCCAGACATAGTGGGCGATTGTACTCTTCGGTCTTTTGTATAATCTGGCGAAGGATATGTATGTTGGTCTATGGGGCTAAAGCCTTTTCGGAATCCGGCTTGTTCAGGAGGCTGGAAGTCGTCGAGTCTGCTTGCGAGACAATTTGTAGTGACTCTCGAAAACAGCACATAGACGCAGTTCAGAAGCGATATCGGTCTATAGTTCTTCAAGAGGGCATTATCGCCCTTCTTGAAGAACAGGACAACCGCGCTTCTGCTTCACGTTTCCGGCGTAGCGCCGCCGTGGATGACGGCATTAAATAGCTTCTGAAGGACTAAAAGTACCGGTTTTCCACCCGCTTTCAGTAGTTCCGTTGTAATTCTGTCATCAACGGGCGCTTTGCCATTCTTGAGCTGTTTGAGAGCCATACTAATCTCGCTCAGACTGACGTCCGGAATATCATCGGAACAGTGTCGGACGAGTTTGGCTCGTGGGTCGTAACTTACACTAGTATGTGGCTCCAACGAAGATGTGTACAGCAGTCCATAGAATCTGTCGATCTCCTGGATCTTCTTTTTGCGGCGGGTCTTGCAAAACTTTGCCCCCACGGCCTGGACAGTTTCCACCAGCCTCTCGTTCATAACGTCCACTGTAACGCAATCATCTAGGCATTGGCGATTATGCAATTCGAGCTGGAAGCGCTCGTAGTTTTTGGATAAGGGCACGTCATGGACGGAGTGTATACTTCACCAGAGGAGACCTCTCCAGCTTTACGTTCAAGTTCAATGTGCCTCTTATCATTCGGAGATCACTGCCGGTTTTCCACCCTAGCGATCTCCTGGTTTTAAATTTCCCTATGTCGACTTTTACGACCCCCACGGGACGAGATGGGGTGGTAGATTCTCTTATGACGCCACCAGATGGCACTGTAGAATAAGCTCAATGCATAAAGAATTTGTAGTTAATCAATAAATGTTAATTAAGTATAAAAACGTTGCACGGGTACGACGAACTCAAATTCTACCTTGAAATTTTACTTTTATCGCAGCCAAGGAAATTTCACCTAGCTGTTATTTGACATTTTTGTATCCATGCTAATATTAGAAATACGAAAGTAACACTCTCTGTTCCTGTGTCTGTTTGTGACCTTTTTACGGTTCAAACCCGATATTGACGAAATTTTGCACAGATATTGCATCATTGTGACGAAATAGTATTTCCCACGAGATATTTAAAAAAACCTATATCTACGCGGACGAAGTCGTTAGTTTGATATTCCAGAATAAAACGTATTATATGTACGTATTGTAGCGCATTGGATGAGCTTGTATAAAGGCTTCTGCGGTGGCGGAGGTGGATTGCAGAAAGGAAAACACTTCTTGTATACTTCTATAAATTTTATTACAACATGTCGTTTCAAGTTATGTCGCCACTCCCTAGAGAGACTAAATGACCGTGTTGCCACTGTAGATATTTAATAATTAATGTTGCAAACATGTTGCGGCCCCAAGATACAAAACCAATGAATTATAGGGTCTAATCAATCAACGTAAGGCATTTGAGAGATAGGCATTAAAACATTATAAATAATAAAAAACCAAATTTCAATAGATTAATAACTAAAAGAACAATAACTGCTTAAATAAAATGAATACATAACAAACATAATAATTAAAATAATGTACTATTTCAATAACTGGTTTGTACACACAGCAATGGTGGTCACAATTAATCAACAAAGATATGTTTGAGTAAAATTAACGTAAAATAAAAGAAAATGAATATTGGACAAATTATAAAGGCATCCATTCAATAATTATTATATCAATAAAACATAAAAATAATGTGTACTTTATAAACTATTCTATTAAATGTAACGTTTTATTAAGAGTTACTTTCGTTAATAGGAAAAATACAAACTTTAGTAACTGAGCGTAAATGTGTCTTATGATCAGGTGTCATGACTTCAAAAGCCCTAACATGATTGTCATTACCAGGAAATATTTTAGTGATGCGAGCCATGGACCATTCAAGAGGAGACGTATTGTCGTTTTTAAGAAGAACTAAGTCTCCTACCTTTATATTTGTAATTTTATCTTTCCACATTGGTCTACACTGTAACATATTAAGGTAATACTTATGCCAAGTTTTCCAAAATGTCTGTACCATATTATTTGTTAAATTCCAAAGCCTAAGCTTATTTATAGGTATATTACTAACATCATGTTCCGGATAAGAAACAAGCGCCGTGCCTGTTAAAAAATGACCAGGAGTAAGATAATTAAAATCGTCTGGATTGGAAGACAGCGGAAGCAAAGGTCTCGAATTTAAGACAGCTTCAATCTGTGTCAAAACAGTGTAGAGTTCTTCATAAGTTAATAAAGCCTTTTCTACTGTTCTTTTTAAATGGAACTTTGTACTTTTTACGGCGGCTTCCCATAGTCCTCCGAATACAGGAGAGTAACTAGGAATGAAATGAAAGTGGATGTTACAGCGCGTTGCGTAATTGGTTACCTGTGTTATATGGTCTCGAGAACTCTAAAGCTTGTACAATTCGGTGTATTGGTTCCTTGCCCCTTTAAACGTAATTGCGTTATCACAAAATACGTCACCAGGGATTCCTCTTCTCGAAATAAACCTTTTAAAACAAGCGATAAAAGTGGCAGTGGTTAAATCTGAGGCTAGCTCTATATGCACAGCCTTTGTCGTAAAACAAACGAAAAAGCAAATGTAACCTTTGCTTGTGATCGAGCGCCTTACTCGGGACAGCTTTACAATAACTGGACCAGCAAAATAAACCCACTTTCTGAAAGGGGCGAGCTTGTACAACTCTATGAACTGGTAAGGAACCCATAACCTGCTTTGAAACAGTGGCTTTTAACCTGAAACAAGTCACATACTGGATGCACGATCTTTTTCACTTCCCTTAAGCCATTAATAAGCCGAAAACCTTTCATTTAAATGTGACAGTAATAATTTTGCCCTAGCGTGTAATAATCGTAGATGCTCACTGTGAATGATCATTTTGATAATTCGTGAGGTTTTGGGTAATATTATCGGATGTGTCTGCGAGTATGGCAGATTTGAATTTGGCAACCGACCTCCTACACGCATTATACCGCTTTGATCAATAACCCTTTTATTGATGCAAGCATTTCAACGATCCGGTTATACTTTTGTTTAATTGCAAGCTTTGCATTTATTCAGATAAGATTAAATTTTGTTCGAGTTTTATAATGGTTAACAATGCATTTTGTAATTCTGTACTTGATAAATAATCAGTTTTAATCCTTTCACTTTTGGTTTTGCTTCTAGAATTGTTGATAAATCTTTGCACGTAAGCAAGAACCTCTTATCATAGAATATATTTTTGAGTACCTTTTAAATAGTTCAAATTCTTCTTTAGCAACAGTAAGTGCAATGATAGATGCTATTGAAACTAGACTTGCTTCTTCAGATTCATTATTATTACCGTTAATGTTCTCATAGGTCTTGATTTCGGGTAACAATGAAAATTCATTCAAATTAAACTTAAATTGACTGGCGTGAAGTAAAAGCAGGGCCATACCACCACATGTTGCTGTTCTGTAATTCATCAGGTTTAACACCACGGGAAATGTAATCAGCTGGATTATTGTGTGTATTGACATAATACCAGCTCCTGTCATTGGTTAACTGTTTGATAGTATTGATTCTATTTGCAACATATGCCGTTAGCTGTATAATTTGGGCATGTATCCATGCAAGAACTATTTTGGAATCAGATAATAAATACATATTCTGGACATTGATTTTTTTACTGATACACTTGTGTACCTTCATTGCAAGTTTTGCAAGAAGTAGTGCAGCGTTCAGTTCAAGTCGGGGAACCGTTAACGGTTTTTCGAGCGGATTAATTCGTGATTTCGAGCAAAGTAAGTACATGCTTACTTTACTTTTATAGACTATCCTTAAATAAATACAACAACCATAAGCAGGTAGTGCTAGACGCATCAGAAAAACCTATTAGTTCCAATACTGTAGCATTATTGGTAAAATGCTCCGAGGTATTGAAATAGGTTGCATTTTTTCTAAATTATTCGCAAACATTAACCATTCCTGCTTTAAGATCGTCTGGTAGGGGAGAATCCCATTCAATCTTAGCTGCCCACATTCTTTGAATGAAACTTTTTGCAAAAACTATTATTGGGGTGACATAACCCAGAGGGTCGTAGAAACTTGAGATATAACTTACTATTTCCCGTTTTGTGACTGTCTTGGAAGTACATGGTTTAGGACAACTTACTATAAAACAATCTGTTTTGACATTAAAATTGACACCTAGTGTCTTTAGATGTAAGTTTTGTTTCTCAAGATCTATGTCATCAACATGTTGCTCTTCAACAGGTATGTCTTGCAAAATTTCGGTAACGTTTGAAGCCCACTTATAGGTCTGGAAACCTCCCATTTTAAGCAGTTCTGTCAACTGTTGTTTAGCCTGTATAATTTTGCATTTGTCGTATTCTGAGTAAAGAACGTCGTCAACATACATAAAAGAATCGACAATAAAAGCAGCAAGAGGAAATTGTACTCTGTATAGTGCTGCAAGATGACTTAAACATCGTGTATCTAGTCTATAGGTAACAGTATCCAATTGTATACACCTAATTACTTCATTACTCTGGCTCGAAGGACCAAATTATGTAGCGCATTGGATGAGCTTGTATAAAGGCGTCTGCGGTGGCGGAGGTGGATTGCAGAAAGGAAAACTCTTCTTGTATACTTCTATAAATTTTATTACAATATGTCGTTACAAGTCATGTCGCTTATACTCCCTAGTGAGACTAAATGACCGTGTTGCCACTGTAGATATTTAATAATTAATGTTGCAAACACGTATTATTAGGTCCTTACATATGAATTTTGCGTTTTTTTATGGTAGGAATATAAAGTTGTTGTTTGAAATTTTTTTTTTAATTAATCAAAGTATGTACCATTGTTATCTACGCACTTTTGCTATCTCATAGGTAGTTTATTGATCCCTTTACTAAAAAACCATTGGGGCGCGAATCAATAAACTCTCTGAAGGCGGTTTGGACAGTCACACCGGAGATTGAATTTTTTGCCTTGTAAGAAGTTATCTAAATTCCGGAAAAAATGGTAATCTCTTGGAGCAAGGTCCAGGGAGTATGGTGGATGTCGCAGATATTCCAATTGCAGCTCCTCTAGTTAAGCGGCCGTCAGTTGTGCAGTGTGTGGTCTAGCGTTGTCCTGAAGCTGCAGTGGCCTAGAGCGATTGACCAGCCTCGGTGGTTTAGCAGCTAGTTCTTCCGTCATGGTTTACAGTTGCTGACAATAGATATCTGCCATCATCGTTACACCAGATTTTAAAAAGCTGTAGTGAACGACACCGGCACTAGTCCACCAAACACTCACAAGCAACTTTTTCTAAATAAAATTTCGCTTGGGGCAGGATTGGGCTGGTTCTCCAGGGTTCAGCCATTGCGACGAGCGCTTCCGATTATCGTAAAGGATCTACTTTTCATCACAGGTAATAACCCAATTTAAATTCCCTTCATTATTGTGCAGGTAGAGCAATGTAACGCAGCAGTTAACTGCGAAGTGGTTTGCGATGGATCCGCTTCCACAATAGCCTTTAATTCTTCATTATCCACTTTGGTCTCCGGCCGTCCACAGGGCTTGTTCTGAAGGTCGAAATATCCAGAACGAAAACGTTGGAATAAAAACGTACCGTATTTTCTTTTGCGACTGGTGTCGCCATACACATCGTTAATCCTTCGATCTGCTTCTGCAGCACTGGTGCCACAGTAGAACTCGTAGTCGTAAATAAAGCGATATTTCAAGTTCTCCATTGCGCGGCGAGCCAAAGAAAAAACTAATGAGGAAAAAACAAATGAATGAAAACAGTCACGTTTTCGAAACTCAAATATACCAGCTAAATGGACTTATAAATTTGAATTTGGATTCTTAACCAAAGAGGATATATTTATATTATATTTCAAATCAAAGTGGCCAGTACGACAAAACGCCAATTTCATACGTAAGGACCTAATATAATATTAGTATTGACATCGTTTAATTGCCACGTGGTTCGCCGCCCGTCACGTCTTGAGATACTAAATCGTTACGATTACGTAACGTTACGAGAATTGTGTCGTGTTTCTTCTACGGTATCCGATGCTAATTTCGGTCTTAGCATAGACTTTAAATTCGATTTGAAAAGGCCAATTCCGTAATATCATAGAAGCCGGTAGGCTTAAATTCAACATTTTACGGAATGAGACTGGGGTAGTAGATTCTCTTAAATAATATTGTTGAATTTTTAATATTTTTTAATGGAAGAAAATGAAAAGACGACTTGGCCCAATCTGCATTCGTTATCCTGAGACATCAGTTCGTTAGTATCTCCAGTAATTACAACAGTTAACAGTTTAACTTCTAAAAGTACAACCGAAACCGTAGTAGTTTGCACCAGTACTGTGCTTGACGGCTGAATAACTGGCACTGCGGTGGTACCTTCCTAGATGTATTCCCATAGGAATCCTACCCCCATTAATAAGTGACTATTTACCACGTATTTTTCTGTAAAAGAAAATATTTTGAGATAATTTGGATGGCTAAGAAATAAAAATATTTCGTCTGCTGACCCAACCTGGCCGACTTCCGGGCTTTGAGACGATCATTGACTTTGATAGAACATACAGTTCGGTCGCTAAGATAATGCGTCCCTGACAGATCGTGATTGAATGGACGACGTTACTTCGAAGTGGCAAATAATTTACGATAAAAATATCATTATCGTTTACTTACCCTACTATTGAATGATATCATTAAAAAATTATGTCAACTTGCAATATAATCGATAAGTATTATTATTTTGGGCTAAATTAATTGTTTAATTAATAAGAAAATATTATTGCACGTCGCATGGCGCGAAGCGGCGTCAGATAGTGCTTTATACCCGACATGTCAAGGTCAAGCGATTCGGCGGTTTTCAAATGCCTCTATCACAATTACACTTATATGCTATTTTGAATAGAATCATATAAAAAAAAAACACTTAAATTAATTCATTATAATTATTTTAGGCAAATCTAATATTGCTACTTTGAAAAAAAAAACAGTTAAAAAAAATTTGACACCTGGCGTCCGGATTTCTTTAGGGATGTGGTTACGATAACTGCCAAAAAATATAAAGAAAAATTATTTTATCTTGTTATTTTCATCTGTAATGGAAACGACTCGAAATATTTGAACCTAAATACTATCTGCGCTGTGTATTTTTGTAGTGATGGTCCAAAAATAAATTTAACATAATTATACATAATAACATAATTATACATCTAGGCGAAGATGATCAAGACAGCACCTCCTCAAGCGAAACGGATTCTGATTAGTTTGAATTGAACCAGTCGCAACTATTTATAAAATATTTTTTTATACTAAATATTTCCGTATATTATTATCGCATTTTATTTTCTTCACGCTAGTTACATTCAGAAATTACAATCCAGGCAAACAAGTATTGAAACTTAGCACTCTTTTCTTGGGTCGGTTGAGAAAAGTAAATTAATATTATTATTTATTGCCCATCGCTGGTCATGTTCAACTGACAGACGTCAGAAACGCATTCTCTCAGCTGACGGGCTGTAGTAGAAATCGGTCTTGGAGAAAGTAATAATAGTAAGTTTCTTTGGCAGATATTGTTGCCACGGAAAAGAGTAGCTACCCGTGTGTTCGATTGGATCTGATCTTAGGAGGACGTCTCCTGGTAAAACGTTCACCTGATGGTAAGTGTAACGTCTGCCCATAACAAATGCTGTCTCACCCAGAAAATTACTGTGTGACACCACACTGCGCCCGTCACCCTGAAACATCAGTTCTTAAGTCTCATGTGCTCAGTGATTACGCTAGCTCTCAGTGCCCTTCAAACCGAAACACAGTAATGTTTGCACACTACTGTCTCCCGGCAGAATAACTGGTTCCTGGGTGGTACCTACCTAGACGGATTCCTGCATAGGAATCCTACCACCAGTATTAGTACCACCAGTAGTAGTTAGGACGTATAAGTTATTTATTGAGCTTCTCATGTACCTCATAGATGTCGCTATCTTTCCATAATTTCCATAAGGCATTTCCAGGTCACAGTGTCAACATTCCATCAATGGAACGGCATCGCGAGCCACATAGTGCCGCTGTTGCTGGCATTCTTCATTGGCGCCTACAGCGATAAGCGCGGACGGAAAGCTATATTGCTCGCGGGTTTACTAGGGAAACTGTATTTCTCTATCATCATCACCCTTAATACGGTTAAAGGTGAGATTTTATTGAAATATTATATATGACCTCGAATCCGCGTTGACATTGGTTTAGATTAGACAGTATTAACAAAGTCTAAATTAAGTTTGAACATACGAGTAATTATAAGAGAATCAACGAAAATGGTGCATGTCAACTAGCTTTAGTAGTTCTCGAGTTATTCGCGTTCGTACAGACAGATAGATAAAAAAGTACTTTTATTATATATTCATGTACGATGAAGATTATATTCAAGTCATTCATATTTATTTCGAACCTATTTAATTTATTTTAATGGATATGTGTAAAAGCAAAATCATTATTTCAGTACTATACTATATAGCCGCACTGTCACATTATTTACTCACGTATTTTCACTTCCCAGCATGGCCCATAGAGTACATAATTTACACAGCGGCGTTCCCAAGTGCATTAACGGGGGCAGATCTATCGATATTCGCGGGGAGCTTCGCCTACATCTCCGACGTCTCGTCACTAAAGAACAGGACCTTGAGGGTGGGCATACTCGATATCGTTTACCTCAGCACTATGCCAACAGGCGTGGCTATAGGTATGTGGTATTATTTATTTAATAATACTGTGTTAGCTAACTGGAGGTCTATTTTGTAACGCTGGCAGGTTTTGATCGATTATATTTTGGCGTAAGAAGCTCATTCATTGGTTATTGGAATCAACAGAAACCGATCCTGAAGCCAACCAGAGTTGCACAGTAGAGCCCCTGATCTGACCTGAAAATCACACTTTTTTACATATACGAGTACTGCTGGAAAAAAATTATAATTTTGTTTTTTTTGTCTCGCGATATTTTTGATGATTGTGCAACAACCGTAGCTCACAAAATTATTTGGAATTGGAACGCAGCTTTTGTCCACCCGATTCCTAAAAAAGGCGACCGCTTAGATCCATCCGACTACAGGCCGATTGCTATCACCTCATTTTAGGAGCATGCCTCTCGTTGCCTCAGCCATTATCGTAATTCTTGGCGTTGATATATCGCTTGACGTTCTGTTTCGCGTTCACTTGGAAGGGAAGAGCATATTGAACTCTAAAAAGCTTGGCGTGCTCAGTATAGCGGGACAATACTTCGTGCCAGCCGCTTGCAACTTTACGTAGTATAATGCGGTTTCAAATTATTATTATTGTTTTGGTGTATTACCCTGGACCACGGGTGGGACCAGGACAGGTGGGGCGACCCTTTAACCGGGTCCACGGGTAATTTTATCTATTTCTAGACACTAGAGATTGCAATTCTATTGAAAGCTTAGAATCCTGACTACATCGATAACTAATGTATTAACTGCTGTTTGTGAAATGTGTGTAAATAAGTAATTTACCGGCTGCATGTCAGTGTGATCATCATGGTCGTGTTCTGGCAAATATATCTGGATCGCAGACGTCAAGTAAATTACAGCTGAAGTCTCCATCAATGCCAAGTTACTTAATGTTCACACGCTATGCTTTCTTACCTGAAAAGTTTATAACGCTCCGATAATGCAAATTTGTCTGTGGTTCAGTACTCGTAGTACACAAGAGGATGACCAAGTGATGTGAGCAACTAGTTGTCTTGATAATCTGTGGAGGTGACAGCCGAGGCCCGAGCGCTAGTTATCAAGAAAGTATCTTTCATTTTAAGTAATATCGAGTTTATGTCTACTACCTATATCGAGACACTCGCGCGAAGGCTGCACAATAAAATAATATTATTGAGCTATATAAAGATGACCCAGTTGGGTCAAGTATCTCTGGCTATACATCTCTGGCGTTATAGCCTGCTATATATATATATATATATATAGCATGCATATACAGGGTCATTCGTAATGTCCTACATTGCCCGGCAGGCTAGGCTTAGGGACGATGTGTATATGCCTCAAAAAATATAATAACCTCGTAGCGTGATACCTGTCGGAGATATGTCTACTTAAAGAATTTGCTGAAAACTCATAGGTGACTACCCTGTTATACAGCTGATCGAGTCAATGAACTCAGAATTATAATTGGGCGTTTTATCCATTGAGCTGCCATCGAAAGAAGTCGCAAGTACTAGAATAATATAAAGCTTAAGTAAATCTATTGTGAAGTAAATCTGTTACTATGGCGCCGTAGAAGGGTAATATAAATTAAATGGAGAAGAAAACGTATTTTGAATTTGTCTGGTTCGGGGCAACGACTTTCTGGATTAGGGTCGCGTAAACATTTCCGAAACAAATAATTTTAAAGTTTTGTATGGACATTTTTAGTAATAAATTTTGTCATACAAGCTTCACCGTTGTGTTTATCAGATCAAAGTAGCATGGGCAGGTGCCGGGATGTTATACCAACCATGAATAACGTTGTATATTTGCCGGACAAGGCATGTTCAGCAAATACGGTAAAGTACCAGGTAAGCGACCTTGGCCTCCCGAGCTGCTGCTGTTTTCTCCTACTCATTCCGAGATAGCAATACCTAATAGTTCCTCTCCCAACTTCTCTTTCCCTACTCCAAGTCCATTTCCTACCTAATACTTTTGCCTTCCTCTCCGCCAAGCCAGTGGTTGCCGTGCGAACGCAATGGAAAGCAAGAATTTCAACTCCTACCGAAATGGCGGCGACGCGATTCGACAACTTTTGTTTATTTCAGGGGCGAAAAGTGGGCGTAGATTGTCTCTGCCTACCCCTTATATGGTACTGAGGCGTGAAATTATGTATGTATTTACTATAATTCAATTTAATTTTTTCCAGGTAACTTCCTATATACAAAGGTAGTGAACCGATCGTTCACGATAATGTTCCTAATCAACTCTTGCCTAATGTTGATCGCTACAGTATACTGCATAGTATTCTTAAAATGGCAAACGAGGCCCGAACAGAGGTCTCTGAAGGAGGCCAATCTGACAAATCCCATTTCGGACTTTTTCGACCTCAGCAACATCATACAGACTCTGGTCACGCTGTCGAAGAAACGGCCTAACAATAGGAGGATCCTCCTGTGGTTCCTCCTCATTTCTATGGCGTTTTATACGTTCCAAAGAGGTAAGTAACTTTTTTATGTTAACTTTCTTTGTGTGGACTTCAGGATTTGTTAGATATTTAAAAAATCTTCGTGAAGTAGACTCAAGAAAGTAGTGGAATACAAATACAAAGAATGTATACAAATAAATAAAATGAAAGTGACTGTTTCTAATCCCCAGCTTTTTACTCAATGCTTATGAAAGTATATACGGTACTTATATGAAAAAAAAACATTTTTAAAGTTTTTGTCTATCTGTCTGTCTGTCTGTTTGTTCCGGCTAATCTCCGAAACGACTGGAATTTTAACGGGACTTTCACTGATAGACAACTGATATTATAGCTATTTTAATTTTATAAAAATAATTAGGGTTCTGAGCAAAAAAATTATAACCCCAAAATCTGATTCAAAAAGGGAAGTATATATGTATACGCGGGTGAAACCGCGGTGTACAGCTTGTTCAATATTAAGATCTTGATCTACTACTTTCCTGAGTCACAGTTTTAACTAGTTCGGGTACCAGAGGCTTCATATACTGCGTTGTATCCGTTTGCACACCATTGCCCTAAGGCAGAATAACTGGCACTGCAGAGGTTACCTACTTAGACGGATTCCTGAATAAGTATCTTCCCATCACCACCTATATTGATTTCAATGTTATATCGACAGAACTAAATAAATTAATCATTTAATAATATTATTACTACATCATGGATACTGTGTAATTTTTTCGAAAAAATGTACATACATACCTTCAGAAGAACTGATGTCTCAGGGTGACGGTCGCGGTGTGGTGCCACACAGAAATGTACTTATGTTGACAGCATTTGTTATGGGCAGACGTTGCACTTACAGTCAGGTGAATGTTTTGCTCGTCTAGTCACTTTCTGATTAAAAAAAAATTAAGGTTTCTAACTCAGTGTAAAATGTCTCTTGACCACTATACAAGTGTATCGTAGATAATATTAAACTAATATTCCAAAGCTGAAGAGTTTGTTTGGTTAAACGCGCTAATCTCAGGAACTACTGGTTCGAATTGAAAAATTATTTTAGTGTTGGATAGCTCATTTATCGAGGAAGGCTATAGGCTATATAACATCACGCTACAACTCTAAGAGCAAATATTTTTCAAAATTAAATGGCGGCTTAAACCGCGAGGCACTACTAGTACACGATAATATCCTTATTTTGAACTTTGTGAGTCACTACAGTTTAATGAAGCAAAATAAGTTAATTTGATAAGATCCGCATGCAAAATATAAAAATGGTGTATATTAACCTAGTTTTTTGAAGAGCACCGCCCGCCCCCCCCTCAGTAGCGTGCACAAGCAAACTAACACCGCCACCAGGAATCGCCACCGGGTACCCTCCGCCAACCACTACAATACTACCACTAGATAATATACACCACTGAAGTCGAAAACACGACACGTGTTTCGCCCCAAAACGAGGCATTATCAAGTGTCATAGACTCTACGACAGACGGCCGCCGAGTCTCGCCGAGTCTGATAACCTGGTGGCGGTGTTAGTTTGCTTGTGCACACTACTGAGGGAGGGCGGGCAGGTGCTCTTCAAAAAACTAGGTAATATAAACCATTTTTATATTTTGCATGCAGATCTTTACAAACCGCCGACCGCGTGGCGTAGTGGTTAGCGTACCTGACTTCTGCGCCACCGGTCCTGGGTTCGATTCCCAGCCGGAGGCAACAATTGTGCAAAAAAAAACACAAAATGTTGCTTTTCGGGTCTGGTTGTGTTGTGCATGTGAAATGTATGTTTGTAAAACGCACCCACGATACAGGAGAAAATCCTACTGTGGGGCTTCGTTTTTAAAAAAAAAAATTAAGTTACTTTTCTTCATTATAATGGATTTCCGCAAAGTAACGCCTGATTCTATTCACTACAGTTTGGTAATAGCGAAGCGAAACATTTTTACCGTGCGGGAATAGACCACTGCCTAACCACTGCGCCAACCGTGCCGTGATGCAATCCATTTATAGAGCCGTTATCGTTGCTTCCAGACGAGAGGCCAGTAATGTACCTTTACACGACGAATGTGTTTGGATGGGACGCAACCGACTTCAGTAACTTCAGGACCTACCTCAGTTCCGCCTACGTGATTGTCATGCTGCTAGGCATACCCTTGTTCACCAAGATCTTCAACTGGAGGGACACGGTGAGTGCATTCTTCTCCAAACATACTGGCGCTACAACGCTTCGAATCGTCATCATACTGAACATAGGCTTACCCCATGGGTTGCCACTGTATGTATGGTTGAGTAAAATTAACAAGTCTGTCGATGCGGTATAATAAAACTATAGCGTTCAGCTTTATGAAATACTCTATTGTATATAACGTATACAATAGGTTTACACAAAACAATTACTTAACACGATTACAGTAGTTGAAAAATCGAGAAGCATACAAGCACAGAAAGTTTACAGCAAATTTTATAAGTCAAGAAACTAATATGGACAAATGAATTAGACAGTAATTTAAAAGAACATTAGCAAGTGAACAGTAATACATAATGCATACGAGAGCGGACTACCTGTTAGGAATGTTGATAAAATATCGATAGTTCCATATTAATACCTAGATATCAACGGTCGATATTTTTTTATAATTTATGAGACGAAAAGAATATATAATTAAAGAATATAAAATATATAATGTTTTTAATCAATATACTTTATTTACGTACTTCCTACTACTTCCTATGAACGTGTTTAAACCAAGTTTTCTTAAGCTAGTAACAGCCGTAGAGAATAAACGAATATTTTGACATGTGAATTCCGTCGAATCGCATTGGGGCAGCGTGGCGAAATCTTCCCGGCTCCAAAACCCTGTCTGAAATGAATGAGAAGGAAGAAAGAAAGAAAATACATTTATTTGTAACGACACTACATTTACACAAACAATATTCAAAAAAAAAATGTTACAAAAATATGTCGTCACAAGTCGGTCCCAGCTCAGCATATGCCGGCTGTTAGCAACCGGCGCTGGTCTTCCGCTGAGGCCGTTTGGTGATATCACGGTCCAGCTTCACAAAAGCATGTGGAATATATATATATATATATAATATATATGCATGCATTATCTCATATATATATATATATACAGGTAATGCACTTAAACAATATATTTTTATAATGAGTATTATAATACTATTATATAATAGTATTATAATGAATATAACAAGGATAAACAAAAAAAATATTATCTCTAATGTAAGGTAAAAATAAATTAAAATTAAAAATAATAATTAAAAGAATCATGTTGTACAATGTGAATGAACTTTATTTTACTTATTCTTCAGCTGACACAGACATTCTGCAATATACTCGTACATTATCTTTGACAAGCGTATGCCCGCGACGTCGTCCGCGTGGATACAGGTTTTTTTAACATTCCGTGGAAACTATTTGATTTTTCGGGAAAAAAATGTACCGTTTGTCCGTCCCCAGGATGCAAGACATCTTTGTGCCAAATTTCGCCGAGATGGGTTCAGCGCTTGAGCCGTGAGAAGGTGGTAACATACAGACCTGAGGGACAGAGAGAGTTAATTTCGCATTTATAATATTAGTATGTATACTCATAAAATTTCATCATCTCAGCCTATCACTAGTCCAATGCCCAACATAGGCTTACCACATGGATTGCCACAAAAGTTAGTAGATCACATTTTGGGGTCATTTTGCCACGCATGGCAGACAGGTTGGCAACTGCAGTTTATTTATTCACATTTTCCAGGAAGGTGCTGCTGCCCATCGCCTGGTTTTCATTTTCCCTCTGTCGAATTTTACGACACCCACGGGACGAGATGGGGTGGTAGATTCCCTTAAGCCGCCACCACACGCCTTTGAGCCAAAATTTACTTTTTGTCAATTCCGATGTCTACAAACGACTGTGGGACAGAGACAGGTTGCTTTCGCAATATATATTTTGTTTGTTGTTTGTAACCAGGTGATAATAATGCTGGGAGCCGGTGCGCATATAACTGGTCACCTGATATACGCGCACGCAACGTCTGGCGCCATGTTGTACGTAGGAGCGACCGCTGCGGCGGTGGGGCCTTGTGTAGCGCCGCTGATTCGCGCCATGACATCCAAGGTGCTGCCGCCGGCTGAGAGAGGTAACTTACCACCGACACTGGTGACACATGCTGGTACCTGCCTGTAGCGACATCGCACATACGTCCCAACATCGCGCTATTGTAGTAACTGTGATAAGAAACATATACATACATACATAAGATCACGACTGTATCCCAAAAGGGGTAGTCAGAGACTGGGCACTCACTGCAAAAGCAGATGACTGCCACAATCCACGTTTCACCAAAACAATATAATGCACTTGGTGTGATAGGTGGTGAGCCCATCGCCACCATGCGCTGTTGGGTGCACAGTGCAGTTTAATTCCTTGCTCGCCTTTTACGAGATCCATTGGATGAGATGGAGTGGTAGTATTATTAGTTATTTTAGACATCGCACATACGTCTCAACATCGCGCTATTGAAGTTACTGAGATACGAAACATTTATACGACGTCTCTTTGTCGAATTGGATGAAACGACGAAAAGAGCGAAACGTTCACCTGGCGGTAAATGCAACGTCTGCCCATAACAAATGCTGGGTCACCCAGAACATTTCTGTATGACACACTGCGCTCGTCACCCTGAGACGTTAGTTGTTGTACGAGTCGTTGACGTAGAAGTCTCATATGCCCAGTGATTACATTAGCCCTCAGTGCCCTACAGACCGAAACGCATTAATGTTTGCACATTACTACTTCACAGTACCTACATAGTAATCTATATAATAATCGCGTGTGCGCGTGGCTCGTTAAAAGAATACTACCACTCCATCTCATCCAATGGATCTCGTAAAAGGCGAGTATGGAATAAAACTGCACTGTGCACCCAATAGCGCATGGTGGCGATGGGCTCACTGGTAGAAACGTGGATTGTGGCAGTCATCTGCTTTTCCAGGTGAGTGCCCAGTCTCTGACTACCCCTTATGGGATACAGTCGTGATCTTATGTATGTATGTATGTATAATAATCGCCAGGCGGATTGGCGGTCGCAGTAACAGACATGTCGCACCTTAGTCACCAGTTGGTATTTGCCGTCTGGCTATTTTAGAAGTAATACCGCAATCTGTCGCAAATATGATTTCATTTTTTTTTATTGTATAAATTGACGAAACGAGCAAAACGTTCACCTGATGGTAAGTGCAACGTCCGCTCACAACAAATGCTGTGTCACTCAGAATATTTCCGTGTGACACCACACTGCGCCCGTCACCCTGAGCCATCAGTTCTTAAGTATCATGTGCCCAGTGATTACGCTAGCTCTCAGTGCCATTGAAACCGAAACACAGTAATGCTTGCACACTACTGCTTCACGACAGGATAACTGGCCTTCTTGACGAACTGAACTTTTATGACGCCGGTGGGAGGAGCCCGAGCAAATCTGCCCGATTTAGTCACCTACACGACAAGTAGACACTGATGTAATATTAAATACTACCTGTGCCCCGCGGTTTCCTCGTACCATGTGCATGGTGCCTCGTCGACCTGAGCTTTAATAGTTCAACCCTTATCGGTAATGTTCGGTTCACTGCGTGCGGCTCCTTAATGCCATATCATGTTTCAAGTGTTATAGCAAATTTATATTCATACTAGCTGTGCCTCGCGTTTTCACCCGCGTATAAAAGCCGACCCCAATCGTTGATATACATATATACTTACCTATTTGAATCGGATTTCGGGGTTTTAATTTTTTTGCGCGGAACCCAATTTTTTTTTAAAAGTAAATTAAGCCTAAGTTATCAGGTATCTGTCAGTGAAAGTCCCGTCTAAAACGGTCCAGCCGTTTCGGAGATTAGTCGGAACAAACAGACAAACAGACAGATATAAAATTTTATAAATTGTTATTTTCTTATAAGTACTGTATATACTTTCATAAGAATAAAAAACATGTAAGATGCTGTTATTTTCTTATTACAAACAGACACTTCGATTTTATTTAAATTTCGATATATCGAATGAATTGATGAATGATGAGATGAAGAAATGAAATTCACGAAAATTTAAGTTAAAATTCCCTTTTTAATCAATTAGGTCAATTTATGATTAGGCATCGCATAAATAGCAATTTTCACACTTCAATTTTGGCATTTATTTAGAAATCACAGACAGACACTTCAATTTTATTATTGGTAAAGGTGTCCGGCTGAGTAGAGTAGTACCTATACCTACCTCATTCCTACCGAGGTGTCGTAAGAGGCTAAGGTGTTCAACGAACAGCCTTTATTCGTGCCGAAATAACACCATAATACGCAATGCTGTCACTATACTGCTCGTGGGAACCCAATGGGGAGTAAGATTTTTTTTAATCGTACCAAAATGGTGGCGACGTGGTTCACCCGTCACGTCCCATTTCCCACGGGGGCGAAAACGGGCTGCGTGTGTGGCCGCTGCCTATCCCCTAATGTGGGAAAAATACCCGACTGTATGTATTTATGTACGTGTGTTTCAATGCACATTCACATCACCCATATTAAAACATTTCCTCAGGCGTGGCGTTCGCATTCCTCTCGGTGATGGAGAACGCTGTAGCTATGTTCGCCGCCGTGGTCTACTCGCAGCTGTATAAGGCGACGTTGGACACAAATTATGTGAACGCCATTTTCTACCTCACCATGTCTACACAGGTCATCGTGTTTTTACTGTCATTGTAAGTATTGTTATTAATTTGCACTGTCTGAAGCATGTATAATTATTGTTAGCCTATCCGCCAATATCAGTGCCGACAGGTGTCGTGAACGTCAGTGTCAGGGATGGCACCATGTACCTTATTTAAAGAATGAAACAATTGCAATCGACAGCTGCCGTGCATGTTGAACAGATTCCCAACAGATGGCGCTTTCTACAATTAAATTAATTCAATCCTAAAAATCATTTTAACAACCACATTAATTTTGAGAAGTTCACTTATTATTCGTCATTAGACGGAAATATAAGGGACATTTATGGATAACATTTTTATACGTTAAGATCGTTACACCATTCAAAAATTATTAGATTTTAATTAACTGCATGGTCGATACCACCCGATCTCATCCCGAGGGTGTCGTAAAAGTCGACAGAGAGCAGAACCAGAAGATAAGCAGCAGCATCAGCCTGGAACATCTGAATAAAAAAACTGCGGTTGCCAACCCGCCTGCCGAGCGTGGCAACTATGGCAATATCCCACCAAAATGAGAGCTACAAACTTTTTCAGCAATCTAAGAGGGAGGCCTACGTTCAGGCAGTGGATTAGTGATAGGATGAAATGATGATGATGATGAATTAACTGCATTTGTTTTGCGCGCTTTGGAAATGCGAAAGCAACGACTTTTGTTTCTTCAAGGATTGTTATACTTGGATGAGGTTTTACAGCTTGTTGTAGTCAACCGTTTAACATAGACGTGTGGGGATTCCACCACATTATTACGCACACCCCATATATGCACACAGAAACACAGTAACACTTACACATAAACACATACAACACCTACAGTAAACGTAATTAATTATATATTCTGTAACCATTAGAGAACAAGCATTTAACACATTGGGACCATTGTGGATCGACGTTTTACTAGACGTCAACGCAAGAGCGGCCGGGGATTGAACCGCGGCGCTCGCGCATATTCTGTTGTAAATTACAACAGAATATGCGAAGTCTAGCCGCAGAGGCGATCTGCAGGTAAATAATGTATTACAACTTGTAATACATTAGTTACCTGCTGATCGCCTCTGCGGCTAGACCCCTGTAACAACTTTACCGCCCGCAGTTAATCACGTACAGTTTATTTGTTAATGCTATCTCTTGCTTTCTCGTTTGTGCTATTCTTTATAACTAGTGTTGTGCTCGTTTCCCTTCTGACTCTTTATTGTAGTGTGCTTTGTGTCGTGGATAAGACGTTGAACGTAAATACAAACTGTTTTCTTCACGTAACCTACGACGCCTTACGCCATTTTGACCTACAGACGTACTGTAGGTAGTATTCTGAAAACGAGTTGTTTTCATACTTTGCAGGTTCTGGTTGTGTTGTAATTGTCCCCGTGTTTCTGACACTGCATTCTAGCCTACCCCCGATCTTATCGCAAAAAGAAGTTAATATTTTATGTTTTTCAGTTCAACCGAAATACTATTGAAAGGGCAACGTTTGGAGGCGTTCATCAAGCAGGATGAAAAACGGATTTCTATCACTTCTTGACATTCTCCACCACTCCCGATAAGACGGTGGCCGGAAGGAACGACGAATTTTCTAGGGATATATCAGATATTAAGCGTTAGTATAAAAAAGCTCAAAATTAAAATAATCAGTTGATATAAATCGATTAGAATTTAACATTTTAGATAAATGTTTCGCTTTAAGCGCTGTAATAATAGCGCGCTGTGATTTTAAGGCTATAATATAGGTAGATTAAGTTTTAACCATTTTAGTATTATTTGTTAAATACTTGACAATGTTTTCCCGACATCTAGTTAAAACTGTTAAAAAACGACTACACGCTCGTCCTGAACTATAAGAACGGGGGTACGAACTTACCTCCTTGCAGTGTCCGAGACACTGGGACAGTCACAATACAACCAGACCCGAAATCCAAAAATTTGTGCTTTTGTTGTTGTTGGATTCGAACCCAAAACTAGAAGTCAATTACGCTGACCACGCGATCACTAGTTAATAGAGGTTGGATATGTAGGTATTTGCTCTATCCATTTATTTTCACCTTGCATATCTGATGTTACTTTTTATGTAGTAGGAGGATTTATCAGATACCAAAGTTCTGTAGTGGACTAGTGATAGGCTGAAATGATGATGATGATGTTGTGAACTGAGTGGCATGCCCGACGGACCAAGTGTATTGTGTGTAGTGTATACTATGCTGAAAACCGACAATGACATCCATAGACAAAGCTTTAGCAACTGTTGGTTTAGTATCTGCTAGAAAAAAGTAATTGTAAAGTCAACACAGGAATGATAAAATTCAAATGTACTTCAGCGGTCTGTAGTCATTACTGTAGTGTATATGTGACCGCTTGGGCTAGTGGTTAGAGCACCTGCCTACCACACCTACCACGCTGGCGTCCTGGGTTCGAACACCAGCCGGAGCCAACATTTAATTGTCCTTGTCTCTCTGACACTGCATCTTAGCCTACCTCCGATCTTGTCGCATGAGTGTTACATCGGGCAAGGATGAGTTGGGACGAGTGAGTGATCCTGTTTGCGCGTACACTTGTGGCACTATAATATCGCCTGGGCAGTTGATAACTTCCGACAGGGTTCGGTAGTAGTGGCCGTGGTCGAAAGTCGGCCACGATAATATCATATTTCTACAAGTCTAAACTTGAGCAAGTTTAGACTTGTACAAATATGCAAGAATAACTTTATTTTTTTTATTAATGTCGCTAGGTAGGTACCAAGTAACACTGCGACGTTTATGGGCTATCGTGGTACGTAACGTAGATCAACGACCAGCTCGTCTCGATAATTAATAACATTAAAAAAATAACGTTGCCAACGTTTCGCCCACGCGGGAAACGAGACGTGACGGGTGGCGAACCGCGTCGCCGCAATTTTGACACGAGTCAAAAAAAAATTACTCACCATTGCGTTCCCACGGACAGTATAGTGGTAGCATTACCAGCATATTATGGTGTTATTTTGCACAAAGGCAGTCCTTAACATGCCTTAGCCGCCTCCTACAGCACCTCGTCAGGAGTTAGATGGGTGCTATTGTAGTCTACCGGGCACCTATCGGCCTATAGCTATGTAAAAAAAAAACTAATCCAGGGTACATTAGTAAATGCATTCCAAACAATTAAAATAGCTAAAATATAGTGAGATATTATATCGTGTCCCTTTTTGGGGACATTCTATGGCGCTATTCAGTGCGACGCGGATGATCTGCGCGGATGTCCGCGACGGATGGTCGAATGTATTAAGCGTATAGAGCGCGTTCAGTGCGATGCGGAGCGCCCGCGTCGAGGAGAGCAATCCGCACCCGGATGGAAATCCGTCTGCACCGCGCCTCCGCGTCGCGGATCTCCGCACGCCTGTTAGAATAAAGAAACAAATTCTCCTCTAAGAAGCATTTTCTCAACGATTGGGTGCACAAAAATCACTTATGAAGACGTCTTCTGCTGTTTAATAAATGACGATGATGATGTTCTCCTAGACGATTTCGACCACGGCGACACCATCAACTGCGCAGGAGATATTATAGTGCCACGAGTGTACGCGCAAACACAGAGGCACTCACTCGTCCCAACCTACCCGCGCCCGATGTAACGCTGATGCGATAAGATCGGAGGTAGGCTAGGATGCAGTGTCAGAAAACACAACACAACCAGACCCGAAAACCAACAATTTGTGTTTTAGCACAAATGTTGGCTCCGGCTGGGATTCGAACCCAGGACCCGCGAAGTCAGGTACTCTGACCACTAGGCCACGCGGTCGTCGTTTAATAAATAGGCAGCAACAAACAACGGTCTGCAGAGAACTGAACGATGAATTCATACGCGACGGACGCGTGTTCTAATCCACGCGCGGGTGATCCGCTACGCACTAAATAAGGCCTAATATAGGACGTAATATGTCAATTTTGACCCTTTAATGTATATATGTTTTTGGTAATAAATTATTTTCAATCTGTTTTTTGTCTGAAATTTAATAACGCATGAAAATGTATTTAAATGGTGCTCAAGGTCATCCCCATGTATTTTTTTTATGTATGATCATCAGTCATCATCTGCGAAATTTAGTGATAATTATTTTAACGGTAGTAACTCTGATTGATAAAGTGAGAAACAGCGTGATAAGGGAACGTTGCGGTGTGGATGAAGATGTAGTGAAAAAGATAGAGAAAGGCATGCTTAGATGGTTTGGACACGTAGAGAGGATGAATGAAAGGAGATTGACGAAACAGATTTATGAGGCCCAGTGTGAATGGAAAAGCCGGTAAGGGTCGACCTAGGCGTACGTATCACAATCAGATCTGTGAACTTTTGAGGAAAGGTCACTTTCAAAGTACCCGCAACCGACGAGCGTGTGTGAAAACGCTAATGAAAGTAGAAGAAGCTAAAGATGTGTGTCAGGATCGTAGCGAGTGGAAAGATGTGGTCTCTGCCTACCCCTATGGGAAAGGGGCGTGACTGTATGTATGTATGTATTTTAACGGTAGACGTATTCAAAAATATATAGGAAAATTATCGAAGCTGAAGTGGCAATGGGCCGCCCACATAGTTCGTAGAACTGATAATCGTTGTGGAAGAAATGTTCATGAGTGAAAAGCGTAATCACTCTGGACAGGGCGCCAACTATCACCTTTTTACAGAAGGTCAAATAATAAAATGAATAAATTTGGCTCAAGATCGTGTTTAGTTTCAACCTACAGGTATAGATTTAGTGATAGGCCGAAAAATAATAATCATGACTTTGTTTATTTTTGTACATACCACAGTTATTTTTATATATACGTGTGTGGTGGCGGCGGCGGGTTTAGAGAATCTACAACCCCATACATACATACATACACAAGATCACGACTGTATCCCATAAGGGGTAGTCAGAGACTGGGCACTCACTGCAAAAGCAGTTGACTGCCACAATCCACGTTTCACCGAAAACATTATAATGCAGTTGGTGTGATAGGTGGTGAGCCCATCGCCACCATGCGCTGTTGGGTGCACAGTGCAGTTCCTTACTCGCCTTTTACGAGATCCATTGGATGAGATGGAGTGGTAGTATTCTTTTAACGAGCCGCCACCACACGGCATCTCATCCCGTTAATGTCGTAAAAGTCGACAGAAGTAAAATTAAAATCAGAACATGGGCAGGAGCATCGTCCTGGAACATCTGAATAAATAAACTGCGGTTGCTAACCGTAACTATGAAAAAATACTGTAAATTGAAATTGAAACCTTATTCACGTTGAGATTAAGTTCAAAAGCGCCTGAAGCTAGTGCACATGATTTTACCTTTTACATTTTTACATTTTACAGCACGAGGCTAGTAAAAAATAAAATAACACTGACCCAATATGGATAATAGATCAAACTAAAAATTAAAGAAGTTATCGGAATATATACAACCTTTTTAGACAAGCGTTAACGTTAGCGACAACAGAATTTTATATTTATTTCCAAAAATTTTAAGTAATTGTTTCTGCCCCTCTCCAATCTATTTATTAATTTTTACTGGCCCGGGATCGTATCTGGTTTGGTCATCCCAGGCTTAGACGATAGAAAAACTTGAGGTTATTTTTATGTACTTGTAATATAGTCTTTAGTGACCAGACAAGGATTCAATCTATTGCTTCTGTACCGAATTTTGGATTACTATTTGATGTTGCAATGCGCGCATATCCCATATTGTGTTTTGTTAAGTTTGTTAAGTCTTAAGATCAAGTTAGTCGAATATACTAGAATAAATTTTGCGTTTGGAAACGTAGTTATTAGTAGTATTATTATGTATGTGCAATAAAAGATTTATATGGTATTAATAAATTTTATTTGTTACTGTTCAGTGTGTTGTTTCATTGTAAAAAGCCTTTACACATTCCGCTATTAGCCACATGCACAATTACACGTTTGTACCAGTAATGATGTACTACTGACGACCGTGTGATCCAATGGCTTCGCAAAACAGAACGCGTACTTAACGACGCGTTATAGCGTCGCGTTTTAACGCAACGTACTATTCACCAGAAAAACAGTATGGGTTAACGACATCAATAAAATGAGAAAGGAATTAGGACAATATCATCGTTTATGTCGCGAACTTTCCCCACATGAAGACCGTTTTATTACATGTTTATTGCTGTTTTTATGAGAATTATCCTTAGTATTATATAAGCAAGGGTGTTTCCGAACCAATTCCATCAGATTTTCAGTCATAATGCAGTATTATTACGTGTAGTCGGACGCTAAAATAAAATTTTGTTAACAAATACAACGTCGCTAACGCCGCGACAGAGCGTTGCGTACTGCTAGTGCCGGCGCTCTGTTTGACAGTTTATTACCGTCATAGGACAACACAGTTGGGCGCTATAGCGCGGCGACAGGCTAGCGCTCTGACGCGCGCCGTACGTGTTCTATTTGGTCAGACTACGTGACTATTGCGCCGCGAGTCTTTGATTCGAATCACACCCAAAACCAACATATGTTTAAAAATACAAATTCTTGAATTTCGTGTTGTCATTGTCCACGTGTCTCTGACACTGCATCCTAGTCTACCTTCTATCTTAGCGCATGAGCATTACATCGGGCACGGGTAGGCTAGTACGAGTGAATTCCACTGTGTTGTATATACACGTACACTTGTGACTCTATATATCTTGAGCAGTTCCCACAGTAATCGGAGGGTGTCGCCGTGTTCGAACATAGGCCAGGATGACATGACCTAACGACCGTTTTTTAGTTGTCATCTGCTCGTAAATTTTTTACGCGCATTATGCGTAAAAAATCCCTCTCCGTGCGTAATATAACGATTGCACGAAAATTTCAGACATTGAGTTTACCATACATCCTCAAATCAAATCCAAATATGGGATTCGGAATATTTCTGGACAGATATTAGCAAACTATCTAAAAAAATAATTTAAATTTTTTTAAAGTGATATTATAATAATAATAATTTATTTTCAAGTATCAAAAACTCATATTTTGTTAGTAGCACAGAACTTAATATAGTTCTCACAATATAAGGAGTAGACAGAGACCGCACATGTAGCTCATTTTACGGCCCCGCGGGAAAAATTTCATGACGAACCACGTCGTCACAACTTGGGAACGAGTTAAAAATAATTTACTCCCCATTGCGTTCCCACCAGCAGGAAAGAGGTAGGTGCTATTCTACACTGCCGGACACCTGGGCAATTTAACAAATTAATCCCTCGGGAACACAGCACCACTCAAAAAACAATTAAAACTACGTTATATCTCATGCCACAGACATTTACTGAAAATTATTTTTTTTACACATCAATAATCTCATGTAATGATTTATAGCATTCTAAATATGTTTTAATACAAAGTTAGATTAGAAATAACTAACAAACTTTGATGATCATGCACTTTTAACCTCAGTTTTAATGCTAGGAACATTTTATATAATCTCTATAAAAAATATACCGAAGATACAGAAATAATTCGTTAAAAACTAAACGCCTTAAGACTTAGATTTATAGAATAATTAGGCGTATGAAATACCTCATATTTTTAATTACTCTCAATGATATACAAAAAAAACCCAGATACACAGTTTCATACAAAAATAACTTAAAAAGGGCCTCGATCGATCAAAATATAAAAATAAAGACTTCCGATTAATTAAACACAATTTTAATCTTATGCCGCTTTTAAATATCAACTATCGTTCCAAGTTTTGACAGTCCTTACATTGATGCGGTTGACGTGATGCTAATGAAAATGAGCGCATTGTGCGGTCTTTTTTGGGGACGTTTGAGTAGCTGACTGTATCCCTTTTTTTGTTTTTTGTATATCAATGATTACTCTGCAGATTCTATGGATACATTATTCGAGAAAGATTTATCTTATCTAGAACTTAACATTTTAAAGAAACTGTTTAAATGTAGTTTATACTAATAACATGCAAACAAACCAACAGTTGATACAAACAGTTCTTTGTCTTACGGAATCCTCAATATTTAAACTTGGCTCTGTCCTAGAGAGTCGCCAATGTTAATAAAATGCTTTTAGTAACACATTTATCATCTCGCGTCCATATTCATGGGTATTTCAATGAATTTGTTAGAAAAAAACTTAAAAAACTGTTATTTCTATCATCGTACCACGTTTGTATTGAAAACACGAACATGAAAATTACAAAACATTAACAATAATTCATTGCATAATTAAAACGTAGTAGGGAAGGTTCTGCAATGACCCGACGGTCGACATAGAGCTCGGTGCATCTTCAGTGATGTTGTCGCTTCAGAATGTCTTGCGACATTAAGTCCGTCCTTTGTAATTTTTCCTTTTTGAAATTAAATGTAAATTTACTTTAATGTTAATAAAACAAATACATGAACTTAAAGTTAGGAGAAAAAAACATAAGGTTTAAAATGTATTTCTGTGTGTGTGCTTTGTGTAAGTTTAAGCATTAACTTAAGACACCATTCGTTGTAAAGTAAATTAACAGCCTATGTCCCACTACTGCGCACAGGCATCCTCACAATTATGAGAGGGTTTAAGAGCCGGGTAGAGTCCGTAACTTGTCCTCGAAATATTCTTATTATTCAGAAATGCAGGTGTCCTCACGATGTTTTCCTTCACCGCTGAGCACGTTAGTCAGCTCTAAAAATTGCAGAACAATTTTAGAGATGCCGGCACCGGCGATCGAACTCGGGTCACTCTAGTACTATTAAATCTAAGACAAGTGCCCGGCGCATGAGCTACCACGGCTTTTATTAAAATTAGCTGTATTAAGATTAAATTATTTAAACCGTTAATATCGAAACAAAATTACATACAGTCACGCCTTTTTCCCGTATTAGGAAAACTTGGCAGTCGCGGAAAACAAGACTTGGCGGGTCGCGAATCACGTACGAATCAAAAAAAATCTTACTCCCCATTGCTTTCGCACGAGCAGTATAGTGACAGCATTGCGTATTATCGTGTTATTGATATGTCTACGGAAAACATACAGCATTGTTATGAAGAAGCTGTGTGTACTTAGCCTTAAATCTGTAGTCTATACTTGGTCATTGACAAACTTGAATGTAGTTCTGCCTTTAACTGCTAGGTGGGGGTAGTGTTAATAGCCAGCAAGAGTTACGACCGCCGATGAGTTGGTTCATAACATTGTGTACTTTCGCCGAGTGCAGACGAAATAAAAATCGTTCCGAAATAATTTGCGGAAATTAAGTTTCCAGCGTGTTAAAAGATTTTAAAGATTAGATACAATCTTTAAATTTTAATTTAGACTAATATTATATTCTCGTAATGAATCCCGCGTCTGAAAACGATACCGATAACGATAATCTCGATCCACGAAGTTTATTAAATTCTCCAAGAATCGAAAGGGATCTTACCGCCGTTGACGACACTTCGTGTTCAGGCAGTTCATCGTTCTGCGAAGGAGAAGACGAGGAGCCTATTTGTAAGAGACGAAAACGGGATTTAAAGGTAACGACTAACCCTCGGATCGAGGCCTCATGCAATCAGGTCAGTGCTCTTACGAATATTATAATGCATCAACAGTACGTACCCAACAATAACGTTACACCACTAACATACGAAGTTCTCGAACTACCCGACAAAAATGATACCGAATTTTAACTAATCCTTCGACATTGATGTTAAAATAACTGGGATTAGGATTTTTAAGACCGATTTTGATGATAAAAAATCATCGAAACGGATGACGAAAACCGATTAAAAAGTTAATCAACCTACAACATATTAACCTTCCCACATAGCAGCATGTTTGTTATAATAAAGCACTGAGTGATATAATTGCTCAACCGGGTTTCTGTGACCTAAAATTTACTGATGAAATGTGTTAAAACAAAGGAAAGTACTACTTAGCACCCACAGAGTTAGTCATGACTGGACTAACCAATGCTTTACTGTACCAAAGGGAACTGCTACAATCAGGTTTACAAGACATCGTTGACTGGGCTCACAAAAACCGTTCATAGTTAAATTCTGATAATCTTTATAACAAAATTACTGAACATTTTGGAAAATCGTCTCATTCATACAAAGTATCTGTACAGGCGTTGCAAATTGTTTGTGGTAAGAGGGCCGATGTGTAGAAATGATACGTCAGAGATTGATTTCCGAAATTTCTGAGAAAAATATTCAAGTTTTTATTTGACAAAAGTAAACAGACGTCACTTATTCATTCACTTAGATGAGAATGAGGCCCTCATTTTTGGTTGTCACAATATCAAGCTTCTGAATCTAAAGATATGTCAATCTCTATAAGAAAATTTAACTAACCTACATCTACATCTGCTACACATATTCAACCTAAAAATATTTTTTTTCGGTAAATTGGCAAAAGGCAACACACAAAGCATGGATAGAAGAACAAAAAGAACAATAAAAAACAAAATTAATTTCGTAACGACAAAAAGAAAAAATACCCGACACATTTCAGTGGGGGTCATTTAATGAAGTTCAGACACCGATGGAAAGCTCTGGGCGCCACCAAATTTATAATGACGGTAATCTCGGGTTCACGAGTACCGCTATTCAAAAAACCCCCTCTGATAATACAATCAAAAAGAACCATGAAGCGAAATGCCACAAAATCATCTCCTGCAATGTCTCCAATGATTCGAGAGCTTTTAGATCGAAATATACTACAACCAGTTGTCGAGAAAACACCAAGTATTATCTCAAAGCAAAAGCCCCAGAAAAATCTGGGGAAGAAAAGCGATGGATCAATGCGTCCAATTGTAGATCAACGAGAATTAAACCAGTTCGTAAAGACGAAACACTCTCGGTTAGCTTCTCACACCTCAGTACCAGATTTCCTCCAACCTGGAGGTGTTGACCCAACACATTGGGTGATAAAACTAGATATCTCTCAGGCCCTATAGCGGAATCTCATCGTACTTTTTTAAGAATCGATTATCGAGACCAGTTATTACAAATGACGTGCCTACCTTTTGGCCTTGCTATACCGCCACACCGTTTCTCTTCCATAACATGCTGGGTTGCGTAGACCTTGCGTGCAAAAGGATGTCGAGTGCTAGTCTAGACAAGCCGAGCCAAGAGGAAATCGTGTAGGTACACGATTTCCTCTTGGCTCACCAAAACCAATCCACATTAAGTCTTTAGGCTGCGGAAGCCGTGAGACACTTGGAACAGCTAGGCTGGCAAATCAATTTTCTAAAATCGGTGCTGGTACCAACTCAAGATTTAGAATTTAGGATTCGTTGGGAAACGGCGATAAATACTATGTCCTTGCCAAAAATGAAAGTAATCAGCCTTAACAACACCTTAGATCAGACTTTACAACAAAGTTATATCAACCTTCGCCGATTACAAGGCCTATTGGGTCAGTTTAATTTTGCCAACTTTGTCATAGCACGGGGGCGACTACTTTGCCGGAACTTGCAAATATTGGCGCTCCGTTTCAACAACAAACGACTACGCCACGAACAGACACTCAAGAGAATATTGATGGCGCGGAGCCTCGAACCTAACACTACCGATACACAAAAAACCTGCAACCCATTTCCTAGCGACGGACGCTTCCGATTCGGGATAGGTGCTCAACTACATGGAAAACTAGTGTCAGGTGTATGTACAGCTCAACAATGGACATGGCACAGCAACCAAAAAGAATTGTTCGCGGTGACAGCGGCAATCAAGATGAACGTCAACATGTTAAAAGATTCGCGTGTACTGAGTAAGCTGAAGTGGCAATGGGCCGGTCATATAGCTCGTCGAACCGTTATCGTTGGGGAAGAAAGGTTCTCAGTGGCAATGGCAACCTCGTACCGGCAAACGCAGTGTAGGGAGACCACCCACTGGATGGAACGACGACCTGCACGGTTTTGCGGGAAGTCGATGGATGCAGGTTTTGTGGCAATCTATGGGGGAGGCCTATGTTCAACAGTGAACTATGGTAGGCTGAAATTATGACGATGATGTGTACTGATTCAGTCAGACAACCAAACATTGAGTACTTATATTCGGAAAGAGAGAGCCACAAAGTCAACGGCGCTAACATTACAACTGTTGCACTTAACCGACAAGTTCAAAATAGCGGTCTCAGCATATTTTCTCCCGGGGAGATACAATATAATAGCAGACAGGTGTCAGGAATGGCATCTTTTGCCACAGGCGACTACGGAAGTCTTTCTAAAGCGGTGCCGTCTAGAAATAGATCTGTTCTCATCGCAAAAGAACTGCAGTAGTAATAAATTACGTATCAATAGACTGCAGAGATCAATCGGCAAGTTATACAGACGCCTTCAGCAGACCCTGGAGATACCTGCTGGCATCGGTGTTTCCACCTTAAAACCTTCTTCCGAGAGTACTGGCACACCTGAACAATGCCACAGATACTTACCTGATAGTGGCTCCAGAGTGGCCTCAAGTGTTCTGGCTTCAAGACCTGAAATCCCGTGCACTAGATCGTCCGCATATAATTCAGAACCTGTCGAAGAACTTAATAGATATGACAATCGCACAGACTCCTCCACAAGTGCAAACACCAACCCTGAAAGTCTGGAAAATTGGGGATTTTTTGAAAAATAGCTGGCGTCCATCCACTTTAGCGACAAACTTACCAGCAATGAGAAGATGGGTCACCTGGTGCTCCAGCTCTGGAGCTAACCATAAGTTTCCTGAGCCCGCTGACATGGCTAAATTCCTAATAAATCTGTTTCTGAAAGAAAACTTATGACACCATTCTTGTACGCAAATCGGCAGTTTTCTCTTTCTGTGGTCCTCATGTAGAGCAACAATCATTTTCAAATTTTATAATAAAACGTAAGGCGATTGGAGTAGCCAAACTAAAGATAGCTATAGCACCATTCACTTGAGATCCGAAAATAGTTTTAAGCTGGCTTTCATCTAACCGCCCCAAACTCTCTTATTGAAATAGCTCGTAGGACAGCAACGGTACTCTTGCTGGCCTCGGGGCGAAGAGTTCATGATCTCACTTTACCCATTTTCTTCGTCAATCTGCATGGATGATTTCAATGCAAGAAAATAAAGATATATGCCGAGTTACATAAGTCAGAACTTTAATAGAAAAAAGTATGACTTCTCGACATACTTTTGTCTATTCAGTAGTTTGAAGCCAGAAATCTAAATAATCTTTTCGTTTCGGTATGTGGTAATATAAAGGCAATATTATAAAGGCAAGGTAATATAATATAATAAAACCGATTGGCGGTCCCCACTCTTTGCTGGTTATAAACACTACACCCACCCAGCGGTTAAAGGCAGAACGGTTACTGGTAGGTAGGATTCCTGCATAGGAATCCTACCACCTCCTCCTGCCGTGAAGCGGTAGTGTGCATGCATTAGTGTGTTTCGGTTTGAAGGGCACTGTGAGCTAGCGTAATCACTGGGCATTTGAGACTTAAGAACTGATGTCTCAGGGTACGGGCGCAGTGTGGTGTCACACAGAAATATTCTGGGTGACACAGCATTTGTTATGGGCGGACGTTGCACTTACCATCAGGTGAAAGTTTTGCTCGTTTCGTCACTTTATACAATAAAAATAAATGTCAATGGCCACACAGCTTCTTCATAACAATGCTGTGTATTCCTCTCCGGCATATAATATCGGTTTTATTGTTATGATAACCGTTATATTAATAAAGGTTGCCCGTGCAATACCTTAGTCGCCTATTACGACACCTCGGTGGGAACTCTTTCCTCTTTGAATATATTCAAGTATATTCAATAAATGTATACATGCCGCTGAGCAAAACGTAACCTAAAATTACAATTAACAATTAGCCGGCAACGGAAAACGAAGTCGGGTTTTTTATGAAAGAAAGTACCGAGGCGAGCAAATCGTTTACCTGATGGTATGTGCAACGTCTGCCCGCAACAAATGCTGCGTCACAAAGAACATTTATCTGTGACACCACACTGCTTTACTGGTGGTAGGATTCCTGTGCAGGAATCCGTCTAGGTAGGTACCACCCCAGAACCAGTTATTCTGCCGCGAAGCAGTAGTGTGCAAACATTACTGTGTTTCGGTTTGAAGGGCACTGTGATCTAGCGTAATCACTGGGCATATGAGACTTAAGAACAGATGTCTCAGGGTGACGGTCGAAGTATGGTGTCACATAGAAATATTCTGGGTGACACAGCATTTGTTTTGGGCGGACGTTGCACTTACCATCAGGTGAACGTTTTGCTCGTTTCGTCACTTTGTACAATAAAAAAAAAACTGCGCTCGTCACCGGAACTCTCTCATTAGTGTTACATCGGGCGGGTAGGTTGGGACGAGTGAGTGCCTCTGTGTTTGCTCGGACCCTTGTGGCACTGTAATATCTCCTGCGCAGTTGATAGCTCTCGACAATATTCGGAAGTTGTCGCCGTGGTCGAAATCGTTCAGCAGAACATCAATGCTCATGCGATAAAATCGGAGGTAGGCTAGGATGCAGTGTCAAAGACACAGGGATAAACACAACAACCAGACCCGAAAAACCAACAACATGTGTTTTTGCACAAATGTTGATTCCGGTCTGGATTCAAACCCAAGACCCGCGGCCACGCGGTCGTCATTGTTTAACATGGTAGGAAATATATAAGCTGCCGATACTTACATACTAATGTCATTTTCGATGGAGTTTGTCCGAATAAGTCCGCTATTTATGGTTGCCCCAGCCACGTGGCGAGGTATTGTCGTATTTCAATTCGAGCCTTCGTTAATTCGGGATTGTCGTTTTCACTTGCCGGATACATGTTCGCACAGTGAGCGGTGCCTGGGGACAAAAGTACATACATATTATTATTATTATTTCATGGAAGAGGGGGGCAAACGAGCAAGCGGCTCACCTGATGGTAAGTGATCACCGCCGCCCATGAACATCTACAATACAATACAATACCAGAGGAATAGCAGATGCGTTGCCGGCCTTTGAGAAAGGAATAGGCTCTTTTCTTAAAGGTCCCTAAGTCGCATGGGTCCGGAAAAACCGCTGGCGGCAGCAGATTCCATAAAGTGCTTGTGCGTGAGAGAAAATTGCGCGAAAAACGCACTGCGCTGGAATGCCAATTGGAATGGTATTTGGCGCTGTGCCGCAATGTGCGATGGTGAAAATCAGCGGCTGGAATTAATCCGAACAATTCCTCGGAACACTCTATGGTAGATCCTATAAAAAATTGAAAGGGATGCAACATCTATTCGCAAAGCCAGTGGATCAAGCCGATCAGATAGAACATGGTCGTCGACGATTCGAGCCGCTCTTCGTTGAATAATTTGCATAAGGTAAGGTAAGTAATATGGCAACTATGGTATAGTTGCTATATTTGCCTCAATATAATGTTACTTCAAGAGGACACTTCTGTCCGTCAGTTGTATGATATTGTTGTTAAAAATATAAAAAAAAGTAAAGTTTCAGCCTATAAATGTCCCACTACTGAGCACAGGCCTCCTCTCATAGTGACAGGGTTTTGGAGCTAGGAAGAATCCGCTACGCTGCTCCAATGCGGGTTGGCGGACTTCACATGTCTTCGAAATATTTTTTATTTCTCAGACATGCAGGTTTCCTCACGATGTTTTCCTTCACCGCCGAGCACGTCGTAAAATCAGCACTTAAAATTGCAATTAACAATTTTAGTGGTGCCGGCGGCGACCGGGAATCGAACCCAGGTCACTCGCGTACTATGAAATTTAAAGCGAGCGCCTAGCCCCTGAGCCCCTGAGCGTTTTTCGCGCAATTTTCCACGGCTCTTGTTAAAAATAAAAATATAAAAAATAGTAATATAATGACATGATATTCACAGAATAACTGGCCCTGGGGCGGTGCCTACCTAGACGGATTCCTGAATAGGAATCCTACCACCAGCTATTCTACTCTGCCGGACACCTGTCAACCTAGATATATAAGAGACATAATAACAATTAACCATGAATATATATAGCGGGGGCATCGCCATCCTCAGTAGTGGTCAGCCCCAGAGCATGCCAGGGGTCCACCGAGCCGTGCACGAACACTACCCGACTGACTGAGATGTCCAGCCCACCGTAGTAACTGTTGGTCCACTCCGCAGCCTGCTCTATGAATGCATCATTGAATCTGGAAATAAAACAAATAGATCTGATTTTTATTTGAATAAAAAAGAGGCGAGACGAGCAAAACGTACTGTAAATACTTCTGGTACTGGGTACTGGTGGTAGGATTCCTATGCAGGAACCGGTCTAGGTAGGTTGGTACTGGGGTGGTCCCCAGGGCCAGTTATTCTGCCGTAATGCCGTAGTGTGCAAACATTACTGTGTTTCGGTTTGAAGGGCACTGAGAGCTAGCGTAATCACTGGGCATATGAAACTTAACACAGATACACACATAACTTCAAGACGCTGCAAGCTCCTTTTGCATATATCAGACCAAAAATAATAATTAAAAAGCTGAAGGTACCCCGGATTGACTATGACATCAGGACATCTGTCACCTAAGCCCCCCCGTGATCATGGGTGCTGTAAAGCGTTTGAAACGTCAAGTTATAAATATTTAAAAAAAGAATTCATTTTTTTGAAATATTTATAACTTCCATAGCAATTGCTTTGTCACCCAGTTCATTTTTGCGTGACACCACACTCCGCCCGTCACCCCTGAGACATCACTCCTTAAGTCTCATATGCCCAGTGATTACACTAGCTCTTAGTGTCCTTCGATACGAAACACAGTAATGTTAGCAAACTACTTCTTCACGGCAGAATAAGTGGCCCTGGAGTGGTACCTACCTAGACGGATTCCTTCACAGAAATCCTGTTTGTGGTCCTATTTGTTGGTGCCTGGTGGATGGTACTGGAGTGGCACGTCGCATTGGTATATTCGCAGGTTTCACACCTGCCAACATTTTTTTTCTCTACTTCTTCCAAGAGGTAAATGGTAAATAATGTCGCAAGGCATTAAATCCGATCAATTTAACTATTACAGTCTTAAAACAGTGCATAAATAAATAAACTCAATGCACGATCCAATGATCGCTTCTGTAAAGATTTATTTCTCGTCTCCAATGGTTTAATTACAAGAGAAAGCGAGACTCACTTTGTTCCGAAAACATCTCGACACTGCTGCACGAAGAAGTCGAGCGTGAAGTGGTTACCGAACGCTTCGACCTCGCCCGATGAAGTCTGGTAGAAACCGAACTCGGTGCATGTCTGGTACATCCATGGACGGCCTGAAATGCAAGCAAACAAATGTATCAATGAATACAAATTAAGATCGAATACAAATTTAAAAAAAAAGAAAAAAGAGAGAGAGATGTTTTTTGGCGACAACACTAAATGTGGCGGTAAATGTGGTGTGGTGGTGAAAATTTGTTATTTCTGTGTACATTACGGATTTTTATGTTTAATATTGATCGTATGTTATGCAGCTAAAGCGTGTCAATTAAATGGCGAGTTCGTGCTTTTCGTTTTGTCTCCGTCAGTCCAACAAATCTTCCTATGCAGGAATCCGTCTAGGCAAGTACCACCCCAGGGACCAGTTATTCTGCCGTGAAGCAGTAGTGTGCAAACATTACTGTGTTTCGGTTTGAAGGACACTGAGAGCTAGCGTAATCACTGGGAATATGAGACTTAAGAACTTATGTCTCAGGGTGACGGGCGCAGTGTGGTGCTACACAGAAATATTCTGAGTAACACAGCATCTGTTATGGGCAAATGTTGCACTTACCATCAGGTGAACGTTTTGCTCGTCCCGACACTTTATCAAATAAAAAAAAAATCATTTTACTGCCGACGTTCCTACAAACTTTGAAGTCTTGTTACATATTTGATTATTAAAGATTTTTACTTGGGCGTATTTCACCATTAAAACTAAACGCGATCAGTTCAAGCTAAACGTAGTTTAAACGTTTACCTGAGTTGCTACAGTTTGCATTTCATCAACATCAAATGAACGCAGTTAAACATAAACGCGGTTACAATTCAGAACGCCCAATTTTCGACGTTCAACTCTATAAACGCGTTTAGAGAGCTGTCATTGTCAATTGCACAACTATGTAAACGCAAAAATTATTTTGAATTTGTGTTATTTATTGTTTGTATACCTATGTAACCCATGCACAAAAAACAGGCTGTTTGATGTCGCAAAATACGAAATAAATGGTCTTTTTGATTTAGATTGTGACGATATTTCATGTATACTTCGTTTTTCTAAACGCGGTGAAATCAGTTAAGTAAAACGTAGTTTTATTAAACTTGGTTTCCAAAGCAATCGGTGGAACCGGGTCTACAGTTATTAAGTGAGCTCTTGGAAACCGCTTTTTCGATTTGTAGGAAATATTGTCGTCGTCGTCGTTTCAGTCTATCACAAGTCCACTGCTGAACGTAAGCCTCCCCCTTAGATAGCGACAAAAGTTTCTAGCTCTCAATTTGGAGGGATTTTGCCATAGTTGCCACGCTCGGCAGGCGGGTTGGCAACCGCTGTTTATTGATTAAGATGTTCCAAGGAAGATGCTGCTGCCCATCTTCTGATTTTTACTTTCCCTCTGTCGACTTTTACAACACCCACGGGATGTGATGGGGTGGTAGAATGTCCGTGTATAAATATATTGTACCTGGGCATCTTTCAAATTTGCTAATATTCGTTTACAGTAATAGATATTTAGATACATAATATGTATACACTTAATCAAAATCGCTAGAGACGTAAACGATACGAAACCAATGATTATTAAGAAATATACAAGAGTTATACCATTATACTAGCTAACGCGTGCGAATATTTCGCACACTACTCGTATCGTGATCATGTACAGATGACGCCATCTATCTTCTTTAAAGAATGCAAACATTTTACTGGTGGTAGGATTCCTATGCAGGAATCTGTCTAGGTAGATATCACCCCAGAGCCAGTTATTCTGCCGGGAAGCAGTAGTGTGCAAACATTACTGTGTTTCGGTTCGAAGGGCACTGAGAGCTAGCGTAATCACTGAGCATTTGAGACTTAAGAACTGATGTCTCAGGGTGACGGGCGCAGTGTGGTGTCACACAGAAATATTCAGGATGACACAGCATTTGTTGTGGGCGGACGTTGCACTTACCATCAGGTGAACGTTTTGCCCGTTTCGTCACTTTATAATATAAAAAAAAAGTTGTTGAAGTGATAATGATGATTATTGTACTGTGACACTGGCAAAACGCCTTAAATTGTTATCATAAATAAAATTTGCGACTGTGTGGATTAGAGGTCAAAGTATCTGACTTCAACGCTGCGGGTCTCGGGTTTCGCAGCTGGAGCCAACATACATGCCAAAGCACACATTGCTGATTGCCACATTTATGTCTGCAAACGCATGATATGGGAAAAAATCTAGTGCGAGATCACAGCGTTATTAAAAAAAAAATCGCGTGCGAATCAGTACACGCGATTAAAGTGAAGCTTACGTAGTAAATAAGTTTCTAACATAATATGTAAATGCGGTACCCTGCGGTTTCATCGTCATTATCATCATCACCATTTCAGCCTATCACTAGTCCACTGCTGAACATAGCCCTTCCCCATAGAGTGCCACAAAAGTTATTAGCTCTCATTCTGGGGGGAATTTGCCATTTTCGCCACGGCTGGCATGCGGGTTGGTAACAATAAATAATGGCGGCAGTTTATTTAGTCAGATGTTCCAGGAAGATTCTGCTGACGGTCTCCTAGTTTTTATTTTTCCCTGTGGGGATTTTTGCGACACCCACGGGACCGGATCGGCTGGTAGATTCTCTTACGCCGCCACCACGCGTCTATTTTTTTGTACCTATAGATATATTTATAATAAAAAAATATTAATTAACCAAAATATTACTCACTGTAAAATAACTGCTCAGTAATTAATACATAATTACATCACGCCTTTTTTGTATACAAGGGGTAGGCAGAGGCCACTCAAGTAGCACACTTTCCGCCCTCGCGGGAAACGAGACGTGACGGGTGGCGAACCGCGACGCCATCATTTTGGTAAGAGTCAAAAAATTCTTACTCCACATTGCGTTCCCACGAGCACTAAAGTGACAGCATTGCATATTATGGTGTTATTTCGGTGCGAATAAAGGCTGTCCGTACAATACCTTAGTCGCCGCTTTCGACTCCTCGTTAGGAAAGAGGTAGGTGCTATTCTATCCTGCCGTACGTCGTAACGTAATTAATAAACAATTATGAAATAATCTATCAAATACAAATAACAAATCTTCAGTCCATGCGCCTTGTTTTACGTTTGTCGGTTTTTCGTCGTCGCGTATAAAAGTTAAGTTTCAGCCTATAAATGTCCCACTGCTGAGCACAGGCCTCCTCTCATTTCTGAGAGGGTTTTGGAGCTAGGAACAATCCGCCACGCGGCTCCAATGCGGGTTGGCGGAGTTCACATGTCTTCGAGATATTGTTTATGTCTCAGATTTCCTCACGATGTTTTCCTTCGCCGCCGAGCACGTGGTAAATCAGCACTTAAAATTGCATTTAACGATTTTAGTGGGCACCACTAAAATCACCGGGAATCGAACCCAGGTCACTCGCGTACTATGAAATATAAAGCGAGCGCCTATAAAAATCTTAAAATGTCAGTAAAGACATTTTTGATTGCAGAGGACTCGCGACTGAGAACTTACCTCCTTCCGACCCCCACGTGATATTCCTCAACTCGTCGATCATGTTGCTGTAACTGTAGTCCATGCAGGTCTGGTTGGCTTTGTCGAGCATGATAGAATTGAAAGCTGCCAGCCGCTTGTAGGCTGGGCTGTGGCCAGGCTCCGTTAGCATTTTGCACACCTGAAATGTTCATTGTTTGATAGAAAGAAATAAAGAAACATAACGGTCGTTTTAATTTAGACGAGGATTTAGGACGAGTTCACTTGGCCGAGTCTCGACCACGGCGACATCTTCTAAGTATGGAACCTATCAACTGCGCAGGAGATACAGTGCCACAAGTGTACGCGCAAGCACTCACCTACCTACCCGCGACCGATGTGGCGCTTATGCGATGAGATCGGAGATAGGGTAGGAAGCAGTGTCAGTTACACTGGGACAATTCTAACACAAACAGATCTCAAGAATATAGCCATTTGTGTTTTCATACAGATGTTGACTATGGCTGGGATTCGAGCCCAGGACCATGGAAGTCGTAGTCAGGCACTCTACTACTCTAACGACCAGGCGACTCGGTTATCAAATTGCGGTTCTATAATTTAGACAATTCACATAATTATTAGTGATATTTACGCAAATATTACAAATCTAATAAAACTGCTATTACGAATTTTGCGAAAATTAATAATTAAAAGCCAAAGGTAGCCCGAATGAACCGTGGTCAGACGTCTAACACCTTAGTTCCTCCGTGAGCATGGGTGCTGCTAAGCTCGAAACGTTTGAATATAAAATTAATTAAAACGCGATAAAGTCAGTCATTATGATTTTATGAAATATTAATACGTGAAGAGAAAGCCACCTTCAAAGCATATCACTCGCTGATAGGGAGTGTGAGATTTGGCATAGTTAGTTTGTACGGAGTACGCACCTTGTGCGGAAATTTAAAAAAAATAATTAATAAAAAAAGTTAATGAAATGCGGCCGAATTTCGACCATTCCGATATCAGCGCATGCGCGCGCACTTTAATTGCCTGTAATTTTACTCCCAACTTGCAAAAGAAGTATAAATTGAAAAAAAAAAGACATAACAAAGCAGTTTTATTGCTAGGTCCGGCTGTTGAGGATGAGGCCTCTTCTTCAAGAATGTATTTTACGGAATGTTCGAACGGCGATCGCCGTACCGTATGTTAAAACCGTTACGTAAGGGGTGCACCGAACCCCTTAATAAACACAATTGCGCCCGATCAGTATTTCTCTAGAACGGTGGTTCTCAACCTTTTCTTCACCAGAGACCGCTAAGATTTTTTGGTTCGTAGCACAGACCCGAAGATTAATTTGTTAATAAATTTTCATCGAAACTTTTAGTTAAACATTAAACTTGATGATGATGATGAACCTATGAGATTTTTTATATTAGAAAGTTTTTAGGGAAAGTCAATGTGATTTTTGAGCTTTCATCCTTTTTACACGGTGGGCAATTATGCTGTTGCTAAGAACTGCATGAATGAAATTTCCCTAATCGATTTCTGATCTTGGTTTCAATTTCTAGCAAGCAGAACATTTGTAAAGGAATTAACCAAAGGGTTAATAATTGTTTCAGTAACCTTAATTTAATTCCGGTGGACCACTGCGGACCACCGTACAAGAACCACTGCTCTGGAGCATTACGAGTGAGCCCTTTTCATGAACTCAGTTCAGTAGTCACTAAGGCCAAATCCATTTATAAATCTCCATCCAATTGTAAATCTTACTTTTATCATATAACCATTGAAATAAATAATATTAATAAGCTTTAATATTATAAGATATATAATATAACTGGAGTTTGATAATAATATTAACACTTGAGATGAAAAACCATATAACAAACAATGGTGGCTGCGCTAAAGGATCAAATTACAGATCCTCGGTTATTCTCGCGAATAGTGAAGTTCGTCGCGTAAAATGAAGAATACAAGTTCGCGAGTGGAATCGTTCGCGAAGAGAAATAAACGAGCATTCCTAATGCTAAGTGGACTGTCTCACTAGCATTGAGGCTTTATATAAGACAGTAGCACTGTCTTATATAAAGCCTCAATACGGTATTTTGAACCGTAAAAGAAAGTTATCCTAAAAAGAAAATAAACATCAACTCAAGATAGTGTCGTTCAAGCTCTTTATAATTACGAGTATCATCCAACAAGTATCTTCAAGCCGCCATGATTTTTCCATGTTAGCCGTTCTCAATATCCTGTTATTTTTTTTTAAGACCGATGGTCTCTGTTAGCCTGAAGGCTTTCACAGCTTCGCCAGATTGAAAGGTAGCAGAGCGCTAAGGTCGATTAACCGAATCTGTATTTTTATGAATGACTGGCGAAAGGTCCCGCGACCCGGGACCTCGGCTTGGACCGTCATCCTGTTCGCGAGAGTAACTGACTCGAGGGTACCCAACCTCGGCCCGGTCAATTACTTCAATCGGGAGGGCAATATTACTACTACTATTAATATTATCTGGATTTTTATTAACTAACTCTACCACCAATTCGGAATGCGTTTCCGCTGGAAAAGAAATGGCGCAAGAAACTCCAGCGACGCTTCTATTAATGACACTATTACTGCGGCAGTATCGTGAATGACTTTGTCTGATACGCCCTCGCCGACGGCGGGGGCGGTGTCATCATCATTTCAGCCTATCACTAGTCCACTGCTAAACATAGGCCTCACCCATAGATTACTACAAAAGTTAGTAGCTCTCATTTTGGAGGGATTTTGCCATAGTTGCCAAGCTTGACAGGCGGGTTGGCAACCACAGTTAATTTTTTCATGTGTTCCATGAAGATGCCGCTGCCCATCTCCTGGTGTTCATGTTCCCTCTGTCGACTTTTACGACACCTACGGGATGTGATGTGGTTTTATATTCTCATAGGCCGCCACCACACGGCAAGCGACATTCAAGAAATAATTAATATTACAATATTTATAGCAAAGTAGCAACAAATTAACATTTTAGTAATTGGAGCAACCAATATTTTATATTGCCCTAAGTTTACATTTCAATCAATGAATTCAGAATTCGACCGTTCATCGACCACGAACATTCGAATATTCAACGCGTGCCAATATATTAAGATACAATCTCAACGACATACAACGGCGGCGAACTCAATTCACAAAATTACATGATTTGCACAACGCCATCTTTTGGTGATACTGTTTAACTATTGTACTTTGCATAAATTATATTCTTTGTAAGAAAATATGATAGATTTTTTTCATTTGCTGTGTTTCAGGTATTAGTTTAATACTATTCTGTAGTATATTTGACAAATTTTACTACCATTAGAGTAGAATAGCGCCTACCTCTTTCCTACCGAGGTGTCGTAAGACGTTCAGAATAACACCATAATATGCAATGCTGTCACTGTGCTGCTTGTAGGAACCAACCCGTCACCCGTCACGTCTCGTTTTCCACGATTTTGGGCTACTTGTGTAACCTCTGCCTACCCCTTATACGGGAAGAGCCTTGATTGTATGTTATTACCTTTTCTTAGATTATATTTAAATGTACACTTAATTGACGCATTACCACCATAGAACAAATTCGAAGAATTCAAATGCTCATAACTTTCCTCGGAGGAGGAGTTGCAGGCGATGGTTAATATTATGCATGGTGCTCTCTGGTACTCTCTATATATACATATATATTAGTATAGCTGGAGTAACTCTGATTGACAAAGTGAGAAACAGCGTGATAAGGGAACGTTGCGGTGTGGTTGAAGATGTAGTGAAAAAGATAGAGAAAGGCATGCTTAGATGGTTTTGTGGCTATCTGTGGGGGAGGCCTATGTTCAGCAATGGACTTGTGATAGGTTGAAACGACGACGACGACAGCGAACGTCGCGTTGCGGGTTGATCTTTACGAATTTTCCGCCGCTGAAGTACAACAATAGTTGATTGGCATTATCAATAGATGGCGTTGTGCAAATGACGTCCTATTCTGAATAGCGCTACACACCGCAATTCTCCGCCGTTGCATGACTAAGAGATACTATTTCTTCAAATATTTGCACCTGTCCCGCGAGCACAGCTATCCGTTGAAGCAGCTAAAGCCAAAAAGGCTAACAGCAAAAACCATCATAGAAATTACATCAAACGTTTGCCGACATGAGATTAGATGGCAAAGTTAGGGTGCTATTTATGTATATAAGTTTCGTTTAAACCAAACCTGGTCTGGGCCCACGAGCTCAGGTATCCGAATTCGATGAAGCTGTATAAACCACAACGGCTGACAGGAAAAACATTACCGAAATTATATCAAATAATTGTCATTAAGTCTGTGGCTATCTCAAAACTCTGTGTATTGTAAATCGAAGGTCTGGATGAATGTTGTTTTCAACTCATAGCAGTTGTCACAACTTTCGGAATTCATCGTTAAATTATTTAAATTAGTTTATCTAGGTTAATTATTATTATTGTTGGTTAGTTCGTTTAGGTTTACATGTTTTCCATCAGTTACTTATTTTATATATTATATTTATTTCATAGATGTCAGACAATTTATTTATTTATTATTCCCCGTGTGGTAGCGGCTAAAGAGAATCTACCACCCCCACGCATCCTGTGGGTGTCGTAAAAGTCGACAGAGGGAAAATGAAAACCAGGAGATAGGATCTTTCTGGAACATCAGAATAAATAAACTGCTGTTGCCGCGGGTTGGCAAACGTGCCAAGCGTGGCAACTATGGCAAAATTCCCCCTAAATGAGAGCTACAAAATTTTGTTGATTGGTGAATGAATTTTTGTGAACTTAAGCCTCACCCATAGATTGCTATGGGTGAGGCTTAAGTTCAGCAGTGGACTAGTGATAGGCTGAAAAGATGATGATGATGATGATACCGACAAATTGTATTCGTTCTACAATAATTTATTTCTACAATGTTTTATTGCGTTTAACTAAGCTTTAAACTGCCCTGACAAAGGGTGCTGCAAAGCGCTCTTTCAAGGTATTCCGTCAATAAATTAAAGTTAAATTAAATGCGGTAAAATCACAAAGACACAGGTGCTGGTGGTTTACACAAACACACAGGCGCTGCAGGTTTACACAAAGACAGGTGCTAGTAGTTTACACAAAGACACAGGTGCTGGTGGTTTACACAAACACACAGGCGCTGCAGGTTTACACAAAGACAGGTGCTAGTAGTTTACACAAAGACACAGGTGCTGGTGGTTTACACAAAGGCACAGGTGCTGGTGGTTTACACAACTACACAGGTGCTGGTGGATTACACAAACAATCTGGAAGTGGTAATGGGACCTAATGTTGTCAAATGTTTCGTGTGCTCATTCGCGGTCAATGATATTATAGAATAAAATAGAGAATATTATACGTTACCAGCGTTCCGTAAACGAAGCTAAGAATGGCGACAAACGTCGTCATGACGAAACGGAATCAGTCTCAGTGCCCTTCGGACCGAAACGGTAATGTTTGCACATGACTGTTTCACGGCAGAATAACTGGACCTGCGGTAGTACCTAGACGGATTCCTGCATAAAAATCATTCTACCAGTAAACATTCCGATCCGATAGTCTACTTTACGGAATCGTGTTAGCTCAGTGAACGGGCGGCAATTCCATAACAGCTATGGTTCGATTGCCGGTGGAGCCACTGTATTTGTTAATTGCATTATGCTGGTTGACAACATCGTGAGAAATTCTGTCCACCTCAGGAAAAACAAATACATTTCGAAAGCATGTAGGAACCGCCAACACACACTTTGGCAACGTAGTCAACCACGTTTCGATTCAAAAACTCTCAAGAATTAGAAGAATCCATTCCAGAAGTGGGACATTTATTGCCCATACACGAGAAGGGAATCTTCACGCCACTGCGCACGCCAAACGCAGATAATTCAGTCTGTAATGCAATAGGGAATCTTCACGCCACTGCGCACGCCAAACGCAGATAATTCAGTCTGTAATGCAATATGTCCTGCGCAGAGCTCATGAAAGTTTCAAGAATAGCGGTGATACTTTATTTACTTACAGTGTTTATAGTGATATTCCTAAATCTGTTGTCGGAACTTATCCGGTTGTCCTCGTTGTACTGGACGAGGTCCGCAAAATCATCGGCTATTGAACTGAAAAAGTTTCTCATGTCGTTCTTCGTGGCGTTCGAGAACGGTTTGCAAACCCTGTCAAGGTCAAAATTATTCTATGAACGCGTGTTTTTAGATTATTTTACCTCCTACTTACTAATATCATGACTTACTGTGTTAACACACAGCCCTTCAAACCGAAACACAGTGTTTCGGTTTGAAGGGCACTGAGAGCTAGCGTAATCACTGGGCATATGAGACTTAAGAACTGATGTCTCACGGTGACGGGCACAGTGTGGTGTCACACAGAAATGTTCTGGGTGACACATCATTTGTTATGGACAGACGTTGGACTTACCATCAGGTGAACGTTATGCTCGTTTCGTCACACGGTGTCATATAAAAAATATTTTAAAGGGAAAGAGCGGGTAAGTTTACTTTAACTTAGTTAATACCTTTATTACAACCAACATACTCTATTTAGACTTGTTTAAAGCTTTTATAAAATGACTAAACCTACACCGCTTCGAAAAATAAGACTAATAAGTTTAATATTGACAGTTTATTATGCATTAATTGCTCATGAAAGTGTACCGTGACTGGAAAATTCTATAAAATAAATTGTACTTTTCGTTTTGCCTCCATCAGTGCAGCAAATCTTAATATTTATGACCATTCATCAATTCAGCAAATCTTCAGTAAAAGTCAACTATCGATTTACTGTCGATCGAAATGAAATTACAATAAAATTATTACTTGACATTGGCAAAAGTGGCTCAATTTGGTAGCTAATTGCCACACTCAAAAAAGGATAATATAAACCTAAGCCTAAAGAAATATTTTTTATGTGATCTTTAAGCTTTTGACTGAAATCTGACCAACGCATAGGTATACGTAAAAGTGACATGGTTTAATATACCGATAGATAATTACAAGCATACCAGCGCAGCGCTCTGTGTCGCCCGCATAATCATAAATATGTCAACATTATCTGTATTTAACAATGATTATAAAAGTTACATTCGCTCCACTTAAATATAAATAATTGCATAAGTCTATTTATAATGTAGTTACGGAGGTAAATACGAATGTAATAATTCCAACAAAAAACAAACCTCAAGAAGCAATCATATGAAAATATATGTCGCTGTATTTAAAATAACTACAATACAAAATACACGGATAACGTTACTGAGCTAGTGATGTGCCATTGTTGAAAACACAATAAACAGTATCGAATATATCCGTTGAATTTTTATGTAGTTATTATAAATATAATTATAATATAAATTTTCGGCTTTATGGATTTTTATTTAAAAAGTATAAGTTTTGAAACAAGCTATTTTATGTAAGATATGCTTTAAAATAAGCAAACAAAAATATTCATCAGATTGAAAAATAGGCTTGTATGACAGTTAGCATTAAAAACGATACTTAACCTTATGATTTCTCCCGCACCGTAAGTTTTACAAGAACAACACAAACACTCAAACCCGAAACTACTTGTTGGCATACAAATATCAGTACTGTGCGGGAATCGAACCCGTGACACAGTGCGACAACAGGGCCCTCTAATTTTTGACGATACTGAACGGTTTACAATTTTAAATACATACCAATTGACATAAACCGTAAAATAAACTATGTTAATACTTGCAATTAATGTCATTAAAATTGAATTAATTTCCAACATTTATCATAGACTTTTCGCTTGTGCATTTGAACATCACGATATCAATACATATAATTAATAGAAATTAATAATAATATTTAATTTTATTTTAATATGTTTACTATGCATTTTTTGTCCGACAATCATTGCAGCGCGTCCCTTGCTCTGCATGTGTTAAAAAAGAAAATAAACAGACAGTTTATATTCATATTTGTTAAAGAAAGAAAAGGACAGACTGACTAAAGATGTCACGTCCGATGTCGAATTAAATATGAACTCTACTTATTGTTTTCAATTAATAAGTTTTAAAACAGATATTTACATTTTAGATTTGACGTTTTAGATTTACTAACAACACATAATTGAAAACCGTGAAAAGTTTGCTACAATTTAGAATTTTTATAAAATTTTGCGTGAGATGTTCATGGGTCAAAGGACTGGTGGATTGCTACTACATACATACAGTCAGGCCTTTTTCCTATGTAAGGGGTAGGGAGAAGGCACCCTCGTAGCTTATTTTTCGCCCGCGCGGAAAACAAGACGTGACGGATGGTGAACCATGTCGCCGTCATTTTGGTACAAGCTAAAAATTTCTTACACATATACAGATTTGAATATTATGATGTTATTCTGAACGAATAAAGGCTGTCCGTACAATAACCTCAGCCGCCTCTTACGATACTCGGTAGGAAAGAGGTAGGTGCTATTCTACTCTGCCGGACGTTAAAAATGTATCGAATTTCTTCGTTAGATTCACTCATTTTGTCAGGAAGAAAAACAAATGAAAAATATCTGGAGATAACAATTTACTTATTTGTTTCTTTTTTGGAAATGTAACCTTTTTTAAAGTCATCAAAACCAGCCAGATACAAATAGTACAGCCAAAGTGATTATATATTAAAGTTACCTGAATTCTTCTTCAATAGTCTTCGGTTTGACTTTCATCATAGATTCAATCTGGTTGTGTGCTAGTCTCAGCTGGGTGACGCATTCTTCCCCATTCGTCTTTTCACGAAGAGCGTTCACTACCACCTCAAAATACTCTGAAATAGTCAATATAGTTTCGGTCTAAGGTTAACTTATTTTGCATCTTCATAGTTTAGCCACAGAAATAATATGAAGTTCATGCATACTGATTGCTCAGGGCGGTGTTATGTAGCGATGGAAAAAAAATATCTTCAGTGATGGTATAGATCGGCGATTGGGTGCTATTTTAGACGTTGTCATAACATGGATATGACATTCCGGAATTGGAAATTTTGTAATCCCGATATTTCTTTATAAACCTTATTAGAGTTTTGAATAATGTTTAGATATTGTAATAATTTTAGAAAAATATTATTAACAAAGATTTTAGAATTTAAAACATAAAGTGGTATACCTACTGAGTTTTTTTCGTACATGCAACCTCACAATTTTAAGTTAACAATAACCATAAATAGGTACCCAAAATTGAACAAAAGGAACCTTTTGAAGAGCCATTAAAATTGCTAATCTCTTGCAAAATATCTAGAAAACTTTTGAGCATACCTACTGTCACTACTGTAAATGGAAGTTTTGGGGCTTAAAGGGAACAAGAGATTTTGGAAGTGTAGAGGTTTTCAACTACCTCCTTTGCGAGGTTCTTCTGTATTGTTTTTTAGCGTTTTTTTATTAGCATACAGTAGAAAAAAAAGACTAACATACATATCGCTCTCTTGTTGCAACTAGTGATGTACCAGCTTTGAAAAAACATGACTGTGGACGTAATTCACGTAAATCGAATAGTTAATTTCCTGATTTGTTGATTTCGTACAAGATGCCTGACGAATTCGAAAATAATAAATGTATAAATTATTAGTCTTTAAAATTGTAATGTTACATTATTTTGTAAATTCTAGAGCACCCTCAAATCTGGATTAATACATAAACTATTTTTTATTCTACGTTTTTCCCACGGGTTAGATGAAACCACAAGTCGAAGAACTTGAGTTCGTGACATCCGAATCAAGTTAACTCGAACTGAGCGCTTGAGATGACCCATCTCTAAATCGCGAGCATTTTTTGACTCATTCGCTTACTTCGGTTAGTCGAGTGCTGTTCAGTTTGCTATCCGTGTGTTTTGTGCGATCATTTGTTGACCGGACCTGCGCATTACCTGGATTTTGAATTTCACTGCATAACTAGACATTTTTGGCTTGAAAAACGGACTACGATTATTGCAACTGGATTGGATACCTTTGGCATTGATTGGACTTTGTTTGGGTGAGTAGTTTTTTTTAAATATTGTATTAAACTGAAAAAGATTGCATATTATTTTTTGGTAAATAAAAGTGATATTGTAGCAATTTTTTACTTAATTCCTACAAACTTGCAGTGTTGCAACTATACATATGGACTGTGAGTTTGCAAATTCGGTTTTCCTTGAGAGTCCTATTTGAAAATATTTTATCGCTCTTTAGCTATATCGGTAACGTGCTTCAAGTCTCTAGTAAGAAAGTATTCAATTAGATGACCATAATGTAGAATATTATTAAATCGACCCACTTATATCTTCAGATGTCGAAAGATCCTTTTTGATATATAAAGGAATGTAAGAGAAATAGATTAGGTGTGGAAAGAAAGAAAGAACAAAACACTTTCGTGATCGCAAGCTTGGCAGTGACATTAGATGTTAAGGACGTTTGGAAGTATCAAATTTCCGGTCCGCAAATTTCGATTTTTTTTCTAGATTTTCGAAAAATGTATAACTTCAAACAAGAAATTGTAATGATGTTTTGTAAAACGCCGCCCCAAAACATTGTTTCGCAGCTGCTTAAACCGTAGTTAAGATTTGAAACCATCCTAAATTTGAATGCAGATGTATTCTATAAGGTTTTATATCCTACATTTCGTTTTTCAACTTGGTCATTTTTGCGAAAAAACTAGATAAAATTGAAACTTCGCGCCTAAGGATGTTAAGGGCATCTTAAGTATCGTTATGCAAATTATTCACCTCGATGGACATCTCCAGAAGTACACCAGAGGTGGATGGTGCGTAGTGGACTTAGCAAAGCTTGAAATAAAACCACTGTTCAAATGTTGAGATATTTAAAAATCTACTTCGCATTTTAACCGACCCGGTCAATCTGTAAGAAAAAGTAGGTTTTGGTTTTATTTTCTTTATCCTTTCTTATTCCTTTCTTTCCATATCCAGAGAGCATTTTTGTATTTAGTAGTAAAATGTCAGATTTCAAGCTTTGCTGGATTGTCTCTACCCTAATGTTGCAAGAAGAATACTCAATGGGAAAAAAATGTATTCGCGAGACAAGTATTTAAATGTTTTTTCTGGAAAACATGTTTTTGGTGAGTTATATCTCATTTTGATATATTTTATATACCTAAGAGATTTAATGTTTTGTTTGTATTTTAAATCAAGAAATATACCCTGAAAATTTATAGTAAACAATTATCCTATTCGGAATCTAATCATTCATATTTTTACGTCTATTACTAAATACCACATTCTTAAGCATTGAAGAATTTTTTAGTCGTATCCATTCTTTCTTTACATAATAGTCGTACTCGTGATTCCGACATTCATCCATATTCGATATCCCTGTGATCTATGTAATTCCGAGACACAGATTTTTTTTGGACGTATCCGTACTTTTAATGACATATTTTGTCAATTGCACCCAAAAGTCCAATCTTTCCTTCTACCGGCAGATTTTTGCGACATCACGGAGGGAAGCTGTCAACTACAAGCAGACAGTGCCACTAGTATACTCGCAAGAACAGAGGCACTCACTACTCCTACGACGCTTATACGATGAGATCGCAGGTAGGCTAGGATGCAGTGACATAGACACTGCACCGATAATAACACAACGCGCGGTCTCACTTACTTTTGTTATTGCTTTTGTGTGTAAGTTTTAGCGTTTTAATTATTAAAAGTAATGATCAATAAAATGCAAATAAACAAAAGGTTTATTTAAATATTTATTTATCACTGTATAAAACGTCTACAGCGGTTATGTCGCGACTGTACAATCGTCGTCGTTTCAGCCTATCACAAGTCCACTGCTAAACATAGGCTTCCCCCATAGATAGCCACAAAAGTTTGTAGCTATCATATTGGAGGGATTTTGCCATAGTTGCCACGCTTGGCAGGTGGGTTGGCAACCGCAGTTTATTTATTCAGATGTTCCGGGAAGATGCCGCTGCCCATCTCTTGGGTTTAATTTCCCACTGTCGACTTTCACGACACCCACGGGATGGAATGGGGTGGTAGATTCTCTTAGGCCGCTACCACACGGCGGGGCTGTACAATACGCACAACAAATCCGAAACTTCCGAAACAAAGATCCTTGGCGAGTATTATAATGCAATCGAAAATCCACCTACCATGCGTAAATACGGTAAATTCTTGGGAGAGGGTCATGTCCAGCAGTGGATTTTTCACAAGCTGATGTAGAAGTTGCAATACTTACCCATGAAATTAACTTTCGCCAGTAGTGGTCCACTAGAGGAAACAGCAGCATACACAAGGTGAGGGTACTTCATCCTCAACCAAGCGGCCAATGACCCCGGGTAAGACCCCCCGAAAGCCACCCACTTCACTTTCTTGTTCAATTTCAACTTGTCATTCATAGCGGTTATGAAGTTTGCAAGATCTGCCAAAGCCTGGCTCGATGATAAGTACTGCAAGTTCTTTGTACTGAGGTCGCTGAAATAAATATATGGTGCTCATATTATTTTTTCTTCTGTATCAGTATATCTATAATACTGCGGTGAAAAGCATGAAAAAAAGAGCTAAAATAAATAAAAGTCTCCCCAGATACATCAGTTCGTAAATCTCATATGCCCAGTAATTGCTCTAAGTGCCCTTCAGACCGAAACAGTAATGTTTGCACGCTACTGTTTCACGGTGCAATAACGCCTTCCTGCGTAGGAATCTTGCCACTAGTAATGTGAAAATGGACCCTTGCAAAGTGTTCGTTTTGATATTTTCTACCTTACGGAAATCCATTATAATTAAGGAAATAAAGTTAATTTGCTAAGATCCGCACGCTAAATATAATGTGTTGAACATCACCGCCCGCCCTCCGTAGTAGCGTGCACGAGCAAACTGACACAGCCACCAGATACCCTCCACCCTTGAAACACTACCACTAAATTCGAGACCACGACACGTGTTTCACCACAAAATGAGGCATTATCAAGTGATACGCGATGACGTCATCGCACTATCTTAGATAAGGACTGCTTGCGTCACCGAGTCTATAAATAGGCTAGGCTAGCTCTTTGACCGCGCCGCTTACTCGGCGGCTGACTGTCCTAGAGGTTTTGCTCGTGCACGCTACTGTGGTAGGGCGGGCGGTGATCTTCAAAACTAGGTAATATACATCATTTTATATTTTCCATCCGGATCTTAGCTTAACGTTCTTTCCTTCATTATTTTCGATGCACGCAGCGACAGAATGGAAGCCTTACATGGCGCATGCCTTCCCAGACTTGTGCAATACGGGACTTTTTCAGCTTAGAATGGTACGAGTATCTTCAATGTTATAACCCCTGAGACTTTATCAATTGAACATCAAGATGGTTTCTCAATGTCTGCCTACAATTAAGTCAGGTCAGGTGTTTTATAATAGCACATTCGTTTAGTAATGATAGATGTGGTCTCTGCCTACCCCTATGGGAAAGAGGCGTGACTCTATGTATGTATGTATAGTAATAATTCGAAGTGACATAAATACATACAATCACCTTTCCCGTATAAGGGGTAGGCAGAGGCCACTCACGTAGCCCACATATCGCCCTCGCGGGAAACGAGACGTGCCGGGGGGCGAAACACGTCGCCGCCATTTTGGTTTGAGGCAAAATATTGTCCCGAATGCCTTCTACGAGCAGTAAGACACCATTATGGTGTTATTCTGCATGAATAAAGGCTGTCCGTACAATACCTTAGTAGCCTCTTACGACACCTCGGTAAAAAAGAGGTAGGTGCTATTCTACTCTGCCGGACACCCAGACAGTTAAAAATAAAACTTATATTAATTAACCTACTCAGGGTCCTACAGTCCGAGTAGACCAAAGGGCCTAGGGTGGCCAAAATTTAAGGGGCGCCAAAACTGATAAATTGTTAAGTATCAGTATCTAAAGACACTGAATGAGTTAATTTTATCATTTATAGATTTTTGTTGTTTTTTTAACCTTAACTTATTTCTTACTAGCTGTTCCCCGCGGTTTTACCCGCGTAAAAAAAGTCGACCTTGATCAATGATATACATAATATATACTTCCCCATTTGAATCGGATTTTGGGGTTTTAATTTTTTGTTCTAAAATTAAAGTAGACTAAGTTACCCACTATAATATCAGCTATCTGTCAGTGAAAATCCCGTCGAAATCGGTCCAATCGAATTCGGAGATTAGCCAGAACAAACAGACAGAAAAAAAATTAAAAACAGTTTTTTTTAGTTTAGATTTTTTAGTACCGTATATACTTTCATAAGCATTGAGTGAAAATCTGTTCTTTTTCTATTACGAATAGAAACTTATATTTTAATTTGTAAAGATACGTCATTAAATTTTTCATGACATGACACAAGTGTTCTACTAAAAAAATTATTTGGAACATGCTTTCTTATTAGTTATAATATAGAGCATATATTGTGCGGAAATAAATGTTAAAATACAAAATGATGTCACTGTGCTTGAAATTGGATGGAAAGAAGTCATCATCTTCACATTTAAAATTATACAGAATAGAATCATTAAGTTCATTCTTATAAAGAATATTATAAAGAGACAGACAATGAAAAATTCCCCATTTGCATATTTTGTACCCTATTCGGTAAAAGTTACTGCATATAACTATCTCACTGTTGAGTAAAGACCTCCTCTCATTTCTCGGTGGGTTTTGTAGCCGGCACTATAGTATTTATACATACATACATAAGATCACGACTGTATCCCATAAGGGGTAATCAGAGAATGGGCACTCACTGCAAAAACAGATGACTGCCACAATCCACTGTTTTCACCAAAACAATATAATGCACTTGGTGAGATAGGTGGTGAGCCTCATCGCCACAATGCGCTGTTGGGTGCACAGTGCAGTTTAATTCCTTACTCGCCTTTTACGAGATCCATTGGATGAGATGGAGTGTTAGTATTCTTTTAACGAGCCGCCACCACACGGCCCACTAGTATTTATGAGTATATAATTTATGTACTGCATATTAAAATTTCCATAGTTACTAGTTTGTTCATTTTCAAAGATTTACTATATTATTTTTATAAGGATTTTTAATTTCTTTTTCTTCCTGTGATTTCAGTTCTTATTTCGTTATGAGACTTTTGGGTACGTAACTACGCGTTTAAGTACTCGTATTATCAGATACAATATAACGTAATCTCGTTTAAAGGATACTATTTTTAGAGACGGCAGTTTTTTAACTCCTGGTTGTTATTAAGAACATTTAATATATGCAAAATTATATTATTTTATAACGAATAGTACTTTTATTTTTAATGTTTCCTAACATTCTATGCAAGTACAGTTCTGCAAGACTGTAGTGTATAATTTGGTTCAAGACTCAAGGAGGTATATTATTGTAATTATCCACAAATATAAACTGATCTATCGAAATAAAACTTTGTATTGAATCGTTTATCATTTAAATAAAAAGTAAAGTAACAGCCTATGAAATATGCAGAGCATAAGCCTCCTCTCATTTCTGACTAAGTTTTGAAGCCGGGAAGTGTCCGGCACGCCACTCCAATGATGTTTCGACGGACTTCACATGTCTTCGAAGTATTTTTATTCCTCAGACAAGTAGGTTTCCTTACGATGTTTTCCTTCACCGCTGAGCATGTGGTAAAAAAGTAAAAGTAAAGTTTCAGCCTATAAATGTCCCACTACTGAGCACAGGCCTCCTCTCATTTCTGAGGGGGTTTTGGAGCTAGGAAGAATCCGCCACGCTGGAGCAGCGTGGTTGGCGGACTTCACATGTCTTCGAAATATTTTTTATTCCTCAGACATGCAGGTTTCCTCACGATGTTTTCCTTCACCGCCGAGCACGTGGTAAATCAGCACTTTAAATTGCAATTAACAATTTTAGTGGTGCCGGCACCGGGAATCGAACCCAGGTCACTCGCGTACTATGAAATTTAAAGCGAGCGCCTAGCCTGCTAACTGCGGGACAATGTTAGAGGTGCCATCATCACCGGCGGTCGATGTGTATTCGCTCGCGTATTAATAAATTTAAGGCACAAGCACCACGGCGACTGAATTCATGTTTTAATTTCTATCTTGTTGTACATCTACATATCTTAATTGAATAATTTAAGTAGTTTATCGAAAACAATTGGCATTAATGCAAATTATTTTTAATATGGATTTTCTTGAGTTTACATTATTAGTTATTATTTATAAATATCGGCAGTTAAGTAACGAATTAAAATAAAAAGTGGTAGGTAGGTGGTGGTAGGATTCCTATGCAGGAATTCTTCTAGGTAGGTACCACCCCAGGGCCAGTTATTCTGCCGTGAAGCAGTAGTGTGCAAACATTACTATGTTTCGGTCTGAAGGGCACTGAGAGCTAGCGTAATCACTGGGCATATGAGACTTAAGAACTTATGTCTCAGGGTGACGGGCGCATTGTGGTGCTACACAGAAATATTCTGAGTAACACAGCATCTGTTATGGGCAAACATTGCACTTACCATCAGGTGAACGTTTAGCTCGTCTCGACAGTTAATGAAATAAAAAAAATATATTATTAAAAGTTATCTGTATTTTCAACTCCCATACTTTCGAAGCCTTCTCCCGAAAAATTATATATGTATATATATGATATATAAATATATATATATATATATATATATATATACATATATGTATATATATGATATATAAATATATATATATATATATATATATATATATGTATATTATGTGTAGTGATAGATGACGATGATGAGTGACCTGTGTCGATCACTCGTGTTGGCACCACTACACAATGCGATAAAGAAGATTGGATAACATAATTTACATGAAAAAAACATTTCGAAATATATAAAGTCCACTAACAAGCACTCAAGCAGTCTTTTTCCGCTTCATAACTGGAATGGGGCATGTGACCACCAGGGGAACATCCTATAGGCTGTTTTCTGTGCTTCTATGATATGACCCCTTCAGGTGGAAAGATTCCTATGCAGGAGTCTGTATGGGTAGGTACCACCACAGGGCCAGTTATTCTGCCGTAAAGCAGTAGTGTGCAAACAATAGTGTTTCGGTTTGAAGGGTGCTGAGAGCTTGTATAAACATTGGGCATAAAAGACTTAGAACATATGTCTCAGGGTAACAAGTGCAGGGTCGTCACACAGAAATGTTCTGGGTGATGCAGCATTTATTATGGGCAGACATTCCACTTACAATAAGGTGAATGTTTTGCTCGTATCATTACTTTATCCAATAAAAAAAGTTTAAGATCATGACTTTAAATTCAACGTGACCTTTACTCTATCAGAGCCAGTCACAATGTTACTTTAAATACTTTAACATAAGGTTTGTTATATATTTTTGTTTTTTGTTATTATACAAATATGGATGTGGTCAAGTTTTTAAACATTAAAATGATATGTCATTTGATTGTCTTATCTTACTACTATAACGAAAGCTGAAGAGTTTGTAAGTTTGAACCCACTAATCTCTCTGTTGAAGAATTATTTTTGTATTAGATAGTCCATTTATTAAGGCTATAAAACTTCATGCTATGCAAACATTAACGAGAAAGTGATTGTGCCGTATAGCTGATTTTATACAGGCAATACCGTGGAATACACCTAGTAATAAATAAATTTATACCACAGAAATACAATGTTACATGACAATTAAATAAAGGTCAAGGGTTATTAAACTAGCTTATCTTGTCATAACAGCTATGGAAGGAATGTTTTATACAGATACCAGTTAGTACAAGCGTATGTACATTTGCATAACCAATATAATAGTAAAGTAATAACCAATAAACGTCTCGCTACTGAACACAAAGCTCTAGTTATTAAGTGGATTTTGAAGCCGCTAACAGTCCATCATGCTCTATGGTGCATCTCCAATGGGGGTTGGCTGACTTCACATGATGTCAGTATATTTAATATAGGTTGTATTTTCTTCACCATTGAGCATGTTACAATTACCACTAAAAATGGCAACTAACAAGTTAAATACTTAATATTGTCTTAGTATTTGTCAAGTTAAGAATTTGTCTTAGTTTACACCTAATATTAAAAAAAATTGTTTTCTATGAAAATAATGAGCTAGGTGTTTGTGTGCGAATAGAATCCACAGTGATGATATTCACAGAAGTTCTGAAAGCATTGAACTGCCGTCATTTCCATACTTAAATAGAGCATAAATCTGAAAGTTCTCATAACATTTTGGATATGTTTTGCCCAATCACATTATTTAGAAGTTAAATACCATATGTAGAATTTCAATGGGTCAGCTTGATGGAGGCATGATCATGCATTCAATCAATCAACATGCTCTTTATTGTCACCAAATAGAGAAATAAGGAAGATACACAAAACTGTGTTAAAATAAGTACACCAAGCAGTTTAATCATTGTGAAAGTGATTTATTCCAGACAACCATTGTGTTGGGAATTTATGTTATCAAAATACAAAGTAGATGGTGGGTATACAATCAAATGACTCAGGTTCATACAAGAAGAAATAAGACCATGGCTACCATTGCTACTCATTCAGAACTCTTATTAAATTAAAAAATATAACAAAATTACAGGCACAGAACAAGCTTGTGCTCATATCACAATCCGATTGTGATATTTTTGCCTATGTGAACCCTTATCCTGCTTGCCCATTCACACTAATGTCATAAATCTGTTTAGTCACTCTTTGTATAACAGTGTATAATATCAAAGTGTATTGTATAATTTAGGAACCTATAAGAAATAATTCAACTTACCTAGTTGGATGACTCTCTCCATAATAGCGATGTTCTAAGTTAATGCAAAGTGCTTTAAAAATTTTAGCATAATCAATCCAAGTCCCTTTAACCATCCATCTTGGATCAGCGGGCCCTTCACCACCAATCATTAAAAATATGGGGCCAGGATTATTAAAATCGTAAAAGCTGTCATTCACATAGTATCTCTGTAAAAGTATTAAATTATGAATACAACATAATTATAGAATTTGCAAGCTTTCTTCCAGTTTCATAAAAAATACTTTTTGCTTGTCTAAACTTATAACAATACTATTGCCTATAGTATAGGTAGATATCGCGATCATAAATACAACCATAGCAATAAATACATTACCTGCTTCCAAGTCTTTAAGTCAGTAGGACTGAAATGGTCTAACCTCTGTTTAAACCACTGTTCTGGTGGTAATTTTTCACCTGCATAGTCACCGGGTGATCCCAAATTACCACCTTTACTTCGGCCTAGACGAAATAGTTTACCTCCGTGGACTAATAATAATACATCGAATAACAGAATCATAAGAACTTTAAGACACATTTTCTTAAAAATATATGTAAGAGTAAATCGCAATTAATATACTAATAATGTATTAATCAGCTCGAAAGAAAATATAATCATTAAACGATACGAAAGAATAAGCCGGCGAAGATGAGTTCAAAACAACAGAGTGACAGACTCCTTGGTGACAGACTGACAGACACAAGACAGACAGATGAACAATGAATGAAATGAATGTAGATGTATCTATGTATAATGTATCTACGGAATGTAAAACTAGAGTACGACTTAGATAATGTAAACATTGCCAGTGAGCTTAAAGTAAAGCGATAAGTATAAATATCGAAATCTTTGTTTTCTGAAATATTAATATTTTTCCATCATTATTCGATCGATAATCATTATCGTTTTAGCCTACCATTAGTCCTCTGCTGAACATAAGCCTTCCCGATAGAGTGTTAAATAAGTTTCAAGTTCTCATCTTGGGGGATAGTGCCATAGTTACCACGCTTGGCAGGCGGGTTGGCAACCGCAGTTTACTTATTCAGATGTTCACGGAACACGATGCATTTTCTGGTTATCATTTTCCTTCTGTCGACTTTTACGATATGCACGGGTGGAGATGAGAACTTTCGTGGTAATCAATGAGGGATGCCTATGTTCAGTAGTAGACTAGTGATACGTACAAATGATGATGATGAAAGTAAAATCGACCATTATTAATTATCTATATCAACTAAATGAGCGTCGAAATATTTTACATAAATTTTAATTTTATGCATAATAAATATCAATGTCCAAAATATACACAGATATTACAAAATTCTATAAAAACACCTTCGCCACTTTTTGAGGTGGCGCCAATAGTCTCACGTACCACTTAATGGTGGATTGGGTCTATCGATTATGATGCAATAGCAACATTGCGTCGCAGAAGAGCTTGGAATCTGTAAAAGTATGGAATGCCATAAAGGGAATGTGGCTCTTGCATGATTTATTATCATTCTGGCACTAAACAACAAAAGAAAATGAAAAGACAAAGGAAATCGAGCCTATGACTGGTTCGATACAGACGCTATTCGAAATCGAGTTAATGACTCTTACACAAGAAAACGATAACTGTTATAAAAAATAATATAAAGTCATAGCCACTTAACATCAAGTGGGATCCCAGTTAAGCACTATCTTATAAATTAAAAATAATTATGGCACCATATGAGAAGCTCAATAATTGACTAATACGTCCGGTATCGCGCTATTGAAATTCTGACGATCTTATTCATAAAAAATATTGAAGGTTCATTAACTTGTTACAGAGAGATTACTCATTTTTAACAGAAGTTTGCAGCCAATTAAATACAAATTCTTATAAATAAAGCTCTTATAAAAGTCAAAATCTACATCGATTCAAAAAATCCTCAGTGAAGAACCGACAAGAAACTTCTGGGGTCTTTTTTAATGCCATATTACATAGTGTAGTTTATAAATTCCAAAAAAAATATACATTATAAATTTAGTAAGGGGTTTGCAAATTGTTTTTTCCACACATATTTGTACTCTATATAATGATCTATTTCATAATACGCTTTAATTAATAATTACTTGACTAGTTTTTTGTGTTACACTTTTAGGAATTTTATTATAAAATGTTATACATGTATTATGAAAAGGCTTTCTAGTCTTAGCCAACCTAAACATAGGAAGCTCTAGCATGTCGCGTAGACCCATTCTACAGGGATTCAGTATATACATACGTACGTAATATTATCAAAAATAAAAAACGTAGTAAGTGTCTAAATATAGGTCTCCTTATCTATCTAATAGTTCTCATAGCGACTCGCGAGGTTCCAAGTTGAAGATTGCTCAAAATGTTTGTTTTTGCAAAATAAATATTATTTCCAATCCAGCGACAGATCTCCACTGTAATAAGACAGGACATAGTACTGTGACGTATGCAAAATATACTAATTTAGCTGTAGCTTCATCAGTAAGCTGTCCAATCTTTCTTATTGCAAAAAAGGCAGAACCTTAATTTCGGAGCTATTTTTCCCATGTGTGCTCCCCACTGTAACTAGGAATCAATAGTTATTCCAAGAAATACAGTTGAATTTTAAAACGTAAGAATTGAGTTTCATTTTGCTGTTCCAGCGTTAAGACATTTCTGTTAAATATAAGCAACAATGATCTATCATCGGCAAACAGAACTATCTCAGACATTTTTGTACCAAATATGGTAGATCATTAATGTAAACGAAGAACAGAAATGGACCAAGGATCGATCCCTGAGGATCACTCTTTTTTACTGAACAACCTGATGAAATAAGACCGTTGATGGCCACTTTATGCTTTCTATTTGTAAGGTATTTTTCATTCAGTCATTGCACTATAAATATCATTTTTAAAGATTACTGGTAGTAGAAGCAGTCCTCGCCAGTTCAGACCGAATGATATTCCGAGACCCTTTTTCCTTGGCATAAAAGTTGATCACGATGGCCCATCCCGATGATAATGGCTCTTACGATGAAAGTGTATATTTAATATTTTAATAATCAGGAATTGTGATTTGTTTCACATAAGCTTTGTAATGTAGCTATAGGTTGAGTTGTTGAATTCATGATTATAGTAATATTCATTATAAATTATTATCTTCTTATATTATAAGTTAATAAATAAAAGAAAATATGGTCAAGAGATAATCGATTTTTCGTGAGAATCGATTACTAGAGTAAACTGATGACGAGCTTGACAAAATACATGTTTTGCTTTAAATAAAATACTTTTTCTAACATATATAAAATACGAAATACTAAATATTTTCAAGTCCTGTATTTGAAATATAAAATACAAAATAATGATATTTATATAAAATTCAAAATACATTCAGAACCTTCGGTGGTTGAGAAATATCGTAAGAGCCCTAATTTAAGAAAAACTGGCCCTTTATTTTGCATTTATTGTAATAGACTTGATAAGAACTAAGATACATTTTAGACAGATTAGGATATGGCCCTGAAAAATAACAAAATAGCTTCAATTCCCCATAGCCTAAACTGATAAATATTTTTGTTATTTTTAACAATGGGCGTGTCTGTGCGAAAAATATATAGGTTGATAAGTTATACATTCAGCATGAAAAATTTGAGGTATAAATGACTGTGGACATCACTTGGCAACCTAAACAGTCTTTGGGTGGCTATATTTATTAATGTTTACGTCAGTAAGTTTAATTTCTTTTAAATTACGATAACAATATCTACAATTGATAAGAAAAATTACGTAAAAATCATTGTATTGTTATTTTGATCCCGCTCAGAAAAATCGTTTAAATTTTTACATACCAAATTTTTTTTTATATCAGTTTCATGGTTGTTATTGGTAACAATAGCACGAATTAAACAAAGCAAAATGGCGAAACAGTAAGTTTGTAGATGTCACAGACGAAAATTATCTTAGAAATTCTGTGTGTTTAACTTAGAATACTCAAAATTTTAGTTTCACCCAGCCACAGCCATTGTGTGTCAGTCCACCTATCTCTAGATTGCTGAAGTGTTGAGCTGTCTTAAATTAGCGGTGACATACAATATTTTAAAATGTTTTTATAATCAACTAGAATGTCCGCCTTCGATGAAAGTTAGCATTTGTTCGTTTTTAGTTTTTTTTAAAGAATATCGAAATATTAGCCCTTAAGTTTACACAAATGGCATTTTATTTTCTAATACGTCCCTGCGAACATTCTATCATTAGTCTTATATTAATTAATAAATAATTAATTTTAGTCACTGATAACTTAAAGGAGCCTTAGTGTTGCCACCTAAATGCTTACCATTGGGCGCATGCGGTTATCTGAGCAAGTCAGCCAACATTTCCATATTTCATTTTCATTCTACTCGTGAATGCTATCGATTACGTGCATTTCATACGTTAGATTAGTTGTGTGTGTCGGTTAGCGCTCGGTGGGTTTAAACATGGCTCTTTTCAGGATTACGTCGACAAGAATAGCAGAAGTTCAGGTAAATATACTGGACAGAATATTACTTTAAAAAATTTGATAATTGCCTATATTTTTGTGGCATGACTATATTTTACATAACCTTCCAAGCACATTTTGAATTTGAAGTTATGTAATAAGAATAAAACTATTTTTGGATTAAATGTTCTGTTAATGCAATGTTTTTAATGTACTGATAATTTCTTTCAAATTTAGCTTCAGCCATTATATTTTTGATACAAGTAATCACGAGTCATTTCGCGCTAAAGCCATCTACCACGCGCCCTTTACAGTTATATATAAATATGTATTATACATTATTTCAATTTAAAACTTTAGGTCTGTGTTGTGATAAATCTTTCCATAATCTAATTCAGAGCACTTACGCAATGTTATACAGCTTCGAACGAATATTTTAGATGGTTTTTTTTATATGATATTTATCATTTATAACGATTAATTAAGCCCAAAACGAATGTTTTTTGCAATAATTTGTGTTGAGTTTCCGAAGAATTCTTAAATGGTATTTTCAAGATTCGTTCAGTAGCTTTAATTATCTACATATTACCGGCCTACTGAGATTAGTTGAAACATCTTATATAACAACCTGGGTAACCTTTGCGGTTTGATTTATCATTCGTAGATGGCAGAATTATTAATTATAACAATATTCGATTTGTTTTAAACAGTTTATTATGTTATAATTCAGTAAAAGCAACTTAGATAATTCGAAAAAAAAATCCCTATGCTTACGTAATTTCTAGTGTCCTAAATATTTCTTTTACGTTTAATAAACTGTTATCGAATTTTATTTACAGTAACTAAGCTTATTAAGTTTTATACAACATTATGAATGTTACCTTGCTTTGTGAACTAAATAAATTTAAAAAATCCTTGTTTTTTTTTTAATTTGCAATATCTGTTTTGATTCTTATTTTTTGCACTTTGTGACTGAAATATTAAATATTAAATATTTTTTATGAGTAAACGCCAAATCAGCATTATAATTTTTTATTGTTATATTTCATCTATAGAAAAAGATTTTTGTAAATTTACATACATACAGTCACGAATATTTCCCATTGGCGTAGGCAAAGACCACATATTTCAACTTGTTACGATCCGGGTACACATCTTTCGTTTCTTCTAGGTTCATGAGGGTTTTCATACAAGCTCGTCGGTTGCGGGTACTTTTGAAATGGCCTTGTCTTAAAGCGTGTAACTATAAACTAACCTATAATTTAACTACTTAAGTGCTGTGGATTGAGTCGCCGTATGTCTCGTCGCAGGCAATTTCGGCTTTATGGATGTAATATATATATATATATGTATACATCATGTACAGCCTATGTCCCCCGGGAATAATGTATCTTTCAAGTAATGAAAAAGTTTTTCACTAATGCACAGTTGTTCCATAACCCTTACCCCCCACGTTTCACAAACTCACGAAATTTTCACTGTATAATATTAGTATAGAACTAGATTATTATTCATCAGTCCGTTATTATGTTTATTTATTTGACATCTTTCACCCCCAATACTGAAGAAAGACTACTAATTCCAACTAGCCCCACAAACACCAGTAACTTATTATAAAAACTGGTTGAATTGATATGATAACCAAACAATTTACTAGTATATATTATAAAGTACTACTTATTACGTTGTTATTGTAATATGGAGCATAATTATTTTTAATGTATTATTAAGTATGTTACTTCATCGCTTTTTTTACGCACGCAAATGGCATACTCGTGCCAAATTCCATATACTTAAAAAACGCGCATAAGCAATCGAGCATGTAACATAGTTAAATGATGGTCTTTGTATGGAAATTACGTATTACGGGATTCGCGAGGTGCGTGGCAATAGCCTTGCCCAACCAAACCGTGTCATTGTCGCCGCGATCCGTAGCTGGCGTGATAACCACTACGCCAGTATCGCGAACACAGCTCTTGTCACGTGAATTTGATAAAAATGTCCGCTCACACCATATACTCAAATGTTATTCTGTTGATATACTAATTACAAATGAAGAATTGTAATTTAATAAAAATATCACATCAAGTAACACGACAGATACGTCGGAAAACAAGTATTTTTTTTTTGCAAATAATTCCGGTACAGTCGCAAAAACTAACTAGAATTCATTACGGAATTTCCGTGGTTTTAAAAGCAAGCAGCAAGCAGCAAGCAGCAAAGTTTTCAAAAGCAGTACTGTTCTATAAAAACCAAGCTATGAAATCAACTAAGACTTAAGAGCGAAAGTTTCCATTGCCACAGATTATGTTCGCGGAACTAGATTAAACGGGGTAGCGAGTAATGACTTTCACGATGCGTGTCCTCTGCGTTGCAATCTAAAGATAACATAGGTCGTGTCCGCTACGGCCGGGCACGCACCCAAATATGCATTAATCTGACCACGTTCGTCTTTCACATGTGAAAGACGAACGTGGTGTGAATTCTTTAACAGCTGCATAATGCTAATATAAAGCATTCCGAAGTGAAGTTAAAATATAAAATACATTTTAAATATAAAAAGTACATTTCAGAACGAAACATTCAGTACAGTGATGTAATTCAAAAAAGGGCTAAAATCGTGAAATCCCTTCACTTGAAAAAAACCATGACGATTCGTTTTCACCGCTACATATTTTTGTATAAAATTATTAAGGTTTCCGCAAAGAGAAACAAAAAATGAATAAAAAGTAACTGATCGATACAACGGAGAACTGTTCTTAAGGCACACTTGACCAGATTTGTAAAAAGTACATTCATACGCCTCTTTCCCATTGGGCAGAGAACACATCTTTTCATTGCTACCATCCTGATCCCGATCTTTCGCTTCTTCTACTTTTGTTAGGATTGTAATTAAAGTTCGTCGGTGTCGGGTACTTTTGTCCTGGCCTATCCTCAAAACTACTTCGATCTAATTGTGATACATTCGCCTACATCGACCCTTACCTGGCATGCCCATTCACACTGGCCTCATAAGTCTGTTTCGTCAAACTCCTTTCATCCACCCTCTCTACGTATCCAAACCATCCTAAGCATCCCTTTCTCTATTTTTATCACTACATCTTCTATCACACCACAACGTTACCTTATCACGCTGTTCCTCACTTAGTCCATCAAAGTCATTCAGCTATACTTCTCAAACACAGCATTAATTTACTTTCATGCTTCTTCTGCCAGATCCTAACAATATCAATGTCAATATTCCTAATATCCCATTGCTTTATAACAATTAAATAAAAGGTTAATATATTGATAAACCACGTTTTAAAACATCTATCGGTACTAAAACCGAATGAATTTACTTTGAGTATAAAAAACTGGCTTCTGCGATACCGTCAAGTTCAGTGGTACGGGCTCGCTCAGGGCCACGTCCGGTTACGGCTTCTGACCGAATTACTTCATCGTGCTTTTGTATCTATTCGCACTAAATTTCACACGTGATTGTATATTAATATATTTTCATATTACGTCTCTTATTTAATATGTAATAATGAAATATAATGGCGCCACAATATCGCTTATTAATTATATGTTCTTAGTTACAGTAATTTTCAATCAGTCTTCTCCATAATACAATATTGATGTTTTTAAGTCACTCGCCTCGAGTTATATCTATATTACGAGCAATTAAAGTAAGTCCTTGACAGAATGCGGTTTTGTTCATAAACGTATGGATTAAGGTTTCATGATATGAATTCGAGTACACTTGCTTTTATAATGTATGAGTTATAAGTACATACATACATACATACATACAGTCACGCCTTTTTCCCACATAGGGTAGGCAGAGGTCACTCACGTAGCCTACTTTTCGCGGTTTTCATTTTGGTACGAGTTGAAATTCTTGCTCCCCATTGCGTTCCCACGAGTAGAAAGCCATCGGTAGGGCAACCATTAGGCTTGGCGCAGAAAAAGAGAAAAGGATTAGGTAGGAAATGGACTTGGGGTACGAATTGGGAAGTTCATCATCATCATCATCATTTCAGCCTATCACTTGTCCACTGCTGAACATAGGCCTCCCCCATAGATTGCCACAAAAGTTGTAGCTCTCGTTTTGGGGGTATTTTGCCATAGTTGCCACGCTTGGCAGGCGGGTTGGCAACCGCAGTTTATTTATTCAGATGTTCCAGAAGATGCTGCTGCCCATCTTCTGATTTATATTTTCCCTCTGTCGACTTTTACGACACCCACGGGATGAGATGGGGTGGTAGATTATCTTAAGCCGCTACCACACGGCCATTGGGAAGTTGGGAAAGAACTATAAGGTGTAGGATACTGCTATCTTTAAAGAAGCAGTACCGTATTTGCCGGACAATGCAACTAGGTCTAGTATCTCTGGCAAATTCATTATTAGTAATATTGTATATCAGTTCTTTCCATCAGCTTGTCAGTCACGTCGACGGAAAATTTTCGGGGAAACGTGACGTACTCGGTTTTCCTACACGATATACCACCGTGACATAGATGTTACTGATACTTACGTCTTTATCGCAATGTTATCAATAAATAAAGTCCCGTATCACAGAAGTTTTCGAGCATATTTAACATTTATTCATTCCAAATAGTTCTTGATTCTAAATTAATTTGTAACTTTTAGACTGTTTGACCTGTGGTCAACTCAGTATATAGGTAAGTCAGTATAAGTCACTATTATTTTTTTGGACATTGTCAGTGTGAACGTAAAAATGTAACTATACTATTATGTGGTTGACATTGTCAGTATGAAAGTAAATAATGAGTGTTTATTCAATTTATTATATAATATTATTGTATATGTATTTGTAGCACATAATATATAAATTTTAGCTTCCTTCGCTTCTTCATACAAACTTTAATTACTCCAAATACAGACTTGAGCGCAATATGCTTAAAAAGGGCTACAAAGTTTTCTCTTCACGTATTAATTAATGTATTGAAAATGTGTAGAAAGATGAAGTGTACTTGGTACTGACAGTTCTAAACGTTAAAGTTGGCGCTCACGCTTCGTCATTTATATAGATGTCCCATTGCAGATGTTTCTGAGAAGGTTTTGGAGTCGGGATGAGTCCTCGGCCCACGCTGCTCCAATGCGGGTGTATGGGAAATAATTTTATTCCTCAGACATGCAGGTCCCTTCCTTCCTTCGCAGCTGAGCACGTGGTTATGGGCTACCACGGCTCATTTTATCAGCTCAGTTAGTGATTTTTAACTCTTTGTGGTGTAATAAGAAAATAATAGGCGTTTATTTTTTGGCTTATACTTACAGGTTCCGAAATTCATGATTGTTTCTGATCTAAACGTCACTGGGGTCGGTCGGTGCGGAATATTCTAGACTAGAGCATTGTAACATCGGAAAGTCCGCGTGTGCATGCAGACACGTGTGCACTCGAGTTACTTAGGAACAGAATTATAGTGTTGACTGTACATTGCGCTCGTAGGTATGTAATCGCGCACGCGTGATTGATAAGAAGTTTCATGCAAAATGGCTACTGATATCTCGTATCTTTGTTCATCATGCATTTTCAATTATGGCCAGATCAGTTTGTTAATTTTTTTTTCGAATACGTCTTACTTGACGTACGTTGTGGCATGGCCTGTTATTTATACAGGATAGATTTAATTTATAACGAGAGAGAGAGAGAGAGAGAATCGTTCCTTTTCTAATATAATCGTACCGTGCAATCATTATTTCAATTATTTGTAAAAGTTTTAGGCATATTTATTACCATTAATAAAGTTGGAGTTTCTGTTTGTAATTTACAAACGAATGCCAAAATTTAAATGGAAAATGCTGTTGACATGATCCTTAATCATAATTGATCCGTTTGTAGAATTTTTGTCTGTCTGTCTGAAGGCATGTCTTTTCGGATTTCAATGAAAATTTTAGAGATTAAAGTGGAAATATAGTATGTTCTATTACATAATAGTAACGTAACAAACATGTCTTTTCTATCTGTCATTATTTAGGGCATAATTATACTATTTCAAATAGACTTCGCCATTTGATTCTTTAAAAAAAAAACGTTTTTTTTTCTCAAAAATATATTTTAACGAAATGTATTTTTTTCACGAACTGACTGACTGCGTTACGCAATCGCTGAAGGTTATTCTTGTTTCAATGTCGACGAATTTTGGCGCCTCTTTCTCGTGACGATATATGACGTCACTACTCGGCTACTACAAGAGCACGGACCCGGTATAAATTAGAATTTATTGAAGCTGCCGACTGCTATTTTATTTGTTGTATGGATGTAACGTCTCTCGCACTTGTCGCCAATATGTATGCGAAAGTCACATTGTAAAGGTCATTTAACGAACGAAAAACTCGGGTGTTTTTCACATTGAAATTTTAAATTGTCTCAAAGAGCGGCGTACACTTGGATTCTTAAAAAAAAGTCTTTATGAAGATTTGAGTACATAAACAAGTGACGAATAAGGAAATAAGTTACTCGGTACCGAACAGTAAACGTCTATACGTTTGAATATTGAACAACAAGCGGAAAATTATAAAAATAACCGCGGAAGGGAGTTTAACCATAGAAGCGAGGTCGGTGACGTCGTCGATACTGAACCGGTTTTTTTCTTATTTAATCATCGGACAACAATCAAAAAGTTATTTGTTAAAGCCTGCGGATAAAACAAAAAAATAAATCAATAATTATTTCGAGAATATATTAAGCCATTTGTCAGGTAATTACTCAATCTAATGTTCCGACATTGGTACTACGTCTCAGCCTTATATTGCCATGGCAGTATGCTATGACCTAAAAACTGTATCCGTCAGGAACAGACTTTTTATCCTTCGGTGCGGAAGGTTTAGTCTAGTAATGTGTTTTCTTGCATTACTGGTGGTATGATCTATTTAGAATTAAGGAATATTAAATTCTAGTTCAATAAGTCGAAGAATTGCGCTTCGGTAGTTAGCAGGTTTCGATATATTTTAGACAAAACATCCCTACTAATATTATTAATGTGAAAGTAACTCTCTGTCCCGTGTTTGTTACCATTTCACGTTTCAACCTCTGAACCAATCTTGACGATATTTGGCACAGAGAAAGCTTGCATCCAGGACACGGACATAGTATACTTTTTATCCCGGAAAATCATGTAGTTCCCACGGGATATTTAAAAACCTATGACGCCGAAGGACGAAGACGCGGGCATCAGCTAGTTAAATATATCCTTTAATCTCAAGTAATATTAATAATAAAATTCGTTACAGACAAACTCACGATGTTTCCATATTTCCTCGAGGAAAACATTTGCTTACTTTGGATTTTACGTGGCGTTTTCTGTGTAAAATCTTAATAAGTAAATGTTACCGATATCGGGGATTATTAACAATTCGGATTGTGCAAGGCAGTTACTATTGATGACGGAAGTGATATTAATTAGTATGTTCTTTTTTGCAACCCTGACTCGTAAATTCAAAGAAACTATTAAAAAAATTACGAAACGCCAATTAATTTAGAGAACGGACTGCAAAACGTTGCGTTACTGGTGGTAGGATTCCTATGCAGGAATTGGTCTAGGTAGGTACTACCACAGGGCCAGTTGTTCTGCCGTGAAGCAGTAGTGTGCAAACGTGTATCGGTCTGAAGGGCACTGAGAGCTAGTGTGATGGGCACTGGGCATATGAGATTTAGCAACTGATGTCTCTGGGTGACGGGCGCAGTGTGGTGACACACAGAAATGTTATTTGTGACACAGCATTTGTTATGGGCAGACGTTGCATTTACCATCAGGTAAGTTTGAAAGTTTTGCTCGCCTTGTCACTTCATCAAATAAAAAAAAATGTGACGTCGCTGAACCGAGCCGCTAGTCTACTATCGTCGTAAACCATCTCCTAGCACAGTCTTTAAAGATTAGTTGGATTGGTGCGGTGTCAGCCGAAATAAGTAGAATACATGATTACATAGAGCCTACGCTTTTTTCCCATATAAGGGGTAGGCAGTGATCGCATCCGTAGCCCATTTTCGCACATGCTGTCAACCACCCGTAGGTGGCGAACCACTTCTCCGTCATTTTGGTTCCATTGCACGTGTTATTCTGCACGAAAGAAGGCTGTCCGTACAGTACCTTAGTCGTCCTCTTACGATACCTCGGTAGGAAAGAGATACGTGCTTATTTACAGATATTTCTATTCATATCTCCTGAACGAACTAAGCAATGTTTTGAAATGGAACATTCACTAAAATTAAAGTTAAAATTACTGTTTTAATCCCTAAAATATAGGTTAGGTAGCCGTTTTGGAGTCTTATTTGAAACAAACTGACACAGAGAGACAAAAATTTAAATATTATTTTATGTTTTAGGCAACCACGATCAAATCAATGAAGCAGTTTTCGCTATAATTTTGGCATTTATTTTAAAATCACAGGCAGAATCTTCAATTTTATTAAATGGTATAGAGATGTTATTAGTGTTGCTAGAATTATTTAAAAACAAATTTCTTTCTCACTCAATAACTGAACAACTTCTTAATTAATAAATATATTCGTCCATTTTGTTGTTTCCGATTTCGTTTAATTTGAACGAAAGTTCGGTTTTAAACGTAAGGAAGTGTGGCTTATAACGCATTTAAAAGCCAACGGCAGTGCAATGAACTGTGGGTCGATCGTTATTACGATTCATCGCTATACATAGCATGCACTGCCGCGACATTTGTTCGTTCAGAAACTAAAACAACTACAATCTTAAAATATCATTGTTGTTCTATTCCTAAGGTATATATGGTGTACAAAGTGCGCTCTTGACTTTTCTCTGACTAACAATCAAATTCCGATATTCTATTTCTATTGTATAACGTGACGAAACGAGCAAAACGGTTCACCTGATGGTAAGTTCAACGTCGCCCCATAAGAACCTTTGATTTTCTTTAGTTTGGTGTCACTCAGAAGAGAATTTCTGAGTGACACCAAACTGCGCCCGTCACACTAAGACATCAGTTCTTAAGTCTCATGTGCCCAGTGATACCGATAAACCGAAACACAGTAATGTTTGCACACTACTGCTTCACGACAGAATAACTGTCCCTTGACGTCAACATATGCCCCCTTTTTTTTAGTCGTTGCTGTGTTTGTCTGCGCAGGCAGAAACCGTAACGATGATATCCGCAGCAGAACCAGGATAACCGACATAACCCTATGTATCAACAAGCTCGTCAATGCGCTACTCACATTGCTGGTATAGCCGATAACTGTTGGGGAAGGTTCTGAAGTGGCAAACACTATATGGCTAGCTAGAGGCGGACACCTGCACGGTTTTTGATCGATGATGGTGGTCTTGGACCGTGTTTTGTGGCAGTCTATGGCCATTGTTCAGCAGTCGGTCTGAAATTATGATAATGATAATGTTTTTTTTAATTCCTCCTTGAAAGTAAAAACTACGTCTACTACGTCTAAATCTTATAAAACTTAAAATAAATGTAACATTACAATGTTAACCCTATTGTTTTTAAAAGATATTAACTTACAATCAAAATTAAAATGTATTTAAAACAGAAGTTGTTTTAACTTTACTAGTTGTTAGCATTGCAGGAGTCATCAGCCTTTGGAAGTGTTGAATTACTTGAATACACGAGGCACATTGAAAACAAAAGGGCATCGCACTTACATTTCTTTAATCGCCATATATTTTGGAATGAAATAGACTTATAAGAAAAACAAACGAAACCATTGTTTTACATAATTTCGCCGTTTAAAGAGAATCTACCACCCAATCTCAGCCAGTGAGTGTCGTAAAAGTTGACTGAGAGAAAACCAAGACATGGACAGCTGCATCTTCCTGGAATAACTGAATAAATAAACTGCGGTTGCCAACCCGCCTGCCAAGCGTGGCAACTATGGCAAAATCCCCAAAAATAATAGCTGCAAACTTTTGTGGCAATCTATGGGGGAGGCCAATGTTCAGCAGTAGACTAGTGATGGGCTGAAATGATGAATAACCCAAATGTTTTCTAAAGCGTGATGAATATCATTAATTTGCAGACTTTTGTAATATATTCCAGAGATGGTTTTTATTCACGACTACTGTATTAGTAATGTGGCTTACGGTGAAGGCTTAGTGGCGAGGGCTTAGTGGTGACTCAAAGTGAGTCATGATTTCGAATCCCACTTAAACCTAATGTTTGTGCAATATTGTTTCCGTGTTTTTGACTCTCCTTCAGATCCTTCCTCCGATAGTATCGCTACAAATCGTATAAAATATTACGAATAGCATGATTATAGTATAGCTTTAGGTGGTAGATAAAAGGTATAGTCGAGGTCAACCAGTATAACAAGATCGTTATTATAATGCATTTCGTTACATAACTAATTAAATCCAGTGAATTTATATTAAATTATGAAAATCATATTTATTCGAGACATTTTGAGTAATATTAATGTTAAGTTGTCAAGATTTATGTATAAATTTTGGAAAGTTTCATGGACAGTCGTTAATTTGACCTGGCCTACACGTGGCGACACCTGATCTTTAAGATATTATTTTTAAGTAAAAGATGAATCACGCCTCGGCGGTCTCCATTTACGGTACAATTGTAATACAAACTGTTAGGCTCGTGAATTCATTTATCAATGGCCCTGCAATCCATACTAATATTATAAATGCGACAATAACTCTTTGTCCCTCTGTCGTTTGTTGACTTTTTACGGTTCAACCGCTGAACCGATCTTGACGAAATTTGGCACCGAGATAGCTTGCATCTCGGAGACAGACATAGGATACCTCTTATCCCGGAAAATCAAATAATTTTCACGTATTATTTAAAAAAAACCTAAACCAAACTAAAAAGCGTGGGGTGCATGGTGTCAATAGTTATAAATATTTCATTGACAGATATGAGAAGAAGGATTATCATTTCGATTTCTTAGTTTTGCTTTCTATATAAACCGTATTTTTTAGTTTTTTCAAACTATTATTTATTTTTTGTTGTGATTGTCAGGCAAGGATTGTGTGAAAGAAAATTTTTGGAAACTCCACAGGAAAAGTCGGAAAATTTTATTGCATTTTTGTATCAATATCTCAAAAAAAGCGACGTTCAGGTTGATAGTTCAGCTGTCACATGTTTTCATAACAACACAAAAATGTGACACATTGACATACTGACTGACAGTGGTTTATTTAGGCTGTGTGATGTATCACACAGCCTAAATAAACCACTAGACATAATATTTATTTGCTAAGCGCACTTCGCATTATCGTCATTTGTAAATTGCACCCGTAAAAGTTATAAAGATTTTGTTTTTTATAGAAAACAAACAAATTCAGTGAGCATCGTAACATAATTTACCAATTTAGAGGTTAGGTGGACACATGTATAGTATGCACACATTTTACCGGCGTTGTCTCGGGCTGCTCAGATCCGCAAAATATGGAACACTACAGCACATATGTCAAAAGAAGATAGTAGATGTCAATAGTAGAAAGACGTCAGTATTTTTTGATTTCTTTATTCTACAATGTAAAACAAATTGCTGTTAGAATTCCTATGTATTCCTTCTGGGTAGGTACCATCGCAGTGCCAGTTTCAGACGTTCCCGGACAATTATATGCGTCTCCACACTGCCGTCGTCATCCTAAGGATGCCTTAGTTCTATAGTATCATATGCCCCGTTGTTACAATATCTATCGGTGCCCTTTAAACCGAAACAGTAATGTTTGACGGCAGAATAACTGGCATTACGATGGTACCTAGACGGACCCCTGCATAGGATACTAATTAGTTATGTGCAGTGTATATGGGCAGTGGACTTACCATCAGTTGAGCGATATACTTATACTTTTAGTATAGCCAATTTTTATGCATACTTTGTTGTAACTTATTTCATTAAAACCCTTCTATATTTCAAACATTATTTTGTACCCCCATTATATAAAACTGTCTCGGTCTGGCTGCCTTACTTGCGTCCGCGCGTTACTCTAATCTGGGGCACTGCTGAAAACCAGCGCTACAATGTAGTACCTCTATGTTGTAGCATTTAATACTGAGCACCTTCGGATGAGACACTGTTGCAGCGCAATGCGACTAATTTTTTTGTATCCACCACCACCACCATTTCAGCCTACCATTAGTCCACTGCTGAACATAGGCCTCCCCCATAGAGTGCTACAAAAGTTTGTAGCTCTCATTTTGGGGGGATTTTGCCATAGTTGCCACGCTTGGCAGGCGGGTTGGCAACCGCAGTTTATTTATTATGATGTTCCAGGAAGATTGCTGCTGCCCATCTTCAGCTTTTAATTTTCCCTCTGTCGACTTTTACGACACCCACGGGACGAGATCGGGGTGGTAGATTCTCTTAAGCCGCTACCACACGCAGTTTTTTTGTATGCATATATACATATATTTTAAATGTTTTCCTTGTGTTGTGCAGTGTTATTGTTCAATAAATGTATATCTTTCTTCTTTCTTTCTGTTTCTTACTTTTTGATTTGTCTACTTGTTGCCCAATCTATAAAAAACAGCAGATAGATTGTGCATGAAGTGTTTAATTGTCGCTGCGGACCCTCTTCTCTCATTATACGTTCTATGATCTATGTCAATAGCGCGCGGAATTACAACACTGATTCAATCCGCATGAAAGATTCCGATGGGTAACGACGGCAATTATGTCGCTAGCCGGTGATTACGTTAAACTCTGCCCCGATTGGCCTCGGATCGGAATCGCCGCTGATTGAAACGTGCACGCTTTGCAATGTGACATGTCCGCGGATTTAAACGTGAGAACAATCTTCAATGAGATTAATCGTTTTTATGCATTTCGTCACCGGCCTGAACCATTTTTTTTAAGATCTTATAGACTAGCTGTGTCCCGCTTTTTTAAATTTAAAAGAAATCGCTCTAGGAGTCGTAGCGTAATGTTATATATATATATATATATATAACATTACGCTACGACTCCTCCTTACATAGCCTTCGTCGATAAATGAGCTATCCAACACTAAAATAATTTTTCAATTCGAACCAGTACTTCCTGAGGTTATCGCGTTTACCTAAATCGATTCAACTTTATAATATTAGTATAGATTTATAAAGATGTTTTTAAAAATAGTATATTACAAAAAATCTTTAAACACCTTGTATATTTAGCATATTACAAACTACCGGCCACACACGTAGCCCATTTTACGCCCTCGTGGGACACGAGACGTGTCGGGTGGCGAACCACGTCGTCCGCCATTTTGGTATGAGTAAAAAAAAATTACTCCCCATTGCGTCCCCACGAGTAGTACAGACAACATTGCATATTATGGTATTATTCTGCACGACAAAATGTTATCCGTACAATACTTTATTCGCCTCTATACGATACCTGATTAGGAAAGAGGCTGCTAAATATAAGCTTTTGTAGATTCAATATTTTTATTAGAAATTTCGAGACTTTTCTTTTGTCCACTCACAAACAACGACACGCAGAAATAGTTACTTTATTGTCGATGTAAGAATATATGAAACAGTTGTGTATGTGCGTGTGAGGTGAGTGCATATTTGTGTGTATCGCAACTAAGTACGTGTCACCTTATTTAATTATGCAATACGATCGATCAAAACCTTTATGACGGCTATTCTCAATTTCACCTTAGACAAGCAAAAAAAACTTTCAGTTTACTACGTGTATACAAGAAAGTATTTTCCTCTATCGTCTAGCTACTCTGTTAGCTAAATCTTTATTTATGGAGTAGTTGCAGTGAGGTATCGAATGTCGATAGGTCTATTATTGCATGCTACCTCAGAAGCTTTGCGTGTAATTGAGCGGCAAAAAGCAGATGGTGTCGGACAGCGGTCGAATATTACGTAATTCCTTTATAGTGTGTTTGTTTCTGGTATTTTCCGTTCCATCTTCGTTATTATTCTATTTATATTTATCATAGTTCAGGTACTATAACGGTGGTATGCAAATGTATTGGACCTCGCCACTTGCACAAATTGTAATCTGAATTTGGACTCTCATTGGGACTTTTGAACCATATGTCGTTTATATAAGATTCAAAAGCTATCAAAATCATGTTACAGTCAGTGCGCGTGACAACTAGTGCTTTAAATTCAATAACAAATTATTGTTTGAAAATTTCGGTCGACCCATGCATGTAGCAAATTACTCGAAGTTTACAACTGGCTTTAGTTAACATTTGTATGTACCAACAAACAAACAAACTATGCTTCTTAAGTCAAAGTTTCTTTATTCAACTTATATTATAATAATTACTTAATAAGACATTATTAGATACTTCCTGAATTAGATAGTGGCTGTGGCGGATTCATCAAACCAAACGATGTCAGCTAAAGTAGAAGAATTCCGATATACTATCCTAAATTATATTATTGTAAATATTCTTTTTAATGTTGTAGTTGTGCAATTAACTTTATGATTTTATTTACATAGATATGTAGAAAGAATCATAAGTAAATCTATCCAATTATTAGCTTAGAAGCATTCCATCTTAGTTCTCAGGGTTGGTAACCCGCCTGAATCTTGATTGTAGTTGTTTATGGATGACGGTAACTCAAGTGGACTATGTACTCGAATTACTCGCCTTATTCAATTAAAAAAGTCCCAGAAATATTTCTAAACATTCAGATATTGTTTAATTCGTTTTTTTATAGTTAAATTACGAATGAATCTAAACCTCAGTGGCATCTACGTAGACGGAGTTCTTCATAGGAATCCCACCACCAATGATATCTGAAGTCTTCCAATAAGATTATAATTCTGTTTTTAGAAAATATGCCCAACGGCGACAATTCTGTTGAGGAACCTGAGCGCGGAGCAAACCAACCTCAAGAACATCCTACAGGAGAAAATACCTAAGGAGCAGGAGAAGATCCGTGACTTCCGTAAACAGCATGGCTCCACCAAAGTGGGGGAAGTCACCGTTGACATGGTAAGTGACCGTCATTTTACCAACTATTCCAATCACAATGTCAATATCATCACATTATAACTTTGAATGCGTCGAGAAACTATGGTCTATTTTGGTCACATACGAGTATGTATGTGGTTGTGTGTAGTTTTAAGGCGCAAGGTAAATTCATAATTGATAAAAATAGAGCCAAATAGGAGAGAAGGAGCGTGGTGGTCTTGTTCTTCCAGAAAGGTGATGACCCTATTGAAGAACTGATATCGACACGTGCAATTTTTTAGAATCAAAACGAATCATCTCGCATGATGAAAAGAATTGATGTTTCGTATCGTAAGATTATAAAGAAACAATTAAAATATCAAATAATTTATAGTCACTTTTTCTTTACTTTATCAAATTTACACAATCAATACTTGCAATAAAAAAGTAAAGAAATATCCGTGTCAAGTATTTAACATGAGTGCGTACAGGCCGTTCGAAATACGAATGAAACTAACAGGTGGCATCTATGATAAAAAAAACAGTACACTGTGGGGGGTAAACCTACAGTCAAAATGCTAGGGTTCGCAACTCTGACAGTAATGCTACAATGGCTGTCAAAAGAAGCACAGTACGAAACAAATCCATTTGTACGAAGCTGAGAGTTTAATGATGAGTTGTGCCTATAAATTACCCACGCGTTGGTCCTGAGCATAGACCCAACTATAGCTAGCTGTGCGAAATTCATAGTGTGTTACTTTGCTGTTATGAATGTGCAGAATTTTTTACATGGCCCTTCTGTTTCTTTTCCAAGGTAAACAACGTTTTAACACATGCCTAGCTTGCAATGAGTTGACAAAAGCATTATGTTTGTGTCATGTTGCAACGATGTATATGTTTGAATGAATGAAGAATGAAGGAAATGAATGAATGACGACCGAGTCTAAAATTGTGTAGAAACACAAATTGTTGGTTTTCAGGTATGGCTGTGTTGTGATTGTCCGTCGCCGTATCTCTGGCACCTAGCCCTACCGCCGATCTTCTTGAATGTTCGTTAAATCGGGCGCGGTTTGGAAAGGACAAATGAGTGCCTCTTGTGTTCGCGAGTACACTTGTGGTATCTTTTGCGCAGTTGACAGCTTCTGACAGTATTCTTAAGTTGGTCGGAAGTCGGCTAGGACATAACATAGTTAAGAAATTGTGTATACTTGGGCATCTGTTTGAATATATCTAAATATAACAACTGGAGTAGCATAAATATTGATTTCTCTGCCCACCTGTCAACGCGCGCAAGCGTGAGCATACAAGTATTATGCAGAAACCACTAATTCGACGTATAACAATCGTGTCAATTTGTTCGGTTAATAAATGGGACTTGACGCATGCGTTACACGTCCTTTCTTTATTGCTTGCCTTTATGTCTCGCTTGACGTTGATAACGAGTGTCTTGAATACATACTTATTTCAAAGGAAAATTACTTTGTTGTCTCGGCTGTTTTTTTTTCTTTTTAAGTAGTTTAAATAATGAAAAATTACGTATGTATTAGGTACTCAATATTCATAGGAGCTTGCCTTCAAGGTATGAATGTATTTAAAACGAAATCAGGAGGCACCTTCTGTTACGGCGCAGCAATATAATGCATGCAAATTATTGGCTAATAAACTCTGTTATGTTTTTGTCGTCGTCGTCGTTTCAGCCTATCACAAGTCCACTGCTGAACATAGGCCTCCCCCATAGATAGCCACAAAAGCTTGTAGCTCTCATATTGGAGGGATTTTGCCACGCGTGGCGGGCGGGTTGGCAACCACAATTTATTTAATCAGATGTTCTAGGAAGATGCTGCTGCTCATCTCCTGGTTGTAATTTCCCTCTGTCGACTTCTACGACACCCACGGGATGGCATGGGGTGGTAGATTCTTTTAGGCCTACCACACGGCGCATATATGTGTACGAGTATATGTTTTTGTATTGGAAGGTAAAGAGACGAGTTCACCTGATGATAAGTCCAACGTCTGCACATATCCAATTCTGTTTCACCCAGATCATTTCTTTGTGGCATCACACTGCGCTCGTCACCTTGAGACATTGTGTCAGTGTCATACATTTGGGACAGTCGCTGTCATTCGGGTCACATACAGACTTTAACATCAATTTGAATGCATAATATTGCCTTCGGCTCGCAGCAAGATTTGAATCAAGGTTACATGAATCAGCAGACAGGTGCGTTGACCGCTGCACTGATCATCACAAAATGCGTAATATAAGATTAGGAAACGAGGTTAAGAATATTATTTAGTTATTAACGAGTTAATTTAAAACATCTATTCGTAATTTTCCATATATTTTGTTTTAGCCGTAGTAGCTTTGGGACTGGGCGATCGCCTAATGTTTCATAATACGTAGGGTCTGGGTTCGTTCCCCGGTGCTAAAACCACTAAAATTGTTTATTGCTAGGTTTACCACGTGTTCGAACCACAGTAAAAACATCAATAGTAACAACTGATATTTCGAAGACGTGTGAAATCTTTTACTAGTGGTAGGATTCGTTCGCAGGGTCAGTTATTGTGACCTGATGCACTTGGTGCTTCGGTCTGAATGGCACTAAGAGCTAGTTACATTACTGGGCATATGGGCCCACGGAGAGTAATCACTGGGCATCTAAAACTTATGAACTGATGTCTCTGGGTGGCCGGCGCTTAGTGGTGCACACAGAAATATTCTGGGTGACGCAGCATTTGTTATGGGCAGACTTTGCATTTACGATCAGGTGCATTTGTTCGTTTTATCACTTTCTTCCATAAAAGAACTGACGGTATTCTGATCAAAACAATTTTTTCTGGGGATACCAAGAAACTACCAATGTATTTATAACATTTATAATTATAAAAGTATAATATTAAGATTAATATTTTGTCTTTCGCATTCATTTTAAAATATTGCTGATATTTTTATTGTCTTTATACAAATATTTAATTTTATAATTTATAATTAATATAATTATATATAATTTTAATTTTTAACTGTTTATAGTTTACGACAACAATATTATATAAAGTTTTTGTTCTTTCAAACAAGTTTTGTGAAAAATATTAGAATAAAATAAATTTGAAATACTTAAACACATACATTAAATATAAGTCAATTAGACATAGTTGTCTTAAAGACTTCATTGACGGAATTGATGTTTCACAGGTTCAAATAATCCAAATATTGTATGTGTATAATGTAAGAAATATCAACACTCAGGAAGTGCTCAATAATATTTTACCTTAACTAATTTCAATAAAATTACCACATTTTTTTAAAGCTGTCCTCAAACTTCATCATTTAAGAAAATACATACATTAATATATTTATTATTTGTCTTAATGTGAAGATCATTTTGGCTTGTTCATTTTTCTAAAGTTACCAAATTCTCTCGGCACAGATGTATGGTGGTATGCGTGGCATCAAAGGTCTCGTTTGGGAGACATCTGTACTTGACCCCGATGAAGGCATTAGGTTCCGCGGGCTTTCCATCCCGGAATGCCAGCAACAGCTGCCCAAGGTAAAAGGAGGGGAAGAACCCCTCCCCGAGGGTCTCTTCTGGCTCCTTGTAACTGGTGAAATACCCACCGAGGCACAAGCTAAAGCACTGTCCAAAGAGTGGGCTCAAAGGTGAGATATGAATTAATTAAATTAAAGAATATGTTTGTTTAATGGTAGTAAAATAATATTCATTTAGACATCCATACTAATATTATAAATTCGGAAGTAACTCTCTCTGTCCCTCTGTCTGTTTGTTACCTTTTCACGGTTCAACCGTTGAACCGATCTTGACGAAATCTAGAACATCGATAGCTTGCATACCGGAGACGGACATAGCATACTTTTTAACCCGGAATATCAAATAGTTCCCACGGTATATTTAAAAAACCTATATCCAAGCGGGCGACGTCGCGGGCATCAGCTTTGTTGGATAATAAATAAGGCCTACGTGTTTTAGGTCTAGAGGTTTCTGCTCGAAGTTTGCACTGTCTAAGCGATTGGATTCTAGACTACGGGTTCGATTACCGCTCGTAATAAATTATTGTATGACTTATAGACAGTTTCTCCGGGTCTTGCAGCACTCGCGATGTATGAGAAATCTTATTGTATACAAAGTAGTAAAGACGATGTTACTCGAAAGAGTTTGCCTGTTTTCATAAACGTACGAGGGGTGATCCAAAAGTAATGATAATCAATAATAAACACAATGAATAAAATAAATAAATAAATTTATTTCTCAACATAGTCTCCTAGCAAGTCTATACATTTAGTCCATCTCTTTTCTAATCCTAAAATTCCCTTAGAAAAAAAATCTTTATCTTGACTCTCAAAAAAGTCCTCAACCGCGGCCATCACGTCGCTATCATCGTCAAATTTCTTGCCTCGGAGGTGTTCCTTGAGTCGTGGAAAGAGATAGAAGTCGCTGGGGGCTAGATCTGGTGAATAGGGGGGGTGTTCCACCAGCTCAAAGCCCGCTTCCTGAATGGCAGCCATGGCAATTGCAGCTTTGTGAACCGGTGCGTTGTCTTGATGGAACAGCACTCCAGCCCGCAGTTTGCCTCGCCTTTTCTCCTTAATAGCCTCCCGCAATCTTCTTATTTGTTCTGCATAGTAGGAGCCTGTAATAGTGGCCCCCTTTTCCAAGTAGTCCACCATGATTATTCCTTCAGCGTCCCAAAAAACAGACGCCATAACCTTCCCTGCTGAGCTTGACACTTTGAATTTCTTCGGCGTCGGTTCATCGGATCGTTTCCATGTCATCGATTGTTGTTTTGTTTCAGGATCAAAATGGTGGATCCAGGTCTCGTCCATGGTCACAAAACGTGACAAAAAATTATCCTTGTCTGCCTGGAACTTTTCGAGATTTGCTCTTGACATGTCGACTCGTTTCTTCTTTTGCTCGTCGTTTAACATTTTCGGTACCCAACGCGCGGAGACCTTTCTCATATGCAATTCGTTCGCAAGGATTCTTTGAATGCTGCCATATGAGATCCCTGTGACCTCAGCTACATGCCTGATAGTCACTCTTCGATCTTCCAATACAACTTCTTCAACTTTTTTCACATTTTCTTCAGTGAGGGACGTCGATGGGCGTCCTTCGCGGTGTTCGTCTTCCGTCGATGTTCTTCCCAACTTAAACTCCTTAGCCCAGCGTGCAACTGTGGAATATGGAGGAGAAGAGTCCCCTAATGTTTCCACCAAGTCGCTGTGTATGTCTTTGGTAGACATTTTTTTCAAGCAGAGGTATTTAATGACAGCTCTGATTTCGTGTTTTTCCATTTTGATGTTCACTCCTTGACAGTCCGTATTCAAATGAATGTAGCTCCCGGGAATCGTGGCCTATTTATATGATTTTTTTTCCCTGAACTAGTGGTTAACTGAGTAAGTGACTGAAATTTTTTTGTATTTTTGTGTGCACTAGAAATAACTGATTATCATTACTTTTGGATCACCCCTCGTATTTCCGAAAACTGTTACACGGTGGTCTGGGTAGGTACCACCGCAGTGACAGTTATATTGCCGTGAAGCAGCGTACAGACATTACTGTGTTTCGGTTAGAAGGGCACAGATAGCTAGTGAAATTCCTTGGGCGTATGGAACTTAAGAACTAATGCCTCAGGGTGACGAGCCCAGTGTGGTGCCACACAGTACTATTCTGGGTGACAAATTGTTATGGGCAGACGTTGCACTCACCACCGGGCGAACGGCTTGCTCGTCTTGTCAACTCCTTCAATAAAAAACTACTGTATATATTTCAAAGTATCACTAACTGAACCAATGCGTAACGATTTGAAAACGAACTATGTTTAATTTAGTTACTATCTAAATATTTTGCTACACTGTAAGTTGTGTACGCTTGTCCATTTTCGTGACGTCATGTTGGCTAGATATATCCAGAAAAGAGTAATCAATTGTATGACACTTTCCCACCCACTCGTGTCAGTTAGCGTGGGTTAACTACCAGGACTCGTTTAGTTTTTATCTTATCGTCATTTATTAATCAAGCTAGTAACAAGTGGCGACCGCGTGGCTTAGTGGTCAGAGTAACTGACTTCTACGCTGCGGGTCCAGGGTTCGAATCCCGACCAGAGCGAACATTTGTTCAAAAACAGTTTGTTTCCGGATCTGGTCGTGTTGTGATTGTCGCCTTGTCACTGACACTGCGTCCTGGCCTACCCGTAAGGGCGAGTAAGTGCATCATTGTTTGCGCGTACGCTTATGGTACTGTAATAACTCCTGCGCAAATGATAGCTTCGGACAGCATTAGGAACGTATCATCATCATCATTATCATATCAGCCTATCACTAGTCCACTGCTGAACATAGGCCTCCCCCATAGATTGCGACAAAAGTTTGTAGTTCTCATTGTGGGGCGATTTTGCTGTAGTTACCACGCTTGGCGGGCGGGTTGGCAACCGCAGTTTATTTATTCAGATGTTCCAGGAAGATACTGCTGCCCATCTTCTGGTTTTAATTTTCCCTCTGTCGACTTTTACGACACCAACGGGATGGTAGATTCTCTTAAGCCACTACCACACGGTGGGCCGCAACCACACGGTGGAAGGTGTCGTTGTAGTTGAAAATCTACCACTGGGGCATCATCATCAATATTCAGTATGCCAAACCTAAATTATTCAGATCGGTGATTGCTATGTGATAGCTAATCAACTTAGTTAAAGAAAAATATTATTTTTACAAAACATGGGAGCCGCGGTAGCTCAGAGGCCGGGCGCTCGCTATAAATCCCACAGTAAGAGAAGGAGGAAGTTCGATCCCCAGTGCCGGCACCTCTAAATTTGTTATCTGAAGTGCTGGTTTACCACGTGCTCAGCGGTGAAAACGTGTGGAAACCTACATGTCTGTGGATAAAAAATATTTCGAAGACATGTGAATTCCGCCAAACAGCAGCGGACTTCTTCCCGGCTCCAACACTCTTTCAGAAATGAGAGTAGGTCTGTGCTCAGCAGTGGGACATTTATAGGCTGATGCTTTTTACCAAACATTTACCGCCCATTATTTATTTCCATTATATCTGTTACATTATATAGCGATCGTATTTGAATTTCCAACTGTCATAACCACGACTGAAATCACAGGGCCGAGCTCCCGGCGCACGTGGTGACAATGCTGAACAACATGCCCAGCAAGTTGCACCCGATGTCGCAGTTTTCAGCTGCCGTAACAGCGCTCAACAGCGAGTCCAAGTTCGCCAAAGCTTACTCCGAGGGTGTACACAAGTCTAAGTACTGGGAGGTAAGTGTTAAATTTGGCCGCAGATTTTTTTTTAAATAATGCAGGTTAGACAAAGCTTTCAAATTGTTATTCATAAAACTGGTTGTGCTTCAAAGAACATGACGACAATAGAATATACAAGAATCTTACGATTAGATTATAGAGAAATTAAAATGAAAAGTGTACTTCTAACTTAATATTTGTAATAATTTTTTTTTGTTTTATAGAAAGTGCGCATCGAGTCTGCTTCTTTTTAAGGATATCCAGTAACAGACCTGCTGGAAGAAATTTCATCATGAAATAAGCAGTGCCATTGTACTAATTGACTATCTATGTAATTTCTACTGTGATTTTTATTCTATTAGACAAAGAAGAATAAATAAATAGATAAAAATAAAATATTATCTATTCACATTAAGATATATGATTTCAATGCCGTGTCTATTCGTTTTAAACTCTTGAAAAAATCTGAAGGTTTTTTTTGTTAGGCAGAAGTATGTCAGTGTACTTAATATTGACTTATATAAGGTTTCACCGCTTAAAGAGTTAGAGCACCGTTAAATCATATTACAAAATCATCCTTTCGTTTCAATGATTTGATATTTAAATGTCCATTACTGTTGCATGGGACATTTTGGTGTCGGTTTATTTCGGTCTCTTGTATTAAGTTATGTCTGTCACTTGTTATGTCAGTACGAACTGATAACGTGGTCCAATTTTGGCCAGCAAAAAAGAAAAAAGTCCTCAGCAAAGAACAATATATTCGCAATTCGGTTTAAAATGCGGCTTCAAGGGCCGTGGTGGGCTCACACTGCATTCCATTCCAGTGCCGGAACCACCAAAAATCATAATTTAACTTTTTGGGTTAAATATCAAACACGATAAAAATATCAAACATTTCGACATGTGACGTCCACATTGGAGAAGTCCGGGGCCAGTTATTCTGCCGTGAAGCAGTAGTGTGCAAACACTACTGTGATTCGACTCGAAGGGCCTTTTTAGGTAGTGCACTGGACAATTTTGAGTTAGAATTGATGTCTCAGGTAGTTACTGTGTTTCGGTCTGAAGGGCACTGTGAGCTAGTGTAATCACTAGTCATATGAGTGTTAAGAACTGATGTCTGTCTCGAGGTGACGGGCGCAGTGTGATATCACACAGAAATGTACTGGGTGACACAGCATTTGTTATGGGCAGACGTTACACTTCACTATCGTCATCTTAACCATTAAAAAAAACAGTAACCATATCGCTATTGTTCCTTTTTCCACACAGTATGTTTACGAGGACTCGATGAACCTGATCGCGAAGTTGCCCGTGATCGCTGCCACCATATACCGCAACACGTACCGCGACGGCAAGGGCATCGGCGCAATCGACGACAACAAGGACTGGTCTGCCAACTACTGCACGATGCTCGGCTTCGACGACCCGCAGTTCACTGAGCTCATGAGGCTCTACCTCACTATTCACAGGTGAGAACCCCAGTGCGAACATTCTTACGTTAGAGTCTGATACACTACATACTTCGATTAGCAGCCAAACCAATTACTGGTGGTAGGATTCCTATGCAGGAATCCGTCTAGGTAGGTACTACCCCAGAGCCAGTTATTCTGCCGTGAAGCAGTAGTGTGCAAGCATTACTGTGGTTCGGTTTGAAGGGCACTGTGAGCTAGCGTAATCACTGGGCATTTGAGACTTAAGAACTGATGTCTCAGGGTAACGGGCGCAGTGTGGTGTCACACAGATATATCCTGGGTGACACAGCATTTGTTGTGGGCCGACGTTGCACTTACCATCAGGTGAACGTTTTGCACTTTTACTTTATACAATAAAAAAATGCAGTGACGTGTTTACTCTAAGGCAAGCGGGGCACAGGCCCAGAAATGCCTAAATTCATAGCATATGTTTTTTTATCAATATAATTTATTAAAAAAAATATATTAATCCCTTAGCAAAAGTACATTCGGGAATTTCCATTACCGTTTTGTTGGCGTTCGTAAAGGGCTCCTAACTCTGTGTGCCCAAGGGCCCCGACGTATCATGTAAGATTAGTAAACAGGCGGAGGCACTCAACGTATTGTGTTTTTGCACAAACCTTAACTCCGGATGGGTTTTGAACTCAGGACTCGCGTTCTGAAAGTTAGGTACTCTGACAACTAGGCCACGCGCTCGTCAAAGTTATTGAAGACAGAACTCACTTGATATTGGCGTAAAGTAGCAAGATAACGCTTTTCATGTGTGACGCCACCACGTACAGAGACAATTTTTGTCAATGAAGAGTTCCGTCTTAACTGCAGTCTCGAATTTTCAAGGATTTATGTATGTAATGTAGGTGCCCATAGTCAGTCACCAGTCAATCACTACTTACCGTCAGAGTGTTTTTTAAACTTAAAAAAGTATCAAGAAGCTAACCACTCCAGAAATATTCTTAGTAAAAATTTTAAGTAAAAAATAATGTAATATACACATCGTATTGTTCTGTAATCGCTACCGTACTATATTTATAACATAATATGTAATACTGCATACTAGTAGACGAAACCCAATAGACGAAATTCGAACTTAATTTCTTTTTTATTGAATTTGATGAATTTGTAATAATATATTTACATAGCATATCCATACTACTATTATAAATGCGAAATTAACTCTTTCTGTCCCTCTGTCTGTTTGTTACCTTTTCACTGTTCAACCGCTACACCGATCTTGACGAAGTTTGCATCTCGGAGACATAGGATACCTTTTATCCCGGAAAATCAAATAGTTCCCACGGTATATTATAACACCTGTATCCCGCGAACGAAGTCGCGGCCATCAACTCTGTATGCCCAATCAGTAATGTATAATTTTTTCCTTTTATTTCCTTCTCTATATTAACTTTGACCATGACTAATCTCAAATGCGTATGTATGTATATGTGTGTATATGTATGTGACTGTATATACGTTTATTTATTTAATAATATTCTATACTGTGTTTCGGTTTGAAGGGCACTGTGAGCTAGCGTAAGAGATGAGACTTAAGAACATATGTCTCAGGGCACAGTGTAGTGTCGTACAGAAATTTTCTGGGTGGCACAGCATTTGTTATGGGCAGACGTTGCACTTACCATCAGGTGAATGTTTTGCTCGTTTCATCACTTTATGCAATAAAAAAAAAATCTTTTTAGTGACCGCCTTCGCTGTTTACTCACTGCCCTAAGGTAGACTGGCAGAGAATGCTTTTAGCATTAAGTCCGCCTTTTGTTCCTTTACTTATTGTGAGGTTCAATAAAGAATAAATAAATATAAATATGCAAAGCGATTTAGGACCTTTTTATTTTTATCTAGCAAAGTTTATAACTAGTGGAAATGCGTTATTTTTATTAATAATTGTATTGTTTTCTTACGTGAAAACATTACCAAGCTTGCTTTATTTTGTGAAAAAAAAAACCTACAACATTGCATTATAATGCATGACGCACTTTAGTTTGCAATATTATATTTTGTCGCTAACTTTGCCCGTTTCATTGTGCTAGCGTATTTTATTGCGAATGACCGTTGCCCTAGCTTTATCGTTCTTTGATTATGTGTGTGCTGCGAATTCGTTGTTTTTTATACAAAATGTGAATTTAATTCAAACAGTGTTGCCAACATTACTCGATGTCTAACATGAATAATGTATAATGAATACAATACGCCACTAATCCGATGCATCCGTTTAAGATGTGTTTTATCCGATTGTCGCTATTCACTCTAGTGTTTATTCGGATTTTACCAGAAATCCTGAAATTTTTACTGGTGCTAGGATTCCGATGCAGGAATCTGTTTAGGTAGGTACCACCCCAGGGCCAGTTATTCTGCTGTAAAGCAGTAGTGTGCAAACATTACTGTGTTTCGGTCTAAAGGGCACTGAGAGCTAGCGTAATCACTGTTCATATGAGACTTAGAACTTACGTCGCAAAGAGACGGGCGCAGTGTGGTGCTACACTGAAATATTCTGAGTAACACAGCATCTGTTATGGGACAGACGTTGCACTTACCATCAGGTGAACGTTTTGCTCGTCTCGTTACTATAACAAATTTAAAAAAAAAACGTATGTGTTCGAGGTGATTGTGTTTATGTTCATAGATGGCTATGCCATTGCTATGCAACGTAATTTTAATGCGTGTGTTTTAGCATTAAACATAAATATCTGTTGTAAACCAATTATATCCTGTTTTTATTTCTAGCGTTATGTTCTGTGTCACTAGTGAAGTAAATAAAATAGAATTGTCTGTGGCTTTTAGAATATTAGGTTATTGTACTAAATACTTTTTCCGTTAGGCATTACTGAATTTGCTTACTGAAAATCTGTCTATATCCCACGGTGCATTAACTTCAAAACTAGTGATGTTATGACTCACGTGTTTCGTCGTAACATCTCTATTAGGTTCGAGAATAGAACGAATCCCTAGGGCATGAGGAGCCGCGAGCACTAGTTGATAAATATAACTGACGGAATGGTTTCATATCAATCACTGAAAGATATTATGATTACTCAAGATAACAACGTTCGCGTGACTTTGATGTAATCTTACACAACAACTGCATGTAATGTTGACAGTGGACCTTGGAAAAATAAGCCGGTTGGAGTCTTTCCCTCCCATGTTTTGCAGGATGTAGAGTCGTCCCTAACAATATTCTGCCATGAAGCAGTAGTCTTTAAACATTATTGTATTTCGATCTGGAGGGCAGCATTTGTTATGGGCAGTCGCATTACCCGTCTATTTCTTGTATGCCCATACTTCAGGAACACAAAAACGATTGATGTGCGCTTTTATAGACGTATCGCGACTAGGGCATCCAAAACCCACGTACCTAGTTCGTTTTAATTCCATTCGAAGGTACGCCGAGGTACATTTTATAACCCTTCGTATGTGATCCGTAAAAAATATCATTAAGAGTTTATGGTTTGGTTGGCGCAGTGGTGAAGCGGTTGACTTTTGTGCTATCGGTCGTAGGTTTTACCGCACCAAACCAATACCAAGCGTTTATGCAATGAGGGGGGGGGGGGGGGGGGGTGAGAGCAACGTTTTAAGAGGGCGAAGTTTCTCCGTTCTTTTTTTATAATCGGCGCCCACTTCTGCTGCCATTTGTATTTGGCACAGATCTGTACTGTCCTGTGGAATTTTATCGATAAAATTACGATCTAAGATCGAAGGGGCATATGACGTCAATCGAACGTCGAGTCAAAGGAAATAATACTCCCCTCTGATCTCTCCTCGGCGGATGACTGACCGCATCAGGGCTGCCAGACATGGTACATCAGATATCCCGAAAATTGAGTTTTTTTAAAATTATTACAATATCATTACTATAACTAAGTTTAAGCTACTTTAAGCTTGACCACAGTTTTGTTTTTAACATAACCAGCAAGTAGGTCCGCATTGAACGACAATATAATTTTAGCATAAAGTCTAGCAATGCAGGCATTGATTAAAAGTCAGGCATAGAAAACAGTTACCCGGTTTTACCACCAAGACAACAAATACCCGCAAAATTACCCGTTATCTCGATTTATCCTCAAATTATCGCTTTTCGGGTAATTAACCGCAAATTGGCAGCGCTGGACCGCATAGAACTGGGGTCCTACTATTCAAATCGAAGTACGAAATTTCGTATGGATTCGAAGCAACGACGGACGTCGAACATCAACCCTACTACCACATTACTTCGGATGCGACTTCCGCGGACGGCCGTCTTTCCGATCCATAGGCAACCAATAGAATACGAGTAAATGTTGTTTGAAGAGTGATATCGTAATCCGTCAGCCGAAACTTCGTCTTTCGATTTTCTTAATAGACCCCCAGTGCACACTACACGGTGCAGTACATTTTTTTTTTTACTTCATAAAGTGATGAAACGAGCAAAACGAATAACAAATAAAATAACAATAACAAATGCTGTGCCATCCAGAAAATTTCTGTGTGACACTAGACTGTGCCCATCACCCTGAGACACAGGCCCTTAAGTCTCATATGCCCAGTGATTACGCTAGCTCTCAGTGCCCTTCAAACCGAAACACAGTAATGCTTGCACACAACTTCTTCACGGTAGAATAACTGGCACTGGGGTGGCATACATGTGTATAATATTGAGTTAGCCATCACTGTGCCTGTCATCTTGTTCGTGTGCAGCATTCTTAAAATATTTCGAATATATTGCCCGTCGTATCCATCATGCGTAATGTGAAAACACATGCTTATATGTAATAGTTATGAAATATATAATGATCAACAATGACAATCAGAACGTATCTTGTGTAGACTGGTAGTGAGACTGGTCTGGCAAATATTTGCAAAAATGTTTTGCAAATTTTGTTATAAATAACATGCTTAGTTGTAAATATGAATGGGAACTATAGGCATGATTAGTTTGTGTTACGCTTTGTTTTGTCATAGCGGGCCATATACGTATTTTGGGGACAGCAGGATACATAGATTAAAAGCGAGTCCCGCTTTTAATCTATGTATGTCAGCTAATCATGCCTGCTCTATTCATCATGCCCGTTCCTCATTTTTTGGTATAAGATGGATATGTTATTTACTACCTCAACGTTCGAATCTCACAGACAGATACTTTTCTTTATTCATCACTAATGTGTAAATGTCGTCGTCGTTTCAGCCCATCATAAGTCCACTGCTGAACATAATCCTCCTCCATAGATGGCCACATAAGTTTGTAGCTCTGATTTTGGGGGGATTTTGCCATAGTTGCCACGCTTGGCACGCGGGTTGGCAACCGCAGTTTATTTATTCAAATGTGCCAGAAAGATTCTGCTGCCCATCTATAAATGTATATACATTCAAATATTGACCGCGTAAGATGAGTTAACTCTACTCTTGTATCTACAGAGACGTTGTTAAAATCGACTGTGGAAAATTCTCGTATCTTCCGATTCATTCGGGATAACGTTCGAATTGTTATCAGATTCTCACTAAACCGCCATCTTTTTACATCACAAATTTCATGTTGCTGTATGCACAGTTGACAGTAGCTTACTTGACTGCGTGGCCTAGTTGTTACAGTACCTGACTAGCACGCCGTGGGTCCAGGGTTCAAATCTCAGCCGGAGCAATAATTTGTGTAAAGACACATATTGATGGTTTTCGGGTCTGGTTGCGTTATGATTGTCATTGAGTCTCTGACACTGCATCCCAGCCTACTTTGTTATCGCATGAGCGTTACATCAGTCACGGGTAGGTTGGGACGAATGTCCCTGTGTTTGCGCGTACACTTGTCTTCTGCGCAGTTGATAATTTCGACAGGATTCGGTAGTTGTCGCCATGGTCGAAAAATCGGCCAGAAGTCCATCACTTGGGAAGGGCACTGAAAGCTAGCCTAATCACTGGGTATGTGAGACTTAACAACTGATGCCTCAAGGTGACGAGCGCAGTGTAGCGTTACACACATGTTCTGGGTGACACAGCATTTGTTATGGGGCAGACGTTGCACTTACCATCACGTGAACGTTTTGCTCGTTTCGTCACTTTATCCAATAAAAAAAAAGTTCTCGGATGTTTACCTTAAACTGTGGTCTGTTAAGATGATGAAGAATCATTGTTTAATGTTATAGGACTGGTTTGAGTTCTAATTGTTTTAAATAATCACGTGTTCAGTAATTATATTGATTAATTAATTAATTATTATTATTATTTCATTACATTGTTTTGGTGAAACGTGGATTGTGGCAGTCATCTGTTTTTGCAGTGAGCGCCCAGTCTCTGACTACCCCTTATGGGATACAGCCGTGATCTTATGTATGTATGTATGTATGTTCAGTAATCGACTAGCAACCCTTACTGGTATTATAGCACTACTATAAATATTGACATACCTATCGCTCTACACGCTCTGATTTCTCTATTAGTGCACACATGAACGTCTATAATCTATGTAAACGGTAAACAAGATACCAAGAAAAACATCTATATAATAATATGTCAAGAGAAAACTTTGTACCCCTTCATAATCATATTGCGCGCACGGAGGAGTGTGCAGTTAGTTTTAATAGAGAAGTGAGGAATCTTGAATTAATATTCGTCTAAGCGTAGGTACCACCTTAGGGCCAGTTATTCTGCGCTGAAGCAGTAGTGTGCAAACAGTACTGTGTTTTGGTTTGAAGGACACTGAGAGCTAGCGTAATCACCGGGCATATGAGACTTAAGAATTGATGTCTCAGGGTGACTGGCACAGTGTGGTGTCACACAGAAATGTTCTAGGTGACACAGCATTTGTTATGGGCAGACGTTGCACTTAACATCAGGTGAACGTTTTGCTCGTTCCGTCACTTTTATCATAAAAAAATCATTATTTTCGTTCATACTGACAGTGACAATCACACAATACATACAGTCAGTCACGTCTGTTGCCCATAAAAGGGGTAGGCATAGGCCACTCACGTAGCCCACTTTTCGTCCTCGCGGGAAACGAGCCGTGTCTGATCTGATCCATACTAATATTATAAATGCGAAAGTAACTCTCTCTGTCCCTCTTGTCTGTTTGTTACCGTTTCACGGCTCAACCGATATATACTGAGATAGCTTGCATCTTGGAGACGTACATAGGATGATTTTTTGTCTGTAATGTATTTATGACGCGAAATTTATACAGATTACGTATAACCCTAACTACTTCTATGTAGGTGGTAGGATTCAAAGGAGTACGCATGAGCAAGTGCTGCTGTGGTCCTTTTTTGGGGTCTAGAAGTAGTGTACTGTCTTACAGGGCATATTATGTTTAAGAACCGACGTCTAATGGTCTGCGTAAAACCATAGGTTTTTTACCTGACCACCAGGTGAATTACTTGGTCGTCTCGTACCTTACTTCCAATAGATAGTAATTACTTAATCAGACCGCGTGGCCTAGTGGTCAGAGTACCTGACTTCCACGCCGCGGGTCCTGGGTTCGATTCCCAGCAGGAGCCAACATTTGTGCTATAACACAAATTGTTGGTTTTCGGGTCTGGTTGTGTTGTGATTGTCTCCGTGTTTCTGACACTGCATCCTAGCCTACCTCCAATCTTATCGCATCAGCGTAACATCCGACGCGGGTAGGTTGGGACGAGTGAGTGCCTCTGTGTTTGCGCGTACACTTGTGGCACTATAATATCACCTGCGCAGTTGATGGCTCTCGACAGTATTCGGAAGTTGTCGCCGTGGTCGAAATCGGCTAGGAGTACATCATCACTTAATCAAAAAACCGACTTTCATGTGTTTGGAGAATGGATTCCAACATCAGAACTTGACCAAATTTATAGGGATAAACAAAGAAAATATGCCTGAGCGTAATAAAAAAACAACAGACGAATTGAGAAGCTCTACAAATAATCTACACAAATAAATAAATATGAAGCGTCTTTTGGTAATAACAAAATAACAGCTTTTTAGTCAACGCTTATAAAAGTATATACGGTATGTATAATTAAAAAAAAAGTCTGCCTTTTCCGGCTAATCTCAGAAACGGCTGGACCGATTTCGACGGGACTTTCATCAGATAGCTGATATTATAGCGGGTAACTAAGGCTATTATTTCGCCCGAAATCCGTTCCGTATAGGGAAGTATAGTATATCATCGGGGTCGTCTTTTTTACGCTGCTGAAACCGCAGGGCATCGCTAGTGATAAATAAAACAATACTCCATTACCAACGCTGTATTTCATCATCATCATCATCATTTCAGTCTATCACTAGTCCACTGCTGAACATAGGCCTCCCCCATAGATTACTACAAAAGAGTGTAGCTCTCATTTTGAGGGGAATTTGCCATAGTTGCCACGCTTGGCAGGCGGGTCGGCAACCGCAGTTTATTTATTCAGATGTTCCAGGAAGATGCTGCTGCCCATCTTCTGGTTTTAATTTTCCCTCTGTCGACTTTTACGACACCCACGGGATGAGATGGAGTGGTAGATTCTCTTAAGCCGCCACCACACGGCACACGCTGTATTTATGCAAAATATATTCAACCTTGGAAAAAAAAAGACAAGTGGTTTAATTTATCACGACCGCGTGACAACGTGACAGAAACTAAGGCCGTGGCTTAAAACGGATTGTTATCGCGATTCTTTTACGCGGCTCGCTTTACAAATTCGCGGTGTTGTTTTTAAAGTACTTTGCGTTTAAACACACTACAAGCGTTGACCGCGATTTTATTCGGAATTGAAATTATGGAATACTAGATGATGCCCGCGACTTCCTCCGCTTGGATTAAGGTTTTTTTTTAAATATCCCGTGGGATATTTTCTATTTTCTGGGATAAAAAGCATCCTATGGCCATCCCCAGGATGCAAGCTATCTCTGCCGAATCCGTTAAGATCGGTTCAGCGGTAGAACCGTGAAAAGGTAACAAACAGACAGAGGGACAGAGAGAGTTACTTTCTCATTTATAATATTAGTATGGATATAAATTTTCAGATTTCTTATTTATAATCTTATTAAATTGAATGTTTTGTAGCTTAGTGGCTTTTATATATTATTTCAATAGATATGCGAAAGTGATTGATGCAATTAAATTAAAATAAGAAATTGAATGAAATTAAAAAAAAAGCCTTTAAAAATTTATAATAGTGGTAGTTGTCTTTAAAAAGGCGCTAGGATTTCTCCTGCACTAGTGCGTTCTAAAGACATAAATTTCACATGCACAACTGATCCAGACCCGAAAACCAACGACCTGTGTTTTTGAACAAATGTTGGCTCCGGCTGAGATTCGTAACCCAGTACCCGCGACGTAGAAAGGTCAGGTACCCTGACAACTAGGCGACGCGGTCGTCAAATATAATACGAATTAATTGATAGATTTACTAACTATCAGTGGACACTATGAACCACACGCATAGATGTTCAATAAGGCAAACACATCCACGAAAATAAGCTATAGAAATAAATAAAATTGAAGTGTCTGTTTATAATAACAAAATAACAGCTTTTTACTCAATGTTTATAAAAGTATATACACTACATATTAAAAAAAATATCTTTCTGTCCGTTTGTTCCGGCTAATCTCCGAAACGGCTAGACCAATTTTGACGGGTCTTTCAATGACAGATAGCTGATATTATAGCGGGCAACTTAGGCTACTTTAATTAAAAAAAAAATTAAACCTCGAAATCCGATTCGAATAAGGAATTACATCTGTGTATCATCGATCGGGGTCTGCTTTTGAAACCACGGGGCATAGCTAGTCTATAATAAAATATTACGATTCGAGCAATCGAATTTCCGTTTCTTTAAAATCTTGCCATTTGAATAAAACCAGCCTTATGTTGTTATTTAATGCTAATATTCTCTCTAAGTCACAAGTTTTTTGGAGAAAATTTTCATAACTCGACTTTGGACGACACTTGATACTAAAGGAACCAGGCAGTGGGTAAATATTACTATCCCGCCACCATATGTTATAGTACAGACAACATTATGTTACTTTCTCTAAGTTGACACTCTATAAAGATGTGGGTCAGGATCGTAGCAAGTGGAAAATGTGGTCTCTGCCTACCCCAATTGAAAAGAGGGATCGCTGTACATACTAGGCATACATATGTCTAATATATGTCATACTTCATTAAAAAAGTATAATTGCATACATATGCTCTCGACTGTACGAGATTGTAATGTTCTGCGAATTTATCATACACTACCACCGACGTGGATACAGTCGTGACGATATTACAATCTTATTTTTATTTTGTCTCCAGTGACCACGAGGGCGGCAACGTATCGGCTCACACTACCCACTTGGTCGGATCTGCCCTGAGCGACCCCTACCTATCTTTTGCTGCTGGACTCAACGGTCTCGCCGGGCCCCTTCACGGTCTTGCTAACCAGGAGGTAGGTTATTATTTACATTATAGAAGTTCATTTACGCATAGCTGTATGGAAACAGATTTTCACCATCGCACATTGCGGCACAGCGCCAAATTCCATCGTCACCACCTTGATGGTTGGCATTCAAGCGCAGTGCGTTTTTCGCGCAATTTTCTGTCACGCACAAGCACTTTATGGAATCTGCTGCCGCCAGCAGTTTTTCCGGACCAATACGACTTAGGGACCTTCATGAAAAGAACCTATTCCTTTCTCAAAGGCCGGCAACGCATCTGCTATTCCTCTGGTATTGTATGGTATTGTAGATGTTCATGGGCGGCGGTGATCACTTACCATCAGGTGAGCCGCTTGCTCGTTTGCCCCCTCTTCCATAAAAAAAAGATTGCAAATGTTGCCGGCTGTTGAAATTGGCTAATACGACTTTAAACTTATAGTTTAGAAGATTTGTTCTCAATAAGGTTCCTATGGTTCAATCTATTTGAGTAACTCTCATATCTCTCAATAACTGTATAAAAATAGAAGGAATAAATATCTTCTTTTACATTAGTTGTTTCCAAAATTCTAGCATGGTTTTATTGTATTATTGAGATCTTTAAATATCACGCCAGGGACAAAAAAACGAAAAAATTGTCTGTGATTCCTGTTCCCATGCTGTTCATTCATTGATTCCTATTTTTAACAATTTTTAACTGTATTATTCCGCTTTAAGGTGCTTATCTGGCTGGAGAAGCTCCGCAAGCAGGTCGGCGATAACTTTACCGAGGATCAACTCAAGGAGTTCATCTGGAAGACCCTCAAGTCTGGACAGGTTGTACCTGGATATGGGCATGCTGTGCTTAGAAAGACCGACCCCAGGTAAAAATTTACTGCAATTGATTTAAAGAAAAATTAGTATTACTGTAAGTTCACTGATGAACATAGATAAATTAATGAAATTACATTTACAATACATATGGTTGCCAACATTAAGACAGTTCACACTAAATGATACCGCAACCCTTTATTCCTATGCAGGTATCCGTCTAGGTAGGGCCAGTTATTCGGCCGTGAAGTAGTACTGTGCGAACATTACTGTTTTTGGTCCGAAGGATGCTTAGAGCTAGTGTAATAACTCGGTATATGTGACTAGAGAACTGATATCTCAGAAGGACGAGCTCAGTGTGGGACAGAAAAATGTTCTGTGTGACAGCATTTGTTATGGACAGATGTGGTACTTGCCGTCAGGTGAACGTCTTGCTCATCTCGTCACTTTCTCCAATGAAAAATCAGGCAAGCTTTAGGAAATTATGTGATTAGTAACCTTTAACAGTGTTTTGAACATGTGTGTTCTTTTGAATTTCCCCAAATTAATTATTCATTTTATATACATGATAGCGGCCTAAGAGAATCTACCACCCCATCTCATCCCGTGGGTGTCGTAAAAGTCGACAGAGGGAAAATGAAAAACAGGAGATGGGCAGCAGCATCTTGCTGGAACATCTGTATAAATAAACTGCGGTTGCCAACCCGTCTGCCAAGCGTGGCAACTATGGCAAAATCCCCCCAAAACGAGAGCTACAAACTTTTGTGGCAATCTATGGGGGAGGTCTATGTTCAGCAGTGGACTATTGATAGGCTGAAACGACGACGAACGACGATATACATAATGGTTGGATACCTAATCTAAGCATTGAATAGTGTAATTTGTTTTACTTGAAACTTCTCAATCAACTTATAAGGAAAAAGTCCTGGGTTACATTAAATGTCAATCAGATTCTTTTGAAGTATGTTGACCGTCTCACTAGGATTTTAAAAGCAAATTGTTAATGTTAAACCATTGTAGTAATTGAATGTATGTTAGTTCTCCTTTTTATGTTAGTTTTGAACAATAGTTATCAGATAAGAACTTAAAGCTATTAAATAATTATGGATCACGTTGGATAAAAAATTTCAGAAGAGAGGAATATTAAATAATATAACTAATTAAATAAAAAAAACATAAATACAAAAACATACGGAATTAAAAGAAGAATGCGGGTATTAAAATACACAAACTTGTTATATTTTATATTTTTTCTTTGGTTATACTGTGGCATATTATTTCCAATGATAATCAATTGAATTCAGTATTCATTAGAAGTTTAATAGAATTGGTTTTTCAAATTGAATTTCGTTAAAAAAAAACACAAAATTGCGTTAGAATTTTTGCATCAGAAAGCCTGTTTATTAAAGGAGAATATAGGCTATAATATTCGTGCCATTACTTTAAGGTGCCTTACACTGAGAAGAGCATGTTACTGTGAATGTCATAAGGTAGCCGTACGGTAGTCGTACGGCACAAACATGTCGTCGCGTCGGCTTATTTTACGCAGGTCACATCGCGGGGCACAGCTATTTATTATATAATTGTCTTTTTATAGAGGTATTATGGTAGAGATTCCATATTATGATGAGTATTGAGAAACAGGGATCAAATTTCTGGCAACGAGGCTACATCTTGGTGATTATTGCTTATTTGTCTGTCCGTATATAAAAAAAAATGTTTTTAGCAGTAACCAGGTTTAAGGAACACACATTATGCAAGAATGGTTTGTCAATAATCCATTGCCCATATTACAAAAGTAACTAACTCTGTTATCTTAAACATGATATTTAGTTAAATGAAGATTATTTATTTTACATGAAATCAAATCATTACATATGCTCACTACATGACATACTAATGACTTAATAGCTTTTCTTCAAGCGTTGCTAATTTAAGAGCATATTATTTAATTAAAAGTTTAACAATATAATTCAAAATAATTAATAAAGAGACATAATTACACATAGAGACATAATTACACATTAGACTTAATACAATTTATATTTTTTTTATATTAAGTCAGAAACCCAATAAACTATTATTTTTTCTTTATACAGATATACATGCCAGCGCGAATTCGCCCTGAAGCACTTGCCTAACGATCCCCTGTTCAAGCTGGTGGCAGCTGTTTACAAAGTGGTGCCCCCAATCCTCACCGAACTCGGTAAGGTCAAGAACCCATGGCCCAATGTGGACTCTCACTCCGGTGTGCTCTTACAGGTTTGCTATTCTTATCCTTATTGACCTTATTCTTATTGATATTATATATATCAATAGCAAAATAGGGACATTAGGTGACTAATGAGGTGCATTACCTCATTAGACATTGTCATCTGTCATCATTACATCTGTTCAAAATCAAAATTTATTCAATTAAGGTTAGCTTAAAGCTCTTATGAATGTCAAAATCTACAATTTTTTGAAAAATAATACCTTCCCAGTGAAGACCCGGCAAGAAATTCTGTTCTTTTTTTTTCAATGCTATGTTTACATAACATGGTCCTGAGCTTACTGTAACCATCGACATTCCAAAAAACCGTGCTGTGTGTTGCTCCATCTATTGGAGGAAATAATCTTTAAAGGTCTATCATACTTTAATATGGTTTATGATTCTCAATAATGTATATACAGCGGATTATGTGAACAAACGGTTACAAAATTTATTTGTGATTTTAGCTTTGCTCTAAAGATTTGTAGGAAACTTTGTTCCCCAGGCAATTATAACTTACAACTATTAGAGTAAATTGAAGTGTTCAATTCTTAATAGATTAAATGTCGTCTTGAACCTGTAGACATTAAATCCACTGCGGGATATAGTTGTCTCCAAATAAAGGGAGATCTAGTTTGTATCTTGCTGCTTGATTTGTTAAAGGGTATGTGTATAAATAACAGAATGATAATAATTTATATTTATTTATCACGACATTCAATTTACAATCTAATCTCATACAAAAATTGGGCTTGAGGTAATGTGGAGGACTGATGCCTGAACTAGGTAATAAGACTATTTATATGTCATGGGGTCCCCTTCCAGTTGTACAAACTTTAATATGATACAGCTTGTAATCTTTTTGATAATGAAAAGCATATTATATTATTAATATACACATTAAAACATTTATTTTTCCAGTATTATGGTCTGAAGGAGATGAACTATTACACGGTTATGTTCGGTGTGTCTCGCGCTCTTGGAGTTCTTGCACAACTGATCTGGTCGCGAGCTCTCGGCTTACCCATCGAGCGGCCCAAGTCCCTCAGCACCGAACTACTCATGAAGCAGCTCGGCAAGTAAAACAACGAACAATATGCAGCAGCAGACCGTGCACGTCACTGCATACGTACTGGGGGGACCTACTACGAAAATCGAAGTACGAAGTTTCGGATCGATTCGAAGCAACGACATACTTCAAACTTAAACCCTACCACCAAATTACTTCGGATGCAACTTCTGAGGACGGACTTCTTTCGGATGCATAGGCAACCAATAGAATGAATGTTTAGTGAAGGATGTTATCGTGGTAGGAGACGTGCGGTCCGTTACCCGAAACTTCGTATTTCGATTTTCGTAATAGACCCCCTGTATGGAGTGACGTATACGTTCGACGCACTTGTGCGGAGTGGTGTAATGGTGACGTGAACGCACGCGTTACACGTGTCTTAACGTATATGTGCCAGTTGTCGTATGCTAAATGCGCGTACGTTTCACGCCTAACTTAGAACAAAACCGATATTAGCACGCGTCTTCTATACTTATGTCGAACGCGTGACCTAGTGGTGTCCTGACTTCTACGCTGTCGGTCCTGGGTCCGAATCCCAGCCGTAGCCAACGTTTGTGCGAAAACACAAATTGTTGGTTTTCGGGTCTGGTTGTGTTGTGCATGTAATATTTACGTCTGTAAAACGCACCCGCGTTACAGGAGAAATCCTAAGTGAGTGAGGCTAAAAAAAACTACGTCCGTTTGGATCGTATGAGTGCGCAGTGACGTAAAATTACGTACTGACGTACTAATAAGTCATTACATGCGTTTTTTACATGATTCGCATGTTGAACGCGCATATACGTTGTGGCATACGTGTTCATGCGTTGCACTCGTATGGAGCAACGTGATACTCGCATAGACGATTGTGTGTCTTGTTGTTGTTCTGTTGGATGTAACAATAACGAATTTTAAAATTCGTTATTAACATAATTCGTTACGATTTTTAATAATTCGTTATTGTTCCCGTTGAGACCGTTTCTGCGTAATAAAGTACAGTATTGAAAAAATTGTGAGACTCTAAGTTAGAGTTTAGTCGATGTAGTTTGCGTTACAATGACGTCTATGCGAGTGAAACAACTTTATTGCATAGCAATAAGGTTGTTTATTGTAAAGCACTGCTTCGTACCGATGCGGCCAGTAAGGACGGTGCTCGGTTATGGTGTACCCTTTTAGTCAATCATACTCCTGCAAAGCAGTTTCTTCTTTCTCTTTCTAGATTCAAATTGTTGAAAATTAGTATTTGTAGTTGGGGTGAATTCCAATTGATTTCCCACAATCGCGCAAAGTATCGATTCAACTTTGTGATGCGCGATCGCTAGCGCCGAGCCCGTTTCGTCTTGAATAGTATAGAAGCAGATTGATTCACACATAACCAACAGTCAATTTTTTTTTAAGATCAATTTTAATACAATAAGAGTAAGTGTGCTCTAAAGGAAATTCTTATTTTCATAAATTGCTAAGGATATTACGAAAACTTTTAATAGTTCGCAGTTCCATGTTTTTTTTTAGTGTTAAGTGATGCATTTTGGATCGAGTCGTCTTTTTTATGATGATTATTGTTGTTGAGAAATCGATTACGATACCTCTTTGTACTTACATCTGTGATGAATATATATTTTTTTTGGATTATGTATGTTTTGTAAAAATATACAGAATTGGAAAGCAACGAAATTATGTGGGCCGGAGTCAAAATTGACTTGTGTTGTTGTGTGATTCAACTGATAGTGTGTAGTTGCCTTAATCAGATCAATCGTAAAAATTCACGTAGGTCGAACTGTATTGAAATGTAGCACTGTTGGGATGGTACGCACTATTTATACCATTGATAAAATGATATTGAAATAGTTCTTTCAAAGATCTTTGTCTACGTTATGAATTGTCTTACTAAATATGTCAAGTAATGATTTTCTGACTAGATGCGAACCTGTAACCGTTCTAAATGTGCTTACCATCCTTTGCTCTGACTCCTAGTTAATTCGCTAACTTATTTCACATCTGTATTCTAAAACACTGCATATAGTTGTACTCTAATTTAGTTTCAAGTTACCAAAGTATTGATGTAATTTATTTGAATACGAAAGTGATGTTGTTTTATGAATTATCATTGTTTACATTGTTTATATTTTACTATCGAAATTTAATTTCAATTTAGTATTGATGCAAGTGTAAGTCATCATGTCCGTTATATGATTGTAAATCATTTAGTTTCATTATATTTTCGATTATTATTTATTTTTAATCAGCAGATAGTTGTTTGACAGTATGTATGAATTGAGGCCGATGCGGGGACTTTGTCCGTGCAGTCGAGCAGTCGAGCAGATTCCGCTGTACTCGGCTGTAATGGCGGTTCAGTAAATTGACAATACTAAAATAAATTGGTGTGGTGTAGTACTTAGAAGTGTTTTTCTTTCATGTAACCTGATCCATCAGACCCTTTTATCCTTTAAAATTAAATTAACATAACCTTATTGTACACCGTAATTAAAAGGCAAACGTAAGCAAAAAGGAAACTAAGTACAATGGGCGGCCTCGTCGCTAAAAGAAATCTTTAAGTAGAATGGGCGGCCTCATCGCTAAAAGAAAACTTTAAGTAGAATGGGCGGCCTCATCGCTAAAAGAAAACTTTAAGTAGAATAGGCGGCCTCATCGCTAAAAGAAAACTTTAAGTAGAATGGGCGGCCTCATCGCTAAAAGAAAACTAAGTAGAATGGGCGGCCTCATCGCTAAAAGAAAACTTTAAGTACAATAGGCGGCCTCATCGCTAAAAGAAAACTTTAAGTAAATGAAGTAAATGGGCGGCCTCTTGCAGGCAACCTTTCCTTACGTTTATTTTGCTCTATTAAATGTAATGACCCAAAACATAATAATTGATAATGTGTTGACACCTATCAAGGTAGATCTCTGGACAGAAGTTATACCATTAGAACTTTACGGACGGTGGTCGGTGATGGTGTACCCTTGTAGCCAATCATACTCCTGTAAAGCAGTTTCTTTCTCTTTCTAGTTCAAATTGTCAAAAATTACTATTTGTAGTTGGGACGAATTCCGATTAATTTTCAACAAACGCGTTAAATATCGATTCAACGTTATGATGAGCGATCGCTAGCGCCGAGCCCGTTTTGTCTTGAATAGTATAGAAGCAGATTGATTCACACAACCAGAACTTTTATTCCTACTGGTAGCCGACTAGGTGGAAGACACCACTGCTAACAGGAAAAACGATGACGAGTCATTGTTTTTTAACATTTACATGCACCTGTTGTGAGTGGCTTATTGGTCTTGAAGCCCTGTGTTGCTAACACTATTTTAACAAATAATCAAGTAACAGGTCAGAATGAATGATAAAAACCATAGAGCATGAGGTGATCGCTGCTTGGCGATTCTAAATCGTTATATTTAAGACTTTTTTGAGGTAATCCTTTGGATCAGATGAGAGTAAAATTCCATGGTTGAATTTGTGTGCAGCGTTTTTTGCAGTTACATTCTTAATTAATATTTATCGATTAATTAATATCTGTCACGTGTACCGAGTCTTTTTTTAAAAAAAATATTGTTATCAACAAGTGATAAACGAGTTGGTAAAAATGTAAGAATGTAATGTATGAATTTGGGAAATGAAAGCTGCGAGCATCCGAATGTATTAACTGTCGACTGAAAATGTATGCCCCGGCCCCCTAAACTAGCAACACTGCAATTACTGTTAGGCTCCGCCCATTGCGTGTTACCCGCTAGCGAAAGTCATACCGCCGCTTGTGTTCCACGTTATTCGCTTATAATTTGGACTGTTTCCATCCATTAATAAATTATACTTTTGTTTATTACCCAGATTCGGTATCTTGTTCAGTTACTTGATCTTGTTTATTTAAAATTAAACATTAATATTTTGTGTGCAGTGTTGTTCGAGAGCCGGGCGCCTAAAATTTAATAGAATGTCAGTGACATGAGTTCGATCCCGGTGTCGGCACTTCTAAAATTGCTAAGCAATTGCTAACAAGTGCTGAGTTGACCACGCGCTCAGCGATGAAGAAATATATCATGAGCAAAACCTGAATTTCTAAGGAATAAAACTATTTCGAGGACATTGGATGTCCGTCAACTCGCATTGGAGTAGCGTGACAAACCCTTCTCGGTTTTAAAACCCCCTGATTTCCGAGAGGGCTGTGCTGGCCCCCGTGTTGTAGCGGTTTAAAATAATCTACCACTCCATCCCATCCAGTGGGTGTCGTAAAAGTCGACAGTGGAAAAATAAAAGCCAGGAGGTGGGCAGCAGCAATATGTGAATAAATAAACTGCAGTTGTCAACCCGCCTGCCGAGCGTGGCAACTATGGCAAAATCCCCTAAAATAAGATCCAAACATGTTATGTGGCAATCTTTAGAAGAAGGCCTATGTTCAGCAGTGGACTATGGTTGAAATTATGATGATGCTGATGCTCAGCAGTGAGACATTTATAGTTCACTTTACTTTTTTATTTTAACGGAACTATTGCTAAATGCTTTTATTTTATTGCATAAAGTGACAAGACGAGCAAAACGTTCACCGCATGGTAAGTGCAACGTCTGCCCAAAACAACAAATGCTGTATCACCCAGAACACTTCTGAGTGGCATCAAACTGCGCTAGTCACCTTGAGACATCAGTTCTTAAGTCTCATAAGCCCTATGTTCGTATGCCGACGCCCAATGAATTTATAATTTCTGCATAGGAATCTTACCACCAAATAAATGTCTATAAATTCTTTTCCCATATGAAGGAATTAACAGAATAACAAATATACATACTTCCCACAGCAGAGCAAAGTTCAAATTTGTGCGCTACACCGCTGCACTGCAACTTTGCGGATAAAAAAATACTCATAAGATTTTCGTATCGTGGATGCATTGTGATGATTTTTTTTAAAAGAGGAAGTGGAGACATGAGCAAAACGTTCACCTAAAGTTCTGAGACGTCAGTTCTTAAGGCTCGTATGCCCAGTTGTACTTGCTATCAGTGACGGAATTTTGCGAGTTAGCTATTTCGCTATCTGTCGGAAGCCTTAATATTCTCCAGGCCGTTTTCTCTGTGTAGAGATTGACAGATTATCTTAACCCTACCACACGTCACTAAATAGAAAGTAATACACTCTGCGTCAAAAAAATCGCACATCCGAAAAAAATAATTTAAATACTATTTTAACACAACAGGCCAATGGCAATGTTGTGGTTTGAGGGTATCATTCGAAAGGTAATTTCATTAGCTTTCAGGAATTTTAATTGAATTTTACTTTTATAACGAGACGAAAGAGACATTAAAGAAAAAGACAGGGTATGTACAAATTTGCAAATTAATAATTTAAAAAAAAACTTAATAAATACAAAAAAAGTTCTTAAAACCTAGTGTTACCCCCCCTTGCCTTGATAACGGCTTCCATGCGATCTTTCATGGACCTTACAAGGATCGCAACAGCCTCTTGGGGTATTTGTTCCCACTCTTCAAGTACCGCATCTTGGAGCTCTTGAAGAGTGGCTGGAGCTGGATCTCGAGCTCGCACGCGCCGTTTTAGGTCATCCCAGAGATGTTCTATTGGGTTAAGGTCTGGACTTCGTGCTGGCCAATGCATAACAAGGATATCGACCTCCTGTAAATAATCCCGTACAAAAGCCGCGGTGTGGCAACGAGCATTATCATGCATTAACATGAATCCATCACCGACATAACCAGCATACGGGACCACATGTTCCTCCAGGATTTCAGTAATGTACCGACCAGCATTTAATGACCCTTGCCCACGGCCACCCCGAGTCCGGGAAACGCACACAAGTTCTGTTTTCCCGTCGACGGAAATGCTGCCCCAAAACATACACCAGCCACCCCCGTATTCGACGGATTCTTCGAAGCAGGGTTGTGTGAACCTCTCCCCCTGTCTTCTGTAGACCTTGTACGTCTGTCATTGCAGAAGAGACAGACCCTCGTCTCATCAGAGAAGAGTACGGTCCGCCACTGTTCTAGAGTCCACTCGCAATGATTGCGAGCAAACTCTAGGCGATCTCTGCGATGCTGTGCAGTAAGTTTTGGACCTTCAGCAGCTCTATGGGCTGTTAAACTCTTTTCGTGTAACCTTCTTCTTATCGTAGAAACACTCACAGATGTTCTCCGAGTTGATCGAAGCTGTTGTTGCAACTCAACAGCATTTGTAAAACGGTTATGTAAAGATGTCGTAACGATGAAACGGTCATCTCTTTCTGATGTGCACCGTTTTCTTCCAGATCCCGGTTTTCTAACATAACCACCAGTCTGCTGAAAACGTTGGAACACCCGTCGAACTGAAAAACGGGACAGGTTCAACTGTCGAGCAACGTCACACTGCCCCGACTGCAATAGGGCAATCACTTGAGCGGCTTCTTCAGAGCTGGTGTCCATCTTTACTTGTTCTTACTTGGGTTACTTGTTCACGTGTGTTCACTGCAAAGTCTAAATTACGACTGGCCCATATTTCATCCAGATCGACCCTTTTATACCCTTTTTAGGTGGTGTAACTAGCGTCCTTACTAACGAGCATTTGACAGTGTTTATTTTTGACGCTCTATAATGATAAATGTTTTAATGATTTCCTGATTTTTTATTAATAATGTAAAGCTATTCAAAAACCATTTCAAACATACCAATATTTATATAAATATAATTCGTTTCTAGCCATTACAGCCATTTTTCGCGCAAACTCAGAGAGGTGCGATTTTTGTGACGCTGAGTGTAGTTTAAATTTTAGAAAGAAAAAATCTTTATTTGCTGTCTCAAATATACGAAGGCTAACAATCACAATTTAAATAATAAAAATGGTAAACGAAAAATGAATGATTAAATATGAAAAAATCAAATATACCCCTTCACATTGTCTACGCTACAGTATTAAGCAACAAAACGATCTGCACAAAGCATAAGTTGCGAAAACTCGCAACACTGATTTTCAACGCTGACCCGCAAATGTTATTTACCATAACCATACTCTCGCTGGAGAGTATTAGAGAGTATTTTTGTTGTGACCATAACACATCTAGATTCAGTGCGATTATATATACATTATAGATACATTTTTTCAACGTAAATAATTTTTGATAATTTTTCACAGATGCGGATATGAAGTTGAAGATGCGATAAGAAAGTGTTAGTTTTTTTAATGGTAGAGATTTTTGTTCTAGTAATCTTATAAAAACAACGATCAATGCTTTTATTTATTTTTTAAGTTTGCGGTAGGATTTCTATGCAGGAACCAGGCCAGTTATTTTGCCGTGAAGCAGTACTGTGCTAACATTACTGTGTTTCGGTTTAAAGGGCACCGTGAGCTAGTGTAATCACTGGACATATGAGACTGAAGAACTGATGTCTCAGAAATGTTCTAGGTGACACAGCATTTGCTATGGGCAGACGGTGCACTTAGGTGAATGTTTTGCTCGTTTCAACACTTTATCAAATAAATAATAAATAAAAGTTTCATTTTATTTCTACCTTTATTTCGGAATAAAGCCATAGTAATTGTGTTTTCATAGTAATTTTGCTTATAAATAAATATTATTTGTAAGTGTGTATTATTATGTAATTATTATTTCCGCCATCAGCCGTGTGGTGGCGGCTCATTAAAAGAATAATACCACTCCATCTCATCCAATGGATCACGTAAAAGGCGTGTAAGGAATTAAACTGCACTGTGCACCCACAGCGCATGGTGGCGATGGGCTCACCACCGATCACACCAAGTGCATTATATTGTTTTGGTGAAACGTGGATTGTGGCAGTCATCTGTTTTTGAAGTGAGTGCCCAGTCTCTGACTACCCCTTATGGGATACAGTCGTGATCTTATGTATTATATGTGTATCCATCTCCTCATCATAACAGATTTCCAATGATCTATGAGCACGCAGAGAACAGTGCTGGAGATATCACGGAGACGCGCCAGTAGGGACCCACATCGTTTCTTCCTGATGGCGGAAAAACCATCAATCCGAGCTTCCGTGAACATCCCTGACGCTCTACAACGCTACGACAACCCCAACAGTATCCTGAGTGCATTAATATATTTAACACGCAAGTCGCTGTATGTCAACTGCCCATAATTAACCCGCAGGGCGCACGTATGGAACGATTGAAAGATTAATATGACAATGACAGTTTTCACGTATATTGGCGACTGCTTGGCTGAGCGGTCAGCGTGACAACCCAACGAGTCCTGGCATCTAATCTCAGTCATCTCCAATATTTGTGCAATACAAAAATTTGTTATTTTCAGGTGGTTTAACCGCGTGTGTATGGGATGCCATACTTCTGTTTAATCGTACAGTTGTTATATTGCGAGTTGACGACCGCGTGGCCTAGTGGTCAGAGTACCTGACTTCTAGGCCGCGGGTCCTGGGTTCGAATCCCAGCCGGAGCCAACATTTGTGCTTAAACACAAATTGTTGGTTTTCGGGTCTGGTTGTGTTGTGATTGTCCCCGTGTTTCTGACACTGCATCCTAGCCTACCTCCGATCTTATCGCATCAGCGTTACATTGGGCGCGGGTAGGTTGGGACGAGTGAGTGCCTCTGTGTTTGCGCGTACACTTGTGACACTATAATATCTCTTGCGCAGTTGAAGGCTCTCGACAGTATTCGGAAGTTGTCGCCGTGGTCGAAATCGGCTAGGAGAACATCATCACCACATTGGGAGCCGTGCAAACTCGGGCCTTAAATTATTTAATTATAATTCTACCATGTGCGTTTTTTTATGTGTTTTTGTGACGAGACGAGCAAAACGTACACCTGATGGTAAGTGCGACGTCTGTCCATAACAAATGCTGTTTCACCCAGAAAAGTTCTGTGTTGCGCTACACTGCGCACGTCATCCACAGACATCAGTTGTTAATTCTCATATGCCCTGTGATTACGCTATCTCTCAGTGCCCTTCAGACCGTAATACTACATCCGGTACCACCACGTAGCGGTAAAGGAAACCATGGTTAGGACATCTCCATGTCTGAGAATTAAAAACTGAGAAGTAAATAATGAAATGTGAAGTCCGTCAAAGCGCGAGGGAGCTGTATGGCACTAGTCCCGATTTCTAAACTATTCCAGAAGCACAGGCTTTTAGGCATCGTGCCCAGTATGAGATATATACTATAGTGGACTGTTACTATACTTTCAATTATTTACTTACGGTATGGGTTCTGTGCAGGAATCCGTTCAGGCCACCACGGCAGTGCCATCAAGCAGTAGTGTGCAAACGTCATAATTTCGGTGTGGAACCTCCAGCTATATAGCCTATAGCTAGTCAGGGGCGGATTTCCCTATAGGCTGCGTAGGCCCTGGCTAGGCGGCAATAATTAAGGGGCGGCAAAACTTAATGACTTTTTTTATTGTTATTTATTATTTACACACAAATAAAAATAGTAAGCACCAGTATCTAAATATAACTGATTGAGATAATTTAATAATTTACAGACTTTAGTTGTTTTTTTACTTTAATTTATTTCTCATGCGTCATTCAATTTCATTTCATTCAATTTCAATTCAAATAGAGAGTAGAAGGGCAATCTTGCGTGGGCCTAGGGCAGGCAGGAATTAAATCCGCCATCTAGTTTAATTACAGGGCGTAGTGACTTAAGAATGTAATGATGTCACGGATTGATGAGTGCAGTGCGTTACAAATCAGTTCTGAGTGCGACTGCGACTGTTATGATCAGGCAGTACACTTACCTTCAGATGACCAATTCGTTCACTAATTTATATTTCAATACTCGTCTTGTCACTTGGCCGTGTGGTAGCGGCCTAAGAGAATCTACCACCCCATCTCATCCCGTGGGTGTCGTAAAAGTCGACAGAGGGAAAATGAAAACCAGGAGATGGGCAGCAGCATCTTGCTGGAACATCTGAATAAATAAACTGCGGTTGCTAACCCGTCTGCCAAGCGTGGCAACTATGGCAAAATCCCTCCAAAACGAGAGCTACAAACTTTTGTGGCAATCTATGAGGGAGGCCTATGTTCAGCAGTGGACTATTGATAGGCTGAAACGACGACGACGACGACGTCTTGTCACTTATTTATACTTCAATACACGTCTTGTCACTTATTTATATTTCAATACTCGTCTTGTCACTTATGTATATTTTAAGTGCCCGTGTGATAACGGCATGCACCATACACCTATGGCATAGGCGTATATACTGAGCAAATGGCAACTTCGAGCTAACAACCGGTATGTAACGAGTCGTAATCGCTTCGAAGACTATTATAGCCGCTGATCCTTTTATATCATTGGGTACTTATGCTTAGGATGATGAAGATAATGATGACGTGGCCTGTGATTAAAACTGGGACAATTATAGGCTGTTACTTTTTACATTAACTCAAGCCGGGCGCTTGCCTTAAATCACATATTACGCGAGTGACCTTAGTTCCAGCTTCGGCACCAGCACCTCTAAGAATCGTTTTGCAATTTTAATTTCTTTTTTAATTTCTGCTTTACCACGTGCTAATCGGCGAAGGAAAATATCGTGAGGCAACCTGCATGTCTGAGAAATGAAAATATTTCGAAAACATGTTAAGTCCGCCAACCGGAATTGGGGCAGCGTGGTGGACTCTTTCCAGGTCCAAAACGCTCTCAGAAATGAGAGGAGGCCTGTGCTCAGCAGTGGAACAATAAAAGGCTGTTACTTTACTTTTTTACTTTATTCGTTTATGAGGTTCACATAAAACGCAGCTGTGTAATGCTGATGTTAAACTTGAAGTAGTAGTTATTTGATTTTATTCAATTTCGGCGTCTATAGTTTCTAATGATCTAAATACTATAAGGTACTTTACAAAAATTTGTTACACAGTTTTCAAATCATTTATTCTCTTTGGTGTTTGCAACTTTATTACTATAGCGATTTGTTTTATTTTATATTATTTCACTTATAGCTAATTGACTAGCGGCGCAGACTAGAGACGAATAATATAGACTAGGTAGGTGAAACATTTTATAATAAAGAAATAAAAATATCACGTATTGTTTTGTAATGAGCAATTGGTAGAGAAGATAATCTAACAGCATGATTATCTATTTAACTTTGACTGGTACAATCATTGGTAAGTTATGAAATTAAGCAACATGCCGACTTGAAATATAAAGTTGAAAAAACAAGATGTCGACATTAGACCTGCTTCCCTGACCTTCATCCTGCTTTATACTAAACTCACTAATCAATTATTTCAATCTGCAAAGCTGAACGTACCACATCGTCAAACTAGAGGTTTTCTGATTGTTCTTAGTTTATAAATTTATAACATACTCGTAAATAGTATGGAATGAGGCAAAACTACCTCACTGAGGGCAAGAAATATGTGTGTTACGTAGTGTATATTTGTTATTTTACACTACCAAATCGCGAACTCTAGACCACTTTTAACGAACATAAAACTGTAAAAGGTAACAGCGAAGAAGTCCATATTTTCGGTGACTTTTCATGTAAAATAATTGAGGTCAAAGCGTAGAGGAATGTATGGGAATGTTTTGGGTTTCTAATGTCTCCATTTACGAGCGACAGTAATTATGAAACGGATAACTGAGTAATATGAGATTTTTTTATTCTGTACGATACGACAGTGTTCATAACTATAGTATCATTTTATTATTAAATACGAACATGGATTCATGTTGTCTGGATTTTCTAGGATCTGTAATTTAAGTATCGTTAATAAACAACCGTCAGATTCCGTGAATGGGATTTCATAGATATACATTTTTGTATATAAATGGTGAAAACTTAGAAATCCCACCGACACTGTACAGTTACAATTTGTACGGTTGTTCTATAGTCGGATGTATAGTATGGATAACTGGCAGCTGTTGCGTTTAAATTCCAGAACAGAGTAAATATGTAAGTAACTTTTGACATTATAGTTAAAAAAAACAACATTTATATAGATGTGTACATGAGAATGCGCGACAGCGTGGTATGAATATCCTCCAGTGACGTGGAAGGGAAAAGAATTTGTTCTAATAGCCCTTGAGTAGCGATGCAGCACACGCTAGGTAAGAGGAGCATCAGTCTGCCCAGTCGATTCGAGTCCTTGGTGGCAGAGTGCTTTTGAAGAGCAATCAATGTTTGATCTTGTATGGTTTCTATTCGACTTGATACATGGCATTCCAATGAATCTGCAAACAGTAAAAGTTATTATAGGTTTGTAATCTGTACTCTGCTCATTGATACGACCTAGTAAAGCGTATTCCTTGTGACATATCATATAAAAGACAACTACAAAAGTAGTTTCGCGTAACTACAAATAAAACTGGTCAGTTTGCGTAATATTTTTTTTAAATAGTAAGGAGCGTTCCCACTGCTCGTAAGTTCCCACTGCTCAAAAACGTTCTCAAAATTCTAAATGTGCACTCTTGTGCACAATGCGCTCATTTTGATTTCCATCACGTCAGCCGTGTCAGTAACAACTTAAAAACGTGGAACGGTATTTGATTTCATTCATTCATAAAAATATCCTTGATGTCGTGGGCATAAGATTAAATTTGTGTTTATTTATTAGGAATTAGTGTTATTTGTATTTTTGTATATGGTGTTCCGTGTGGTAGCTGCATAAGAGAATCTACCACCCCAACCCATCCCGTGGGTGTCGTAAAAGTCGACTGAGGCAAAATTAAAACCAGAAAATGGGCAGCTGCGTCTTCCTGGAACGTCACAATAAACAAACTGCGGTTGCCAACCCTCCTAACACGTGGCAACTATGGCAAAATTCCCCCCAAAATGAGAGCTAAACTTTTGTTGCAATCTATGGGGGAGGCGTATGCTCAGCAGTGGACTAGTGATAGGCTGAAATGATACTAATGATGATGATCTTTTTCTTTTTGTTTTGGTCGATCGAGGACGCTTTTTGAAGTGATTTTGTATGTGGTCTTCTATATTGTATAATATCTAACTCAATTCTCTGGATAAAGCATAGTATTTTTGTCGTAAGGTGATTTATCAAGTCCTAAACGTATATATATTTTTTAACTAAGGTATAACTTTAAATTAAATTATCACTCGAAATTTTATTTATTATCAGTTATTTTCTACTCCAAATGAAGCCACCATGAGCCGGAAATGGCAAGTATTACCTGTACGAAATAACAGCGCAGATTTGAGGCAGTCGAACTCAGTCTTGTCGAGACGACACTTCGCTATTTTGTTTAGTAACGATACTAGCTTTTTCAACTCCTCCCTTATGTTTGGCTGCTGTAATGCAATCTCTGACGCTACGTGCTCTGTAAACATGTGTAAAACTATTTTTTTGTATTCTATAGACTATTCTACGAGCTATATAGCCCGTACAACCGATAACCGTTGGGGAAGGACGACCTGCACGGTTTTGCAGGAAGTCGATGGATGCACCTGCATCCATCGACTTCCTGCAAAACCGTGCAGCTCGGCTCAGGACCGTGTTTTGTGGCAATCTATGGGGGAGGCCTATGTTCAACAGTGGACTGTAATAGGCTGAAATGATGATGATGATGATGATAGACTATTATATAATGTCCATCTTATTTATTATCATAGTTGTTGAATAGGCAATCTTTTAGATAGCCATTTTGAATAGGCAATCAGCAGCAGTATATTGGGAAGGGTTTTGGAGTCGAGTGGTACAGAACATCACGCTGTTCCAGTGCGGATTGGCAGACTTTTTATTCCTCAGACATGCAAGTTTCCTCACGATGTATTCCTTCACCGCCGAGCACTTTGAAAATCACCACTTGAAATTGCAATTATGAATTTTAGTGGTATCGGCACCGGTGCTCGCACATAGGTCACACTTGTACAATTATTTTTCTGGCTCGCGTACGGTCTCTGTGCTACCACGGCACATTTAAAATATCTTTATTTATACTAAATTAATGCTATGGACTATGTTATTGCGCTGTGGCTTCGATAAACTATGCTGCATTTTTAGATGTCTTACCTTCGTCAAAATAAAAGGGGTACTGTGCGGCTGTCAGAACAAACAGCTCCCTCCAGTTACAACAAAGCAACATTGTCTGTTCACTGGGCTTCATTTGTTGAAACGTTACAACACCATGTAGCCATTTAACAGTAGCCACCAGCAACTTAGTCGTCGGGTCGTAAATGCCGTCGCAAAGCAACGATCCGTTGTTTTTCGGTTCCGGCTGTAATTTGTCATCGAAACATTTTGTGCTCTCTGCCTGTCGGATAGTCTTCTCGCTTTCCATTGAGCATCCGAATGTGTTAGTATTGTCCGAATCTAAGTTGTAAATAACTTTCTCCATATTCTTCGACACGTAATGTACTGGTGGTTCGAAGTTGTTCGAAGAACGAATTTCATGCCTTGTATCTGTATAAGAATAAAATGTGATTCTATCATTTATTTCACACGCATCATTATACGAGTATTAGACTAGCTATTCCTCGGTTTCACCCGCTGTTTTATTTAAAAAAAATCGCATCAAAGGCTGGTAGCGTGATGTTTATTAGCTATTAATCTTCCACAAGAATTGGGCTATCAAATGCTAGAAGATGTTTCCAAATCCGACTGGTAGTTCCAGAGATTAACGAGTTCGAACAAAAAAACCAATAAACGCTTCAGCTTTATTATTAGTATAGATAGAGATTAGAGTTAATGCTATTAGCATACGCTCAGCAGATTTAAAGACATTCGCATTACGTTTTTATAGACTTAGAACATTATACTATTAAAAATGACAAAGGGAATGTCGATTCGAAGAATTTTGGCTTAACCGTTTAAAGTTTTATTGACCGACAAAATAACGCGACATTATATTTCATATACATTTAATAGCAGGCTCATTAAATAGACAATTCGCAAAATGACAAACACGGTGATTAGACTAGGCCAGTTATTCTGCCGTGAAACAGTAGTGTGCAAACATTACTGTGTTTCGGTCTGAATTACGCTAGCTCTCAGTGCCCACGGAGAGTAATCACTGGGCATCTAAGACTTATGAACTGATGTCTCAGGGTGACGGGCGCAATGTGGTGCCCCACAGGAACGTTCTGGGTGACACAGCATCTGTTATGGACAGACCGTCAGGTGAACGTTTTGCTCGTATCGTCACTTTAACCAATAAAAAAATAGCCACAACGCCTAGTTAAGAGTAACATGTTACCTGGGAAACGTGACATTACAGGTTCGAACCCATCATTCGACTATTGTAGTGAACCATCTCCTAGCACAAGCTCTTAAGCTTGATTGGAGAGGCTAACAGAAATATTAGTAATGTTAATAGCATATACTAATATAAAATTTAAAGGTTATAGTTAAAAAACTATTACATTTAATAGTAGTTTTGTTTTTAAATCTTTTTTTTTTATTGGGCTTGTGACAAATAGAACCATTCATTTTACCAACCATCTTTATTTACTTCCACCGCCGGGCTGTCTGTCTTGCAGGCCTCTTCAGAGCTGGATACTTCATCCTCTTTCACCTTGTCGGAGAGCTGCGAATCCGGTTTTGCGGTGTCATTAAGTGGCTGTTGGAACTTGGGCGAAATCAGGCAGTCAATAGCTGACTCTAAAAACAAAACGACGTATAAATGATTATATTCTTTGACGTCTAGAAATCTGTATGCTTTCATATTCTAGTATCAGATTGTAAAGTCTTAAAGTGTGTTTTGTCAATGGGAATACCAGTTAAAGTGTTTCTTTCTTGTTGTTTTTCTACAACATGTACATTCATATATAGCGTTGCCAGGTGTTCCGGCTTGCCCGAGACGTCCCGATTTTCAGGGGTCTGGTGGCACGTAGCGTATCACTCGATTTTTCACTAACCTTTAAATTAATCTAGTTTAAGTTTTATTTGTTTTGTTTCTTGTACTAACCAATAGAAACATACCATTTCCTAAAAACAGACCGATAAAAATAAATGATGATTCACAAAAAAACTGTTCGTTTTCGCTGAAGCTGTCCTGATTTGAAAATCAAATTCCCGATTATCTTTACCTTCCGTCCCGAAATTTGACACACTGGACAACACAATTCATATATAAATGAATATTTTATACACGTTTGTTTTAAAATAGAAGTGATAGATTTGCATATTTACTATACTGATGACATTTTCTTATTAAGTTGTAGGTCAATAAATAGTCAAACTTTTAAGTGACATTATGAAAATGTGATGATGATTCCCTCTTTTTTGATCACGGCGACAATTTCCCAATACTGCCAAAAGCTACCAACTGCTCACGAAATATTATAGTACCACCACTCGCCCTGACCTACCCGCGGCCGATATGAAGCTATGCGATAATGTCCGAAGAAGGCTAGGATTCATTGAGAGACACGGGTATAATCATAACACAACCGGGCCCGAAAACCAACAATCCAGCTGGGATTCGATTTCAGGAAACGCGGCGTAGAAGTTAGGTACTCTGACCACAAGGCTACGAGATCGTCGAATAAAATATAGTCGTAGTAGATAAACACTCTGTTTATATCAACTGTGTACTTACTGTTACTCCTCGGTTCTAAATGCAATGCGGTATTTTCCGAGGCGACGGAAGGATAGAAAATATTTGTCGGGAAATAGCCGCCGTGCGTTGGATAGTGGAGGGAAGTGGGGAACAGCGGGATTTTGAATGGATTGAGCGAATTTAGTGAGCCAACTTGAGTGCTCAGGAGTGGACCGAATTGGATATCTGGAGGTAACGAATCGGGAAATCTCGAGAATTCGTGAAAGGAGTTGTCTATGAAAGTATTTTGTGTGCGCGCATCAGATGAGGTGACCGTGTTATAGGCGTGTAGGGACGGGAAGGTCGACACCGCAAGTGGAGTAGAGGGGAAGAATGTCGGATGCCGCGCGAAGTTATAGCCGATTTTCTGGAGTGAGTATTGGTGTTGTGCAGCTATTATCGGACGTCTTGCTCGTTCATGTTGCACGGCTGAAAGTACATTTATCTTGAACTTATCTTATCTTTAATTAAACGTTAGTTAGACATATTGTAAATATCTACACTAACTAGCTCTAGCTCAGGGGCCTGGTGCTCGCCTTTAATTTCATAGTAAGCGAGTAACCTGGGTTCGATCCCCGGTGCCAGCACCTCTAATATTGTTCTACAATTTTAAGTGCTGATTTACCACGTGCTTAGCGGTGAAGGAAAACATCGTGAGGAAACCTGCATGTCCGAGGAATAGAAATATTTCGAGGACATGTGAAGTCCGCCAACCCGCATTGGAGCAGCGTGGCGGATTCTTCCTAGCTCCAAAATCCTCTCAGAAATGAGAGGAGGCCTGTGCTCAGTAGTGGGACATTTATAGGTTGAAACTTTTTTTTTTACACTAACAAAACGACTGGAGAAATATTGTTTCTGAAGTAACAGTTTTAAGAAACACAAGTACTGAATTTAGCAGTGAGTTGGTTGTTAGCTTAAGAGAATCTACCACCCCATCTCATGCCAAGGGTGTCGTAAAAGTCGACAGAGGGAAAAAACCACCAACCAACCTGCGGTTGCCAACCCGCCTACCAAGCGTGGCAATTATGGGAAAATGCCTCCAAAGCGATAGCTACAAACTTTTATGGCAATCTATGGGGGAAGCCTATGTTCAGCAATGGACTAGTGATAGGCTGTAATGATGATGATGATGGTGATAAAGTTCAACCATCTTCAGTCACGAACTTCAGTCTACCTTATGAAAAATCGTTATGTACTGTTGTTTAAGACATCATAAGCTGTACTCTAGGGGATCTTTAACTCTTGCCTTTAAGTGTAAAATGTTATCTCGATCTTAAAGAATAACGTCAGTCTTAATTAAATGTTTATGTGAATTTACCAAATAAACACACTACATTTCTAAGCAATTGTCATCTCATACAATGCGTTAATAAAGATAATCGAGTATTTTTATAAGAGTATCTAATTTTAAAGGCACCCCTTGTAGAAACGCTATCATTGTTATATTAATTTACCGTATACAGGGTCTCCGTTGATGATTGCGCAATCATAATGTGCGACTAAAATCACAAGTGGCGGACAAACATGTCTATTACATTAGGGTTTCGCGGTCCCGGCGGCTTTGTCGTATGTAAATACACGCTGCTGCGGGTGACAGCTCACTTTGGAGAAATAAGGGCAAATAAAAACTTCTTCAAACGATTTAAAATAATTTTCTACAGATATGAGAAACTTCGATATCTACTGAGCTGAAACACTGGTCATTATCGACTATAAAAAAATCATTGCTAATCTCTCTCGTTATAGAACTTGTAGATAATGTCTATAGGTATTAAGTTCGCCCTTTTTTAAGGTTTATATATTATACCATAAATATTAAGGAAACAATAATAAAAAAAAATATCTCCTCGTGTGTAGGCGTAAGAGAATGGAACATATCTCTCAAATACCGTACCTCTACTGATGACGTTAAGCAATGTCCAAGTTGCCAGTATTTTTATATTGCCTGTATTTCATCGTGGCAATTCCATCATATTATCTCAATTCAAGATATGCAGTGAACTGAATGACTAGAGAGCAGCGAACAGTGTTGTGTTGATGATGAACTTGAGGAATTAATATTTTTTTCCAATAATCCTGTACTGACATAATCGTCATACAAATGAACATCGCAGCCAGCTTCTCCAACCTACAGCAACAACGTCATCGGCAGCCATCGTAGTCACAGCACTAGACTACTGTAGTCACAACGCATGCTTTCTAGTCTCTCAACCACTGAGGATCATCAACGGCGGCCCCTCTCCTCAGGCTGACTCCTGCGGAATCAACACTGTCTCCATACGCACTGAAGACCTGGATCGCCGACTGCACATCGTCGCCTGACGTCGCAAGATCTTCCACGCCAACTACGACCTACAGTATCAGCGGGGAGTGATGTAGCGACATCTATTTCGCAACATGAGAAGCTCGAGAAATATTTTTCATACATTCCATAATCGCACTATGAAAGTTTCTGAGATGCGAACTGCATATACAACATCTAAATATATTTTTTTCCCATTTACTTGACAATACAATCCGCCAAAAAAAAAAGGGAAAATGAAATGTAAAATGGAGTTTATTTATCGAAGAATATGTTTTATATATGGCATCACTAAAAATCGAAATCCGAATCAATACTGAAACGCACTCTAGCATTTCACTTCATTGCAAACTCGAACATTTCTATAAGGCAAAGCTCAAGGGTTTTCCATATCCGTCACCGCAATATGTTTGCCCTCGTGCGAACGGCCAAGCTGCGAAGTAACGGAGGACAGATGAAAACCATCGCGTCCCTCCCACGATTTTTATCACTCGCCACTTACTGACACCCGTGTACCGCAAATACTTCAGCTGTCGACTAATGGAAAAGACATGCTGCGAAGGAGCAGCCTGGATAAATACTTTATTGAGACAAGTGCCCGAACAACTACTGATTTTTACGCTCAATTTTTCCACACGCTTTAACGAAGATTATATTTTCTTATTAGGAAATGTTCGATATGTAAATGTGTAAAAGATGCTATATATACATAGTACATAATAAGACTTCAAAATCAGAAATTCGAGTTAATCAGTATTTCTATTTGCTGTTTGGGTACTTGACGTGGAAATTAACAAACAAGTCTATGCTGTTTAAAAGCTAAAATTTATAAATTCATATTTTAATAGATATACTTTAGTAATATATTATTATAAAAATAATTGTAAAAAATATGTGTAAAAATGTAAAAAGTAATCAGACTTTAGGTTAATGTTTAAAATATTTTTTTTAATTTTAATAAAAATGTTATTTTTTTATAAATACGATAACTTCTAATCATATTTATTGAAGTTAGTTATTAGAATTAATAATTTTTTTAATTATTAAAAGTAATAATTTGAAGAATCTGGTGCACAAGGATAGCGATTAGTTTTGGTGGTTTCGGATCAATGGCCATCCGTTCATTGTTGTCTATTTATTTCTAAATTAACGTTATTCAGTTATGGGTAGTTCATTGATCTAAACCGGTTTACGTTACATTTTTTACCTTCCTTCTTCATATTGACACGGAGACATTTCGAGAAGCGGCACGCTTGGCACTGGTTCCTCCGGCTCACGTCCACAACGCAGCGTCCCCCTTCTTTGCATACGTAGTCCAAGTTTCTATGAAAAGAAATATAAAAAATCTTCTATTGTCTTTTTTTTAATATATATAAACGTATAGCAGATAGCAAAGACAGCGTTCCGTAGTTAGTCTCTTCGTAAACTCAAATTTTAAGCGCGACAATATCTATTGAATCTGGGGTATTCTTTTGAATACTTTATGAGTGTACTTTACTTTACTAATATGTACTACTATTACTTAGTGGTAGGTTAGTAGGCCATTTAATACTCGGACGCGTGTACCGCGTTGAATCTCAGCCGGATCGAACATTTTTTCCAAAATCACAAATTGTTATTCTGTGTGTCCGGTTGTGCTGTGATTTTCCCCGCGTCTCTGGTACTGCATCATAGCCTCCCTTCGATCTAATCGCATGAGTGTTACATCGTGCGCGTGTGGGTAGGTTGGGACGGGTGAGTTCCTCTGTTTGTTCGAGACACTTGTGGCATTATAATATCTCCTGTGTAGTTGATAGTTTCCGAGGTGGTCGGCCAGGGGCCATCATAATCTAGCATCTCTAAATATCATCATCTAGAGGATGTCATAATCCCCCAAACCATTATAGGATTCCAATGCGGGAATCCGTCTAGGTAAGTACCACCACAGTGCTAATTATTGTGTGTATTGTATTGTGCCGTAAAGCAGTAATGTGCAAACGTTACTGTATTACGGTCTCAAGAATGCTGTTAGTTAGTGTAATACTTTCTGGGCATAATGGACTTAAGAACTGTAGGACGAGCGCATTGTTGTGCCACACAGAAATGCTCTGAGTGACCCAGCATTTGCTATAGGCAGACGTTGCGTAAAGCAATGTGTAACAGACCATCAGGTAAATTATTTGCTGGTTTAATAACCATCTTTCATAAAAAAACTTGCTCTCTTAGTGGTGCAGACACCGGGAATCGAAGCTATGAAATGCAAAGCTAGGCGTTCCAGCTCCTATACTACCACTACCATAGGCTTATATTTTCTACGGCTCTTAAGATTTTTTTTTGTCAATTTGCGAATTTCACAATAATTATAGAAATTGTGGTTACCTGTCGAGTGGTAGCGGCTTAAGGGAATCTATCACCCCATCTAATCCTGTTGGCGTCGTAAAAGTCTAAGTAGCAACTTTGGCAGAATCCCACAAATTGAGAGTTACAAACTTTTGTTGCAATCTATGGGGGAGGCCTATGTTCAGCAGTGGACTAGTGATAGGCTGAAATGATGATGATGATGATGATTACCTTCGGATACTCCTCTTGAAGAAGCCTCTGCAGCCATCGCACGATGGCACTCCATAGTGCTTCCCGGATGCCTTATCGCCGCAGACACGGCACAAAATCTCCAACTTCCCTTCCCGTACTTCCATCATCTGCTTGTTAACATTGTCTATATTTACTAACATAACATTATATTCAATTTCACATTATATTAATTAAGTACACTACTGTTATTGTTACACGCATGTTACAGCACGATTGCCGATTTCTAACGAAAGTTGTCAACATGTACTTTCTTCTTTTACTTCTTTCACTGCTGGAAATAGGCTTCTCCCAACGTTGGAAGGATTTGTTATAATCACCACGCTTGGCAGGGGGATTGGCGGTACTTCTTGTGTTGAATACTTGCATTCAAAATTGTTGTCATTCGTCGTCGTCGTCGTTTCAGCCTATCAATAGTCCACTGCTGAACATAGGCCTCCCCATAGATTGCCACTAAAGTTTTTAGCTCTTATTTGTTATCTTGTTTGTTATATTGTTGTCATTATTATATTATAATCTACCGTCTACACCGTAGATTCCCAAAGGGACTAAAAGCGTCGATTTCGTCTTGTGTGAATTCTGCATTGGTTTGAAATTATGGGAATGTACGAAAGTTAAATGCAGGTGCGTTTGAAGTTGAAGTTTAGATTTAATATTAGTTAAGCACGGATCCAACTCGGCTGGGCAGCGTTCGGGAAACTACGTCACATGTTCTCGCCGAGTATACCTCAATGTCTCAAAAGCAAAGATTACAACCAGTGCGTGTTGCCAGTGATGACATACGGAACCGGGACGTGGTCCTTCACTGCAGGCCGCTTGAGGAAGCTCAGAGTCGCTCAGCGAGATATGGAAAGAGCTATGCTCGGAGTTTCTCTGCGTGATAAAATCCGTAACGATGATATCCGCAGCAAAACTAAAGTAACCGACATAGCCCTAAGGATTAGCAAGCTGTAGTGGCAATGGGCCGGCCATATCGCCCGTAGAACCGATAACCGTTGGGGAAGAAAGGTTCTAGAGTGGCAACCTCGTACCGGCAAACGCAGTGTTGGGCGCCCCCCCCCCCCCCCCCCACTAGATGGAGGGACGACCTGCGCGATTTTGCGGGAAGTCGATGGATGCAGGTGGCTCAGGACCGTGCTTTGTGGCAATCTATGGGGGAGGCCTATGTTCAACAGTGGACTAAGATAGCAACGGCCTTTCAAACCAATTCAAAAAAATTGCTGTGTTAATACAAATAAGAAAAACAAATCGCAACTCAGTTTAACGCTTCCACAGAATGTAAAACATATTATGCCAACGTTTTGAAATTACATTTAAAAATATGCGCATACGAAATGTTTCTAATACAATGGCTCAATCAATTTCCCAAATATCCTCATGACACTCGCGAGAAGTTTGAAAGAATAGTGCCGTGTCATAGCGCACGCGTTATTAATAATCGATTGATAATTCAAATTCGACTCCGGTGCGACATCGCCCCGTTTGTCAACGCTAAGTCCGTAGCACCGCATGACGCCGAAATGAGCTTTTGATAGAAAATTTTGCACAAATACCGACTTACCGTGATAAAAGAGAAAATACATCGTCAAAGACTTCCCTTCTTTTTCGTGTCTACATTTAAAAAAAAATGTGTCAGTTTATATATTTTTTGTCTGTGTGAACTTATTTATAATGTTCTACTCAGATATTTATATTAAAAAAAACATTTATGTACGTACTTGCATACTCGCAATGGGACAAAGCAACAGCTCTGTACAAAATGTTTTGTTGATTCTTTAAAAAACAAAAACGTCAGTAAATTGTTTCATCATCATCATTAGCATCTAAATCATCAATCAAGCTCCCAAGTTAAGATATTTTCGTTTTTCAGAGCAATATAAAAAGATATTAACGCGAGCGCGTCTAGTCATTAATATGTCCTACAATAAATTAGACTGTGAAACTTAATAAATGTAGTCAAAACAAAGTGTAGCGGTGTAATTTGAACAGCTATGAACCTTCGGCATCGCGCGGCAATAGCACACGTGGCGATTCCCACGGGGTTCCCAGGGGGCTGACTTACCACCATTATCTCGGCGCAATGTTTACGGTGACAGTTCGCTGTGGGAGGTTGTGGGCGTAACAACAACATTACCTTCTACTTTCACCTATAATAACTATTTAGTAATAAGAAAGTTAATGAAGTCTAATAGACTGGCACAAACATCAGTCGATAATATATAGAAATACTTTAAATAGTAATTTGTTCCATGCATTATAATTAATAACGACTGCTTCAATCAATTGGATAAATATATAAAATGCATGCCTTCCTTGGCCGCACAAAAAGAGCTGTGATTATTTTGTGCCCCTATTAAACTTAGAATTTTTTGGCCGGGAATGGCTTCGGTTAAGACGAATTCTAATGTTTGCGCGCATAAAGTAACATCTATAAAAATGTGTGTTTTTTATTTCTCAATAAATACTTTTTCTTAATCTCACTTTTCACCTTTTTGAAATTTCTGCCTGTCTGTTTGTTTGTCCGGGCTAATCGCCGAAACGGGGAAGAGCTACCATGCCGGCGCAGGCATTTGTTCTTCTTAATGTTTGCGGGTACAACCGCGGGGCACGGGTAATCGAAAATGAAATTGTAAAGTTGAGTGCAATATTAATGTTTCGATTGAAATAAACTATCTTTCTTAATATTAGAGCGCCAGGCCGGTTTTACAAATAACCTTTATCTTCAACTATATGACTTCGTCCGCGTGGATGGAGGTTTCTTTTAAATATTTCGTAGGAAATTTTTAGTTTTTCGGGTTAAAAAGTATCCTATGTCCATCCCCAGTCTGCAAGCTATTTCTATACCAAATTTGGTCAAGATCGGTTCAGCGGTTAAACAACAACAAACCGACAGAGGGACAGCGAGTGTTACTTTCTCGTTTATAATATTAGTATGGATTAATATATTATATGATTTTATTGGTAATTTATAGAGACCAATTTACAATATCGTTGCTTGTGATGGTAAGTGAAAAGCGTGCCCAAAACATTTTTTTTTATTGTATAAAGTGACGAAACGAGCAAAATGTTCACCTGATGGAAAGTGCAACGTCCGCCCACAACAAATGCTGTGTCACCCACAATATTTCTGTGTGACACCACACTGAGGCCATCACCCTGAGACATCAGTTCTTAAGTCTCAAATGCCCAGTGATTACGCTAGCTCACAGTGCCCTTCAAACCGAAGCACAGTAATGCTTGCACACTACCGCCTCACGGCAGAATAACTGCCCCTGGGGTGGTACCCACTTAGAAGGATTCCTGCATAGGAATCCTACCGCCAGTACCTACTGCGCCTCCCTCATATACTTCCACAAAAGTTCGTAGTTCTCTTTTTGGGAGATTTTACAATAGTTGCCACGCTTGGCCTCCGTTTATTTATTCAGATGTTCCAAAATGATGCTGCTGCCCATCTCCTGGTTTCGATTTTCCCTCTTAAGTCTTTTACGGCACCTAAGGGATGGGGTGGTAGATTCTCTTCAGCAACTACCACACGGCGGCACGTAGATTGCACATACATAAACACAAATCAAAAGCACGCGACAACTATTCTTAGGGCATAAAAATATTTGTCCCGGATGGAAATCAAATCCGCCACCAGTAGCGTAGAAGAATTTTTTTTTAAATAATTACGACATTTTACAGACATAAATTTTACATGCACAACACAACCAGACCAGAAAACCAACGGCTTGTTTTTTTGCAGAAACGGTAGCTCCGGCTGGGATTCGAAATCAGGACCCGTAGCGGAGAAGTTAAGTACGCTAATCACTAGGCCACGCGGTCGTCTATTAAAAGTAAAAGTTACAGATATTTCATGATTTCTTATATTTACGCGAACACTACACATTTAAATGAACCTAATTTTACGGATTACTGAGCGATTAATAGCAGTAGCAGATTACGCCTTGGAAATAGATATCATGCAAAAACATTTGACATTTGATCGAGTGCATGCATAAATGACTTTTTATTAAGAAAATAAGGAAACAAATAAGTAAAGGATGGCCCTTTAGTAATTCGTAAAAAAGAAAATACCACAGTAATATACCCTAAGCTTAATTTAGCTTTTTAGGGTGACAGGCTCTATAACCTTGATTTTGTATTCACTGGTATTTTTATGTGACTTTTTCACCGTTGAAACTAAACGCGATCAGTTCAAGGAAAACGAAGTTTAAGCGTTTAACTGAGTTCAATGCTACAGTTTGCATTTCATCAACATCAAATGAACGCAGTCAATGCTAAACGCGCTTCAAATTCTGAACGCCCAATTTTCGACATTCAGCTCTAAACGCATTTAGAGAGCACAACTATATAAACATAAAAAATATTTTTAATTCGTATTATTTATTGTTTGCATACCTATGTAACCTATGCATAAAAACAGGCTTTTCTATTAAACTTGGTTTCCAAAGCGATCGGTGAAATCGGGTCTTAGTTCCTAATCAAAAGCGCAAATGATTTTAATAATCACCAGAGGCTTTCCCACTGCATAGTGTACAATGACAAATACATTAAAATACTAAATACTAACGCATATGTAAGCTGTCATTATCATCATAATTAGTTTAATTTCCATATACAACGTGTCCCAAAATTCAACGATAAGCCAACACCGGAGGATAGACCTGCCCCGGACTAATCGGGGAAAAAATAAAAAAAAAATATCCCAATTATATTTTAAGTTATTTAAAAAAAATGAAATTGTTCAGAAATTGAGACCGTTTATGATATTTTTCACTACCATCCCACAATTTTTTAAATATTATTTTCTTTTTTTTTATAAGCAACCTGAATAGTACTGCTATCTACCACAATTCTTAAAAACTCCAGAATAAATCTTGTTTTATCACGAAAATTAATGAAACTTATTTTATTCCCTAAATTTTTTGAAGACTTTTACTTTTAACCAAATTTAACTTATCGTGGTGTAAAAAAAAAGTATGAACACTAGTATGGCAAGTTTTTTTAAAAATTGACGCAACTAACCAACATTCCAAAATGGTATAATACTCTAGGAAAACAAGTTATAAAAAAATATGGGCCTTTATTTCTTAACAGGGACCAAATTCCTTAAATTGTAATTGTCAGTAATCACTTTTACTATATGCCCAAAATGGGTTCCTGTTACAATTTCAAGTGCATCAAGCGTTTTCGGAGGGTCGTATGCCATCCAATAGGAGAAGCGCTGGAAGATGTGATGAAGAAGTTCTCAATGAGATAGAAAATGACTCGACTACTTCGGTACGTGCCATAGAAGAAGCTACAGGAATCCCGAAAAGTTCTGCACATCGAATATTAAAACGTCACAAGCTTCACCCATATCACTACAGGCGTGTGCAGACGTTATTACCGCGGGACTATCCGCTACGGGTCACATTTTGCCGTGTAATGCTGCAAAGGCACTGCAAAATTTAGGGAATAAAATAAGTTTCATTAATTTTCGTGATAAAACAAGAGTTATTCTGGAGTTTTTAAGAATTGTGGTAGATAGCAGTACTATTCAGGTTACCTATAAAAAAAAAGAAAAAAAATTTAAAAAATTGTGGTCATGGTAGTGAAAAATATCATAAACGGTCTCAATTTCTGAAGAATTTCATTTTTTTATATAACTTAAAATATAATTGGGATATATTTTTTTTCTTTTTTTCCCCGATTAGTCCGGGGCAGGTCTATCCTCCGGTGTTGGCTTATCGTTGAATTTTGGGACACTATGTATATCATTTAGCTGATAGGTGCTGGACAGAGTAGAATAGCACCTTCTTCTTTCCTACCGAGGTGTCGTAAGAGGCGACTAAGGACAGCCTTTATTCGTTCAGAATAAAATAACACCACAACATGCAATGCTGTCACTATACTGAAGTCTGAATTTTTTGGTTCTTTCCAAAATGCCTTGTTTCCCGCGATTGCGAAAATGGGCTACGTGAGTGGCTTCTCCCTACCCCTTATATGGGAAAAAGGCGTGACTGTATGTGTGTATGTATATATCTTTTGCACTGTATAATTTCGACTAGATACCGGGGACATTTTGTTTGAATTAATTTTACGGTAAAAAAGGTGTTAAAGTCATTTCGGAGTAATTTTACGTACATTGAGTCAATATTAGATTCCTTAATAAAACGTCATGCATATATTTAATGGTTGTTAATAATGAATGTATTTTAAGCGTTCAAGGAGAAAAAGGGGCTATATTACAATATAAAAACTTTACCAACTTATCGAGTAAGCTCAGCATATCGTTAAAATGTTTAGATATCAATCTCATTTTGAACAAATCGATGTTGCTCTTTTTCGATTATACGCCACGCGACAATCATTAGTAACGCAGCCAGGAATTATTGAGTCTGACAGCGCTGGCATGTTTTGTGGGGGCACAATTACGCCGTATGGTGCAATACCAACGCCCGACCACGGCCGCTAATTATCTATTAATGGTAAACGCTGCAACCCGACATAATTGCTATGTTTGACTTTTTGGGGGCGCTATGTACAACTCGAAAATAATACATTTTGTTACGTCGAAAGGTGGATTGAAAAGTACTCGGCCTAACACAGATCCATTCAATTCTAAAAATCAAATCTACCCACATTATTTAGTTTAGTTCAGACTAGTTCATTGTGTGAAGTTCGAAACGTGTGCGATAATTAGTTGTGATTTTATAAATTTATTAACAAAGTAATCGGTCATAATTTCCGCGAATGGAGCAAATCGAGCAGCGTGCCGTCATTAAGTACCTCCATAAGAAGAGGCTATCATCAAAAGCCATCCATGATGACATGGTCAGTACATTAGGCGATTGTGCTCTGTCATATTCATCCGTCAAAAAATGGATAGCAGAATTTAAGCGTGGTAGAGAGAGTGTGAAAGATGAACCCCGCTCTGGAAGGCCTTCGACGTCAACTACTGACGAAAATATTAAAAAGTACTTGATTTAATAATGGGAGACCGCAGATTAAAAATTAGAGAGATAGCCGAGATTATAGGCATCTCTTATGAACGAACTCAAAACATCATTGTCAACGAGTTGGGTTTCCACAAGGTGTCTGCGAGGTGGGTTCCGCGACTGCTTTCAGTTGAACAAAAAAGGACGCGATTGACTATTTCACGCGACTGTTTGGAGTTATTTGAAGCCGATGCAGATGATTTTTTGAATCGTTTTGTTACTATGGACGAAACATGGGTTCATTACTGTACACCGGAAACAAAACAACAATCAAAACAGTGGAGAAGACCTGGTTCACCACCCCCTAAAAAGGCTAAGTCGATTTTGTCGGCAAATAAGGTGATGGCTTCAGTATTCTGGGACTCGAAAGGTGTGATTATGATTGATTATCTTGAAAGGGGTCAGACTATAAACTCTGATTACTACTGCACCTTACTACCTCGTTTACGAGAGGAAATAAAAGAAAAACGTCGAGGAATGCTCAGAAGAAAAGTCCTGTTTCATCAAGATAACGCCCGTGTTCACACGTCAGTACAGTCAATGGCTGGAATTCACAACTGTTGCTTTGAACTGTTACCGCATCCGCCGTATTCACCTGATCTGGCACCATCAGACGTCTTTCTGTTCCCTAACATAAAAAAGCACTTGGGAGGTCAAAGATTTTCGACAAACGACGAGGTCAAAGCAGCTGTAGACGCATATTTTGACTCTAAGGAAGAATCATTTTTTTTAACGGTCTAAATGCTTGGAAGGGGAGGTGGCAAAAGTGTATTGAACTTGATGGTGATTATGTAGAAAAATAAAAATATAACTGATTTAGTATGTGTTTATTTTCTTGGTTAGGCCGAGTACTTTTCAATCCACCCTCGTAAAAGTTGTTTTTCAATCAACACGACTAAAATTAAGATAATAAATATTAACAGAATACTTTATATGGCAAGATACGCAATTGGAGTTCCGAAAGTCAAAATCGTCTTTAATATATGTACTAAATTCCTGGTAAAATGGATAAACCTTGAATTGTTAAACAATCGCAAATATATTGGCATACATGACCATACGAATATCATATTTATGATATTATAATAATGTCAATAGAAATCATATAAGTTACGATCAGTTCGCCGATGATCAAATTTGTAAAAATTAAAGTACTGTAAACAAAAGCAATTCAAATATATTACTGTAACATCTGTACCTACTTATACCTGGGAAGAAAAATAATCAGAGAAAATAGTCAAGTCAAGATAAAAGCATTAGTTATGTTGAAATGAAAATAGCTCGTAGATGGTTACGCAGCAAGTTTTATAAGGGGTTTAAATGTTTGATTTGCATATTATGAAGCATATTGTCGATATCGGTAAGTGGTGTAATTAAATCACCGGCCGGTCTGCTCGCATGCCCTGCGTAGCGCGCGGCGACATTTGAACTACGACCTCACCGTGCGGTTTATTACACGCTAGCAATTTGTCTAATTTCTTTTTTTAAATATCAGGTATACAAAAATATTTAAAAACACAAGGTGATCGAGTGGAATATAAATAATTATTAATTAAAAAATAGTAAAAAATTAATGGCGGAAACTGTTAATAAAAAGTAACAGGCTTAATTTATTTTTTATGGAAGAGGGGCCAAACGAGCAAGCGGCTCAACTGATGGTAAGTGATCACCGCCGCCCATGAACATCTACAACAGGAACATCAGGAACAGGAATAGCAGATGCGTTGCCGGCCTTTGAGAAAGGAATAGGCTCTTTTCTTTAAGGTCCCTAAGTCATATCGGTCCGGAAAAACCGCTGGCGGCTGCAGATTCCACAAAGTGCTTGTGCATGGCAGAAGGTTCCGCGAAAAACGTACTGTGCTGAAATGCCGACCATCAAGGTGGTGATGATGGAATTTTGCGCTGTGCCGCAAATAAATTAATTAATTAACGTATAACAGTAGTTACATTTTAACTATTTGGCGTAGGCTTTCTCCCATTAGTGAGAACGTAACTGTGCTGGTAAAAATCTACTACTCAGCTCTGGAATGGGTGGACTTCAAACACATTAGGTTTCTTTTATGTTTAATTCTCCTAAGAGATGCATGTGCCAAACTTAATTCTCCTAAGACATGCATGTGAAAACGTGGTAAATAAGCACTTTAAATAGCAATTAACAGTTTTAGTGGTGTCAGCAGAACTCTTACCCCCTTACGGAAAAAACGTTGTATAGCGGTTGTAAAGTTACACAATGCGTTGTCTTCTTTTTTCTAATGTCAAATTACTGATGACAAAATGAGAGAAATCATAGTATAACTATTCACTCGCTATAAAACTTTTATCAGTTCGTTCGTACGAGTCATGCTCAGAGAGTAAGCAGTAAGCTTACTCTCTGAGCATGACTCGTTACACCCTTGATAATATCAAGAAATACCTACTCAAAGTAGGAAATAATTAAAGAAAATGTTAAAAGTTCGTTCGTCCACTTACAGCTGCTTACATCTGTCGAAACTATTTCTCAACACTCTTTAGATCTTTACATTTTGAACTTACTTTTTTTCTAAAATGGCATATTAATTGTGGAAATGGACAGAAAGTAATCTGTATTACAATGTTATTCACTAAATGTTGCTATTACAATAATTTAGCCCATTTATGGACTGAAGCTGAATAACGGTTTCTTCAAAGTCTCCTGTCGTCGTCGTCGTTTCAGCCTATCAATAGTCCACTGCTGAACATAGGCCTCCTCCATAGATTGCCACAAAAGTTTGAAGCTCTCGTTTTGGGGGGATTTTGCCATAGTTGCCACGCTTGGCAGACGGGTTGGCAACCGCAGTTTATTAATTCAGATGTTCCAGCAAGATGCTGCTGCTCATATCCTGGTTTTCATTTTCCCTCTGTCGACTTTTACGACACCCACGGAATGATATGGGGTGGTAGATTCTCTTAGGCCGCTACCACACGGCAAGTCTCCTGTATTAATCATTATCATGGGTCTTGGTCGCCTCGTACAACGACCACACAAAAAATGTATGATTTTTTTAAGGCACGGCTTTTTTTAAATGTGGCATTAATGCAGTATCTTGTAGATTCTGTTAGGATTAAGCATTAGGTCATATATTTAGGAAATAATAAAATATGAATTATCGTAGTTTTACAAAACAGAGAAAATTGATTATTCATAAATAGAAATAGAAAAGCTATAAGGAAGACGTCGGGCAATTGCCTATAATATTTTCCATACATTATTATTATAATGTAAGGTCATAGTTGGTTTTTGTTTATTGGATAAAGCGACAAAACTAGTAAAACGTTCACCGGATGGTAAATGCAACGTCTGCCCAGAACTAATGCTGTGTCATCCACAATATTTCTTTGTGGCATGACTCTACGCCTCTGAGATCTCAGTTCTTAAGTCTCATATGCCCAGTGATTACACTGATTACAAATTTTTGAACACTACTGTTTTACGGCAGAATAACCGGCCGTGTGGTAGTACCTACCTAGATGGATTCCTGCATAGGAGGATAAGTTTGTGTTTTTGTAACTTATCTTTAAAAAAAAACTGTAAAAAGAATTAACAAGGTGACAATTTCACAGGATAAAGTGTATAAACCAATCCCAGACCCGACCAGGCTAAAAAAATCATGTTATCAAATAATATATATAGTATCTACCTTAGGTGCCTTATAATTTTCTTATTATTTTTGGAAATCTAAGTGTATAGTAAAATGTAATATGGTACTATAATCTATGAATACTAATACAGACGGACATAGAGATTCAGCTATTTAATTATCACGTAATGATGTTTAATACAAATTCTTTCGATATCAATATCAAACTTAAAAATTTTCATTAACATGATTTTGTTCGCGAGAACTTTAGAATTCATGAAAATCCAAAAGCTTATGATATTAAGCTTTTGGATTTTCATGAATTCTAATGATGAACAAACACCAAGCTAGTTTTAAAGGTACTATCCATAATCAAAAATGTGTTGTCAATAGCTAGTTGTAAGTTGTTGCGGTAGTTTTTATTAATCATTTGGAAACGCATATGAAAAAAAGTAAAAGAGTAATTATAAAAAAAAGCCATAATGAAATGACACTTCAGTATTCGGCGAGTCGTTGATGAATGGCTGGAATCCTAGCTGAATACTGGCGTATTTGTACTACTGACAATAAAATATATTAATATATAATATTATAATATGTAATATTGACAGTTGCATAAATAAGATTTATAGCACGCACATTTACAATTCAATATTAACAGGTTTTGGAAGCATCCACCAGGGTATTCTAGTCGACTAATAAAGTTACTTCAACAAAAATTTCAAATTTAAGGTAAAAAAATACAACAATCCATTGGATGTAATTGAATTCCACTATCCGAAAAAAGAATGTGTAGTAACTAAAATGTGTTATAGAAAACATAGAAAATTCAATAAAAAAGCGTCCCAAACTCTTCTGGACGCACTGAAAAATCTTCGAAAACGCGGCTCCTCTTATCCCTCAGATTGATTCTAGGTGATGCTAATGCTAGTAATACTAAAGAAATCTCTAATATATTTGCAAAAAAAGTTTTCATCAGTGTTTGATCCTCCCAGCCATGATGACGAAGTATTAATCAATCATAATAATATATAAACCTCATTAAATCCTAATATTAATCATTTTTACATTACCAAAAAATCTATAGCTGAAAGAGTTTCCGGTCTTGGGATGTATCGAAGGGAGCTAGGCCTGAGAATAAACCCCTTTATTCTGGTTACGATGTGCTCATTAGTAAAACTTCTCTAAAGACAGTTTGGTTTCCAAACATTTGGAAACAAGCTAGGACTGTGCCTATTTATAAGAGTGGCAAACGCGAAATGATACCAAATTACCGTCCTATTTCTATTTTGTCAACTTGGTCTAAGGGATTTGATTCACTAGTCTACCTGATATATTACAATCATGTCAAAAGCTACTTATCTGAGAATCAACATGGATTCATGTGCAAAAGGTCTACTAATACAAATCTTGTTAGTTACATCTCTAAATTATCAGCAGCCGTCGATCAAGGTTTACAGGTAGACGCAATTCACACGGAATTTTCAAGGGCTTTTGACAAAGTCAATCATACTATTCTTTTGCGGAAACTTCAATCCTTGGGCATCAGCAATATAAGCTTCAATTGGTGAAAGTTATATTTCAGTTCAAGACCTTCTTCATTTGTAGATGGTGAAGAATCAAAACAATAAATCGCTACATCATACCACAGGGATCGAACTTAGGACCGCTAGTGTTCAACATTTTTATCAATGATATATCAAACATCCTCAAATATTTCACACCTTATCTTTTTGCTGATTATTTGAAGTTGATTCGAGTAATTCGGATTGAACATAATTCTTCAAAAAGCCTAGCTAAGCTAGCTTAAGCCATTGGAGTACAGAAAATAAAATGTACATTAATAGCACTAAGTGTTGTCACATCAAATTTACCAGAAAACGTCATAAAATCGAAACCATAAAACATTCAAGGTATTCATCATTCTGGGTATACATTTAGACAGCCAATTACGATACACAGAACATTTCGATAAAATAATTAGTAGTGCATATAAAGCTCTGGGATCTATTTTAAGATCATCAAAGGAATTAAGCAAGCCTAGGAAGGAAGAGAAATGATTATTTTATATAATAGTGTGTTACTTTAACACGGATTGGAGTCCGGTCAGGTCCATGTATATAGGATTGAGAGCATACAAAGGGGATTACTTCGCCATCTAGCCTTACGGTTCAAAGTGAAGTACTCAGGCCATAAGAGGACAGATGGCGTAGTCATTAATTTCAGTTTTCTTTACAAATTACTCAATAATGGCATTGCCAGCCCAGATCTTCTTAGTAATATCTGTAAATCAATTCATCCACTCATCTCGACGACGAGACGAGACGAGACGACGACGTACGAGACGAGCAAAGCAAATAGATGCTGTGTTAGACAGAATATTTCTGTGTAACACCACACTGCTCCCGTTACCCTGAGACATCAGTTCATAAGTCTCCTATGCCCAGTGATTACGGTAGCTCTCAGTGCCCTTCAGACCGAAACACAGTAATGTTTGCACACTATTGCTTGACGGCAGAATAACTGGCCCTGGGGTGGTACTTACTTAGACGGATTCCAGCATAGGAATCTTACCACCAGAACTCTGTAAGTTGCAATAAAGTTCTGAAGGATATGTGGTAATTACATGTGAGTAAAGCTAGCGATCCTTGGTATACCAGTAACTGTAATTAAATATATTCAGGCGCTCGTCTTAAATTTCATAGAACGCGAGTGATCTGAGTTCGATCACATCACCGTGATCGACATTACTATGCAATTTTAAGTGTTGATTTACCACGTGCTCAGCGGTGAAGGGAAACATGTTGCATGTATGAAGAATAAAAATATTTCGGGGACCATGAGAAGTCCGCCAACCCGAATTTGTGCAGCGTTGCGGACTCTTCCCGGCTCCAAAACCCTCTCATAAAATCGGTAGCGAGTGATGCATTTATAGATTTACAAACTACTGTGCTGCATATAAACCTGAGCTGTTCCAGCCGTCTCAAGGTATAAATATATAGTTTTTACGGAATGAGTAGACCCCGAAACCTACCAGAACTACGCAATAGACCTCCTTGTAAAATTTAATGTCTAAAATAGACAACCATGTCTGTATCAGAATGACTCTTAATTTCTACAGTTCGAAATGTAAATCTTGAGATGACAGACCTTCTTCGGTTGTTTGTTTTACATTTTGGTAGACTTTAACTTTAGCCGATAGGTGTCCGGCAGAGTAGAATAGCACCTTCCTCTTTTCTACCGAGGTGTCGTAAGAGGCGACTAAGGTATTGTACGGACAGCCTTTATTCGTGCTGTCTAACACCATAATATACAATGCTGTCACTATACTACTCGTGGAACGCAACAGAGAGTCATATTTTTTTGACTCGAACAAAATGATGGCGACGTGATTCGCCAACCGTCACCGCTCGTTTCCCGCAGCGACGAAAAGTGGACTACATGTGTAGGCCTCTGCCTACCCCTTATATGAGAGAAGGGCGAGACTAAATGTTAATAAGTATGTGTGTTAACTTTAAATGTTTCATTGAGTCCAAGGCCAAAAACACCAAAGACTCGTTGTAGTCGCATGATAGCGACGGCGCTATACATATGAACAGCTTGTCATTAACCTCAACCGATGTATTTTTAAGCCAAGGGTGAATAGGTTAATCTTGGGCGAAACTGATCTAAGAATGAGTAAAAAGACTGACCTACACAATCATGTAAAAACGTATACATTGCCCTTTAAAAGAGTTACTGACTCTTTGAAGTCGAGTAACTGCCATTATTAGTTTCAGGTCGTTCTTGGTATTTACGTTATGAACTACACTTTTTGAATTAAACTTTTTTATGTTCTTATGTACATACAAAACGTTTTCATATACATATTAAGAGGCCAAGGTTAGGATATTAATTTGTTTAAATTTATGTATAAGAGACACTTTAGAGCCAAGATTAAAAATAGTTCTTATGGCCCTCAGAAAAAATAAAAATTACTTCTATGTCAATCGCATTTCCCGATAGATAAAATCAAATTAGAAATTTTGTCAATTTTACTCACTTGATCATATAGTAAAAGTAAACAATTTATTTTGAAAATTAAAGAATCAGCAAATAACACTATATCGTGGTTATTCCCTGCGTATATATAATGCGATGGTTAACGGTTTGTAAAAAAAAATATTATTTAATCAAAAAGCCTGACTTCAAAGCAATAGCTCTAAACAGTGAATTTAAGATTTTCATGATTTTCTCGTGGATCCCATCATCAGAACTTGACAAACAATAAGTATGGGTATCCCCTCTCCTACAGTATTCCCTTTCAAACAAAAAAAGTTTTTTTTAATTGTTTCACAATTGACGAAAAGAATCTGTAAACATATATAAAAAATACATACAGACGAACATAGAACAGTCTCGTTCTTTGAGGACACCAATATTTAAATATCCGAAATAAATTCAAGATAAAAAACATTAAAACTAATATCGTTAAAAAATAAATCAAACATTTAAAATCCAAAGTTTATGTCACTTCACACATTTAACACATCACAAACAATAATGAGAATATAAAATCACTACTTTATTACAATTATAAAAATCAACTCACAGTCAACATGAGTCGATGCCCGACGACCCGATGCAAAGGTTACAGAACCTGAACTTTGATTTTAGGGCGGATTTCTAATGGGGGCGGTCGAGCTAAAGGCGGGGCGATTTCGACGGGGGTGAAAACACCCCTTAACGCGCCACTTCATTGGGTAGCTGCTTGAGGGCGTTGTCGCCGGTTTGTCGCTTCATTACTAATTCCTGAAGGTACAGGTCGTCACCTCTTACATCATTCAAATTAAACCGCATTATTATAGTTTAGTTCTCTTCGCGACCATATGCAGGAACAATTTTCAAGTTAATAATGGACAGAAAGAAAAGTACTTATTTAATAGTAATGCAAAAGTATGCAAATTATTGAAATCCAAAAAATTATAAGTTCTTTTGTAGCGGCTTAAACAAGTTTAAAATAAAAATCGTATTTTTGTCGCAAGTTTTTACTCGTGAGGACTATGTCCAGCAGTGGACTTCAAATGTTCATAGGGCTATAGTTTATATCAAAACAAATTCACCGACCCCAAACATGTTGGAGCTATCTTGTTCTGTATAGTCTGTGTAGTCGAGGAGTTCCTTTGGCAAACTTCCGGCTCCATCATCAGACCAGGGCTATTGTACCATATAATTGAATTGTCAGACGATTTATATATGTATGCAAAATTTGAGCTGAATCGAACAACGGACAATTGGTCCAAGTTAACTTGAAAGATTTAATTACCCATAGACACCCCAGGACCGACAAAACTAAATAAAAGCTTGTTAAAAAAAATTCCATCTCTACTCGTCCCGTGAGTGTCATAAAAGTGTGCTCGCACTCTGACTGAACACACTACGCATAAGCCAGATTTTGTATTTTATAATTAGTAGTGACACGTCACACACAGACCTTTTAAGAAGCCATCTTTTTGTACGCTTCCTCGTTAAGGCCTATCTTGAACTATTGTTTATCGGTCTGGTTACTTCAACACATCGTTCACAGAGATACTATTGAATCGATGCAAAATTCTCTGTCTAGATCGGAGTGCAAGCGTACAAGGCCGCCGAAAAATTCCAGATTACACTGACAAATGTTAAAGTGACCTACTCGCACAGTTATACCTAAAGGAACCCATATACTCGTATAGCCAACATTTGTGCAAAGATATAAATTGTACATTTTCTGGTCTGGTTGTGTCGTGATTGCCTCGGGTTTTTGACACTGCATCCTAGCCTACTTGCGATCTTATACTACGAGTCATACATCGGGCGCTGGTAGATAAGAACGAATGAGTGCCTCTTGTATACTTGTTCTCCACTATAATATCTCCTGCATAGGTCACAGCTACCGACTGTATTCAGAAGTTCAGAAATTGGGTACAATTGTTAACAAAAATATAACCCTTAAACACAGGCCGTGGTAGCTTCTGAGCTGACACAGGCAGTTGCGGAACCATACATTGTTAACTCTAATTTTAAGATCTAATTTACCATGTCCTCTGTGGTGAAGGAAACATTGTGAGGAAACCTATTGTCTGATGATGTTTGAGAATAACGACGACATGTGAAGTCCGACAACACGCAATGGGGCCGCGTGGCGGCCTCTTCACAACTCTAAAACGCTCTCAGAAATAAGGGAAGGCTGTGCACACCAGCATTCATTGGCTGTTACTTCATTTTACTTTTAAGAACTGACGTCTCAAGGTGACTGGCGCAGTGCGGTGCCACACAGAACTGTTGTCGGTAACGCAGCATTTGTTATGGGCAGACGTTGCACTTACCATCAGGTTAAAGTTTTGCTCGTCTATTCACTTTGTACAATGACAAAACTTTTTTAATTACTAGTAAAGGTATACCGGTAGTAATATTCCTATGCAGAAATCCGTCTACCGCCGGAGGGCCAGTTATCCGCCATGAAGCAGCAGTGTGCAAACATTGCTATGTTTCGGTCTGAAGGGCACTGAGAGCTAGTGTAATCACTGGGCATATGAGACCTAAGAACTGATTTCTCTCGGTGACGAGTGCAGTGTGGTGGTACACGGAAAAGTTCTGGGTGACACAGCATCTGTTTTGGGCACATGTTGTGCACTTACCATGAGGTGTACTATTTACACGTCTCGTCATTCACTTAAATAATAAATTATGCCAAGACAACCAGACCCGCAAAACATTTTATGTTTTGGCACAATGCGTGGCATTTACTGGGATTCAAACCCAAGACCGGCGGCGTAGAAGTCAGGTGCGCTATCCGAGTTGTTGCAGAGGTAGAGGGTCTCCGTCGTCTTCATCTCTTCTCAACCTAGGGAAATCTAAAAAACACAACCTCATAGACTTCATCAGATATTGTATCCAGTATATACATTGATGCCTAGTGGTTAGCGTACCTGACTTATACGCCGTTGCTCCAGGGTTCGAATCACAACTAGAGCCAAAATTTGAGCAAAAACACAAATCGTTCGTTTTCGGGTCTAGTGGTGTTGAGCATGTGAAATTTACATAAATACTTACCGCTACGCGTTTTTCCCATATGAGGGGTAGGCAGAGACCACACCTGTAAGAAAAGTGGGCCTTCGCCTCATTTTGGTATGAGTCGAAATTCTTCCACTCCATTGCGTTCCCACGATCAGTAGGTGCCTCTTACGACACCTCGGTAGGAAAGAGGTAGGTGCTGTTATACTCTGCCCGACACCTATTATTTATTCGTTTTTGTTTACTGTACAAATGCAAGCCGTGATGGAGAAACTGTCGATTAAACAAATAAAAGTTTGGATAGTTAGGTAGTTGGTATTAAAATCAAAATAAAAAAAGTTCAGTTCTGTCGATAGAGACTTGTTATAAAATAGACATACTTAATATTGTTTTGCTAACCGCACTTCTCATTTTCTTTTTTAGTAAATTTCACTCGTTCGAAGCCGGGACGGGCCGTTAGTATTACATAATGCCTCATAATATGAGTTGAAGCGTGTCGTGTCCTCGACTTTAGTTTAGTGCCTAGTGCTAGTAATGACTAGTGGCAGTAATGGCTAGTGGCAGTAATGGCTAGTGGCAGTAATGGCTAGTGGCAGTAATGGCTAGTGGCAGTAATGGCTAGTGGCAGTAATGGCTAGTGGCAGTAATGGCTAGTGGCAGTAATGGCTAGTGGTAGTAATGGCTAGTGGTAGTAATGGCTAGTGGTAGTAATGGCTAGTGGTAGTAATGGCTAGTGGTAGTAATGGCTAGTGGTAGTAATGGCTAGTGGTAGTAATGGCTAGTGGTAGTAATGGCTAGTGGTAGTAATGGCTAGTGGTAGTAATGGCTAGTGGTAGTAATGGCTAGTGGTAGTAATGGCTAGTGGTAGTAATGGCTAGTGGTAGTAATGGCTAGTGGTAGTAATGGCTAGTGGTAGTAATGCCTAGTGGTAGTAATGCCTACTGGTAGTACTGCCTATTGGTGGTATTACCTAGTGGTAGTATTGAAGTGGTGGATCTAGTGACGGTATTAGTTTGCTTGTGCACGCAATTATAAAATTTGCATTCGTATTAGCTTTGTGTTTTTCCTTTACCATCTTAAAACGGTTTTTGTGAAAGGGTGGTACTATTTAGTACATTTGGTATAAAGGGTTTATTCTTAAGAACAATCTGTTATGCTGTACACAGATATTTTTCTTCATCTATTGAAGAGCTGAATACTCGACTACAGAATTCGGAACTCGGGATCGGAGCTCGTGCTACGCCGAAATTTCTGACAGCATCCGGCATACAGTACAGGAATAGAAGTAAATGCGTGTAAAAGGTCATAGGTTTTCGACAGAAGTACAATTAGTAGTTGCGTTTGAGAAACATCTTAATTCGTAGTGGGTTATTTGATTATTAAACGTTTGAAATAATAAATAAATGAATGTGACCACAGTACAATTCAGTTTCTGGGACAGAAGTCTTATATGCCCAGTAATTACACTAGCTCTCAGTATCCTTCATAGCAAAAGATATCAATGTTTGCACACTATTGCTTCCCGACAGAATAATTGGCAATGCGGTGGTACCGACCACCATCTATAGAGATTACGTTGTTAAATCAACTCACTGCATAAATTATATGAAATAAACATTGTACTGTGTAATAATCATATTGTGTAACAGTGTTATCAATGTAAATAAAACAATAATATTTCTTTTGAAACCCATTTATTTCAAAGTCCCCATTTTATAAAAACAGAATGTCCTAACTTACATTATAAGTTTTACAAAAGTGCATTACATGCGTTGTGATGTAACTGTAACGTATTATTTAATTTAACAAAGTGTTACATACTTTAACGTTAGTAAATAAATAAAGTATCACTACCAGCTTAAAACATTATTCATAACTAATTTGTGCTTTGGATTTAACACTATATATATATATATATATAAATAAATTAAAGGGGGAAGGGACAAGAATTATTAGTTGACCCAAAACGTGGGGGCGTCTTTGCTAGTAGTTCGCTTAATCTGCAGACAGATCTATATGATTACACGACCTCGTTTATGTGCCGATGGTGTTTCTTTATTAATGAATCATTAACATTTATTTGAGCATGTTTTTGTACCTTAAGCGGTCGGTTTTCACTCACCAACGATTCGTTGTTGTTTATTTTTTGTTAATATTAAGTCCTTCCTGAAAGCCCGTTCCCATGGTGCCATATGCTTTTTTTGCAGGACAGTTATATTGCGGAGTCGCACACACTGCCTCATATTGTTTTTAATATGACTTAAAACGTATTTCGCACGTTCGTGATTATGCAAATAGATGATCCTATCGAATGTCGCCCAAACAACGATCGTGCGGCTCTCCGACTAAATGTACCGTGGGAACGGGCCTTTTTACATTGGAGAACTTGACACAAATATGTACGTCACACATTAATACGAACTAATATTGCCTCCATAAAAATGCAAATGCTCTTCTCTTCTGTCAAGTTTGTCTAGACGCGTCCAATAAGCCGCTTGTAAACATTTTACCAAAAATAATGACTTATAAATAACGTGCATAGTAAGTATAATATTCACGATGATTTATAATTATTTAACTTAATATATAGATTTATAAATAAGTAATGAATATTATAAAGATTATGACGATGCTATTGACATTGAACATTTAAAAACATGGATCATTTAAAAATGTAAATTGTGAAACTCAAAATTAACGGATCCACTTTAAGGGCCATCCTTGGATCTCATGAGGTTTTTAGGCCACTTTTACTACCTTGTAGGTAGGTAGGTTTTACTCCTTGAGAGGTTTTAGGCTGCACCTCTTCCCCTCTCCCAGTAATAGGTGTCTTTTTTATTATCGTGTCGCACCCCCCCCCCCCCCCATAAACGTGACAAGTCGTGATTTTTTTCTGACCCGCTCCCCTCTGTTTAAACCTCACGTGATTAAAGGATGTCCCCTTATGTATATTCGTCAATATACTTTGCCTGTCGAATAAGCACTTCCAGGAACGCGAAGTTCTACAGCAAAACAGTATTTCTTCGACTGTCGCAGAAAATTTTGTCGCATAGATATTTGTCATAAATTGTATAATCAAATGAAAAAAGGATTTCATGTTATATAGGTACACAAGGAATCATATATCTTAACAGACTAGTAAACAAGTGAATATTTCAAATCATAAACGAAATTCATAAATATAACCGGTAAAAGCAGTGCAAATGTTACATTTATAAATTTACATACGTTATCATTACATTCCAGAACACACATTTTAAGCATGTTATAATATATTACTTTAATAAATATTTTTACCCCCGAAACCGAGCACGAAAGAACAAATGACGGAAAGTTTTGTACAAAATAACTATTACATTATATAGGCCAATGCTCCGAAATAATCGCATGTTCTGGCTGCGCTTTGTCAAAATCGGTAACAACTCCAGCGTGAATAAGCAGTTAAACGCTGTTGAGCTGCGTATGGTAAGTGTGAACTACTGGCAACCATTTCATATTAGTCCTTGCGTTTGTCGGTTTTGGGATATGTTTCTCATGAAATAGATCTTGAGTTCAAACGCCGTGATCTTGAATTGTTATGAATCCGAACACCATAAAGCGATTGAAAAATGTTTACGCCTATAGTGTTGTGTTCAAATTTTTAGATAATGCATAAAACTATTCGACAGCTCAAATATAAATTTAGGTATTAACAATTTACAAGTCACTTCGGAGCATGGACGTACACAATTCTTAGCCAAGATTGCCAAATTACTGTATCTACCGAGTGAAGATGCCTAGATTTTTCCGTAATTAAGTGCTAAAGATGTAGACATCTACGACTAGCCTTAGTTTTTGTCGTATCGGTAAACATTTTCAAATGTAGAGTAAAGGCCATCTTGTTCATATGTTCTTTAGTATTAAAAGGAGAAGTGTTTTCAAGTCCAATACACGATTGAGAATACAGAACTATTCAGTCGTTGCGATCTTCACGCTTTTTCTTACTTCAAGTTTAGGATTATGGTTACTTCGTTCATAGATTTAAATCAAAATAGCCAATACGTAAAAAAAGCAAAGAAATTGACAATTTTTCGCGCCAATTTTTTTTTACTTATTGCATAACAACCATTTTGGAAAATTTAATGTCTGACAGTTTGGGACAGGTGTAGAAGTAGGATTAGTTCAAGAATCTATCTACATCAGAAAGACTATCAGTCTAATGTTTAAACAAACTTAGTCTAGTCAAGTACTTAAACGTGTTGGTGATAATATTTTGTAAAAGGCTATACCATTAATTTAAATCTATGACCTTATCTACAAGCACACTTAAAGAGCTATAGATCTACTTAGTTTTGGTTGATTAAATGCATACCAAATATCATATTCGCTAGTGTACTCAATTGCCTACATCCCGATAAACTTACACAGTAATAGTCAATGTTTTATTTTTCATTAGCGGCTACGTAACGCTACCTGGACAAAGTAATGACTACAAGCGTGGAGGCCGGTTGCTTGACTATTGAACAAAAACTGTTATAATTTATATTTAACCTACTCTACAATAAATACTTCATAAGCATACAATTAGAGTCCTAATTCAACGAGAAGACTGTCACATTACATTTACGGATATTCCATCAATTTGTCACGAAATCTCCACACATACGGTGGCGACTATCGAATGTATGTTCTCTGTCTAAGCTCAAATAAACTAAACGAGATAAAGTATTTAGCATATTTTGTAATTATAACCTAGAATGATATCACTTGGATTATTTATCTACTATATTATGGGAGTCAAATAGCGTATCACCTGTTCGCCTACTCTCAAGTGCAGCGAAGACAAAAGTGAAGAGTACATGATATCGATATGTAAATTTATTAACCTCTATAGGACGAGTCTATTATTTCATTATGTTGGTACTAAACTAATATCGACATTGTTGGTAAATATTTTTTAATGGTTAAGTGTCATATATGTGGGTAGAATGATTAAATTTGAAATCAACCAGCATTAAAGCAAGTCAATATAAATTTTTAAAAAAAAACGGAGAAGTCAAACGACGCGGCATGATCGTTAAAATTATATGCAATTCTAACGATAGTCAAAATGTAATAATTCGCGATGATAAAATAGTTTTTTTTTTAATTTTTGTTTTAAATATTCAACTTCAATCATATTTTCTTTTATGAAAAGACATCAATTTTTTTTTGTATTTTTTATATGGCAAATGATTTTACCTTTTTGCTATTTTAAACGTCAAATAGTCTAACAGAAACACGGTCCAACGGTTTTCCTCTAAGCAGAATATAATTTTACGGATAATTACAAGCATCAAACACCAATTCACTCTTTACACATTAAACACATAAATTATATTCTAACGTCGATGAATTTCCTTTATTGTCGAGAGCAGACACAGTTAATTTCCAACAGAGAGTTAGTTACAAACAGTGAAATGTGCTAAGGAGATATATTTTTTAGAATAGACGTTACACACTTATTTCGCTAATCGCTATTTCGACAACTACAGTTCATAAGACCACTTCTAGACACCTTAATAAACTCGTCACGATTCACTAGTCCTAGTACATCTTATCACGATAAAAGAACTTGATTTTGTACGCGTCGGTGCATTATATACGAGTAAGTGGCGGCACGGTCATCTTATTAGCCACGTTTACTTAGTTACGATCACAATACACAATCGAATGCATTCGTAATTTATTACAAATGAACTCTTATAACACTATGAATATTCGGTTCACCCACAGCCACAATTTGTTATATAAGTACAAAATTCACTATTCACAAATTTTCAAACACCTTTGTATCTTTGCAAGGGATAGAGTCGTTATTCGTTTGTTTTTTAAACGAACTCTAGAAAAAACAGCGCTTGTTGAAAACCCAAGGAGAATTCGAGAAGTTTTCATTTTGTACTGTGTGTTCTATAATCTAAATACAGAAAAGTGTTTACATTTTTTCATTGTTATATATTAGTACAGTTTTAGAACAGAGTAGCTCCAAGACGAAGTAATCGGAACATTTATCGCAAAGATACAAAAAAATATTGAAAATTTTGATTCTTACGTACGTAATACAAACTAGGTATGTGAATAGTTTCACACGATCACGCAAGTTTGTTGGTGATTCTCATATCGTCGTATCTGATTTATTCCATAACATACAACCGTTTAGTTAATTCACAAGTACAAATTTTACATTTCATTAAGCTGCAGTCATCGTGTGGCAGCAGATTACCGCTAAAAGCTAGCTAACGTTAAAAATATGCTAGAAAATATAGTTACTATTATTGATGTTTAATTGGTATTCATACTTTTTAATAACTCCATGCCGGATCGGATCGGATTCCAGCCAGTGTCCCAAGTGTTAGGTGAAAGCGATTTTATGACCCTCGTTAAGTGGTTGATATATCAAAATAAACAATATGACAGTATTTGTTATAATCTACTTTTGTTTTAAGCAAAATGTGACGTATACAGCATTGAAAACAGAAGTAGAGAAGTTATTGCAAACCAGAATGGTTTTTATGACGTTGAAAATTAAATTCCTGCGAACTTTCATATTTAATACCACCAAGCAGCAACCATAATTATGCTTAATTATATTGCTTTTCACATATAAATATTAAAAAAAAAACTATTATAGGTATATTTTACATTCCATGACGCAACATTCTAAGGCATTGCCAATTTAATATGTAAACTAAGTTATTTTCATTAATTAAGCGAATTTCATTAACCATCTATCTCATCGCACCATTTAAAGTGAGAGTGACGCCCTGCGAAATCCAGTGATAATTTTTTGTGAAATCAAAATACGTACAATTGAAATGCTGCCTAATTGGTACCGATATCGATACTTCGCGCTGTCAATACTCCTATTTTTGTCGATTACTTTCCTGCAGTCACAAAAAATTCTAGCAAATTTTAGATCGACGACTTGGGGAACAGGCGATGATTTGGAACAACTTACAGGTGTTTTTCCGCACAACCCTCACATTGTTATAAAAATGTAGACAATTTAGTTTTATTACAGTAATCTTCACAATTGAGATTCCACAAAACCATGGTTTTACGTTTAGAACTAAGCAAATGACGTAGCTAAACAAAGTTCAATACGGTTTATAGACGGTAGAAAAAAAAAATTGTCGGTGACACGTATTTAACGTCTTTTACGATCATATATGATTACGCTACTTTGGCAAGAATTCTATTTGTATTTGTGTGCGTATTAGTGAGCGATGTTGTAGTTGGGTGGCGATGTTGATTCTCCAGGTTCAGATTAATGTTTTATAAGACGCTATAGACTGAGCTCTGATCTATTTTGAGTGTATTATTATTTTAAGCGAAATAATTCCATGATGCTGACATATCTGTAAATGCTCCGAAAGATATCAATTCCTGAAATAAGGTAGCAATAATATTTTTCGATAATTCAAAATGCTGACTGCCGTAACCCTGATCACAATTATGTACACATATTATAAAATTACATCGGTAAGTCATATAAGCAAATATGTAAGTGTAATAATCAAATTAGTACCAAAATGTCTAAGAGCCCCGCTGTCTATGCGTATGCGTAAAACTGCGTATAGATAATTGAAATTTTACTCCAGTATAATCGCTAGTCATTATTGCATATCACGATGTTGTACAATAAACTATATTAAGATTTTCGCTACGATACATTTTATGTAAACAAAGTCGATGTCGTATTAACATTTCAGAAGTAACATCACGCTACGACCCTTAGAGCGATATCTTTTAAATTATACGGCGAGTAAAACCGCGGGGCACAGCTAGTGGAATCTATAACTGTAAATATACTTATGTGATCCACGCTGTAATTATATTCGAACGAAAGAAAAAAAAACGATATTACAAATCAGATTAAAAATCATTTTCCTTATAGAAATCAGTTGAATATAAAATTTGACATCTGTCATTTAGCCAATGGTCATTAAAATGTCATATGCCTCGACTTTTCCCATATGACGTTTGATAGCCGAATTACACTTTTGATTATTGAGCAAATAGCGACAATGATATCAAAATGCTCATTTTAGGTCAGTATAGACTCGACGTTAAATTATGTAAATCCATACTACTATTATAAATGCGAAAGTAACTCTCTCTGTCCCCCTGTCTGTTTGTTACCTTTTTACGGGTCAACCGTTGAACCGATCTTAACGAAATTCGGCACAGAGATAGCTTGCATACTGGAGATGGACATAGGATACTTTTTATCTCGATAATCAAACAGTTCCCACGGGATATTTAAAAACCATAATATCCACGCGGACGAAGTCGCGGCATTAGCTAATTATTAATAAAACGTATACAGATAGTTGTAAAGCCCCCTCCGTATTTATAGTCCTATTTCTATTAGGTTATGGTTTGCAATAGGTTATATTTGAAAGTACCTAAAATACAACTGCTTTCGTATTTTACTACATTTATATACGATAGCGAACAGGTCATTTGATCCGTTGTGACGTATTTTTTGGATAAAAGCTTACAAAATAACAGATAACCAATAGGCATACATGCTAGAAATTAAAATAATGATTTTTTTCTAATATAATTTAAGAAAAACTGTTGCGAGAATTATCCAAAGACAAGCCTTATTAAGAATCAGTAAAAGAAAAGTATGATTACTAACTAATAAAATATCTTTGGTTTTACATTTGATTGTATCGTGCATTATGAAACTGGCATACAAAATTATTTAATAAAACTTATATTGAACATAATCGGTACGTTCACACCACTTAAGTATGAAACCGTATTGCAGTTTTTTTTATAACAACAAACGTAATTTTACCTTTTTCCATCACTAGACAGTTAAATAGCTTAACTTCAATATAACGTAACAAGGTAATGCTTACACTATGTCTGTACAGTACAGACAGAACAAAATAATGAAAATGCTGCGTTATGACTTATTACTAATATAATCGATATTTTCAAAGCAGCTGACCTGAAGAAAACGTCAAAAAATGCATTATTGAATTTTACATAATAAGAACATAATAACATTTTAATTTATAAATGTAAATTAATGTCAATTCATATATAGATACGTACAAGATGGTTTAGTTGGTAAGCCTAGTAAAGGATGAGATTTACACGTTCTTAGTTATGTCATTGACTATTGAATCAACCTGTATATGTATGTATAAGTGTGTCAGAACACAGGTGTATTTCTACAGGCAAGCTTTTATAAAATGACCTAAGCTATTCGGAGGTATATGTAAAAAAAACAACAGGAAGCTGCTTATACAAATAAGCTATACATACAATGTAATTATTATTATACAAATATAATTCTCTTCACGAGTACGTTTATTATTATGAAAACGCCCCTTAAGTCAAAGGAATAAGCAAAAAAAAGAAATATTCGCCTAACGCTGGCGTCAATCGATCTACCTAATCAAAGAGATACAGACTTTATTGCACTTCAAATTATTGCAATTTTCGTTAAAAATGTTCGTTTATAAAATCAAGACCGCATGTTTTCACTAAGCCTATAAAATGGTTTTGAACTCAACCGGAAACAGATCTCCTACGTAAGCCTTATTAAAGAATATATTTTGAATTAGCCAGTACAGTGAAATGTCAGGCACATGGTTCTAATTGCACTTGATTCGATTCTCCCGCCATTTTCATTGTGTTCTAGCAAAATCTGTCACTATCATTTTGACAGCTGGCGCTACAAAAGGGAGGCCATGATGATGAGTTACATCAAAATTCAATTATAAAGCGTGTATAGGTATAGGCAACACTATGCGGTGTCTCTATTGTACTATGTGTGTATGAACTTACCATATCTATAGTAATGTATATACTACTAACACTTGTCTCGATACATTCATTTTTGTTACTTTCGGGTTATCAATGAACTGCAGTGTTATTTGTAGATGTTAATTTGTACCCTTACACCTATATTTTTAATCGTAAGCGTTATTTAATCGAAAACATTCGAAACATTTGTATGTCATATTTAATCTGCGGTACGTTAAGTTGCGATTACTACTTTAAATATGGCATTACAACAAGGGAAGTTTGAAATTGGCCACAAATTATGCTACTAATAGCATAATTTGTGGTTGTGTATAAGCAATTTTGTGTTTTTTTTTGTGTGTATAAATATGAATCGGTTTCGGTTCCTATTAAGCTTGTGTCACTAGAATTATGATATCTTTAATTTGAACGCGCTTCACGGCAAAGGATTTACAGTCTGCAAGTAACATTATTTGAAGGCGATACGCGAATGGATAATGGAATGTTAAAAGATGACATTATATGCATATATAATATACGTGCACGTTTGTAACGTTCCTGAGATGCATATTTTTCGAATGCTTTTAATATTTTAGAAAGTTTAAACAAATTTAATTTTTGAGAGACAAGTCCGGCTTTGGTGTTCATTGACTGATAGTGACAAAACGAAAAGTACAGATTTAGTCTCGAATTGAATTTTCCAATCAATATCATCGTACATCTTCACGAGCACTGGCTGCATAATAAACATCAAAACTCAAAATATACTCAGAAATTACAATATTCAATAAAACACCAGAGGCACTTTTCGAGTTGGCGCCAAAAGTCCCTTGTGGGTTTTTATACTTAAGCTTAAGTTAGGTCGCACTTAAGCCAAACTGCCGAAAAAAGCCCAATAGATCGATATAAACCGATAAAGGCACTCAGGCGGTATGCATTTCCCACACTTTGTATACTGTTTCACTAATCAGAATTGTTGTAATAAATCGAGAGGTAATTTCATCTATTGACAAGACAACTATTGTGTAGTATATATAGATAAGGATAAATGGACATCGCTTTTAGATCTTTAGTGGGAAACAGTATTCGTGTTTTTTTACAAAAATACCAATTTCATACATGCCAAAAATAATTCGATATTGTTGATCACATCCAGTTAATAATTCAGTTACAAAATGTCAATTTTACACAATTATACATTCGTTTTATTTCCGTGCAAGACTAATATATTCAACATTTGGCAGTGTCACTTGCAATATATTAACGTTCGACAAACACTCCCTGTACAACAATTGTAAGCTGGCAACACTGCTTAAATGGCTGGCTGTTCGTGACGTAATCAAACAGTAATTTACAGCTTCTGTTTATAGACGAAAAAGCCTATAGTACAGATATCATTGTGTGTATGTCATTGTATGGTACACTGTAATGGCCTTATGCAAATACAATGCGTAAAGGCATTAGCTGAGTTTCATAAGAGAACCATAAAATATCGATGCACACCGAAATACACACGAATAACAATTATTAAACGTAATACTGCTTAGTTCCACAGCCCGAAGTTATACAATTTAGAATTCTATTAAGCTATAAATAGCTTAAAAAGCGTTTGTCTAAAATTATTTTTTCGTTGATACATATCAATTTGGTTGAAACGCATTTGTTTGTAATCATATTAAAAGTTCAACAACATAATTGTAAGCAAATAGAGTCCTTGCCCGTTTTGGGTATCACCGATGTTCTTTGGAAGTGTAAAAAAAACACTGCTCGAAGCAAGTCCAAAATGGGAAAGGTTCAATTTGCTTACTTTAAAAAATTCGAAATGAACTTCGAAGTTAAATCAAGGATATCACACGCCCTATTATGCATACATGTCAAAAACAATTGTAGTTCGAAATGGCGCATCGATTCTTGCCAGTGTCGAATTATCCGTTCGAAGACGAAAAACAAAAGTTTTCATGCCGAATGTTACAGTAGATATTTTAAAACAGGTCGAAACACGTTCCCTCTCGAGTTTAAAAAATACTATGTCCATGAGGCACCCAACTTCCGTCGACTTATATCTCGGCAAGTAACTCCGAGTAGTAGTGAGTGGCGCTCAAGTAGTCTAAGAGACGTCTCGGCAGTGGCAGACTGCTGATTAAGTCACGGCGAACGTATTTTAGAATTACGAACCTGAAACGAATTTGCATAAAATATTAACCCATTTTTTTTATTGGATAAAGTGATGAAACGAGCAAAACGTTCACCTGATGGTAAGTGCAACGTCTGCCCATAACAAATGCTCTGTCACGCAGAAACTTTCTATGTGACACCAGACTGTGCCCATCACCCTGAGACATAACTTCCTATGTCTCATATTCCCAGTGATTACGCTAGCTCACAGTGCCCTTCAAACCGAAACATAGTAATGTTTGCGCACTACTGCTTCACGGCAGAATAACTGGCCCTGGGGTGGTACCTGACTGATGGTCCTAGACTGATTCCAGAATTATAGATATATATTAAATTAAAAAACACGGATTAATATCCGTTGTAATACCTGATGATATATTATTCTTATAAACCGTTCCGACCATTCTGTTAACAAATACGTATTGTGGTTCGAAAGGTGAGACGAAAAAGCACGTAAATTTACGTGCACGTGGATATGTGTGTGTGCGCGCGTTAGTCTGCAGTATTTTGTATCCCAGTTTTTTTTTTAAAAAGACGATGCTCCACAGTAGGATTTCTTCTGTATCGTGGGTGCGTTTTACAGACATACATTTCACATGCACAACACAACCAGACCCGAAAACCTTCAATTTGTGTTTGCACAAATGTTGGTTCCGGCTGGGATTCGAACCCAGGACCCGGACCACTAGGCCACGCGGTCGTAAATTTTTCAACAGCAGATATATGGTGTTCGAGGTGAAATTACGTTCTATTTAGCTCACGAATTTACATGTTGGTGTGTGGCCATGGTGAGTTAGAGATGGTTAAGAAACGTTCGCGCATTACTGCTTCTCTGCAGAATAACTGGCCCTGCGGTGGTACCTACTAAGGCGGATCTCTGGATATTCCGTCACCAGTATTATTAAATACATTTCATTGCACTACACAAGTGTAGTTCTGCGATTTGATCATATAAATAAATAAATAGGGTTTCGTTTCGGGTGCTGTGTGTATTTGTGTGTTACCTTTACAGGATGGTGATATAACATCACATTACTACTAGGTGGTACGAGGCGTGGCAGACCAGGGGCCGGGACCTGAGTGACCTGAGTACGATCCCGGTACCGCAAAAATTTTATTATTTCAAGTAAAACATCGTGACGAAACCTGCATGTCTGAGGTACATACCGCCCCGAGTGGTTGCGGCTTAAGAGAATCTACCACCTCATCTCATCCCGTTGCTGTCGTAAAAGTCGACTGAGGGAAGATAAAAACCAGGAGATGGGCAGCATCTTCTTGGAACATCTAAATAAATAAACCGCGGTTGCCAACCAGACTGCCAAGCGTGGCAACTATGCCAAAGTCCCCACAAAATGAGATCCCCATTTTTGTGGCAATCTATGGGGGAGGCCTATGTTCAGCAGTGGACTAATGATAGGCTGAAGTGATGATGATGAGGAATAAAAAAACCAGAACTGGAGCTACGTGGCAGACTTTTTCCGGTTCAGCTCAGCAGTGGGTAGGGTGAAACTTTACTTTACACACAGGCTTACTCTCACTTCTGAGAGGGTTTTGGAGCTAAGAAGAATCCGCCACGCTGCTCCAATGCGGGTTTGCGGACGGCACATGTCTTCGAAATATTTTTTATTTTTCAGACATGCATGTTTCCTAATGATGTTTTCCTTCACCGCCGAGCGGGCGTAGTAAATCAGCAATTAAAATAGCAATTAACAATTTTAGTGGTGCCGGCACCGAAAACCGAACCCATGTCACTCGCGTGCTATGAAATTTAAAGCGGACGCCTAGCCCCTGTGCTATATATACTGCTGTATATGATATACACACTTATGTGTATTTATAGGTTGTAACTTTTCTTTTTTTTACTATTTTTTTTTAATTGGATAAAGTGATGAAACGAGCAAAACGTTCACCTGATGGTAATTGTAACGTCTGCCCATAACAGTTGCTGTGTCACCCAGAAAATTTCTGTGTGACACCACACTGTGTCCATCACCCTGAGATATAAGTTCTTAAGTCTCATGTGCCCAGTGATTACGCTAGCTCACAGTGCCCTTCAAACCGAAACATAGTAATGCTTGCACACTACTGCTTCACGGCAGAATAACTGGCCCTGGGGTGGTACCTACCTAGACGGATTCCTGCATAGGGATCCTACCACCAGTAAAGTACTACAAGGTGCACTCTTTTGCGAATGTCTAAAGCGTGTTTCTTTGTGTGTGTGTAAGGAGTGTGACATGCACTCACCGGCACATGTGCTGCAGACTCTGCACTCGCTTGAAGCGCGACACAGGGTACAGCAGCTGCACCCGCACGGGCCCCAGCACCGGCCGCAGGTTCAGGAAGAACAGATAGCGCCCGGAGCGCGACGTCTCCACCGCATTCTCGATGAACTCGACGATCGTCTGCGCCTTGAACATCGTGCAACCGCTGAAGCAGAAGTTGCCTGCAAGAAAATATACGCGATTATCGACACAGTTTGTGTATTCAATGGTCCCTTAATATTCATCAGGGAACCAACAGCACATTCAATTATTAATAATAAGAAATTCCAATAATCGGTTCTTGTTATTGCCCGACTGAAAGTCGATTTCTGTCCAAAGCCGAAGCCGGATAATCAACTATCGCCACAACCTTCCGTCTCGAACTTGTTTCGTGTTGGTTTACTATTGGTGATGGCGGCTGGCCGGCGCAACGCAGTGTGACCCCTGACTCCGCGCGTCGCCTCTTCTATCGCCGTCTAGGCAATTCGTAACAGTTCCTTCAATTTCGGACCTTAACGGCTTCGGCCAAAACTACCGAAGATAACCGAAGCCAAATGCTCGGTCGGACAATAATTCTTTCTTTATAAACATACAGATTAATAGCCTAATTTTGGTGTAGACTAAGAAACATGACATCGCAGTATCGAGCCTGTCATTCGAGTGTTGTCGTGAACAATATCCCAGCACAAGCTTTTAAACTTAGTTGGTGTGCGTGACAGGAATATTAGTAATGTTGTAATATAAAATGTAATTAATACCATATGTAATTCAAGGCATTTTTATTACACGTTTAATGCGGCGCGGTGTAATCGGCGAAAATGTATACACTGTATGTATGCATATTAATATTGGTATATGTTTGCATGGTAGGTACTTCAAAACATGTGCATTGCTAGTATTTTTTAAGAAAAATTATAGTCGATATGTGCAAGTCAATGACATAAATTAGTAGTATAAATATTAAATAATTGAAATTACAAGTACGGAAATAAGAACGCATTTGCAGACATACGCGCACATGTATGAGCGTGAGTGTGTATTTGTGTGTGAGTGTTTGAGTTAGTGTATGTACGCGTGTCAATTTTGAATTTATGTCTTGACACTTTGTCACACAACAAAACATACAGTACAGTAATGAAAATTTTTAATTCACGTTCCATTTAGATAAAAACGCTGCGTAAGAATATTCTGCGGCTACTATTCTGCGGTAACTAATAAATGAAATAGTGAAAAAAGGGTTAAAAAAAGGGGTTTCCTTCGCCATAGCTCACTAAAAAATTAAACTAGTAATAGCAGTTAAGTCCAAATACAAATGCACTTTAAATACTGATTTGCTTAATCGACTATTCTCATCTTCTCCCTTCTTTGATAGCGCTACTAAGATAAACACACTAAAGTGTCTTACATTAAATCCAACTCCTAACCATACATCTTTTATTTCAAATCAATTCTTTGCTTGTGATGTTGGAAAGAGTATTTTATCCATTACGTCTTACGCCATTGGTCAGTCGTAATGATCCTTCCAATCCATGACGTTATCTTAGTTCTACTTCTATGTCATATCCTCAATTACTCTGTATTCTGTGGTGTCTTCCCATCAACATGGAAAGGTGAATGATTATACCGTTATCTCAGAAATCGAATCCTGTCAATTCCTCTGAATAATTAATTCTAATTAATTCCGTGGTAGCTCAGGGGCTAGGCGCTCGCTTTCAATTTCATAGTACGCGAGTGACCTGGGTTCGATTCCCGGAGCCGGCACCACTAAAATTGTTAATAGCAATTCATCATCATCATCATCATCATCATCATTTCAGCCTATCTTAGTCCACTGTTGAACATAGGCCTCCCCATATATTGCCACAAAGCACGGTCCTGAGCCACCTGCATCCATCGACTTCCCGCAAAATCGCGCAGATCGTCGCTCCATCTAGTGGGGGGGCACCCTACTCGCTCCATCTAGTGGGGGGGCGCCCTACACTGCGTTTGCCGGTACGAGGTTGCCACTCTAGAACCTTTCTTCCCCATCGGTTATCGGTTCTACGGGCGATATGGCCGGCCCATTGCCACTTCAGCTTGCTAATCCTTAGAGCTATGTCGGTTACTTTAGTTCTGCTGCGGATATCATCGTTACGGATTTTATCACGCAGAGAAACTCCGAGCATAGCTCTTTCCATAGCTCGCTGAGCGACTCTGAGCTTCCTCAAGCGGCCCGCAGTGAAGGACCACGTCTCGGTTCCGTATGTCATCACTGGCAACACGCACTGGTTGTAAACTTTGCTTTTGAGACATTGAGGTATACTCGACGAGAAGATGTGACGTAGTTTCCCGAACGCTGCCCAGCCGAGTTGGATCCGTCGATTGACCTCTTGGTCGAAGTTGGACCTACCTAGTCGGACAATCTGTCCTAGGTATACATATTCGTCAACAACTTCGAGCATAGTGTTCCCAACAACAACCGGTATTGGTGTGACATGGACGTTAGACATGATCTTCGTCTTGTCCATGTTCATCTTAAGACCTACCCGTTGGGAGACACTATTGAGGTCATTGAGCATAGTGCCAAGCTCCTCCAGCGATTCTGCCATTATGACTATATCGTCGGCAAATCGAAGGTGAGTGATGTATTCGCCATTGATGTTAATGCCGTATCCTTTCCAGTTCAGTAGCTTGAAGACATCTTCCAATGCAGCGGTGAAGAGTTTCGGGGATATAACATCACCCTGTCTTACACCTTTCTGCAATTGGATCGGTTTCGTACTCTGGTTCTGTACTCGGATAGCCATCGTAGCCTTATTGTACAAACACTGCAGCACTTCGATATACCGACAGTCAATTCGGCACCGCTGAAGTGACTGTAGCACTGCCCAAGTTTCGACGGAATCAAAGGCTTTTTCATAGTCCACATACGCCAGACATAGCGGGAGATTGTACTCTTCGGTCTTTTGTACAATCTGGCGAAGGGTATGTATGTGGTCTATGGTACTAAAGCCTTTTCGGAATCCGGCTTGTTCGCGAGGCTGGAAGTCGTCAAGTCTGCCTGCGAGACGATTCGTAATGACTCTCGAAAACAGCACATAGACGCGGTTCAGAAGCGCGATATCGCTTCTATAGTTCTTCAAGAGGGCGTTATCACCCTTCTTGAAGAACAGGACAACCACGCTTCTGTTCCACGCTTCCGGCGTAGCGCCGCCGTGGATGACGGAATTAAAGAGCCTCTGAAGGACTAAAAGTACCGGTTTTCCACCCGCTTTCAGAAGCTCCACTGTAATTCCGTCCTCACCGGGCGCTTTGCCATTCTTGAGCTGTTCTAGAGCCATACTAATCTCGCTCAGGCTGACATCCGGGATATCGTCGGAATAGGGTGGATGTGGCTCCAACGACGATGTGTACAGCTGCCCATAGAATCTCTCGATCTCACTCATAATCTCTGGTCCAGCGAAAATGACGCTACCGCTCTCGGTCCTCAACTTTGTCAGTTGGCTCTTCCCGGGAGACAGATCCCTGGCAAAGACCTTGGAGCCTTGGTTTCGCTCTATCGCTTCTTCAATACGAAGTGTATTGAATTTGCGTAGGTCTCGCCGCATACGTTGGGAGATCTGTCTGTTAAGTTGCCGATATGCTGACGCGTCAGTTGAGGACTGTAGCTTCATTTCACGCCTGGCCTCCATGAGACTGAGAGTGTGATCGGAGAGCTTCTGGATCTTCTTTTTGCAGCGGGTCTTGCAAAACTTTGCCCCCACCGCCTGGACAGTTTCCACGAGCCTCTCGTTTAAATCGTCCACTGTAACGCAATCATCTAGGCACTGAAAGCGATTATGCAATTCGAGCTGGTAGCTATCGAGATTTTGGATAAGGGCACGTGATGGACGGAGTGTAGACTTCACCAGACGAGACCTCTCCAGCTTTACGGTGAAGTTCAATGTGCCTCTTACCATTCGGTGATCACTGCCGGTTTTCACCCTAGCGATCACAGAGACATCATTGAACAGCTGTCGTTTGGTCGTCATGATGAAGTCGATCTCATTTTTAGCGGAACCGTCGGGGCTCATCCAGGTCCACTTTCTGTGGGGCCGCTTTTGGAAAAAGGAGTTCATCATAAAGAGTCCCTCCTTCTCCATAAAGTCGGCCAGCTGTTGGCCCCTTTGGTTCCGGTGCCCTATTCCATATTGCCCCACTACCAGCTCATCGTCTTTCTTCATGCCCAGCTTTGCATTAAAATCTCGTATCAACGCCGTGTAGTGAGTTTTGGAGGAATGTATGGCTTTTGAGATATCCTCATACATTACCTCCACCTCATCATCAGGGTATGCCGAGGTAGGTGCGTATACCTGTATGACCTTCAGCGAATACCGTTTGGTTATTCTGAGTATAAGGTACGCAACCCTAGTCGACACACTCCCGATATCGACAACGTTGTTAATGAGAGACTTGTGGACGATAAACCCGACACCTCCTTGGGACAGATGGTCGCCCTCCCGGTGTAGAAGTTACCGGATTTGAGGATTATCGTGTCCTCCCCCTGTCTTCGGACTTCAGATAACCCTATAACATCCCATCGTAACTTGTTCACCTCTTCTTCCAACTCCAGGATCCTCTCGTCGGTCCTCAGCGTGCGTGCGTTGTATGTTGCCAGGTCCAGTCGTCGTGGGTGGTAGCAAGATCTCCTCCTCCGGAGATTCTTCGCACCCCCTGCCCCGCCGTTACCATGACTGCTACCGTAGCCAGGACTAGCGGGACCGCCGGAGACTAATGGCCGCTCCTTTGTAGCTCTCATTGGTGGGGATTTTGCCATAGTTGCCACGCTTGGCAGGCGGGTTGGCAACCGCAGTTTGTTTGTTTTGGTGTTCCGGGAAGACGCTGCTGCCCATCTCCTGGTTTTAAATTTCCCTCTGTCGACTTTTACGACACCCACGGGACGAGATGGGGTGGTAGATTCTCTTATGCCGCTACCACACGGCGTCAATAGCAATTATAAGTGCTGAATTGCCACGTGCTCGGCGGTTAAGGAAAACGTCGTGAGGAAACCTGCATGTCAGAGAAATAAAAAATATTTCAAAGACACGTGCAGTCCGCCAACCCGCATTGGAGCAGCATGGCGGATTCTTCCTAGCTCCAAAACCCTCCAGGAGAGAATAGTGCAAACTTTAAATTCTGCCGCAAATGCTTGGACGTATATAAAGGTAGACGCCAGCCATGAGCAGGAGCAACGTATAAAGATCTTCCGTACCCTGCCCATCTACTAAAGCCAGGGCCGATCGAGGAGAGGCTCGACTTCCCAAAGTTGCCGTACTGTCGACTGTGTACTGTGTACGACTGTTGCGACATGCAGGATCTTTCTCTTTGTTTCGATTCAAGTCTTCATATATTTTATATGTATTATTTTTTGACGATCGCGTGGCCTAGTGGTCAGAGTCAGGTTATATAAGTCAGGTTATAAGCCGCAGTTCCTGTGTTCGAATCCCAGCCGGAGCCAAGATTTGTGCTCAAACACAAATTGTTGGTTTTCGGGCCTGGTCGTGTTTCTGACACTGCATCCTTGCCTTCCTCCGATCTTATCGCATCAGCATTACATCGGGCGCGGGTAGGTCGGGACGAGTGAGTGCCTCTGTGTTTGAGCATACACTTGTGCCACTACAATATCACCTGCGCAATTGATAGCTATCGACAATATTCGAAAGTTGTCGCCGTGGTCGAAATCGGCCAGTAGAATATCATCATCATGTATTTTTTTATTTACACATGTTGTTGCGTCCCTATTTATTTATAGATGTGGGTGCGTTTTTTTTTCTGTATTTATTTACTGGTAGCATACATATCTCGATTGCATGTATATTACCAACACACACGTTATTTCACTTACAATCCTGTCCATCCAAAAGTTGTCTGGAAGATAACGCTTTTAGCGATAAGAACCCCGCATTATACTGCCTTGAACTTAAAGTTTATTGTTTTGGTTTGCAGTGCAGTGTATCTATCGATCTATTACCAACGGTTTGACTCCTGGCGTCCTGAATAATGTAAGCCCGTAATCACTGCTACCGAATGCAATAAAATCGTTTGTTGCATGTCAATATTTGAACGACGCGCTGTGCAGTCCGCTGTTTAAGCTCTAGTGATTCCTACACAAAGTTTCATTATTATTCAACGAACAAAAACATTGCGAATAGAACGCGAACGGGCTTTCACCCATTATGTTTTAATTTTGCAATGTGAACAGGTAGAGCGATGTGAAAATATTTACATTTACGCGAAAACGGACTCAGTCATTTCAAAATGAAATACATATATGTATATCTATGAAACGGTTTAAAACTAGATGTAATCGCAACTTCGTTCGCGTAGAGTTTTGGATTAGTTTAGACTGGTTATTAAAATAAAGTAAACATATTATAGTTTGAGAACAACAATGAGCGAATGATCCTAATGAGCATACCAGCAGGTCTATTGTGTAACTCTAGTGAGTTTCGTGATCCGTCTTATTTTGGCGTTTGAAGCCCATCCCGAAACCGTTCATGAATTTATTACGTGATCCATCTTTGATACGTGTGCAAAATATCAAATTGTTCGGACTTCTGAAAGTGGGTGAAAATTTAATTGAAAGATTGTATTACGAGCGCAACACAGTACATGTGCCAGAAATGATTTAAATGCATTAGATATTTGATGATGAACATGAATAAAATATAAACAATTATTAATTAATCGATAATTCGACCTGAAATGTTACTCTCTTCGAGCCCAAAGAAGTGTCACTTATAAAAATGTGAGATACATTGCAATAAATCCCGAACGATTTGGGCCTCAGCGTTTGAATCAAATTTAAAAAAGTCTTTGGCGTTGTTCCTGACGTAGCAGATTTTTTTCGTAAATCTTCGACCACATTCTCTCGTCCACACGCCCACGTCAGAATCTCTGCGATTACATCGTATTACATACATACATACCCCCATATGGGATACATAGATCACGACTGTATCCCATATGGGGTAGTCAGAGACTGGGCACTCCCTGCAAAAGCAGATAACTGCCACAATCCACGTTTCATCAAAACAATATAATGCACTTGGTGTGATAGGTGGTGAGCCCATCGCCACCATGCGCTGTTGGGTGCACAGTGCAGTTTAATTCCTTACTCGCCTTTTACGAGATCCATTGGATGAGATGGAGTGGTAGACTACCCCTTATGGGATACAGTCGTGATCTTATGAGAATGATACTAAGGAAAGATAAATTAATGTCACTAGTATTTTATTTTTACGAATATTTAAATAAAATAATTACAATATGTTAGTATATTATGTAGGTGATCACACACCTCGCTTATCTACGTTTCGTCAGACGGCAAAGTAACAAATGTGTTATTTTGGAGAAAGTAATTTTAAAATGAAGGTTAATGCTGGAATATCGCGAAACCCGAAAAGTGAACCGAAGAGATTTTGAAGAAAGAACGGGGCATTTGCCACTGATTTGTAAATAATTTAAGTGTTCTTAAATTACCAAAACATTTTCATCGCGGAAAAATTTGACGTGATTTTGCGAAACACTGCCAAAGACTTACCCTGATCGTGTTCTATCCGAACGTGACGCAGCCCGTTGAGCTTGAAAGTAAGGGTGAAGATGTAATGATCGTCACTGCTGTCGCGTACGATGAAGGATCCGTCCGGTTCGTTAGATAGGATCTTTTCCGCCGCTTCCACTGATATGGGGCCCCAATACCAAGGGTACTGAAACATATAACAAGGCATTTAAATACAATTGAAATGTACTTCGAACCGAAGATACTGCTACCCGACTTTTACTGCGAACGCGCAAAACCCGCCAGCCCTCACAGTAACTCTCCCTACTTCGGCTAGCAAACGTGAAAAATCTCGTCGTTTCCATCGGATATCGGAAAAAAATATACGAATAAATACCTGACTTGTATCCTGTTGGTACTGTGTTCGAATCCCAGCCGGAGCCATCATTTGGAACAGATCGGTAACCAGCGGCGTATAAAGTGTTTCGTTCTAGAGGGCATTTTAGAGATCAGTGGATTATATACAGACGAATCGTGATGATTTAGTAATTTGTGGGAGGCCCATGTTAAGCAAGGAACTTAAAGGGACTGAAACTGACTTTATCTTGATGACATCAGAAATTAAACATGATTAAATACACTACATATATTGAGTCGTAGTAGCTCAGGGACCAGGGATTTACCTTAAACAATCCTCAAGCAATACACGAGTGACTTGGGTTCGATCCCGGTGCTCCATTAAAATTGTTCTTTTAAGTGCTGATTTACTATGTGCTCAGTGACTGTGCTTGGTAGTGGGAATATTACAAGATGTTTTAGATTGTATCTGAATGTCGGTATTTATTTCGAATCCCAGCTGAAATCATTATTAGTTTTCTGATCTTTACGTATTGTGATTATGTTCCCGTCTCTCTGACAATACATTCAAATCTTGCCTCGGTAATGCTTGGGCGGTATAGTTGAAAGTGAGAACCAGTCAGCGAATCTACGCGCGGAAATGTGTGTTGTTAATGTATCCTGCGCTGATAATATCCGCCGGTATATGGCCGGTAGATATCGATGCGTCCAGATTCGACAACGAGAGTTCTGAGATGGGAGAGATTTGTTCACTTTCAGTAAACGTTTGATAAAGAAAACACCACCTACCCCTTCCATATTTACAAACAAACAGAAGTGAATAACGTTAAACGATTTACGTAGGCAGTTTCGTCTCCCTGTAAATTAGGTGTCAGAAAACTTCCTTCCTTCCTTGTCATATGTTGGAAAATTTATAACTCGGAAAGAAATGCTATTACATTTATGTTTTTTAGGAATGTTTAAAGTTCTTTCCTGTTCGTGTACTTGATTTCAAAGATCCTAACAGAAAAAAGTGCCTAACAGGCACGTATACAATGCGGTTACTTACATCCTTTACTTTCTGAATGGAGGTGGCGAAGTCCATAACGGTATCCTCTTCATTTGCTGAGCGCCGCGCGTGTGACGTATGCGGGGACTGCGGCAATGGGGGTAGTGCGCGGCGCACCGCAGCCGGTGGCGAGCTTGTGACCGCTCGATCCGCTCCAGCTACGGTCCCCGCTCCCGCTTCATCCGATGCCGTACGCCGCCACCGAAACAAGTTGCAAAAACTCTGCTTCAAATTCATGGATAATATCCTTACAGGCGACATCTTTGCCTTCGTGTTCGGCGTCTTCTTGCTAGTCTTCTCAGTCTTCTCCACCTCTGTGATATCCTTTGGAATGTTTTCTTTGTGCTTCTTGTTCTTCAGGTTTATTCCCACTGAGTTCTTGTTCGTATTCCTATGGTTATTATTCGCTTCTAGAGTTCTAGAAATTTCGTTATTCTCCTTAAGAAACACTGCGGTGCTACCCTCTTTGTTGTTGCCGTGTCTCATATGAATGCCGACATTCGTAATTATGGTATTATTCTTTTTATTGATAGTGTTCCGGCATTCGGAGTCGCTTGAGCTGGAGTAGAGGGTGTGCAAGTACTTTCTCATCTCCCGCAATGTCAAATGTAGCGAATCCGTGTCTGAGTCGGTGGTGCTCTTTTTACAAGAGGAACTGGGCAGGCTGTGTCTCTTCGTTTTGGCGTCTTTCTGTCTGCTAGAATCTTTTGGCTTGTGAGTCCTGTCGGGTGGGGCGAAGTTGCTGCCGATGTTCTGTGGGGTGCTCTTACCGCGTCTTTTGTTGGTCCTAGTCGGTTTTTTAGGTTTACCTCTGGTGCTGCTGTGGCTCGGCCTGACCATGTCTATGGGAACTGCATAGATGTCGCTATCGAAGGGAACATTATACATATCAGTTATGTCGGATGTTTTGGCGGAGAGCGTGTCATGCGATATCGCCTGAGTGATGAAGCTCGAGTCATCCGCTTGGAATTGGGTGACCAGTGAGTTGTGGCTGCTGGATAGGCGGGACGTAAGGGAGTTCCGCGACGAGGGTCGATTCGCGCGACACGGACTCAAGTGTAAAAGCCTAGGACTTGCGAAGCGGTGATTTAGGGCTTGGCGACGTTCGTACAACGATTCAGGCTTAAGTTTCCTGGGGTACATAGGCGACACATGTCGCGTGTTCATCGCCACATCTAGGGCCAGTGGTTTAATTTTGTTCGAGGCCTCATTAGTGGAAACAATGCAAGGTGGCACGCATATAGTCACACATTTATCCACATTGGTAGGCGGCGCCGGGTTGTCCTGAAAAAGGAAGAGAAAATATTTCTTAAATTATTCAATTACTTGCATTAGTCAATGAGTAAATCTTAGTCTCTATAATGATCAATATGCTTTATATCAGGGATTTCCAAACTATTTTGGGCAAGAGACACCTTTTCCAAAACGAACCGATACCTCAGACCCCATAGCCAAAGTACCTATATTTCATATTGATACAAAATACTTCCCAATTTACAAACTTTGCAGTTGGTTAAGTGCGAAAACTTGACATCATTTTCTTATCAAAATTTAACAAAATTAATAGACATAAAATTCAGTAAAAATCAAGAGTAATTAATAAAATAAAAGTAAAGTTTCAGCCTATAGATGTCCCACTGCTGATCACAGGCCTCCTCTCATTTCTGAGAGGGTTTTGGAGCTAGGAAGAATCCGCCACGCTGCTCCAATGCAGATTAGAAAGAATAGAGAATTATTCCTCAGACATGCAGGTTTCCTCACCGAGCACGTGGTAAATCAGCACTTAAAATTACAATTAACATTTTTAGTGGTGCCGGCACCGGGAGTCAAACTTAGGTCACTCGCGTACTATGAAATTTAAAGCGAAAAAAATTTAAGTAGGTAACTATTTTTTGAAAAAAACTTTTAAACCGTAAAGTCGATTTTTAGACCCCCAAAATCAGTTTTCGTTTTTGTCGACCACTGGCAAACCAATTTTGACCCTAAGAGGTATCGACCACTTTGGGAATCCATAACTTTAGATTAACAAAAAATATTCTGAAGTATTGTCTAAAATCATTGAGTTATTATGTATTACTTAGTACATAATAACACAATGTCTTAAATACACAGACTCAAATCGTCTGAAATGAAGCGTTATTTAGACGTAAGAAAAGAGTTATGTTATAAACGGACGACTTTAGAAACGAAGTCCTAAGTTATATAAGCCAGGAAAATAATGGTAGAATATTTTCCTGGATATTGTCACTCATTTTGCTGGCGGAAAATAGATTTCGTGTGGATCGGAAGATTTATAAATCTAAACAATTGTTTTTCTGACGTTCGTTCGACGAGCGTAAAATGACGCCTGTTATAACAAGTTTTGTATGAATTAAATTATTTTCTTAACAACAGTAAAACCTTCTCTGAGGGCGAATCGCAAAATTAACTGATGACGTTTTAAATAAAGAAAATCTCTGAACGCCAAACCAAGTAGGACTAATTTAACCAAACATTTCTATTGAAATATGAAATTTGACCTATATATACAACATTTTCATGCTTAGAAACCAGAGTGATGACTGACAGTGTAGCGACATCTATCTCTATGTCGCCATATGAGAAGCTTAAGATATCACATACATTCCATAATCTCGCTATAAAAGTTTCTGACATGTGAACTATATTTACAACTTCTAAGTATTACTAGTAGGAGGAGACGTCCTCCCCGAACGAGACCACTCGATCTGGCAGGTAGCTGGCAGAGCTACTAGGTTTTGGGTTTCGGAAATGTCTCGAAGTCCTGGGACCTTTCGTAATTTTAGTTGTCTCGAGTCCTGGGACTCGAGATGAGACAAGATTATCGAAATTGTTATGTAATAATTTATATTTTGAAAGCCTATTTTATTAAATCAGCAAATAAATCTAATTTATGTGTTAATTGATTATTTAAAAGAATAATTTATAAGTCGATTTTATTATTTATATTTAGATTATTTAATTATGAAACAAATCTGTGATTATGAGATTTAAAATTGTTGTGATTATGACCAATGATTACATACTAGAATTACTAGATAGTAGTAAAGTTATTAAAAATGAGTATGATTTTTAACTAATATCGTTTCATAACTACACGATTTAACTGCTTAAAAGTGAATCAGTGAAATTAACGTTAAAGTTATTAAGATTTTATTTTCTGTTTAATAAATGTTGATTTTTACAAAAAATTGCCCTTTCTTATAATACGTTTCACCAGAAATTAAACTGCGGTTGCCAACCCGGCTGCCAAGCGTGGCAACTACGGTAATATAGCCAAAATGAGAGCTACAAATTTTTGTGGCAACCTGTGGAGTAGGCCTATGTTCAGCAGTGGACTAGTGATAGGCTAAAATGAATGATGATGAATATTGAACTTGACTTTGTTTTAACATAGCATAACCCCTCCCCCCGTCGCCTCTCCTGTAGAGTGCCACAAAACAAGGTTTTGAGCAACCTCCGTCCTCGAGTACCTTTCTTTCTCAACAGTTATCGGTTCAAAACGAAGAGTTTAGAACCGATAACTGTTGAGGATTGAGGAGGAACAGATATTATTTATTTATTTTTATTTCATAAAAGTGGCCGAACGAGCAAAACGTTCACCTGATGGTAAGTGGGTACGTCGGTTCATAACAAATGCTGTGTCACCCAGAGCAGTGTGACACCACAATGCGCCCGTCACCCTGAGACATCAGTTCTTAAGTCTCATATGCCCTGTGATTACGCTAGCTCACAGTGCCCTTCAAACCGAAACACAGTAATGTTTGCACACTACTGCTTCACGGCAGAATAACTGGCCCTGGGGTGGTACCTACCTAGACGGATTCCTGCACAAAAATCCTTCCACCAGCAAAGAAGTTACTACATAACTTAATATAAACCCCGTTCAGGGATTTACCTAAATATGTATTATTGTAACGTTTTACATTTCTAGTAGCATGAATGTATTAATGCGCGTAATGTAGTAGTGGTGTGGAATACTTTAGATAATTGGCATTTCACTCTACAGAATTTCAATTCATCACTAACGCTATGTAGTTCGCCGGCGGCGGGGAAATGCACGCACATTTGTTTTATGTAACCATAAATGACTAATCCAAACATTGGGAGGAAACATACACTAACATTTTCGCAACAGCATTACCCTTAATGAGGAAAAGAGTAAATAGGATATTGAGAAATATCAAATAATTCTAACAAAGCACTGTACAGTGACGAGAAAGCAACATACACACGCATTCGCCCGCCGCATTATTCAATTATAGTCTACTCATTTAAAGTAAAAAAAGTAAAGTAACAGCCTACTAATGTCCCACTGCTGAGCACAGGGATCCACTCATTTCTGGGAGGCGGAGCCGGGAAGAGTCCGCCACGCTGCTCCAATGCGGGTCGGTGGGCTTCACGTGTCCTCGAAATATTTTTATTTATTAGACATGCACCTTTCCTTGCGATCTTTTCCTACACCGCAAAGCACGTGGTAAATGATCACTTAAAATTGCAGAATATTTTTAGAGGTGCCGGCACCACGGAGCTCACTAATACTCATTTAAATTTATATAAATAAAAAAAAACTGCATTTTAAAACCTTTTAAATGTTAATATACCTATGTAATTCCAAGAAATTTAAGTTATCTGTAAATTAGGCGTCTTGCTACTGGATCTCAATATTTTGTTATATCCCAGCTATGGCCCGCGGTTTTTCCCGCGTAAATTAAACCGAGCACTTGATTGTGTTACAAACATTATAAACATTAATATTCATATCTTCTGAACCCTGCAAGATACCGAATTGCAAAAAAATTAAGTTAAGATTTCTGTCCTAAAATTTTCTTTGGAATACGTTGAGCCGTTACGAAGCCTATTCGAGACAAACTTTTCGAAAGACAGACAAGACAGACAAAATTTTTAAAAACGGTCATTTATAATTAAGCATCGTATAATTAGCAGTTTTGCTTAATTTTTTTTGTTGAAATCACAGACAACCACTCCAATTTTATTACCAGTATCCATACTAATATTATAAATGCGAAAGTAACTCTCTTTTTTTTTCGACCTGCCCAAATGTACCCATTTCAACTTTATACCTTTTATCTGTTAATATATTATAATTAAATTAAGGCAAAATTAAACCATTACTTGACATAAATATTCTTCGACGATCGCAATTGGATCAGTGCTGAATAGGATTACGGATTAAGGGTATATTCATGCTAGAGCCAATGTCCAACTGCGGGGAGCCGTCTTTCCACAGGTTTCAAATAAAACAGCATTCCCGCTACGCCATGCGAACAATCCGCTTTTACGCCGTGCGTTATCAACGACTTTCAGCCTGGATCGGCAGCAGACAGATTATTGCATCTCATTCAGCCATGCTCAGATATCACGTATATGCGGCTCCACTTGAAGTGACGTCATTTATGTTTGCCAAAAAATTACGACGCAAATATTGCGTATTGTAAAAATAATTAAACTTTATATACACAGCACTGTACGGTGTATTACATCGAAAATCTTACGCCCTTGTTTAAAAAAAGTCTTAGAGGATAGCTTTGATTGTTTGATCCCTTTTAAACTACCATTTTTCTAGAAACCTCTTTTTTTACTATTAGCGCGTACGTTTAGTGCGGAATGAAGTTATTTTTTTTTACAATAGCGCTTGCCTAATATATAGTACCTCTTCCCTATCGAGGTGTCGGAAAAGGCGACTAAGGTATTGTACGGACAGCCTATATTCGTGAAGAATAATTTGATGTCACTATACTGCACGTGGGAACGCAATGAGGAGTAAGAATTTTATGACTTATACCAAAATGGCGAGGATTTGGTTCGCCACCCGTTTCATTTTCCGCGGGGCCCAAAAATGGAATGTAAGTAAGCTCAAACGTCAAAGCGATAGCTAATGACTATTCTCTTATAGCTCAGTGACTCAACTATGGAGGCTCCATTAAAATATTTTTAAAATAATATGACAAGTTAATTTAATGTAGCAAAATACTTAATTTTGTCAACAGCATAACCGGTCGCTAAACCCTCAAATATCACGGGCGGATGCTTTAAATTAATTTGTCTGCATTGAATCAATTATAAAATACGTCGGTGTGTTCAGGAAAACATGTGCCCAATTTGTTATTAAATTTCGTTAGCTTCGAAATTCGAAAATTCACATCGTGCAATTCCAATTCTGTGGTTTCGTGGATAATAATTTTCATAACTACGAAATCAATGAAAACGTGAATAAAATATATATACGCTGGACCGCAAAGAAAAGGGTCGGTTAGAAAATCTTCAATATCTTCAAAAGTACTTGACCTAGCTTTATGGAATAAACACTTAATTAAAGAATATTTAATGCCACATAAAATAATATATGAAACCTTTTTATTCATTTTTAATAATTATATAAAAAACTGAAAATGTAAAATAATGGTCGTGTTTGAATTTAGTCCTAAAAATTCAAATCAATTCTTTCGCTGTTGTTTTAGTTTTCAAATAAAAAAGTTATAAATATGGTGTCTCTGCCTTATAAATTTTATTATTCTGAAGTCATCATGTCGTTAACCCCTGAAGAATGTACCAGAATCCTGACAATGCTTGAACATGGGCACAGTCAGCGAAATAAAGCGAGAACAGTTGGTGTGACTGTTTCTACAGTTCAGCGAGTACTCCAGCGTTTCCATAAAACTGGATACAATTTTCGAAGACCAGGAACAGGCCGAACAAGGTGCACGACGGCGCGGGAAGAACGCTTTATGGTGTCAACAATTTTTAAGAAATTGTTTTCTTACGGCTGTTCAAGCAAAGAATCATCATTTACGAGCTGGAGGAAACAATCTTGAGTAAGAATACAGTAATGCAGCGTATGGTTGAACCAAATTTAAAGCCAGTGATACCTGAAAATGGCCCAAAAAAGACAGACACCACAGAAACTTATGGTTGAGTTATGGCAAAGAGCACGAGAGTTGGACTCTCTACGACTGGTCAAGAGTTATGTTTTCAGACGAGTCTAGATTCTGTTTGCACAAGCACGGCGGGAGGAAAAGAGTGTACAGAAGACCGGGAGAGCGCTATAACCAAGCCTGTATATAAGAAAAAGTACCATCCGGCTGAGGCTCTGTTCACGTGTAGGCTGGGATTCCTTTCGAAAGCCGCACTGAGCTAGTAGTGATAGAAAATGGAACTTTAAGTGCAGAGAGATATGTCACTGCAATTCTGAATGACTACGATGGTCCATTTTTAGTGGACAAGGCCTAGAATACCGTTTTTATGCAAGACAATGCCCGCCGCATACAGCTCCGATAGTGTTTGACTACTTTCAAGAAGTCGGTATCACACGCATGGAGTGACCAGCACGCAGCCCCGACTTAAACCCCATTGAGCATGCATGGGACGAACTGATTTTTTAACCGCCCCTTTTTTTGGAGTTCAGTGTATAATTGCATACACCATTCAATGAACGCGGCTATAGGTACAATAAAAGGTAGCATGACGCGGTTTCTTAATCCGGCTATTTAAGTTATTTTGGTATGATAAAAAGGCGCAACAGTTGACAATCTTTCAATGCATATCTGAAATAGCAACTGCGGGATTGGATTAGGCTCAGGCGAATCTTGGTCAGCAAGTTTCAGCTGTTGTGTTCAGTGAAAATCACAATACGCCAAACAGATTTATAAACAAACAAAACTGTATAAAAAACGAAATCACCAGACGAATTGATGATAAATTAAGGCTTTATGTATTTATATATTTTAACAGATTATCTAAAAAATCATACATCCAAGTTATTTCGTAGTATAAAAAAAAAATTTGTCGTTTCCAAAAACATTTTAGTTTATTAACTTCTATTATTTTGTATTCATGACAGTTCCGTGACAATAAATACTTTTTCTTTCCTTCTATATTCCTTCATTATCCTCTGACAGCTGATTCAACTGCGCGGTCCTTTCATTGCATACCATTGAGCTAGCTGTGCAGGCGCCGCGATTTATCAACATTTTTTAAGAGTTTTCACCAAGTTCCAGTTAATTTTCGATCAAATTTGTGATAGATAATTGCTTCATTATGTAATTTTGAATTAGTCACCAATATTTCGTTTATTGGACAAAGTGACGTGTCGAGCGAAACCCAGAACGTTCCTGTGTGACACCGCACTGCGCCCGTCAACCTGAGACATTAGATCTCATATGCCCAGTGATTACAATAGCTATCAGTGCCCATCAGACCGAAACACAGTAATGATTGCACTCAACAGCTTCGCGGCAGAATAACCGGCCTGGGGTGGTACCTCCCTACACGGATTCCTGCATAGAAATCCTACCACCAGTATTGTTTACAATGCAGCGAGCCGGAAGATCTAATCTTATACATCGAAGCCGTAATACAATTAGACATCGCATTATTGAGAACCAATTAACTGTAGATGAATACCATCCAATATAGTTATCCAATATATCGTCCTAGATATAATTATAGAGAATGTTTCACCGCTAACACATCGTTACTATAATTCTAAAATTTAAGTGAAAACCCGAAAAAGAAAATTTCAAAATCCGACCCGGCAGATGGCGCTGTGATCATGTGGCTATAAAGTTTCTAACAAACCAAATTTTGATTAACTTCTTACGAAACTGTGGTCTAACGGAAACTGTGGTGGTGAGTTAATTATGAGAGCGGTGAAGGCCAGCAGCAATTTAAGTAAATTTGTGGTACTTCGATCGTCAATCCGCCTGCCAGCGATTACGATCCACTTGGGAGAGGTCTATGTTCAGTAGTGGACTTCTTAAAAGCTAATGCAGAAAGTCACAAACAAAGCCGACAGAGTGGTTTCCTGATATTTCCTAAACTTATATTATAGGCTACTAGCCGATGCCCGCGACTACGTACGCATAGATATAGGTTTTTTAATATCCCATGACAACTATTTAATTTGGATCTCTATGCCAAGTTTCCTCAAGATAAGTTCAGCGATTGAGCTGTGAAAGTTAACAAACAGACAGAGGGACAGTGAGAGTAACTTTCGCATTCATAATATTAGTATTGATGTAAACCCGAATATGAAATACTAAGCTCAACAACGATTTTAGTATAATATAAAATTGTAACTTCTATTATGAATTCCGAATACTGATATTCATGATACTGATACAAAACTTCGGCAAGGAAGGAGTTATGCCAAACTCTTGCACCCTAAGAGACTACGATGTTAAGGTACTACACTACTCTCGACGAGATTTGTAAGGACTTCGAGAACGAACGAAGAGCGTTTGCATTTCAGCCTATCACTAGTCCACTGCTGAACATAGGTCTCCCCGTAGATTGCCACAAAAGTTTGTAGTTCTAATTTTGGTGGGAGGGGAGGGGAGCGCTTGGCAGGCGGGTTGGCAACCGCAGTTTATTTATTCAGAAATTCCAGGATGGGCAGCAGTCCGTCTTCTGGTTTTAATTTTACCTCTGTGAACTTTTACGACACCCACGGGATGAGATGGGGTGGTAGATTCTCTTAAGACGCCACAACACGCAATTTTTGATCTTAAAGTCCTTATTTCTTTACACTATTGTAACATCACTTGTTCGCAAGATTAACTCCGGCACACCATTAGTTCTCGCATCCGAACTTAGTCCCGAACACAATCTACTAAATTTACTAAATTTTATTATATGTTCCAAATGCGCCACGTAAAGATATTATGCATGACACATCATTTGTTATGGGTAAACTGTCTATCCCTTGTATGGAAAAAAGGCGTTACTGTAAGCACAGTGTAAGTAAAAGACGTTATTGTACGTCGGTATGCGTAATTCTTCCATAAAAAAAGTAATCGAGTGTAGGAATTTGAGGAATCCGTCTAGGTAGGTACCACCCCAAGGCCAGTTATTCTGCCGAGAAGCAGTAGTGTGCAAACATTACTGTGTTTCGGTTTGAATGGGACTGTGTGCTAGCGTAATCACTGGGCATATGAGACTTAAGAACTTATGTCTCAGGGTGATGGGCACAGTCTGGTGTCACACAAAATTTTCCTGGGTGACACAGCATTTGTTATGGGCAGACGTTGCACTTACCATCAGGTGAACGTTATTCTCGTTTCATCACTTTATCCAATAAAAAAAATACAACCATGGACCGCATGGCCAACCACTAAATCCATTGTGCTAAAATAACGTTACTTGAAAGGCAGAATAGAAACCGCAGTCTAACTTTACCATCATGACGTGGTATATCCAGGAGATTTATATTGACGAAAATCGGCTATATCATCACATAGGGTAATAGGTGTTTATGTGCAGTCGACCGTTGCATGCACCCAGCCGGGCGGAAGCTCATCTTTATTCATGCGTTTCAATTTCAGTGAAGCCTTCATTAGGTGTTACTTTCACGTATTAGTAATTTTTGTTAAATGGCTTCGACGCGACGACTGATTAAACTGATTCGCATGACTTTTAATACGTGCTGCAAAACATATTGGTGAGGTACACGCTGATTTAATACTAGATGATGCCAGCGACTTCCGTTTGGCGATTGGCGTGGATAAAGGTTTTTTAAATATTCCCCGGGAACTCTTCGATTTTCAGGGATTTAAAGTATTCTTTGGCCGTCTCCAGGAAACAAGCTATTTCTGTGCCAAATTTCGTCAACATTTGTTCAGCGATTAAGCCGTGAAAACGTAACAAACTAACAGGCGGACAAAGAGAGTTACTTTCGCATTTATAATATTAGTATGGATAGAAAAAAAGATTTTTAGTTAATACAGGTATTATTTTTGAATACAACCAATGTTAGTATGTTATGTAACCATTCATAACTTTAATAAACTGCTCCCAGTATACTAGACTAACTCGGCATTACATTAGTCGCATAGTTAAAAGACTGTCTGATTTTTTTATCACGCTGTGATGCTGAGAATAGTATACTAAACTACATTAGTACATTGGTAGAAGAGAGCGCGGCGCTGCCGTCGCGTAAACATTGAGCTCCGTCTTATTTAGATTTTTTAAATATTAAAGAAGTTTAATTTAACTCCTATGTGTGATCTAAATTTCAAACTGTTTGTGGACTATTGGTGACAGTGTTTTCTTAACAAATAATTACATTTTAACAAAGTTACAATAGTTTTTTGTTCTTCATATAAAAAGTTTTAAACTTCTTGTTAAACGGTGAAATTATACTTACAAAACAATAGAACATAATATTTTGTCGACCAAATAGTGGAAAAGAGAGATATAATGACATTAGTGATTAATGTTAAAATTCAAAGATAAATGCGAAATTCTTGTGTCAGAGTCATAATAACGAACTTTGAACATTATTTGTCGAGTATATAGCCAAAATTTAATGAAGAACGTAACAACGGTAACAACTTACTGGTATTTCGTTTATTAGTTTCTAGCAATGCAAATGAATCTACCTTCATAGCCTACATGATGACTTCACCAATAGTTTACTTTATATATCCGACGAATGTGTAAATGAGCAAATAATAAAATTAAAGGAGAAAATTAAACAACTCACAATTAATTTAAACGGTGCACATGAAGAAATTGAAATACTCTCATTGGTAAATAAAGATCATAAGCGCTCGAATGACGAGCTGTTGAAACTAAATGAATTGTAAAAAAAATTACATGCAGTCCAACCGCAAAAAAAGAAGAGTTATAATAGTAAAAAAGAAGTGATAAACTCAAAATTACAAAATTATAATATTTTATGAAGCAAATTCAACAGTACCCAAAACGCTTTGACCATTGCACCGTTAAACGGAAATCAAAAACATGTACAAAACTACAACACAGTAAAACAAATAAAACGTAGAATCAAATCTGAATCTTGAGTATTAACAAGAATAATAATATATTGTCAATTGCAGAAATAAATCTGGCATATGAAAATTTACAAAATTTCTGAAACCGTCTGTTAGAACAATAGATCTTTTAAATGGCATTGAAACTAAATTTAAACAGTTGACATTAAAGGATTATTGCATAATAATATTAGGCTCAGAAGATTTCAATACAACACAGTTATTTCAACTTTATATTTACTATTAGAAAGACGCTAAAAGATATAAAAAAACACTAACATTATAATCTGTTTACTGACTTTTTAATACGAATATAATACAAACATGTTTAATTGGAGAATAGAGAATTTTACTAATTTATTACACATGGACATACTTACACATGAATACGAGACGCTTATCGTCTTGACTCAAATTTGATTTCATATACGCTTTCCGAATGTTTATTAGATGCACTGAGCTTATTAATAACAATGGCATTGATGTGATATTCAAATATATTCAACAGTTGATTAACTGTATAGAAAACGATCACAGCCCACAGCTTAGTGAAGAATGAACCACCAAAGACTTCGAAACACAAACAGTGTAGGTTATGTGTATTTCATCCAAAATTGTCAAATTTGTAGCAAAACAATCTTAATGTAATCATTTAAGCTATATCATCAATCTGAGTATAAGTGAACGTATTTATCTAGAAAAACTGAAAACTGGAGTGGTAAAACCCTTGTTTAAAAAAGAAAACAAGCAGCTCGTGGAATCTTACAGACCAATTGCACTTATATCAATATTTTCTAAAATATTTGAAAAATATTACTTCAAGGATATAAATAATTATCTTGAAAAATTTAATATTTTAACAGAAGCACAAAAAGGATTTAGACAAAAAAAGACAATTAATATGGCAATCTACAACTTTTTAAACGTTATTACGCCAATGTCGACAAGAAAAAGCCAGTAAGTGCTATATATCGTGATACTCGTATGACCCAAGCTTTCGATTGTGTAGATCACAAAATTTTACTAGACAAATTACATAATTATGGTATACGAGGTAATGTATTGTGAGAGTATATATTACAGATGGTAAGATCATATCTACGAAATAGAGAAAAATATTCCCAAATTTATAGAATACTTTATAGGAATAAACTTATTTTTTATTATATATATAATTGATCTTGCTAAAGCATCAGAATGTCCTATGGCTCTTTTAAAACTTGTAAAAACAATTCAATTATCGAATGGTTAAAATATAATAATTTACGGATTAACCTACAGAAAACAAAATTAATGCAATTAAGTCAGCTACTGCCTACTGCACCAAATTTTAATATTAATTATGAAGACAAAAATATTGACGAAAGAGATACTGTTAAAGTTCTAGGTTTACATATTGACCGAAAACTGAATTGGAAGACACGTCGAAGATCTAGCAAAGAAAATTAGCTCAGCCTACGCACTTTATAAATTGTCTCTCGTGCTAAATTTAGATGCTTTATTCACAGCATACTATGGACTGGTTGATTCCAGAATAAGATATAGCATATCGCATATATGAATTTTTTGGGTTTAATTAAGACATATATATTATGTAAAGTAAAGGATAACAATGTTAGTACTGTTAATTTGTTTGGTAGACTTGAGAATGTCATGCTAGCTTTAATGTCTCTGCTTGCAGCAGCGTCGTGTGGCGGGTCGTCCACTTCCCTTTGAAATGGTTGAGAAGGGCGATGGCTGACACATGCGTCATACCTGTGCACAGGTGCTGTTGGTGGAGGCTGGTCTGCTCGAGTTTACAATATACTTATATATTAATTAAATTAATCTTGTCTAAAACTTGAACATGGAGCCGGTTTTGGTTTTCCTTGAGAATATTATTTGTATATTTATTAATATTGTATATTTGACTAAGATAAAGAAAAGATTTACAAGAAAAGAGGATACCTAAGGAGTTTCTTTCGCCTGTTTGTTCTCCGCCAGAAGAACCTCATTACGAAACGGTGGTAGATTGTAAAGAAATGACGTTTAACAAACGAAATTCATATTTCCTACGTCGAAAAATAAAGTATTTTTTCATTTCATATGAAAGAATTGCAACTTACGGCGCAAAACTGCAGTGTAGTAACTGCAGTTTTGCCACAAAATATAGATTTTAACTCAAAAGTTTTTTGCCGCGTCTTCGAACGTAGTGCAAACCAGTTAGCTGGTACCCGCATCAGCCGAGAAATTGCAAAAGAACTTCATAGATGACCGCATTTAAGCTTAACAAACGCTTTTGTGGCGTTAAATTGTCTCGGACAAATTGTAATGTGCGATTCAAACGCTGTACAATGACTTCCCATTCTGAGTCTACTTCTCCTTTACTGGCCTTTATACTGGATTAATATCCCACCACAACCAAAATTTTAATTAGAATACCTAAAAATACCGGACATGTGAAGATTATCAAAGGACAACAGGAAAACATTTGCGAAAAGAATTAAGTCCTAAATAATATATTTTTGTCTAGGTAGGTACAATCGCAGGGCAAGTTATTCTGCCGTGAAGCAGCAGTGTGCGAACATTAATGTGTTTCGGTTTGAAGGGCACTGAGAGCTAGTGTAATCACTGTGCATATGAGACTTAAGAACTTATGTCTCAGGGTGACGAGCGCAGTTTGGTGCCACACAGATATATTCTGGGTGAAACAGCATTCATTATGGGCAGACGTTGAGTTAACCATCAGGTGCACTTTTAGCTCGTCTCGTCACTTTTTCCTATAAAAAAGAGACTTCTGTTGCCAAAATTCCCTACAATTACCTTAGAATATTTCCTTTATTCTCCACGCAGAAAGATCAGAATATCCAGGTGACAGTTTTCGGCGAAATCAGCAAGAATGCATGCAATCATGACTTACCGTAATGTATACGCTTGGACAGTAAATTAACGGTCTTAGTGCCAGACTACTCGATCTATACGTCCAGAATATTCGAGATATACCGGCGAAACGACACGAACTTACGACACCCACTGAACCCGATAATAAGTGCTACATGTTCTTACGCATAATAAAAACATGAATAAAACTGCACCGTGCACCCAATAGCGCATGGCGATGGGCTCACCACCTATCACACCGAGTTCATTTGCAGTGAGTGCCCAGTCTCTGACTACCCCTTATGAGATACAGTCGTGATCTTATGTATGTATCTTCTTACGTTGAAATACCTAAGACGCTAACAATAAAAAAAAGTTGCAAATATTTGCATTAATTTTAAAATCACAGACAAACATTTCAAAATAATTTTTGCTGTAGATCATAAAAATATGAGGGAATATGACGTTATACTATTGTAAAATTTTCTTTTTACCCTTACAGAAACTAGCATTTTAAGAGTTCAGATTTAAATTTCAGACAGATTCAATATTTGACCAACAAATTATACATTATACAATATAGGATTAACTTGTTGATTTTTCCAATAACTGAAGCTTTAAACATTCCAGATTCTGACCTCTGTCTGTATCCTAATTTTTTAAGGTCTAGAAGATTAATAATGCGTTTAAATGACATGCATTTCACATACACAAACACTCAAACTCTGAACAACCATCTGTGGGCGATACAAATATTTGTCGCATACGAGAATCGAATCGGCGCCCGATAGCGCAGAAGCCAATTTACTTACTTACGTCTTTTACTTAGCCACTAGAAAAAAGATATTAGCTTCTTCGAAATTTAATAGAAGAACCATATCGTCATTATCTGGATATATATATTGTCCGTTCATACGACTCTTGTACTCTGCATTAAGTAAACAGATGCTTTTAATGTACAATCCTTTATTAAAGAAAAAAAATTGTTTATAAATACGCATCCATCCATTAAAAGCTTCGCAAAGAGTCCGTTGTAAGGAAATTGCAAACAGCTTGCCGCACTCATTATATTCTTCTGGATTAATTTCGTTGCGGGCCCCAAGATAAAAGAAGTTTGCTCCCCAGACGGCTTGAATTCATAACTCAGTGTCAACAAAGACCGCGCTATTGATCCTAGTTAAGAATAGTTGCGGCGGTGAGAATGCAGGATGGGCTGAGCTATATCTACAAAAGATTTTATTCAGCAAACAAAATGTTCAGTTCGGGATTTTAAATAGAAACAAGATTGTCCAATTTTGCTAAATAAATATCCTACTAGGCTGTATGCAAGCAAGCACGGGCCGATGTTCAATCCGTGCGTCATCTTTTTGCATCTGCCTATATTTGTGAGAGCCGGATCCATTGCAGATATTGTTTGTAGTATCATCAATATGAAGAGCAGTCGAACAATTGCATACTTTTTAATTAAAACTTCACTGTCTCATATAAGTAAATTGTAAGACAAAATAAGTGAAGCTTGGATGCATTCGAGACAGCGACGTGCACAATTAAGCAATCAAATTGTTCGCATAAACGGTGAAAAGTTTAAAAACATTGTGCTTTAGTTACTTTAACAGAGAGTCCAAATTTAGTTTAACGTTTAAATAACTTGCTAGGGCAAAATTTTATCTGTTGCAATAATTTAAAACTAGGTGTCCATTCGTGTTTGAAATTCGACCGTAAATCATAATTTTTTTAAGTTTGTACTTTATTGAGGTTTCATTAATTATTTGTTGGGAACATTTTAAAATTATTTGGCGACAATATGTTCTGTGCGACTGTTTGACCATAGGCTATTATGTGTTTTAAATTAGAAATATGAACGTAAACCAACGACTTTTTCAGTATGAACGTAAATAATGAATGTTTTATTTTATGTAATTGTAACACATATTATTATAATTTTAACTATGCCAAATCTCACTCGTGCGCGCAATATTTTTAAAAGGGTAACAAAGTTTTCACTTCACATATTAATATCGACCAGAACATGTTGAAAACACACGCCAAAAGAGAAAAATATCGTGAACACGGAATATCAGTTCCGCTTAAACAACCGTTTACTAGAACAATACTAGATGCCCGTCAGTAGTCGAAATTCGCCCGTAATTTTTTTTTTAAAGTTTGAACGTTATTACGGTTTGAGTAATTATTGGTAGGCAACATTTTAAATACTCTATGCGACTGTTCGACCAGAGAGAATTTTGTGATTGGCATTGTGATTACGTAAATACAATATTTTATTTTTTTTAATTTAATGTATTTAACACAAATTATAATATAAATTTTAAATTCTTCTCCTTACAAACTTTAACTATGCCAAATCTCGAGACCTTGCATGTGCGCGCAATTTTCTCAAAAAGGGGTGGGTACACAGTCTTCACTTTACGTATTCATTCAATATACTACGAATAACCGCGTGGCCTAGTGGTCAGAGTAACTGACTTCTACGTCGCGGGTCCTGGGTCCGAATACCAATCGGAGCCAAAACAACACCGAGAAACAACTCGGACAACACCGAGAAGAGCCGAACGTGTCTTTACCGGTTACGTTTTTTTTTTTCACAAAGTGACGAAACGAGCATAACCTTCACATGATGGTAAGTGCAACTAGTCTACAAACATAACAAAAGCTGTGTCACCCAGAACGTTTCTGTGTGACACCACATTGCGAGAAACCAGTTCTAAGTCTCATATGTCCAATGATTACGTTAGCTGTCAGCGCCCTTCAGGCCCGAAACACAGTAATGCGTGAACTACTGCTTCACGGCAGAAACTGGCCACGAGGTGATACCTACTTAGACGGATTCCTGCATAGGAACCCTACGACAAGAAAAGCCTTAACCTGACCTTCATCAATAAAAGAGCTATATAATGCAAAAATATCGTTTTCAAATCGGATTTGTATTTCCTGAGATAAGCTCAACTCAATTATTAAAGTACAACATATTTTCCATCACCGCCGTGCAAGTGGTAGTCAACTGTCTGTCAACTTAACTGATACATAACAATGTCAGTGTTGCCCGCACCAGATATTGGGTGAGTTCAGATGGCTCGCGTAGGGACTAATTATCTTCCAGACTTTTTTTCAATTGATAACATTCAATTGAGTTTGCCGTGTGGGTGGCGGCTTAAGAAAATCTACCACACCATCCCATACCGTGGGTGTCGTTAAAGTCGACAGAGGAAAAATAAAACCAGGAGATGGGCAGAAGCATCTTCCCGGAACTTCTGAATAAATAAACTACTAAGAGCTACAAACCTTTGTGGCAATCTATGGGAGAGGCCTTTGTTAAGTAGTGGACTAGTGATAGGCTGAAATGATGAATTGAGTTATGTTCATCCCGGGATCATAACTGACATAAAAAAAAGAATCCAACATATGTCGTTCCTATCGTCAGTAATGATCGAGAGTGCATACAATAATTATGATTTTTGTTAGAATTTTCCGACTATCTTTTATAATTGTTACAATTTTGTAATGAAAAGTTTTCAAGGGCCATAACGAGCAGAACTAAACAAGAATTACGCACATCCATCGTTCCAATAGTGAGTTACGATCTTATGTTTATACAAATTTCCCATAGAAAAAGAACAAGTCGCTTTTCCCAAATTTTCCAATTTGTCGGGCTTCTTTTCCATTTTTTCTTTCTCTAAAACCCATATTCGGACTATTACGAAATTTAAGAACAAATAGCAGATTTCAGTCTACAGTCGTGGATCCGTAGTTGGAGTGCAATAAAAATGTTTTTGTTATGAAGATCACTAGCAATGCTAGTATTACATTAATTCACGTGACAGAAACTTTTTATATTTATTAGAAATTTGATTTAAAAAGTAGGAGTCTATAAATATCCCACTGTTGAACACAGCCTCCCTCTCATTTCTGATAGGGTTTTGGAATCGGGAACAGCTTCTCCTATACGGGTTGGTGGGCCCGGCCCTGTGCTACCACGCCCCAGAACGTTTATTTATTATTAAAAAAAATATATGTAAGTGTAAAATAACTGGTCAGTGTATAAACAATTATTAATTTTGTTAAAAGATTCAGGCTATACTTTGCGGACATCCGTTATAATAAAGGAAAGAAAGTTAATTTGCTAAGATACCCAATACCGCCACCACATACTCTGCACCACCACTTGGCAATGCACACCACTGAAGTCGTGAACACGACACGTGCTTCACCCAAAAAGAGGCATTATCAATTGATATTGACTCTACGACAGTCGGCCGCCGAGCCGCCGAGCCTCGGTAAGCAAGGCGGATCTTGGCATATTAACTTTCTTTCCTTGATTAATTATTAATTTATCAATAAAATTTAATCAAGAATATAAAAACAAGCCCTGTAACGAATATAGCATTCTCTCTTTTTCTCTCTCTCTGGCAAAGTGAATATTTTCCGTCCATTTTACGCCAGAAACATTTAATTATGAAATGTTACATTTCAATACAGAAACATTGCACTGAAATTCGACATTGCAATTTTACTCTAATTACGCCCATAAAAAATTAATAAAAAAGTTTTATTTCTAAATGAAACTAACTTAATTCCAATAATAAAAGGCGGACCAAATACGTAAATACGTCACGTAGTTTTCATGGAAATTTACATCTCGAAAGTAATCAGCAGAGGAGAGCTAAGCGGCCTCCCATTGTACACAACATGATACAAACAAAAATACATAGTGTTTATTTATCCTTTTCAGTTGCGGGATTGCATATGGCAGCTGACATGTATGTTCCCCGTCACTGTCGTAAAATGAAATCTTTCTACAGTTTCAGCAATTTTATTTTTCCAATATCATTGTACGTGTGTGTGGTTGTTGCGTTAGTGCAAAGTTGGTGGTATCGATTTACCAGTCTCTGACTGAGGTATTACTAAAAATATATCTCATTTAGGGCCCTATAAGAACTACTTTACGATATTCTAGATCGTCACACATATCGAGTCCTATTATTTTTTTAATTTGAAGTTTGGCAGCTTTTTTTAATAGCCGAAAGTGATGAGACGAGCCACACTGTTTTCACCAGAACTTAAGTGTCACGTTTGCTCATAAAAAATGCGATGTCACTCAGAAAATTTAATTGTTAAGTTTTATGTCATCGCCCTAGTCATACTGAAAAATCAATTCTAGAGTCCCATATGTCCTGTAATATAGCCTCATCTGCCCTGTAATTTAGTCTCATTTGTCCTGCAACTAATCAAACAGGAAAAACAGGAATATTTGCACACTACTGTTTCACGGCAGATTAACTACTACTGCGGCTGTTACTACCTAGACGAATTCCTGTATAGGAGTCCTACCCACCAGTGGCTTTCTGTATGGGAGTCCTACCACCAGTGGCTTCCTGTATTGGAGTCCTACCACCAGTGGCATCCTGTATGGGAGTCCTACCACCAGTTGCTTCCTGTATGGGAGTCCTACCACCTGTGGCAATATTTCCTACCAGCAGTGGCAATATTGACCATGTTCTCACCTAATGAAAAAAAAAAGATACGATCAAGGTAGCACGTAGGGTTAAATATGGATTCCTGCATAGAGGACCCTACGACCAGTAACTTTTTAAATTTCGAGGCAGTCCTTTTGTGAGGTAGAACAATGTTTTAAACATTCAAATGAATGATAACGAAAATTTCTTTCACATATTTAAAGTGACACTGAAAAAAACGTCGCCGTCGCCATTCCTCTCGAGCGCGTCCTAGTATACAACTAAGGAATTAGTACCGACGTAAAAAATAGCAATTGCCGTTCTATGAATTTTAAATATAAACAATTAAAAACCTACGCAAAACTCATGCTCAGAAATGAAGTCGGTCAATAAAAAGGTACAACCTAACTCAAACAAAAATGAAAACCCGATATTACAAATATGTACCTAGTACGTATAGTTTATTCCCGGTACGTCAGCAAATTCAATAAACTACATAATATTTCGTTTCGACTTTTGCATCCAGTTAAAAAAGCGTTCATTCAAACTGTATTCACTTTCTGCTTGCTATAGATTTTTTATAAATCCAAACCAATACCAAGTTGGCTTCAAGTACGTATTTAATTAATTGCAAATGTGATCGCAAACGTTTTCATATCGAGTCACTCATTTCAAAAATAAATTACATACAACGAATAAGAAGTGACCGCATGCCCGCAGTTGTACTGAAATTTAAAATAGTAGTATTAACCTGCGATTGCCTTAAAGTTTCATTTAGAATGAATCTTTTCATAACTTTCCGTGAGGACTGCGGCCTCCGATTGAATACGTCAGATGAGGAAGTTTTCAAATTATGCTTCTGTTCATATCTTTTGCCATATAAAAAGGCAATATCGTCAGTGGAGCGGTGATTACTCAAGGGATAGGAGTTCACCTTTAAATATTCAATACGCGAGTGATCTGGGTTCAATCACCGACGCTGGCGCCATTAACATCTTTAGCGCTAACAACTTACCGAGAGCTCAGCGGCGAAAAAAACGTCGAGCGGAAATCGTCATGTCATGCATTGGAGCAGCGAGGCGGGCCTACTCTAGCTCCAAACTCCTCTCAGGCCCAGACGAAGCCTGTGCTTAAGAGATGGACATTTTTAACGGTGGTAGGATTCCTATGCAGGAATCCTTCTTATAGGAACCGTACCACCGTAGGCAGTTATTCTGCCGTAAAGCAGTAGTGTGCAAACATTGCTGTGTTTAGGTCTGAATAGCACTGAGATCTTGTATAATTAAAATCGGCATATGAGAATTGCAACTCATGTCTCAGGGGGATCTCCATCTCGTTTTGTGGATGTTGAAAAAGAAGACGGAATTAATATTTAAAAAAAATACCTAAAACACACAGATCAGTAAAAGAGGACTAGAGTCTTATATTTTTTTTTATTGGAAATAGTGACGAGACGAGCAAAACGTTCACCTAATGGTAAGTGCAACGTTTGTCCATAAATAATGCTGTGTCATTTCTGTGTGTCACCACACTGCGCCCGTCACTCTGAGATATCAGTTTTTAAGTCTCATATACCAAGTGACTACACTAAATCTCTGCTAGCTATATGATGTCAAGCGTGAGAAAAAACTATATATACGGATTACGGACTGACAATTCAAAAGACTTAGTGTACAATTTAATGTCGTCATTATATTACATAAGAAATCCGAAGCGTACGTAAATCGCTGAAATTAGATTCTAATTTAATATAGTGAAACATTTCATAAAATGCGTTCTATGCACTGCAAAGTGCGGATATAAATTAAGAAAATATGTCTCCATACTACACTCCATATTACACTTTGAAAGTCAACTTTAAACTCAACTCCAAAAAAACAATTAATCCGACCCAACATTGTCGATATATAAACTATTAATAGGTTTCAGATACATTTGAGTATTAATCTCTATTATTGCTTTCGTAATAGTAAATGAATAAAGAGATTTTGAAGTTAGCATTAGAACAAAAACCAACTTTGCAGCTTCTTCTATTACATACGAGTATAATGATGTTATATCAGTATTTATACGTAACGTTCTATTTGATTTGTCACATTTATTTATAAATATGAAAAACTAGATAAGGATGCTTCAAAAAATTCGAATATTTACGATTTTCTACCATCCCCTATATTGATTTACGGACGTGTAACGTACTCGTATAAGAATATCAATAAAAAAAAACAAGAATTATTTTTAATGAGTGATTATTCTGCCTACGAGTGTTGCCAAATTCGTTCAATTTATATAAATATATCTGTATGATACATTAAATTAAAAAAGTGTGCATAGTAAACTATCAAAAAGTAAAGTTTAAATTTTAAAATCCAATCGATATAACTTCAAAACGTACGATTAGTTAGGAACAGTTTGTGAGATATTTATCTGAATTATTTCGCTAAACTGTCACTTAACAATATTGCAGTAGTGTATTCTTCTTACATCGTTCTAAATCGGGACGCTAATCTGTCAGCTGAATAAGATAACGCTCCAAATTACAAGACAGCGCAGTTTATGACAAGATATTGGTAAACTATAATAATCTTCCGTCAATTTAGGGACCTTAATTTTAACTGCACAATTCTATTGATCATAAGAAAAAAAATATCTAATATAAATATATAATAAATATTCTTAATATGGGTAGGGCAAGAAAGCCATTTGATAAGCATCTCCGATCACGAACCATAAATCATCGAATCACCCCCAGCACCTGACACCTGAGGTGTTGCTGGAACGTTATTGGCCTTATAAGAGATTTTTAGTAAATCTTTAAACGCCGGTAACACAGATACTATAAAATAGTTACGCTTTAATTAATAGGTTATAAATGAAATAATGAATGTCGTGAAAAACTCGAACGACATAACGTTATAACAACATTGTTGTTCGCAATTTTCGCAAAATCCTTGCTATAAAGAGATCAATTTTGTTTCTCTTTAAATTAAAGTGTCTAACGGTTCTTCGGAAGCATTTTAAAAGTATGTGCAGTAAAAATCACTTAGTTTTTTCTTTAAAGTGTAACTATTTTTAAGCTCGGAATATTTTGATTTCTGCATCGACAGGAATTCATGTTTCTGGAATTACCTAAATCATACATTCGTGCCGTAGCGGAAATGATATTAAATATTCCACTTTTTAATAGTCGAAGAGCGATAAATCCAGGAGACGAGTTTTAATTATTAAATGTGTAAATGTGACAGTTACTGCCTTGAATACCTGCCAGACGGTTGCACGGTAGATTGGAATCTATCTTTATGTTTTAATTAACGCAAAAATACAGTTATACTTGTATCACATTCAGTTATAGATTTTAAAAAATAATAATTATCTAATAAAATACTTCAGCGCAGTGTCTCTAAAATGTCTATGAAAATTTACGAGTTTGTTGATTTTCTCATGAACTCCACAATCAGAACTTGATCTATTTTTTATTAGTAAATAGTAGTATTTACTAATAAAAAATAATCACCAAAATCGGTCCACGTGGTAAAGAATTATCGCTGAAAATACAAAAATAATATTCCGAACAATTGTTAAAAAAAACTCGTAAAAAAAAGTTATACTAATTTAATTTTTTTTAATGTTCAGTACATACGCTCACGACTTTTTTCCAAATAAATGGTAAACAGAGGTCACTCACATAGCCCACTTTTCGCCTTCGCGGGAAAGGAGACGTGAAGAGGTTGGTAGTAAAGAGGTAGACTCTCTCGGTTTTCTACTCTTTAGGACACCTGTCGTCTATATATTTATATCATGAGATGTTTATTTATACCTACGTATATACAATATCATGATTATGTTTAATTAAGTTTTCTTGATGTACCTTACAATATATTTTAGATCCAAAACAATTTTGTGGTCACCTGGCATACGTTTACACCAATCAAAAAAGAAATCAACGCAGTTATTATTTATTATAAGACTACGATATTTTGAGAAATTATTATTAACAAATTTCTGAAATGTAATTATCGATGTGCAGTAGCAGCTCTCAGGTTGACATAGACTTTCTCTCATTTCCGGAGAGTTAGGGAAATTACACACGCTGCACTCGAGAGGGTTTATGGAATTATTTTATTTAAACGACGAACATGTGATAGATAAGCTGTCGAAATTAACAATTTCAATGCACCAAGGATCGAATACCGCGGAAAAATATGATAGCAGCAATATATTAGCTTCTAGCTGCGTCTCGACGTATACACATACAGCCACGTCTTTTTCCCATATAAGGGCAGGTAGAGGCCACTCACGGCGTCTTTTTGGTACGAGTCAAAAAATTCTCGTGGTACATGTCGTGATAGTGTATGAAATCCCAGAAAGAGATAATGAATTAGTGTTAAAACTAAACGTATAATAACACCCCTACGCAACCGGATGTTTTATCCTTAAAAAATCGATGTCACTGTAGATCGCGTACTAAGAATCAAGAACGAATAATGTTGGGAACATATTAGAGGTACGAAAATTTACTTTGGTCCACATCCCAAACCTCAATTACCAGTAAGGATCGAGTTATGTCACTCTTCCTAAAAAAAAGGGTCAAGATGTGGTAAGTTTCGAAGTACTTGTTTTCAGTACTTTATACTGCTTGTGAAACTATTTCTATAGAAAGACTTTCAATTAGCCACGTCGATTACTTATACTGCTATCTAGTACAATTACTGGGCATATGAGACTTAAGAATAGATGCCTCAATGTGAAGAGGACAATCAAATGCTCATATGCCCAATAATTACACTAGATATCAGTATAAGTAGTGTGCAAACATTACTGTGTTTCGGTCTGAAGGGCACTGAGAGCTAGTGTAATCACTGGGCATGTGACACATAAGAACTGATGTCTCAGTGACGAGCGCAGCGAGAGCCACACAGAAATATTCGGTATGACACAGCATTTGTTATGGGCGGACGTTCCACTTAACATCAGGTGAACGTTTTATGCGGATGTCCCAGGAAGATGCTGCTGCCCATCTCTTGGGTTTTATTATCCATCTGTCGACTTTCACGCATCCACGGAATGAGATGGGGTGGTAGATTCTATTAAGCCGCCACGACACAGCACTAATTTTAGTATTTTAATATAGGTAATATACATTAGTTTATTTATTTATTTTATTATTCACCTCATTTAAAATGAAGGATTACAAAGAGCGGACTTAATGCCTTTTGGCATTCTCTCCCAGTCAGTTTCACAGTTCCGAAGCTAAAGCTAATAAATTGATGAGAAATACACGTTGTGGGCTCAATAGAAACTTCATAGTAGAAAGCCTGTCAGTTTGTTGGCAAGCAGTTAGCAGTGCCCACGACTATCTTCACGCGAACTTTAGACTTCATATAAATTCAAAACTATTTGAGACATTATGATGAAGCAAAGACTTAACTGGTGTCGAAGTAATGATGTCAATTTATACAGTTTTATCAGAGATTATATTCAGACAGACAAAAAGACAGATATTTTTAAAGTTTAATTTTATCAAATAAGCGAATAAATAATATGACAAAGTATTAAATTCACAAAAACGTAACATTAAAAGACTGGCTATAATAGTTTTATTGACTGAAAATTACATACTACAAAAGAAAGGAAATAATTATCGTATGTCCAGCACTAGACTTTCAACAGAACATTTTCTCAGAAAATAATTTTCTACGTGTCCTACGTTAAACTAAAGTAAATTATAGTACCGTGCAACCGGCAGCCGCGTATAATAAGCGCATGTCACCTGGTACTTGTAGACGACGTTGGCATTCAAAGAGTTAATTGCGAACTTTGAGCTCGCTTGAAATAGCCTTAGATTACGTTAAACTGACGTAAATGAGTTAGAAATAATGAAGTTTCCAATTGAGGTTCAGACATCAAAAAGGTATACAGCAGAGGAGCACCACCGCAACTTGATTAACTTATCTTCCGTGTGGAAAATCGACAAGGGACTTGCTAGGAAACCAGAATTAGTGCAACGTATTTCTGTCTATAGCCAGGTGAACTGCAAAACAAGTTCTATTTACGTTCTCGTGAATAAAACATTCGATATCATTAAATTAAAATTATGTTTATTGAGATGCCATATTGTTTTTATCGTAAAATGAAATCTATCCATAAATATTTAAATGGTAAAGCAATAATGGTAGGATCGGTATTACCGTATTTTTCGAACTATGAGCCGCACTGGACGATAAGACGTTCTTCAAATTTGCAAGATAATTTTTAGAAAAATATATTTCAATGTTACTTTCGGATTAAAATACCGTTAACATAACTCATAGACGAAAAGTGTAGATAAATCGGTGATTTCCCGCTTGTCTTGAGATATATTGCGTTTTACTTGCTTTTAATGGTGTACCATATTTCCCGGACTATAAGAAACACCTTAAATTTAGAGATGTCTTATTAGAAAAATATTTATATAAGACGCACCCAAAATTTGACTTCATTTTTTTTTTAAATGCGCGTCTTATAGTCCGAAAAATACGAATATAATAAAAATACGAAATTTAGCATCAATGTTGCGAAATTTTGTTGTCAAATAGTTGTACTTGTATGAAAGAAATTAATTACACGAGATATTTACGATTTAGTAGGTCTATTATATGTATTATTATATATAAAACGGCAAAGGAGACCGATGTACTCACTTTAGAATACCTGTCTTGATACCAAACTGTTGTGGTATCTTACAAAGGAACAAAGGCAGAGTAGATTCCAGAGTTTTCTATTCATAATTTTTACAATATTAATTTAACATAATTCAAAAATTCATTCCGTAGATACATAACGTCTTACTGTATTCGCGTTGGGTTAGCAAGTCGTCCAAAGTCGGGTAAATAGTACGTACAAACGAAGATTAGTACGTATACATAAAGTTGGGGGAATAGTTTTTTCGCATTTTATATGAAAACTCAGACATATTTTACAAAGTTTCATAATTTCAGCCTCGTTTCAAAGTTTGTTTACATTTATTTACAGTATATATGTGCCATTCTGTTCGATGACGTTTTGCTATCTTGAATTTACTGACATGATTCCGTTGCTGTAGAAATTATGGGACTTCTGAACAAAAAACGCGACAAGTACTCTTGGCAGTCCTCTCTCGATGTTAACCTGACACTACCTAAAGAATTCTGAAAAGACCAAAACAGGTGGAAATCTGAAGGAGCCAGGTCAGGGTTATATGGCGGATGTATTAACTCCTCCCAGCCAAACGCTCTTAATTTTTGCTGAATGGCTAAATACTTGTGTGGTCTAGCGTTGTCGTGATGAAAGACCGCACCCTTTCTATTGATAAATTCCGGCCGCTTTCCCTCAACTTCTTGCTTTATTCTCATCAATTGTTGGCAGTGGAGATGAAAATCGATGGTTCTGCCCGGCGGTAAATGCTCATAATGAACAACGCCCTTCCAATCTCACCATACACACATCATCACCTTGTTGCGACTTAACTCGAGTTTTGGAACAGTCTGTTAAACCTGACCTATTTTTGACCACGACCTTTTTCGCAAGTTCTAGTCGTACGTGATCCACTTTAATCACCAGTTATCAATCTCATCAAAAACGGTTTGGTTTCATTGCGTCTCAATAAATAATCGCAAATGTACACGGTTTATTAGGTTTCTTTCAGTGAGCCTGTGTACCCAAATATCGAGCTTTTTTTTTATAAACCCAGCTTCTTTCAAATGGGTCAAAACTGTTTTGTGGTCAATTCCCAGTTCTTCAGGTATGTCGTAACTACTACTGATATGCCGATCTTGCTCCACTGGTTTTTCAAAAATGGCGTACATTTTATCCGTAACAGTGCGATCAGAGCGAGGTGCATCTTTGACGTCAAGATTACCGGATTGAAAACGCTATAAACGTCACAAATTTTTTGGCGGCTTGCGCTGCTTTTATGTAATAAAATTTTGAAATGTTTCGAATTTCTTCATTAGGTTCACTCCTTTTGACAGAAATAAAAACAAATGAAAAATAGCTGGAAACAACATTTTACTAATTTGTTTCATTTTTTGAAATGTAACAAAACCAGCCAGGTGCAAATAGTAGCGATCGCTTAACCACAGCTCTAACCGAGCCGTCCTATATCCTTTTTTTTAATTGTTTCGAGTGATGAAACGAGCAAAAGAGATTTTATTGCAATTCCATGCATACTATATGTGAAAAGACTTCTTCCCCGACCTATGACATACTTTGTATATACGTACTATTACTATTATCAATTTCGGTGGAAGTTATTGGATGGAAGTCACACCATATATGAGACCTATGACTTCCGTTATGCTACAATGATAATGAAGGCAAATAGTAGTATTTGTCTCGTAATAAAAGGAACTTTTTCTAACTTTCCCTCGTTTATTTACTAAACACAGTGAAACTAAAAAAAAATACGACCAAACTTTTTTTAATTTCTGCACTCCGCTGAGCTTTGAGCGATACCACGAAATACGATTTTTTCGCATTTTTAACGTACGAAAAAAATTAAAAAAATCTTTTCAAATGAAATGCTCGGATCGAAATACAGCAGTTGGATTTTTTGAGTTCTAGAAAAAACTAAAAGTCAACAATCCCGTAGTATCCTGTTTTGCACGTTTGGTTAAGGACATGAAAATGTTTTATTTTATACATTTGTTATATGATAAATGTGAAAATACACGCGGCATTATGGACAATGTATTCGTTATTGAAAGAACAGCCCCCCGCTTCGGAGTGATTCCTTCTCTTCCCCGCGACTGTTCCGTCATCGCTGAGGGTCGTGACCCCCGCCAAAGTCAACTTCACACGAACGATGCTACGTCATGTGATGCGGTACTTGCGGACCTGAAGAGCGTCGTACGAGCGAGCGTAATCGTGAACAGATGACTTGAGGTTGATAGTGAAAGAGCGGGAGTTTCAATCAAACAAGTACTTTTTTCGTGCGGCGACCCGAGACCCGTAATGATGAAGCCGATCGCTTAACCACAGCTCTAACGAGCCGTCCTATATTTTTTTTTTATTGTATCGAGTGATGAAACGAGCAAAACGTTCACCTGATGGTAAGTGCCAATGTCTGCCCATAGCAAATGCTATATTACCCAGAACATTTCTGCGTGACACTACACTGCGCCCATCCCCCTGAGACATCAGTTCATAAGTCTCATATGCCCAGTGATTATCCTAGCTCACAGTGTCCTTCAAACCGAAACACAGTAATGTTTTCACGCTACTGCTTCACGGCGGAATAACTGGCCGTGAGGCGTTACCTACCTAGACGGATTCCAGCATAGGAACCCTATCACCCTACGCGTCAGTTTCGCAAGAACAGAAAGCATTCGTTAGGCAAAAGAATTGGTGAGTAGATTCAGAGAGATCAGGCCAGATCGGAGATCTTGCTTTATCGACTACTCGGTCGTGACAGCATAACCAGAGTACCTGTCTTCTTCCAGAGTCAACATATTTTCCCCGTGTCTCTGACACTGCATCCTGGCATATCTCCAATGTTACAGTATTACAATTCCTCCACTTAACTGGTGGCGTAATGACTTTATTGGTACAAGACCTAAGTCTCAGACCGATTATGGGAATCCTAACAAAAGTCAGCTCACTTGCCAAGAGGGGATATTACGATAAAACTTCGTATTTATGATAGACTGATATCCAGAGCGCTGGAATTTGTACGGAAATGTGATGGTGATGGTGGAGAAAATCTTATATCTAACTAAATAACCTGAATTACAACAAAACCCCAAACCCCACCTGTATTACATTCGTTGCAGGTAGGTCAGAATGAGCGAGTGCAATGTGTGTTTGCGCCTGCAATGTGGTACTATAATATTTCCTGCGCAGTAGGAAGATTTTGAAAGGATTTAGAAGTTATTGCCGCAGTCGTAAAAACAGCCAGGACGACACCATGTCGTGCGCAGACGACTACTTTCGGTAATTAACCAGAAGATGTCGCCGTAGACCTAGCCTGCCGAGAGGACGAGGAATAATGATCATAATTATCATACGGTACTAAGTACCACCGCAGGGCCAATCATTGCTGTATTTTGATCTGAACTGCACTGAGAGCTAGTGTGATTACTGGGCATATGAGACTTAAGAAGTGATGTCTCACGGTGACTGGTGCAGTGTAGTGGCATACAGAAATGTGTTGTATGACACAGCATTTGTTATGGTCAGACGTTGCAATTACCATCAGGTGAGCGTTTTACACGTCTCGTAACTTTCTCCTAAAAAGAATATACCGTTGAACTAACTTTGCACACTACTGCTTTACGGGAGAAAAACTGCCCTGACACCTGCATAGGAATCCCACAACTACTAATAGTTTATTTCCCGCGCATTTGACAGTTTTCGATAGTATTCGGAAGTTATTACTGTATATTGAACGAGACGATTTGGCGCAATCACCCGAACGCTACAATCACATCAAGGCCGTAGAATATTTGTACCTGCTAAATATGTGAAGCATTGCGAAGGCGTTTAGTTGTGTTAACATCAAACATGATAGGTGTACCTCTTTTGTCCGTCAGTCTGTATGAAAGAATTTAACTCGAGAACTGAAGCTATTGAAATGAATTTTACACACATATTAAGATGTGGAATAATTTTTATCTATTTTTCGTTCATTTTCATCAATATTTTCAATCGTTTTGTTTCAACGGATATTAAAGGGCACTGTTAGGTAGTGTAATGTGTATTGGGCATATGAGACTTAGGTACTGATGTCATAGGGTGACAGGCGCAGTGTGGTGCCACACAGAAGTGTTCTGGGTGACACAACATTTATTTGCTGCCTTTGCAACTTACCATCCGGTGAACGTTTTGCTTGTCTCTACACTTTCTACAATATAATTTAATTATACAAGTCTACACGCAAATCCAAAGGACCTCACTCGTCCTAATCTACCGCTGTAACTCATGCGATAAGATCGGAGGTAGGTTAGGACGCAGTTTCAGAGACATGTTGTCTCCAACACAACACAACCAGACCGCAAAACCAACAATTTGTGTTTTGGACAATTGTCGGCTCCGGCCGGTATTCTAAACCAAGACCTGCGACGTAGAAGCCAGATGCTCTGGCCACTAGATCAATCCAATACTGTAATAATTTATGCCGCCGATTTCTTCAGCATTGGTTTTAAGACGAAGCTCAATATCCCTGAACCTGTTAGGCAGAGAGATAAACACGGAGTTTCTGTTATAAAAAAGTGCTCGTACTAAAACGAGGGTCGCCGTTGTCGTTCCAGCCTTACACTAACTAGTCCACTGCTGAACATAGGCCTCCTCCATAGATTGCCACAAAAGAAAAAAAAGTTTGTAGCTCTCGTTTTGGGGGGGAATTTTGGCATAGTTGGCACGCTTAGCAGGCGGCTTGGCAACCGCCGTTTATTTACTCAGATGTTCCAGTTCCTCTGTCGACTATACGACACCCACGGGATGAGATGTGGTGGTAGATTCTCTTAGGTCACCACAACACGGGGAAAACGAGGATAAACCACATAAGTATAAGGATCAGTAAAATAAAGCGATAGATAAACGATCGACAAAATGATAGATAACAGTTGGGAAAAGTTTTTAAGGCTGCCGGCCATAACCTAGTACCTACTCAGAAACGTGAAATGAAATATATTTATTCTCTAACGTAAGAAATACAAATTTCTTTATCCACATGACATTTTTTTAGAAACTACCTCCGTTTCTCAATCAGTATATACCTCTATATAGAGAAGAAACATCGATAGAAACCCCGCAGGTATCCTCGTTTTAGACATATTTTCAAAAATAAATCATAATTGAAATGATGTCATAAAATAAACAGATACAATAGTTATTAGTATTTAAAAACAGCGTGGTAGTTTATATTTTTAGTCCATATATTCTTTTATATTATAGTAACCCTTTTTATAAAGTCTTTGTTTCATAAACTTTTTGAACCTATGGGTAGGAAGACTTTGCGGACTATCTGGGTGTTTCTTGTTAAAACGTTAACTTTGCCCAATGAATGAGTTACTGACCCTATTGAGTCGAGTAACCGGCATTACGAGCGTGTGTTTGTTCCTGATATTTACATTATATAACTCTACAATAAAAATAAACGTTCGGCACCGTGCTACATATATACATATATACATGTATACATATAATAATAAGTCGAATCTACTTAGATAAATAACCTTTAAAGAGTTTTAGACTTATATCTATATAGACATGCAAAGCTGTTTATTAATACTATGGCGCGTAAATCGTGGAATTTAATCGGAATATTTCTCAAATATATTAGCTTATTCGATATTTTTTTATTTATTAATAACAAAAATAGATCATACTCACTCAGGTCATATTTTAAAAATTTTAAATCATCGAGTTATCTGTCCCGTTGCGAGCGTTAACCGAATAAACCAACTATTAGTTAGTTTCAGGAACGAGTAAAAATTTAGCGAAGTGGAAATTTTAAAAATCTTAATTTCGTATCTCTGCTTCTGATTTTAAAATAAATCTAAAAATAGGATAACTGCATAATTGAATTTCGTGTGGTTTCTTGCGCTAAATTCGATATTGTGTATACAATTTGAAGCAATTCAACAGCCGAACAATTTCCATACAAATGTATTCTGTTAACTTAGTAAAGTGAAAAAGCACATGCAATTGTTTGAACACTCATGTCATATTTTCAATAGTCATACACAATAAATTGCATTATAAATTGATTAAAACTATTATTAATTTCATTAGGCGTTACTTTGCGGAATTACTTTATAATAGGGTCAGAAAGTTAATTCGCTGAGATCCGCATGAAAAATATAAAATAGCGTCAATTACTTATTTTGCATGCGGATCTTAGCAAATTAACTTTCTATTAAAACTATAAATAAATTAAAACTAAAATAATCTCAAAATAAAAACGGAAGAAGTATGGTCGCTCCAACTTGATTGCAATACTATCTCAGGTAAAGAAAGTTAGAAATTTTCCGAAATTATATTGTATCATCGCTAATACGAAAGTTCTTTCAAAAGTGCATGACGTAAGGTCCTAAGTGCATTCGCCACAAGTGTCAAAAGTAGTCTGGTAATTAACTGACGAGTCTCTTGCGACTAAAGGCTGACAACTCCGCCGTCTCGCAATTGATCTGGCTAAACTTTGTGAAACAAAGATCGAACTTTTGTATTTAAGAATAATAACTAACCGACAAAATTTTTTTTCATTGGATGAAGTGATGAAACGAGCAAATCGCTCACCTGATGGTAAGTTCAACGTCTACCCATAACAAAACCGAAACCCAGTAATATTTGCATACTACTGCTTCGCGGCAGAATAACTCGCCCTGGGGTGGTACCTACCTACACGGATTCCTGCATAGAAATCCTACAACCAGAAAAAAAAATCATTCATTCATTCAATCATTGCATGTGGCATACCAGAAATAGCCAACAATGTTAAGTACCTGGGCGACCGATTTCGACCGTCATTTTTCGAGTTTGCCGAGCGAATGTGATAACTTAACGCTGAAAAAGTTGCTTATATTCATTTCAAATAATACATATTGAGATAATATGTAAATTTTATCAAAATCGTTAGTGACTTTTCTGTGCAAAATCTTCAAGAAAGATAATATACGAGGGTGGATTGAAAAGTACACGGCCTAACCAAGAAAATAAACACATACTAAATCAGTTATATTTTTATTTTTCTACATAATCACCATCAAGTTCAATACACTTTTGCCACCTCCCCTTCCAAGCATTTAGACCGTTAAAAAAAATGATTCTTCCTTAGAGTCCAAATATGCGTCTACAGCTGCTTTGACCTCGTCGTTTGTCGAAAATCTTTGACCTCCCAAGTGCTTTTTTAGGTTAGGGAACAGAAAGAAGTCTGATGGTGCCAGATCAGGTGAATACGGCGGATGCGGTAACAGTTCAAAGCCACAGTTGTGAATTCCAGCCATTGACTGTACTGACGTGTGAACACGGGCGTTATCTTGATGAAACAGGACTTTTCTTCTGAGCATTCCTCGACGTTTTTCTTTTATTTCCTCTCGTAAACGACGTAGTAAGGTGCAGTAGTAATCAGAGTTTATAGTCTGACCCCTTTCAAGATAATCAATCATAATCACACCTTTCGAGTCCCAGAATACTGAAGCCATCACCTTATTTGCCGACAAAATCGACTTAGCCTTTTTTGGGGGTGGTGAACCAGGTCTTCTCCACTGTTTTGATTGTTGTTTTGTTTCAGGTGTACAGTTATGAACCCATGTTTCGTCCATAGTAACAAAACGATTCAAAAAATCATCTGCATCGGCTTCAAATAACTCCAAACAGTCGCGTGAAATAGTCGATCGCGTCCTTTTTTGTTCAACTGAAAGCAGTCGCGGAACCCACCTCGCAGACACCTTGTGGAAACCCAACTCGTTGACAATGATGTTTTGAGTTCGTTCATAAGAGATGCCTATAATCTCGGCTATCTCTCTAATTTTTAATCTGCGGTCTCCCATTATTAAATCAAGTACTTTTTTAATATTTTCGTCAGTAGTTGACGTCGAAGGCCTTCCAGAGCGGGGTTCATCTTTCACACTCTCTCTACCACGCTTAAATTCTGCTATCCATTTTTTGACGGATGAATATGACAGAGCACAATCGCCTAATGTACTGACCATGTCATCATGGATGGCTTTTGATGATAGCCCCTTCTTATGGAGGTACTTAATGACGGCACGCTGCTCGATTTGCTCCATTCGCGGAAATTATGACCGATTACTTTGTTAATAAATTTATAAAATCACAACTAATTATCGCACACGTTTCGAACTTCACACAATGAACTAGTCTGAACTGAACTAAATAATGTGGGTAGATTTGATTTTTAGAATTGAATGGATCTGTGTTAGGCCGAGTACTTTTCAATCCACCCTCGTACAAGAGTTGCTCCTTTAATAGTATTGGCTGTTTTTACAGTATAGTGACGCTACCTGCGTAGATTCACATTAACAATATAATAGGTAAATTAAAAAAAATGTTTTAACATATTTTATCGCGTCATTCTTAAGCCACATTTTCTTGCCACTAATAGGTAGTGAGATTAGTTCGATAGTTGAAAAGTTTTAGTTATCAACATTTTTTATTAAATATCAACAATTTAAGTAAAAAGCCATGTGAAAGTGACAAGTTCTACTTTTGGGAACAGTCTCATCTTATTTTTGTACTTGTAATATAAAGGGTAATCAGGTAAGTTTAAGAGATTCTTTATTTCAGAAAGCATATAAGCTGCACTTTATTTAAAACATCATTTATTTAAAATTCGAATCCCGAAAGCCATTGAGTCGAAATAAAAAATGCAAAATGCTTCGTTTTTTTTATTGCTTTTAGCGCGCTTTCTCTCAACAATGGAATACAAACGAGAGCGTTTTCATGGAATGACGTTTTTAAAGTTGGTTTTAAATTAAAATGAATTTAAAAATCTATTAGTATCAGCATAAAGACCTTGCGTCGTCGCATGCCATAATTTTTAATATGGTTTTCTCAATTTAAGCATCGATAAACTTCCTTCAAAGGTAGTTACACAAGATAAAAAATTGGTCCTTCGCCTTCTCATCAAAACATCCAAATATTGAAACATTTAAAAAATGGTACACGAATAGTCAAATATTAGCAACGAATAAAAAAGACAAGATTTTTTCCCGTCATTCATAACAGAATGCAACATTTTTTTAAAATTATTCGTGTTTCTCATTCACTGATTGCTGAACAACAACAAACTCTCGTGTTGTGGTGCAGAGAAATAAAACGTAAATCGTTTTAACAAAACGACCATAAATATGTACTCGAGATGTGAATTGGATCTATAAGTATGAACCACTAATAAAGTTGCAATTAGCGGCGTTAATATTTCCAGTCGTCCAGTGAGGTTAAACGCAGGCGTAGTTCATCATCATCATCATCACTTCAGCCCATCACCACTCCACTGCTGAACAAAGATCTCTCCCACAAATTGCGACAAAAGTTTGTAGCTCTTACTTAACTGCGGGGTAATTTGCCACCAGTTTATTTATCCAGATATTCCAGAAGGATGCTGCTGCCCATCTGGTTTTTACTTTCCCTCTTCCGACTTTTACGACACCCACGGGATGAGATGAGTGGTAGATTCTTTTAAGCTGCCACCACACGGCGTAGTTAAGTCAATAATATTGTGGATGTTGCCACAATATTATTGACTGCGAGACGTTTAATGAAACGTTCTTTACTTTTTAAGATATTAATTTCGAATTAGTTTGTTATGAAGATAATTGTCTTACTATAGCATGTGCACATGTAGTACATTCATGCAATTGAAAGCATCTTTATTGTAATATTAAGTAAAATGTTTAAGTACTGTTACTTGTGGTAGGATTCCTATGCAAGAATCCACCTAAACGGATTCCTACCAACACCACAGTGCCGGTTATTTTGCTGTGAAGCAGTAGTGTGCAAGCATTAGTGATTCGATCTGAAGGGTATTTTGCGTTGATAACTTATACTGATATCTAGAGTAATTTTTAAGCATAAGAACAGATGCCTCAAAGTGAAGGACACAATGTGGTGACTGAGAAATGTCAAGTCAGAAGGTGACGTTGCACTTACCATCCGGTGAACGTTTTGCTCGTCTCGTCACTTACTTCAAAAAAAGTACGTCAACACTGTCTATACTGAACTTTATTAATTATTTGTATGATTTAAATCTAATTACAAATTTAGGAGCGAGTGAAGTTTTTATTTTCTATTTAACTAGACAATGAATCTATTGCCGCATTGAATCTGTGCCGTGTGGTGGCGGCTCGTTAAAAGAATGCTACCACTCCATCTTATCCAATGGATCTCGTAAAAGGCGAGTGAGGAACTGCACTGTGCACCCAATAGCGCATGGTGGCGATGGGCTCACCACCTATCACACCAAGTGCATTATATTGTTTTGGTGAAACGTGGATTGTGGCAGTCATCTGCTTTTGCAGTGAGTACCCAGTCTCTGACTACCCCTTATGGGATACAGTCGTGATCTTATGTATGTATGTATGAATCTATTCCGAAAAACTCTAAAAAAGATATATAGTCTATATTATAAGCACATAATATACCGTGAAAGACAAGTAAGGTTTAAATAATAACAAAATTTTAAATTTATATTCGAAAGTATAAAGAACGAAAATAATAATGACATATATAAATGACAACTAATATCGACTTTTGGCGCCAACTCGAAAATGGCAGTAGTGTTTTTATTTAATTTTGTAATTTCTGTGTATATTTGGAGTTTTGATGTTTAATAATGATAGTTAATTATGCAGCAAGTGCTCCTGAAACTGTAAAGTGATTGGAAAATTCAATTGAAGACCAAAATTGTGCTTTTCGTTTTGTCTCCATCATTCCACCAAATCTTCAGTAAAAGTCAACTATCAATTTACTGTCGATCAAAATTTTAAAGTCTTGCTGCTTGAAGATTGTACAAAATCTTGGATATGTAACTCGACACTGGAATATAGATTATGACTGTTTCCATTAATAAATAAATAACTTATATATCACTCTTGAATGTGAACGCACAACAAGAAACGAACTGCTTGTTAGATACCACGCGATTGGTAAATTTCGTAAATGACATTTCGCTTTCTTTTCTCATCGTGTAGACAGCATAAGATATCTTTCTTCTCCAGCTTTTCAATAATTATTTATTATCTATCGCTACAATTCGTTTAGGCAAAAAAAACAACCGCTATGATTTATTTAAAGGAAACAATAAATAAAATCTTTAAAACACAGTCGCGGTAATTCAAACTATTAATTTAACCGTTTTTGCTTTTATAACTAGTCTTAAAGCAAAGCAATGATAGCACAGTCACGTTCTTTTTGGCGGTGGTAACGCGCGTTGTCCTGTAATTTAAAACAATGCGAAGTTTCAAACATTTCAAAATCCGGCAGAATATTCGCAGCGGAAAAGTTTTTATTCGATTCAGCTTCATCTATATTAATTTGAAGTGTTGGTTTTTCGTAAGAGTGCATTCAGACATCCATCAATATTACGGTCAGACCACGACAAAGCCTTCGATACATTCGAACTTTGGGCGATGCCACCTGTCTTTTGAGATGATTGATTGACTGAATATCGACGCACTCAAATTCTAGTACTGTAAAGCTACGATGAATATGTAACGAATCCCGTCTAGGTAGGTACCACCCCTTATGTCTGAGCACTGAGAGCTAGTTTAATCACTGCACGCACATCACATATGAGACTTAAGAACTGATGTCTCTGGGGGACGGGCGCAATGTTCTGCCACACGGAAAGGTTCTGGGTGATACAGAATTTGTTATAGGCAAACGTTGCGCTTATCATGATGAGAATGTTTTGTTCGTCTCGTCACTTTATCCAATAAAAAAACAGTTACGATAACAATAAAATTACAGAAATGTGTAATTGTTTACCGCTGAATAAGCAATGGTCTGCTAGCTGAACTGATCCACTACATAACTAACCCTCTATTTGCCGACGACATAGCCATTATGGTAAGTTCGTTTTGGAGACAGGAATTGCACTTGACAAACACCCAGATCCGGATCAGCTAGCTGTTGGCTATATTTGAGTTATACGAGTGGTTATCGAACGCCAACTGAGTCGACTTCATTAGATGAAGCTGCGACCTGCTCAGCATTTCGTGAAGTCAAACTTTTTGTTGCACTGTTGAAAAAGGCTTTTTTCAGAACTTGTGATAGATTGTAATCATTATTATGGTCAATATAACAACATTAAAGGTAAGTGCAGAGCCATTTATCAATATCATAAAATAGCTCGATTCGTTGGATGATAATACCCTTTGGGAATGAGATGTTTCTAAATATTAATTATTCACGTGATCATTTCTTTATAATAGTATACCATAACAATGGAAAATTAAAAAAAAAACTACTAAAAAGAGGATACCTGCAGTTTCCCGCGCCTGTTTTTTCTCCGGACAGAGAAATCTCATTAAGAAACGATGGTAAAAAGTGTAAAAAATTGACGTTTTATAAACAAAATTTAAAGTGTATATATATTTCATTATTAGGTGTCTTTGTTAAAAAAAAAAACAGTTTTTTCGCCATAGTCGAGTACGTGAGTCTCAAACGAAAAAAAAATATAATTAGGCGAAGTAAATGTTCGTATCTGAGGTAATCTCGAAAAGTACTCATCCGATTTCAAAAATGGCTTTAAAAATATTTAGAACGTACCTCCAGAGGACAGAGAGACAAAGGCTGGTGTTGAAGTAATTGCAGAGCTTAAAAAGGTCTATAACGAAGTCCGCGACGACATACGAGGGGTGATCCAAAAGTAATGATAATCAGTTATTTCTAGTGCACACAAAAATACAAAAAAATTTCAGTCACTTACTCAGTTAACCACTAGTTCAGGGAAAAAAAATCATATAAATAGGCCACGATTCCCGGGAGCTACATTCATTTGAATACGGACTGTCAAGGAGTGAACATCAAAATGGAAAAACACGAAATCAGAGCTGTCATTAAATACCTCTGCTTGAAAAAAATGTCTACCAAAGACATACACAGCGACTTGGTGGAAACATTAGGGGACTCTTCTCCTCCATATTCCACAGTTGCACGCTGGGCTAAGGAGTTTAAGTTGGGAAGAACATCGACGGAAGACGAACACCGCGAAGGACGCCCATCGACGTCCCTCACTGAAGAAAATGTGAAAAAAGTTGAAGAAGTTGTATTGGAAGATCGAAGAGTGACTATCAGGCATGTAGCTGAGGTCACAGGGATCTCATATGGCAGCATTCAAAGAATCCTTGCGAACGAATTGCATATGAGAAAGGTCTCCGCGCGTTGGGTACCGAAAATGTTAAACGACGAGCAAAAGAAGAAACGAGTCGACATGTCAAGAGCAAATCTCGAAAAGTTCCAGGCAGACAAGGATAATTTTTTGTCACGTTTTGTGACCATGGACGAGACCTGGATCCACCATTTTGATCCTGAAACAAAACAACAATCGATGACATGGAAACGATCCGATGAACCGACGCCGAAGAAATTCAAAGTGTCAAGCTCAGCAGGGAAGGTTATGGCGTCTGTTTTTTGGGACGCTGAAGGAATAATCATGGTGGACTACTTGGAAAAGGGGGCCACTATTACAGGCTCCTACTATGCAGAACAAATAAGAAGATTGCGGGAGGCTATTAAGGAGAAAAGGCGAGGCAAACTGCGGGCTGGAGTGCTGTTCCATCAAGACAACGCACCGGTTCACAAAGCTGCAATTGCCATGGCTGCCATTCAGGAAGCGGGCTTTGAGCTGGTGGAACACCCCCCCTATTCACCAGATCTAGCCCCCAGCGACTTCTATCTCTTTCCACGACTCAAGGAACACCTCCGAGGCAAGAAATTTGACGATGATAGCGACGTGATGGCCGCGGTTGAGGACTTTTTTGAGAGTCAAGATAAAGATTTTTTTTCTAAGGGAATTTTAGGATTAGAAAAGAGATGGACTAAATGTATAGACTTGCTAGGAGACTATGTTGAGAAATAAATTTATTTATTTATTTTATTCATTGTGTTTATTATTGATTATCATTACTTTTGGATCACCCCTCGTACCTATATCTATAAAATCACAAACCGTGTGGTAGCTTACGAGAATCTACTGCCCCATTTCATACCGTTAAGCAGTGGACTAGTGATAGGTTGAAGTGATGATGATAATGATTAAATCACAAATTGATAAAATACGATTTAAAAATGTAAAATAAATAGTTTGGACGTATAGTTTAGATTTTACGATCGTTGTTTTTGCAATAACAAAATAAATAAGCGTCCTACTGAACATTTGTTGAAATTATGAATATAGTTTGTCCCGTTTGCGTTCCTAAAATATTCATATAAATTAAAATATAGCATCATGGTCAGCTTTTTATTTTTGGTGTGACATCCCGAGGATTCCAATGATTTGGACCTGCGCAGACATCTTTCAAACGGCTGCAATTTCCTGTGAAAACATCGTCTGCGATGACTATTAATAAGTCCCAAGAACAAATATTCTTTGGTTCGAATCGACCTACGAAAAAAACTCTAATGGCAAAAATGTTGGTTTATCAAGTGTTGAAACTCCAGAGATTACATTTCGTACCGAGAACCATAGATAAGAACAGAAATTACAAAATACAAAAGAATGGAATATAGAACCGCAAAACAACTACATTATAAAAGAATCACGAATGAGATTTAAACAAAAAAAAACTTAGTTTCGAAAGTGATAAGAAAAATTATTTTGATTTTTTAATAATAGCCGTAAACTGAATTCCAGGCGATGTATGCGACACAGCTGGTATGCTTAATAAAGCGTCCGCAGGCCACGTGACCGTTGGTACAATTAGAACCTATGTTTAACAACACTAATCTGAACGCAGATTAGTATGATGGTATTGTTGATTATAGGAGTAAATTAACAATCTAGAATACTTGCGAATGGTGACGTAACGGTAAAGTTCATAATTACAGAACGCTGTCTTTAGATAGCCGAGTGACGTGCGGCTAACTGGGTCCGCCGCAATTGTCAAACTACCTCGCCTTGTAATTAGCAGGCATGTGATTGAAAAGCGGCAACGCAGTCACCTTCAACTTGGCCTGACTTGCCACCTGACAAAATTGTAGCTCCTCCTGCGAAGCCAGCAAGTAATTATCTTTCTGGAAATTCTGTTCATGTATTACATATATTATCATCATCATGTATTACATTACATTAATGAAGCTAGTCTCCAAAATGTTATATACTTAAGTCATCATCATCATCATTTTAGCCTATCACTAGTCCACTGCTGAACATAGGACTGCCCCATAGATTGCCACAAAAGTTTGTAGTCCTCATTTTGGAGGGATTTTGCCACAGTAGCCACGCTTGGCAGGCGGTTTGGCAGGATGAGATGGGGTGGTAGGTTCTCTTAAGCTGCCACCACACGGCGGATATATATTAATTACTTAAGTAATTGTATAAAATAGCGTTACACATACACACTTTCGGATTTATGATGAAAAATAAGCATCTCTAATATAGCAGATATAAAGTCTCAAGTTACTGTCGACTGAAAGGAACAGCAGCGTCTAAGGTTCAAAGTGCCAAATGCAGCCATTGTCACTCAACTTGGCAATTCATAGACGTAATTATTACTTAATATGGGAGAGGCCAATGTCTAGCAAACGTATATAGGCTCTAGAAGATAATGATGACCTTTCTGATATTAATTTTACTAGTGGTAGGTTTTCTATGCAGGAATCCGTCTAGGCACCTGCCGCAGGGTGTTTCGGACCGAAGGGCACTGAGAGCTAGAGTCATTACTGGCCACATGAGTCTGACGAAGAAGTCCCAGGATGACGGGCGCAATTTGGTGCCAGTTACAAATGTTCTGGTTACACAGCATTTGTTATCGGCAGACGTTACACTTACCATCAGATGAACGTTTTTCTCGTCTCGACATTTGCTCTTATGGTGTTCTCCTAGCCGATTTCGACCACGGCGACAACTTCCGAATACTGTCGAGAGCCATCAACTGCGCAGGAGATATTATAGTGCCAGAAGTGTACGCGCAAACACAGAGGCACTCACTCCTCCCAACCTACCCGCGCCCAATGTAACGCTGATGCGATAAGATCGGAGGTAGGCTAGGATGCAGTGTCAGAAACACGGGGACAATCACAACACAACCAGACCCGAAAACCAACAATTTGTGTTTTAGCTCAAATGTTGGCTCCGGCTGGGATTCGAACTCAGGACCCGCGGCGTAGAAGTCAGGTACTCTGACCGCTAGGCCACGCTGTCGTCAATTTTCTGTCTTCTTTCTTATCTTATCTTTCTGTCAGTTCTCTTATAAAAAAAATATAAATCGCGTATCGTATTATACAAACAAAATGCAAAGTAAAGTTAACGTTTGATTGTAAATTTCGAATAGTAACGTAATAATATAAGAAATATCGGTAAACTGCAACATTCAGTCCCAATTCCCTTAATTTTTTGTTAGCATCCCGTTTTATTTATGATTACAAATCGCGTTAAACTAACTAATTGTTTTATTTATAACAAACAAAACCAAACATTAAAAGGAATACTAGATCGTTTCATCATGATCATCATCATCGTTTCAGACTATCACTAGTCCACTGCTAAAAATAGGCCTAAACATAACGTTAATGAAGCTAGTCTCCAAAATGTTATATACTTAAGTCATCATCATCATCATCATTTCAGCCTATCACTAGTCCACTGCTGAACATAGGACTGCCCCATAGATTGCCACAAAAGTTTGTAGCTCTCATTTTAGGGGGATTTTGCCATAGTTGTCACGCATGGCAGGCGGGTTGGCAACCGCAGTTTATTTATTCAGATGTTCCGGGAAGATGCTGCTGCCCATCTCCTGGTTTTTATTTTCCCTCTCTGTTACGACATCCACGAGATGAGATGGGGTGACAGATTCTCTTAAGCAGCCGCCACCACACCGTCTAGGTAGGTACCACCCCAGGGCCAGTTATTCTGCCGTGAAGCAGTAGTGTGCAGACATTACTGTGTTTCGGTTTGAAGGGCACTGTGAGCTAGCGTAATCACTGGGCATATGAGACTTAAGAACATATGTCTCAGGGTGATGGGCACAGTGTAGTGTCACACAGAAATTTTCTGGGTGGCACAGCATTTGTTATGGGCAGGCGTTGCACTTACCATCAGGTGAACGTTTTACTCGTTTCATCACTTTATGCAATAAAAAAAAATACTTTTCATCGATTGTAATGCACAACAAAAAACATAACAAACAAACTAAAACATGAAATAATGAAAACAGCATTTAAAAAAAGCGCACGCATATCATTAAACGTGACAGAAGAGAAGCTTAAATTATTAGAAATTTAATTTAAATAATAATGAACTAACAAAAATCTCTCAACGCGCCCAAAGGGTTACTTCAAAAAATATATCACATTATTAAGGTCGCGCTTCAAAAAAAAAATTAAAAGATCAAGCGCGTTGCACTACGTTCGAAAGTATATGTAATCCGCCGATATGAATAAACTTGTAGACGTTTTCATGAACGAGTCAGAATTCAATTTCAGCTTCAATAGCCTTTCATGCAAAGAGTACAAATAGTACACACTGCCGACTTTATGGTTCAAGATATGATTTTTTTTATTACAAACTATTTTGATTTTATTGCAAACGACAAGTGTTCAATAAATTACAATTTCAATCAATAATTCGCATTTTGTGTTCTAACCTTTACGTGTCTAAGAACATAGAAAAAGCATTTATGTGCATGATTGTATAATTTTCAACTACAACTACGTGTAACGGGGAGAACTGAACGGTGTAAAAGCACTTACGCGCATGATTATATCATTCCCTTATCCCTCTATAGGCTCTACGTAGCGCTGGATCGACTACGATTAACTAGTGATGTGTCAACTCGATTTACTAACTCGAGTTAACTCGAGTTGGGCTTAGCTCGAATCAACTGGAGTTGAATTCTCTCTTAAATCGAATTGGAATTGGCGCTGTAAATAAATACCTAAATCATAGCGAGTACGCGATTGACGCTTTCCCATTCTTACGTTTCGTTCGTTGTGTGCGAGCTTGTGGCGCGAATTTTACCGGTTAAGCAATTATAATTTCCCCGATAAGTATTTATTAAGAATCTGTTACAATTTTTTTATATTGTTGCGAAGCTGAGTCATGAAACTTCTAAAAATAAAAAATAAATACTTAGTTTTATCCAGTTAACTCGTATTACGTAACTCGAGTTCAGTTCGAGTTACATTAATTTTAACCCGAGTGAAATCGAGTCGAGTTTATCCCGAATTGGCACAACTCTACGATTAACACGAATCGTCTTAAGCCGGCTTACATGTCCCCCAGTTCTATACTGAACTATAACGGTAGCCGAAATATGATTTGAGTTTTAGAAATTGATTAATTTCGAACTTCAGCGCAATGGTGATCGACTACAAAGTTAAACGATAGAATGGCTTAGATCTATAAGTTGTGGTAAACCCGCTAAAGAAAAAAAAAACGTGTAAAAGGTTCTAAAACGTAGTCACTCAAATTAAGGCGCTCTTTTTTCCTTATACGAGTACACTACTATTACAACAGCCAATGAAAAAACGATGGTCATAAAACGCCAAAAAAATGAGTTATAATTTTACAATTTTTTCGCGGTTAGCATACTAAAGAAACATTAAATCTTTTGAAGTTAGCGTACTGTATCGTATCGTCAACTACTACTACGTATTTGCAAATTAAAATGGAAAAGTAAACGAGAAATTTTCTGAATTCAATAAGCCGCTATATCGCATGTCCACGTCTAAAGGGCGATTAAGAGATTTTTTCCAGGCATTGGAAAATATGAAATCCTCTTTGAGTTCCAAAAACGAAAAGCTAAAAGTTTTAGCCATTCGAGCAATAGATTCTCAATGAGAAATTATTAAAGCGTGCGCGCTATGGCGATATTTAGATTAAAATAAATTCGATCCTTTATCACGAATAAATAAACGTTGTTTTTATAAATATGGGTATGCTATCGAATTGTCGAACGCTTAGCAGCCATCATACCTGCACATTTGGTTAAGATCCCTGCGGAAATCTTTTGTCTTAACATTTCTCCAATATTATAGTATAAGTGTTACTACACCAGCTTAGAGAAATATAGAGTGGATGCCTGAAATACGTCCTACGCAGATGACATCAAGTCCGATTGGAAACTGGAAGCTGGCTCCGAGTTTCAACCTCGGTCTCCTAAAACAGTTTTTAAGATGTCTAATATTGACACTGGAGCCTTATGGAGCAACAGTCAAAAATTAGTCTGGGGACAGTATAACGACAGTTTAAAAATATATTCCACGTATTCTAAATTTAACAATTAGCATTAGTAAAGTTTCAATTCACATGAACTTACTTATTTCTGGCGGTAGATTTTCTATGCAGGAATCCGTCTAGGCACCTACCGCAGGGTGTTTCGGTCTGAAGGGCACTGAGAGCTAGTGTAATTACTGGACACATGATACTTAAGAAAAAGTCAAAGTTTGACGGGCACCCAAATATTCTGGTTACGCAGCATTTGTTATCGGCAGATGTTGCACTTACCATCAGATGAACGTTTTGCTCGTCTCGTCACTTTCTTCTATAAAAAAGGAACATTGTTGCGCCGCATTTAAAGAAAAAGCGACAGTGAATATTACTACAACACTCGTGAATACAGACAAGTGCTTAATGCACTTTATTTTAATATTGCTTCCAATATAGAGACAGCGTTCGGTTTTGCTTTAAGTGTTTTATATCAAAACTGAGGCAGTGTATAATTAAAATACTATTAGTAAAATTTGAAGTATTCGATTAAGCGCATAGCACTGTCTAAAGTCAAACGATATCTATCGTATATGAGAAACTTACACATAATTACATAGTGCAGTCTTTAGATAGTTATCGGTACGATGTGAAGTTCTAACTCTATCTACAGCTAATGTTAAACTCACTTGATAGGAGCGTTCCGGCGAGCGAACGTCGGCTAAACAACCATCTCGAACATGGACTGTTATCCATTTTTTATCAACTTAGACATACATAAAAGGCTTGACTGTATCACGCATTTTCCCATATAAAGGGTAGGCAGAGATTCCACCCGTAGCCCACTTTTAGCCGGCGCCCGAAACGAGACGTGACGAGTAGCGAACAACATCACCGCCATTTCGGTACAAGTCAAAAAATTCTTACACCCCACTGCGTTCCCACAGAATATAGTGACAGCATTGCATATTCTGGTATTATTCTGCGTGCATAAGGGCTGACCGTCCAATACCTTAGTCGCCTCTTACGACACCTCGGTAGGAAATAAGTAGGTGTTATTCTGCTCTCCCGGACAACCAATGTAACCAATAAGGGTTAGTAGCCAATGTGGGTTACTTCAAGTAGTCGTTTACTAGAGAATAAATGTAATAATAATTTATTCATTCAAATACACTTATAAAACCAACAATCTATTGTTAGTATTTTTCTTTTCATATCAGCCAATAAAATGTATCGAAACAACAAATAAGCAGTTCGATGGGTTTACTAGTAGCCATCGAAGAGTTCCGTAAGCCTCCATTATTAAATCTGTTCGATTTCACAGAGTATTGTGTTCTCAACAGATTGCATATGCATATTTGTAAAGGAATTAGTATAAAGACTGGATATGATAAACTTGTTTTATGAAAATCAACTCCATAGATTTCTTTATTTTATTTGAACACAAGAGAAAATTATTTATTTTTCAACTTTAAAAATGAAAAATTGTCAAACGTCATTTTTTTTACAATCTCCCACCGTTGGATGATGAGGATCTCAAAAAAAACTCCGCAGGTATTCTCAGTTTTGTTAATTTTTATATCTTAGTCAAAAGTACATTATTATTAAATTTACAAAGAACAGTCTCATAGAAAACCAAAGTACGCTCCATGACAAAATGTTAGACAAAGATTCAATAACAAATGTTTAAATGCATTCCAAACTCGAGCAGACCAGCCTCCACCAATAGCACCTCTTAACAATGCGACGCATATCTGGCACCCATCGCTCTCTTCGACCATAGTCAAGGGAAGTAAAAAAACCATACAGTCACACCTTTTTCCGCAAAAGTTCGTAGTATTTTGGAGGGATTTTGTCGTAGTTGCCACGCTTGGAACGCGGGTTCGCAAACGCAGTTTATCTATTCAGATGTTCCAGGAAGATGTTGCTACCCTGCTGTTGAGAGGGAGGATAAAAAGTAGATGATCTGCTATTTATTCTCCCTCACTCGACTTTTACGACACCGAGGGAATGTGATGGGGTGGTAGATTCTTTTAGCTAGCCTGTTTACCTATATTCAATTTGCCATTTTATTCTCTGTACGTCAATTTTCTGCTGAGAGATCGGACTTAAAAGAGGTCCTTTCGACTTTACCCATCGATATCTTAGCAACTAATGTACTGTACATTGAAGGACGGTTTAAAAAACGTAGTAAATTCTCTAAAAAAAATTTTTTCTGTATCTTCTTGCATGCCTTCCCGTAGAGTCCGATTGTCAAATTTATTTTTTAGGAAGTTTAGTAACACCTATTGCATTTTGCTATATTGTTATATAGCTTTAAGAAAGTCACGTCACCCACAAAAAGAAATGGGGCAATAATTCACTTACAACGCCATCCCTCAACTTACTTCTTTGATTAATATCATAAAAGTTTATTTTTGTTCACCACTAAAGGAACATGTGTACGTGTGCCTTTGTATGTGTGTGTGTATATATATATGAATCCAAGTTCTTATCAGTACCAAGCTCGACGGAATACCTGCGTAATTCGCGCTAAATACGCTGCTATGTTTCAAAGTCAGTCAACCAAAAAGACCCAATTACTGATTATGGGGCGACATGTTAGTCGTCAGGATTAATAATGCACCGAGCTCTTGATTATTTGTTGGGGATGTATGTAGATGGGCCGTGTGCTCGTTAGTTAGCCATACTTTCATAAAAATGATAGTTCAAACCACAGATATGGAATGTTCAATAGCATTTTTTATTTATTTTTAAACTCCAACCGAGACTGTAGAAAATTGGAAATATGTCGAGATTTTGTTTCAATTTTTGTGTTCGTTGTGCAGTAACGTATTTTGCAGTAAGTTAATGAACTGCCATATGTTTTGCATGTAAAAATAATTCGCAAACCATTTTAATAACATGTTGTTCGGCAGAGTAGAAAAGCACCTACCTCTTTCCTACCGAGGTGTCGTAAGAGGCGACTAAGGTATTGTACGGCCAGCCTTTATTCGTACAGAATAACAAGGAGTGACTGTATGTATGTATGTTTAATAACAAAATATTTAAATATAATAAACCGATTGTTTTGGAACTTAAATAATTTATAACTAGCTTACATTGGACAAGTAGACTACATTGTAATTTTCTGTTTCTTATAAAACCTACCACCGGCATTAAAATTAGCATCTATAGAGAACCACCAGTCAGGTACCACAATCAGGCAGGTACCACCGCAGTGTCAGTTATTCTGCCGTCAAGCAGTAGCACTGAAATCTAGTGTAATTCCTGGGCATATGACACTAAAGAACTGATATCACAGAGCGAAATATTCCGGGTGACACAGCATTTGTTAGAGGTGGACGCTGCACTTGCCACTCTGTTTTTTCTCCTTTTTGTCTCTCTCTCTCTCTCTCTCTCTCTCTTTCTGTAAGTGGTCACAATTATCGAAAGACAGAAAGAAACGGAAAGAGGGTTACATAAAAATGTTAATTACAGCCCCTGTCTACGTTACCGCCTTATACCAAAAAACCAGTATTACCTGACAACAAGTAAACGGCCGTCAACGGACATCCGCTACACCAGAGATATTGCGGATACGATGCCGGTCTTTGAGGAGTGACCACAAACCACGCCACTGATCCACAGACATACCGTAATTTTTTCTTATAGCTTAAGTGACGAGACGAGCAAAACGTTCAACTGGTGTTAAGTGCAAAGTCTACCCATAACAAACGCTGTGTTTGCTGGCACTACACTGCGCCAGTCACCCAGCGATATATTTGTGAATATTTATTTTTATCAATTTACGAAGACGTTTTCGTACATCTATCTACAAGAGGCGTCTTGTTTTGTTCTCTTCACTCTGAGATATCAGTTTTTAAGTCTTCAATGCTTAGTATTTACACTAGATGTAAGTGCTCACACTTATTGACACTGCTGTGGTGGTGATTGGATTCCTGCATAGGCCTACCAGTAGCTAACTTCAGTAAATATGTTTGAAATGGTACGATGGAGCTTTATTTCATAAAAAAAAATCTGTGATCATAATTGTGTACATGTTTACCGGATTTGCAAGACTCTTAAGACAAGATTAGTTTTCTATTGTACAGCACGATTGGAGATTTTTTTTTAATCTCGAGACAATATATTATATAAAAACTTATTGGGTATCGGTTAATAAGCGATTATTCTACTGCAAGCCCTGAGTAAGCTCAATGTCTGAGCGAGCTAAGAAAATAAACTAAGATGTAACTTTGACGTAACGGGACAGTAACGAGGTAATCGGTTCACTTAATGGTATAAGCAACCTCAATGCATAACGAATTGTGTATCAGACAGAACATGCCTGTGTGGCACCACTCTGCTCTCGTCACCCTGATATGCCCTAATTACATTAACTAAGACTGTCTTTCAGACTGAAACACTCATGTCCGCACACTACTACTGGACTGCAGGATAATGGGCACTGCGGTGGTGCCTACCTACACTGATTTCTGCATAGGAATCCACCACCATTTTCTCTGAATGATGGAGCTCGACACGAGGATATCCTTAGTAGAACTAGTCCCAGTAAGCTTTTTTTTTACATACAATAACCTTTTATATTATTTATTTATTATTTATATTATTTATTTATTTATTTAACATTTTTAAGTGAAAAATAACAAACTCACTAAAACGTTATTGATAATTAAGACTAGGAGCTAAACACAGTTGCCACAATTCGTGGCAGTACGATTAAGTTCAGTATATTTTTCTTTAGTAAGTCTTAATTGGGTAAGTTCAACGTAGCTCTACTAGCGTAAAGACGGGCTATGCTCAAAGTTTATCTGCGTGAATTTGAATTCGGGAATATCTTTAGTGGAACCCAAGTTTCAGTTACTCAGCTTGAAGAGCTGACCAATTTAGGTGAAAACAGTTCTTGCGGGTAAACTTTAACCTACAAGTACAGCGTAGAACGAAAGTCCGTTAGATGGAGCGACGGCCTGACTATTGATAGCCTGTAATGATGTTGTTGGAGCCCTAATTATCAATATACACAGAATTTATAGCGTTAAACATAAGTCTTTTTAGACTCGGTACGGAAGTCTTTATTCTAAATATTCGCTGCGACCGAGACCTGCTCGCTTTCTGGATGTTTCGACTAAGATATGTAGTAGATTATATGTGTCAATCAGATTGCAACTTTCTTGCAAAAAGTGCTGGCGGACTATCCCATCGTGGTTCTCTGAACGACTTAAGAGGACTTTTGTGTCTATGGACTTTCGCTAGTTTTATAGCTTTGCAAAATGTTTAGAGACGATGGAAGAATACGCACCTTGAGGCTAAAATGGTGCTATTTTAGGTTTTCTTTTGAAGAAAAATAATTAGGCTCCCGCGCAAAAAAATTAAAACCCCCAAATACGATTCAAATGGGAAAGTATATATGTATATCATCGATCGGGGTCGGCTTTTTTACGCGCGTGAAACCGCGGGGGGCTAGTGTTGAATGATAGTAAGTCTTTTTTAAATGTTGTTGCACGCCTATTATTGGGTGTTTGACTCGACCGATACTAATCCACGTGAACTATTGTAACATCCGTTGGCTGTGTCTATAATAAATAAATAGATTTTGATGCCTTGGGAAAGAGTCGAAACCCACGTGTTACTGGCGATTTTAAAGGATATTTATGTCAGAGGCAGCGAAATCAGATAAGTGTATTAAATATGAGTCCCTAAGTAAAGTCTAGGTATTTGCTCTAAAGCCGATCAGTCATGGTGTCATCGCCGTAGATTCTTTGTAGGGATTCTTTTCTTCTCACAAAGTTCGATTTAACGAAAAAATGCAGACTGCGTTCATGGCCTTATATCAGGAGAATACTTAAAATAATTTTAGGATAATTTTGATTATGGTAAATATATTATTACATTTAAATTATAATTACTAAAACATAAAATGATTGTTTATTGTTCAGAGGTTTAGAAACTTCTTATTCACTAAAAGTTGCTTAAAATAAAAATTCGTAAAGATGACATTTTTAACTAATAATGCACACTAATAAAAATAATTTTTTTATGAAAACTTACAGTTAAAACGGCTATGTTTTATTATTCTTTAGTAAAATGTAATGTTTAAAATCTAATTTATGGCAATTTCTTAAATTAAAAATTAATGAATAAATAATTTTAAAATGCCTTTTTGGTAAAAAAAAATATTTTTATTTCTTTACTTATAGTAAATAGTTGGAATGAAAAATTTAAATATATTAATTAAACGATAATGTATGCTATTAAATACCATAAAATATTGTAACTTATCTGTAATAAACCTGATAATAAAAATCATTCTTTAGGTTTTTGCTCCTCTAAATAAATCTAATAATAAAAACTGATCTTCACATACCTGAAACTCCGGCGGCGGCTCTATGGCAGTAAGAATGACCTTCCCCGGTCCCTTCTTCACCGTGTTAAAGAAATCATCGCACATACGTTCGGGGGTCTCGGTGGACTCACATAGGGACAGCGACCTCTCATCAAAGTCGCTCTCTTGTAACTGCATACAAAACATTGTCTAAGTATATAAGTCCGATTAATTGGAAAAAATATATTTTTACAAGCTGCCTAAGCTATATTAATTTAATGTCATTCAGTTTAACCACGGAAAAAAATATTCAAGTAAGTTCAATTTAGTTCGCGCTGATCACACGTCACGCGCGCAATACTGCAGTCCGTCCGTTAGGGTCCGCTAGCGGAGACTGGTAAGCAAGGACTAAGCAAATACGCTCCAGCGTTAATCTCAATTAAAACATGAAGCGTGTTAATGATTCTGTGACGGAGCTCCAAATGTAATCAGACGCGAGCGCTCCGCACCACGGTGGAGCAGCGTATTGACCTAAGCTCCAAATCCTCGCATAATGCGTGCATCTGCACGCCATGTATGTTATTACGTCTACTCAATGCTTGTGAACGGACGCGTTCACGACTAGTGCACACAGTATATCTATCCTATTACTGAAATTATGTATACTCACGCCTAACAACCCAAGGGATAGTAGAAGGAGCAAACAGACTGTTATAAAGGATTAATAATAGATGTCTACTATAAGAAAGCATTTGAAAAAATGTTTATAACTTGCAATAATAGTACTGACATTGTAGGCCTATTGTCGTAGTGCAAAACTTAAATAAAGCAGTGTTCTCTATTAAATATATGTACGAAGGAAAAAAGGAATTGTTAATATATTTTAGGCTTTTAGGTAATTGTTTATAGAAATATTTGATTTTAATCTAAATTTTAAATATTCAGTTTGTTGTCAATTAAAAGGGATGAATAACATAACACTAACACTGAATATGTAGAGTTCACAGATTTTCTAAATTTGAGTCTGCTGTTTCCAAGGCAAACTTCTCTAATAACTCTGATATACAACCGAGTTGATAGGATACCGAGTAAACTAGTTAAATCGGGACTCGATGACCCGTTGCCTTACTTATTTCCAGAGCGAACATTCCGGTAAACTAATCCCGTGATGGAACTAACTCTGTTTTGCCTAAGACAACAATTTTCGAGCTTGGATGTTACAAGACAGTTTTGCACTGTAGTCCGGCAGGTTCGTGCGCGAACTTCCTGCGGGTCGACAGACGTTGGACGAGGTAAAGGTGACACGTCCCACTAGTGCCCGGATATATATAGTTTCGGTGATGTAATTGCTGTTAGCCCTTTTGGCTTCATCGGATAATGCCCGGATACACATTTAGTGAACCGTAGTATAGTACAGCAGATATTTCCTAATTATAACTACTATTTACTGGGGGTATCATACCTATGAAGGAATATTCTGGGTAGGTACCACACCAGGGCGAGTTATTCTGCCGTGAAACAGTAGTGTGCAAACATTACTGTGTTTCGGTTTTAGGACACTGAGAGCTAGCGTAATCTACCACCCCATCCCATCCCTTGGGTGTCGTAAAACATCTGAATAAATAAACTGCGGTTGCCAACCCGACTGCCAAGCGTGGCAGCTATGGCAAAATCCCTCCAATATAAGAGCTACAAACTTTTGTGGCTATCTATGGTGAGGGCCTATGTTCAGCAGTGAACCTGTGATAGGCTGAAACGACGTTTCAGGACGGGCGTAGTGTGGTGCACAGAAATAGATGTGGGCATAGGGATAGATAGGGTGGCACAGCATTGCTATAGGCGGACATTGCACTTACCATCAGGTAAACGTTTTGATCGCCTCGTCCCTTTCTCCAATCAAAAAAATATCTGGCAAGTACGTGTGCGACCGTCCCGCGGCGGACTACAGAATTTGAGTATGTTTGAGCTTGCAACGATTGGCAGAATTAATAGAAATAAATAAAACATGCAACAAAAATGACGGATGCATTAAGATATTTGACAAGGGAAGAAAAACGTGTGCGACGAAATAATGACCGGTGAAATGTTAAATGGATAAGGTGCTGACATGATATCAGAATTCTCGCAAAAAAAATAAAACAGAAGATTTTTGTTCCTCCACGACTTCACAAAAGATATACCAGTAATTCCTCCTTATACCATTCCACTGACAAACACAACAAATAATTTATAAACCTATTTAACAAATGTCACAATGGACTTAAAAGTAGATTTAGCGATTAGCGAATACATTGGGTGAAAATAATCTTTGACTTATGTTTTAACAGAAATATTGTATTGTATCGGTTTTTATTATCTATAATTAGCTTTATTTTTTTATTAACTACTTCATCCTAGTTGCACAGTAGGTTATAGTTATAATACAATTGTTTCATAATTTCCTTTTTTATAAAATACTGTTTGTTTAAATGGATTATATATATATATATATATATATATATATATATATATATATATATAAATATATATATCGCTGCAGTGTAGACCCTAGCCTAAATCAACATTTTATCACTATTTCATTTTATATACTCGTCCTTTATCGCAAAGTTTAGTCTTAAAAGCAATAAAATGACACTTTGCAAAGCCTTGCTCTACTGATATTTTATTCATGTGCACCGTCCATTGAAAGTGTCAGGCATTTACAGGTAATAAATTCCCCGGCGTAATTTGACTGTATCGAAGCTGACAGTGTATTATACCTTATTTTTTTTTAATTGACATGAGTATACGCTACAAATAAAAATGATTAGGGTGATTATTAATTTTCAGTAAGTTTACTGCGCTCAGCAGTGAGACATTTATAGGCTGTTGTTACTTTACTTTTTTTTTAATTTTAGCCTTTACTAAAACATAAGACAAAGTTAAATACAGTAAAGTAAATATTACTTACAAAGACTACATTACATATTCATACATATACATTATAAATTAATATATATAATAAATAAAAGTAATTTTAAAATTAGCCGTCTGGTAGCGACCTAACAGAATCTACGACCCCATCTCATCCCGTGGATGTCGTTAAACGCGACAGACGGAAATTAAAAACCTGGAGATGGGTAGCAGCATCTTCCTGGAACATCTGAATAAATAAACTGCTGTTGCCAACCTGCCTGCCAAGCATGGCAACTATGGCAAATCCCCCCCCCCCCCCCCCATTAGAACTACAAACTTTTGTGGCACTCTGTGGGGGAGGCTTATGTTCAGCAGTGGACTAGGTATAGGCTGAAATGATGATGATGAAAGATTAATTTTACGAGATAAATTCAATAAACGATCATCGTTTATTGAATTTATTTATAGCAAGAACTTTTTACATTTTACAAAGTATTAAATGAAATCAAAATAATAAATAAAACAGAAAGTATAAAAAATAGATATTAAATCGTTTAAATAATCGCAATTTTTTATTATATTTATCTTCACAAAAAGTAATTGTAAAGTTAAATAAAAGCTTGCAAATCGCAAAGCACACTCGTAACGCTCAGCTTAATACTGACAATAGATAATTCTCGCTTACATTTCATCGCTTATGCTATTTTCTTTATTTCATTACTACCCCCTTTAAGTTATTTATAGTGTTCATGGTGAAATATTGACTTAAGAGTAGAAATAAATAAACCTATTAAATCTGTTTTTGTGAACTTTAAATACATATTATATTTAGAGATATTCCAATTTTAAATTTTGATAAAAAAGTGAAAAATTGTAAAGGAAAAGCATTCATCAAATCACATACAGTATTTAAAATTTGAGAATTAAATAAACTAGATGAGCTGTTTGCATTTTTGTATGTATTCGCTTTTATCGTCTATTTGGCAGTACGTTTGCACAAGTTTGGCAGTATGTTGTTTGATATTTTTTTTCCTTTAGGAGATAAAACTTTTTGTATAAACATTTACGTTCATAGCTTCGCTGAAATGGCTTCGCTATCATTTAAAGTGTAATTTCAAAAAAAAAATAAGTAAACAAGTCATAAATTATGATACGTTCTATGACACAGAGCTAAAAATCTTTTGATGACACAGATAAAAAATATTTTCCGCGCAAAATAAATCGTCAAAACTGTTATCGTAAAATTGGTGGTAAGGACTTAATTTGCCAGTTTAATGGAGAATACAAGTTATTAATTAGTGTGAGTAATTGCTTTTCCATGTCGTGTATCAATCATCGTGTCTATAGGCATCAGACTATCGGGTGGGCAGCACGTTGTGCAACAATGAAATGTCATCAACGTTGAATTAACGTTCAACCTTCCGATAATTGAAACCGGAGGTAATCTGTTAGGCGCAAAATTTACAGAAGCTGTTGCGCTTTCATACAAATTTGTTTGGTACACATGTCGCATTTTTAATAAGCATGCGGACAGAGAGCGATAACCAGAACACAGCGCATGCAAATACACACACATATTTATAATCAGCTATCATCATTTCAGCCTGTCACTAGTCCACTGCTGAACACAGTCCTCCCCCACAGATTGGCAAAAATTTGTGGCTCTCATTTTGGGGGGATTTTGCCACTGTTGGCACGCTTGGCAGGCGGCTTGGCAACCGCAGTTTATTTATTCAATTTGTTAGGTTTTAATTTTCCATCCGTCGACTTTTACGACACCCACGGGTTGAGACGGGGTGGTAGATTCTCTTCAAACGGTAGCACACGGCAAACCGCTATACTTAGTTTAAAGAAGAGAACCTCTTTACAAGATTTTTTAAGAATTATGTTATAATATGGCAATCAATTTTTGTGGCAATCTATTGGGGAGGCTTATGTTCAACAGGAATATGATCGGCTGAAATGATGATGAGGTTTAAGTTATCATATTTTTTGTTACAAAATACGCTTTAACAACAATGAGCCGAACATCCTGGTGAGAACCAGGCGATAGTCACGTAATCGTTGTTTTATCATCGATTTATAATACGTCTTAAAAATTTAAAATAACTGTTATCGTCTGGAAGTGAGTGAAAATTTTATAGAAAGTTTCTCATTACATTCATACATACAGGTCAAACTGTTAAAAACGTGTTAAAATAGTAACACAAGTTCAGTTTAAGCTATCGTACATTCACAAATAAAATTTCTGAACCATTTACAAGTGAGGAGGGATTAGTTACTAAGATAGTATTCGGCACTGTCTGCGGCTTCTCTAGTGAATATCTAGACGACCACACCTATATTAACATTTTTTCATTCGGTCTGATATATTATAAACTTTAGAGAGTTTCAAAGGAAATATCAAATAACGTTCCTGGTCACAATATTTTATTTTATTGATACTTATATAAGGAATTGATACTTATATAAGGAAATAGTTACACTATGAACGTCGTAAATGGATGATTTTAGTAATCTATCGCTATATTATAACACCGACCATAGCTTTATCAACGGTTGTTGACAGTTTTGCGAGTAATATGAGTATATTAAATGGTAACCCTATAAGCGTATTTAAATTTAAAGTGTTAATTTAACTCGCCTGTTGAACTGTGGATCCTAAACTCGAGTCCTGATGTACAACAATATTTGTGCAACACATATGTTGGTTTAAGGGTGTTTTAAGTATGTCCTGTTTCTCAGACGAATAATTAGAAATTCAATACGTTTTACTCACAATAGAGTTCTTATTTTAAATGAATAAAAAACAATTGCAAGAATAATTTATTTAGTAGCAAGGGTAAGACACAATACAGTGCTTAAAAATAGAAGGATGACGGAGATAGAGGCAGCAAACAAAAAAATATACCTCGCACAGGCACGCATCTTTACAAATGCAAATTTCAGCTTGGCAAAGGCTCCTGAGATTTTGTATTCCATAACACATGCATAGACAAAAAATAAACGCTTCAAGATGTAGCGATGCTTTATAAACTGCTCAAGTGATAGTTTAGTGTTATTGATACTGTTATTATACTATTAATATTGGCTTGATGATTTTCAACAATCGTCTGTATAAACTTTATGCATACCAGAGTCTACTAATTTAGATTAGTAGATAATAGATAATAATAAATTAGTAATAATATTGGATTCGAATTCCAGCCACGATCGTAAACGTTTCGATTGTCGTGGAAATGATTATATACTGCGGCATTCCCAACTTGATAAAAGGAGAAATAATGAGAAGCAAGAAAGAGAAGCACTTAAAAAGAGTGGCGGCGTAAGGGAACCTACTCCCCCATCATTTGTTTTTTATTTTATAGAAAATGTTGAGACGAACAAATCATTCACCTGATGGTAATTGCAACGTCTGCCCATAAAAATGGTGTGTCACCTACAACATTCCTGAGCGCTCGTCACCCTGATTCATCAGTTCTTAAGTCTCATAATATTTCATCATCCCAATAATTTCATTAGCTAACAGTGCCTTTCAGACCGACACAGTTATATTTGCGCGCTACTGCTTGACAGCAGAATAACGGCCACTGCGGTGGTACCTACCTAGGAATCCTACCACCCTACACCTAAGGGTAATACCATAAAGATTTTATGGCATTACGACAGGTGGGGAATAACCATGTATATAATCAGAAAGAAATTTTCAAGACCAGTGACGCGCCGCAGCGTTTAGGGAGCACAGTTTTTAATGCCGTAATCCCTAGTCCGCAAAGTAAATGTGGTAATTTTATTTTATTACGATAATATAGAGTACTGGCTAATGCCCGCGACTTCGTTCACGAGGACATAGGTTTTTTTTAATATCCAGTGGGAACAATTTGATTTTCCGGAATAAAGAATATCCTATGTCCGTCTTCAACCTCAAAAGGTTGAAGACGGACTGAGGTTGCAAGCTATCTCTGTGCCAAATTTCGTCAAGATCGATTCAGTGGATGAGCTGTAAAAAGGTAACAAACAAACACAGGGACAGAGAGAGTTACATTCACATTTGTAATATTAGTATCAGTTTTAGATCTTTTTTTTCGACAAAAACACAAACACAGAACATGCATAAGCAAAAAAATAACTAAAAAAGTAGATGCTTACTGCTAATAGTAACTAAGCTGTAATCATTTCGCTACTGCACATTGCATCAAGCTAAAATGGTCACCACTTAGCATATTGTTCCAGTTACAACTACAAATCTTTGTGGCAAATCCTTCCAATTTTGAAGACACTTATGTCCTGCAGTAAACTGCTAAGATGCTGCTGTGGACGATGAATTGTTTAACTTGTAAAAAAAAAACAAAGAATTTGTAAATTGAGAATGAGTAATCATTTTACACCAGTTTTTGAAACAATATTTTCTAATTCTTTTTAAACAACACAAAATATTAATAAATGCAAACTAAATCTATAAGATCATGGTCAAACTATTCACTTTAAAATTATTAAGTTACAGCAACACTGGGTTGTTGATGTTTTTCAGTTATTATTATTTTTGTAAAACCATAACCACAATTATTTCTGCAAAAATTTTACCATTTGCAGAATACATTTTATTGCTGGGGAAATTTAATGTTGTTCTGATAATTTTGCATACTGTGTTGGTTAGTAATCTAAAAAATCTTCATTTCATACATTTTCATTACTTGTTGTATGCTTATGCCCAACAATGGATTTATGACCAGACCATTCTTGAGAAAGGAAACAAGGAAGAACTGACACAGAGCACTCCACTTCCACCCAGTCTTGTGGTTACTACACATAGTGTATATAAAAAAGGTACCCATAAATTTAAAAAATTTGAAACTTTCAGGGCTGACAAGTGAGTCGTTTGGCTTTTGGTATTATACATTGTTTCAGGACACTTTAAAGGCTATTGGGTGCTCGGCCTTATTGAAGAAGAGTCAGAAGATCTGAGGCTGGAGCTGTGCCCAAACTAGATTAGGTCACCAGAAGTGCTGGTGTCTCTCATTCTAATGTTGTAGTGGGCACCACAATTCACACAAACTGTTATCGCTTATAATTTTGCTTACAAAAAAGTTAATCACTTGGCAATCCATTTGTGGCTGAGAATAAGAGACACATCCAGAGGATTGTGTCCTAATATTCAGCATTGAAGAAATTAATCAGAAAAAACATAAGAAGTTTGAAATTTACTTTGAATTAAAAACCTAATTTGGTTGATTTTGACTCAGATTATAATTGTGTCTAATGCAGACATACACAACACAATAGGTTAAGATTTCACCAAAAAAACATAACTTAAAAATTATACATATTGGTGGAGGGGGGGCTTAGGAGAGTAATTTCCCAAAAACCCACTACACCCACTGCTGTACTCTCTGCAAAGGTGTCCGAAAGCAAATTGTTAACAATTTTATTTTAAATAGTTAATAAAATGTTTTTTTTTAACTACACGCAATTAATGCAAACACAAAGAAGTGATAGTACATATCAAAACTCTCTTCAATTAAAGTTTATGAATTAGTAAACTTTTACTTCCTAACCTAAAATACTTTAAAATTACACCTATGGTTGATTTCTGTTAAGCAACAAAAAATAAGGAAATTAAAAACAAAATATCGGAAGGTTATTTAGTATTTATTGCAGTTCTTACGTTGACACACTAAACGCTACGAAAATTCTGAGACTAATGAGTATCTAATGTTTTAATTAGATGCTGCTAATGGCGTATAATAACAACTCACCTCGGACGTGATATGATGCCATCCACTCGCAGAGTCACTTGAAAATGAACCACTTGTAATCAGCAGGCCACTATCTTCACTTAACGGTGGTGCTTCCGAATGTGTTGAGAAAGAAGGCGGTGACTCCATCACCCCAAAAACAGAAGCTTACAAAAATATTCTGATGAACACATAAGTTGGGCGATATATTTTACGAAGACCTTAAAAATAAGAAATTTACTAATATAATATCTATTGCAACATTCAGCAAAAAGTTATCTATCTCACTCGCTACATATCTATGGTGTTTTTTTTTTCTTAAAAATGAAGCAAAGATAACTATGACGACCATTTTTTAAATAATGTTTAATTTTATGTAATCTGTATTCAGTAGGAAAGACTTTTTGTAAATTTACTATAATTGAACAATAATTTTTAATATAACTTTAAATTAAATGCTATTATTAAAACCATTTATATTGCATGCGAATATTGTATCTAAACTATTGCAAAGCTTTGAAAAACATGATGCATGTTATGTTATATTAGATATGTTAGATATTGTTAATAAGTTATATGATACCAAATAGATGACGTTTTTTTTAATTTATAAGTTACTTATTAATAATAACATGTAGTAATGAATTGAAAAAAAGACCACAGATACTGTTGTTGGTTCTTCTCTGATAGTCTTATTTTTCGAGCAGGTGTCGATTTTGAAATTCATAAGAGCTTTCAACAAGTGTAAATCTTAGCATAGTTAGTCTAGTCTTTTACATGCCAGTATATTTATGAAAATATTATGTATGTTCGTAAATTTAAAATACAATATCCGAAGAATAGTAAGAAACATAATTTAAAATGAAGAAATAATAATAAACTAGATAATCCAAAATTTTCACTAAATAAGTAAAAATTTTATGGGTCGACGTACACGTATTTATAATAAACATTTTTTAATTATGATGGTATGGTTAATCTCACAGAGACTAAATTTACTAATGTTAAAAAATGTCGGTGCTCTTAAGTGTATTATAATTTGAATGATTATTTCAATGATATGGACACATGGAAAATATCCATCCAGGGAGACATCAAGTAATACTACACGATGTTTATTTTTTTTTTATTTCATAAAAGTGACGGAACGAGCAAAACGTTCACCTGATGGTAAGTGCAACGTCTGCCCATTACAAATGCTGTGTCACCCAGAACAGTGTGATACCACAATGCGCCCGTCAGCCTGAGACATCAGTTCTTAAGTCTCATATGCCCAGTGATTACGCTAGCTCTCAGTGCCCTTCAAACCGAAACACAGTAATGTTTGCACACTACTGCTTCACGGCAGAATAACTGGCCCTGGGATGGTACCTACCTAGACGGATTCCTGCATAGGAATCCTACCACCAGTAAAACTGACTGACTGTGACTGTGAGACTGTTATTTAGTAAGTAGCTATGTAATATATTTATATATTATGTATAGATAGGTATTAGCGACGTAACGTTTTTACAAATAAAATATTGTAAATGGTCTTGTGGAACATTACAAGTCCGATAGGTAAAGGAAAATAATCGTAGTAGGGTAAATGCTAATTGTAGTTGAGTATGTCAAGCTCACTTTAGTGTCTCTGCTTGTGGCGGTACCTACGCAGTTTCTTTTTCTACGGAGTGTTTCTTCTCCGTTAGAGGAACCTCATTACGATCTTAAAAAATAAGACTGGTGATGCCTCTGACATTTCCTACTACATGCCCATTTCGTTGCCCACTATAATTGCCAAGGTGCTGGACAGGCTGCTTCAAAAAACAACTGGATAAGCATGTTTAGTTGTATGACGCTCAATTCGGTTTTCGATCGAGATTGTCCAGAGAGAGAGAGTGCTATCTTGTGCCACAAGCAGACTGTTCGGTACTACACCAGTAGAAAAAGCTTATTTTTTTTCTGTTTTTTGTCTGTTTTTTGGATCTGGCAAGGACATTCGATTTGGTTAATTATGACGTTTATTAAGACGTAAACTGCAAGGTGAAACGACGTTACCGCGAGAGCTTACATCAATCTTTAAATATTGGTACAATATACAACGCAACAGTGTAAGGTGGGTCAGCGCATTCTCTGACATTTACCGGTTCGGGGACAGGGCGGTTGAGCTCGTCGCGTCTGTTCAACTTGTATGTGAATCAGCTGATAGTATAGGATGTGATGATGTTGACTGCGTGTGTATCAATAATATTAGTTACTCAGACGATATGGTGCTGCTGAGTCTATCGATTAGTGCTATGAGGCGGTTCATTTCTATATGTGAGTTATATACGACAGCCCACGGACTCAAATACAATATTAAAAAGATCGAATTAGTGATTTTTAAAGCCGGTAAAGTAACCTTTGGTAGGTATGCCCCAGGTGTTGCTGTCCGGAACATCGCTATCTAGAGTTAATAACTTTAAATATTTGGGTGACTGTTAAATGAGGTAAATTTATGTAATAACAGAGAGCGCAGGTCGCTGTCTGACCGTTGCAACACGTTAGCCCGCAGGTTTGCACGATGTACGAAATCAGTAAAGATAACGTTATTTAAATCATTCTGTCAATCCTTCTACACGTGCGCCCTGTGGGTCAATTATGGGCAGCGGACATACAGCGACTTGCGTGTTCAATATAATAATAATGTACTGGTGGGTTTGTCGTTGCGTTGTAGTGCATCAGGGATGTTCACTGGAGCTCGGATTGATGATGGTTTTGCCTGGCACGTCTCCGTGGTACCACCAGCGCTATTCTGAGCGTAGTGAGGTGGGAATTCTATGATGAGGAGATGGATACAGCTCCACGCATACAAATAATGTTTATTAATAAGCAACATTATATCTAGTATTATTAAGAGAATGTAATTACTATAGATTTATTCCGTAATAAAGGTTGAAATAAAATAAAATTAACAAATTTCATTTCATCAGACATTCCTTTATTGATTTATCAGCTACGTTTGACCTGAATCACTCCTGTTGTTAAGCGGCGATAAGTTACCATTTTTATTGCATAAGTAACGAAACGTGCAAAACGTTCCCCTGGTGGTATTGGTTTTATTTTGACATTTGAACCTCATTCATTGGTTAATGGGATAAAATATAACCGGACATTCAATAAACGCTCCATCATCTCAGATATTACGAAGGTTATTGAAAATGGCCTATAGTTGGGCCCTCATACAGACCCTCTGTACGACTTCCCTTTTTGGGTACTGGCTGCACAGTGGCAAGTTTCAATGATTTTTGAAGTTCCAGTGCGCAAGCATCGTTACAAGCGTGTCAATAACAACATAGCTCTGGTGCGACCCTTTTCCAAAAATGAACTAATACCACAGACACCATAGCCAAATTACTTTAATAATCCTATCTCTAGTTTTTTCCTATTGATACAAAATTCTTACCAATTTAAGGCCTTTGCGGTTGGTTAACTGAGTAAACTTGATATCATTTTCTTATTAAAATTTAACAAAATAAATAGACATAAAATTCAGTAAATATCAAGTGTAATTAATAATTATTAATACAAATTACATAAAAACACTTAAGTAGGTAATTATTTTTGAACGAACATTAAAATCGCAAAGCAAAGACAAAAAATTAATAGAGGTCTATTTGTCGACCCCGAATTCAGTTTTGGTTTATGTCGAATCCTTGGAAACCGATTTCGACCCCAGGGAACCGATAAGAAATATTTTTTTTTTCGTGAAATATCCCATTTTTGAAATCTTGCACCGTTTTTTTTTATTAACTTTTTTTATCTTAGTCAAAAATACATAATAAATAAATTTACAAAGAATAGTCTTATAGAAAACCAAAGCACGCTCCATGACAATAAATATTTATTATTGAATCTTGTCTATCATTTATAGACAAGATTCAATAATAAATATTTAAGTGTATTTCGAACTCGAGCAGAATAGCCCCCACCAACAGCACTTGTTCACAAGTATGACGCGTGTGGCAGCCATCGCCCTCCTCGACCATATTCAAGAGGAGTAGACGACCCGTCATATGACGCCGTCTCAAGCAGATGCTCTCAAGCGAGCAATCGCGGGTATACTATTTAGGCCCCTAGTTTTACTTACATCCAGATTGCTGATGCTCTGAGAGAGAGAATAAATGTTAATTTTAGAAATAGAGGTACCACAAAAAGGCAAGCAACTGCGTTACAAACATCTAGTGTGTTTTTTTGGCATAAAGGTTGACAAATAGATCCCCCTACATCTTTAATGCAGATTGAAATCAAGTGAGTTAAAGATTTGACAGATGCTTTTTGAATATTTTTAAATCATCCATTCACTCATTGCACAAGTTACTATTTACTAGCACTCATATGTCACTCGCACTTAGCATTTGCAAGATGTCCCGGACGAAAACTAACTTAGATATTCCGATTGTTTACCTAAGTATACTCAGAATTTTATTCGCCCAGACACTTCCATTTGTTTTGTATTATTTTCTAAGTAAGGCCAACAATTTGCCCTAAAAAGTTTATAGTCTACTAGCGATCCGCCCCGGCTTCTCACGGGTATATAGATATTAGAAAGATACATAAGTACTTTATTTGGACAAATAGAACCGATGAGAATAGATGGTACGGTAAGATTACGTTATTTTACCAAAATAATGTTTTATTTACGGAATCATAAGCGATGAATGTTTAGCGACTGAGAGGTTCCTTGTAAAAACAATATTTGATGTCGTGGTAGAAAAATAAAACGGCCGCTCTCGACCGCTTTGCAAAGGGAGCCGCGAACCTCGATGATGCCCAAGTCGCATGGAGCCGGGCTGTGGCGCAGCGTCAGAGAGAAACCGCGGTCGGCTGAATTTTTTATAGAGTGGTATATATGAAATATATATAATACATATAAATATAAATTACATACATAAATACGTAAAAATCAATATATTTATATAAAATTTATATATATAATACGAGTATATATATAAAATATAAAATAATAAAAACCGAAATGAGACACTCCGAATAACTTGAATGATCGTTTAGGTAATATTCTCGAATTAATTTCTTGAATATGCTCATTAGGAGCTGTTTTGATCTTATCGGGGAGGGCGTTCCAGAGGAGTGTAGCTTGAACAAAGTGAAGATATTAGAAAGTATTCTCAAGATATGAAGGAGAATTGGAATTACTTAATACAGAATACAATAATAATGGAATTCTGGAGCAACGCCTTTGACGAATAGAAAGCCACCTAAGGTTAAAACGGTAAGTAAAGACGTGGTCATATTTACGTAAACTAAAAATGAATCTAATTCAATTGTTGAGAAGGCGCTACAACTTATCAAACTAAGGATTGAATAAGCAACAGCTTAGTTTTAAAGAGCAGGAAATTTTGAAGACTATAGAGATAACGTAAAGTGTCAATAACTTTCAGGCTAACTTCAGAAACCTGTGATTCCCAACTCAAGGACTGGTCCAAATGCAAGCCATGACTTTTCACGGTATTAGAGAAAGGAATTAACGTTCCATTGAAATAAACAGGAGTAGGTTACCGTAATCAATCTTGGCCAGCTTCCTTGGACCACCCATTAATAATAATAATAAGGCGATTTTGGAAACGCGCAGCACGCCTCTTGAAAATCGACCACGACTCTCTCGCATAACCATTAGCAAGCGGAATCGGGCTGTTGTGAGGGCTCTGAACCCGATGCTGGCAACCTATTTGGAAACCAGCCGGGGCCTTTGGAATCAGTGGTAAGTCAGTGTGCAAGTATCGCACCTATGGACCCCGTCGTCATAACACCGGACGACGTAGCTGAGGCAGTCAGTAGAGCCCAGAACTGGAAAAGTCCGGGACTCACAACTAAAAGGGTTCACTACCACCCCATCTCATCCCGTGGGTGTCGTAAAAGTCGACAGAGGGAAAATGAAAACCAGGAGATGGGCAGCAGCATCTTGCTGGAAAATCTGAATAAATAAACTGCGGTTGCCAACCAGTCTGCCAAGCATGGCAACTATGGCAAAATCCCCCCAAAACGAGAGCTACAAACTTTTGTGGCAATCTATGGGGGAGGCCTATGTTCAGCAGTGGACTATTGATAGGCTGAAACGACGATGGTGTGTAACGCTGTGCTCGCCCGACTGTTCCAAGACGCCATCGACCAGAAGTCGCTTCCGAGCCTCTTCACTACAGGGGTTACTCATCTGCTTCCAAAAGATCAGTTTACCGCAGACCCGAATAAGTACCGCCCCATCACTTGTCTACCCACAATATACAAGACACTGACATCCATTCTGAGCTCCAAAATTAAACGACATCTTGACTGCAATCAAGTAATGTCGCGAGCCCAATTTGGATGTCGGGGCGGTGGGCGTGGGACTAAGGAATCACTCTTCATTGCAAGGACGCAGTCATTGGCAAGGTGGTTAAACGCAATCGACGGAGCTTCTCTGCCGCCTGGATAGAATATAGAAAGGCATTCGACTCGGTGCCTCATTCATGGCTAAAGAGGGTCCTCGAGCTTTACAAGATTGACTGTACAGTGAGAGGCTTCCTCGAGCAGTGTATGGGGCAGTGTCAACCCTTTGTCATCTAGGCGTGCGAATGACGGCTGCGGAAGACCGCATAAGGATACGAAGGGGTATCTTCCAGTGCGATTGTTTGAGCCCGATCTGGTTTTGCCTGTCCCTGAACCCTCTCAGCACATTACTGGAGGGTTCCGGGAGGGGATTTCAGCTTCATAGACTTGCCTATGCCTGTCAACATAAGGACCCTTTCCGAGGCTGAAACATACCGATACCTGGGTATGTCACAAAACTTGGGTATTGATGAGGCTGGCATGAAACAATCGGTTCGCGATTTGTTTTTTGCACGCCAAAAGTGTGTAATAGCCTTTTGTCGGGCGTGAACAAGGCACGTGCGTATAACGGTTGGGTCATGCCTGTCCTTATATTATACCTTTGGCATACTCAAGTGGACTCAAACCGAGCTTAACGCTCTGGATAGAAAAGTCCGCACTATTATGACGTCTCACAGGATGTATCACCCGAGGTTTGTCGAGCTTGTCGCCGTCCCGGCGAGTCGCTGAGGCATGTTGTCTCCGGTTGTTCGGCGCTTGCTAACTCTGAGTATCTGCACAGACACAACCTACTAGCCAGGATTCTCCATCATGAGCTCGCTCTGAAGTACGGTCTAGTGGATCGGAAACAGCCTTATTATAAGTACTTGCCGGAAGCTGTGCTCGAAAATGACCGCGCCAGGATCTATTGGGACCGGGCCATCATCACGGACAGGACTATTCTCGCGAATAAGCCTGATATCGTGTTGATGGACCGGGCACAGTTGAGGATATTTTTGGTTGACATTACCATTCCATACGACGAGAACCTCGTGAAAGCCGAAACAGTTAAGAAGACAAAATATCTAGACCTGGCTCACGAGGTTACCGACATGTGGGGTGGTGTGCCAACCGAAATTATTCCGGTGGTCGTGTCTGCAAACGGGTTAATCCCGGTCAGTCTCTCGGGACATCTGAGGCGACTGGGACTCCGTGACGGGCTGCTTCGTGCTCACATGCAGAAGGCGGTGCTCTTCGATACGGCCCGCATCGTCCGCCGGTTTCTTTCCCTTTCCCCCTAACCCTCGGCCGTTTGGTCTCCCCTGCCGAGGGCTCCCGTCTGCTTGGGATTTTAATTATATATTTTAGTGTATTGTAAAGTATTGTCTACTATATATCTTACAGTATCTTTTTTATTTTATCTTATTTTATATAATTATCTATATATTCATATATATGCCAACCAGACGAGAAAAATATAGAAATACCCCCATATAATAATAAAAATCACTTTATTTATTTCATCACAACTTACTAGCTAGTTGGTAGAGGATATATATATATATATATTAAAATAGCAATGATACGGCGTTGTGAGAGACTGATGCCTGAGATAGGTTTTAGAAAAACCTGGGATAGAGGTTTGTTTTTATATTATGATTGATTTTATGATTTTTTTTACATATTATGATTGCTTTGCATTTAGAAGGATTAACAGTTACTCCAAATCTATGCGACCAATCTCTAGTAGATGCAAGATTGTCAATAAAATTTATTAAGCTGTTATTGAGATCGTTAATGTCTGATTGAACGTAAAGCTGAAGAATATCAGCAAACAGATGATACGAAAAGTTGACAACTGTGGTGATAGAGTTAATAAATAACGAAAATATTGTAGGAGAAAGTATACCGCCTTGCGGCACCCCTGTTTCAACGTCCGCCCAGGCAGAACACTGCTGTCCTAAGCGGACAGACTGTTGGCCACCACGAAGATAAGATAAAAAGCCAATCCAAGGCTGAAGTCCAAAATCTAAGGTAAGTATGGTAGGATCTAAGGATATCGTGATCAAATGTGTTGAAAGCATTTGAAAAGTCAACGAGCACCACCACTGTTAGCTTTTGTTCATCCATAGTTTTTCTTATGTCGTCGGTGACCTTAATAAGTGCAGTAGTGTTACTGTGACCCGGACGAAACCCAGATTGATGACTTACAACATGGCAATTTCCGTAGAGAACTCAGTTATCTTTTTTTTCAAATACAACTCATGTTACTCGCTGATAATGTAGCTGTCTGTATATAGGTGAAAGAATTTTAAAGACGGTTTAGTTGTTTTTGAGATTATTTCTTTCGAAGCTGCCTTCTTACGGGCTCCCCGAGAAATTTTGTAATTGGGTCACCAGTTTTCTCACAGACCGGAGCATCAAGGTCGTAGTTGACGGTGCATGCTCGGACTCTAAGTCTGTGAATGCTGGTGTCCCACAAGGCTGTGTGCTATCACCAACCCTGTTTCTTCTGCATATCAATGATATGTTGCAAATTAGTAACATTCATTGCTATGCAGATGACAGCACTGGTGATGCCGTATACACCGGCCGTGCTAATATTTCTCGGGAACACGTTGACGAGTACCGGAACAAACTTGTGTCGGAAGTCGAGTTTTTGTTAGACAAAATCTCGAATTGGGGCCGACTAAATCTAGTCCAGTTCAACCCCAAGAAGACACAGGTTTGCGCGTTTACCGCTAAAAAGAAACCGTTCGTCGTATCACCTAATTTTGAGAGCACTCCCCTCGTTGCCGCAGCCAGTATCGGTATTCTTGGCGTCGACATATCGAGTGACGTTCAGTTTCGCGGTCACCTGGAAGGGAAGGCCAAATTGGCTTCCAAAAAGCTTGGCGTCCTCAGTAGAGCGCGACAATACTTCATGCCGACCCAACGCTTGCAACTTTATAAGGCGCAGGTTCGGCCGCACATGGAGTACTGTTCTCATCTCTGGGCGGGGGCGCCCCAGTGTCAGCTACTTCCATTTGACCGCATTCAACGGAGAGCGGCTCGAATCGTCGACGACCATGTTCTATCAGATCGGCTTGATCCACTGGCTTTGCGAAGAGATGTTGCATCCCTTTGCATTTTTTATAAGATCTTCCATGGGGAGTGTTCCGAAGAATTGTTCGGATTAATTCCAGCCGCTGATTTTCACCATCGCACATTGCGGCATAGCGCGAAATGTCATCGTCACCACCTTGATGGTTGGCATTCCAGCACAGTGCGTTTTTCGCGCAATTTTCTGCCCCGCACAAGCACCATATGGAATCTGCTGCCGCCAGCGGTTTTTCCGGACCGATACGACTTAGGGACCTTCAAGAAAAGAGCCTATTCCTTCCTCAAAGGCCGGCAACGCATCTGCTATTCCTCTGGTATTGTAGATGTTCATGGGCGGCGGTGATCACTTACCATCAGGTGAGCCGCTTGCTCGTTTGCCTCCTCTAACATAAAAAAAAAAAAAAAAAAAATTATTCATTATAAGCAAACGAACATCCAAAATATCAATTTTTTCTCTTTATAATATTGGTTTATTTTTAGTCTATGTAATAATAAAATGAGAAATTTGTTTATGGTTAATTTGGCGTTTGATTTGTCAATTTTGCTTTGATTATTTCCTAGTCTCTCCCAACAACTTGTTTTACAGAAATTAGTATTATGTTAGTCAAAATAGGATAACGCTGCCGTTATAAGATTGTTGAATTTAATTATGAATTAATAGTAAGTTATTTTCTCCTCTGACTTTAACAATGGCTGATACCCAAGTAGCGAACATAGTCAACGAAATTTTGGTAAGTACGTAATTTCATTTTCTTTTAACTCAAATATAACAAGAAATGTAAATAATCCCTGATGGTTTTAGCGAGTGGAGACGGTAGAGGAAGCATTTAGTTGTTTTCTCGTGTACAAACCGGAACAAGAAAATGAGAGGTTAGCAAGGTACCAGAAAAAATTGTGTGCTGTGATGACCACTCTGAGTGCTGATGTGCAGGAATCAGCTATTCGCCAGTATCTCATGCTCACTGCCATTTTGACTAACCGATATAAAATGAAACAGTTGTTAACACTGTTGGAAAACTTGGTGAATACCAACATTCTGCAAGCCCGGTGAGTAATATTTGTTCATGAATCGTATGAATCGTATAATTATAGGATTATCATTTTAGGTCATTATAGGATTGTCATTTCATCGCAGGTCCACTGCTGAACAAAATTATCACAAAGCATGTTCCTGAGCCACCTATATATACAGCTTTTTAGTAATTAATATAGAGAATATACAGAATTGTGAATGTGATGAGTAATCATCATCATAACATAATAAAATGTATAGATTATCTTTCCTCAATTTTCATTGTGTAGTTGTGTTTAAGGTAGCCGTCACCTTGATTTTACTTAACTATTTTGTCTTACTTGCTTTATGAATAGAAAATTGTAACAGAAATAAAAGGTATCTTAGCATATTACATAATGATATACTTCGCTACTCGAAAATTAAGGAAAACACTGTGTCAAAACCTTATGTCTAAGAAATAAGCAAATATTTTGGAAACTGTCTGTTATCTCACATTGGAGCAGCATGGCAAACTTTTCCCAGCTCCAAAACCCACTCAGAATGAGAGAAGGTCAAGGCTCAGCATCGGCACATTTGTATATTGATTCCTTACCATTTTTCTACTGCATTGGTATGCCTTTATGTTACTTTTTGTCTACTTTTCTTGGCCAGTTTTCATAGTTTAGGTCTGTCTAATTTAAATGGTTGTTAACAGTCAATGTAATTCCACAATACATCCAAATTGATTTAACTATAAACTATTACCATGGAAAGCTACTGAAAAATTCTCAGTTAGTTTACGTATCTGATTAGTGAATCAGCCCTAAATTTTAGTCCCTGTCAAGGACAGTATTTTCTTGATATATATTTCATTGGATCTCATATCTCAGACATGCAATTTTTTTCTTTATCCGAGGTGACTAGTACAATGAAAAAAGATAAGGGCAAGTGATAGTCTCAGCATCCATTTAAACATTAACTGTATTTTTACACATTCTGCATAGATAACTGCTTCTGGTAGTAACTAAGATGTCATTATATAAGATAGTAGTTTATTGGTTTAGAGCAGTGGATGGCAAACCTCAGAAGCTATAGAGGCATTTTTAACATAAAAGAACTTTCATCAAATTAATAACTGTAAGCCATGATTATGTGGTAAATCAGCTTAGCAGAGAATGAAAAAAATCTTACAGAATGTACATGTCTGTAGAATACCTCACAATACAATTATTTTGAAGACAAGTGAAGTCCACAAACCTGCACTGGAGCAGCATGGGAGAGTTTCCCGGCCCCAGAGCCCTTCCAGAAATGAGAGGAGGCCTGTGCTCAGCAGTGAAACATTTATGTGTATAGGCTATACCTTTTTACATGGAATTGATTAGTATGCTAGAGACTTCCATTTAAAAATAAAAATACTTTACAGCATGCTCTGTGACTGCATCCTGAGTAGTGAGAAACTGGTTTATCAAAATGTTGATTACTGGATAGAGTGCTTTAATCTTATCAGAAGAATCATCGGCGGAGTTGATTATAAAGGTGTCAGAGAAATTATGAAGGTATGTAAAACTATGCATTAATAAATTATCTGCACTTTATATAATGTTAACGTTGTTAACAAAATTTTGAAATTTGTATAATATTGGAGTTTTAAAAAATATGAGATATTGCAATGAAATTAAGGACAGGGTATACAACCAAACAAACATAGAATGTGGTATACATCTATTTTAGTAAATAAATGAGCTTATTTGTCAGTAACTCTGAATTTTTTTAAATCTAATTTATTTTTTTCTGGTCACTTCACTTCAGAAGAAGAATGTTAACATTAATTCCATGGTTTTGCTATAGTAGAATTAACTAAAAAAAACTTTTTCAAACTTTGTCTACAGTTTTAAACAATTGTGCTATGCTATGTGAGCTTACCATAGATAGCCACAAAAGTTTGTAGCTCTCGTTTTGGATGGATTTTGCCATATTTGCCATGCTTGGCAAGCCAGTTGGCAACTAGAGTTTATTTATTATGTTGAAAATGCTGCAATATTCAAGTTTTTATGAAGTTTTCAGAACGGAAGTGATATGCAATATTCATCATTCACTTGTGTGTTTTTGTTGTGAATACTTTAGTGTTTTTGCTTACTAACTAAATTAAATCTGTTGTTCTGCCTTTCTAACCGAAGATCTATAACTAAAAATAACCATTAGTGTTCAGAAGATGTTGCCGTGGTTGTAAATCAATCCGGAGAACATACATTTCCCTTAGTTTTTATCAGTGGCTATTATCAGCGCAGTATATAATATACTGGCATAGTTTGTTTGCCAGTGTCTACACTCATTCTTCACTAGACCATGTATGATGGAACAACTTATCAAATGTTGCTAATATTTTATTTCAAGGGATGCAGAGAAAAAGCACATACATTGCCTGTGAAACTAAATTCAAGCACCATGCCTCAGTTAAAAGCTTTATACAGTGTTATAGAATATATATTTGATCGAAATGCTTCACTCTTACCTGCATATTTTATAGTTACTGAAATTCAGAAAGACTATCCTGACAATAATCACTGGCCTCATTGGGTAAGTGAATTTAATAATACAAAAACTAAGCATCATACATTTCCTGGTTCCAATCGCCATCGCCTTTTATTTAAGCCAACCCAATACCACAAATGACTATTACAAGGTGATAATGAATAGTGGTATTAATGTTTATTATGGAAGTCTTACTGGTGGTAAGATTCTTATGTAGGAATCTGTCTAGGTAGGTACCACCCCATGGACAGTTTTCTTGCCGTGAAACAGTAGAGTGCAAACATTACTGTGTTTTGTTCCTGATGGTAAGTGCCATTGCCTTAACAGTTGCAGTGGCGCCATTTTCATAGCCATACCTCCAATCGTACTTTCCTCATTAAGTGATCTTATAATTTCTTTGAGGAATAAAATGGGATATCCTGGTTATAAGCGAAATGCGATACTGAAAAGAAAAAATTGAAGAACATACAGAGTGGATATTATTCCATAAAGGCGAAATAGACAGTCAAAGCGGTATAGGATTCTTAATTAAACAGTCAATGAAACACTTCATTCAAGAGCTCATTGGAATTTTAGACTGCTTAGCTGTACTCAACATCGTCATATCGGGATACCGAAAATTATGGCCAAATATTCAACATGGAACATTTCTAAAAAGAACTAACACAAACGTTTACGAAGTACTCACACATTATACTAATGGTCGGCTTCAATGCCCAAGTTGGAGAAAAAACAAAGTAAGGAAGAAAATGTTGAGGAAAACTTTGAACAAGGAAAAAAAGCCCAAACGGTGAACTGCCAGTCGAATTACTTTTAGAACATAATTTAATACCTCTCAATAGTATGTTCAAGAAAAACAAGAAGAATAAGTAGACCTGGATCTACACTAACGAAAGTTATAAAAAAGAGATTCACTACATAACAACAAGCTAAGCTATAATTTTAATACAAACAATCGCCTGGTAAAAAGTTCCTTAACAATAGAACCATCAACAGAACTAATAAAACTAAGAAAATACATAGTTCCACACGAAACAGAACACTAAAGTAACGAAATAAAAGGAGATTGTCAAGTATCTTAGTGAATCAACTAAAGAAATAAAATTAAAAAAAGAAACAATGATGTCTGATGTCTGTATGGAAAGCTAGAAAAACAACAAACTCTGGTTAAGACTGGGCGACAACACGACAGACAATAAATACAGACCAACAGACACAACACTACAACTTTAAAAAAAGAAAAAACTTGCTTTTAAATCACCCTAAAAAAGAAAACATCAGACTAGTAACCGAACCTGATAGAAATAATGGAAAAACCGCATGGAATATAACCTATATGGCATTTACAGACTATTTTAAAACCTTTGACTGCATAAGCCACTAAACCATATGGGGAGCCAGGAACAATAACTTTAAACTACATTGAAATCATTAAGAACAATCTATTCAAATAGCAATGCATGGATGCAACTAGAAACCCTAAGAGAAAAGTTCAATATTGAGAGGGGTCTGAGACAGGGCAGACCGCATTTTGTTCACGGCTGTACTGGAAAGTATGTACTGACCATAATGGCTTCGGCATCAATGTGTGGACAGAGGTGTGAAACTGAACCATTTAAGATTTGATAACGATTTTATCCTATTTGAAGAAAATCCGAAACACGTTGAAGAAATGATAAGATCACTTAATGCGGTGGCACTGAGAACATTGCATAGTTTTTTGTGAAAGTCCATTGCATTTTTCACCATGACACCAATTCGTAAGTAATAAAACTAGTTATAGTACCCTTCAAACTGCAACACTGTGATGTTTGCACAGCATTTCTTGACAGCAGAATAACTGGCACTGTGGTATCTATCTTTGCGAGTACCTGCACAGGAATCCGGCCAATTAAAAAAAATATCCATATTAGCAATTTAAAAGTTAAGTAAATTCTTTTTACAACTGCCGTCACAATGATTCTTACCACTTACACTTTTTGAGAAGATTTTTGGAGACCTGAAGAGAGTCTTCACAATTCATCAGCACTTACATTGGCACTGCACCATCTTATCCCATGGGTGAAAGTCGACTGAGGGATCTGCCTGGGAAGTCACATAGCTTCCCACAGGTGTCGGAATAACTACCTCGGAAAATATGAGACCGAAAATACACAGACCAGTGACGGGCAACCGTGTTTAAAGGCTAATTTCTACTTTGATTAATGCAAGTGCAGGTGTTTATTAAAGTAAATTAAGTTTCAGCCTATAAATGTCCCACTGCTGAGCACAGGCCTCCTCTCATTTCTGAGAGGGTTTTGGAGCTAGGAAGAATCCGCCACGCTGCTCCAATGCGGGTTGGCGGACTTCACATGTCCTCGAAATATTTCTATTCCTCGGACATGCAGGTTTCCTCACGATGTTTTCATTCACCGCTAAGCACGTGGTAAATCAGCACTTAAAATTGTAGAACAATATTAGAGGTGCTGGCACCGGGGATCGAACCGGGGAGCACCAGGCCCCTGAGCTACCACGGCTCTTGTTGTTTATTGATTAGTGCTTATTGCAAGTGATTAGTGCATACAAGTACTGCAAGTAGAGTCCAATACTGTAAAACTGTTCTGATTATAGAATATTAAGTAAATCAGTCTATTGATCTTTGGACAACTAACAACTTTAATATTGACAATTGTGTTTCGAAATGTAGGAACACCCTTAGTTTTTTAATTAAATTCATGTTTCTGTTGCAATGTCTTTCCCACATTGCCATTATTAAAAACTAGATACTGTAGGTATACATACAAGTGTCCATCTGCTCAGCACTGAACAAACAAATGCATGTGCAAATCTGTTTAGTCGACTAAAGGTGCGGGCACGCTGCGAGTTGAACTGAAGGTGGTTACTAGCAAAAAATAGAACACTCTCCTAATCACTTATTCCTAACCACTGGCACTAATCAGTTATGGTCCAAACGTGTTTTATACTAATTACTATGTAGGTGCATACACTTTAACTTCACCTGTTAGTGTGTGCGGTAACTAAATTTTCAGAACTGGCTAAAAACCAGTTCCAATGGACCCATTGAGCTGAAATTTGGCATACCTATCTATCCGTAAATTGGCCATTAGAACACCTCAACTAAGGACATTAGCTCCATCATGTTTGGGCTTGTGGATCAACATTTGAAGTGCACTACTGGACATATGCATCAAAATAAAAGTTCGAAACCAAAATGTGATTTGTGCTTAAAACTTATTTATGTGATTAAGTGATGAAACGAGCAAAACGTTCACCTGACGGTAAGTGCAACTTTTGCCCATAACAAATGCTGTGTCACTCAGAACATCAACAACCTGTGATTACACTAGTTCACAGTGCCGTTCAAACCGACTACTGCTTCACGGCAGAATAACTGGCCCTGGGTAGGTACCTCATAGGGATCCTACCACCAATATATATATATATATATTTTGATTACTAATATTTCACCATCATTACAGCAATTAGCAAAACTTTTAACAACCTTCGTTGAGAGTTTCAAACCTTGCGCTCAAATGGTTACAATAATCGGACACTCGCATATGCTCCCCGTGGTTGAGTTCTCAGGCTACGCTGACCATCTAGTAAACCCCTGGCGACTCGACCCCACAACATTGAAATTTTCACTGAAAGGCAACTTGCCTTATGACGAGGAACTACTGAAGCCACAGATAGCACTGCTGAGACATGTTCTTCAACAGCCATATTCTAGAGACATGATGTGCTCAATGCTAGGCTTACAAAAACAGCACAAGCAGCGTTGTATAGCTCTCGAGGATCAGCTAGTGGAATTAATGATTTTACCCATGGAAAGGAGCGAACAAGAGAATGAGGATGATGAAATGTCCTCTACACATTGGTGCTGGTTACACCTGTCTTCTCAGGTTATTTATATAATCCTGATCGGGTTCGCTTCCTTCCCTAACATCGTTATGGGTTTGCACAACAAATTGGTTGGGCATGACATGAAGAAGGGCAGAGACCATCTGATGTGGGTCCTGCTACAGTTCATCTCTGGAAGTATCCAACGGAACCCGCTGTCCAATTTCTTGCCTATCATCAAGCTACACGAGTTACTATACCCTGAGAAGGAGCCATTGCCGGTACCTGACTGCACTAGAGCGCACTGCACGCACCAAATGGCTGTCGTCTGTATTTGGATGCACTTGCTTAAGAAAGCCGAGACTGAACATAAGACCATGTCAATGCCGCAGAATTTGAAAGTACAGTATGAGTGAGTATGTATTTTAAAGCTATTTATATTACAAGTAATTAAAAAGTGGTTAGAATACGTCGTGGGTCGTCGGTTCGAAGCCCCAGCCAGAGCGAACATTTTTACAAACACACAAATTGTTGGCTTTTGGGTCTGGTTGTTTTATGTTTGTACCCATGCACCTGTCATTGCATCACACGTCCATCACGCATCACTGTTCGCGCGTCCACTTGTGGCACTATAATATTTGATTGTGTGATATGTGGACAGCTTCCGATAGAATTTGGGGCTCTAAGAGTTACTTCATAATAATAGCCAAACATCAGATTAAGACTTACTCCTTAGTAAATCGCGATAACGTTATGGTTTCAAAACAATTTTTATCAGTTTGTCGAGTGACGTTTTTTTTTGTAATTGTGAATTGCTATTTAAAATACTTATTTACAACACGGCGGTGCGGTGGTTCGGCGACATTTCCATCGGCGACGTGGTTCGCCACCCGTCGCGTCTAGTTCCCCGGGAGGGCGAAAAGTGGGCTACATTAGTGGCCTCTGCCTACCCCGTAATAGGAAAAGGGCGTGACTGTATGTTTTTTTGTATACAACATGCACGGCGATGAAGAAAAATACCATTTTTGTGGGAAAAAATATATTTTGTGGACATTTCATTAGTACGTTGAACTTACGTAGTACGTAGAGTTGCGTGATGGATTCTTCCCGGCTCCAAAATCTCAAAAACGATAGGATGCCTACACCCATTAGTGGGACATTCGCAAACTTTTTTTATAAAAGCTCGTGTCGAGTTTCGGATGTAGTAGTGCAATGTTTGCTCATAACAAATGCTGTGTCACTCAGAACATTACTGTGTGGCGCCACACTGTGCCCTGTGCCCCCCTGAGATATCAGTTCTTGTGTCTCATATGCCCAGTAATTACACTATTTTTTTTTTAAAAGTGACGGAACGAGCAAAACCGTCACCTGATGGTAAGTGCAACGTCTGCCCATAACAAATGCTGTGTCACCCAGAAAATTACTGTGTGACACCACACTGCGCCCGTCACCCTGAGACATCGGTTCTTAAGTCTCATATGCCCAGTGATTACGCTAGCTTACAGTGCCCTTCAAACCGAAACACAGTAATGTTTGCACACTACTGCTTCACGGCAGAATAACTGGCCCTGGGGTGGTACCTACCTAGATGGATTCCTGCATAGGGATCCTACCACCAGTAAACTACCACTAGCTCTTAGTCTCTTCAGACCGAACCACTGTACTGTTAGTAGGCTACTGCTCGACTGCAGAATAACGTGCACTGCGGTTGTACCACATACCTACCTAGACGGTTGCCTGCACAGGTATCCTACCACCAGTAACCAGCTGTTACTTTTGTTCTATAAGCAATGTTCTATTTCAGATTTCTGCAACACCTAATGACTTCAAACAACACACCAACCCTAATGGGCTCCGATTATCGTATAGCGCTCCTGTGCAATGCCTATTCAACAAACCAGGAATATTACGCGAGACCAATGGGCATAATTATTGAGACGTTATTCGGCAGTCAGAAATCCCTGCCGAATGGCAACCCGGCGACTCCATTACCTACCGTGCCATTGTCTATGTGCATATTGGACAGTTTGACTTTGCATTGCAAAATGTCTCTGATACATTCGATAGTGACACACGTGGCGAAACTAGCTCAGAACAAAACCAACATACCCGGGAGTAGTATGATGGCACCAGCGCTTGTGGAGACTTACAGCAGGTTGCTGGTATACACCGAGATAGAGTCTCTTGGTATTAAAGGATTTATAAGTAAGTACAGCTAATGTAATCATAATAAATATAGTATTTCTCTAAAGGTGTTTATAGTCAGTATGAAATATCTCCCTGAATAGTGTATCAAAAAAAAAGTTTGATATGCCATTTCGTAGTTTATTTTTCTCTCTAATTACCAAAAATAATTGAATGTCTTAAAATTAATGTTTTCGTTGAAAAAATTATAAAAAAAGTGAATTAATTATATTAATTGTAGAAAACGCCATCAGGTGACAATCTGTTCAACTAACATGCATGACAGCTGTCGGTTCGACAGTGTCGGAATGTAGATGGTGTCATCTGTTCATGATCAAAATACTGTGCGAAATATTCCCAAGCGAATACAATTTTTTTTTGATAAAGTGACGAGGCGAGCAAAACGTTCACCAGATGGTAAGTGCAACGTCTGCCCATAACAGATGCTGTGTTACTCAGAACATTTCTGTGTAGCACAACAATGCGCCCGTCACCCTGAGACACAAGTTCTTAAGTCTCATATGCCTGAGCTAGCTCTCAGTGCCCTTCAGACCGAAACACAGTAATTTTTGCACAGTACTGCTTTACGGCAGAATAACTGGCCCCGGGGTGGTACCTACATAGACGGATTCCTGTTTAGGAAATCTACCACCGCGAATACTATAAATTCAAAAGTAAATTTACAGTCCCCTCAAGAATGAGAGGAGGCCTGTGCTCAGCAGTGGTACTTTTTTTACGCAATTTATCGCGTTTGACTATTTATTCCAAAGATTTTAAGCGCTTTGCAGCATTCATGGTCAAGGAAGGACCTGAGTTTGACATCAGGACGTTAAGACCTGAGGTCTTAACGTCCTGATGTCAGAGTTAATCCGGGTTACCTTCAACTTGCACTGGTTTGCAGTCAGTCACGATCCAGGCTACACTGTACACACAGTTAATAGCTTTAATATAACACGCACCACGACGCGCGACCGCCGTAGAGAGCGGCGCGCAGCACTCGACAATCACACCGCGTACACACGATACACCCGTGTTGCAGCAGACAGCACTTGTGTGTCGGCAAACACAAGTCGACAGTCCGAATGGAGGCCCGCAGCCTCCCTCGGTCGGTCATTAGACGACTTAAACTTATTTTTTGAGATATTCGGAATCGCGCAAGCACGCAGCGAACGCGCAGTCCGAATTTCGAGGTTATTGTAGGAGTTTATTTATGTTTGGGTCAAACCAAACCTGGCACGCGGGCCCCTGGCCCGTGAGCACAGTATCCGATGAAGCTGTAAAAGCCAAAAAAGGCTAACGGCAATTACATCACCGAAATTATACTTGTTTGCAAAATGTCCTTTTCTGGGAAGAACCGGTCAGGATTGACGATTTCAAAAACTATGTGTTTGATTATAAAACAGACCAGCTGTTGCCGAACGTGTTCAAGTCCCACGCGTGGGGCATCCTGCACAACTTACTGGATATGTTCTCGTACCGCATCCACCACATACAGCCGCACTACAGGGTCACCCTCCTTTCGCACATACATTCGCTAGCCGCTTACCCTCAAGCTAATCAAACGCAGTTGCAGTTATGGTGAGTAAATTTATTATTTTTTGAAGTGAAACTTCTTTGGGCGCGATGTTAGTAAAATTTCAAGGTCAAAATTGAGTGCAGCCTTTAAAATAGCTCTATAGCTAGAGCTAGAGACTATTCTCTATAATAGGAAATCTCTGTTATATATCTCTCTAATGTCTATAATATAAATAGGTCTACTGTGTAACTCTAAAATAAAGCTTATTCATTGCTTAATGGGATTAAATGAAACCGATCGCGAACCCAACCAGATTTACACAGTAGCCCCACTGGTTGTGTTGTGATTGTACCCGTGTTTCTGACACTGCATGATCGCCTACCTCCGATCATATCGCATGAGCGTTACATCAGACGCGTGAGTGCACCTCTGTTTGCGCGTACAACTGTGCCACAATAATATCTGCGCAGTTCATAACTTCCGACATATTCATGTGTTCATTGTATTCGTGGTCGAAAATCCGGCAGGAGGACATCATCTGACTCGAAATTAACACCAATGATTAATGCGCTACCAGACACTTCAGTTTGTCTCTGTGATGTTTTTTTATTCAATTTACTTACGGGACGAGCATGTTGTTCACCTTATGGTAAATGCCGTGTCTGCCCATAATACGAGTAGTGTAATGTCATTTAGAACTTGCATTGTAAAATTGTGGAAATGAGAAGTTTGAGAAGTATAGCTGGAGTAACTCTGATTGACAAAGTGAGAAATAGCGTGATAAGGGAACGTTGCGGTGTGGTTTAAGATGTAGTGAAAAAGATAGAGAAAGGGATGCTTAGATGGTTTGGACACGTAGAGAGGATGAATGAAAGGAGATTGACGAAACAGATTTATGAGGCAAGTGTGAATGGGAAAGCCGGTAAGGGTCGATCTAGGCTTACGTATCACAATCAGATCCGTGAACTTTTGAGGAAAGGTCACGTTCAAAGTACCCGCAGCCGACGAGCGTGTGTGGAAACGCTAATGAAAGTAGAAGAAGCTAAAGATGTGTGTCAGGATCGTAGCAAGTGGAAAGATGTGGTCTCTGCCTACCCCAATGGGAAAGAGGCGTGACTGTATGTATGTATTGTAAAATTCTACTCGTCACCATGAGACTTCAGTTCTTAAGTCTCATATCTCATAACCCCTGGTTAAATTTCCCTTCAAATCGAAACTCAGTGCCGTTTGTAAACCACTGATTCACTACAGAATAACAGGCACTGCGGTGACCAGTTGTGATAAATGAAGATATTAGTGACATCATCGGTTGATGATGAACATCATCATTGACGCCTAGACAGGGCGGCATGCACAGGGTTATATTATTAGAATGTTTTATTGATTTCCAGTTTCGAAAGCACAGCGTTACGTTTGATCACGAGCCTCGGGAGTTCGGGTGTGCAACTGCAGATGTCGCGAGTTGTGTCCGAGCCCAAGTCGCTGGTGTCCGCTGACAGCGAGGAGCTGAATAGAGTGCTGGTGCTGACACTTGCTAGAGGCATACACATGACCGGCGCCGGTGAGCAGCTAACAAATGTTTTTATATATTTAAATGAAACTAATTTTACGGATTTTATCGCGTTTAATTTTATACTATTTATAACCCGACGTTTCGAGTGCTTTACAGCACCCATGGTCACGGGGGGACTGAGGTGACAGATGTCCTGATGTCATACTTAACCCGGAGTACCTTCAGCTTTTAATTTTTTTTTTTTTTTTTTGTGGTCCGATCTACGCAGAAAGAGCTAACTGTGTCTTGAAGTCTTGCAGTGGTATGCTTGGTTTTTGACTTAATTTTATTAATTATAGGATCCCAAGCTGGTGGTAATACCCAACCATCTTCTCTATTAAAATTAGGATGTTTTTTAATTTCAATAGCCTCGCGAATCATCCTTGGTAGGAATCGGTGTTCTTTTGCGAGGATTTGTGGTTTATCAAATCTGATGTAATGGTTGGGATGATCCAGAACCACTGATGAAATGAGATGATCAAGATCACCTCAGTCCCCCCGTGACCATGGGTGCTGTAAAGCACTCGAAACGTCGGGTTATAAATAGTATAAAATTAAACGCGATAAAATCCGTAAAATTAGTTTCATTTAAATGTGTAGTGTTTTTATATAATTAATCTAGACATATAATATAATGTAAACTAAAAATGTACAGACACATTTTTAAATTTTGCATTTAAATTATTGAGGGTGCTAAAAATAAATAAGTGTCTGTCTGTTTGTTTGTGAACGCATTTGTAAGAGAATCATAAAGCGTATCTTTCAGTAACATTTAGTCTTTGGTTTATGAAAATCGATTTGATTCTTTGATCGATTTGAAGACTACGAATTTGTTCAATGGTGGCGATGAGTTAGTTAAATGTACATTTAAATGACTTTCAATGGGGACTTTTCAGAGAGCAATCTTAAGAAACATTTAGGGTTCCTGCCTAAAATCTAAAAAAACTGTAGAAATACGGGGCTATGTTCGCGGCTTTAATTTGCATTTTGGTCATCATTATTTTCGTTCATGGCAGTTTAAATATTTCTCTTGCATACTTAATATTATAAATACGAAAGTAGTTCTCTCCGTCTGTTTGTAACCTTTTCACGGTTCAACCGCCGAACTGTTTTGACAACATTTAGCACAGAGATAGCTTGCTTGCATCTTGGAGACGGACTTAGGATATTTTTTAAATAAATAGTTTCCACGGGATATTTAAAAAACCTATAGCCAGGCGGACAAGACGCGGACATCAGCTAGGTATTAAATCAGAAAGACAGACAGACTCAAGTAATTTCATTGTAATCATTGTACTCGGTCGTACGAAGTAATCCCTCTGCTGTATAGTTGTGCATGTGAAATGTATGATCGTATAATTCATGATACAAGAGAAATCGTAGTGTTTGACGTGGTCTGTTTTTATACGCTTTATATTAGCTTCACTTGTATGTTTTTATGTTTGTAACCGACTCCTTAGGGCTCGATTTTATTCTACTTTGAACGATCCGATTTAATTCAAATTTGCTCACCTGTCAAAGACCGATGACAATGCAATAATTCGATTAAAAAATAAAAAATAATAGTTTAAAAAAATAACAAAACACGCTTTTATAGAAGATCCAACTAAATTACTCAATAGATGGCGCTAATATATTCCTGTTATAGAGGCCGGAGCAGGAGATTAAAAAATACGCTTTTATAAATAAATCAAACTAAAATTAAAAAAAAGCGTGTGGTGCATGGTGTCAATAGTTATAAATATTTCATTGACAGATATGAGAAGAAGGATTATCATTTCGATGATATCTTAAAAAGCACCCCACGCCTTTTTAAAATAAAACATTTTATTCTTATTTACACTATTATTCATTTATATTTATTAGAATTTTTCACACTGTTCTTAATTCAAATTTATTAAAATTTATTTTCTATTTTTTAGTTTGGTTTTCTATATAAAGCGTATTTTTTAATTTTTTCAAACTACTATTTATTTTAAACGTACTCCGCCACCACGCGGCGATTAACGAAGTTGCGTGAAACTAATCAAACTGCTGGACTTGCAGGAAGTGACGGTGCTGCGGTAAAAGAGCTCCTCACCACGATAATGACGAACACTCCTCATATATGGTCGCAGCACACACTGCAGTGCTTCCCTCCTGTTCTTGTGGAGTTTTTCGCACAGGTACGGTAGCTTCCTCACTCATGCAAGTTTTCATAAGATGTCATTCGTAATGGATGAGCACGAGGTATTTTATTTAGCCGTCAGAGCTTTCAGGAGCCACGAGTAACCAGAGAGCCGGCACCACTAAAATTTTTCTGCTATTTTAAGTGCTGATGTATCACTTGCTAAGCGGGAGAGGAAAACATCGCGAGGAAATCTGCATGTCTGAGGAATTCGACATGTGAACCCTTCCCGGCGCCAAAACCCTCTCAGAAATGTGAGGAGTCCTGTGCTCAGCAGTGAGACAATTACAGGCTGTAACTTTACTTTTTTTACGGTGTTAGGATTTCTTTACAGGAATATGTCTAGGTAGTAGGAACAGTTTGCCGTCAAGCAGTAGCGTGGCGACATTACTGTGTTTTGGTTTGAGGGGGCACTGATATATAGAGTAAATACTGGGCACATTGCATTTAAGAAATGATGTCTCAGTATTACGAGCGCAGTGTGGTGCCACACAGAAATGTTCTGGGTGACACAGCATTTGTTATGGGCAGACGTTGCACTTACCATCAGGTGAATGTCTTGCCCGTCGACACAAAACAGTCACAGTAACATCCAGAGCCGATAAATAAAACCAATAATTTGTGGTCAACAATTCTGCTAGAATTTTAACCCACTGTTGCAGACAGCTACGCTGACCAATAAACCAAGCTGTCCTTGTATATTTTACATTTGAACGTACATATCTTTACAGGGCATGCTTCCAACACAAGTATTATTTATATCCACCACAATAAAGTATAAAAAGTAAAGTAACAGCCTATAATTGTCGACTGTTGATTTTGTAACGAAAAATAATACATCATCAATCAGTTCTAATCTACTGGTGGTCGGATTCCTACGCAGGAATCCGTCTAGGTAGGTACCACCCCAGGGCCAGTTATTCTGCCGTAAAGCAGTAGTGTGCAAACATTACTGTGTTTAGGTTTGAAGGGCACTGAGAGCTAGCGTAATCACTGGGCATTTGAGACTTAAGAACTGATGTCTCACGGTGACGGGCACAGTGTGGTGTCACACAGAAATGTTCTGGGACACAGCATTTGTTATGGGCAGACGTTGCACTTACCATCAGGTGAACAGGGAATTACTTTATATAATAAAAAAATATATAAAAAAGACGATATACCGCATCCATTTTTAAAATAAACAAAAATACTCACGTTTGAAATAAAATTACAAAGTGTCAGATAATGTTGGCCAGTCACGTGCTTGGTAGTTTTTCGAAAATGACGTGGACGGTAGTGACGGACTCGTTTCCTTTTCCATTTCCATCTTGGAGAATGTAGTTATAAAATTAATGTTTTTTTATACAGAATCCAGCGCCAAAAGAAAACAAGCAGCTGCTGAAGAAGTTCGTGGACGAGGAGTACCGCAAGTGGTCGTCGATGGCGAACGACAACGACATAGTGTCGCACTTCTCCGTTCCCGGCACGCCGCTGTTCCTTTGCCTGCTGTGGAAGATGATCTTCGAGACCAACAGGATCAATCCTATAGCTTTCAAGTAAGACTAGCTGACCCGCGCGAATTATTCGCATAGTATCGTGACTAATAACAGACGGCGCCATCTACCTTTTTTAAAAAGTGAACAACTTCAACCGACAGCTGACGTTCATGTTAGTTGAAGTGATTGTCAACAGATGACGCTTTGTACAATTATATTTATTAAAGAAATCATTAATTTTTATTCACTATTAAGGGAGATATTTCATATCGACAAAAACACCTTTAAGTAATAATATATATAGGTTCCTCATCTTGTTTCTATTCGACTATGATTGGCAAATGTGGTTGTGTCAAACCTCATCGAATTAAGATGTTGCGTTCACTCCTTAGAAATATGATGAAATGCATCTTTCCTAAAATCTGCGTTTTGAGATCTTGCAAAACTCACATTCACATCACAACAACAATATTATGCATTACACAGTTTATTCTGCCAAAGCATGAACTTTTTTATCCAGAGAAGTGTCGAGACGAGCTAATCGTTCATCTGATGGTAAGTACAACGGCTGCGCATAACAATGCTGTGTCACCCACGACAATACTGTGTGGCACCACACTGCGTTCGTAGCCCTGAGACATATCAGTTCTTAAGTCCAGTGAATGCACTAGCTCTCAGTGCCTTTCAGACTGAAACAGTAATGGTTTTACACTACTGCTTCACGGCAGAATGGCCTAGACGGATTCATAGGAATCATACTACCAGTAAAAGTTACAACGAAAACTACACATATTGGTTTTAAAATAATGACTTCGTAAATTAAAAAAAAATGCTAAGGGACTTTAAAAAACTCAAATTATTTATGTGGTTGATGAAATATATAGTAGTAGTATAGTACTCCGATAAAGGGTTGTCTCATATGCCCAGTAATTACTCTAGCTCTCATTGCCCTTACGAAACACAGTAATGTTTGCACACTCTTGCTTCGCGGCAGAATAACTGGCCCTGGGGTGGCCCTCGACGGATTCCTGAATCATATAATCATTTTTAAAAGGCCGGCAAAACACAGTTCTGTTACTCTGGTATTGAAGATGTTCACGGGCAGCGGTGATCACTTACAATCCGGTGAGCCGCTTGCTCGTTTGCCCCCTGTTACATTAAAAAAAAAACTTTAAAAATTCGTTAAAGTGACATAATTTTACAGGATATTAGAGCGAATCGGTGCCCGGGCTCTGTCTGCGCACTTGCGTAAGTTCTGCGACTACCTGATGTTCGAGGTGACGAACCCGGCCGGGGGGCCGCATATCAACAAGTGCGTGGACGCAATCAACGACATTGTGTGGAAGTACAACATCGTCACCATCGACCGATTGGTGCTCTGCCTTGTGAGTGTTACCTCGAATCGTTACGTTTTGCTAATCGATTTCAGCTGCACGGGATAACTGGAACTGTTTAGAATATTTACGGGAGCAAAGAGTGTGTGGTTTTAACAGGCAGCTTGATATGTTTAATTTATCCAAATGATAAATTAGAAAAGTGTTTGACAGAGTGCTGAGCAGGTGTTAGTATAATTTATATATATGCATATAATAAGAAATTGGCGTCGACGTGGTTCGCCACCCGTCACGTCTCGTTTCCCACGGGGGCGAATAGTGGGCTACTTGTGTGGCTTCTGCCTACTGCCTGATGTTTGCTGAAATTGTTTAATATAAATAATTTTTAAATACCTAGTAATAGGTTGGTATACTAGTGGAAAAATATAAATTCGTTTTTTTGTTAAAGGTAAATAAGTATAAAATGCATTACTTGGAACTTACTACTGTGTTTATTAATTACTAGTTTTTATTAATTACTACTGTACCCGTGATTTCTTTCGCGTGGACTTTTGAAAGGGTTTACTGTGTTTTGGTCTGAACTGTTTGGGCACTGATAGCTGGCATAATCACTGGGCTGTGAGACTTAAGAACTAAGACATAAGAAATGTTCTGAATTACATTTATTATGGGCAGACATCGCACTTACCATCAGGTGAAAGTTTGCTAGTTTCGTCACATTAGCAAATAAAAAAAAATAAGATTTACAATACCGTACCTACAACTACACGTGCGTCATATGAATATATGTGAACTGGTGCTGTTTGTGGAAGGCTATTATTATAAAATCTGTTTGTAATTTTTGGCACGGAGCGTGCTTCGATCGTCTATAAGACTATTCTTTGTGAATTTACATATAGTTTTTTATGACAGATATACTCTTTTACATCTATTATTATGTTTTAGGAACAAGCACAAATTAATAATACCAGTTACACGACTTCACAGGTTCAGTAACTCTTTTATGGGACAATGTACTTTTTTAAAACAAACTCCCAGAAAGTTGGAGCTTACTGGAGGTAGGATTCCTATGCAGGAATCCGTCTAGGTAGGTACCACCCCAGGGCCAGTTATTCTGCCGTGAAGCAGAAGTGTGCAAACATTACTGTGTTTCGGTTTGAAGGGCACTGAGACCTAACGTAATCACTGGACATATGAGACTTAAGAACTTATATCTCAGGGTGATGGGCACAGTGTGGTGTCACACAGAAATTTTCTGGGTGACAAAGCATTTGTTATGGACACACGTTGCACTTACCATCGGTGAACGTTTTGCTCGTTTCATCACTACATCCAATAAAAAAAATCATCAAGGAGGATGACGATTACGTCATCGATTACTCTTTGTTTGTATGAAAATCCATACTTTAATACAATAAACGCGAAAGTAACTCTCTTTCCCTCTGTCTGTTTGTTACCTTTTCACGGTTAAACCGCTGAGACGATCTTCACGAAATTTGGCGCAAAAACAGCTTGCATTCTGGAGAAGGACATATACTTTTTATCCCGGAAAAATAAATAGTTCCAACGGGATATTTATAAAACCTATAGCTACGTAAAATAATAATTTATGTCATTAAAGGTATTGCGGCCGAACCTTGACGGGAACGAGAGCCAGGTGTGTTTGTACATCATCCAACTGCTGCTGCTGAAGGGTTCCGAGCTAAGGAACAGGGCGCAAGATTTCGTCAAGGAGAACTCACCGGAGCATTGGAAGCAGAACAATTGGTAATTGTAACCTCTTTTAGTGTGAGTGGTTTCAATTCGCGGTTTTGTTGATCTAATCGTATGTAAGAGCAGCTAGAGAGATAAGCGCAATCACTGGGCATATGAGACTTAAGAACTGATGTCTCTGGGTGACGGACGCATTGTGGTGTCACACTTTTCTGGGTGACACAACATTTGTTATGGGCAGATGTTGCACTTACCATCAGGTGAACGTTTTGCTCGTTCCGTCATTTTTATCAAATAAAAAAAAATAAAAAAACGTGGAAGGGGAATGGTACAAGTCGCGTGGCATTCGAAAGATGTCACGATAACTATCTCTAACGCCCGATACCTACTTATACAGACCGATGACGGTCAGCAGTGGACCACTCAACTTGCAAGATGCCAGTGGTGTACTTTTAAGATGCCGATTGTTAAGTTACAACCTATATGCGTTCCATTCCACCACTGGATACGAGCCGTATCATGTTTTAACAGTGTTCTGGAACCAGAAAATCAGCCACACTGCTCGTACAGTGTGGGTGATGGTTTCACGTATCCTACAAATAATTGCTTTAATTCACCGCATAGCATGTTCTAAATGGTCCCTCCACCCTTTCGATCCCCCACCCTCTCTCTTTACTCCTCTCCCTTTGCCTCCTTATCCCTCGCTCCTCCTTTCTTTTCTTCCCCCACTCTCTCTTCGACAGCCGCAGAATGAATATATTGTACAGTCATTAATATCAATAAATAAAGTCTCGTTATAAGGTGAAACACGTGTAGTGTTCCGACTTAAGTAGTGTGCATTACCTACTGTTAGTGTAGTAGTGGAGGTCTTCTGGGTCGTGGTATGACTATTTTTGGATCTTATATAGGTTTATTTAGTACGTTACATTTTTTATTTTCGTTACGCGCAATGCAAAGTCCGGTTTCGTATTGCAAAAAACTGCTAAAAATAAAAATAATATAATATTAATAATATAATGATCACAAAATATTAATTTACTGGTGGGATTTCTATGCAAGGAATAATAACAAATAAAAAATACCATGGGGTTATTACTTCCATAAAAAACTTTTTCTTCCAGGTATGACAAACATTTGGCGTTCCATAGAAAATATCCTGAGAAACTTGCGCCGGAAGAGGCGAGCGGAGCCTACGGGGCATCCATACCGGTGTATCTCAGTAATGTATGCCTTCGTTTCATACCGGTGCTGGACGTCGTGGTTCATCGTCATCTGGAGATCCCTCAAGTGAGCAAGAACTTGGAGCAACTTCTCGAGCATCTTGGATACCTTTACAAATTTCATGGTAAGTTATTTTCGTAGGCGATTGACATTAATTATGGGCGTGTGGCAGTGGCTTAAGAGAATCTACCACCCCATCTCATCCCATGGGTGTCGTAAAAGTCGACAGACGTAAAATAAAAAGCATAAGCAGCATCTTCCTGGAACGTCTGAATAAATAAACTACGGTTGCCAACCCGCCTACCAAGCGAGGCAACTATGGCAAAATGATAAATGATGATAAAATGATAGTTACTAATTCTGTGGCAATCTATAGGGGAGGCCTATGTTTAGCAGTGAACTAGTGATAGGTTGAAATGATGTTGATGATGATTATTTAAGGAAAGATCATTCTTAAGTTCCCTGTCGATATCTTCATCAACATTTTAATCTAGCCCATCTAGTGGGTAATCCTTGGAGGATGCCGCTCGATAACTTACTGATCCTAAGACGTATGTCTGTCTATTCATAGTTCTCTGGGCGGATTTTAGATACCTTACGCAACCCGAGTCCTAATATCGTCAAGGGCGATACACTTTCCTTAAAGAATTTTACAACGACGTAGATCGATATACGAAGAATCAAAAGCATTTATTCGCAATCATAGTACATACCTAATTGTAAAAATCAACAACCCCATGTAAAACGAGCCTAAAAAGGTTCATTCATACTATTAATTAATATTATAAATGCGAAAGTAACTCTCTCTGTCCCTCTGACTGTTTGTTACCTTTTCACTGTTCATTCGCTGAAGCAAACTTGACGAAATTTAGCACAGAAGGATATATTTTTATCCCGGAAAATCAGATAGTACCCGCGGTATATCCACGCGGACGAAGTCGCGGGCATCAGCTAGTAGTTAATAAACATTAATCAACAATTTCAACAGATCGCCCGGTCACATTTCTGTATAACACCCTACATTACTACGAGCTGAAACTGCGCGACAAACCACTACTGAAGCGTAAGCTCGTGAACGCTGTGCTCGGCTCGCTGAAGGAAGTGAGGCCGGCTGGTTGGGCCACCACCGAGACCTTCCAGACCTATTTGGGCAAGTCCGAGGTGGAGGCAACCGGATGGGCGCCGGATTTGTACTATTATCTGAGCCTGGTCAACAGAATGGTAGACAGTATCCTTTTCTTTAAACCGACTTCAAAAAGGGAGGTGCTCAATTCGTCTGTATATATATTTTATCTGTTCACTGTTCGGGTGTAATCTTTTTGTTCATTATTTACCTATTTTGACAATTTTTATTAGAAAGGGGGTTCCGTTGGTGTGGAGTTATATAAATTTGGCAAGGGTCTGACGACAAACTCCATGATAAAATCAGGATACTATTCAAATTTGATTCGATGCTTGGATGTCGGTTTTTTGATTAAATTTAGTACAAAATATACATTAAATTTCATCATACGCGAGTAACTTGAATTCGATTCCAAGTGTCGGCACCTATAAAATGTTTCTGCAATTTCAAATGCTGATTTACCACGTGCTCAACGTTGACGGAAAATATCGTGAGGAAATTTTCATGTCTGTGGAATAAAAATGTTTTGACATGTGAAGTCCGCCAACCCGCATCGGAGCAGCGTGGGGAACTCTTCCTCTTGAAAATGAGAGGAGGCTTGCGCTCAGCATTGAGACATTTATAGGATGTTACTTAATTTTTATTGTCGTAAGTCAGCGGTTGAGTGAATTTAACTGTGGTTGATTACATTCATTTCATTCGAGAATGCGTAGTAGCTTCATTCGAGTAGCGCTCCCACTTTCCGCCTTGTCCCTTTGGTCATCATTTTCGAGCATACTTCACGACCGCTTACTTATGATAATTCGATAGTATTTATGCCTTACTATTTAATTATTGATTTTTGCTGCATGAGGTATCTAAATATTATTACAAGATATGTTACACAACAATTACCCTAAATAAGTACCACCGCAATGCCAGTTACTTCGACGACAAGCAGTGGCGTGCAAACATCACTATCTTTCTGCTTAAAGAGAACTGAAGCTCGTTTAATTATAAAGCAAAAGAAACTTAAAAACACTCAACTGTTGTGTCTCGTCCCTAAATTACATAAAAAAAAAACAATAAATTGAGTAATCCAGAAAAAGGTATGGTGGCAATCCCCGTCACATTACAATTAAAGATTTTTACAGCCATTACAAACTTAAATGCAATACAAATTCTTTGAAAAAAGTGTAACTTATAATCGTTATATAGTTTCTTTAAACGATACTCAGCTATGACAGGCCACTCACACTTCCCCAATACAGACTGGCGTTTCAACGAGTACCCCAATCCATCAGCCCACTCCTTATACGTGACATGCGTGGAACTCATGTCCCTCCCGCTCCCCCCAAATTCCGTAGGCAACAGCCTGCTTGATGTGGTCACTAGAGGCTTCGTAGTGATACCGCCAACGAAAATTCAACTGTGGGTCAACGCGATAGGCCTCATAATGGCCGCGCTGCCCGATCCGTACTGGACGGTGTTACACGATCGTTTATTAGATCTTATGATTAGCAACGAGATTATAGAATGGCCGTATTCACACACGCCATTCCAGCTGTTCAACTTGACGACAACCAATGACGCGATGCTGGAAAACAAATACAGTCTGACACTGGCCTTGGCCCATGCTGTGTGGTATCACGCTGGTGCTGGGCAGATTATGCAGGTTCCTCAGTAAGTATTATTTCAGCGCTCTTTGTACAATACCCCATCTAGTCCCGTGGGTGTCGTTAAAGTCGATAGAGGGAAAATGAAAACCGGAAGATGGGCAGCATCTTCCTGGAACATGGAACCCGCCTGCCAAGCGTGGCAACCATGGCAAAACCCCCCAATAATTAATACCGTACTAGTATTCTAGCATTATTATGGACATCCATTTTTATTTAATTATTTTACTTACTTACAGTCACGTCATTTCCCATAATGGGTAGGCAGAGACAAACCCCGTAGCCCAGTAGTCGCCACCGCGGGAAACAAAATATGACGTAAGGCGTGACTGTATTTTATTATATTCTCTTACTCGATTGTTACGACGCCAAGGGGTACCTCAAAACTTACTAAAATTAGTAATTCGTGAAAATTAAATCACTATAAACGTTTAACATTCATATAAATTTTATTCACCGTATGTGAACCGATAACAATTCTAATTTCTAGGTTCGTCAAAGAGAAGCTGTCCCCGGAGATCCGCACCGAGACCCAGCTGCTGTTCCTGTGCCACTTGGTGGGTCCGTTCCTGCAGCGTTTCAACTCGGACCTGTCCCGGGCCGTGATGGATCTAACCCTCACCCTCTATGAGCTGCTCGCCCACATTGATAAGTCACAGCCACACTTGCTATACATTGATCCAATATGCGATCTGCTGTATCCTTTTTATAACTCGCAAGGAGTAAGAAGTTCTGTTTTTAGATCTTTTTTTGCAATTTTATCGTATAGCACTAGTCATCATCATCATGATTTCAGCCTATATTAGTCCACTGTTGAACACAGGCCCACTACATAGATACCATATGATTTTTTTTATTGAAAAGTGATGAAACTAGCAAAACGTTCACCAGATGGTAAGCGCAGCGTCTGCCCATAGCAAATGCTGTGTCACCTGGAACATTCCCTTGTGACACTACACTGCGCCCATCACCCTGAGACTAGCTCACAGTGCCCTTCAAATCGAAACAGTAATGTTCGCACACTACTACTTCACGGCAGAATAACTGGGCCTGCGATGGTACCTATCTAGACGGTTTCCTGCACAGGAATCCTACCACCAGTATGATGTCAGGTGGAAAAGATATAAACAAGAAACTTGACTTTGTAGAGAGTAGCCGTAGTGAATTAGTATTTATTTCAAGAGTCTGATTGCGAACATATTCCAGTTGTTTATTAAGCTGCACTGCCTAACACTCACTGGTGGTAGGATTCCTATGCAGGAATCCATATAAATAGGTACCACCCCAAGACAGTTACTCTGCCGTGAAGCAGTAGTGTGCAAATATTACTGTGTTTCGGTTTGAAGGGCACAGAGCTAGTAACCGCTGGGCATATGGGAGTCAAGAACTGATGTTTTAGGGTGACGAGCGTAGTGTGATGTCACACAGAAATGTTGATGCACAGCATTTAGTATGAGCCGACATTGCACTTACCATCAAATCACCGCTTTTCTCTTCAATTCAATAAACGACGAAACTTTGCACAGGGATAGCTTGCATCCTGTTGACGGACATAGTATACTTTTTAGCCCGGGAAAACAAATAGTACCCACCTGATATTTAAAAAAACTTTATCCACGCGGACGAAGTTACGAACATTAGCTAGTAAAAGTAAAGTAAAGTTTCAGCCTATAAATTTCCCACTGCTGAGCACAGACCTATCAATTCTGAGAGGGTTTTATAGCTAGGAAGAATCCGCCACGCTGCTCCAATGCGGGTTCGCGGACTGCACATGTCTTCGAAATATTTTTTTATTTTTCAGACATGCAGGTTTCCTCGCGATTTTCCTTCACCGCCGAGCACGTTGTAAAACAGCACTTAAAATTGCAATCAACAATTTTAGTGGTGCCGGCACCGGGAATCGAACCCAGGTCACTCGCGTACAATGAAATTTAAAGCGAGCGCCTAGTCCCTGAGCCATCACGGCAATTAGTCCTCTATATTGAAAGAAAATTCTATTCTGTCGTTCATATTATATTACATTTTTTTTAATACCATATCTACGTTTGCTTTCCTTAACCCACTGTCTTCCAGTTATCACATAAAGTATATGTTCGTCGGCGACACGATGAAGAACGAAGTGGAGAGCGTAATACGTAAACTCCGGCCCGCTTTGCAGATGCGCTTGCGTTTCATCACCCACCTGAACGTGGAGCAAATTAACACCGCCTAGCAGAGGGACTGCTACAGCTACACGCCGTCTAGCTGCAGCTCGACCTCCGACTGACCGTACAGTCCGACGTTTTCCCCTTATTGTTGCTGACGGCGCAGTATAATTCTAGACCGGCGGCTTTTGTGAGTAACTACCACACCGGGGCCAGTTATTACACCGTGAAGCGGTAGTGTGCGAATATTACTGTGTTCTGAACGGCACTGAGAGATAGTGTAATCATTGGGCATGTGAGACTTCAGAACTGACGTCCCAAAGTGACGGTCGCGGTGCGGTACCACACAAATGTTCCGGGTGTCACAGAATTTGCTATGGGCGGACGTTGCACTTACCATCCAGGTAAACGTTTCGCTCATCTCGTCCATCTCCAATAAAAAAAACCTAACAAGGGTTGGCAAAGGGGGGGGGGGGGGACAACGGTAAAGAGCACGTAGGCTCTCGGCGTTTGCCGGCGAACGCGGTGATAAGTGTGTAACACTTTTGGGACGGCGTAAACGGGGATACGATGTAGTGCACTGTAAGGGTGACCAAACACAGTCCAATCGACGGTGGACATTGTGCCCCGTACACCTTGGTGTATGACATGGAATGCCGCGTTGCAATTTCTCGATCGATTCTCGTCACTCATCAGAAACGGTCTGGCGTTACGTTGACGGAAACGATTCCGTAATGCATAATTGCGTATTTATATAAACGTATGCTATATTTATCATAACTTAAAGTTTTGTTTACCATAACAATTTGTTTACCGCGAGTAAAACACATTTATCGATTGCGATCAAACGGTGATCAATATATACATGTATATAAATTAATTTGGTAATAATATATAAAATATATATAAATTTATGATACAAAGTGAGATGTACAGCTGTAATGCTATACGCGTTATTGACTACTGCAGTCAGCATTTAGTCTATTTTAAACAAGACACGGGAATAATTAATCCCTATGTGATCCATCGATGTTGTACTAAATAAGTTCGTGCATGTTATGAGAAAAAGGGTTAAATATATACAAGGTGTTGTTTTGTTAAAAATATAATCATTTCAAGTTGCTCACGTCACAATATTTAAAAAAAGACATGTCCTTAGATCAGATTTTCAGAGAGACATTAACCACAATATGCAATGTCGGAGACTGTCAAATAATTAAGAAGTAAAGTAATAAGAAGCGTAGTTTTATTTTTAAAGTCGTATTAAACGAGTAGCAGTTCATTCGTTGTACTTACGTTGGTGTGTTTGCCATGAGGGAATAATTTAGATGCCATGAATAACTTAATACAATGGCTGTTAAAGTATTGCTTATATTTATTATTTAACAGCACATATTTATTATAATTTTCTGATGAAGTTAACGCGACTCACAAAGATATGATTTTTATGTTTTCAAAGACAATTTTGTCACTAATTACTTGTGATTTGATTACGGTTAACGGTTTTGCCTCAAGATATGGTAATGATAAAAAAATGGATACAACGCTTCCGTTTATTGTTGCCATTTAAGATATCCTTAACAACACATATATATGTATATATATATATATATATATATATATATATATATATATATATATTTTAACTATCAAATTCGAATTTGGAACATGTAACACCTTATACTCAAAAAATATTTATAATTTTTAAGTGACTATATAATATTATCATCGTAACTACATGCTGCGAATTTGCAATTAAAGTGGCTTGAAATATTATGTACGCAAATTAGTTATAAGTTACACAAATCACAAAACAATACAATGCAATAAGTACTGGTACTACTTATCACAAATTAGTAATAATATAAAGTTGTATTGTTAGTGTCACTTAGTGAGAATAGTATTTTAGTAAGTTACGTTAGGGATGTTTGCTATGAGGGTTAAGTATTTCAGCGACAGAAATTTAACTTATACTTGTTTCAACACTCTTGTAGAACAACGAATCTTTCCACCGGTTTTTTAGTAATTCAATCTGTAGTGTTTTTTTTTTGCTATGTTAAAAAAGCCGAGGCGGCTTGAATCACGCAATTTTATATTGAATCAATAATCTGATGGTAGAATGCTGGAATCCGTCTAAGTGAGCACCCCACGACCGGTTATTCTGCCGAGAAGCAGTAGTGTCGGTTTGAAGAGCACTGAGAGCTAGTCACTCGGCATATGAGACATAAGAACAGATGTCTCGTGGTAACGGGCGCAGTGTGGTGTCACACGGAAAATGTTCTGGGTGACACAGCATTTGTTATGAGCAAACGTTGCGCTTACCATCAGGCGAACGTTTTAATCGTCTTGTCGCTTATTCCAATAAAAAAAACACCACTCAGTATTCGCCAATACACGATTAACAATAATACAAAGGTAAATATAAATTTAAACATAATTATAATCTCTTGAAATAACCTTCACCCAGCACTGGATTTATAATGTTATTTGAGTTTATGACCCCTAAGTCGAGATGTGTGATAGACGTGAATAAAACGCTTGCTTACACAATTAAAAAGTAATAGTAGAAGCCGTACTTTGAGGAGCGTGGATATCTCGACCTTACTCGTTATTTAGTATTTAAGAAGTTAGACCCTTTAATATTAGACATGCAAGAGTATTAATGTAAACTGCTTGAGTGCAAATTGCGGATCTGCATAGCGTTTTATGTTTTTCATATGTAATGCATTATATCAACTTTAGTAAAGTTCTGTCTTCTAATGTTTAGCCTTCATAGTTGCATCCTTATAATAATATGCCTTGAAGTTAACTATGATTCGATGAAAGCAATAGTCTACAATGTTTACTACATTTATAGGAATGATCGAATTCTGACCTCATTAAATAAGCGAATATATAATATATGTTCTCTATCTCACTTTAACGAACTAGTATTTATGTCGTCTTATACGTATTTTGCTTAGATATACCTATAATTTATCATTTTAAAAAGTAAAATCTTAGTCTAATTTTTGAGTATTACATTTTGACTTTAATGGAACCAATTTCTTCTCTTGTTGTTACCTTTGCTGATTGGATATTTTAAATAAATTGAAAGATCTCAAAAGTAAGCCTCTGAAGTACTTTTGCGTTCTTTTTCATTTATAGGCGTTAAAATTATGTAGTTAATAAATTAATCAGTTTATATTTTTAATAAATTGATATATGTCTGGTCTTAAAGCTCTATTTTATGGTAAAGGCCTATGTGAATTAAACACAATGACTGTTATTACAGGACTAAACGAATAATGGCAAGGCAAGGAATATTTATCTAGATGTTATTTACTTTATAAACTTCAGTATTTCATTTTTAAATCCATGTCATAATGATGTGAGATACATACCTCTAAATGTTTCGATGGTAACACTTATTACATTATTATTTTGGTATTTATTGAATATTTCATATAAGTTTGTTTTAAAATAATAATGTACATTTGATATTTGTAGTTGAATAAGACACATTTTATGTCTTGACTAATTATTATAAATTACTGAACAAATCTATTTTAAAATATTTGACTATGTTCCATAAATCATCTCAGTTTAAAAATGTACAGCTGTATAAAGTTTGAATTTATTTTTCTACATAACCTTAATCATTTTGTGTTGTGATTATAATTGTTTTGATGAAACTTATAGATCATTTTAAATATTTTCTTTTGTGTTGAATACTTTGAAGATCCTTTTGTCCCTAGTTCATATACTTCAGTCATTAGTTTTTACAATCTCAATGTAAGACTAAATTTAAAGTATTTTAAAAGTCTAGTGCTAGATTTGATCTACATTAACGGTCAGTGAAGCTCAGGAGCGTGTTTTGTGGCAATCTATGGGGGAGGCTATGTTCAGTAATGGACTAGTGATGAGCTGTTAATGAATGCCAATTTTACCAATTTTTAATGATCTGTACACTTATGCTTTTCAAGTAAATCGCAAATGGTGTCTTTAACATTGCAACATTGACTATTTACTCCTGTAATGGTTTTGAATGTTGTATTTGACATTATATAATTATTTATATTGTAATATTTTGTTATTTTTAATAATTGCTTCATCCATACAGATTTAAGTGAATTAAATATATTTTTTACATAAAACTGCAGTTGCCTTTTATTTAATAAAATCGATTAGATGCAATGGAAAATATTAATTCTTACACCAACAGTCAAATCGCGATTTCGAGAAATGTTATATTAGGTCCTTACATATAAAATTGGCGTTTTGTATGGGAGGAATATAAAGGAGTTTTTTTTTGTAAAATATAATTAGTTAATCAAGGTGCATAGATAACAATGGCATATCATTGTTATCTATGCACTTTTGCCATTTCACAGGTAGTTAATTTATACCTTTACTAAAAAAAACATGGGGACGAGATTCAATAAACTATATGAAGGCGGCACTAGACCACCAAACACTCACAAGTAACTTTTTCTGAGTATATTTTCTATTGGGGCAGGAGCGTTTCCGATTATCGTACAGGATCCACTTTTCATCACAGGTAATGACCCAATTTAAAATACTTCCTTCTTTGATCAATGAAATTAAAGGAGCTGGTCTATCTGGCAGGTTCATACTATAGTAAGATGGTGGTTGTAGCTCATGAAATGGGGTGGTTTGACCTCCTACAGAATACTGATGTAAATGAGTACTGCTGCTTCTCATCATACAGTTAGTGACCCAGGATAACGCTTCTAATACTTGATGCTTTAAGATGATTTTTTTTTAAATACTACATAAACATTGACAATATACAATTTATTAGTTACAAGTTAGTTAATTTACAAGTTTCTTTGATATTTATCATTGGGAAAACCGAAACAGCATAGATATTACTAATAAATTCTTTGGCAAACAAATCACCAACATAAAATACTGTTGCTGTTAAAACAAATTGTCTTGAGTCTACAGAAGGAGTCTTAAACTATTTTCCACAGTCAAGTAACACATTATACAGGTATACAAACTTGAAACAGCGAGACTTCTAAATTTCGATCGACAGTAAAATGATAGTTGACCAATAGTTGACTTTCAGTAAAGATTTGCTGGACTGATGGAGACAAAACGAAAATTAAAATTTTCAACTTGAATTGAATTTTCCAATCACTTAACACTTTTACGAGCACTTTCTGCATAATAAACTATCAACAATAAACATCAAAATTCAATATATATACAGAAATTACAAAATTCAATTAAAAACAGAACCGCCACTTTTCTGATGTATACTTTTATTTTATTTATTTATTAATGGAAACAGTCATAAACTATTTTCCAGTATCAAGATCCAAGAATACAATATTCAAGCAGCAAGACTTAAAAATTTTGATCGACAGTAAAATGATAGTTGACCTTCACTGAAGATTTGCTTGACTGAAGACAAAACGAAAAGCCCAATTTTGGTATTGTTTTTTTTTAGTTATATATAGTGTTTTTTATTGATTTTACCAATCACTGTACACTTTCAGGAGCACTTGCTGCATAATACACTATCAATATTCAACATAAAACTCCAAATATACACAGAACTTAAAAAATTAAATAAAAAAACTACTGCTACTTTTATAGTTGGCGCCAAAAATCTTATAAATACTTGATACTTGATCACTAATTAAGGAGTAGGGATAAGAAAAAAATATCAAGTAGGTTCCTTCCGATACCGATATTTTTGTACTTGATACTTTTTATTTCAATTCGTCGAGAATTCGTTCTTGATGTCCGTCTATTAATTGTATTGTATTGTTTTTTTTTTATTTAACATTAAATTCAGCGCAAGTTGTCATAAATTTTAATGATATTATTCGTTAATAGGGCAAGTAAACGATAATTACAATTCTTCGCTATTTAAAAGTTACGACGTCTATTTAAACACGACTTGTCAGGAACCTATTCTCTCAGCGGACCGACTGTAGCCTAAGACTTAGCCTCATCAAACTTTTTCTTTAAGCAGAAATTAGCCTTAGATTCTGCGCGACAAGCTTAATAGTCCCCTCCCGATTGCAGTAACTGACCGAGCCGAGGCCGGCCCCCTTAGGCACCCTCGAGTCGGTTACTCACGCGAACAGGATGACGGTCCAAGCCGAGGTCCCCTCTTGGGGGCCCTTGCGCCAGTCATCCATAAATAAAGGTTTCGGCTAAGCGCCCTCAGCGCTATGCCACCTTTCAATCCGGCCAAGCTGTAAAAGCCTTCGGGCTAACAGTGACCATCAGTCCTAAAAAAAAAAAGCTTAATAGTCAATACTCACTATTCAGCTACAAAAAACTTGGCTGTTTATTCTATTCCACGTACGTTGCAAAGTTGCTGAGTAAAAAATAATGATAAAACCTATTTATCTCGAATTCACATAAAACTAACACTCATTTACATTATATTAAAATTTAAAGTATTTTAAATAAAAACGTTGATTAATTCATTAATGTTTTCTTCTTCTATTTTGACCCTGGCAATTAGCTACGAAATCGCTCCATTTTCGACAATGTCGAGTAATAAATTTCCTGCTAAATACATTTCATTGAATATTTGTTTGTTAATGGAAACAGTTGCAAATTATATTCCAGTGTCAAACACAGACTGTTATTATTATTTATGGAAACAGTCGTAAACTATTTTCCAGTATCAAGTAACATTTTAAAGAAACAATCTTCAAGCAGCAGTATTTCAAAATTTCAATCGACAGTAAAAATATGATAGTTGACTTTTACTGAAGATTTCCTGGACTGATGGAGGCGAAATGAAAAGTACAATTTTGGTCCTGAATTAAATTTTCTAATCACTGTCCACTTATACAAGCACGTGCTGCATAATAAACTATCAATATTAAACCACAAAACTCAAAATTTACACAGAAATCAGAAAATTCAATAACTCAATAAGAACACTACTACCACTCGTCGTCGTTTCAGCCTACCACTAGTCTCTCGTTTTGAGATGATTTTGCCATAGTTGCCACGCTTGGCAGGCGGGCAACTACTGTTTATTTAATCGGATGTTCCAGGAAGATGCTGCTGCCCATCTCCTGGTTTTCATTTTCCCTCAGTTGACTTATACGACACCCACGGATTGAGATGGGGTGGTAGATTATCTTAAGCCGTCAAAACACGGGGAACCGCCACTCACTTATACGATACTTTTGTTCAGATACTTTTTATCACATGCTACTCATAAGTACAGTAGCGATACTTTTGATTCGATCCCTAGCACCGATTGAGTCAAGTTCGTTATAGAAACATGCAATCCAATACCGCTCCGATAAAAAAAATCATGATGTGATTTACTTAAGCTGAATAAGATTTTTATTAAATTAATTGAAATATTTATTTTATTCGACTATTTAATATCGTTTTAATAATTTCAGAAAATTAAATTTCATATTCACAGGAAGCGACATCGGTTTAAGACACAGAATATTCAAATTTCCGCGCCGATGTACGGTGTATATGAAGATTCTAATATAAAATAAATGTTTGACGGCGAATATATACATTCTATATAATACGGATATAAATACTATACATTTAAATATCGTTTGATGGTTCATCTAAGAGTATAATTTTATGCGGCATCTAAAAAAATATTATCTTTACCGACTACATCCGTTACGAAGAGAAAGCCGCCATTTTGTAGTACGATGTGTCGTCATTATTGAATAGCGTTGCCAGGCAACCAGTTATACAGTCAGTTGACTATCTGTGAAACGGTCTTGGCAGTTGCCGGCAGACAGTCGATTTACTAACGCGCCCAGTGTGAGCGTTACTTCTAGTCGATTTTAACGCGACCGTTTGTGCGTGTAACGCTATATTTAAAAGACTTCAGTGATCAAATATTTGAAAATGACTACAGAAACTATAAATAATACTCCTGAGAATACTGAGAAAGCCAAAGAGGTAAAAGATGATACTCCGGTAGACAATGGTCAGACCAAAGAGGAGCCACAAACAACCGAGGAAAAAGCAGAAAAAGCTGAAGATAAAAAACCGGAACCAGCTCCTCCGAAGCCGTCCGTACACAAAGCCAACTACGAAAAGGACATCGTGTACTTGTACCAATTCTCGCGAACTCCTTTGTTACCATCGACTTCTCCGTACTGCTTGAAAGTTGAGACATGGCTACGTTTGGCCGGCATAAAGTACCAGGTAAGTTTTAAGTTAAAAAAAAATATACTAGCATCCGCTTGCGTACCGAGACTGCCAATTTTAAATTCGTAAATATCTATTTATTTTTGTTCTTGTATCTGGTCATAATGCTGTGCTCAGACGGAAGCATTTATTTAGATTTTATTTATGGAGGTAATAGAGGGGAGTTTAATTCATCAAATTTAAAACGTACTAGTGTTTCATCGTTATTTTTAATTCACTATGTTCCTGAGAACGTTGCCGCTGCGAATTTTGCTTTGCGAAAGATCACATAATGCAGTAGTACGTGTTAAAAGATACCACTTCAGTTCGTAGATTAGTTTTTCATTTGGTGCTGTTTTTCACTATACAGACTGTAACATTAGTAAAACTACAGTGAGAAGCCGCGGCGGGACGGCTAGTATACATATATTTTAGATGATGAAATGTTAAGCTTACCAACACTTGCCCGTCATTGACACGGAGAAAGCTCCTCTACAAAGAAGAAAGAAGAATCTATAACTAAATTTATAATCATATTCTATTTGCGCTTTCAAGACTGTAATAAATACACTTGATTTTATTATTAATCTACTATTCCCCGGTAGTGTGAATTTTTGCAGAAAGTTTTTAATTTCTCTATGCCGGTAATTCTTTCTCAACGTTTTATTTAACGTTTTTAACTAATGGTAGATGCAACGAATATAATACAGAAAAAAAATTATAATAGAATAGAATAAATTTGTATTTAATATAGATTATTTACATAATACTTATTGAAAGTAATTTTTTTTGCTCTTTTTTAAAATTCACTGGTTCGCAAAAAATGCCTCTGTCCTGGGAAGAACCAGTAAGAAACCCAGCGGATTTTTATTTCAGTCATTTAAACATATATTTGTTCTGTAATCGAACCCGACACCCAAAGTGCCAAACCCAATAGCTTTAAATTAGCCAAAGTGGTCTACGGGCACAGTTGCAAAACATACAGTAGGCGGACGCATTAGATCTTTTGGGAAATGCCCACAACGTCTAGACAGTGTAGCAACAGTCCAAGGAGGCAAGGGTTGTCTCAAGTATATAATAAACAATAATTTATTATAATAAAAGTTAAAAGTGAATTTAAATTTTAAAGAGAAAATTATTCGCTTTATAATAATGATATTGACTTTACTCAAGCGTGACGCGATAATCCTTAACTATAGGTCCCATACTGTGGATGCCACTTTACCCTCGCTCCGCATTTACCGCACAATTGCTCTGTATAGACGTAATCTTTCCTCTGTGCTACGGGCGTGGTCTCTGCTAACCCTTATACAGGAAAAATGCGTAACTGTATGTATGTATAAAAAATACAGATAAAGTTAACATTTTTCAACAATTTATACTCGTATATATATATATATATATATAGTTCCTATGCAGGAATCCGTCTGGGTGGGTACCACCGCAGTGTCAGTTATTCTGCCGTCTAGCAGTAGTTTGCAAACACCACTGTATTTCGGTCTAAATGGCACTGATTGCTGGTGTTAAGTTTTATAAGCAATGTAATTAAGGGCATATAAGACTTAAGTCTCTGAGAACTGATGTCTCAGTTTGACGAGTGCAGTTTGGTGGCCCACAGAAATGTCCTGGGTCACACAGCATTTGTTATGGTCAGACGTTGCACCATGTCATGTTACAATCAGGTGAATGATTTGCTCGTCTCGTCCGTTAATTCCATAAACTATACAAATAAATAAAATTCAAGTGTCTGTTTGTAAACAAAATAACAGCTTTTTACTCAATGCTGATGTAAGTATATACCGTATTGATAAGAATAAAATAATTTGTAAACATTTTGTCTGTGTGTTTGTTCCGGCTAATATCCGAAATGGATGGACAAATTTTACGGGACTGTTCACTGGCAGATAGCTGATATTATAGCGGGTAACTTAGGCTACTTTGATTTAAAAATAATAATTAGGGTTTCGGGTAAAAAACAGCTAGTAAAATATAATCGCGTTTGCTCCGTTATTGCCTGCCGTATCGCGAGAGCGCAGACGCACCGCACGAATGGAACCCAAACGCGCATTCCCGCGCCGCGAAGCGCCGGTTCCATACCCGTCAGTACGTCGCCGTGACTGCCAACCATACTCCATAATATAATATACTTTATTTTCCTTCGTTCGAATTTTATGAGTAATCAGTTTATCGATTGTCTGTTGTTAGACATAATTCTAGCTTTTGTGTAAAGCCATCCACATGTCTTGATGTGAGGTGGGGCATAGATCACGAAAATTTCTTTCGAGTTCTTCCTACAGAGGTTCTGTCGGTTCGGGTTGTGATCAGGACTCTCAGAGTGGCCCTAATATATTTTGCAACACCTGTTCCGTCTTTTTGAACATCCTTGCATAATTTAGAATGGTGCTTTTAGATCATAATCTTGTTGTAAAATTAATCTATAGCCAATTAATTTTGGTCCGGGTATTAGCTTATGCTACTCAGTTTTTATAAATGCCTTCGATTTGTACCAAATATTCGACTCCATGGCCCGAGAAACATAATGGAACCGCCACCGTGCCCGACAGTTGGCATCACACAACCTGACATTCAATCTCGATGGGTAAGGTCCCACTGCATTCGTTTCTCGTTGAATAAAGTTTTTCGGACACAGCATTTGTTATGGGCAGATGTTGCACTTACCACCACGTTAATGTTTATCTCTTCTCGTTTCTTTCTATCTATACACATAAATAAAATTAAAGTGTCGGTTTGTAATAACAAAATAACAGGTTTTTACTCAATGTTTATGAAAGTATATACACTCCGTATAAGAAAAAAAAAAACAATTTTCTCAATTTTTGTCTGTCTGTCGGTTTGTTCCGGCTAATCTCCGAAACGGCTGGACCGATTTCGACGAAATTTTTACTGGCAGATAGCTGATGTTATAGCGGGTAACGTAGGCTAATTTAATTTTATTAAAATAATTATGGTTCCGCGCAAAAAATTAGAACCCCAAAATCGGATTGAAATAGGGAACTATATATGTATATCATCGACCGGGGTCGGCTTTTTACGCGGGTGAAACCGCGGGGCACAGCTAGTTAAAATAAAAATGTTCTCGAATAACTTCATAAAAATTAAGAAATTAATAATATAAAACATCTGTTTTAGGAAGCTAAACAATCGTAAATTTATTCAGTATAAAATAAAAACAAAATTATTTGTAATAAGGAGGACCTAATAATAAATATTACAATGACTATACCGCTCCTGCTGGGCCGCTCGTCGATGTTTTTCAAACAATTAGATTTATATTACGAATAATTTTTATTGCAATAAATCATCTTTACGCATTAATAATGCAGCTTTAACCGTGAAAAATACAAAATAATGCGTTTTTAGACATTCCTTATTAATAATAAAATGTGCATATGTGCATATTTTTTTTACTACCAATACTTTAAGTAGACCTAGAGATATCTCTTTTTCACAGGAGATCTCAAACTTTCGGGCCGCGTGGTGCTAAATTTTTACAAATACTTAAATTTTATTGTTGTATTTTTTTTTCTGAAAAAGTTGGTAACCCTTGTCGCCGCGCAAAACATGGCTAAGTTATGATAACTTAGCCATGTAGGTAATGCATAGTCTACGATATTTTAGTTTAACAAACAACTGCAGCTGTTTCGTTACTTTAATAATTTTGTTGTTATTGTAGAGTATTTACACAAAAGTTACACGGAGTATTTACATGAAGTTTCTAGAGTATTTTACACGAAGTTTATATAATATTTACACGATGTTTGTAATTAAAATTAAACTACGTGGAACCTCACAAACAATTATTGCCATGTATACAAATAAATTAATTTCGAATGTCTGTCAGTGATTTCTAATAAAGATTTTTTTAATGTCATATGTCGGTACTGCCATTGGCAGGTAGAGGACTTCCCAGAAAGCAATCTAAGCCACTATTTGTTTGGCAATATTTGGGGTACCTGAGTAAAATCTGAAAACTGTAGAAATAGGGACCATGCGGACGGACGTGTTACGCGCGGCTTTAGTTTGCATTTTTGTCATTATTATTTTAGTTCATGGCAGTTTAAATTATTCTCATAATATCTTATTATTATTATTGGTGTAGAAAATTCATAGTTCTTTTTTTTAATCCTTATATATATACTTACATTATAAATGCGAAAGTAATCTCTCTCTGTCCCTTTGTCTGTTTGTTACCTTTTCACGGTTCAATCGCTGAACCGATATTGACAAAATTTGGCACAGACATTCCGGAGACGGACATAGGATACTTTTTATCTCGGAAAATCAAATAGTTCATACAGGATGTTTATAAAACCTATATCCACTATATAAGCTACTTGCTGACGCTCGCGTTTTCATCCGCGTAGATATAGGTTTTTTTAAATACTATCCTTTTTAAAAAAAAAATTAAAAAAAAGGGTATACTATCCTATGTATGTATACTATCCTATCCAGTCGAATGGCGGGCTCGATCCTGTGACATCATGTTTCACAGTCCGTACCCTGAGCCGTAAAATATGAAAGTAACGCTTTGTCTCTCTGCCTGTTTGTCACCTTTTCACGGCTCAACCGTTGAACACATCTTGACGAAACAGTGGTTTTATCTGAAACACCCATGTTTTATTATGTATAGATGTTGTCTAACTATTCGTAATATACCCGTCCCGTCCGTCCATGCCCGTAAGTGTAGTGTTAATGTAAATTTTAAGGAACTAAATGAATATGTAATAATGTGGAATACTACGAACGTTAGAACTCCCACGATGATTTCCGACAAAAGTTTCTTTGAAACGGTCTATCTGGGACCGCACGTATAATTTAATGCTCAATGTATTTACGTTAGGACTAGGTCAAGTCTCTGCTTTTTTAAGTCCTACTACTTTATATAAAGTTTAAACTGACTAAATAATTTAGCAAAACACTGATAAAATTCAGCCCATAGACATAGGAATTTGTATTATATTTTGTTTGACACAACATCATAGTAGCTCTTGGGTCGGGCGCTCGCCTTAAATTTCATAATACGTGAGAGAACTGAGTTCGATCTCCGGTGCCGGCACCTCTAAAACTGTTCTGCAATTTTAAGTGCTGATTTACCACGTGTTCATCGGTGAATAAAAAATATTGCGATGTAACCGGAGGAATAAAAAATATTTCGAGGACATATGAAGTCCGTCAACCTTGATTGGAGCAGAGTGGCGCACTCTTCCTGGCTCCAAAATCCTCTCATACATGAGTGGCATGTGCTCAGTAGTGGGACATTTGTAGGTTGTTACTATACTTTAACCGATAGGTGTCCGACAAAGTAGAATAGCACCTACCTCTTTCCTACCGAGGTGTTGTAAAATACGACTAGTGTATTTTACGGACAGCCTTTATTCGTGAAGAGTAATTGCCTTAATATGCAATGCTGTCCCTATACACCTCCTGGGAACGAGTAAGAATATTTTGACTCGTACCAAAATGGCGGCGACGTTTTTCGCCACCTGTCACGTCTCCTTTCCCGCGGGGGTGAAAAGTGGGCTACGAGTGTGGCTTCTACCTACCCCTTATATAGGAAAAATCGTGACTGTACACTTAAATTTTAACAACAATATCACTATTCTTAATGTTTGTCTTCCGAAGAAGTGCACCAGGTACATAGGAAGGCAAAGTATCGATTCCTCATGCGTAATTTTTTGTTAAAAATAAATATTACCACCAAAGGAACAGTTTTTATATTCTTTTATATATACACAAAACGCGATTGCGACACGCATCCATTGAAGTATAACAGATATTATTAGAAATAAGGCAATATAGTAACTGGGTTGAAAAGCGGACCAAGCGAAGCGTTCACTCGTGAATAAGTCGACGAATAAGGCCTGATTAATTATCCTGGAATTCCTTACACGACGCAGCGGCTCGGTCGTCCTCCGTCAATTAAATATGTAGGCATACTACAGAACGAAATAAATTTCTAAAAATTCGAGTGTTCTGACGTACCGAAATAATGTTTTAGGCTTTCGCAGTGAACTGCTATAAAAACACTGAACGCTATATAGCCGCACCGTATTTGGTTCGTGTTAGTTTTGACGATTGCATTTTTTACATTGCTACAACCTTAGATTATGATCAAAAATTTTGAAGCCAGAAGTTCAATCTGGAAACTGAAACTTCCAGTGCTGGTCCGATTTCGATACAAAATAATTCCATGTTCCATAAAACTGCGTCTTCCATTATGCATCTACGACGCATTATCTTGAAGGCTGGTTATTCTCGGTCCATTCAACTGCGCCATCAAGGGCTGACTCGCTTATGTATTAATAACACGTATCGGCGCAAATGAGTTCTATATGGTCCGACTTCAAATATTTGTTTGTGTTGCGATGTTGCCTGCGCTTAAAACGAACTTGAGATATTATGCTCAGTAAATAAATGGAAATGATGTGGGATTAATAATAATCTTGCTGTTTTTTTTATTATAGCTCAAATTCTAGAAGTTGCCTCAGGGTCCAGTAAGGGTTTGCTTGAAAAAGTCTTAAGAAAAGTTTCGTTCATGGTTCATGTCCTTTATTGATCGTCCATTTTACTGCTCACGTTTAGATTTGATATTTATAAATATTCTCTTGATAATAATTATAAAATATTCTCTATATTGTTACGTCAAATAAAAATAAGTCAGTTTTATTGATGTGAATGATTATATCTTTTATGATAATGTAAAAAGCTTTTTTTCTATACCGTCATTTATGAAAACTGGACTTTAAAATAACTGGATGATCCACTTACACACTTACTTTACTCGATATTGAGGTTTTCGGATAGGACGCAGATGTTTTAATAATAATATACAATTATTTTGATATATCCACAATATTAAATATTTGTATAGGAAAAATTATAATTTTTACTATTAAACTTTTATTGGTGCAAAACATTATATAGAACGGTCGACAGTCGATGCGATTCCGTTTGCGCCTTCGAATGTAATCCACGTTCGTGAAGCTATGCATTTCCTCCTTAGTTTCACATACGCATATAGCAGCAAAGAAGGGATTGTTCGCTACTGAAAGAAGCGAAAGCATTTAATATTAATATATTCGATGTTAATCATGTGCAAACGTTTTTTGGTTTTGACGTGCTTTGAAACATTTAAAGAGCCGTGTCAGCTCAGAGGCTAGACGCTCGCTTTAAGTTTCATAGTACGCGAGTGACCTGGGTTCGATTCCCGGTAACGGCACTACTACAATTGTTAATTGCAATATTCGGGCGTCACTGGTGGGAAGCGAAAGAGGCGTCTTTTATAAAATTAATTGACGTAAACAGTTACTTTTCGATATGTTACTGTATTTAACACGTATATCCTGGACAAGAAATCAAAATGTGTGTCTAGTCTAGTCAACGACTAGGAGGGATTGCATCGTCGCCATTAATTGGGTATCCGGTTCTCAAACTTCCCATACGAGACGTAGCAGCGTTGTGCGGCTACTCGCCGTTGATATTCTGTGCGAATGTGATCCTCCCGCAATCGACCCATTTGATTTCTGAAAAAAGTAAAAGTAAAGTAACAGCCTATAAATGTCCCACTGCTGAGCACAGGCCTCCTCTCATTACTGAGAGGGTTTTGGAGTCGAGAATAGTCCGCCACGCTGCTCCAATGCGGGTTGGCGGACTTCACATGTCCTCGAAATAATTCTATTCCTCGAATATGCAGGTTTCATCACGATGTTTTCCTTCAACGCTGAGCATGTGGTAAATAAGCACATAAAATTGTAGAATATTTTTCTAAAAATATTCTACAATTCTACAAAAAAAAACTAGGTTACTCGCGTAATATGAAATTAAAGGCGAGCAACCGGCCCCTGAGCTACCACGGTTTTTTTGCAGCTTTCATTTCAGCAGCTATCGTTTAAAAAAAATTACAACAGTTGTGAGCACCTGCTGGTACAATTTATAATAAATATTTATTAGGCAGAAGTATTTGACCTAGTTGCCTTGTATCGCATTACGCTAGAGTACCGAGTAAGCGACTTGGCCTCCCGAGCTACTGCTGTTTCCTCCTACTCCTTCCGATGTAGCAGTGTCCTACACCTTATAGTTCCATTCCCAACTTTCGCATACCTAATCCTTTTCCCTCCCTCTCCGCCAAGCGAGTGGTTGCAGTGTGGCAGTAGGCCTTATCCAAGCACGCGGGGTCTTGTTTGGGTGGAAAACATCTTCCCTACCTACTCGTGGAAACGCAATGAATAGTAAGAAATGTTACTCTAACCAAAATGGCGGCGACGTGGTTTACCACCCGTACCGTCTCGTTTCACAAGGCGCGCGAAAAGTGGGCTAATGATAATCTCTGCATACCCTAATGAGAAAGAGGCGTGAATGTATCTATGTATGTTTAAAAAAAGTTGATATTTACAAAGTTTATCACGCGTACAATCATCGGGCAGATACAAGGAAGTGTGGGCTTCATATTGTCACAAGCAAAACAGCAGGAGATACCGATACATTTATGCCGTTTATTTTACTTACGATATTATTATCCTTCCATGTATCTATGAACGTGATTTATTAATACATTTTTTCTTTTAATTTTTTTTTTATAGAATAAACTATCGAGACGAGCAAAACATGAGCAAAACCTGATGGTAAGTGCAACGTCTGCCCATAACAAATGCCGAGTCACCCAGAACATTTCCCATGCACATACACAGTGGCAGCACATTATACCCGTCCCTGTATGTGCCCATCAGACCGACAGTAATGTTTGCACACTACTGCTTCACGGCAGAATAACTGGCCTGGGAAGGTTCTTATGCAGCATTATTAAATATGACTACTTTGTATTTTACCTGGAGAACTGCTCGCAATTTAATGTAATCTAATGCTTGCACATATGTATGCTAGTAGCGGAAGAAATAAAGGTGTAAGGGGGATTAATACATAGGTATGTGTAAACATGCATGTATATATAATATTTTTACATGTTATTATCATTAAATCAACATGGTTCCAGTGAGAAATGCTGTCCGGTTTCGAATAAAAAAAACATATTTTATCGTTATACAGACAATCATAAAGTCGGAGACAGTTATGAATACGCTTAAAGTACAATTTATTAACAACGCTGTACATACAATGTTAATTAAAAGAACACATGACAGCCCGTGGCATGGTTGCCAGATGTCGATTACTTTAGGCTTTCAAGAGCTCGGTGTCAAGTGACCGGCACCGCGTTGAATGCTGGTAACGTCTATACGCCCATTATTACGTTCTATATAAAATCATCGAACGAATGATATCTCGAGTATCGTGATGTTGAATTGGTTCTGCATCTTAAGTATGAGAAGACAATTTTAGTCTGACTTTCGTAGTATGTGCAAACATAAATACGACACGACGATTTCATCGAGATTTATTTTAGAAGGAAAAAGAGGAAGAGGGGCACTTAGGAGAGATAATATCACGCAGGTTCAGGGAAAAGGTTATGCGATGTCTTATCGGGCCCAAACTGAGACTTTGGCACCGTTATGAGTTTGTACAATTTGGTACATTTAAAAGAAAAGCGATTGCGCCGATAAGAGCACAGCTCTTAAATTTATGAGAGAGAAAGATAGATATTTAAATAAAATAATGCTTGCAGTAGGGGGTCAATTGTTGTGCAAGTAACATGTCGCTATTGCCAATTGATGCTTCGCAGCTATCTATGCGGCACTGAAAGTGAGATTGCGTTATTGTTGAATAGGTACGAACTACGAACAGTCGAATCACAACTTCTTGGGGTCCGCTGCTGGTGTCCTCAGATGGTCGTTTCAAGTTACCAGCTGTTGGATCTACAGGTTGAAAATTAAATTATTCTGCCTGCATATTTGTATTTCAGACATTTAAATACGGCCATAGAAACTGAAGAATACTGTCGCCTTGAACTTCAGAATTTAGAATCTTGAATATAACATTGTATCCAAGGTTTACTATCTAATATCCACCCATATTGCTCGTTAATGACTCTAGTAGTTCTAAGTTACATCCTTTTGGATATATATTTTTAGTATTAGGAAGCGATGAACAAAATCAAATAGCGAATACACATGTATTTAATTATATTGACGTATTGGTAAACTGTGAGTGGTGCGACGGCGTCTGGCGGCGTAAGTGAATATGCCACTCAGTTTTAATTTGGAAATTCTATTAAAATTACATGATTTACGATGGGCCACAGTATGACCGCATCGAAAAAATCAAAACCGAAAATATTTAGACTGTGGATATGGGTTTTTAAATATCCCCCTGAGAACTATCTGATTTTCCGGGATAAAAAGTATCTTACGTCCGTCCCCAGGATGCAAGCTATCTCTGTGCTAAATTTCGTCGAGATCGGTTCAGCGGTTGAGCCGTGAAAAGGTAACAAACAGATACAGGGACAGAGAAACTTACTTTCGCATTTATAATATTAGTATGGATAACGACCAGCGAAGGACGGACCAGGACGATTCCCAATATAAAAGTGGGAATCGTCCCGTACTCCCATGGAGAATCCGACTGTCATGCGTTGTACATACATACATACATACAGTCACGTCTTTTTCTCATATAAGGGGTAGGCAGCGATTAAACCCGTAGCCCAATTTTCGCCACCGCGGGAAACAAGACTCGACGGGTGGTCGACCCACGTCGCCGTCATTTCGGTACGAGTCCAAAAATTCTTCCTCTCCATTGTGTTCCCATGAACAGTATAATGACAACTTTGAATATTCTGGTATTATTCTGCACGAATAAAGGCTGTCCGTACAATATCTTAGTAGCCTCTTACGACACCTCGGTAGGAAAGAGGTAGGTGCTATTATACTCAGCCGGATACCTTTCGGCTAAGCAATGTCTATAGCGCGAGGCGTCTGGCATTCAGATGGACAATCTGCTGCCAAACGTTGTTACGGCAAATCTCTTAGAGAGTGGCCTACATGCAGCGGTGGACTATTAGCACCATAATGGTGGTGCTAATTAAAAAAAAACTTGGTGCAATTCATTAGACGTGACGGAATTGAAACTTATTGTATAATAGCGACTCGCCCAGTTTTCGCACGGGTGCAATTTACTAATGAAGGAAATGAGTAGTCCGCTTAGCAAAAAATATTAAGCATGTGTAGTAATAACATGTTTCTATCTCCTGTAGCTTAGGCTGTGCGTTGTCTGTCAGTCAGTTCGTCAATGTGTCACGTTTTTTTTTGTTATGAAAATAGCAGAACTGTCAAACTAGACGTCACTTATTTTCAAATCGAGACTAATACAAAGAAAAAATCCAAATTTCCGACAGTTCCGGTGGATTTTTCAAAAATTTTCTTTCACACAATCCTTGTCCTGAGAATTACAACACACAACATTTCTAAAGTCGGCTGCTTCCGCGGCTTTTCTTTGTTACATGCATGTAACATGACATAGTATGTGTGGTGGGTGTATTAAGAACGAATATTAAAAGTGGTATATGATCTAAGGCAGTATTTATGAATAAAACAAAGCTGCGTGTCGGTAGGCCATCCATCTGCAACTGCGCCGTGAAACATAATAACTACGTAAGTATTGAAGAGCTAGGGAACGCGAGCTCATAGCCTTAATTTGCAGTTGCAGGCGCCTTAACATTTAATGGAGCGAGCGTAATTAAGGTCTTAGTAACTGGATCTCCGGCTGCTCAGTACCGCTGCAGACTATTTGTATTCTCAGGTTTCATGTTTATATAAATATGTATGACATTAATAGGATATATCTATAGCACAGATTAAATTATTTATATATAGTTATAACCCTATAATATAACCTATAATAGTTCTATGATTTTCTCATGGATCCCATCACAGAACTTGACCAAAATCAAATGGGAACACCATTACGATATCCCCTATCTAATATAAAAAAGAACCATTAAAATCTTGAAACTTGAATTTTTTTGACTTGAAAATGAAAAAAAAATCAAGAAGTTGATCCTTAAAACTGGTTGTCTTGTCATAATAATGGAACGTTAATTTAGTCGGGCGGATTTGGGCTACGGTAAGGATGGATTTCATTGGGTCTGTCTCAGTGTTAAACCAAAGCAGACGCGAAAGGCTCCAATGATAAAACCGACGTTCTGTTTAACATTAAAAAAAAATTAAGGAATAACGTTGACACATAAAAGTTATTATTAATTTTGTATTAGTACTCTCTGCTTTATTGAGAATAAAAAATTAGGAAAAACAGAGGGCATTCTTAACAGATTGATTTTCGCATTGGCTCTCAAGGGATTAAGATACTTTACAAGTTGTAACTTTGGTCGCTATATCTTCCTATTGACAAGAGACCACGCGACTTTGTAAGTAGCAGTAATTTCGTTTCAACTTTCTTCCTCGCTTCCGCGCAATACGAAGCATTGGCCCAATCCAACAAACGCACTTAGCTCTCATGCCCGTAATCTCACTGTAAGTACATCCGAGCAATTGCTACGTTTCTTCTGATGACCGATGACGAAGTACTTGCTCCAAATTGCCCTTTAGTATTGTTTGTTTTTGTTAGTAAAAAAGTTGTATCTTGTTAGTTGTTATATACCGTAGTAAAGTTAGTTAGCTATTATATTTAATTGATTACTTTTGTATGAACTTTATCGAACTATCCAAATGATGTTGCTTGTATCCAAATAAGAAAAACATATTTAGGTGTGTTAGTCGTTACGTTACATTTGTTCTGTTTTATGAAAACGATGTTATTTGTATATAATTATTTTTTTGCAGTGATTCTACTGTTAAACGATTACTTTAGGACGTTAATAAAAAAATATTATTTTACTATAAATTGTACGGGGGGTCATGGGTAATTTGAAACGAAATCGAGATTTATAAATTTTCCAATTTAAAGTAAATAATGAGTGTTACAGAAACAGTGTTAAGGTTATTTTATGAAATTGTTATTTTATATATTGTATCGTCTAAATTTGGTTTGAATAATATCGCAATCAACCTTATTCACAACTGTCATTAATGAGCTGGTTCATTCGAATTAACCCATGTTAAAACTAGTAGTCCACTTCTAATTTAGCATTTAGTTTGCAACCAAATTTATATAAAACACTCCTTTAACACAATACTTTTCACTAGCAAACGCATTTAAAATAAGATTCGTCTTATTCAATTTCAATAAACTGTGGTTTGGAGAAACCGTAGTAAAATAGAATATAAACGCGCGATGCATAATTATAAAAATCATTATAACAATAACAGTCTCGAACTCACTAGCAGCCAATGCACACGCACAGATCTACAAGTGAGGGTAGACCCGCGGTATCCGCTGCCGGTCGTTGCCCCTCGTAATAACCTTGTGCATACTTGCTATCATCTAATAAAGCTCACTCGGAGCCCCTTTACGGATCACTTTCCGTATGACGTTGCTTGTCTATGAATGGTACATTTTAATGTCTGATGTATTAAATGCTTTGTTGGAGAGTTCCTGCTTTTTATGCATAGTAGCACTATAGTAAAATACCTTCAAACGGGTAATTAAAGTAACATCCTATAAATGTTATGCTGGGCACAGGGCTCTTGTCATTTCTGAAAGGGTTTTGGAGCTGCGCAAATCCGCCACGCTGCGCCAATGCGGGTGCGTCGGCGGATTTCACATGTCTTCTTCTTTTTATAACTAAGACATGCAGGTTTCCTGACGATGTTTTCCTTCGCCTTGAGCACGTGGTAAATCAGCACTTAAAATTGCAGAACAATCTTTAGAGGTGCCGGCACCGGGGATCGAACTCACGTCCCTATGAAATTCTTTAAATTATTAATTAAAATTTATTCTAAACAAATCAATTTAGTAGATATTATTATACAAATAAATTAATGTAAAAATAAAATTTTATTTGCGACAGAACTATTATTAGTATTTAACATTCATTGTTAAAGATCAGCACTCGATTCCCCCCTATCAATTCAATACGAATTTGTTCTACCCTCTTTTTTATCACTACGTTTCAGCTCAGACAAAATCGTTTCAATTTACTACTCTGGCACCGTTTTGTATGTATGGTACACTCCAATTAATCTGAGGGGAAAGAATCTTCACTTACAGATATTTAATGTTCTATTTCTTTTTACCCAATCATGTGTCTGTTGGTGGGTACATATCGCAATGCTAGTACAAAACTGTGAACTTTTTTAAAACTGAATTTACTTTTTTACGTATTAAATGATATACATTTCGTCTATGCGTGACCAAGAATTTTTCTAGTAATAATAGGAATAGCAGTGTGATATGTTGGTTTGTTCAACAGTATTTTCCAAGATTCCGAGCCACATGCATTTGAATTAAGACAGTTTCTATTAATCTTCGCAGCTATACTATGATACGCTTAACGGTTAGGGCCCGATAATATATGCTCGATCTTTTGATTTGAATCGATTTTTTGGATATCATTGAATCGTAAATCATTGAATCGCATGTTTTTGAAACGATCTGGCAAATATCGTATCGTGATTAAAAATAAATTAAAGAATATGAAATTGAAATCCCTGAATATTAAAAATAACATCAATACTTGGTTGTTCCTTTAATTCCTTTATGTCGTTTCAGATGGTTTGTTATGTTGATTGTATTTCCTTTTGTTTTAACCAATTGTTGACATAATTTACATTGTCCTGCCGTGTCACATTCAATAAAAAAGGTCCAAGCATTTGATGTTACCGGTGGGGCCGTTTAAAAATTAAAAACTATTTAAAACACGCCACGTCTCTCGCTCTGATGATTACAGTTCCTAATAGAAGATGAAACTAAGAAACAATTCAGCGATAAAATAAACGATGTATCATCTACCTTCATATTTCATTTTTAATAGTCTCCATTGAGCAATGCCGAAAAATTGTTAACACTTCATGTAATAGGAAACAAAAAAATCTTAATGTACAGTTTGACCCAAACACGTTTATGTGTTGTATATCGTATTACTAGAACTTAACAATAACAATTATACGATTTATTTCTCTGATCTCCTAGGTATGCGATTCGATAAGGGCGAAGATCGCATCGAATTGAATCGTTTCAAAATATTGTAGATCGTATTGCTAAAGATCGATCTTCTAAAAGATCGATTCAGATCGGGCATCCCTATTAACGGTTACGGCTCGGTTGGCCCAGTGGCAGGAGCCAATCTGCGCTACATGTCCAGGGATCGATTCCCGCACGGAACGAATCGACAATATCTATACTTCCATACTGATATTATAAATTCTGAAGTAACTCTCTCTGTCTTTCTGTTTGTTACCTTTTCACATGCCCGCAGCCAAGTCGAGCAAACAAACGACGCGGGCACGGCCGTTGCATCCTTTTCTCGAAGCAACTCGCGGCACATTTTACCCCCCCTGCATCTTCGTTGTGGGTGAAGTTACAGGTCTGTTGTGTTGAGGAATTTTCGTCATCTAGAGTACTTACCGATCTACATCTAAATTACGGCGTAACTAATATAGTTTACGAAATATCTCAAGTCAAATATGCCTTGTTTGGTCACTGACTCACCGATCATCAAAATTCAAAGGTGCTTCTAGCAGAGACAGAAATCCTAAAAATTATAATTTAGTTAGTATTTAGTCCATAACGAAAGGAAAAATTTAAATATCATGAAATTTCAGCTCAGTTTGCATAGCGGTTGGTAAACTTACTTTTTACTACAAAGTCCATGGCAAATTAGTAATATCTTTAAACAGTACATATTATTACATACTATACACATGATGACTGCGTGGCCTAGTTGTTTTTCTACTTGACTTTATGTCGCGGTTTCAACCAACCATTGCCAACATTTTGTGCAAAATACAAATTGTTGGATTTCGGGTCTGGTTGTGTTGTGCATGTTAAATGTCTGTAAAACGCACCCACGATACGGGAGAAATCTTTCTGATGGCGAATCGGTTATTAAAAAAAAATATAGGGGTAGCCAAAGGAATTTTATGGGATGTGGAGGGGTGTTCAAAGGTAAGAGGGAGGTGAACAAGTTAGTAGATAAATATTGTACCTCGGCAATTGCACTGGTTAAACACACCGCTTCGTAGATATTTCTTCTCAATTCGCTAGTAAACTGATATCGGATAAGTAAATAAGTTCATAGGTAATATTATTTTACTTTTGCTGCGCTATTGCCGAGTTACGATATTTTTATATAAACAAAGGTGTATAAAAATGATAGGGTCGTAAAATATTGTTAATTTATTAAAAATGTACTTAATTGATAACAAAATTGTCGAATTGGCAATTCAATATTAATAAAATTACAGACATGGCCCCACATGGCATCTCACAACTTTTTACTTTATATATAATGCAATGCGAGGCTTGGCATACTTTTTTTTTACATTTTAATGTTTCTGATGGGATCCTTAATTTTTCGACGTAAGAAATATAAATTTCGTTTGTCAAACGTCATTTATTTACAATCTACCGCCGTTTCGTAATGAGGTTCCCCTGTACGAAGTAGAAACAGGCGAATGAAACTCCGTAGATATCTCTTTTTTTCGTATGTAACCTTTACTGCACAGGCTTTTAGAAAAAGCAAGTGAAAAGCGTACACGTCCACACAACAGCACCCAGCACCCTCTGATCTTCTTTCGGTCACAACAATCGAGGATAACCTTACGAGGCATACGGTTCACGATGCCCGGAAATGTACCGACAGGGTATTGAAGAGACCATAAAGAAGACTGGGTCAACTGTTTTTTCTGTTTTCAAAGAACTCAAAAGAATACATATATTATTAGGGAGTATACTTTCAAGAACGGCGAACAAGATATCATGAACAGTGAATAACATATACTTTCCCAGAATCCAGATACTTTCAGTGTGACCTGAGTAAGCCACGTCGATGATGAAAATTAATTTGTGAATGAAGTTCAGAATAATAAAATTCAAAACAGAAAGCGACTATCAAAAACATGAAAATAGAAATAATTGTTATGGATAATACTTCCATATCATACTCGTACATAATAATGGTCTTATTCATAAAACATTTAGAAGGTTTATACCCTTGTTACAGAGAGATTACTTATTTTTGACAGAAGTTTGCAGCCAAATATATACAAATTCACAGATGTTTTTATTATTTGGATGACAATATCACCATATTGAAATATCCCATAGCGGAATTTTATAATACGTTTAGTAGGCCTAATTAGCTTTATAATTATTCAGTGTTATAAATCTATAATAAGTATTATTTTATGAATATTACCAACGATTATAAACTCTTCAAAAAACTTATTGTGAAGTGGCAAAGAAATCGCAAATATGAATTCAACCAATCTCAATTTTTAGAATAGATAGTAGTATAGATTAGAAATAATTAGTAGAATAGATTATGCATATAATATTTTATTGCAAATATAGTTCACTGACGCTGCGATTTTAATAACCTAAAACGAACGTATGTACGTCGTCGTTTCAGCCTACCATAGTCTACTGTTGAATATAGGCCTCCCCCATAGATTGCCACAAAACACGGTCCTGAGCCATCCTGCATCCATTGACTTCCTGCAAAACCGTGTAGGTCGTCGCTCCATCTATCGCCGGGGGTCGCCCTACTCTGCGTTTGCCGGTACGAGGTTGCCACTCGAGAACCTTTCTTCCCCAACGGTTATCGGTTCTCCGAGCTATATGGCCGGCCCATTGCCACTTCAGCTTGCTAATCCTTAGGGCTATGTAGATAGCTATATTTTTATTTTATTAAGCTTCACATTTGGTTGCTCGTGACTCATTGTCAAATAACGGTCACTAAAAATAGATGAAATTAAAAGTATTTTAGCGCGGCAATGCAAAATAAGAACGGTAAAATTCGTCCAACTACACAAATTGAATTATCAAAGATAAAATGTATAAAGTGCGAAACTGTCGCCTGTCCGACACGTACGGCAGTTTGTTACGTTACACATTTACCACTATTAATTTTATTAGACACAACAAGCCCAGGTTTTGCTGTAATAAATTATTTTATTGTCTCCTTTTCTTTGACGAAGAACCGGCGGTAATTGAAGTTTGAACAACCTTATTGCTAAGTCATGCCTTTATGTTTTCACAGCGAAATAAATATTTACGAAGTACGACGAGTTTCTTTAGAGCCTTAAAATACTTCTGGTATTGCAAACTCAATGCATTATATACATACATGTATTAAAATGTTACTGTCAACTGAATGCAGTAAAAAAAAGTTTGGAAAATCCAAAAGTACACGTCTCATGACGCTCATTTAACAAATCATTCGAGTTCAAATATTTCGAGTATATTCCATTTGATGATGAAAACCATAAGATAAAAATATTTTTCTTAATAACTACAAGATAAAATTCTGGGCACGATAAAAAAAACCGATCATTCCTCCAAATCCGGACGTCCACGTCAACAAGCGTTTTTTAAACAAGCAATTTTAAATTAGCAATATTAGATGATATTTCAAAATGATTTTAATGAATTAATTAAAGTGTCTTATTGATGATGGTGAGTCTATTCCAATTAGCATATAAGCTACGCGCCATGAGACGAGCAATTGATTTAAAATCATCTGTTAACCGAACCATAACAAACACTTTGTCAACAATAAAAATTATTCGTGTCACACACACTGGTTATCTACGTAAATAAGGCATGCCCTCTATGTCTCACACTGCTGATAGATAACTTTTTTATTGGATCAAGTGACGAAACGAGCATACCGTTCCTGATGGTAAGTGCAACGTCTGCCCATAACAAATGCCTGTCCTCCAGAAAATTTCGGTGTGGCACCACACTGCGTCCGTCAACCTGAAACTTCAGTTCTTAACTCTCGTATGATTACACTATCTCTCAGTGTCCTTCAAACTCGTCAACTCGTCGGCTCGGTTAGCGCAAAGGGCTTACTTTGAGTTCGCCGCGCCGCGGGTCGTGGGTTCGTATAACCTACATATTGTTGTTCCGGGTCTGGGTGTTTGTGCATGTGGAATTTATGTCTGTAAAACGCACCCACGACACAGGAGAAATCCTACTATGGGGCACCGTTTTTTTAAATAAAAAAAAGGAAAAAAAACTGTAATGTTTGCACAGTACTGCTTCACGGCAGAATAACTGGCCCTGGGTATAATAGGTACCACACCTACCTAGACAGAATCCTGCATAGCAATCCGACCACTAGTACAACATGTACGAAACAGAACTAAATACCAATTTCTTTAGCAAAATAAATAATTAGTACTTAGGTCTGAAATCTATATGTGTACATTTAAACTTTGAACTTCAATAAATAAATTTTACCTTCGGGAAGGCGTCGGCGAGGAAATGACAGTATCTGTGTTTACGATGCGTGTTAAATATGAGCAGTTGACGACCACTGATATCGACCGGAAGGTGACACTCTCATCGCGTAAATCGGCCGGAAATACATACATACAGTTATGCCTTTTTCCTATAAAAGGAGCCACTCACGTAGCCCACTTTTCGCCCTCGCGGGAAGCGAGACGTGACGGGTGGCGAACCACATTGCCGCTATTTTGGTACGTGTGAAAAATTCTTACTCTCCATTGCGTTCAAACGAGCAGTATAGTGACATAATATGGTGTTATTCTGTACGAATAAAGGCTGTCCGTACAATACCATAGTTGCCTCTTACGACACATCGGCAGGAAAGAGATAGGTGCTATTCTACTCTGCCGTAAACCTATCGAATATATATGTACATCATTCTCACTCATGTATGATTTTATACAGCGTATTCAATGTTTTCGTGTGCATTCTTTCACGGAAAATACGAGCATAGAAGTGGAGTTCCAGAAACCAAACCGTTGCAATCTACAATCTAGTATTTCACGACACTAAAAATAGGTTATTGCTCTTACAGGTGTATGAGGTAGCACAGTTGTGTGGATATTAATACATAAAATATGTTACCTTATTGTTAATTTCAAATTCTTTATTTGCTATTAAATAGGGTAAGGTAACAAGCATGTTCATTGTAAAGAAATAATTTGTAGCTTGAATCATTTTAGGTATTTTATTAGCATGCTTTCAAGTAAATCACAAAGTAACATAGTATAAGTATTTTCAAATAAATCACAAAATATATCATAAGTTACACATGCTTTCACTTCCGAAACAATATCGCGTGCGGATTGTGTTCTTTTGTCCATAAAATAAACACCGTAACACAGACCGTGGTCAGGTTTTTTGTGGCAAACGGTCACAGTTTATTTGATCGTACGTGTGTGTGTATCGGGCATAATCCAACTTCAACGTGGAGTCAAGATACGGACGTGTTGTCAACCCTGGCGACCAATATTCATACTACTATTACAATATGTGCGAATATAACTCTCTCTGTTCCTCTGTCAGTTTGTTACATTTTCACGGTTCAACCGCTGAACCGATCTTGACGAAATTTGGCACGTAAATGGCTTGCATCCTGGTGACGGACATGGTATTTAAAAAATAACCTATATCCACGCGGACGAATTAGCAGGCATCAGCTAGTACCAAATATATGTATTATGTACATGGATAAAATGCATGCATAAGATCACGACTGTTTCCCATACGGGGTAGTCAGAGACTGGGCACTCACTGCAAAAACAGATGACTGCCACAATCCACGTTTCACCAAAACAATACAATGCACTTGACATGATCGGTGGTGAGCCCATCGCCATCATGCGCTGTTGGGTGCACAGTGCAGTTTAATTCCTTACTCGCCTTTTAAGAGCTCCATTGGATGAGATGGAGTGGTAGTATTCTTTTATCGAGCCGCCACCCGATACATATATTTGGTCCTAGGATTTTTTGCGATTTCGTATTAAGACAGCTAATTTATGTAATTGATAAATAATTAAGCTAATTTGTTATTTACACAATACAGAATTCATGTAGTTTACTTTACGTTAAATCTTACATCGCCTTGTTAGTATGGTAGCACGGACATTTGCTCCCTCTGCCAAATTATCCCGTCAGAAACTATCAAATATGGCCGTCTTACGCATGCATAAAGAACGTTGAGATTGCTTGATAAATCGCATCGCTAATGCAAAAGTCGTACTGAATTGATATTGCAAATGCATACTTACGTGCAACTATTATGATCGTGTTGAATATTAACAGCAATGTACAAGTAAGATTATTAAAAACGTTTTTACTCGTTAAATCATGTGCGTGGACAAAGACGTTCGTTTTATTTTTAATTGTGGAAGGTGCCTGCCTGAAACAAAAATAAAAACATATAAGACAGTGTTTACTGGCAGTGCTTGGAACCGGTTTCGAAAAACTGGTTAGTTTTGGTTATTAAACCCTTCATGCATTTACCGGTTAAAAAGAAACCGAAACGACTTAGAGACAATCGGTAAATTTCAGATTCTTTTTTAGCAGCTGACTTTTTAGTGTGTATCGTATGTACTGTATTATTAACATATAAGAAACCTACGATAGATAGATAAGTAGAAATATTCTATCCCAAATTATAAAAATATCCCTCTAAGACATCAAAAATGGATTAGATGATATACTTACTTTCATTGACTAGTAACATTGTGTGTGTACGCATGGCGGAATATAGGTTATTGAATTCTTCGACAGCTAATTTGTCCGAGAAATTTCATTTCTTGTCGTCGCACGCCAGCTGTATCGACTGTATGAGTGTGATCATCGGACCAACAACAGAGGTCGCTCCACACGCCCATCCATTTGAAGTAGCTTTAACGGGTTAATTTAACGGAATTAAACCGGTAAACATAAACGAAACCAAAACCTTAACCAATAATCATTTCGGTTCGGGGTCAATAACCGCAACCGGCTTGGAAATTTAACCGGTTTTCAAGCCCTGGTCACTGGATTTTGTTTCACATGTAATCATTGCAAACTTCATGCCAGTAATGCCATGCCATCTAACACATGCCAGAAGGTTACATAGTAATATTATGAATAGAAATGCCATTCAGACATCTGTTCAGACAAACAGGGGGAGACTGCACATCTGTTTTATTTACGTTTGTAAAAAAAAATTAGGTTCCCTTAACCATACAGACGGCGGGCGACATCATTACAATCTCATTGTACAAGTACATGTAACATGGTTCTTACGATTTTGCAGTAGCGGTTGTGGAGCGAATGATAAGAATCGACCACGCGTACTTTCTTATTCAATAACGCTCCGTCTGAGCACTTAAAGAAAGCAGGTAGACGGCACGTTGATTCATTTTTATAGGCGTCATAAATAAATCCATGATAAGAAATGGGCGCTTCGATGAAAGAAACGATATTGGAGTTATTCTTGTGTACACCCGACTCCGGTATTTTCAACGGTTTTTTTTTTGTTCCAGCACGTCGATTCTTATCAGTGCAACTTGCCAGAGCTACATTCTGTCGAAATGATAGGTTATTTGGGATAGTTTCATTATGTTCCGTTTTGACATTACATTAAGGTTAAGTGACGCAAAATAAATACTATTAACATGTAATTAGCAATACATTGTTTTAAAAGAACAAACACGGCCTGTACAATGTTAATCGTACCCTAATAGAACAATAGCTTTGATAATATTGTACATTGTCCACCATTTCCTTTTTGGATATAGCAAAACTTTGTGACGTTTTAAGGTTTGTAGTCACAGCGTTCAGCGTTTATTTTATGTATCCATATTAGCCACTGGTTTATTCCTGACCGCTTATATCCGTGAGACGTGAAAGATGCAATTTTAAAGTCGCACAGCCAATGCTTTGTGGTTCTTTGAGCTTTCTCAGAAAATGCGTCCGTGTGAAATGAATGCGTATAAAAGCGTCTATGTTGACGACATACTTTCAAATGGCCGCCTGCGTTAGCTTCGTTGCGATGAAAGTCAATATTGAGCGAAAGCAGAAAACTAGAAATCTATCTCTCCGCTATGATCATTGAATTAAAAGCTGCTTGCCATATCTCGTCAATCATAAGATGTAGAGCACTTGATTTGACTTGATTTGATTGAGACCTGTTTATAAGTGACTTCACAGATACACTAACACTAGCTTACAGGCGATTATTTACCGTGACCAGCCTCTGCGTTAAAGTGCTTGGTTTTATCTTTTCTAATCTAAACATTCGAGTATGAGAATTCGCCTTATTGTTTAAAGAAACGGAAACGTTCCTCCACTGTTTGTGTCTTTTCATATCGTGCGACTTTTAAAGTGCTAAGAAACTTTTGATAGTTACTGCCACATGGGGAGATGGAGGGGGCGGGGTGACAATAAATTTGCGTTAAAAATTAGTTCGCGTGTCATTCACTATCCACAGGGGAGTGCTATTTAGGGCGGCTAGGCCTAAATAGGTGCTTAGTATACAGTTGTCACGCAACGACCGCGTCGCCTCGCGACACGGTGCTAATTAATTAGCAATCGTCGATTATGAGGCCGTAATTCTATTTCAATGTCGGCTCTTACTGTTGAACGATGTTATCATACTAATGTGCGTAACGCACTCATAAGAAATGCGTCACGTTGCAGCATCGATACTAACGATTGTGGCCAACCGATTTCGTTAGCTATGCGTTTATTATTCAAAAGGAGAGCGTGGTCTTGTGCGAACGTATTTGGCGGTGGAATGTGGTAGCTGGAGGCGGTTTTAGATGCCACACTACGACGGAAGTACTCTATAGGTTTCTTAAGACAATTCGAACTATGAAACAAGAAGAATAGTACGTCTTAAAAAACGATATTAGGTTTTGTGACAGCGAACTCCTTCTTAATTGTCAGTTCTCACTGGAATAGTATCATAGGGTTATGACATAATGTGAACATACGTAAGAATGAAAAAGAAACTAAGAAAGAGATTTATGAAGCTTATTTATTATATATTAAATCATGTTGGAAGGTATCGTAGTAAATCTGTCAGTTGACTTTAAATTACTTATATCTTATAGTTGTATTTTCTGTCATAGCTAGTGTAACCAATGTAAAGAGTATGCGTAGGCGCTAATGTTCAATGTCGCAATGCGAGAAACCAACTGGTTGGTCATTGAGCTATGAAGTCGTGCGGCGACGGTATGCCGACTGCACTTTCTCGCCCCGGACGCCAGCACTGATCCTAGCGTTGCCACATCTGGCACATAAAAAACTGGGACACGAAAATTAAGTAAAAGAAAGCGCCATTGTCCCGCTCCTCTATAAACAAAGACCGATGTCCTCTTATGTTCAGTTTCTTGATATTATGCAGTGCCCTTGACGGTAAAGTCCAACAACAGTCATAATAAGGTCCGACGTTCTCGTCTGTCATTTTACCGTAATAATTTTAATCGTTTTAAAGTATTGTGATTATTCTAATCTGTATATATATATATATATATATATATTATTTCTCTAAGGTGTTTTTTGTCGGAATGAAATTCCTCCTTAATATTGTAACAAAATTTATGTTTGATACGCCATTTTGAAGATAATTTTTCTTTCTAATGAACGAAAAATAAGTAAATCTCTCAAGTTGATGTTTTCGTTAAAAAATTGATTGAAAAGATTAAATTAATTAATTTAATTGTAGAAAGAAATGTTGATGCTGTTGACAATCTATTCAACTAACATGCACGTCTGCTGTCGTGAGAATAGTTAATACATACATAAGATCACGACTGTATCACATAAGGGGTAGTCAGACTGGGCACCCACTGCAAAAACAGATGACTTGCCACGAACCACGTTTCACCAAAACAATATAATGCACTTGGTGTGATAGGTGGTGAGCCCATCGCCACCATGCGCTGTTGGGTGCACAGTGCAGTTTTATTCCTTACTCGCCTTTTACGAGATCCATTGGATGAGATGGAGAAAGTGAATACATTCTTTAAAGAAGGTAGATGGCGCCATCTGTTGATGTTCACGATACTGTGCGGAATATTCGCACGGGTCAGCTGGTTTATATTTATTGCTCTGGTTTTGGGATCATCGGTTTTTTTATTCGTTAGTTACATACATCGAGTCTTATCGAATTTTTGTTTACATTGAACACAAGCTTATTTTTACTCCGTAATTCGATTATTATAGTAAAAGATTAAAGTTGTATTTCGGTACAGCATTGATAATAGTGAGTTTAAAGACCTTATTTAAGAACGTAATGTTGCAGCTTAATGTGCCGCCGCGATAATACTTTGAATTATAATCAAAATACTATTTGAAATGTTCTTTGAATTATTGTATCTCGATTGTTTTCTCTTCTGAACAAATTAAAAAGTATATTTTATTTATTTTCTGTTAAGACTTTCCACAGTTTTTTTGGAAAAGTTTGCAAGCTTTATATAAATATGTATACACAATGCAAATATCACAAAAACAGTAGAATAGCTAGGACGCAGAAAATTGATTACAACGCTTACTGTTTCCAAATATAATTACCATAATTTTATAAATAAAAATGAAGTCCATGGCGTATAAAAATTAATCAGTCTCGAGTTTTCTCGCAGGGCTAAGAAGGGTTCATCTACGAAATATCGACAGTCAGAATGGACGCCCGCAGCCTCCCTCGGACGGTCATTAAACGACTTAAAATATTTAAGATATTCGAAATCGCGATAGCACGCAGCGAACGCGGCACTGTCCGAATTTCGAAGTTTTTGTAGGAGTTTATTTATTTATTTATGTTTGGGTCAAACCAAACCTGGCAACAGTATCCGATGAAGCTGTAAAAGCCGAGAAGGCTAACAGCAATTACATCACCGAAAATATATACTACGAAATATCTTAACTAATCTAACCTTAATGTAACCAATAGCTTTAGCTAGTTTAAGTTACATAATTATCAAATTTCATAAGTCCACTACTGGACATTCAGTTTTTCAAGAAAAATGTTCAAAGCTAGGCAGGCGCGACCATGAGCGCTGTCGATATTCTCGCACTGGTGATGCTTTTCTTTTTATTGCATAAAGTGTTGAAATAAGCAAAACGTTCACCTGATGGGTAAGTGCAACGTCTGCCCATAACAAATGCTGTGCCACCCAGAAAATTTCTGTGTGACACTACACTGTGCCCATCACCCTGAGACATAGGTTCTTAAGTCTCATATGCCCAGTGCCACAGCTAGCTCTCAGTGCCCTTCAAACCGTAACACAGTAATGTTTACACACTACTGCTTCACGGTAGAATAACTGGCCCTGCTTCGCATCAGTAGCCTCTAAGAGTTTTTTATCGGCATGATCGAATATATTTTTCGCTATCAGTTGGTTGAGAGAGACTCGTTTGATATTTTTTATTTTTATGTCTAAAATGAATCATATTCATAAAATATGTACGCTAACTGATGATCGATCATATAGGACATAAGCAAATGTTAACATCCTTACATGCATCACATATGAACCACAAATAAAGATTATTATTATTATTTGTCAGTCAGTTGAGTGCATCAGGGTTGACGTTTGTCGATAAAGGTTGGTGTATCATTCTTTACATCTTAATCCATTCTGACAGAGGCATTTTATGTAAATGGCCGATTCGGGTTAGAGTACGTCACTGACTCGAATCGACCCGAATAGGAAAAAAAGCATTAAAAATTAGAAAATCACCGACACACATTTGTTTAATTTATTTGTTTAATGATTAAGAGTAATTATGAATGAAAAGTCAATCAGACCTTTATTCAATTCTAAAACGAAGATTTAGAATTACCTTCGCATTTAATTTAATCAATTAATATTATTTAGCAAGAGTATTACTCGTGGTAGGAATCTTATGCAGGAATCCGTCTAGGTAGAGACCACCCCAGTGCCAGAAATTCCGCGTTTCGCGTTTCGGTCATTACTGTGTTACGGTTTGAAGGGCACTGTGAGCTGGCGTAATCACTGGGCATTTGAGACTTAAGAACTGATGTCTCAGGGTGACGGGCGCAGTGTGGTGTCACACAGTAATATTCTGGGTGACACAGCATTTGTTGTGCGCCGACGTTGCACTTACCATCAGGTGAACGTTTTGCTCGTTTCGTCACTTTACACAATAAAAAAAAGGGAAATAGCGCTGATTGTAATTTAAAATGTTGCATTAATTGCTAAGAGAATTTAACATGCAACATGCCCGCATGTTTGAGCCGCGGCTGGCGTTATTGCGTGATTCACGTCGGGGCATCGCTGCCGGTGTTAATTTTATTCAGCGGAGCCGTAATCTCATTAGCGGTTAATAGTGAACTACCAACAATGGCGTATGTGTAGTGGTATGTGTCGAGAATCAATGTACCCCATTGTTGGCCATGTTCTCTGTTTTCATCGGATTTAGAAGAAAAAGAGGCGTGTGTTGTCTTTGTTTAATTGGTGTTAAACAATACTTTGCGAAATATGTAGAAATTAAGAGTAAAGTGAAAAGAGGAAGACATTAAAAATAGTACTTTTAATCATGATGATTAGCTGAAGAATACAATGGCAAACACCTAAATTTACATATACGAAAATTGGATAAAACTCTTGATCAAGAGATATATACTCATTATACCTCAATACTAAATCGAGACACATTTAAGTGTCTTAAAATAGTATTGAGGTATTTACAAATATCGTTCTTAGCAAATAAAAAGTAAACTAAATATTGCATTATGAATTAGTGTCACAATTTTCCTCTCAGCTCCTCGCGTCACCGACAACCTAGGGAACCTTAGGCTACATTTTTGAACGTACATACAATATGTAGGCGGAGTTAATAATATCAGATATAGTTTTAGATATCAAACACAAATCAAAATTATTATTTAGTATTTTAAAACATCGCATACTTTCAGGGGTGGCCTATTTTCAGCAGCAATTTACGACGATGGTGTTAAAGATTTTCGTGTATGTATTATAGAGAAATATTCGGATATAATATTAAAAAAATGTGATTCCTATCGAGGGGAGGGGTATTAATATGATTACCATTAAACTCTAAATATTAGTTCTCGATTAAATGTGATTTTACTCGTATTACACTCATCATCATCAGTCTATTGCTGAACATAGGCCTTCCCCATAGTTTGGCACAAAAGTTTGTAGCTCTTAATTTGGGGTTGGCAGCCGCAGTTTATTTAATCAGATGTTCCAGAAAGATGTCGCTGCCCATATCCTGGTTTTCATTTTCCCTCTGTCGACCCACGGGAAGAAATGGGTGGTAGATTCTCTTAAGCCGCCACCACACAGATTTTATAACACTGCAAAGTTGAATTTAATTTCTATTATATAACGTAAGCCGTAGATTTTTCTTTCCATAATATAGATTAATAAGTAAAAATACAAAAAAGGTTTTGCGGGATGATGATGATTCAAAAAAACACAAATTAGTTTTTTAGTAAATTTCTTCATAAAATAGAATAATGCCTTATAAAAACTTGTTAGTCGCAAAACCATTGCAAATAGTCAAAATGCCAAGACTTACCTACAATTTGAACCGTAGACTTTTAATAACCTCTTGATCTTACTGAAAATCAAAGGTTTGGCGAAAATGATCCGGAGGAATCCGTCTAGGTAGGTACCACCCAATGGCCAGGCCTTATATACTTTAGAACTGATGTCTCAGGGTGTTGTCACATAGAAATGTTCTGGGTGACACAGCATTTGTTATAGGACAGACGTTGCACTTACCATCACGTGAACGTTTTTACTTTTATCAAATAAAAAAATACATTCACTTTTAAAATATTTTTAAAGAAAAAAAGATAAATTTGGAACTGCATCTAATACAGTGGTCGGAATAAAACTGGATATGTAAAACTGAAATCATGGCTCCAGCGGTTTCAAACCACAAAGTTGCGGTCGTTTCTTGACACATACGAACTCTGCAAGATATGAAACCTTTTGCGTAGTATGTTGACTTGTCAAATTATAATTTCAACTTGAAATTGAAATGTGGCGTGATTTAATATGCAACAGACGTGTGAACTTGCAAGCTGATGAAAGTTAAATTTGAGCCGCACCTGAAATTAATTATATTGCTATTTGGTTTACAAAACATCGTAAACACATACATAACGTATGAAATTCCGTGAATAATCCGATATTTCAGAATTCATCCACCACAGAAAGTTCTCGAACGTCTTCCAATCACATGCAAATATCGCAATTCGTTTATGATTCCTTGCCACTTATGCATTTAAGATAAGTAGAGCTGTGACAATTGAATTGAAAATTATACTTCCTACTTACTGTAGGGTTGTATGAACATTTCCCTGTTCTCTGATTTAATGTATTATTGCAAATAGATTTCAAAAAAATAGATATATGTTTGAAATAGTGATACATACATATGTATCATTTACTTTCTACGCATTACAAAAAGAATATATTATTTGAATAATTAGGAATGTCCAACACATGGGGGTTTAGAAGCGTGCCACCCCTGGTAAGCCCGATCTTCAATTTAATACATCCTTTATGTAGCCAGCGAGTGTTACACGTTTAAGTGCGGTCTAACTTGTACGAGAAGAACTTCAAAGGTTGACAGTACTTTGATGTGGCGAGATTATTGCAACTTAAGTTTGCGTATACGGTAATACCCCGTACTTACTCGATAGGTGGGACAGAACGGTAACCGGGAAAGTCAAAGGATATTAAAGATAGTGACTCTCTTAGAATATTCAAGAAAAAACTTATGTTACACTTGAAAATAAAACATACTTAAATAAATAGATATACTAGCCTACCACATTGTCTTCTGAACTCTGAAAAAAAAAACCATATTAAATTGAAAAATGTAGAAAAGTATTTGTATGAGAAAAAATAAAGATCTTAAAACCCAAATTCGCGTTACCCACTTACGCGAATATGACCTATTACAAATTTGCATATAAGTACATTCAAATTATGTTTCTTTGTGAGCAGGATCTAAAGAAAACTATAATTTAAAAGCAAAACGTGGAACGAAATCTTGGATAATACAGACATTAAATTATATTACGAGTACATAAGAATCAGTTATAAGTATCAGTTTGATATCAGAATTAGAGCCGTGGTGGCTCAGTTGCCGGGTGCTCGTCTTAAATTTCATATTACGCAAGCGACTTGAGTTCGATGCCGGTGCCGGCGCCTCAAAAATTGTTTTGCAGTTTTGAGTTCTTATTTACCACATGCTCAGCGATTAAGTGAACATCGTGAGGAAACATGCATGTCTGGGATATAAAAATATTTCGAGGGCATGTGAAGACCGCCTAGGGATCGTCCTCTAATCACGTAATTTTTTTAGGCCACTTTTATACACCCTCGCCCCTTTCTGACACGTCGTGAAGTTTTAAGCTACTCCCCTTCCCGCCCCATCACGAGTATTTTTTATAATTGTGTCATCATCATCATCATTATTTCAACCACTGCTGAACATAGACCTCCCCCATAGATTGCCACAAAAGTTTGTAGCTCTGATTTTGGGGAGCATTTTGCTATAGTTGCCACGCTTGCTAGGCAGGTTGGCAACCGCGTTTATTTATTCAGATGTTCCAGGAAGATACTGCTGCCCATCTTCTGAATTAAATTTTCCCTCTGTCGACTTTTACGACACCCACAGGATGAGATGGGGTGGTAGATTCTCTTGAGCCGCTTCTACACGGCGGTACATTATTGTGTCGCACAATTCAATTCATTGTTGGTAAAAAATGTTAATGGTGTTTTTACACGTCACACATTAAATTTAATTTTTTGGACGCACAAATTTTGTTTCGCAAAAATTTGTTACATTATGTCATACCTTACCCACATCGCGATGAATCGGGATTTTTTTGACCCCCGCCTATGGAGCAGCGTGTCAGACACTAGTCGTCCCCAAAAGGAGTCAAAGAAACGAGAATAATGAAAGTAGGCCTCTGCTATGCAGCGGGACATTTATAGGTTACTTTACTTTTTTTTGTAAGAGTCAGTTTTACTTAGTTTGGGCGACAATTTGTCGTCGTGCGTCGATTCCGCCATAAACACATGTTCGAAAACGTAAGGCGTACACTAGTGTGTGCTGCGGGCGGATTGGGGAATCGAGAATTGCGCAGCCTAAAAGACAAAAATGAAAAAAATCACGTAACTCCGGATTCACTTAAGACGGAATAGCGTAATTCGGGGTATTACAGTACTTGTATAAATTATAATGTGATCTATTGGCCAGATTTTCAGATACTACGCTACTAGGTTTGGATCACAGCCGGAGTTATGCAAGAATAAAATTTATGGTTTTCTTGTCTGGTTGATGTGATTATTCCAGCGTCCCCGACACTGCTTACTAACCTATCTCTGATCTATAAATCTGCTCCATCTTCCCACGGTATTCGATAGCTGTCACCGTAGTCGGAAGACCCCACATCGATGTATGAGGACATAGGCATTGCGGACTGCCGGGAGCAGCGTTTAGCGCACGATTCCTATATTCATCTAAAAGTTGCTGGTAACTGCCACTATTCGCATCTTTGCTTCGAGTAACGTGACGTTACGCCGCGTTTCACTACGATTCGCGTTTTCCAGCAGCTACAAACGTCCGTTAGCGATAGGCGACGTTGTTGACTTACTATTCGTGGATCTGATCGTGAGGAAGACGTATCGTTTTATGAATATAGGAACCGTAAATCTGTCAGAACTTAAGCACAGTCGTTAACAAACTGATTTCTGTTCTGTTTATTTTCCGTGGATATCTTACTAATCCTTGTTAATAAGTAATAAGTTTATTGGCAATACTTCTTGTACTTCTTGTTAAAAAATACTATATAATTCTTGTTAAAATAATACTATTTTCTTTTTATTATTACCGTGATACTGTCGCGCAATGGCCTTCTTTATTATCCGAAGTATAACGCGGACTCGATGTGCCCTTGATTTTTTTTTTATTCCAACCGAAACCTGCAAATAAAATTAATTTTAAAAATGTTAAGATTTTTTTTATTAAATATTTTAAATTGTAATACTGGCACCGGGGCTTAAGTTACACGCTATAAGGCGATCGCCCGACCCTTGATAATAGATTTAGGTACGGTTAGAATCATTAAAAGTAACGTAATCAGGATTGAACTCCCGCTCACAAGTTTAAAAAACTAGGGTTAAGGCGAACTAGTTAAAAAAATCCCCTTTGACTCTACACGAGGTTGTTAAACTTTTATCTCGCTGACACCGCCCCGGTACCGATGTGCCGGCCATTACTTTATTGTAATTGTAAATAAATGCCGATACCACTGCGATAAGCGCATCTAATTCTTACGTCGTAAAATACTATTTGCGTTACATATGGTTTAATTAGCTAATGTGTAACGTCATTGAAAAGCCCGCATGATAAATAGTCTCCCTTCGGTGGCTCTTTGAGGGTAAAGTGACATGAAATTTTTATATTATTTTTATTATGCCCCTTATGTATACAGTTTATGTTCAAATGGCATGACACTATTAATTCTTTGAATGTATCTGTTACGAGTAATATATTTTTAGTTTCAATAAAATATACACTGTATTTGTTTAAAATAGTTGACTTAAGTCAGCTTCCTCGCTTATTAAAAGTATCGACATAATTCGTTACAATCACGCATTATATCATCATTATCATCATTTCGGCCTATCACTAGTCCACTGCTGAACATCCATAGATTGCCACAAATTTTGTAGATCATTTTATATTGGCAGGCTGGTTGGCAACCGCAGTTTATTTATTCAGATGTCCCAGGGAGATGCTGCTGCCCATCTGGTTTTTATTTTCCCTCTGTCGACTTTTACGACACCCACGGGAGGAGATGGGGTTGTAGATTCTCTTAAGCCGCCACGACATTATATAGAAAGATAGAAAAGGAATATTTTTTTCAATGTACTTCCCAAAACCTCCGTAGAATCGTATAAAAGCTTTACAAATGAATACAAAGGTCTCAAAGCGTTGCGTCATAGCACCATTACCTGAAGCACTTAATGTCTACAATATCCAAGTGTTTCCCTGAACGCGTATTTGACTAACAGTAGTATTGTGTGATGCCTTGTTTACACGCAGCCGTACGATATTTAACACTAGCATACATTGTTAAAATTAGCTACGATTCTGTTAGTATTATGCTTTCCAACTAGTATGCTATGCTATGCAATTAGCGGGTGCATGCTAAAACTCACGGTATGTTTGTTTTGAGCGTGAGCTTTTGGAGCGACGCGAGCGAGTCATCGTGTTTTTTCAGAGCTTGGCTATGGAGTACAGAGCAGAGCACGGAAAATTATCAATTTTGTATGAAATGTAATTTTCTTACATACTACAGTGCTAGTACGCGCTCGACGGTGAACGAAAATGTCGCGAAGAAACCAGCATGTCTCGGAAAGTAAAATATACATCGAGGACTACAAACTATGGAAGATTCGAATTAGAGCAGCGTGGCCGATCCTTTCCCGGTTTCAATATTTCTCAAAAAAAAAAAAATAGGGAGCGATCTGTCCAAAGCAACGGAACGTTTATAGGTGATTTTACTTATGCTACACCATTTTCATGCGATTTTTATAGTCGCCAATAGATTTTTAGCGGACTATATGATACGTGGTAGCTCCGAGACTGGGCGCTTGATTTAAGTTTCATAGTGCGTGAGTAATGAATATTGTAATGAGAGATTTAAGTTGCGTGGGCTAAAATGATGACAAAAATGATGATGAGTGCGCGAGTGGCTTGAGTTTGATCCCCGGTGTTTGCACCTGTCAAATTGTTCTACAATGTTAAGTCCTGAATTACCGTATGGGGACTAAATTATTTCGGGGGCATGTGGAGTCCGACAACCCGCATTGGAGCAGCTTGACGTACTCTTCCCAGCACCAAAGCTCTCTCAAAAATGAGAAGAGGCCTGTGCTCAGTAGTGGAAATTTATAAGCCATTAAAGTAATGGCTTATAAATTTAACTGTTATAAGATTCATTACATTAACAGTACAGCTTATTTTACGAAAACTTTTTTATTTAAATGGAAATAATTAAAAACGATAAATGATGTAAAGAAATACAGTTAAGCTTGGGAGTTTACAATCAGTTCACCAATTCCTTGAACGCGTTGTTTAATGTCCAATGTTGACTGTCAATCGTCTTGGACTATTAAAATTTACGATACGAGTCCGGGACCGTCTCGACAACATCCGTTAGCTGGGAATAAGAAACTTATGATCATAGATTAAAAATATAATCACGACGCAGCTGTGATATGAGTGTATTTCATGCTTCTTACTTTGTTAAATGTACGTTATAACAAATTACGTAATAACAAAGCCAAAAGCTATGTTAGCAGACAGAAGAGAAAAGGTTGCTGGTGAATATTACTTTATATTTTATTGAGTTTTGCTAATAGTTTTCAGGTTATTGCGTTTCACTGAGACATGTTTATTGTAATTGAAATCAAATGGCACTCAGAAGAATATTCTCTATGGGAGTGGATGAAACGCAGCGAAAGTCCGCCACAGTGACAGAGACGAAAGCATTTCGTTCTCTCCCGTATATAGTGAAGATATTTTTTAATACACATGCCAAATCGGGAGTAATCCTAAACTAGTCCAAATTCGCTGGACCGCAAAGAAAAAGGATCTGTTAGAAAATCTTCAATATCTTCAAAAGTACTTGATCTAGCTTTATAAAATAAAGACTAAATTAAAGAATATTAAATGCCACATAAAATAATATATGAAACCTTTTTATTCATTTTTGATAATGGTATAAAAAACTGAAAATGTAAAATAATGGTCGTTTTTTTCAGAATAATTTAGTCTCAAAAATTCAAATCAATTCTTTCGCGTTTGTTTTAGTTTTGCGATTAAAAAGTTATAAATATGGTGTCTCTGTCTTATAAATTTAATTATTCTGAAGTCATCATGTCGTTAACCCCTGAAGAATGTATCAGAATTCTGACAATGCTTGAAGATGGGCACAGTCAGCGAAATACAGCGAGAACTGTTGGTGTGACTCTCTCTACAGTTTAACGAGTATTCCAGCGTTTCCATGAAACTGGATCTAATCTCCGAAGACCAGGAACAGGCCGAACAAGGTGCACGACGGCGCGGGAAGATCGCTATATGGTATCAACAATTTAAAGAAATTGTTTTATTACGGCTGTTCGAGTAAAGAATCATCATTTACGAGCTGGAAGAAACATACTGAGTACAGATACCGTATGGCGGCGTCTGGCTGAACCAAATTTAAAGCCATTGAAACCTGCAAATGGCCCAAAACTAGTAAGACACCGTAGAAACTCAAGGCTGAGTTATGGTAGAGAACACAAGAATTGAAGTCTCGATGACTGGTCAAGAGTTATGTTTTTAGACGAGTCTAGATTCTGTTTATACAAGCACGACGGGAGGAAAATAGTGTACAGAAGACCGGGAGAGCGCTATAACCAATCCTGTATAGAAGAAAAAGAACCATCCGGCGGAGGCTCTGTTAACGTGTAGGCTGGGATTCCTTTCGAAAGCCGCACTGAGCTAGTGGTGATAGAAAATGGAACTTTAACTGCAGAGAGATCATCATCATTTCAGCCTATCACTAGTCCACTGCTGAACATAGGCCTCCCTCATAGATTGCCACAAAAGTTTGTAGCTCTCATTTTAGGGGATTTTGCCATAGCTGCCACGCTTGGTAGGCGGGTTGGCAACCGCAGTTTATTTATTCAGATGTTCCAGGAAGATGCTGCTACCCATCTCCTGGTTTTGATTTTCCCTCTGCCGACTTTTACGACACCGACGGATGAGATGGGGTGGTAGATTCTCTTAAGCCGCTACCACAAGCAGAGAGAGAGAGATATGTCACTGTAATTCTGAATGACTACGTTGGTCCATTTTTAGTGGACAAGGGCTAGAATGCCGTTTTTATGCAAGACAATGCCCTCCCGCGTACAGCTCAGATAGTCTTTGCCTATTTTAAAGAAGTCGGTATCACACGCATGGAGTGGCCAGCACGCAGCCCCGACTTAAACCCCATTGAGCATGCATGGGACGAACTGTGACGATGTATACGTTAGCGGAATCCGCCGCCAATCACGGTACGTGAAATGAAAGAAGCTGTAATAGAGGAATGGCAGAATATTCCGCAGCATCGCCTCAAAAATCTAGTAGAAAGTACTAATATGCGCGAAAACGGCACATCTGTAACCAATGTACATTTACGAAAATACTGGAAAAAACTACGCATTTTTATTTATTTTACATTTATTAAAAATAAAAAAACTTGAATTATTTTTTTTATTTTCTTTGCAGTACATTTAAATATTCTTTAATTTAGTCTATTTCATGAAGGTAGGTCAGGTATTTTTGAAGATATTGATTTTCTAACCGACCCTTTTTCTTTTCGGTTCAGTGTAGTAATCAAACTAGCTGACCGAAATTTTTTTTTTCGATGATACAAAAACGGTGTTCAACCAAAAAAAAAAATTAAACAAAAACTTGGAAGAGGTGTGGAAGGTGTGATTATGTTTATCAATGATTTCCGGGATTGGAGAGCAAAATCTGTAAAAAGTTTGTTAAGCCTCAAGATAATCCCTTTGAATCCATGCAGATTCAAATCGGTTAATTAACATGTTTATAGCGTCGAAAAAAATTGTCTCTCGCTTTAAAATAGGTAGAAATCAAGAGAGCGATTGCGACTTCGCCGTGACTCCTCCGTTTGCCCCAAGATCGTTTTTATAATGGAAATAATAATAATAATAGCGTTGGGCCAAATCTGTGCTGAGGGAGGGAGTTCCAAATTCTTTGTATAGCTGTCATCGCAACATTTGTCTTATGCTCGGTCTTATGCTTTCCTTGTCGCCTTTGTTCCCCTCACAGCGTCTTTCACCTTTTAACTATAGCAGCGTATTTATTCTCCCGTTATGGCAACACCCTTTTCCTTGTAATCAATCAAAAGGATTCCTTCTGGATCCAAAAAAGAGTTTTCGATTCCGACATTTTCCGCAGTGCCAGCATTAGCAGCATCGTCTTCAGGCCAGCATATTGCCTTGCTTAAAGTGGTTATGCCATCTGTAATAATTTATGGTTTTTCCTATAGGTAAGCAAGAGTCTCCTTAGACCGACGACATCTCTTCCAAAATAATTTAAGGTGTGTTTTCTGCACAGTAATATACTTAATAACAGCGCGAAACACGATTTCTCCATTTTTCAAATTGTCTTCCCGATTTACTTGTTTAATCAACGATGTCCAGTGAATGATGATGCGATTGTTTTAAACTTTGGTACTAATACTAGTGTCGTAAATTAGTGATGGTATAATTGGTAATTTTGATCAATATTTGTGATGTTCTTATCCGATCCGATCTTATCGCATCCGATAATCGGTCACGATCGTTAAGTTGCCCTATCAGTTTCTGTCAAGCATATATTTGCATTCAAAAATATTTATCTAATTTTTAAACTAGACGGAGAGTATATTACGAGTGTCATTAGCATAAATAAACGCCCCACGGTATATCGGCAGTCAATGAATGAATTAAAACCCCTTACTTACCGTCTACCTGCTATAGCCAAGATAAAAATATATTGAAAAGCAATCATTAATATTCTTTAAAGTTAAAAAGTTTTACTGGAGACTTATTAGTAAAATGTTAATGTTTTTATATTGCCAGAAAAATGTCAGTGATAAATATCGTATTATCTTAGAATGATTACCAAAGGGACCTTTTTTTGTATACTAAAATATTTATTTACTTATTAATTAAATTTACAGAATTGAGTCCGCGTGTCTCTGTATGCGTGAGTTATGGAAATTATGTAACTCATTAAATATTTGAGTTTACGATATTACTAAAGTTGAATCAGTCTCTGGCTTACTATTGATATTATTGGATAAGTATTTTGGGAGATACACATGGTGGTAGAGTACAATGATTTTTGTGAGTCTGGTGCTTGCCGTAGGTTTTTAAAAAAGACCTGAATCCAGGCACCAGCGATCTCCCGCGAATAGAGGTGAATCATTAACGGTTTAAACATATTAATTAACTCAATATATATTTTTAAATTCATTAATTATTACTGTGATGATTGGTGTGTGTGTGTGTGTATGCGTGAATTGGGTGCGAACTTGCGTGTGGTGTACTGAATGAATGTGGATGTGTATATTTAAATAATTATGATGTTATTATGATATTATATGATTCCGATTGTGAATTATTGCAGTGAAATATTTACCTCTAGGGGCGAAAGGAAACAATAAATCATTGTGGGTCACTTCGCTCAAATTATAGGATGTAATCCATACTTAATATTATAAATTGCGAAAGTAACTCTCTCGTTGCCTCTGTCTGTTTGTTCCCTTTTTCACGGTTCAACGATTGAACCGATTTTGACAAGATTCGTCAGATTAACAGCTTGCATCCTGGAGACGGACATAGGATATCTTTCATTCCGGAAAATCAAAACATTCCTACGGTATTATTGAAATACCTAAACTCATGCGGACACTGTCGCGGGCTGCAGCTAGTAAGTTTATAAGACTTAAGCACCGATGTATCATTGTAACCAGCTCAGTGCGGTGTACTGATGACACCACAGCTATTATGGTCAGTCGCAATGACGCAGTTCGCACTTGCCATCCGATGAACGATGCGCTTGACAATTTCTTTCAATTAAAAAAAAAAACTTGATTTTGTACTGAAAATACTTCTGAATGTGTTGCCGTCAGCGGTTTTCCGGACCGATACGACTTAGGGACCTTCAAGAAAAGAGCCTATTCCTTTCTCAAAGGCCGGCAACGCATCTACTATTCCTCTGGTATTATAGGTGTTCACGGGCGGCGGTGATCATTTACCATCGCGCGAGCCGCCTACTCGTTTGCCCCGTATTCTATTAAAAAAAATGACTTTTAGTGCTTATTTCAAAAACCTGTGCTTCTGTGTATATCCTTGGTGAGAGAATAATTGTAAATATAGATTTAACTTAACGGCCCCGAAGCTTCATGTCTAAAAATCACTGTGTTAGCCCAAGTGCGTGTGTCTGAACTAAGTAGAAAAAATTCTACGCTCTTTTCTGCTTCACGTGCCCGCTTTACGATTTGACCGATTTTAACGGGACGTTCGTTTACAGATAGCTGATATTATAGCGTGTAACTTAGGCTACTTTTATTTTAAAAAAAAAATTCCGGTTCCGGGGTTCCGCACAAAAAAACTCCAAAATCCGATTAAAATCGATCGGGGTCGGCTTTTTTACGCGGGTAAAACCGTGGGCACAGCTTGTTTTTTTATATTATTAAGCGCAACTTTTCTGTCCCTATTACATCTGAATCTTCGAGCGCTTACTCCGTTATGTTCAATTAGATATAATTTATCATGATTTCTATGCTGATGGAGCTGCAGAGAAAATCTAGTATGTATATTGAAAGTACTTTTGATAGTAGCTAGCCTTATTATTAGTAAAAGACAAAGTGTGAGCTTACAATGAAAACAATGAAACGACTATGTCTCGAGGGAGAAAAAATCTTTATTAGAGAATATTTTTATTGGGGGTATCACCCCAGACCAGTTATTTTGCCGTGAAGCAGTAATGTGCAAACATTACTATGTATTACTATATATTATTATTACTGTATATTATATATTATTATTTCTCTATATTATTATTTCAGTCTGAAGGGCACTAAGAGCTAGTGTAATCACTGGGTATATGAAATTGAGAACTGATGTCTCTGGGTGACGGGCGTAGTTTGGTGCCACACAGGAATGTTCTGAGTGACACAGCATCTGTTATGGGCAGACGTTGCACTTACCATCGGGTGAACGTTTTGCTCGTCTCGTCACTTTAACCAATAAAAAAACCAAATACAAAATGGGCTAAATCTGACAAAGTCGTTAACAGCTTGATGTCGTAAGAGTACAATTTGACATAAAGCAAATATACAATTATATTACGAGATTTATCATTTATACTTCAACTATTTTTTTATTCTTTTACATTTAAATCTCGCCACTTTAAAAGAACATTTCCATTGTTGAAAAAATTATAAAATCCGGTCATATGTCTTTCACTAGAACTAGACAATGGCTAATGTTGAGAATTGTTCTCAAGATATAAATGAAATTTAACATCTTTCGTACTTGACATTTTGATCAACAATGTAAGAATCTATCTGTCTAGCAGAAGTGGACAAACATTAATATTGAGACTAGTTCATTGTTCAGACACTAAACATCTTATGTCTGTGATAATGTAAAATCAAAATCAACATAACTCTGCAAATATATTAAACAAATCTCTATCAGACCGGCAGTTTGTTTTCTCCTTTGTCTGAGTTTTTATTTACTCTTAAAGAAAAAACGAAAACAATCAAACAACTTAAAAATAAATTGCTATCACAGTTTATAAATAGAGATTTATCTGAATCAGAAGCTAAATATACATTTATAAGGCAGTAAATAAATGTGTCAAATCGTCGTATCTTACGCTAGAATCCCGTAATTATGGGAGTGGGTGGATGGGCCCGGGGCTGGGCGGCCCGGGGTCGGCAACCGTAAGGGCTTCGACCTGGGCGCGCCTGCGCGACCCGGCATCGACCAACCCCGCCTTGCCCGGGACGCTTCAACATAATCACGTCTGAGAACCGGGCCTATATCTATTCCCACTACTGTTATACAGATGCGGCGGCCGTTTTAATCTCCACTTTACGGATGTCTCATAATGGTAGTTGTTATAGTTATTCTTTACAAATATCGATAGGGCTTTATTTTTTTATCGGCTAACGAACATAACTTAAAGTTATTGTGTATACGATTAATTCTAATAATCTTTTAAAGTTTTTAAGTAGTTTTTATGCCTTAAATAGTGATAACGCGGCATACAATACATTATACTCGTAGAACACTATTTTACAACTTGACACCTTATTCAGTACGTGTCTCATATCTTGCCGATGCCGAGGTGAAAAAATTTTCGTAATATATCCGGACACAAATGCTCTGCTAACAATGTGGTATTTTGTATGATTAAAGAAAAATTAAAAATAATACTAAATCAAACCGAAATGAAATGTTTACTACAACAAAAGTGTTTAGTTGTACTCTTTATAGGACCCATTAAAGAAAAATACTTTAAAATAGTAACTGTATTTGTGGCCTTATCGCTAAACAGCAATCTCTTCCATGTAAACCTTTGATAAAAGAGACTTATTAAAAACAGGAAAAAAAACCTATTTGAAAACAAAGAAAAGTACTTAATTTTCATTTACTGGTTTTGTAAACATCTTGAAAGTGAAATGGTTAAGTCTATCTTTATAATTACTGTTTTATTTTTAAATCGGCAAAAATTACATTACCAAACACATGAGTCCATGCATGTACATGTATGTCCGTATGTTTGTAGATATATTTGTTTTTCGTATGGTGGTATTATAAAATAATCCATATAGTTCCATATGACGTTATGTGGTTGCTGTGAAACTCAAGTCTTGGACCATACTCGTAAGTTCACAATTATACGTTATGAACACCCGGAACAAATATTTGTAGACCAATAGATTTTGATTCGTGCAGGAAACTAACCCTCGCCCGGCAGCACCGAAGATAATCGCTTAGAAACTGCGCCAACCTAGCCATGCATCAAATGCCCAAGCCGTCGATAGAAAGTTTCTTTAAAGTAAGAAGAGACTAGACGAGCAAAAGGTTCACCTGATTGTAAGTGCAATGTCTGCCCACTGTGTCACTCAGAAAAAATCTGTGGCACCTGCGCCCGTCCCTCTGAGGCATCAGTTCTTAATATGCTCTCAGTGCCCTTCAGACCGAAACACAGTCGTGTTTGCACACTACTGCTCCACATAATAACTGGCTCTGGGGTGGTACAGGAATCCTACCATCAGTAATTTCTAAGGTAAGAGGCGTCTGTTACTCACCTTAGATATTACTGCCCTTTTACGTCCACGAATAGAGAAGATCGTGTTAACACCTTCTGACTTGAGAGAGCCGCTCGTTCAGCAGTAGCCTGTGTACGGGTGGATGATGACAAGAATAATTATCATTGAACACACGTCTCCTGTGTGGGTTAATAATTATTTAATTTTATCTTTGCCGCACACAGAGACAGAGAAGTTTTTTGTCGGTACGAAATAGCCCCCTTAGTAATGTATCAAAATTAATTTTTAGGAGCCATTTTAAAGATTATTTTTCTATCTAGTTACGAAAAATAAATAAATGTCTTAAAATTAATGTTTACGTTGAAAAAATGATTAAAAAATAGAATTAATTAATTAAATTGTAGAAAACGCCATCTGTTGACAATCTGTTTAACTAACATGCACGACAGCTATCGGTTGGAGTTGTCTATATTCTTTAAAGAAGGTAGATGGCGCCATCTATTCATTATCACGATACTGTGCGAAATATTCGCAAGAGTCAAACTAGTAATAGTATTTTTTTGATTTTCCATTTAATTTTTTTTTAATTATAATTTTTTAAATTATTTTAAATTCCAATTAGAAAAGAGGCGACGCAAGCCCTCTGCATATGCCAAACAATGCTTGCAAAGCAGTGTTATAGATTATTCTTTAGTAATTTATCAAAAATATATCAATAACAAATAGAAACCCACGGAGATTGCTTTCCCATTACGGAATGATTTATTACATATGCTTTTTCTATTTTATTGTTCACCACCGGGTCTCTAAACGCTCTTAGGTATATTTGTTATTTGCTAAAGTGCTTGTTCACGTCTGTATTGGATGAGAATTTAACGTCAAGCTTTAGCGTTTAACTTAAGTGCAACATCTACCGATAACAAATCCTGTGTCACATATAACAATTTGTGTGGTACGGCACTGCACTTGTCACCCAGAGACATCAGTCCCATATGCCTAGTTATTACACTAGCTAACGGCGTCTTTCAGACCGAAAAACAGTAATGTTTGCACACCGCTGCTCGACGGCAGAATAACTAACACTGCGGTAGTACCTACCTAGACGGATTTCTGTACAGTAATCCTACCACTTTTGAAACTTTTATAATATCTGTGTTCATCATCATCATTTCAGCCTATCACTCCACTGTTGAACATAGACTTCCTCCATAGATAGCCACAAGTTTGTGCCTCTCATTTTTGGGGGGATTTTGCCATAGTTGCCACGATTGGCAGGCGGGTTGGGAAACGCAGTTTATTTATTCAGATGTTCCAGGTAAATGCTGCTGTGCCCATCTTATGGTTTTAATTTTCCCTCTGTCGACTTCTACGACACCCACGGAATGAGATGGGCTGGTAGATTCTCTTAAGCCGCCACCACACGGGAATGTTCATATAATTTATTAGTATAAATTAATAGATACTGATCTGAAGGTGAAGGTTAGTATAGATATTGGACATAAATTGACAGTCATATGCTTAATTTTTTTTTTTTGTGAGAACGCTATTGTATGACGTTTACTCGTATCTTACACTGCCGCCACAAGTCGCTAACCTAAAATACGCATCGTCAACTTTCGCCCATTCAAAACATTCATACGATGTAATTAAACCGAAAGTTCTTACAAAACATATGTGACATTAATTTTTCAAATTCAGCGTTTCAATTAGCACATCGCGCTCTCCTATTAGTATTCACGACACGAACATTAATTAATATTCAAATGAAAGTTGGTGTGCACTGTATAAGTGATAATAATAAAGTTGTTTCGAAATAGGTCGTCCATGAATCTATAAAAAAAATTTAGCCTAAAATTATCGAATTTAAAACTAACTGTTTAAATTTAGATCGCAGATTTCCGATCTATTTTGCCCCGTAGCACTTCCCCTTGGTGTATTTCCGATTTGTTTACCTACAAATATTGAATTATTCTAAATTTATTATAGTCGTAACATTTGATGGGACATGAGATGTAAATGACATGTCCATAGCTAATAGAATCGGGCGTTACTTTGCGGAATTAAAGTAAAGGAGAGAAAGTTAATTTGCTAAGATCCGCATATAAAATGGTGTGTATTACCTAGTTTTGAAGAGCACCGCCCGCCCTCCCTCAACAGCGTGCACTAGAAAACCAATACCGCCACCGGGAGCCGCCACCAGATATCCTCCACTACTACAACACTACCACTAGGCGATACACACCAATGAAGTCGAGAACACGACACGTGTTTCACCTCACGACGAGGCATTATCAAGTGATATTGACTCTACGACCGTCAACCGCCGAGCAGTTGACTGTAAATCGCCGGTTGACTATCATTAGGTTTAATTCAATTCACATCTCATGCACCCTCAATATTTTATTAATCGCTGACTCGGACCGGATCAAATAATATTAATAATTAATAAATCGAAAACTCAAAAGAGATATGACAAAATAGTCACACAAAAAAGTGCGGAGATCTTTTTGCGCTTTATTTAGAGGACCTTTCTTCTGTAAATTTGTAATTAGACCCTTTGTTATTTAAACTATTAGACCCTTTCTTAATTTTGTGTAATTTGACAATAAATATTAGATAGTAATATTTTAATTTTTGCTTCTTGTTCTCGTTAAAAAAGACTGCCTGCTATTGTAAAGCAGTTTAACAACACCTAGTATATTTATATGCGAGAATTATAGTGGTTAAAGTGTAAGTTTTAGTGACCTTAAAATTGTATTTTAATGCATAAGGGAGAAATTTAAAAGACCCGTTGGATACCCGGCTAAAAAGATCGCGTACGATTTATATAATAATATGGAAGGGAGTAACCTCAGTTCTTAAGTTTCATATGCCCAAGTAATTATTATTAATAATTATTACTTCAAACCGAAACACAGTAATATTACACCGAATATTACTATAAAATCCATCTTTCTTACACAATTAAATCTAGAGCTAGCGTGTTCTAAGCAAGTACTATTAATTTTATGCATTCGCATGCTCCTTGTACTACATCCTCCTGTATTTTATAATACGTTTTACCTGTCTATCTCTTTGCCGCTAGGTGTCTGACAGGGTAGAATAGCACCTACCATTTACCTACCTAGGTGTCGGTAAGAGGCGACGAAGGTATTGTACGGACAGCCTTAATTCATGCAGAGTAACACTATAATATGTAATTCTGTCACTATACTGCTCGTGGGAACGCGAAAGTAAGAATTTTTGACTCATACCAAAATGGAGGCGACGTGGTTTGCCACCCGTGTCACGTCTCGTTTCCCGCGAGGACGAAACGTGGGCTACGTGAGTCGCCTCTGCCTACCCCTTATAGGGGAACGAGGCGTGACTGTATGTGTGTATCTCTCTGTCCAACCGAATTTAAAAACCGCTTAAACTGTTTTCGCGTAATATTCCAAAAGTTTATGCTGTTATGTGCCTTTTTAATGTGCATAATGAATTGTTTACTATTGTATATTAATGCCTTATAAGGTTCTTTTCGTCGATTCATTATTAAGCGCCTGGCGACATTCTTAGAAGTATTTGTCATTAATTATTTACGTGGCAATTTTTATATACACATTGTTGTTTTATAAAATTATGAAAAAGAAAGTTCAACGTCAAAGACAATGTTATCTTAGAAATAAAGTTAGACGTGCTATAATTGTGGTTGTATGGTTACAGTGATAAAAATATCATTAATTGCTTCCAAGCTATTATTATTATATATATTATCTATATATTAAATAATATATTCTGTATTCATGCTATATTTGCAAACAGTTATTTTGTGGTTGGTAAGTATTCTATTTAGCGTTATATTATAGAAATCTTATTATATATAAATCGTTGCGTCATGAATTTCTAGAAAAGAATTTGATTTCAAGTCAGAATAAGAAAATAGGCTTATAAATTGCAAATCAGTGCAGTGCTCTGTTATCGTGTGTCGCTGGAAGCTTCACTTTGTCGCGCCCGCGCAGCCTACTTGATACCAATATAGAAAACTGGAACAGAGTAATAATGTGAAAGTGGTCTGATCGGAGTCGGATATTGTCTATCAGATAATAGGACGGAATTGCGTTAACGTCACTTCAAGATGCATCTCTGCCCGGCCCGTGTATAGGCCCGTGCGGATATTGTGCGGGTCAAGTGATTTCCTGATTGAGATTCAAAAGGGTTTCTACTCAAAAGTATTCTATCAACGCTAGATGTCACTGGTGATTTGTACGTAATTTAAACTTACCTTTCGTGATTTATGTACGTACATATAGCTTATGCCCGCTACTTCGGCCGCGTGGATATGGGTTTTACCAAACTTATTGTTGACTAACTAGGCCCCGCGGTTTCATCCGTGTAAAAAAGCCGACCCCGATCGATGATATACTTCCTTATTTGAATCGGATTTTGGGGTTTTAATTTTTTTGCGTAAAACGTTAATTAATTTTCTAAAATTAAACTAGCCTTAGTTACCCGCTATAATATCAGCTATCATCAGTGAAATGCTCGTCCAAATCGGTCTAGACGTTTCGGAGATTAGCTGGAACAAATACATACATACATAAGATCACGACTGTATCCTATAAGGGGTAGTCAGAGACAGGGCATTCACTGCAAAAACAGATTACTGCCACAATCCACGTTTCACCAAAACAATATAATGCACTTGGTGTGATAGGTGGTGAGCCCATCGCCACCATGCGCTGTTGGGTTTCAGTGCAGTTTAATTCCTTACTCGCCTTTCACGAGATCCAATGGATGAGATGGAGTGGTAGTATTCTTTTAACGAGCCGCCACCCCACGGCTGGAACAAATAGACAGACAATTTTAAAAAAAAATGTTTTTTCTTATAAATACCGTATATACTTTCATAAGTATTGATTAAAAAGCTTTTTATTATGTTATTACAAACAGACCCTCCAATTTTATTTATTTGTATAAATTTTATTCTCTTCATCAGCCTTTTCATGATGAAAATAAAAGTGTTTGCGTCCGGGAGTCATCATTTCATGCTGCGATTAATACTCGTAGTTAGACGATAATACTGCGATTTTCCGTAACTACTAAGTAGTGTCTTGTTCAGGCGTTGCGACTGTAAAAAGTTGTCAATAATATTATTTATATAATAACATCGTTTTTTTTTCAAAATGTACGTAATTATTTCAATTAACGGTAGACCAAACTGACGACAAATTGAAGAAGGATTTAATTCTTCATTTTCATTCATTTTGTAAATGTACGGTTGAACGTTTCTCGCAAGTTTACATCAGTAGTTACCAAGTAGCTCTTTGAATCCTGCATTAGCTTTGTAAGCCGAGCGTTCATTGTTCCTTGCATGTTCGATGGTCGCCACGTGGGTGACGTCAATGGCATTGTTGCTAAAGGCTACACTGATAACACTGCTGTATCTTCAAAATAACACAGCGGGATTTTGTAATGGATGAAAGATGTTTTGCAGCATGTTTATTGACAACTAGCTGATGTCCGCGACTCTGTCCGGGTTTTTTTTTTATTAGATTAAGTGATGGAACGAGCAATACGTTCAACTGATGGTAAGTGCAACGTGTGCCCGTAACGAATGCTGTGTCACCCAGAAAATTTCTGTGTGACATCACCCTGAGACATAAGTTCTTAAGTCCCATATGCCCATTGATAACGCTAGCTCACAGTGCCCTTCAAACCGAAACACAGTAATGTTTGCACACCATACACAAAATGGCCCCGGGGTGGTACCTACCTCGAGAGATTCCTGCATAGGAATCCTACCACCAGTTAGTTTTTTAAATGTGGCGCCCTGTTTGATTTTCCGGGGTACATGGTATGTCCACCAGGATGCAAGCTATCTATATATATCTCTGTGCCTAATTTCGTCAATATCGGTCAGCGGTTGAGGTGCGAAAAGTAAACAGACAGATACAGGGACAGAGAAACTTACTTTCGCATTTATAATATTAGTATGGATAACGACCAGCGAAGGACGGACCAGGACGATTCCCAATATAAAAGTGGGAATCGTCCCGTACTCCAGTCACACTCACAGAGTTACTTTCGCATTTATAATATTCGTATGGATTACTTTGTTTACTTTCTCTATCAACATTCTTGTGGATATGATAAACCTATCTGAAAATGATGCAATTTAATTTGAATAAATTACAACAAACTTGAATAAATGTAACTGTAGTGAGAATAACCTAAGTTTGATAATGGCGTAAGGCGTGATCCTAACGCCTATAGATATGGCCATTACGGGTAATCCCACAAATTGTAAGGCCATTAATGGAATTTTGTGAAATGCCCGAGCACTTCGTGGAATCTGTTGCCAACGCTTTTTCCGGAACGATACGAATAAAGGGCTTGCAAAGAAAAGAGCGTACTAATCCTTTCTCAAAGGCCGGCAACGCACCCGCATTTCGTCTGGTATTGCGGTTGTTCACGGGCGGTGGTGATCACTTACCATCAGGTGAGCCGTTTTTTTTTATTTGATAAAAGTGACGGAACCAGCAAAACGTTCACCTGATGGTAAGTGCTACGTCTGCCCATTACAAATGCTGTATCACCCAGAACAGTATGACACCACAATTACTTAAGCCTCATATGCCCAGTGATTACGCTGGCTCTCAGGGCCCTTCAAACCGAAAAACAGTAATGTTTGCACACTACGGCTTAACGGCAGAATGGACCTTTGCAGGGGGATTCTAAATAAATAAAAAAAATTGTGAGGCTTTCTATAGATGGCTTAATACATACAATACATATAGCCACGCCGTTTCTCCTCATAACTGGTAGGCAGAGGCCCCCGTGGGAAACGAGACATGACGGGTGGAGAATTAAGTCGCCGCCATTTTGGTACGAGTAAAAAAATCTGACTCCACTCCGTTGGCACGAGCAGGATTGGACAGTATTGCATATTACGGTATTAATCTGCACGAATAAAGGCCTTATCTCCTTTTATTAAGGCGCTAAATTGGCCATCATCATCATAGAAGGAAAAGAGATCGGTGCTATTCTACTCTGCTATACCTATGGTAAAATAACTGCGGTAAATTGCCTTTTGGCGCCAACTCTAAAAGAGGCGGTAGTGTATTTATTGAATTTTGTAATTTCTGTATGTTTTCGAGTTTTGATGTTTAATATTAATATTAAAGCTTAATTGTATAAATATTAAGGGTTATTATTTAATATCAAGGGTACGGTAATTGGGAAATTCAAGAAAAGACTGAAATTCTACTTATCGTTTTGTCTCCATCAGTCTAGAAAATCTTAAGTAAAAGTCAACATTACATTTTATTAGTTAGTTACTAGTCAACATAACATGTCATTTTATTGACGATCTTGTTGCTGGAAGATTGCTAATTAACTATAAATAATATATTTACACCTGTATATGTTACTTCACTCTGAAAAATAAAATATAACACGACAAATACATTTTTTTTTATTTGATAAAGTGACGAGTCGAGCAAAACGTTCACCTGATGGTTTAGTGCAACGTTTGCCCATAACAGATGCTGTGCTACTCAGAATATTTCTGTGTAGCACCACTCTGCGCCTGTCACCCTGATACATAAGTACTTAAGTCAAATATGCCCAGTGATTACGCTAGCTCACAGTGCTCTTCAAACCGAAACACAGTAATGTTTGCATACTACTGCTTCACGGCAGAATAACTGACTGCTTGGCTCGATTTGGTTAAAAATATGCTTGATTTAAGCTACTCAGATCTGTAGCATGCATCAGCGCCTAAAGTACTGCGAGGTTTCTGGTACGGCGATCCAGCGAGGTTTCTGGTACGGCGATCCAGCGAGGTTTCTAGTACTGTCGAGTTATGTAGAGCTACAGCTCAGCAATCCAGGGTGATGATGATGAATTAAGCAATGAAAGTATTGAAAAACTGTCTTTGCGATACAAATATTTAAAGGGTCTCTTAATTAATATTCGACCACGGCGACAACTTCTGATTACTATTGGAAGCTTTCAACTGCACCGGAGATATTATCGTCTCACAAGTGCACGCTCAATAACAGAGGCACTCACTTCTTGTAACCTACCCGTGCCCGATGTAACGGCTCTTGCGATAAGGCCGGAGGTAGGTTAGGATGCAGTGGCAGAGACACGTGGTCACACGCAACACAACCTGAACCGAAAACCAACAATTTTTGTTTTTGCACAAATAAAGTTCCAGTGTTACAATAAAAACGCTAAAAGAAATGTTGTCTTACTTCAATTTAAAATACTAACATTAACTACACTTCGGTAAATATCGGTAATATTTTAAGAAAACAGCGCAGCAATATAAACTTTATTAGTTCGACATACTTTCCTGATTCACATAAGGTCGAATAATTGATCAATGTAGCAAAGTAAACAAGCTGATACTAAAAATAAATAATGTTCTAGAATAAAACAAGGATTGCATTCACCCAGTCGGAGAAAAGACTCGGTCTTTTCTCCGATACACTACTAGTACTAGTCTTATTTGTTTACGTTGTTATAGTAAACAAAGCGTATTTAAGGAAACTGTTACTTTAAACTCAATATAAAAGGGTCGCAAAGGATTTTGTGATCTCATTTTTGATTCAGTTTTTTGTTAATGTTTATACACGTTAATACAAAGTGTTATATTGCCTAAATAAGTCAATTACTCAATTTTTTTAAATGTTTTTCACATTTATTTTATTATTTATATACGCATCATACATCCATACTTCCATACTAATATATAAATTCGAAAGTAACTCTCTCTGTCCCTCTGTCGGTTTGTTACCTTTTCACGGTTAAACCGCTGAACCGATCTTGACGAAATTTGGCACAGTGATAGCTTGCATACTGAGAACGGACATAGGATACTTTTTATCCCGGTAAATGAAATAGTTCACACGGGATATTTAACATACTTTTTTCCACGCGGACGAAGTCGCGGGTGTCAACTACATAGTATATTATAATTAACAATTTGCTCACTGTCTCGAAAGATATGATCGTAAATAACGTAATTTATTAGTTAAGCTTCAATTATTGCCCGCAGGAGGTCTAATTATTTAATTTGTGAAAAGGAATCTAATGTTTGTTTGTTACTCGAACCCGACTAGGGCTATATTTATGAAAGAGATAAGAACAAGATGCCGACAGGGACACTGGCGGGTCACACGATAATGAGGGCTCTTCAGGATTATTGCTTTCTTTAAATTTATCCCAGGCTATGAATAATGCGTCAGTGTAGTAATTTCGTTGGTTTCTGTCAACAACTTCTTATTTCGATTTCGTAGCTTACTTATCATGCCTTTACGAATATTTTATGAAATGGGCGAAATGACACTATATTTAACATATACAAGTAATATGGCCAAGATTACATTATACTTGGGGAACTGATAATTAAGGAACGTCAGACAAATGTCACCTCAGTCCCCCCGTGACCATGGGTGCTGTAAAGCGTCCGAAACGTCGGGTAAAAATAGTTCAAAAATTAAACGCGATAAAATCCGTAAAAAAGTAGTTTTATTTAAAAATGTATAATCGTTATTTAAAATTAATATATCCATACTTATATTATAAATGCGAAAGTAACTCTGTCCCTCTGTCTGTTTGTTACCTTTTCACGGATCAAACGCTGTAACGATCTTGACGAAATTTGGAACAGAGTTGGCTTGCATCCTGAACAATGGCATAGGATACTTTTTAACCCGGATAATATAAAAATTCTCACGGAATATTTAAGAATAAGCATCGCGCGGACGAAGTCGCGGGCATCAGCTAGTTCAATATAATTCTAAAAAATATATTAATTTTATACAGATCCTTTATTTGTTGTATTAACATGAACCCTAATATGAAAGATAAATATCAGTTGGCAACCAAAAAAAAGTGTCATTTCAGCTGCGTAATAAATTATTGATTATGGCGCATTTTTGTGTAAGCACGCTGCAGCAAACAAACCCCTTCCGTACTCGGCTGTCGGCCGACAGGCTTTATTTAGAATGGTTCGAGAAAGCACGATCCTTTATTACGTGGCATGTTTAGGTGCGAACTAGCTGACATTATTGAGTTTCAATACTTATTACGTAATCACACGCACGTCTATTTAATTTACTCTAGTCGTGTAAGTACCTGAATAGATTTCAATTAAGACGCTGATTAAATCCGAGAGAACAACAATGTAAACTTATATGTATACGTACAAATGTATATTATAATATCATGCGTTATGTGCGTTGGGTAATGAGATGTTAGTGGCGGCGCGCTGTTGCCAGGGTGGCAGCAGACGGGTGCGGTATGCGGGGTGCGGGGCATGCGGCGCGGGGTGGCGGGGGGATGGCCGACCGGTGAACCTCGCTTGTCGAAATCAATACAGCTGCTCCCTGCCTGCGCTCGTCTAAAGCCCGTCGCCATAGCAACGCGCCCAGATAAACCACGCCGCCCGCCCGCGCCGATGCACCAACGCATTTACTTGTAGTGACTAAATACCCGTATCTGTATCTCTCTCGCTTTCAATGTGATCTCAAACGTTTACTTTATTAGTTTTTCTGTTACTACGGAATACTATTGCGACTTTAAAATTTAATGAGTAGTACGCAATCTTAATTTAGTTATTGGAGCATGAGCGAAATAATGTAGAATTTACATTTAAACTATTAGCTCACATTTTCGTTTGTTAGTCTTTTGAAGCGTTTGAATTTAACTGAAAGTACTCTCCTTATTGACGATTTTATTCCAATAAATCTGTACTGCGAATACCGCATTCGCCGAATTTAAAAAAGTCACGTTTGCATTCAAAATACAGACTGTGTTTACATATGTTATGTATCGTGATGCAACAATGAGGGCGGACGTCGCCCCCGCTAGTCGCAACACGGTGTCCCACTCCCACCCCCTCGCCGCGACGTTTCCACCCGCAACCACTGTCCCGGATATGGCTAGAGACCGTTTCTTATCAAAACATCGAACTTTCTTATCGCACGATTATCGAAACTACCTGTTGCTGCCATGTGCGTGCTTTATTATAAATTTCTTACCTTAGAATCTTCGCATACAAATAATATATTAAAGGACTTAAATCCGAACGAAATCAACGTAATATTTAATTTAACAAACCAATGAGTGACAGTGCATGATTTTCGAATTCTTAGTTATCATAACCATAGAATATTTTTAACACGTAAGTCAAATCACAGGAATTTTTTTAATGGTCAAATCTAGCACGCCTGTTAAACGAAAACGCCTTACGCCTGTAACTACCTAAACCTATTTTCGTCTTTTGTGTCGTAAAAGAGTCCATTTTTTAACCTAGGTGGTAGGACAGTTATTAATTGATGATGACCTCTAGGCCCTCATCGACCACATCGACATCTTCCGGCGTATCACCAACAACTTATTTAAATCTATGTTCAAATTCAGTATTCAATGCGAACATTCTTAATAAGAAACTGAGGCCGTTCATTCTTTAAATGCGAACTTGTACTTACTCGGATGCAGCAGGGATTGTTTTTGTGGTTCTGCGTCGGAACGAGTTATTTATGTTATAAACTTGTGATGCTTCTTACAGAATGTGGACCACAAGGCCAAATTCCGATCCAAAAAAGGCCAACTGCCGTTCGTTGAGCTGAATGGCGAGCAGATCGCCGATAGTACTTTTATCATCAAAGAGCTCTCTGAGAAACACAATAAAGATCTCGACGCGGGTAAGTGACGCTTATATTACCTTTTCATTTTCGGTTACGAGTACTTTGCCTACGAAATATAATTTTATGAATATTTGTAGAATGCATTCATTCTCCAGGTTTCTGTAGAAGTAACTCCAACCTGTTTATAGCTCTCCTTTAAATATCATTCGTCTGTATAGAAATGCTACGTTAATATATGGTAATAACTTTGTCTTTAAGTATGCAATGTACTGAAGATTAGTTTCTCTTAATATTTCTGTTATATCTACTTCCTTCTAAATAAATAAGTAAATAAACGTTATTTTTTTATAAAGTTAAGTGATTTTTTTTTGAAGGTAATAATACAATTGACACAAGTATTGGTAATCTCAATGTAAGAGATTGCTGTAACAAATGCTCACCTCACCAGCAAAACGTTCACCTGGTGGTAAGTGCAACGTTTGCCCATAAAAAATGCAGAACCATTCCGTGTCCACACTGCGCCGACACCCTGAGACATCAGTTCTTAAGTCTCTTATGTCCAGTGATTACACTGGCTCTCAGTGCCCTTCAGACCGAAACGTAGTAATATTTGCACATTACCGCTTCTCGGCAGAATAACTGGCCCTGGGGTGGTACCTACATAAACGGATTTTTGGATAGAAATCCTACCACCAGTAAAAAGTCTTTATGATTAGTATAATTACTAAGTTATAGATATAATTACTTTTAAATTTAAGGCAATTGTAATGAAAGTCGTTAAAACAGTGGCCGTTAGCAACAAGTTCATCCTAGTCCATCTTAAAATCAATACAAATAATCCTACCCCTGCGGAACCGTCCCGTAGAGCCCGGGCGACCTAAATCCTAGGTAACCTGGATAGTGCGGGGACGGCGCATGTGCATTCGAAAGAGACGCGCTTGCACTATCCTCATTGTCCTGTTATATTTAGCCTTGACGTCGGAGCAGCGAGTGGTCACGCACGCGATGATCTGCATGATAGAGAACCATCTCTCATGGGTGATCATGTGGTGGCGCGCCAAGTATCCGGACAGCGTCCTGAAGGGATATCAAGTCAATCTGCAGAACGCTCTCAACACTCGTCTGCCGAATCCGATTTTGAACTTCTGCTACAAGCTCACTAGTGGACGCAAGGTGAGCTATTTAAAAATTATTGTTATTAGGTACCCCTTTTCATTTTATTGTTTTATCAACTCGCTTTTGTGTACGTTCGGGTCAAATTTAGTGATTGATATTGAAGTGACTTTCCGTGGATTGTGAATGAAAAGATTTAAAACTGGATGACAATTAATTCGCTTTCTTGTCAGTTTGTCTGTTTGATGTTATCATAGAATCTCAGTGCTTCTTTGTTGAGGTAGTAGGTTTGAAACTAGATTGAAACGTTTTTTTATGTAACATGAGTTGTTGACTATTATAGGAGCCGGCACGAGTAGAATAGCACCTACCTCTTTCCTACCTAGCTGTCGTAAGAGGTGAATAACACAATTATGATCGTGGGACAACAATGGGGAGTCAGAGTTTTTTTACTCGTACCAAAATGGCGGCGATTTGGTTCACCACCCGTCACGTCTCGTTTCCCGCTGGAGCGTCTCTGTGTTTTTTGCCTACCCCTTATATAGGAACAGAAACGTGACTGTGTGTATGTACGTATGGTTTACTACGCGGCCAGTTAAACTCGGCCGATAACGAACGACTCGTGTGGGCGACGACGTTACTGCCTGGACCATGTTGCGTTCGTCTATGTCTTATCGAAAGTCTATTTTTAGCTTTGTCGGGTGCTTGACCGCATGAATAAAGAAGGAACATTTTATATACTTTACGTTATGCAAATTTCAAAATTTTCCTTAACATATATAATAAAATATATGATATATAATATATTATTAAAATTAAAAAAAATTATATACTTAACAAAGAAGCTTAAAATTTTCTCTAAATTGCTGTACTATATTATCGTAAATTGCATAAATTATTGTGATATGATAAAGGGTTTTAGACACTTATAAAACCATTTTAGTTGTTTGTTTTCTCATATTAACCCTTGTCGCCTTATATTATATACAAGTGACCCCATTATGTACATGGGTTACGTCCAGGTGAGTATAGATTTATTGATGTGAGATGAGGGGCGGAAGGGAAAAGGGGTATCGGGGGTAGCGCGGGGGTCTAGACTTGGACATATATGCCTGGGAGCAACGGTTATGGCGTGCTCCTAACATAGGGAGGGAAATATTGTCTTAGTTTAAAGGTATATTTTGACCGCAGTTAAAATTAACGTTGTTGAGAAAAAGTATTATATTTTCATATTGACGAGGCAGTCATTACATTCAAAGACATACTATGTAAATGCTTTGTTTGCATCGTTCTCCATATTTACAATAGTAACATACAAAACTATGAGGTAATAATGTAAACAGCGATGGAACGAGCAAAACATTCACCTGATGGTAAGTGCAACGTCTGCCCATAACAAATGTCACCCTAGAAAATTTCTATGTGACACCACACTGTGCCCATCACCTTGAGACATCAGTTCATAAGACTTTTCAAGCCCAGTGATTCCGCTAGCTCTCAGTGCCCTTCAAACCGAAACACAGTAATGTTGCACACTACTGCTTCACGGCAGAATAACTGGCCCTGGGGTGGTACCTACCTAGACGGATTCCTGCATAGGAATCCTACCACCAGTAAAGTTACGTGAATATTAATTATAATCAATAATTCAGTTATATTCAAAGCACGATTTTAACAAAAAATGATTTAAATTAGTTTGTAATGTTCACGATTTGTGAGGGGTGAAAGTTAAGATTTTTTTTAGTTAGTGGTGATGTGAGGAGGGAACAAAGGTGCACATCTAGATGGTAAATTATTTAACGTTTCGTTTAATATTGCAAGACTCGGCACTGCGCAGTAAAATATGGGGACAAAGAGCACGACCCCGCTAAGAAACTTTTAAGCCGATTTGCATTTTACGATGTTGCAAAGTTGTCATTAAAGCTCGGTCGTCGGACGGAAACGGTCTTATAACTTAGCAAAACATTTTGGTTTTTCTCTTAAAGGTATTATTAAAATTTCACCCTTGCAAATCACCTTCATCTTTGCCGGTGCAATGAAGGACAACAATCTTGTCCAAGAAATGGGGACGTTCTAATTACATCTCCGTTGATTTAAAGTAAATGTTAACAACTTTCAAGACAAGCGTCTCAATTTACTAATACTCATTAAAAAGCAGAGCAGTTCAAAAGTGTCTTAAGCGCGGAGGGATCAGGTTTTAAAGGATAAGGGGGAAGGGCATGCTTAGTTTTACCTCCCTAAGTACAACCAGTACGCCATTACGCGTTGCAACAATATCGAATTGCTATTGGAGGAGTTACTTTTTGTATTGAATTATGTATAAATAAAAATAACGGGATAAATAATATATTAAAAATTGCAACACAAAAAGCGGCAAAATATAGGAACCTTATTATGGGTATTCGGAAAATCAAATAAAAAAAGATAAAAGTTTATTTGCATATCACACAACAGTACACGCATAGCCAAAATATAAAACACAATTTTAACAAACTAAAACACAATGAGTAAAATATAAAAAGTAATGTTAAGAAAAAGAAAACAAAACTATTTATATACATACACATACGCACATCTGAATATAAAAAGATCCAAGGTATGCCTGCACTGCAGTATGACAAAACAAAAGGGTCTACACTCAGCATGAGCTGCGATCATACGCAGCGCTGATTTTCAGTGCAACCCTCGGTCTGTCTCAGACATTATATAACACAATTATATTATATTAGATAACACAATTTTTGGCGCCTAAATAAAAGGAGATACGGTAAGGTAATGTCTTTTACGTACAGCCTTTATTGGTGCAGAATAACACCATTATATGCAAAGCTGTCACTGTACCGCTCGTAGGAGCGCAATAGGGAGTAAGAATTTTTTATTTGAATCGTTCTAAACTGGCGGTGACGTGGTCCGCCACCCGTCGCGTATCATTTCCCCCGGGGGCTAAAAGTGAGCTACGTGTGTGGCATATGCCTACCCCTTATATGGGAAAAAGGCGAGATTGTATGTATATTTAAAGAAGACTATTTAGTTTCAAGCATCACATTGAAAACATTAGTACAAACTAAATTTCAACGTAGTATTCTCATACGCCCTCTCTCCCTCTTCGTGACTTCTAATGCGAACATTGGTTTTTATTTTTTCGTGAATTTCTAGGGCATGAAGAAGGCCAAGGCCCATGGCATAGGCGTTCACAGCCAGGAAGAGATCATAGAGTTCGGCAAAAATGACCTCCGTGTGCTCGCTGATTTGCTTGCCGATAAGCCGTACTTCTTCGGCGATGAACCTACGCTGGTAAGTCCACTGCCTTTTTTTGTGAGTTAGAATGACAGGCGAGCACACCGCCCGAAGTATAATAGAAACTTGATTAACGAACCAAAATGAAGGTCTTGTGCCAGCGATTGAGTATCCGGTTCTCTACGCTTCACCTTACGAATTGTGCTGCGTGCCTGCCCAGCCGACCCATTGGCTGCAGTGTGCCTAGCGTTAAAAAAGTATAGTAGTTACATGTAGGATGAAAGTAGTTCTAGATGTGAGTTGGGTAATCCTGATCGGTTCATCATCATCATCAGCTCGTTCTGGTAAACAAAAACCTTTTCATGTTGCCAGGTTTGCCGATCACAGTACTAGAAATCTCTGTTGACAATGTAGACCCTGGTGTCCGTCATTGGTCCGGATGCTGTATGTCTCGCATTCGGTCAGCTCAGTTCTCAAAGACTTTATACCTCAACAGCTGGACGTGGTAGCGTTCGCTAATCTCGCCCAACTGCATTTCATCGATAAGGAGGTTACGCACCCACTACGAGATGCAATGAACGAACTGTTCCCCAACTTGGTCGGTCTGGTCTCCCGCGTAAAGGAGCGCGCTTTCCACGACTGGGACGACATCTGTCGGACGCTCGACTTGAACGCACACCTGCCCAAGCCGAAGGATCAGGGGAAGGACACTAAAGAGGGCACTGGCCCCGCTGAGAAGCAGCCGCTGCCGGATGAACCCGAAAAGGGCAAGGTAAGATTAAGATAATAACTCAAATTTCAGTCGAAAGAATTTCTTGATAAGTAACGGTTAAATTTAACTATTTCTTTCAAGCCAAGTGCTATATAAACTGTTTTGTAAAATAGACCTTGGTGCTCATTATAATCATCATCATAATCATTTCTGCTTCTCACTAGGCCACTGCTGAACACAGACCTCCCCCATAGATTGCCACAAAAGCTTGTAGCTCTGGCTTTTGGGGATTTTTGCCATAGTTGCCACGCTAAGCAGGCGGACAACTGGCAACCGCAGTTGATTCATTTAGATGTTCTAGGAAGATCATCATCATCATCATTTCAGCCTATCACTAGTCCACTGCTGAACACCGCTTGGCTGGCGGGTTGGCAACCGCAGTTTATTTATTCAGATGTTCCAGTAAGATGCTGCTGCCCATCTTCTGGTTTTAATTTTCCCTCTGTCGACTTTTACGACACTCACGGGATGAGATGGAGTGGTAGATTCTCTTAAGCCACTACCACACGGCTCTAGGAATATGCTGCTGCACATCTTCTGGTTTTAATTTTCCCTCTGTCGACTTTTACGACACTCACGGGATGAGATGGAGTGGTAGATTCTCTTAAGCCGCTACCTCACGGCTCTAGGAATATGCTGCTGCACATCTTCATGGTTTTTATTTTCCCAATGTCGACTTTTACGCCACCAACGGGATGAGGTGGGGTGATAGATATTCTTAAGCCGTCACCACGCGGCGCACGCATTTACTTATTATTTTTACAAGTTTTTATTTAACTTGCTTTCTTCGTATATCTCCGGTTGAAATTTTGACCTATTTTTCGATGTTCGATTGAGCTAAAATTTGGCCTAACTATGTAGCTTCGGTGACAATGAAATAATAATATGATACCAAGGAATATGGAGCCGGAAGTTGGCCATAGGAACTCTTCTAATAAGCAAGATAGTTCCGTCGCTTTGGGATCGCTGGATGTGTTCTGATAAGTACTATAATTCTAGCAACATTTCAAGTCATTAGCCTCATAAATAAAGGCTTGTAACAAAAATATGATTTTGGTTTAAATCTTATACAATCTGGCATTATTTCGACGTTGCTCGAGTATATTTCCAACAACCGTGGGCATTTATTAGTATATTAAGTATTTTTTTGCCTGCAGGGCGACGAGAAAGAGAAAGAACAGGAGAAAGAACCCGAAGACAAGGAAGAGAAGTAAATGGAAGGTTACTTCGCGCCAAAATTAAGTACGGATGGCGAAATACATTGCAATGTCTAATTATACGTTAGCACGTATAAATAAGGAAGAACGTTTCGCCCACTGTACTAACAAGTTGAATTATACACTTAAGAGTCAGACTCGTAATAGATTCTGTATAATAAAAGCGTGTAAATCCATTTGTCTTTCCCGTTTCTTTCAGTTGTTGACGTTAGCGTACGTCGATGCATTATCGTGTTTTGTGTTCCGAATTAGAAAAAAAAGTTTATAATTTTTTTTTGCTCGATGTTGTTCGTGTTGCGCGAATTCGCTATTTTCGATTTGTCGATTTTTATAATCGTCACATTAGCTTCGTCGATTTTGTTCGATTACTAATTTGTTATTGATTCGATTTTAAGTCCTTTATTTTGATGGTATTGAATTAGATATTAAATTAATCGAATGTTAAGGTACTTACAGGACTAGGTAATCGTTTAATCAGATGAATTATGTAGGAATATTAGATACGGTACATGCGCCGATGTGACGTAGTTTGTGTATTTAAGAGGAACATTCCTTTTTCTCTATATACGATTTGTAATTTATCCATTGACTCGTTAAGGGAGCGTTTCATGACTATTTCATATTAAATATATAAGATTCGTAAATGATTAACGATTTTTAGATATTCGTGACATTCAATGACTCAGATAAAGTAGCATTTTCATGTAGTTTCTACATGTTAAGAAATATTATACGTATATAATATATATATAAAAAAATAAGTTTAGTATAATTGATACCAAAAATTGTCTGAACTTTTAGATGAATGGGTTTGTATTGGGCGATCGTCATATTAGGTCTCGAAAACGGAACAACGTCGTGTTTTTTGACTGGTTTAAGATTCATTGTACTTGGTTTTTACATTATTAAAAATAAAATTTACAATTTACAAATTTTTGATAAAAGCGAAAAAAGCCTGGAAGACTGTTTTTTCATATTAATGTATAATTCATAGTCCGTAATGTTTTGATATTGTATTAAATGTTAAGGTTAAATATTAAATGTATTCGATATGTATTAAAACATATAATATCATCGTGCGGGGATGGGAAAGTATATTACACTAGCCGCCATTGTTACGTCAAGCTACCATCGTTTCTGTCATGATACCACGAAGCACTGTTCATGCATTAAATCGAAACAACGCAAATGTTAAAAAATTTCGTTTTCGAAACACCAAATAGTTTGCATCCGGCCACTGAAACGCAAATGTTAAAAAATTTCGTTTTCGAAACACCAAATAGTTTGCATCCGGCCACTGAAACAGGATTTTGAATTTTTTCGAAAACATTCCGTTCTCAAACGCCATCTAGTGATAATTTGCCGCCATTTTGTGGTATTAGAATCCCGCCATCTTTAAAGCTTTATTATGGCAGTGCGCGGTGTCGAGGTAATATGTGGACATGTTGGCTCGTTGCAGTGAATTTGGATCGAATGACGCGCGACTTTGTCTATAACATTTTTTTTGTCTAGAGGGCTGGGTTTTTTCTATCACTTTCTTTTCTTCATTGGCATTTCCAATATTAACGTCCCCTTTATCGGCATTTCAGTAATATATTATCAAGTCTAAGGTTTATTAAGCGCTGGTTTTACAGAGCCGTCGAATGTTTTATGCTAATTTCATTTTTACCGTTCAACATTCGATGGCTATATGCGAACATCGCAGTGCATAGCATGTGTAGTTCAGATATAATATAATCATATTATAATTGGTAGTGCATAGGTGTCAGTGTTAGATATAGAAGTGCGTCGCGGTTTAGTGACTTCGATCAGCACGTAGTAGTATATCGAATATATAATCGATGGAGTTAGCATATGTTTGTGTTGCCGTATGTTTATAATTTCTCGAATTTTTGGGGTAATGGTCGACTATATGTCCCTCCCGACAACTGCGAACCACCACTGCCATTAATCGTCGAGTGTAAGATTAAGTAAGATGTTAGTTTAGGCATACGCAATGGTAACTTGCCGGTGTATAATTGAACGGCATTTACCTATGTATAGGTGTAATTTGAGGCTATTTCGCGAACAATCCGCGGCCTGTTTCAGTGAAATCCTACGTCACAGGTTATTGTAATAAATGTCGTAGTTCGGTAAGTCTAGATAATTGCTCGGCTCATTTGCGTTGCCTGAAGGGTATTTGACTCTGTTACTTATTAAATTATTTAATTAAAGATCTTTGAGAGTATGTGAGAGTAATTAAGAACGGAACGTTCAACGGTAACCGCGACACATAGATATATGGCTAATGTGTTGAATTTCTATCTTTTTGCTGGCTCACCTGTCTAAATCTTGGTAGTGCAATAATATAAGGAACAGTCAAGTACCCTATTTTGTCGCTAGGACAGTAAGGAAGGTCTCTTTGGCAGAGAAAAGGCGTAACATACGGATTCGAGTGTGATCGGCTGGATTTCTTTATCGTCTCTCGTCGTTGTACAACTGAATGCGGATTCATTTTTCATTCTCATGACTCTCATCATATAATTCAACTCATAGCGAGTTTAAATTTAGCGTTATTATACAAATTAATCGTAATTAAATATAGATTTATTCAACTATGTTTATATAGCGAGTAGAATATGATTTAAGAAAAAAATGAGTTCTAACAATTGTAGCTATTGTTTCTCGTTTCTTTTGTATTGATTAATAACAAAATTCACTTATTGTGGTTATTTCAATTATGTCAATATATTAATTGTAAGTTAATAATCGATTAGATAGATTGTTTCGACGTATGTATCGTTTGTAACTGAGCTATCAGTGGACGCAATGCTCTAGAAATAATTCAATGTAATATTCTGTCGACTTTAAATAAAGTATATACCTAATAAATATACTGCAAGTGCTCCTACGTGTCAGAAGAAATGCCTGATCCGTGGTGGGCACCGCGCAGGTGTCGTTTCATTTATCTACGTCCCGTCCGAAAGAAGTGATCGCTGCCAAGCTATTACATCTTTATATTTATGATTTTGTTTTTGTATTTAAATGACTGAAAAGACAAAAGTGCCCGCTGGGTTTTTTGCTGGTTCTTTCCAGAACAGATGCTTTTTTGCGAAAAAAGTGTATAAAGTAAAGTAAAGATTCAGCCTATAAATGTCCCACTGCTGAACACAGGCCCTCCTCTCATTTCTGAGAGGGTTTTGGAGCTAGGAAGAATCCGTTACGCTGCTCCAATGCGGGTTGGCGAACTGCACATGTCTTCGAAATATATTTTTTTCTCAGACATGCAGATTTCCTCACGATGTTTTCACTTAACTTCACCGCCGAGCACGTGGTAAATCAGTCGTGGTAGCTCAGAGGCTAGGCGCTCGCTTTACTTTTCATAGTACGCGAGTGATCTGGGTTCGATTCCCGGTGCCGGCACCACTGAAATTGTTAATTGCAATTTTAAATGCTGAACCAGTGTAGTTTAAAAAAATTATTCATTAAGTAATATGTAATATCTATATCGAATAAAACTTATTCTATTCTATACATAGATAATAACAATAACTAAGATCTCGTTTGCTGGTCCACAACCTGCTCAGAGGTGAATTTGAATATCTGAAATATAAAAAAATAGGGTCTTGTGCCAATCCGTACCCGAGTAGCTCTAACGGTAACTGGCCCATTAACTCGCCCAGAGACTAATTTTGAAGTGAAAACTTTAGAATCGTAGCGATTTGAAACTTGATGAAACGAAAAAGCGACACTACAAAGAGAAACATATACATCTATAGGAATTAACCTGCGAGAAAATGAGAATATATTGAGTTTCCTATTATATATTTTCGAATTTGTCCAAATCTACGATTATTTCGTAGACTTTGCTCGCATTAGCTCGACTAGAGGATCAAAAACAGTAATTGACGTTGTATTTCAAAGATATACTGATCAAATCTTAACCTAATTATTTATTTCATACTTTACTCACCATAAACCACTCGGTGTCATTTGTTGAAATTGAAAACTTGAGTAATGTAATATTGTAGAATAAAATGTGAAATAATTTTTAAATTCCGTAACAATATTAAAAACAAACTAGCGAACCGCCCGGCTTCGCACGCGTAGATAGATATTAGAAAGATAAATTAGTACTTAATTTGGACAAATAGAAAAACCACAATTCCTTACACTAACATTGATTGTAGCGACTTTTCTCATCTGCGGCGTGAGGCTGTTCGCTCACACCACGGCATTTTTCTTACTTTTAGCATTTTTATACCTGTCGTAACTTCTAAACGATAGGTCCGATTCGAATAATTTAAAAAGGAATTTACATGTACATAATCAACTCAAGGTTGATTATGCCTGGTGCTCGCCTTTAATTTCATAGTAAGCGAGTAACCTGGGTTCGATCCCCGGTGCCGGCACCTCTAATATTGTTCTACAATTTTAAGTGCTGATTTACCACGTGCTTACCGGTGAAGGAAAACATCGTGAGGAAACCTGCATGTCTGAGGAATAGAAATATTTCGAGGGCATGTGAAGTCCGCCAACCCGCATTGGAGCAGCGTGGCGGATTCTTCCTATCCAAAACCCTTTCAGAAATGAGAGGAGGCCCGTGCTCAGCAGTGGGACATTTATAGGCTGAAACTTTACTTTTTTTTACTTTTAAATTCCCTTTTATATATGAAACTGTTTTGTTGGATAAGGATTAATATCATGATACGAATGTCATCATTTTTCGATTCTATCCATGTTTTGATTGACTAATTTGAACAAAAAGCGGTTATTGTGACTTAAATTAAATACCTACAACTCCTGTTAGTCGGTGATAATGTAGTTGTATATAGACGAAAGAATTTTTAAAATCGGTTCAGTAGTTTTTCAGTTTATTCATTATAACCAAACATACAAAAAAAATCAAATCTTTCCTCTTTATAATATTAGTTTAGATAAACCCTACAATTATCCATCTCTTGATACTCTACATACGTCTCATTCTCTCGCTGGCTCTACTTCTACCGCGTGTGATTACACACATGTTTTTTTTAGTATATTCTATCGCGGGTCTAAAAACATTTGGAAGTGATGTGAGTGGCGAACAATATTCTAAGTTGTTAAGTTAGACAGCATAAAAAAGTGAGTACAAGCGCTTGACAACCAAAACGGGCTTGCTAAGTAGCCATGTTTGTTTGTGTTTACGTCAGTACCTAAGTTGAAAGTTTTTTTTTTAAATTAGGATAACATCTAAAATTGATAAAAAAAATAAGTAAAAATAATATTATTGTTATTTTTATACCCTATTGATAAATCGTTTCAATATGAAATATGTGACAATTTACAAAATATTTTTTATGTCAGATGAATGGTTGTCATTAGATACGATAGCACGAATTATACTAAGTAAAATTGCGAAACAGTCTTAAGTTGTTAGATTTCACAGACGAAAACTATCTTAGAAATTCCGAGTGACTTATTTATAATACTCAGAATTTAGTTCGTCCAGACAAACAGATAACTATAAATAAATGAAATGTTCACATATAAAACTATGTTCTGTAATATAATATGTACTATTTGATCATTGTGTCGACAAAGTCGACTATACGGAATCCGTAAAAACAATCACAGAGTTTCTTGCACTCCCCGCGACTTCACGGCAAGTGTTATTCTATGGGCCAGTGGCCAAGTAAAACAACGTTCAATAGGTAACATTTAGTTTTTAATAGAAAAGGCAGTCATAGGACGTGTGTCGCACCAAGTGATCAAAGATTTTGTTTATAATAATAGAGAGTTGTTTAATCCAAAGACAAATGTTCTATACGAAACTAAGAAATCGATCCGTTAACATGTTCACTGCAATTGTATGCGCTTTGTGAAAGAAATATAACTAAAATGTTGAAAAGTTGAATCCAGCGCTTATGCAATGTACTAACACGTATTAGCAATTACACTAACACGCATTAGCAATTTAAGAATTACTTACGGTAGGATTCTGAAGGAATCCGTCTAGGTTGTACCACTGCAGGGCCATTTATTCTGCCGTCTACCTACCCCTTATATGGGGTACGGCGTGACGATTTGTATATATGTACTTACTAAAATAAAATCAGGAAGGCAATTCTTACTATTATTTTTTATACGAAGTCTAAGGGCGGATTTCACCGTTGAAAGTAAACGTGATCAGTTCAAAAAAACGAAGTTTAAGCGTTTAACTGAGTTCAATGCTACAGTTTGCATTTCATCAACATCAAATGAACGCAGTCAATGCTAAACGCGGTTCAAATTCTGAACGCCCAATTTTCGACGTTCAGCTCTTTAAACGCGTTTAGAGAGCTGTCATTGTCAATTGTACAACTATGCAAACACAAAAAATATTTTTAATTCGTATTATTTATTGTTTGCATACCTATGTAACCTATGCATAAAAACAGGCTGTTTGATGTCGCAAAATACGAAACAAGTCGTATTTTAGTTTTAGATTGTGACGATATTTCATGTACACTTCGTTTTTCTAAACGCGATCAAAATGGAGTCGATGAAATCAGTAAGACGAAAACCGAGATCAAATGATACATTTGAACTCAGTTAAGTAAAACGTGGTTTTATTAAACTTGGTTTGCAAAGCAATCGGTGATATCGGGTCTAATAGAGAGAGAGAGATAAGAAATATAACAGCCCATTTCGTGTCTGGAACTGGATGTCTTAAACTTCGGCTATAAGAAATACCAGAGCAATACCGTAGGTTCCGACAGATGATGGAGTTGCAATTATAATTTTAAATCAATAATTATGACCGTAATGTGTCTCGAAATCCGTAGTTCAGTCTAGGTTTTACTGATAAAAGGATTTGACTATATGTATAGTGATGACAAGAAGAAGCTGAACATTGTAAAATACACAAACCATATACTGTATTGAATACTTTTTAATAAATGATAATCTATTGGACTAATATCCACCTAAATAAATAGGGTTAAGGTTTGGTCGCTGAAAGGGCCTGATAACTTCTATTACGATTAGGAAAAAAAAGCGTTTAGGACATTTCTTTTGCAATTCTAAGTAATTTAATCTATGGTGTCTATATACAAAAAATACTACAATAGCTTCAAAATCTTTATTCAACGAAGAAGCTTTACAATATAATCAGCTTAAGTTTTGTTCCAAAATATTTATGATTATTTCAAAAGCATCTGGCGTACACGTGTAGACGTTCTCGAAGCATTTCCATTTCATTATTTACACGGTTTAATTGTCATAAGAAGAATGTGGCAATGCTTTAAACAGAGAATGTTTATTGGCATCAATTACTGTATTTGAAACTTTAACTGTTCAGCTTTATACAAGCGATGATTAAAATATTCTACTGAAAAGACCTCACTGTGTAGCATTACCTCATCATCATCAGCCTTCCCCATTGTTATCAAACACATTAAACAGTGCTGGCGATCATATAGTCATTTCAGAGCTCAAATGACATGAGTTTTAAGGCAATGACGTTATAGTACCCTTGCCCCGCGGTTGCCCGTTTTCACCCACGAAAAATAAGCCGTGTAAGATTGCGCCTTACGACATGGTAACTCGCTGAACTGTGCATTCGCAGTTCGGCCCTTCTCGGTAATGCTGGGTTATATGCGTGCGGCTCCTTAAGGCCATAATATAAAGTATTATAGCCTAGAACCTTCCTCAATAAATGGGCTACTTACTAAGATATAAAGAGAAATATTTAAACGCCATGATCTAAAATAATAATGACCAAAATGCGCGTAACACGTCCAATCGCACATCAATCCCTAATTTCTATAGTTTTTCAGATTTTAGGCGGGAACCCAAAATATTTTCAAAATATAATGTAGCCTAGTTTACTCTGAAAAGTCCTCTATTTGCCAATGAAAGTCCCATTAAAATCGATTCAGCCGCTTTGAAGATTAGCCCACACAAACAAAAGGACAGACAGAATTTTTTGTAACCCGTTTGAGTTATGGTGTCCTGCAAATTACATTGCGAGATAATTTTATACTAAATATTTTTATTACGAAATCACAGATAGACACTAAAATTTTATTTACTAGTTTGTATAGATTGTATTGTAAGATTTGGTAAGCATGCGACTTTGTTCGTGTATGGACTTCATATTTGGAACTATTTATTTTTTCAATAAACCTTGTTCTACACATCGTGGGTGCGTGAGTATGTAAAACACTTACATTTCACATAGTCATGACAACCGAACCCAAAAACCAACAATTTGTGTTTTTGCACAATATTATGAATATGATGGATCCGAAAGAAGGCCGTCTGTAGAAGTTGCATCCGAAATAATTTGGTAGTGCCCTACTACTATTTCTATTACGTTTGACATCCGTTGCTGCTTCGTATCGATCCGAAACGTAAAAGTAAGCAGTACAAGCAATCCGAGCAGGCTACCATAGAGCGGGCTGCTCAAATTAGCTGGCGGCGATTGGGAACGTGAATTGTGTCTGATGCTTCCATGCTTTTCCCAAATTTTTTGGATTAATGCAGTGATATCCAGTTAACAATAATTTTAAAACAAAAATTAATTAAATTTTACAGCAAACAATTGGAAATTAAGTATAAATCGGATATAGGAAAATAAATTAATAAAATTTGTTTTGTAGAATCGAAAGAATTGCAATATAATTTTGACCATTGCTTAGTAATCCTGAGAGAAATATCTCTATTTTTTAAATTGGTTAGAGCTGTTAAATCATATGTAGATAGCCTTCTTAAATTAATAACGTTATTACCTATATCAACGCAGAAGGTTAGACAGTGTTCCAGCTTATGCGGTGGGTTTCTTCATATTTTTTTGTTATTGGAAAAAGTGACGAAACGAGCAAAACGTTCACCTGATGGTAAGTGCATCGTCTGCCCATAACAAATGCTGTGTCACCCAGAACATCTCTGTGTGTCACCATACTGCGCTCGTCACACTGAGACATCGGTTCTTAAGTCTCATATGCCCAGTGGTTATGCTAGCTGTCAGTGCCCTTCCAATTGATACACAGAAATGTTTGCACACTACTGCTTCACGGCAGAATAACTGGCTCCGTGGTGGTACCTACTAGACGGATTCCTGCATAGAAATCTTACCATCAGTAATATTCTCCAGAGAAACTCTGGGCTTTTACTGGTGGTAGTATTCCTATGCAGGAATCCGTCTAGGTAGGTACCACCCCAGTGCCAGTTATTCTGCCGTGAAGCAGTAGTGTGCAAACATTACTGTGTTTCGGTTTGAAGGGCACTGAGAGCTAGCGTAATCACTGGGCATATGAGACTTAAGAACTGATGTCTCAGAGTGACGGTCGCAGTGTTCTGATACACGGAAATGTTTTGAGTAACACAACATGTGTTATGAGCAGACGTTGCACTTGCCATCAGATGAACGTTTTGCTCGTCTCGTCACTTTATCAAAGAAACAAAAAAATAGCTGATTCCATTGCTCTGTGAGCGACTATGAGCTAGTTGCGTAGGGGCGCCATCTGTGTTCACTCGCATCACAAGTACAAGCAGGAATTACTAAAACGCTTTGGTCGATGACTTTGGCTCATAGGATTTTAATTAATACTTAATCAAAGTTCTTATATCGGCAGTTGATTCTATATAATAGCACAATTTCTTTCGTGGTAGACATAGTCTTCAACATCTTTGAGAATCGAGGTTAAGAGGTGGTTGTATGACGTGGGCGTTTATTTGCGCCTTTTTCAAATTCATAATTAAAACAAAATAGTGGGAAGATTTAGTTAAGGTGTTCCGTATCTCTTGATGTTCCTGCATCATCGCCGTAAGTGGGAGTTGTATATCGTGTATGTTTATGCTACGAATTATAATTTAAAAGAAAAAATGTAATTATTGAAAATCGAATACAACGCCATCTAGTGAAAATAGTTGTACTTATCAACTAATGATTCCTTCCAATGTAGTGTCTATTTTATGATATCCATAGCTTCACTTTTCACTCAAGTAAATACTGTTGATGCCGACAGATGTCGCTGTACCGGTAGCACATTTTAGTTTTCGAAGCGATTGTCTAGATGTCATTAGTACATACATACATAAGATCACGACTGTATCCCATAAGGGGTAGTCAGAGACTGGGCACTCCCTGCAAAAGCAGATGACTGCCACAATCCACGTTTCATCAAAACAATATAATGCACTTGGTGTGATAGGTGGTGAGCCCATCGCCACCATGCGCTGCTGGGTGCACAGTGCAGTTTTATTCCTTTCTCGCCTTTTACGAGATCCATTGGATGAGATGGAGTGGTAGTATTCTTTTAACGAGCCGCCACCACAATCCTAGACGGTTAGGTAAGTCCTCCGCTTAGGTTAACTTACCACCAGTAAAACCCAGCAGTGGACTTGTGAGGGTTATTACAATGATGATAAATGCTTAGACGCGTTAATCTTGAGTAACGAACATTGTAGTCTCAACGCTGCCAATTATTCGTAATTTTCATCATTCGCTTTCGAAATAGCTTTCTGTAATTTCATATTTTCACAGATTTTTTTATAGAAGAACAGCAAACGAGCATGTGGCTTACCTGATGGTAAGTGGTCACCGCCGCCCATGGACATCTACAATCCCTGCGTAATAGCAAATGCGTTACCGGCCTTTGAGAAAGGAATAGGCTGTTTTCGTGAAGGTCCCTGAGACGGCCCGGAAAAACCGCAGGCGGTAGCATAAGTGCCCAATAGACAATAAAAAAAAATAACTTTTGGCGCTTTGAGTTTTGTGTATAAAAGAAAAAATTGCGTGCTGATTCAAACTTTTAACTTGCTTTCCAAAAAACCGCTACAAAAGTGTTAACGTAAAAAGTTAAAATTGACATTTGTAATACATACATACATACATACATAAGATCACGACTGTATCCCATAAGGGGTAGTCAGAGACTGGGCACTCACTGCAAAAGCAGATGACTGCCACAATCCATGTTTCACCAAAACAATATGCACTTGGTGTGATAGGTGGTGAGCCCATCGCCACCATGCGCTATTGCACAGTGCAGTTTTATTCCTTACTCGCATTTTACGAGATCCATTGTACCATCCATCCAATTTGTAATGTCAGATCAAAATCATGTCATTTTAAACTTTATGCTGTAATTTTTTTAGTAAATGTTGTCTGTCAATTCACATTAGTATTCTTTTGTGCCTGCTCGATCAGTTTGCTATTTCATTTTAATGGAACAGTTCATGTTAGGCATTGTTTTGTTAATTCTGTATGAATGCGTCATTCTGATATGTTGAGGTTGAAATTTTTTTGTTTTCCTTCTATTTATTGCACAATTTTAATTTGTGACGCATTTCATCTGAAAGTTCATTGAATCTACTCGAAGAGATTCGGAAAAAAGGTTTAAATTTGAAAATAAATTGCCGCAGCACTCGTAATCGGCATCTGTTATTGAATGTTTGTCAATCCCTAGTCCTCCCGCGTACGTGCTGCTATTTGGCTGCACCAAATATTAGCTAAATGCTTACACCGTGTTGTATAATTTAACCAAAAGTACGTCGCTCAAGTTTCACTGTTCAAAGGTAAATTTGCGGTTAGACAAACCGGTTGTAGGATTCCTGTGCAGGAATCTGTCTAGTGAGAGTTACAGGGACAGTTATTCTGCCGCGAAGCAGCAGTGTGCAAACATTACCGCGTTTCAGTTTGAACTGCACTGAGAGCTAGTGTAATCACTGGGCATGATAGATTTAAGAACTTACGTCTCAGGCGGACGGACGCAGCGTCATGCCACAGAAATATTGTGAAATATTATGTTATGGGCGGACGTTGCACTTACAACCAGGTGAACGTAGTGTCAGTGTCGTCCCTCTTTTCGTCCAAAAAAAAGGAAAAACACCGAAATCATCTCTGACGTTACATTACGTTTGCAATTTGAATTTAAAATTGAGACTTAAACTTAAGTTTACATATATACAGTCACGCCTTTTTCCCAAGTAAGGGGCAGGCAGAGGCCACTAGGCCATGAAAAACGCAGCCCCCGTCTCCTTTCGCCCTCACGGGAAAGGAGACGTGACGAGTGGCTGACCACGCCGCTATTTTGGTACGAGTAAAAAAATTCTTACTCCTCATTGTGTTACCACGAGCATTATAGTTGCATATTAAGGTGTTCTGCATCAATAAAGGCTGTCCGTACAATACCTTACTCACCGCCTATGACAACTCGGGTTTCGGTATGAAGAGCACTGTTATTATCTCGTTTAATTAGTGAGTATAAGAGACTTAACAACTGATGACTACGGTGTCGAATATAGTGTGGTGTCACACTGAAATGAGTTTGGTGACACAAGATTTTTTGAGAGTAGACGTGTTGCACTCACCATCACGTTAACGATTTCTACATTTTGTCACTTCACCACCAAAAAAAAAAAATATTGGCTGGACCGGGGACGGACTTCGCTCTTTTGTTTCGGACTTCACTCTGGGATATCTTTCACAGAACGCCAGCTTAAAGTAGCGTTCGTAACGTAAATAATGTTTAATAATAAGCTGGAGGTAGGATTCCTATGCAGGAATCCGTCTAGGTAGGTACCACCCTTATTCTGCCGTGAAGCAGTAGTGTGTACATTACTGTGTCTCGGTTTGAAGGGCACTGAGAGCTAGCGTAATCACTGGGCATATGAGACTTAAGAACTGATGTCTCAGGGTGACGGGCGCATTGTGGTGTCACTCTGTTCTGGGTGACACAGCATTTGTTATGGGCAGACGTTGCACTCACCATCAGGTGAACGTTTTTCTCGTTCCGTCACTTTTATGAAATAAAAAAAAATATAATTGATATTAAATTGTAGTATTAACAGTTATTGTGTAAAAAAAGTACTTTGTATATTGATACATTTTTTAGTCAATTGATCATTTGTGAATAATTCGATAGAACAGTCAACATGTATTTGACATGTATGTGATGATGCCATAAAAATTTTGCTCGTCAACGACATCCATTCATTTTTCGTCGAAGCGATACGATCACAAATTGGAGCTTTTAGTCCCGTCATAGTCGAAGTATACGTCCAGTCAAAAAATATCTCTTCAGTTGTATTTACATAATTTATATAAAATAGTAAAGGAAAGTAACCTATGAATGTCCCACTGCCGTACACAGACCACGCATTTATAAAACTAAAATTAAAAACTTCAGAGGTGCCGACACCGGGATCGAACGCAGGTTACTCGCGTGATATGAAATTTTAAAGAATGGTTATGGTTTCGGCCACATCTAGAATAACACACTGTGACATTGTCAAGAAAGGCGGGAAACTTATAAGTATCAACTTCTTTGTCTTAGAAAATTGTCGTTCATGTTCTTTATGTATATTTTGGAATGTGGCGATATTGATTGAAGAGAACGTGAATAGTTCTCTCTGTCAGTATCTAATTCGTAAAACCGCTTCAAAGTTATCAAAATCAATGTGTCGAGTTGGAGAGATGCAATCGGATTAGGTGCGACGTTATTAACCGAGCATCGTAATTAGTACCATTGTATGCCTAGTTTCGAACTCAATAACTAACAAAACTGAATAGGGGCTGATGCCGGCCGAGGTTGTTGTTAGAATGAAGATAGATTTAAAATAGATGTACTATTTGTAAAATAGGAAAGCGATTAATTATATTAATAATCTATGTCATATATATTGCTATTTTTTTATTAACAATGATGTTTTAAAGACATTTGAAATATATAATTTTCTAATATTTACCATTTTCTCATGTTGGCGTCCTTATTGCACTGATACCGAGAGTTGCCCAGTTCGATATATAGCACCCTGACGCAAACAATAGAGTCACTTAAGGATTTGTTCCAGCAGATTCTAAAGCAGAACATGATTTGCGTAAAGAGTCCAGAGACTAGACATATCAGCATGAATGCGCTACTGTTAAAGTGTTTTTTTGTATTTCTTCAGACTGCAGCATAGAATAGAATAAAATAGAATAGAATATTTTTATATTCAATATAGATTATTTCATAATACTTATTAAATGTAATTTTTTGAACTACACTGGTTTGCAAATAAAGCCTATGTTCCTGGGAGAACCAGCAAGAAACTCTACGTGCATTTTTTATGTTAGTAATGTGCGATTACAGCAGTATTAGAAAGATGTAGAAATAGCATGGCAGCGATCACCTCATTCCCAGGGGTCATCATCCCGATCATCATCCTTATATTCTTTAATATTATAATAACCCTTTTTATAAAGTCTGTGTTTAATAAAAACAATAGTACTTTTTGATTGAAATACTTTGTACACTTTCTGGAATTTCGTAGTAAAAGTGCATACATTAACCCATAAAAGAGTTACTCCGGCTCTGTGAAGTCGAGTAACTAACATTATTAATTTTATTTACATTATGAACATTACTTTTTTTAGTAAACTCTTTCATGTTCTTATGTACATACAAACGTTTTCATAAACATATTAAGAGGCCAAGGTTAAGATGTTAATTTCTGTAAATTTATCTCTCAGAGACACTTCCGAGCTAAGATTATAAATAGCTCTGATGGCCCTCTTTTGGAAAACAAAAATCACCTCTGCGTTAATCGCATTTCCCCATAGTAAAATACCATAAGATATTGTGGTATGGAAATAACAAAAATAAACCAATCGAGCAGTTTCAAAATTAATTTGAAAATCAAAGATGTATCATCAGCAAATAATACTACATCATGGTTGTTATTAATATAAATACCGAACAGAAATGGGCCGTGAATCGAACCCTGCGGGACACCCACATATACTGCTGACCCGGAAGAACTCGTACCATTTATAACTACTTTCTGCGCTCTATTGTTTTGTATTGCTCTATATGAAGTTAGAAGTTTAAGTATTCTTAGATTTTTCAGAATTTCTTATACCGTAATGATGTAGTTTCCTAATGAGTGTTTCCCAGTAGTATCCTACACGTTATAGTTCCTCTCCCAACTTCCTATTCGCTACCCCAAGTCAATTTCCTACTTAATCCCTTTTCATTTCTCTCCGCCAAGCCAGGGTTTGCCGTGCCGTGAAGCAAGAATTCCAACTAAAGTGGTGGTGACGTGGTTCGTTTCTTACGGGGGCGAAAAGTGGGCTACGAATGTCGTCTCTGCCTACGCCTTAAATGGAAAACAGGCGTGATTATATGTATTTGTGTTCAAACTGCTGCCACATAATTCTAAGAAATGGCACGGTGGTTGTGAATTGTCCCTCACAACGGATTGAATATTATAGTTAATAGAATCAGGCGTTACTCTGCGGAAATACATTACGAAGTAATTTAAGCTTTTAAATTTGCTAAGATCCGCATGAAAAATATAAAAATGGTGTATATTACCTAGTTTTTTTAATAGAATTATCAAGTTTCGTAGAGCCATATCCACCATTATTATATTTTTCATGCGGATCTTAGCAAATCAAATTACTTTCCTAGTAAACCAAGACTTAATGGAGGTCATGTAATACTGGTTGAAAGTTTCGAGTGTAAAATGTATAAATTGGACCACTAGCGGCTACCTGCCGCACCTTCCTTCCTTGTAGCACTCGTCGAGAAGCGATAAGCAGTTTAGTCGAGCAAAGCTCACACAATAGTTTGCTCGACACCATTCTGGCGGAGTATGCAAGATAATTGCTGGCGGCGGGTATCCCCATTTCGTGCCTGTTTTGTTTTAAGAAGAGTAGGTTAAACAAGGATACAGTTAACACGTACGTAATAATTTTACCTCGGACTAAGAATAGCACTACAGACAATCAATGGCGTGTGTATTTAAACATTTAGTAAAGGATTAATTAAGCTAGAGGTAGGAAATAGAGAAAATTAGCAGCAGCCCTAATACACATTTAGTTGTAAAAGTTTGTAAATTCCGTTCTTAGTCTGTGTCGAGAAAGAAATATATGACTAAATTTAATACAATACTATATATATATACTATATAGTTTCGAGGATATTGTTATGAGTCTGTGGTAAATCGCGTGCATAATATAAATACATAAGATTATTTGAAAAGATAATTAACGATTATTAACGATACTTAAAATAAAACGTCGAAACAAAATAAAAATTACTATGTTTCGGTCTGAAGGGTACTGTAGGCTACAGTAACCACTGGGCTGCCACGCCTTTTTCCCATATAAGGGGTAGGCATAGACCACACGTTACCCACTTTTCGCCCCCGCGAGAAACAAAAAGTGACGGGTGGCGAATCACGTCACCGCCATGTTGGTACGAGTCAAAAATAATTCTTACTCCCCATTGCGTTCCCACGAGCAGTACAGTAATTACATTGCATGTTATGGTGTTATTCTGCACGAATAAAGGCTGTCCGTACAATACCTTAGTCGCCTCTTACGACACCTCGGTAGTAAAGAGGTAGGTGCTTTTCTACTTTGCCTGACACCTAACGGCATATAAAAAATAGATCGCTAGAAAATGTATATGAAACTTCGTCACCATTTTTCAAGACGTAACTATACCTCAGACGCTTATGTAACTGCAATTTTTTTTCACTCCACTCCATTACCGTATAGCGATTCATAAAAAAACACCTCCCTTCAAAATTTCGTCTGTATGGTGTCAATAGAGATACATACATACATAAGATCACGACTGTATCCCATAAGGGGCAGTCAGAGACTGGGCACTCACTGCAAAAACAGATGACTGCCACAATCCACGTTTCACCAAAACAATATAATGCACTTAGTGTGATATGTGGTGAGCGCATCGCCATCATGCGCTGTTGGGTGCACAGTGCAGTTTAATTCCTTACTCGCCTTTTACGAGACCCATTGGATGAGATGGATTGGTAGTATTCTTTTATCGAGCCGCCACCACACGGCTTAGTCAATAGTCTCCAATTAAAATGGCTGTAACATACGGACAGACAGATTTAGGTACCTGCAAAATAATTTATACTAACAACGGCACCACGGACAATCAATGGCTCGTAAACACAAACATAAAGTACAGAAAAAATCGAGTTACTCGAATATGATTCCAATATATAAAGTTGTGCCACAAATATGCAAATAATTTGCTTTGCACTGTTTGTTATTCGATTTTCCAAAGAAAGTGCACGAAGCGAAACGAGAGCTGACTATCGTCCCTTTTGTCTGAGATTTCTGCGTATTTTTATGTAAATTGTAGAATATTTGCTCTCCGTACCACAAACATTGTGTATTGCTCTAAAGGAAATACTCAGATGGCACTTCTCTACACGTCCAGTCTATTATTGAAATAGTTATTCGAGAACTTCCAACCACATTTAATATGTGTTCGAGATCGACGATTTACATTTTGCACAAGTATTTTATAAATTGACGATAACAAATTCTTTTCCTTCAGTATTTATCTGGTGGCCGAGGTAGCTCAGGGGCTAGGCGCTAGCTCAAAATTTCATAGTACGCGAGTGACCTGGGTTCGATTCCTGGTGCCGGCACCAAAAAATTTGTTAATTGCAGTTTTATGTGCTGATTTACCACATGCTCGGCGGCGAAGGAAAACATCGTAAGGAAACCTGCAAGTCTGAGAAAAAAAATATTTCGAAGACATGTGCAGTCCGCCAACCCACATTGGAGCAGCGTGGCGGATTCTTCCTAGCTCTAAAACCCTCTCAGAAATGAGAGGAGGCCTGTGCTCAGCAGTGGGACATTTATAGGCTGAAATTTTATTTTTTTTACTTTAAGAATTTATCTTTAATTTTCCCACTATTATTATTAACTCGAATTCAGATAAAATAATTGAAATTATATAACGCGATATTGACAATTAGTCTTACTGCGAAACTGTAAAATATATTGTACGTATTAGATATATTTTCACAAATACCATAGCATTCCTTAGCGAATCAAATAAAAAACTGTTGTACATATGTAGGTACTGAGTCATCTTCATTCATCGACTTCCCGCAAAATTAAAGACGTTGTTACTCTTAGTGGGGGTAGTCTTACGCCCTCGAGAAACTTTCTTCTAGGTAATATGGAGGCCTATTGGCTGTTCGGCTTAATATTCGTCGGTACCCTGAGTTCTGCTTTGCTGCAAGTACAATTATGTAAGGGAAGGCGAATGTGTGTGTGTATAGATGATGTGGGTGACGATGCTTGCTAGGATCTTTCGTTCTGAAATAGCGGTTTAATTGTATCTGCCAGATATCATAGAACACACGAAAAACATTGGTGTTCTAGTTTCACCAAGTTTTATTTTCAAGTATTAAATCTGGAAAATAACGTTACACAAGCTTTACGCTATCCACGTAAATTGAAATGTGAAACATAAAGCAATCAGTGACACGCTCGTCGCCCTTAAGCAAACTGGCAAGAGATACGGACTAAAAGCGCACTGCCTGTTTGCATTATATATAGAGGAAATAAGGAGAGGGAAGTTAAGGGTTGCATGGAATGCGGTGGAAGCGGTGAGCTTATCTAAACACAAATCGCAAGCTAAAATCATTACATGTGCGATTCACGAAAAAATTTATATATATGCCCAAAATAATAAGCCCAAGTAATAAAGGATAATCGAAGACGGCATTGATGTACAGCTCATTTACATATGTGGCGACTTTATGAATATCTTCAATCTTTATAAAAAATAAAACGTCTCTCACTAGGATTCCTGTTTCGAGAGTGCGTTTTACAGACATAAATTACATATACACAAACACTGAAATGCCTATGTAATATGATCCGTGTGGAAATCGAATCCCTGACCAACGCAGAAGCCTGTCTCTTAGCCACTCCGTCAACCAAGACGCTAAATCAAAAATATCTGATGATTAATTTTGATGTAAAAATCGGACCTGAATATTGAAATTTTCTTAGTTATCTGGATGTCTTGCGAAACAGTTGAAGAGTTTTATAGCTTCTAGACTGATAACGCAAAAATAACTCATCAGATCCACAAGTGATTATCGTGGATGCCGCGCCGCTTATTTTTCTACTTTATCATTTTTATTTTGATATGTGAATTGTTTGAGAAAATAATACATTACTTACTGATATCGGTTAAATAAGTGGTAGCTCAGGGGCTAGGCGCTCGCTTTAAATTTCATAGCAAGTGAGTGACCTGGGTTCGATTCCCGGTGCTGGCACCACTAAAATTGTTAATTGCAATTTTAAGTGCTGATTTACCACGTGCTCGGCGGTGAAGGAAAACATCGTGAGGAAACCTGCATGTCTGAGGAATAAAAAATATTTCGAAGACATGTGAAATCCGCCAACCCGCATTGGAGCAGCGTGGCGGATTCTTCCTAGCTCCAAAACCCTCTCAGAAATGAGAGGAGGCCTGTGCTCAGTAGTGGGACATTTTATAGGCTGAAACTTTACTTTCTTTTTTTTTAAGTTTCTCATAATGATTTCTTATATTTACGCGAATACTGTACATTTATATAAAACTAATTTTAACGGATTGTACCGCGTTTAATTTTGAACTATACACGAGTATAACCCGACCTTTCCAGCACTTTACAGCACCCCTGGTCACGGGAGGACTGAGGTGACAGATGTCCTGATGTCATAATTAGCCCAGGGTGTCTTCAGCTTTGAATTATTATTTTCTACTTGATTTACCCAGCTGTGTCTTGAAGTTTTTGATTTAGTTTTATTAATAATAGAATCCCAAGCTGGTGGTAATACCCGTCTTTTCTATTGAAATTAGGATGTTTTTTAATATCAATAGCCTCGCAAATCATCCTTGGTAGGAATCGGGGTTCTTTCATAAAATCTGATGTAATGGTTGGGATGATCCAGAATAGGGTCACAGTTTGCAGACTTCCTAGAGCGACGATGCTTCGATTCACATCAGTTGTATGATCTTTTACGCGGGGTTTTATTGATCTTTTTGTTAGCCCGCCAGATAGAGAGACCATATTCACAATCTAGCTTGTAGACTCCTGCATCTTGTAGTAACTTGACAGATTGTAAAGCCCGCTTTAAGATATAGCCAATCGGCTTCAAATTGTCGGTGACTCCTCTGACATAAGGTAAAACAGCAGGTATGCTGCGATGTAGTGCAAAACCTGCTTGACATGTGGCTCGGTTCTCGGCGGCCAGGTGTTTCCTGTCACAGATTCCATGTGCTCTCTGAAACAAAGTTTTATCCATGGTAGATGAAATGCTCGACTGTGCAGCAACTAGACACGTGGAATCGGCAAAAGCTCTTAATAATCACAACTATTTGGAGACGTCTATGTTCAGCATTCAATTATTGTAACCACACGATGATGATAATTACGTAAAAGCTGCTTGCTAAATTTAGTAAAGCAGTACGTTTATAGCTTTTAGTTACAAAAGTAATGAATGTAATTAATGTAAGGTGACTATTTAACATTGTGTAGATCATTTTAAATTTTGCACCAGAAATTCAATACAAATACTTTGAAGAAATATATTAAAGAAATATGCTATTAAGGCTGTCGTTAATTATGTCTCATCGTTCAAGCAAGATTCATTACAAAATGTAGTTCTTGAAACGAACATATTTTGTTAACGCATAATAGTACAAGCATATTTGTACTTGGAAACATTCTTGAAAGTCATTACTGCTTCTTGGAATTAAATGAACGTATTAACGTTCATTTAATTCTCAACATAAAACAAGGAAACAATTGGCATTATTTTGAGAGATTTTGCCATAGTTGCCACGCTTGGCAGGCGGGTTGACAACCGGAGTTTATTTATTCACATGTTCCAAGATGACGCTGCTGCCTATCTGGTTTTAATTTTCCCTCTGTCGACTTTCACAATACCCACGGGATGAGATGGTGTGGTAGATTCTCATAAGCCGCCACCATTCGAGTGCGATCGCCAATCCGCGGGCTAAGAGGAGGCTCAAGAGGCTGATAAAATAAATCATATTTTTACAACGGAAATTCGAAGACTAATTCTTCCTGTCAATATTTATTATGTTAAAATCTCTAATCACTATTTGGCGACTTTAAATATTGAGACGATCAAAATTAATAACGGACCATGATGGCGGGGACAAATTAATTTTATGCTTTTGAAACTTAATTACAGTTTATACACAAAATTCAATCAGTGAAGGTGTATACACTACACAGTGTGCTATGGAATAACAGTTAGGACTGAGGAAAAACCTTTTTAACATGTAATTAAAAAGTTGCACGGAGTAGGGAACGCTATATGGTGTAGTGCAAAAATAAAATTTGGCGAAAATTACATTATGCGAAAGAAATGCTGAAAGCCAAATTAAAATACAAAATGATGTTACAAAAAATAAAAAAGTAATTTGTTTATCGGTTTTCGAAATATAAAGCGTTCTTGACATAATTGCATGCTTTAAAATAATTTGGACTACTCATCCATTACGATATGTAACAATCGTATTCCTCTGAGTCTTCACTATCAGAAATTATTAGAACAGACTTTAATTTCATCTACCTCACATTCAAAGCCACACCTACCCCAAATTCAAAGAAAGAAAGGTTCTGTGTCGAGTCTGAGTTCATTCGAAACGCAACAATGAGGAATTAGCAAAAAATAATGCAGGTAATTGTCATGCCTTTTGGTTTTTTTTTCCAACTCAGTGAAATCGGACTTGTGTTTTTGAAAAATAATATAATTGCTCACACATATATGGAACCTAATGGATATTCCTTCCACCGTATTCTAGAATACAAATATTTTATGCCTGCTGTGCAAACCAATCTCATATGAAATTATATAAACAGGATTCCACGTAAACGACTGCACTGCTGCGTTACAGAAAAATTGAGATACCATTTTAAACATTCCTACAATTTTCGTTGTTTTTAAAAAAGATTAACGCTAACATGAAACAGCGTGTTTATTTAGCAATATTATTTTATCATTCCCTGACTACCGTCGGGTTTTGAATCAACTGAGATTATTTAGAATTTTTTTGATAGCAATCAATTCATCTGTGTAAACAAGCACAAAATGAATATGATAATTAAGACTTCACTTTTTGATTATTGGTTGTTTACATCAACTAATACTTTGTCGGTTTTAATATTGTTTTTTTTAACGGTAATATTTTATCTATTTCGCTCTTATAAGCTTTTATTAAATCTATCATTATGCGTAGGGTCAGTATTCCTTCACGGACTACGATATAAAGTGACAGTACCAGTTAAGGTTCATTTAGATCGATTAATAGTTATCTTAAATTAGCGATGTTGTTGCAACAAGACAAACGAAATATAAAACTGACTGACTAACACTAATTACTCTCCCGACCTTGAGCACCTAGCAAATCATTCCGAACATCGCGTTTTGTCATCTCTTGCACCAAAATGTCTCGCACATATACTGGAGAATGTATGTGGATATATTTTGCACGAAGATATCGGTCTCCAAAACTCAAATGCTAACTTTACTGTACAAAGACTTGCTGGCGCAGTCGCAATTACAGTTTTTTTAATTGTTTCTTGTCATCTTTTTAGTTTGCTATTGTTTTCGGCACTTAATACACACATACATATATATTATAGTAACTAGTTTAATTAACTTTAAAATATTTTACTGGTACTAATAATTTTAAAATATTACGAAGACATGTGAAGTCCGCCAACCCGCATTGGAGCAGCGTGGCGGATTCTTCCTAGCTCCAAAACCCTCTCAGAAATGAGAGAAGGCCTGTGCTCAGTAGTGGGACATTTATAGGCTGAAACTTTACTTTTTTTTTTACTAATAATTTTTACTGGTGAGGGATTCCTATGCAGGAGTCCGTCTAGGTGGGTACCACCCCAGGGCCAGTTATTCTACCGTGAAGCAGTAGTGTGCAAACATTACTGTGTTTCGGTTTGAAAGGCACTGTGAGCTAGCGTAATCACTGGGCATATGAGACTTAAGAACTATCTCAAGGTGACGGGCGCAGTGTGGTGTCACACAGAAATGTTCTGGGTGACACAGCATTTGTTGTGGGCAGACGTTGCACTTACCATCAGGTGAACATTTTGCTCGTTTCATCACTTCATGCAATAAAAAAAATAGTTTTTTTTATTTAATATAATATTTTTTTTCATGCTAGCTTAAAATAGTAATAATAGATTTTTTTTTAATTATAGTAAAAATTCACAATTCATATGCCTTTTTGGCAATCCTTTAATATAAAAGTAACTATAGTGGAGCAGTATGAAAAATATCTGCAGAGCAAATAAAACACATTATACTCGTAACTGTTTCGAAAGCTAGTAAACATTACGTTTTCACGTATACTTATAACACAAAACACTTCTTTCCCCCCAGAGTAATTAACACCACTATTAACAGTACAAACTGTTTTGCATTGGGAATATACAGATTATAATCTACACAATAACATTTGTTTAACGACACAGCGTATAATCTTCATATGTGGAACTGAATTCTATGAAGCGTGAAGTGTAACTTGTCCCAAATCTATAGTTACAATCCTTTAGTTTTACACAACACAGGTATATTTATTATTGAATTTGCATTATATATTTTTAGCAATGACGACAAGTGTAAATTTATAACAAAGAAGTGATAACTTAAAATAATTAATCAATAATTAATAGAGTAAGTAGAGTAATTAGATTAAACTATATGTTAAGTATTTAGTTGTTTAATTGTGTATATTGCTTTACTTCCTTGTTATTTTTTAAATAAGCACCACAACTGCGCCGGCATCCTCGAATCCACGCGGACCGAATCGCGGTCAAAAATTGGTACTCATATGTATTCGAATTAGGTATTTTAATACCATTTCAATAATTAAAAAAAGTCCGCGTGCATCTTAGTGCTCATGATATAGTGACACTTAACTAAGTATATAAAATTTTTGATTAAAATAAAAATAAATAAACATTAAAAAATAAAAATATTTCTTACTGTGATGTAACTGCTGAGTATATAAACAATTAACAATTAATCCATAAATATTGATTAAGAATAACAGAAGCGTGGCAAGAAAAAGATGCACTCAAAGTCGATTGTGAAATTTTACTCTCATCGGGTCCAAAGAATTTTACTTCAATATGCCCACAAATGCCTAATTTAAGCAATCTTAATTTGTTACTTTGTAATAAGTATTTGTTATAAGTCGGCAAAAAAGTGTAGTTAACACTTTTTTCAAAATACTTTTAGGTGTTTTACTATTGTTCGATTATGTAATGTCCCAGTAACCTGTAAATTGAAACGTATGACGTTTTCTGTAGACATGCGTATATAGCTTATCTATGATATGTTACTTTCGACAAAATTGAATTTCGTCCTCTGTAATTTTTTTTTGTAACAATATATTATTTCTAATCTTTGCCCACTATTTGTGTGGCGTCTAAGAAAAAATGCTATTGTGTGCGATCTGAGTAAGTTCTTAATACAGCGGGATTGAATGTGTGCCTGGGAGCTGGCTTATTTGTTATAGCGATTGACAAATATTAGTTTTTAATATCGTAATATATATATAAATATTTGATATATGAGTCGATAGCAAATCTTAGTCCACTGGTGAACTGTTTTGTACTTTTTTACATTGAGTTGAAATCCAAGTTTTGGCAAGTGACGTAAAATGTGAAAAAATTATAAATTTAATTCAGTTCAATTGTCGACACTTTCTAAAATAATAAAAAGCGCTTTCTATCATTGCCTCGATTTCTAAGTAAATTAAAATTTTAACTTAACTTATAAAATTTATAACTTTATTTAAATAAAAAGCAGCTGCTTTGTGCAGAATAACACCGTATTATGCAATGCTGTAACTATACTGCTCGTCCGAACGCAATGGGCACTAACAATTTTTTGACTCGTACCACAATGGCGGTGACGTGGTTCGCGTGGTTCGTACTCGTCACGTATCTTTTTCCGCGGGGGCGAAAAGTGAGCGACGTGGGTGGCCTCTGCCTACTCTCATATGGAAAGGCGTGACTGTAAGAGTACTGTAGGTACGTGTGTACGTCCATATGTATAGTACGTCTCACAGAATACCAACATGAAGTAGATGTTTAACAAACTTCTGCGTTTCGTCTGGTGAGTGCAGGTAACCGGAGGCCCACCCACCCCCTCCCCCAAAACATGGGGGTACCAGCACCACCGGCACCCGCGCTCGGGCTACGGTATTGGGGGGGGGGGGGATCGCTTCGGATCGCGTTCCGTGTATGGCACTACAGGTCGGCGGATTGGGATGGAATGCGGTCTTTCTTTGCATTCTACCTATGGGGGCGGGCTTGCTTCTCGCTGGATGATCCTGACGTCGTTGCCGGGTCTGTCGCCGATGTGGTGCTTCAGGGAATCCAAACTCTTCGTTCCATCCTCTGTGGTGCCCGTCGGCGGCCTTGGTTTGGTGGCACCTGCAGAATGGCATCTCGCCAAAAGCAGCAGTGTTGCCGGGCCTGGGCTTATGCATCGGCGTCTCGGGATTTAAAAACCAGCGACTTTAAAAAGAAGTACAACTCTGCTTCCAGGTCCTTCAAAAGAGTAATTGCTACGGCAAAGTCGGAGCATATTGGCAGAATTGGCGAGAAACTAGGTCGCCTTCTTTCGGGAACCCGTGCGTTCTGGTCTCTCGCCAAGGCTGTCCAAGGGAATTTCTGTCAGCCATCACTACCATCTCTGCACAGGGAGGACGATTCACTGGCCCATGACGCAAAGGAGAAAGCCGATCTTCTGGGCTCTATTTTTGTGTCCAACTCGACTCTTGACGACAGGGGGAGCTCACCGCTGACCATCCCGCGGTGTGAGTGCTCTATGCCAGACATCAGGTTCTGGTAAAGCTCAGTGCGCAAGTCGAGTGGGCCTGATGGCATCCCGCCTATTGTGCTGAGGATGTGTGTTCCAGAGTTGGCACCGGTTTTAACGCGTACGGTAACGGTACTCCTACTCTCTAGGCGTCGTCCCGAAGTCATTGAAGACAGCTTTGGTGCACCCGATCCCTAAAAAAGGCGACCGCTCAAGACCGTCCAACTACAGGCCGATTGCCATCACCTCCTTGCTCTCCAAAATTATGGAGTCCATTATGAACTGCCAGCTCTTGAGGTACTTAGAGGAGCACCTGTGATTAGCGACCGCCAGTATGGTTTCCGTCGGGGTCGCTCGGCTGGTGATCTTCTAGTGTACCTAACTCATCGATGGGCGGAGGCAGTCGAGAGTAAGGGGGAGGCCCTGACAGTTAGCTTGGACATAGCGAAGGCCTTTGATCGGATCTGGCACAAAGCGCTTCTTTCGAAGCTGCCTTCTTACGGGCTTCCCGAGAAATTTTGTAATTGGGTCACCAGTTTTCTCACAGACTGGAGCATCAAGGTCGTAGTTGACGGTGCATGCTCGGACTCTAAGTCTGTGAATGCTGGTGTCTCACAAGGCTGTGTGCTATCACGAACCCTGTTTCTTCTGCATATCAATGATATGTTGCAAATTAGTAACATTCATTGTTATGCAGATGACAGCACTGGTGATGCCGTATAAACCGGCCGTGCTAATATTTCTCGGGAACACGTTGACGAATACCGGAACAAACTTGTGTCTGAAGTCGAATTTTTGTTAGACAAAATCTCGAATTGGGGCCGACTAAATCTAGTCCAGTTTAACCCCAAGAAGACACAGGTTTGCGCGTTTACCGCTAAAAAGAAACCCTTCGTCGTATCACCTAATTTTGAGAGCACTCCCCTCGTTGCCTCAGCCAGTATCGGTATTCTTGGCGTCGACATATCGAGTGACGTTCAGTTTCGCGGTCACCTGGAAGGGAAGGCCAAATTGGCTTCCAAAAAGCTTGGCTTCCTCAGTAGAGCGCGACAGTACTTCATGCCGGCCCAACGCTTGCAACTTTATAAGGCGCAGGTTCGGCCGCACATGGAGTACTGTTCTCATCTCTGGGCGGGAGCGCCCCAGTGTCAGCTACTTCCATTTGACCGCATTCAACGGAGAGCGGCTTGAATCGTCGACGAACATGTTCTATCTGATCGGCTTGATCCACTGGCTTTGCGAAGAGATGTTGCATCCCTTTGCATTTTTTATAAGATCTACCATGGGGAGTGTTCCGAAGAATTGTTCGGATTAATTCCAGCCGCTGATTTTCACCATCGCACATTGCGGCACAGCGCGAAATTCCATCGTCACCACCTTGATGGTTGGCATTCCAGCACAGTGCGTTTTTCGCGCAATTTTCTGCCCCGCACAAGCATCTTATGGAATCTGCTACCGCCAGCTGTTTTTCCGGACCGATACCACTTAGGGACCTTCAAGAAAAGAGCCTATTCCTTCCTCAAAGGCCGGCAACGCATCTGCTATTCCTCTGGTATTGTAGGTGTTCAAGGGCGGCGGTGATCACTTACCATCAGGTGGGCCGCTTGCACGTTTGCCTCCTCTAACATAAAATAAAAAAAAAGTTTTCTTGCTTAGTTGAGAAGTTCCTATGGCCCACTTCCGACTGTATTATTGCATTGACACCGAAGCTTCATCATCATCATCATCATCATTATTTCAGCCTATCACTAGTCCACTGCTGAACATAGGCCTCCCCCATAGATTGCCACAAACGTTTGTAGATCTCATACTATGGGGATTTTATATAGTTGCCACGCTTGGCAGGCGGGTTGGCAACCGCAGTTTATCTATTCAGATGTTCCAGGAAAATGCTACTGCCCATCTTCTATTTTTAATGTTATCTCAGTCAACTTTTATGACAACCACGAGATGAGATGGGGTGGTAGATACCACACGGTGAAGCTACATACGTATGCCAAATTACAGCTCAATCAGTCAAGTGAAACGGGCTTAAAATTCAGTTGCAACGTTTGTGCGACACATATTAACGGATGGAATTGAACAAAAGCTTGTGATAAACGATCACAATGATAACGTTTCGATTTTTAGATGCACAAAGATGGTATTAAAAGAAAATCTAATTAAACATGTTTACGACCGAAATTTACTCGGACTGGAAAGTAAGACATCCAATACCTTGATGTATTATAGGTTGTTTTCTTTATACTATTCCTCTATAAAATCGTAATCGAGACGTTATGTGTAAAAACAAGTGCCGATACAGGACTGGTTACAAAGGCATAAGGGGATACATGTCATCTTCATGTGTACAGTCGCTAGCAGCATGAGAATCCAATCAATTTTGCGGTACGTTATATTTATCGCAGCCGGAGCTCTATATGCACTTTAATCACGTTGTTCGCATTAAATTTTTCAACAATAAAAAATAATTTCGTGATGCTATTACAATGATGATTAATTTGCTTTATCATGTCAATATTTATCATACAGGTAGGGTTACAATTTTTCCGTATGGCATGCGGAGACCGTCTTTGTTGGATGCCAATTTTTAGAAGACTGTCATGACGACGATGACGCCAAGTCACGATTTTTTTTATATAAACAAAGATTTGTAATAATGAGAGACCTAATATTGACGACATAATATTGGTTATAAATTAAGAAATGTACTTAATTTATGCTGTAACGGTTGCTTGGCATATATTTCTTACATTTTTTTTTATAAATCAAACTCCCTATCTTTGTTGGTTTTTACTTAACGGTTTTGGTGCAATTTTTTTCGACTGTTCTGGGCGGTAAATGCTTTTTAATCGATTATATTCAGCAATTGTAAACTTCTGAGCATTGATACTGCCTATGTCAATCTGCAGTCGCTCTGCAGATGCCATTAAGCAATTAATTAATAAGACTCAGAACTTTTGGTTACCTTGAGATCACCGTTAATACGTTTTTACATATATTTTATAAGACTTCTTAGGTATAAAAATAAGTTTAGAAATGAGGTACTTGCATATTTTGGATTGATGGACTCAATCTCAATCGATTCTCGGTTTAGCAGAACGATACAAGGTAACTTGTGTACTACATCCTCTTTACCTTTAAACCAGCCCTTACCTCTCATAACCTTCCGACGGCTACTCCCATATGTGTATAGTATGTGCTAATGATGAACTCTTGGCCGATTTTCAACCACGGCGATCTTCCGAATATTGTCGGAATCTATCCACTGCGTAGGAGATACTATAGTGCCACAAGTGTTCGCACAAACACGGAGGCACTTATTTGTCCCATCATACAACATTCGTTGCATGATACATTATCGATACCCTTTGACATCAGTTCTTAGGTCTCATATGCCCAGTAACTAGTACTATATATATATATATATAGATATATATACATATGTACTTTATAACAACCCGGACTTAGTTGCCCAACCTTTAGAATTTGTTATTCTACAATTTTCTAAAGTATTCGTTATGTCAGCACTAAGCTAACTGGAGTGATATTTTGTATTCGATTTGAAGTTAATACCTATGAAAGTCTCAAATGAAATGAAAACATCTTAAACATGTTCATGGATTGTCCATTTAGCATAGCATGTTCTGTTTGCGTTCTGGCATTACAAATCTAAAGTGGACATTTTGTAAAATGTGTAGAAAAAAAATCGATTCCAACTTTTTATCCCTTTTATACAATACGGTACACACACACATAATTTTATTTTTATCAACAATGCTGCATAATTTTAATTATATCGGACGAATACCTATATTGTATAAGTTATAATTAAAATTATTTAAAAAAAAAAACATATAATTTAAAATTCCTCTCTTATAAAATGAATCGATCGAATACAGGTGTTTGATAAAAACGTGAAATCAGCGATAAGCAATCGCTCGCCGTTGCTGAATAAACAGGCGTGTGGGGCGTGGTTAGAGTAGCCACCTTTATTTTAGAAGAAAAATAGTATTTGTTTTAAAAAATTGCTAGAATATTGCACTTTTAGTAAAAGACTAAATGTGTACACATTTTAAAAAAAATACCACATTTATTTTTAATTATTATTTATATATATTCATGTGATTGTTACAACTTTTTTAAATGAAACTAATTTTACGGATTTTATCGCGTTTAATTTTGTTATTTATAACCCGACGTTTCGAGTGCTTTACAGCATCCATGGTCACGGGGGGTCATAAAATCCGTAAAATCAGTTTCATTTAAATGTGTAGTGTTCGCGTAAATATAGGAAATCATGATGTTATAACTCTTCTCTGTTGCCATTAACTTCTATAATTTTAAAATAATAATTGGAATCTGAGTGCCGTGTGGTTGCGGTTTAAGAGAATCTTTGTAGGGATAAACATCTTTCTGGAACATCTAAACAATTAAACTGCGGTCGCCATCGCGCTTACCATGCGTAGCTTATGGCAAAATACCCCCAAAATGAGGGCTACAAACTTACGTGTTTTGTGGCAATCTATGGTGGAGGCCTATGTTTAGCAGTGGTCTATTGATAGGCAGAAATGATGATGAAGAATAGTACCATCATCACTTTTCATGTTTTTATTTTAATTGCAGAAAATAAACAGTATTAATTAACCTCAAAAATCGGGCGGCATTCATGGACAAATAGACAATAATAAAGTTGACGTTTAATTGACGTTACGTGAGTAAAAGCCGTTAACGTTTCGTTCTGAAATTCGCCATGCTGCGCTGCGGGTGCGTTCCAAACTTACTTAATATATAAAAAAGCGCGACAGTTGAATTAGCGATCAAAATATAGTATTTTTCGTTCTATATTATATCTGTATTATATAGTGCAAATGACTAAAATATAGTACGGTTCTATTTATTAGAGTACGGGTGGCAACCCTAGGCGTCGTCTCAAAGCCGTCAAAAACCGTCAGTTTAAATTCCATGTAGAGGAAATTAAAAACTCTTGAACAAAACACCCAACTTGCTTACACGTTCGTGTATCGATCCCTTTTGGTTATTTACGTTAGCTCTAAAGCTTGATATGTCAGTGTCTTCATAAAAGACTATAGAAGACTGTTGATACGTGACAACGGCGACTACTTCCGAATACTGTCGGACGCTATCAATTGCGCAGGAGATACTATACTTCCACAAAAGTACGCAGCAACACGGAAGCAGTCACTGGTGCGCACTTACTCGTACCCGATGTAACGTACATGCAATAAGACCGGAGGTAGACTAGGATGCACTATCACATGGAGAATCCCAACACCCGAAAACCAACAATTTATATTAGGGCACAAATCTCGGCCCAGGCATAGAATCAAGTTTGTTTTCACCACCGCAAGGCCAGTAATTCTGCTGTGAGGCAGTAGTGTGCAAACATTGCTGTGTTTCGGGCGCAGTGTGGCACTCAGAAATGATTCGGGTGCCACAGCATTTGTTATAGACAGACATTGCACTTACCATACAAGCGAACGTTTTGCTCGTCCTGTATCGGTACTCTGAGCAATAGGCCAGGCGGTCGTCAAACCTACATAAATAAATCACTCTTAAATACTTTAGCAGGATTTCATTAACTTGGTGTTTAATAATTTTAAGCAAGGAATTGTGGAAGTTGCAATTGAAGTGTGTGGTGTAAGTAAAAGAAGAAAAGGGTGTAAGTTAAAGACTGTGTGTGTAGAGGTTCAAAAGGCAGTGTCCGAGAAGAAGAAATCTTGGCTGGACTGGTTGGCCACAAGAGCCAATCAAAGAATGCAAAAAGCAACGAATGAGGACGTAAGCATGGCAAGGAGTGACTATAACAGGTTAAAAGGTGTCGCAAAAGAGGTTGTGAGAAGAAAGGAAGAGAATGATAGAGATGAATTTTATACGAGGTTATCTGACGACTTTCAGAACAATATTAAGTTCTTCTGGAAGTCCATAAGAACAGCCAGAGGTCAAAATACGACCTCGCAACTGGACAAACTGGACAGAAACCAGGATGGAAGTATTGTGAGAGATGAGGAAAGCATTCTAAAGTCATGGAAGGAATATTTCGAAAGGTTTTTTGAGAAAGAGTATAAACGAACACAGGCCCCATCTGGGGACATGAATGAAGGTTGCGGTGAAAGAGATATTAGTATGGAAGAGATTGTGGAAGCGATGAATAGTATGAAATTGGGCAAAGCTGCAGGGTATGATAGAATTACGATTGAGATGCTGAAAGCTGGACAGGGCGTGGTAGCTAGTCAGCTGTACCGCCTTTTTAACCTTTGCTGGAGGAGCGGCAACGTACCAGTAGACTGGTGTAAGGCCGTTATCGTACCGCTTTACAAAGGAAAAGGGTCGCAACAAGACTGCAAAAACTACCGAGGCATTAGCTTGCTCAGTATCGTCGGCAAACTGTATGCAAAGGTTTTGATTAAGAGAGTGATGAATGAAACTGAAGAGAAGATATGGAATGTACAAGCGGGATTCAGGAGAGGAATGGGATGCATGGATCGGTGTTTTCCTTACGAAGCATAGCCGAAAAATTCTTGACTCAAAGTCAAAAGGTCTATTGCGCATTCGTGAACTTGGAAAAGGCCTATGATAGGGTAGTGAGGACTGAATTGTGGTCGACATTGCATATGTATGGGGTGAACGGCAGCTTGATACGAGCACTGAAATCACTCTATAAGGATTCCAGTGCTTGTGTCAGGGTAAACGGGGCTTACACAGACTGGTTTAACATCGAAAAAGGTGTAAGACAGGGATGTGTGGCTTCGCCGTGGCTGTTTAACATATTCATATTCATTTAGACAATTGCTTAAAAGATTTGAAGAATGAATGATTTGACCGTTAAATGCCTCGCGATGGTTAATATAATGCATAGTGCTCTATAAAGCAAAGGAATGAAAATGAATGTAGATAAGACGAAAGTAATGGTTTTTGAAAGAGAAGGAAGTATATCGGATTGCAAAGTTCTGATTGAAGGAGAAAGAGTGGAACAAGTGAAAGAAAGGGTTCTAAATTTACGAAAGACGGAAAGTATGACTGTGATATTGAGAGAAGAGTATTGGCAGGAAATCAAGTGAATGGGGCTCTGCATAACTTTATGTGTTGCCAGAACGTATCTACAAAGGCACGACTGGCTGTACATGGGGGCGTTCTGGTCCTCACACTTATGTATGGTAGTGAATGCTGGATCTGGCAGAAGAAGCATGAAAGATCCGTCTAGGTAGGTACCACCCTAGGGCCAGTTATTCTGCCGTGAAGCAGTAGTGTGCAAACATTACTGTGTTTCGGTTTGAAGGGCACTGTGATCTAGCGTAATCACTGGGCATATGAGACTTAAGAACTTATGTCTCAGGATGATGAACACAGTGTGGTGTCACACAGAAATTTTCTGGGTGACACAGCAACTGTTATGGGCAGACGTTACACTTACCATCAGATGAAAGTTGCTCGTTTCATCAGTTTATCCAATAAATAAAAAAAAAGTATGATTAACGCTGTGGAAATGAGAAGTTTGAGAAGTATAGCTGGAGTAACTCTGATTGACAAAGTGAGAAACAGCGTGATAAGGAACGTTGCGGTGTAGTTGAAAATGTAGTGAAAAAGATAGAGAAAGGCATGCTTAGATGGTTTGGACACGTAGAGAGGATGAATGAAAGGAGATTGATGAAACCGATTTATGAGGCAAGTGTGAATGGAAAAGCCGGAAAGGGTCGACTTAGGCGTACGTATCACAATCAGATCGGTGAACTTTTGAGGAAAGGTCACGTTAAAAGTACCCGCAACCGACGAGCGTGTGTGAAAACGCTAAAGAAAGTGGAAGAAGCTAAAGATGTGTGTCAGGATTGTAGCAAGTGGAAAGATGTGGTCTCTACCTACCCCTATGGGAAAAAAGCGTGACTGTATGTATGTATGTTTAATATACTACGCGCCCGATTTTTTTATTGTGAACAAGGCCAACGTTTGACCAGGATCCCACCAGATGTTAAGTGGTGATAAGCTTCAAGATTTTTTAATAAACTATTTGATAAGCAAGTATTGAAGAATATTCTTTGGAGAAATTCCGTGCTCCGTGCTGGGGGTGACGGCTTAAGAAAATCTGACATTCCTTCGTTTCGTTGGCAGAGCTACAGCTGCTGCCCGTAACTCGTCTCTGTATTTTCGGTCTAGGATTTTTCGAGATGGTTATTCCGCCACAAGCCAGGGATACTTGACCGAGATGCCATGTCTCGGAAATAAAGTAGAGTACCGGGTAAGCGACCCGGCCTCCCCTGTTACCGGGGCCTGCTCCTGCTCCTTTCGAGTTAGTACTACCGTTTAAGATAAATGTAACTTAAATATGATAGATATAACTTATGGTTCCTTTCCCATTTTCCATTCGTACCCCAAGACCATTTCCTACCTAATCCTTTTCCCTTCCTCTTCGGCCAATCAGTGGCTGTGCTAAAGGCTTGCTACTTGTGGGAACGCAATAGGGACCAAGAATTTGAACTCGTACTAAAATTGAGCCGACGTCGTTCGCCACCCGTCACCTCTCGTTTCCTCTGGAGGCGAAAATGGGCTACGGATGTAGTCTCTGCCTACCCCCCAAATGCCCCTTAAATGGAAAAAAGGTGTGATTATTTGTATGTGTGTTCAAACTGCTGCCACATAGTTCTAAGAAATGCCACGGTGGTTGTAAATTGTCTCTTACAACGGATTGAATATTATGCAAACCAAGATTTAATGGAGGTCATGTAATACTGGTTAAAAGTTTCGAGTGTAAAATGTACAAATTGGACCACAAGCGGCAGGTAGATCGGCGGAGTATGCAAGATAATTGCTGGCGGCGGGTATGCCCATTTCGTGCCTGTGGCATTTTTCGAAGAGTAGGTTGAACAAGGATACAGTTAACACGTACGTAATAATTTTACCTCAGACTAAGAATAGCACTACAGACAATCAATGGCGTGTATAAATAAACATTTAGTAAAGGATTAATTAACCTAGAGGTAGGAAATAGAGAAAATTAGCGAAAATTTTCCACCCGTTTTCTATTATTATTTCTATTTTCCATACTTCAAATGTCTTCGAAATATATTGTTTATTTCTCAGGTCCTCACGATCTATTCCTTCACCGCCAAGCACGTGGTAAATCAGCACTTGAAATTGAAATTAACAATATATACATAGCATACACTGGACTTTTACTGATTGTAGGAGTCCTATGCAGGAATCAGTCTAGGTAGGCACCACCCCAGGGCCAGTTACTCTGCCGTGAAGCAGTAGTGTGCAAACATTACTGTGTTTCGGTTTGAAGGGCACTGTGAGATAGCGTAATCACTGGGCATTTGAGACTTAAGAACTGATTTCTCAGGGTGACCAGCGTAGTGCGGTGTCACACAGAAATATTCTGGGTGACACAGCATTTTTTGTGGGCGGACGTTGCACTTACCATCAGGTGAACATTTTGCTCCTTTCCTCACTTTATACAATAAATAAAAAAAACTTTAATTGTAGATAACGATCGGTCGTTATGTAGAAAATGGAGAAATCCATACTAATATTATAAATGTGAAAGTCTCTGTCCCTCTGTCTGTTTGTTACCTTTTCACGGTTCAACCGCTGAACCAATCCTGATGAAATTGGGCACAGAGGTAGCTTGCATCTTGGGGATGGACATAGGATACTTTTTATACCGGAAAATCAAATAGTTTCCACGGGACATTTAAAACACTTATATTCACGCGGACGAAGTCGCGGGCATCAGCTAGTATTTAATAAGCTACCAAATAAATTAAAAATAAACGAAATATAAGAAGCTTCTCTCGAAAGCTACAAACATATTTAGTATCAGAAAATTTTTATTTACTGGATCAATATTACAATACACAAGACTTATTACTTAGTCGCGCCTTTGTATAAATACTATGAGAATTCAATTTCAATTCAAAACTAAAGGTTAATAGGCAACAAATAATTGTGAGCTATAATTTGTGTTATTATATCGATGTATGAAAAAAAATTGTAACATCGCTATGCCCTAACAGGGCTATGTCTATAATTGCATTAAAATTATTGTATGATTGATTGAATGAAGGTGCCTTGAATGCAAATAATAATTTGTAGAACATTTTCATTTAATCTTTTATTAGTGAGGCCTATATTCAGTAGTGGACTTTAAATTTTGCTATAGTACTCGTCAAAACAAATCCAACGACCTGAAACCTGACGGAGCTATCTTGCTAAGCTGAGGAGTTTCTAAGACCATCTTCCGTTTCCATAATTTCACCAGCTCCATGTTACCATGTTGCTGCATTGACTCAATAGGACATCTGAAAGTATATTAGTATATTAAATATTATTGATACTGAATAGTTATTATTTCATTTTAAGTGCTGATTTACTAAGTGCCTGACAGTGAAGGAAAACATTGTGAGGAAACCTACATATCTGAGGTTTAATATTGAGGACATGTATGGTGCGCCTACCCGCGTTGGAGCAGCGTGGACTTTTTGAAGCTCTAATGTCCTTTCAGAGGAGGAAGCCTGTGCTCAGCAATGGGATATTCATAGTGTTACTTTACATTTGCTTTTATTATTCTAATAAATGTAAGTAACTCAATTTACCTACACTAGCAAATTAATACCGCAACCGGGAACCGCCACTATATGCCCTCCACCACTACAACACTATCACTGAAGTTGTGTACGTAATGGCACTGCGATATATCGTGGTTAATATAGTAGCTGGTTATAATAGTAGGCTGAAACATTCATGCATTTATATTGGCTACTCAACAACAGATGACATCACATGACATTGTTAACAGCGTGTGGTAGCGTGAACGGTATAAGGGATCAGTATACTATTAAACGAGCAACTCTTGTATTCCCGAGAAATTAGTTATATGAAATGTCTTTAACGATTTTGATGAAACTTTGAATTTTGAGTAGTCATAAGCGGATTTCAATTACATAGCGCCCTAGGCCAAACCGAACAAAGAGCCCTAGGTCCATAGCGATAAAGTGTCCAACGCCAAACGCAACAAAACGCACTTCTTGTTCTGTAATAGTATTATCAAAACTTTTTTAGTATTTGTAGTGATTGCACACTTAAACAATAAAACTCTTGAAATTAAAACATAATTTAAACATAACAACGGCCGAATCAAATCATTATTGATCTTTATGCACCCATTATATATTGTCGCCCTAGAGCCTAGAGCCTCGGCATTAGCCTTAATTCAGCACTGTATGTAGTGTATATAATGTGTCTGAACATCTGTTATACGAAATGAATATAAGCAAACTCGAAAGATGCCGAGCGAAGCTCCGGCGCCCAGGTACTCAAACAAACGGCTGCCAAAACGAAGAAGACCGTATATATACCTTAAGTATTCAAACACAAACAGAAACTGTAACGTTGGATAGATATTTTAATATCATTTTACTGCTCGTACTGTTGTTACTTGACAAACTGGTATGTATAATTCACACTAACTAAAAGCAGTAAAGCTAATATTCGAGAACTCGTTCAAATCAGTGCAACGGTCACCCACAATAATTGTTAGTTTTTAAGAGCCTGAAGATGTTGGAAAATTCATCTTAAATATACCACTCCTAAAATAGACCGATTGTTCGGCTTACTTGGTATAGTCTTGTTAATACCCCCTCCCGGGGCCCTTTTTTCGTGGCGGCAAGCGCACACGAGCGGCCTGTTGCAACGAGCTGGCCCGAAGTAGTCACTCTCAGAGAGCATGGCGAGAAAATTTGGATACGAATTAAAGGGAGTAGCGGCTCGTGTCTCGGCACCGCATACCCTTCCTTCGCAGCCGAGGTGGAATCGTGGAAAAATAAGAGTTTTGGTATTGCAATGCCACTCCCCCTTATCTTCCGCGACTTTGGTGCGGCCCAAAACGTTGATGCAACAGTGGTGGGTCGCGGAGGAAGAGAAGTAATGGTGTTGACCTTATCGTTCGCAAAATCACTGGCCAGATTTGCCAGTAATTTTTGTTCCATTTTTGGATCCCACGGCCTCTGCGTACCGGGCTAGGGTGGAGCTGGGAGGGGGGGGGGGTCATAAACCCACGCGTTATACGAGTACGTTACGCGAGTATACTGCTTGTCTTTCATAAAGAAAAAAGTTTTATGATTCATAATTGAAATTGAAATTTTATTCATTTCTGTTTTCTAAAATAATAATGCTTATTTTAAACAGCTGTTCGAAAATAACAATGTACTTATGAAACTGTATGTAAAGCAAGCCATGAACCACTGTCAAACTTTGGTTTATCTCGATAATGATGCAATCGATTGACAACGAACATGCAGCAGTTTTCCATAAAGTTTATTCCGTTATATAAATGGATTTAAAACTTCCGACACGGGGAAAGTCATCATTTATGCACAATAAAAAGAGAGATTGCTTTGAGTTATAAGGTATGTTAAGAGGTGTCTGCAGATACTGCTTCAAGTACGAAGGATTTCCCCTAATCGTCATTCTTAGCACGCTGATTGGAGATCGCAGTACCAGATGGCTTGCACCTTAGGTTCTGCTGTGCGACACCGGTCAGGATATTTAGGTCAGGCATATTCTGGATGTACAACGTCTAGCAAGATAACCTCTTATAATTTTGCTCTATTATATATTTTTATAGAGATCTCTACAGTTGAGTCACACACATACACACCCACACGGCGAAAGCGGAACACCGAAAGTTTTCAGTCGGTGCATGTCCAACATAACTCGGCCTTGTCCCAGCGAGGTTATACCTATCCTGGGGCATTTCCATTGTGCATGTTGAACAGGCAACTAGGTTGAGTATACTGCTCGTCTTTCATAAAATTTACTTAATTAGCAAGGCTTTTAAGAGTTATAATATAGAAATTGATGTTTTTTTAAATCTGTATTCTATAATAATAATGCTTACTTTCGGTAGCTGCATAAAGATAACAACCTACTAACATCTAATAAATGGGTTTATCTCGATATCAATGCAATCGATTGATAACGAACATGCAGCATTGGAGATCTAAAGTCGTCATTTATGTACAAGTACAGCTACTTGTGCCCGGCAGACTTTGTCCAGCCCGTTTCGGTACGTGACGCGATGATTTTGATTTCTGAATTACATTTTTTTTTATTGTATAAAGTGACGAAACGAACAAAACGTAAACCCAATGGTAAGTGCAACGTCCGCTCACAACAAATGTGTGTCACCCAGAACATTTCTGTGTGACACTACACTGCGCCCGTCATTCTGAGACATCAGTTCTTAAGTCTCATAAGCCCAGTGATTACGCTAGCTCACAGTGTTCCCGTGACCCTCCCGTGATCGCTAGATTACAGTTTTCCTATGGTCACGGGATGACTGAGGTGTCAGACGTCCTGATGTTATATTTAATTCGGGCTACCTTCAGCTTCGATCTACGCAAAAAGAGCTACAGCGTCTTGAAGTTTTGGTTTTTGATTAAATTTCGTTAATTATAGACCCCAAGCCGATGGTATACCCAACCATCTTCTCTATTATATATCATAAATAGTTAAAAATTAAATTCGATAGAAATAGTTTTATTAAATGTATAATGTTCACGTAAATATAAGAAATCATTATATTTATTACTTATCGTTTCCAATCGTGCATTTCATTAGTAGGGTGCTGGTACTTTTAGCACAGGGATTTCATTTTGATGTACCAGCAGGTCATTTATTGTTAAATTATTGCATGTAACTCTATAGACTCATAAGTGCAGTGTGTAAAAGAAATGTGAAACAAATCTTTAAATTTATCATTGAAATGGGGTATTCATACAGCTTTCACGTCTGGTAGGGATAATATAAATAAAACCCATCCAGACTGGAGCCCTCAGCAGGGGAGACTAAACTGCCGATGGTTAGGGAGAAAAGGAAATAAACCGGCGGTCTATTATTATTATGCATTCTCTTACACCGTGTAGCCTCCCAAGAGACCCCCGCTGCTTCACAGCAGGCCCCCGCTGCTTCACAGCAGGCCCCCGCTACTTCACAGCAGGCCCGCGCTGCTTCACAGCAGACCCCCGCTGCTTCACAGCAGGCCCCCGCTGCTTCACAGCAGACCCCCGCTGCTTCACAGCAGACCCCCGCTGCTTCACAGCAGGCCCCCGCTGCCCCGCGCAATCCTTCGCAGTTCGCTGCACACTCTCGGCGGCCACCGCCTATCTTCATTCGGGCTCTGGACAGATGGCAAGAGCTCACATCGGCCATGTCCAGGTTAAAATATACTGGCGTTTCTACCTCAAACGGCATTAAATTACAGGTGGAGACCGCTGAGGTCTACCGCCAGGTAACACGTTACCTGTCGGAAAAAGGTGTGTGCTTCCACACATACACTCCAGCCGATGAGCGGCAACTAAGGGTGGTTCTGAAGAACCTACCCAAGGAAATCAGCGCGGAAGAGGTCAAAAAAGACCTCATCGCGCAAAACCTCCCCGTCGTCGCTGTACACCGCATGTACAGCGGGCGCACTAAGGTGCCCTACAACATGGTGCTAGTCGCACTTTCCCGCCCCCCGGCAGGGAAGCAGATATTTAATCTGCGGACCTGCTGCAACCTTTTAGGGGCTCTCAGTTGAGGCCCCACACAATAACGGCCCTCCCGGCCAATGTCATAAGTGCCAATTGTACGGCCACTCAGCAAGAAATTGCTACGCCCGCCCCAGGTGCGTCGAGTGCCTAAGCAATCACGCCACAGCAGACTGTCCTCGTCCAAAGGACAAAGCTCTGTTAGCCTCCTTCGGCCCGCCTGCCTGCGTACTATGTAACGCAGAAGGTCACACGGCCAACTACCTCGGCTGCCCGAAGGCCCCAAAACTTAAAAGGCCTGCGGCTAAACAGGCCCAAACACAAAGGTACATAGTACCTCACCCACCACCCTCCGTATGGAGGCCACTTCCGACCCGCGCAACTTCAAACGCGCCTACTCCGGTCGCGATCCCGCGGAACATACCGGCACCTTCACAGGTCGCACCAGTCGCACCCGTCGCGAGCCGACCGGTCGCAGAGAGCGATCTAGACCTCGTCTGTCGCTTCGCCACCGCTTTCAACGGTGCCGACATTACAGCCCTCGCCACGGCTCTCCGAAACACCAACAATAAGTGACAGACACCTAATGAGAGGATCGCCGCGGCGGTGCAGTACCAAAGCGTCATAAACGCTATAGTCAATTTTAGGGCATAAAAATGACTCACAACGGCAGAGAGAAACCGCGCTCCCTAAACGTAGCGTTTTTTAACGCTAACGGCTTAAAAAACCAGCGCGACGAAATCTTCAATTTCGTTCGCGATCACCAAGTCGACGTACTACTCGTGCAAGAGACTTTTTTGAAACCACACACTCGCGATCCCAAAATCGCAAATTACAACATCATTCGGAACGATAGAGTTACCGCTGCGAAAGGCGGCACTCTTATCTACTACAAAAAGTCCTTGCACTGCGTACCAGTCGCACACCGCCGCACACCGCCACTCAGCCATCTTGAAGCATCGGTCTGTCAGCTAGCCATGACCGGCCACTCCCCCATTACTATCGCGTCTGTCTACTTACCATGTAGAAATGACGCCAAAATCACACGCAGCGACTTCGAAGCACTTCTCTCCCTCGGGAGCTCAACTATCCTTGCCGGTGACTTTAATAGCAAGCACACCCGGTGGAACTCAATAACAACCAACCCGCGTGGTGTGGCCCTAGACTCGCTAGTCGACCTCCTCGACTTCGACGTCCTGGCGCCTACAATACCGACCCACTTCCCGCATACACTGGGACACACGCCGGATGTGCTTGACATAGCCATCCTTAGCAACATAAATCTCGCCATCCGCGATATAGAGGTGATCCACGAACTAACATCTGATCACCGCCCCGTTCTACTTCGGCTAGGACCTTCCGTCCAAGCCTCACTACCCACAAAAACCGTAGTCGACTGGCGAAAGCTAGCCGAAAAACTTGAGCAGACTTCTCCGCACCTTGATGCGATTCCATCCACCATCAATTCAGTCGGTGACATGAACCTTGCGGCTCATGCACTCACTAGGCACATCCAAACTGTCGTCGAGGATTCCTCGAGACAGGTCCCAGTGGCGGACGACCACCGCTGAATCCTGCCTAACGACATTAGAGACCTAATGAGGCGCAAAAACGCAGCCATTCGCGCTCACGACTTATATCCTACCGTCAATAATAGAACAACTCTACGCACCCTACAACGTGAGGTTCGAACACGTATGCAGGAGGTCAGAAACGTTCGGTGGGATAACAGTCTCATTAACATCGAACCGTCTCACCTCGCCTTCTGGCGACTTCCAAAATCACTAAAAGGAGGCACCTCCCGATCAATGCCCCCTTTAGTACGACCCAACCAACCGCCTGCCTTCCTAGACGAAGAAAAGGCAGAATGTCTAGCTGACAGTCTAAAAACTCAATGCTCCCCAAGCACCTTACCGGTCGACTCCGCTCACGTCGCGTTAGTCGACAGCGAGGTCGATCGGAAGGCTTCCCTACCGCTCCGCGATTCCATACCGCCGGTTAACAGCACCGAAGTAGAGTCTATTATTAAAAACCTCCGTCCGAGGAAATCTCCCGGTCCCGATAGTATCACTAACAAAGTAGTTAAGCTCCTGCCTACTACCATCATTCATCTATTGGTATTAATCTACAACGCAGCTCTCGCCAACGCAATCTTTCCGAACATCTGGAAAGAGGCAGAGGTCGTAGGGATTCTAAAGCCCTCTAAACACCCGTCCAATCCCACCGCATATCGGCCTATAAGCCTCCTCAAGGCTCTAGGCAAGATATACGAACGCCTACTACTCGCCCGCTTAAGAGACTTCATGCAGTCTCGAGGGATCCCCATCCACGAGCAGTTTGGATTCCGAGCCAAACACTCATGTACCCAGCAGGTGCACCGCATAACGGAGCACATTCAATCCCGCTTCATACGCGGGCTTCATACTGGAGCGCTCTTCTTCGACGTGGCGAAAGCGTTCGACAAGGTCTGGCACAACGGGCTCGTATACAAGTTATACGGACTCGGTGTGCCAGATCGCCTCGTACTCATCATACGAGATTTCTTACGCAGTCGAACCTTCCGCTACCGCGTCGAGGGGGTGCGATCCGAACCACATCCCATCCTAGCCGGCGTACCACAAGGCTCAGTCCTAGGTCCCGTGCTCTACACCCTTTTCACGAACGACATACCGCACACCAGCGGCGTCGAACTCGCCCTCTTCGCAGACGATACCTGCCTCTATGTGTCTGGGCGTAATCCAGACACTATCTCTAAAGGCCTCCAATCCGTAGCCCGAACCCTCGGGAACTGGTTTCGGAAATGGAGGATCGAGGTCAACCCCATCAAAAGTGCAGCCATGTACTTCTCGCGGCGCTTAACGCCGCGCCTCCCCACCATAGAGTTATTCGATCGTCCAATCCCCTGGGAAAAGACAGTCAAATACTTAGGCGTCCTATTAGACTCGAGACTCAGCTGCGGTCCACATATTAACCGAGTAAGGAACCGAGCGGCGTTCGTCCTCGGCCGATTACATCCGTTACTAAATAAAAATAGCAAAATGTCCCTTCGTAATAAAATTACACTTTACAAAGCCTGTATTCGGCCAATTATGACATACGCAAGCCCCGTATTTGCGCATGCCTCCCCGCGTCAAATTCACCGACTTTAGGTAATACAAAATCGATTCATGCGTAAAGCCACGGGAGCACCGTGGTTCGTGCGTAATGCTAACCTTCATATCGATTTAGGGCTTCCTACCATAGCCCAATATCTAAAGTTGGCCTCTTGCCGATACTTCGACTCTGCTGCCACGCACCCCAACCCACTGGTTGTAAGTGCCGCCACATACAACCCCCTCGCGATACACCAAAACTCGACTCGCGGAAAAAGGAGACCGAGGCACGTCCTCGAGGACCCCGACGACGCGACCACTAGGGCCCAAGCGCTCTACTCATCACTACGCAAACACCCATTATCACCATCATACCGCCCCCGCCGTCGGCGTGGGCGTATCAGACAAACTTATTCGCGATACCGCCGCATATCAGGCCGGTTCTCCCCTAGCAGTACTATCATAAACAGAAGCGTCGCTGGAGTTTCTTGCGCCATTTCTTCTCCAGCGGAAACGCATTCCGAATTGGTGGTAAACTTATCTAATAATAATCATGGTATTAATAATTATAGTAGTAGTAATATTGCCCTCCCGATTGCAGTAACTGACCGAGCCGAGGCCGGCCCCCTTGGGCACCCTCGAGTCGGTTACTCACGCGAACAGGATGACGGTCCAAGCCAAGGTCCCCTCATGGGGGCCCTTGCGCCAGTCATCCATAAATAAAGGTTTCGGCTAAGCGCCCTCAGCGCTATGCCACCTTTCAATCCGGCGAAGCTGTAAAAGCCTTCGGGCTAACAGTGACCATCAGTCCTAAAAAAAAAAACAATAGAAATCGACTTGTTAACAAATATCAGTTTACCATTTTTTAAAAACCGACATTTACGAGTTGCCAGTATTAAATACCTGGGTGTAACAGTTGATGCTAGTCTAAATTTGACTTTGCATATAGCAACATTGTCTGCCCGAGTTAGAAACTTGATACATATAGGTAAAACTTTATGAACAGTGGCAAATCCAAAATTACTAATACGAGGATACAAATCATTATGTGAATGGATTATTAGTTATTGCATCTGTATTTGGAGCAACGCTGCAAAGACACATCTGATTACAGTAGAAAGATGAGAGCGGTACTTAAAGTTCTCTTGTACCCTCCTTATAAATACCCTACCTTAAATTTTTATGAAAAATCGCAAGTATTGACAGTAAGAAAAACATATCGGAACCAAGTTCTAAAAAGGTATCACAAACTACAATGTTACAAGTACCCGACTCAAACCAACTGGTTGATCAATACCCGGTGCCGCGTACTAGAAGTATATTCGCCCAGAAATATTTTAATGTGGTAGCCCCCGCTTGTACAATAAATTAAATCAGAAATACAACAACTTAAAAAATCAGACATATAATAAACAAAACAAATTATACTCACCACAGTGACGACATTGAAAGTATGCTATCTATACTACAATAAACGTTTAATGAATGCAATGTGGTTGCACCCACATAAAAAACTAACACGCTCATCACTCCACGCACACGCACATGCAAAGGCACACGCACGGACACAAAAACACACACTAAATCCCACCCAATTAGGATGTTTTTTTAAATTTCAATAGCCACTCGAATCATTCTTGAGGGGAATCGGTGTTCTTTTGCAAGGATTTTGGGGTCTATCAAATCTGCTATAGATGGTCACAGATTCTCTAGGAAGTTTACAGACTGCAGAAGCAATTGTATAATAAGTATGTCATTATTGTATCCCGTGTTCTTCCCACTAATAGCATAAACCAAATCGTACTCTTATAATGTGACGTAATATCACTTTTGGAGAAGCAATCATTGCAATATTTCTTTCCATTATTTTCGTCGTTAAAAAGTAAAGTAACAACTAAGGTAATGTCCTGCTGCTGAGCTCCGTGGGTACAAAGGGTTTTGGAGCCAGGGAAAGTCCGCAACGCAGCATCAATGCGAGTTGGCGAACTTCACTTGCCCCCGAAATATTTCATTCCTCAGACATGCAGGTTTCCTCAAGGTGTTTTCCTTCACCGCTGTGCACGTCGAAAATCAGCACTTATAATTTCAGAACAATTTTAGAGGCCCCTTTATTGTTTTTGTTATAATTCTAGTGTATCCATTGTAATATTATAAATGCGAAAGTAACTCTCAGTTAAATCCGTTCGTCCTTCATGTATTCGCCTAGTAAAGGTGAATACATTGTTACAAATACATACAATACTACTGGCGGTAGGATTCCACTGCAGGAATCCGTCTAGGTAGGTACCACCCCAGGGCCAGTTATTCTGCACTGAAGCAGTAGTGTGCAAACATTGTGCTTCAGTTTGAAGGTCACTGAAAGCTAGCGTAATCACTAGGCATTTGAAACTTAACTGACGTCTCAGGGGGTCGGGCGTAGTGTGGTGCAACACGTAAATATTGTGGGTGACACAGCATTGCTATGGGCGGACGTTGCACTTACCATCGGGTGAAGGTTTTGGTCCAATAAAAAAAGGATTATAAAGGCGAACTAAATTTCTTTTGAAATTCTACATTCATACTACAGTCATAAAGTAGAGTAAATCCTTATAAGAGAGCATATTTTAATAAACCCAATAGTCATAGAATGCAAAAACCTTTATCTGATATGTTGCGAAATACTTTGCACAATCCGCCAAGAATAATCCTAACTAATGAGATGTATTATGTTTCATTCCATGCACCGTCTTTCTTTGTCTGCCAATGTAGAATAATATGACGGAACGCCTCTGAACAAGCCACAAGCGATAGCGTGACGCTATCTAGCTATTGTTACCACAATCCATACATTTTTATTAATAAAAGGTTCTTGATTAGTCCAGGGTGACGAAAGTCCGTATTCTTAAATAATATTAATGTATATTATAAAGAGTAAAAGTAAGGAGTTAAACTGCACTGTGCACCCAACAGCGCGTGGTGGCGATGGGCTCACCACCTATCACACCAAGTGCATTATATTGTTTTGGTGAAACGTGGATTGTGGCAGTCATCTGTTATTGCAGTGAGTGCCCAGTCTCTGACTACCCCTTATGGGATACAGTCGTGATCTTATGTATGTATGTATGTAACTGGGCCGATAGGTGTCCGGCAAAGTAGAATAGCACATACCTCTTCTTCTACAAACAATATTTTACACTAGCTGAAATTTGCGACTACATCTGCGTGGATTTGGCTTTTTCAAAAATACCATAGGAACTCTTTAATTTTCCGGAACTAAAAGTATCTTATGTCCGTCTCCATGATGCAAGCTATTTCGTCAATATCGGTTCAACTGTTGAATCGTGAAAAGCTAACAAACAGACAGAGGGACAGTGAGTTACTTTCGCATTTATAAAGTTAGTATGGATGTGTGACGATTTGCACAATCATTGTGCTTAATTTAAAATCGCACGTCACATCAAACAATTGTTACATTGATTATGAATAAAATAATGTCTGCATATTCCGATATATTGTTCTGTGGAACACATTAATAATATATAATGTGTTATTAATGAACACATTGGTCTGCCTCACGCACGTACGTCTTCCAATGTCCGTGAATCACAATTCATAATTATGCTAAAATAACCTGCACCGAAATATTTAAAAGTCTTCGGCATGCGAACTCTCAATATTCTATAAACCTCAATATACTATAATCTCAATACCCCAGTATTTGATTGTTGAGTTACAAGTCATCAAACCTCGTGTGATTCGATGAATTATCACTCAATATTTACTTTATTTACATGTTGGAGAACTCAGTATACATGTCAGAGACATAGATGCTAATGTATGCTAATGTTTTCAAGATTTAGTTACGGAAACCAAAGTCGTCTAGCGTCGTTAAGCATCGAAGAAAATAGAGGGATAACTCAAATTTAATTTTTATGGAAGTAGTTCACCTGGTGGTCTGTCCATAACCAATGATGTGTCATCACACATTTCGGTGGGGCACACACTGTGCTCGTCACCCTAAGACATCAGTTCATTATTACGCTAGTTAACAGTACCCGTCAGACCTCAATATAGTAATGTTTGCACTGCTTGACGGCAGAATGACCACCATTGCGATGGTACTCACCTGCACGGATTAGATTTGAAGACCGCTTGACCTAATATTTGTCAGAATATTGTAATATTTTACTGGTGGTAGGGTTCCTATACAGGAATCCGTCTAGGTAGGTACCACCCCAGGGCCAGTTATTCTGCCGTGAAGTATTAGTGTGAAAACATTATTGTGTTTCGGTTTGAAGGGCACTGAGAGCTAGCGTAATTACTGGGCATATGAGACTTAAGAACTGTCTCAAGGTGACGGGCGCAGTGTGGTGTCACACAGAAATGTTCTGGGTGACACAGCATTTGTTGTGGGTAGACGTTGCGCTTACCATCAGGTGAACGTTCTGCTCGTTTCGTCACTTTATCAAATTAAAAAAAATGTATATATTAATACCTTGGTCAGAATATTTGACTTCTGCATCGCAAGACTTTGAATGGAATCCCATTCGGAGCCCGGTTTAGGGTTCTGGTTGTATTGTGCTTATCCTCGGGTCTCTGACACTGTCCTTGTCTACTTCCGATTTTATCGCATGTGCCTTTGTGATTGCAAGGACACTTGAGGCACTATAATATCTAGTGCGTGGTTGATAACCTACTACAATATTTGGAGACTGTCGCCGCTGTCGAAAATCGGTAAGGAAGGCTTTAAAAGATTTCCTGTGTATGAGGGCCCAAACTATGTCCCGGGGAACACAAGTGTTGCGGTGAATCTGAATACTGGTTCAGCGACAATTCGTAAAGCAAATACACTATTAAAAGTAACAGGCAGTTAATGCCCCACTAGTGAGCACATTCCAGTGAGGGTTTTGGTGATGGGAAGAGTTTGCCACGCTGCTCCAATGCTGGTTGGAGCACTTCACATGTTCTCGGAATACCTTTATTCTACGGCATGCAGGTTTCCTTACGATGTTTTCCTTCAACGCTGAGCAGGTGGTAAATAAGCACTTTAAATTGCAGAACAATTTTAGAGGTGGGAGAAGTTTAGGCCGGAACCGGGGATCGAACTCAGGTCGCGGGTATTATTAAATTTAAAGCGAACGCCCGGCCCTTGTGCTACCACGGCTCCCTAAAACACTGGTACATTTAATTGATATCGAATGGCGGGCTATATATATACATAGGAATTAACTACCACCAGTAAAAATCTCTGATTCATGATATCAGAAGAAAACAACGGAGGCGGTAAATATTCTCTATTACGTGAAGTGTTTCGTTTCCGCTGTCAGCTAGTCTTAACTTCCAAAGTTTTGATGCATCGCTTTTATCAAAGGAAGCATCGGGAAATCGGACACCGACTAATTAGGTATTTAAATTCTCTTTATAAAATATCTTGTGACATGGAGTTTTAGATAAATATTATGGATAGTATCGCTATCATTTCATTAGTGTTTGTGTGGACGTTTTTGTATGAAGAGCGATGCGTGTATGAAGAGAGACGACTTAACACGTAATAAAACTCCACATAAAATTGAATATTCATCATCATCATTTCAGCTCCCTAAACATAAGCCCCCTAAACTGGTCCCCTGCTAAACGTAGGCCTCCACATCGATTGCCAAAAAACACAGTTTATTGCGCTTACTTTGGGGAGATTTTGCCACTTTAGGCAGACGGGTTGGCAACCGCCGTTCATTTATTGAAACGTTCCAGGAAAATACCGCTGCTCATCTCCTGGTTTTCATTTTCCTTTCGTCGATTTTTACGACACCCACGGGACGAGATGGGGTGGTATTCTCTTACGCCGCTACCACACGGCAACATTTTATATTAATGAACCAAAACTCTTTATAACATAAATTATGAACTATGAACGACAGTAATTGCGTCGTGACTAAATTATATTCTACTCGTAAGTCTATGGTTTAAATTAACCGTCATTGAAAAAGTACTTGCGATCAATAACTTTTTTATAATTATATACTGAAAGTATTAATTAATTTTGTAATTATATATCTATGTTGAAAGTAAAAATAACATTCTATTATATTCTATGTTACTTACTAGAAAAGTTCTCAAAGCTTCTATTCGTGATAGAATCTAAATAAATAATCATGGTAGAGCTAGAGTATTACATTGACTGGGCCTTGACTTAAATATCATACTAAAGGTAAAAATTTATCTGTTTGGATGATTGTCATTCAATCACGATTCTAATGAAATTTGTCGTTGAGGAAGATTATCTAGTGTAATAAGACATGGGCAAAGTAATTTTAATCATAACAATATGAATCATTACTGACTTTAATTTACGCACGGCGAAGCGGGCCGGTAACAGTTATAGGTTACAGCCGAAGTGACACAGGACTGGTCAAAGAACTTCACAAAGACTTCTATCATGATATAGAGATAAAAGATGAAGTTTTTAACCACTTTGAAAATATTGTGTTAACCTTTAATTGATATATATTCTTACTCGTATATTTAAACTACCATCCTATAAATATCCCACTGTTGATCACACGCTTTATCTACGGGCCTGAACAAACTGAAAAGCGGGTTTGCTCTGAACGTGTTTAATTATTGCTAAGTATTTATTCGAAGTTGTTGACGAATATATGTACCTAGGATAGATTGTCCGACTAGGTAAGTCCAACTTCGACAAGGGGGCCACCGTCAGCTGGGCAGCGTTCGGTAAACGGTCACATTTTCTCGTCAAGTATACATAGTCAATGTCTCAAAACCTAAGTTTTCAACCAGTGCGTGTTGCCAGTGATGACATACGGAACAGAGACGTGGTCGCATGAGGAAGCTCAGAGGCGCTCAGCGAGCTATGGAAAGAGCTATGCTTGGTGTTTCTCTGCGTGATAAAATCCGTAGCGATGATATCCGCAGCAGAACTAAAGTAACCGACAATAGCCCGGGTCGGCTATTTAGTTTGTAGTACCGATAACCGAGAAGAAAGGTTCTAGAGTGGCGTAGGGTAGGAGGTGTAGGGCGCCCCCCCAAAAGGTTTTGCAGGAAGTCGATGGATGCAGACGGCTCAGGACCGTGTTTTGTGACAATCTTTGCGGGAAGCCTACGTTCAACAGCGGACTAAGATAGGCTGAAATGATGATAATCATGAAGTATTTATTTGTAGGTAGGTATGTATCTTGAGTATTTTATGAAATTGTGTTTATATTTGTAAATTTTTAAGTTTATGAAATAAATTTATTTGTTTTAGTAAAACATCTGCAATTTGTCACCACTCCCTAATTTGCCTGGCAGAGAATGCCAACACGCATTAATTCCGAACATTGTATACCATTGTATATTTTTTGGTGAACAATAAAGCATAAATAAAAAGATAAATAATTGGAAGGCCTAATTTAAAAAAAGACAGCTAAGGTGAGTGACGCTATGTTATTACAGAACCTGCTTTTTATTTATAGTGGAGGGCTTTGAGGGTTGCAAGGGCTCCCGAGTGGGGCCGTCGGCTTGGACCTGGTGTTATTTTTCACAATTTTTCATAATAATTGAAAAGGTTATTGTTTCATGTATACGGTTTCTATCGCCCTCAGAATTTCTACATGAAACTCAACACGCAACACTCAAACTAAAAGTTTAAATTTGTACGAAAAAGGGCGAAAATCTCGCCAAAAATATTCCAACAAAAACGTTTCGAAAGGGTAATCAAACCAACTAACTGCAAGCGAACTTCCAGAAACATGGCTTTGTACTGATTTCGTTCAATGATGGCAAATAAACGAACAAGTAAAAGTCATCTTCATAGGACAAAGTATTATATATAGTAGTATATATAGTGCATTTAGTACTAGACCACAAAAACTTACTCGTTCCACCCTACCCGTGCCCGATAAGATCAGAGGTAGGCTAAGATGCAATGTCAGAGACTTATGGAGAAATATGAGGTACCACTACAATGCCAGTTATTCAGTCGCCGAGTTGTAGTATGTATTTCGGTTTGTATGTATAATTTATGGCCGTGTGGTGCCGGCTCGTAAAAAGAATACTACCACTCCATCTCATCCAATGGATCTCGTAAAAGGCGAGTAAGGAATTAAACTGCACTGTGCACCCAACAGCGCATGGTGGCGATGGGCTCACCACCTATCACACCAAGTGCATTATATTGTTTTGGTGAAACGTGGATTGTGGCAGTCATCTGTTTTTGCAGTGAGTGCCCAGTCTCTGACTACCCCTTATGGGATACAGTCGTGATCTTATGTATGTATGTATGTATAATTATATGGCTTATGACGCTTAGGGATCGATGTGTCATGGTGATGAGCACAGGACTATTCAATAAAAAATTCTGACTGACAACGCCACTATTTCGGGCATACACTTTTAACTTTGAACGACTTAATATACTAATAGTCACATATTGGTATTAAAATGACGTTGTTATTACAAATTGATTTAGTCGTCAGCACTCATCACATTTAAAAGATATTTTTGATTATACAGGACTAGCTGTGCCCCACAGCTTTACTCGTATAAAATAAGCTGACCTAGACCTTTTAATGGTACATTAGTGTTTGTTATTATTTCCTAAAACATTCTTTAAAGATGAGAGGCTAGGAAAAGATGGGACCTTTTAGAAGTATCTTTTTAAGAAAACTTTTAGGTAAGCCTCAAAGTCAATTTAGTCCAAAAGTTTATTGACTATTGACCGAAGAAAAGCAAGTTTCTTTACTACGATATTTTTACGTTTGTATTGTAAGCAATAATGGACTGTTGCATATGGAGCTTACGTATCAGTCCTAGTCAGAATGTCAGAAAATGCTTAAGATTACGGTTTGCGCAATTTAATCCTCCTGTTTCCATTAAAAAAAATCTTTATATAATTTCCCTATTTCAGTGTGGGAAATAATTATTTGGCTATTGTTTACGGCCTATTGTTTTATCATTATTCACTGCAGAACATACAATAAAGCACGAGTGTTATGCATTCATAAACTTTTACTAACATACATACATACTTATGCACAAACCAACACACACACGTTATAATAGTTCTTACGAGGAAGTAAAAGAGATGAATGTTATAATTCCATGTTAGGAAGACAATACCGCCGATATCCATATAATAAATCTATCGTATCGGTACATCGATATTGCAAGTAATCGTACTAGTAGGATTGCTTATACACTACGAGTAAGATCCGACTAACATAATAGTAAACTAATAGATCGGGCAACACAAAGAGGTGTTACAGTACAATACAGAGATTAAATGATAATAGAATGTAATGTATCTATTCAACATGTTCTCCTGGTTGATTTTAACGGCAACCATATCTATTTTATAACCATAAGCTGTGGAAGATATACATATAAGTTAATTTTAGCGAAAACTTGGAGACACTCAATCGCCACCTTAACGTATACAATGTAACGTCTATGCGTCATTATCAACTGCGTAGGAAAAATTTTAGTGCCACAAGTAGACCGTGCGGTAGCGGAGGTCGAGTATCTACTATCTCATCTATCTCATTCCGTGGCTGTCGTAAAAGTCGAAAGAGGCAAATATTAAAACTAGATAAGCAGCAGCATCTTCCGCAAACACCCAAACTAATAAACTGCGGTTGCCAACCCGCCTGCCAAGCGTAGGGTAAAATAGCCCCAGATGAGAGAATCTATGGGGGAGGCCTATGTTCGGCAGTGGACTAGTAATAGGCGGAAATTATGATGTTGATAAAGAAGACACATCAACACACAAACACTCATTCGTCCTAACCAACGATACAGAGTAAGGACAGTAATACCTGCGTGTGCCCGATGTAACACTCATGTGGTAAAATCGAATGTGGACAATCACAATACAACAAGAACCGATAACAAACAATTTGTGATTTTAATGAAGGAAAGGAAGTCGATTTGCTAAGATTCGAATGCAATATAATAAATGGTGTATATTCTGTAGTTTTGAAGAGCACCGCCCGCCCTCCCACAGTAGCGTGCACGAGCAAACTAACACCGCCACCGGGAACCGCCACCAGATACCCTCCACCACTACAACACTACCACTAGGCAATAGACACCACCGAACCCGAGACCACGACACCTGTGTTTCAACTCAAAACGAGGCGTTATCAAGTGATATTGACTCTACGACAGTCAGCCGTCGAATGCACTACAATGAATTTCGGCAAAGTAGCGCCTGATTCTATTAACTATATTAATTTGTGTTTTAGAACAAATGTTGACTTCGACTGGAATATGATCCCAGAACCCGCGGCGTAAAAGTCAGGTCCTTAATAAGATACATACATCATGTAGGTGTCTAAAGGCTGCAGTGACTCCAGACACTTTCCATCAGGCTCTATTTTTTGCTCGTGTATGACATACGTATATTTACTGAAATAAAAAAATGTAAAAATTTAAGCATTTGCCATATATTCAAGCGTAAAAATCACTAAGTTTTGTGTTACAGAAATAGCTTCCACTGGAATTCGAACCTCGCAATCACGACTCAGCTGATACGCAACTGACCGTTAAAACCAAGCGGACGGTGAGTGGTCATCGATAAATTCTTTATTATCAGGACATGGGAAAATCCAAAGTAAGCAAGGTTTTCCGATTGCCAAGCCGTACAGTAGAAGAAGCAGAAGGTGTGCCGTGTGGTAGCGGCTTCAGAGAATCTACCACTCCATCCCATCCCGCGGGTGTCCTAAAAGTTGCCATAAGGAATATAAAAACCAGGAGATAGGCAGCAGCATCTTCCTGGAACATCTGAATAAATAAACTGCGATTGCTAACCCGCCTGCCAAGCGTGGCAACTATGGCAAAATGCCCCCAGAATGACATCAACTAACTTTTGTGGACCAGTGATAGACTGAGATGATGATGATGATGATGAATACCAAGAACTTCGCACCTTAGATGTTGCCAGTTACCAGTCACCGTTTTTGGTCTTTCACGTTTGTCATATTTGAGATTTTTATTTCTGCCGTTTTCTATTAACGACTTTTGTGATAACTTTGTGTATCTGTGAAGCAACACCAAACACCAGGAATGTAACTAGTGATGTAATAGGAGTGTTAGATGTCACGTCGCATTGCCTTAATGAAATTCGCTTAAAATCTCGTCTGTTCAATGTTTATTCGTGCTTGTAATACTACGCGTAAATTTGAAACGAACTAATCAGTCACTTTGCGTTCTAGTATTTGGTTCTCGTACATAATACATGCGAAATCTGAACACGTGTTAACGGAAATTACGTTTATTGGTACACATGCCAAGCGTCGACTGTCTGAGCTCGTAAGGCGATTAAATCAATTAGAATTAAAGTATTAGTTTATTATGAAAGCGTCTATGGAAAAGTTAATGAATATAACTTGTTATTTAAATGAGCATATTGATCCGTGTCTGCGATTAAACGTGTTTGAAATTTTGACTAAGATATAGAGACTAAAGAACTGATGTCTCTGGGTGACGGGCGTAATGTGGTGTCACACAGAAATGTTCTGGGTGACATAAAATTTGTTTTGGGCAGACGTCGCACTTACCATTAAGTGAACGTTTCGCTCGACTCGTCACTTTATCCAATAAAAGTATAACATCTTAGGTTTTTCCAGAGTTTACAAATGTAATTTCATAGTCCAGTTGCGAGGAGTCGTAAGAGGCGAATAAAGTAATGTACGGACAGCCTTTATTGTTGCAGAATAACACCATAATATGCAATGCTGTCGCTACTGCTCGTGGGATCGCAATGGGGAATAAAAGTTTTTTGAATCGTACCAAAATGACGGCTACGTGGTTCGCCACCTGTCAAGTATTCCTATCGTTTCCCGCGAGGGTGAAAAGTGGGCTACGTGAGTTGACATGGAAAAAAGGCGTGACTGTATGTATGTACGCGTATGTATGTAATACTGATTTCTTTCCACCAGTTATGATATTTGTCGTTACAAAATCTGACACTGAAAATTCAACTTAAACCCAATTATACTGCAAATAAAATGTGACAAAATCAAATAATGACCGCTGTCAATTAAGATGCTTTAAAATAAACTTGGTCTTCAATTTCTTAATGTACAAATGATCTGGATTCGATACCCGGTGCCGGAACCACTAAAATTGTCAATTGCTGCTTCAAGTGCAGGTTTACCGCGTGCTCGGCAGTAAAGGAAATATAGCGAGGAAACATGCAATGTCCTGTGACCGGCAGTGGGACGTTTTAAGCACGTAACTTTACTTGTATGTAAGTATAATGAATTAATTCTCTCGTACTTTAAAATATTATTCTTATTTCAAATTCATTGTTACAGTATCCAAAGATACATACATACATACATAATATCACGACTGTATCCCATAAGGGGTAGTCAGAGACTGGACACTCACTGCAAAAACAGATGACTGCCACAATCCACGTTTTACCAAAACAATATAATGCACTTGGTGTGATATGTGGTGAGCCCATCGCCACCATGCGCTGTTGGGTGCACAGTGCAGTTTAATTCCTTACTCGCCTTTTACGAGATCCATTGGATGAGATGGAGTGGTAGTATTCTTTTAACGAGCCGCCACCACACGGAAAAATTAAACTCCAAAGATTATACTCGCATATGTGAATACTACTATTACTATATTGAAAACATCTATTCAAATAAGAATGTCATTTATGTGACACATGTTTTCATTATACTAGAGGAGAAATTAAACGTCAACGTCGTAGTACGATATTACCACAAATGAGAAAATAAAAACTGCGTAGGCAAGCTTCAGACGCCTGGCTACACAGCACTGAAGTCCTTTTTTTTAAACGTTTATGATGCATTCGTCAACAGTGCCCAACAAGCAAAGTTGGCTTATACTATGGAGGTAATTTAATCCCTGAAACCAAAAACCATTACAAAGCTACTACAAAAATAGGACTATGTCTTCCAAAGAAGTTATTTAAAAGTGTTTTATGAGGCATATAAGTTTTATAACACTCTAGTTGAATAATTATGTCCGGTAATGGTTTACATGACGAAATTATAAGACAATCTTATAACAGTCTCTGCCACTATATCTACACAAAAATTTCATTAAATTTTCTGCGTCAAATACCACGGGGTCACTTTAGACGCAGCGATGTCGTTCGCTGCACACATTAAGAACGTACGAAACAGAGCGGCTTTTTATCTCAAGACGACTGTATCCGTTAACTTGCTCCTCAAGCAAAATGTGCCTTAACACAAACTTCGCCTCTACAAGACATGCCTTAGACCCGTAAAGGCTTATGCATGCGTCGCTTTCGCTCACGTGAAGGGCAATCATTTAAAGAAATTACAGAGCGTACAAAATCGATTTTTGCGTAGGGCCACCGGAGCCGGCTGGTACCAACGCAACGTTGACCTTCACAGCGACTGTGAAATGCCCTTAATCTCTGAACACTTCAGAGAACAATCGCGGCGGTTTTTCGAAAAAGCCGCGGTTCATCCAAACCCGCTGGCGGTTAAAGCAGCAAATTATCGATCTTACAAAAACGCGTCCGAACGCAAACGTCGCCCGCGAAACATGCTAGACGACACGGACGTCTCAGCACTCCCTAACCACGATACGGTCAGCCCTGATCCGAGCTGATCCGCGATCCGATCCCTGATGCGCGACCGCCGTAGAGAGCGGCGCGCAGCAGTCGAAAATCACAATAAATCTTCAGACACACCCGTGTTCCGGGGCGGTTCTCTCCGCCCAGAGTTATCGACACACAACAACACACTCAACAGGACATTTTGTACTTTTAACGATTCCCATGTGACAATTTTATAAAGGTCTAAGTTTTACCCGAAATAACACAATAACGTAGTGTGAACGTTTTTACGACAACTTTTTCACTCCAAAACAACCATAACATAATCGTTGACAAACTAACAGTTAGTAGTCATAACCTTTGTCAATTATAATTTTTATTTTTAACAACTTTAAAACATTTAATGGCCTTCGTGTTGATTTTGACCCAACTTGTATTTTGTATCCACTATGTTTATTATATTTATTGTAAACAAAATCAAAATGAATTTAGAAAATTTTTCTACTTCAATCTAACTTTACCTTTAACTACTATAATAACGTTAATGCTTATGTTAGCATTAAGGTTATTTGTAAGTATTAATTCCATCGAAAAACAAATACAATTTATCTGTGCCGCGCAGTTTCACCAGCGAAAAATAAGCCATATGACTTCGCCGTACGGCATGGTACCTCGCTGACCGGAGCATTCACAGTTCAGCCCTTCTTACTAATGTTCGGTCCTCAGCGTGCAGCGCCTTAAGGCCGTAGCATAAAGTTTTATAGCGTAGAATGTATCCTCAATTAATGGGCTATCTAATGCAAAATCATTTTTCAAATTGGATTAGAATTTGCTGATACTAGCGCGTTCAAACATATAAACTATCTGTTATAGTAATAACATTCAGAGAAATATTTAAACAGCTATGAACCTAAATAATAATGACCAAAATTTAAATTAAGCTGTAACACGTCCATACCCCTACCCCTACTTTGCATAGTTTTTGAAATTTTACATAGGAACCTTGAAAATTTACGAAATAAAAATTAGCTTACATTGCTCTTTGAAAATTCGTCTATTAGCCAATGAAAGTCCCATCAAATGGTTTAGTCCCATAAATATAGTTTAAAAAAAATAGAATTGGTGTGCAAATGATATGCAAATTACCTTAAGAGATTAAAAAAAAGTCTTCATTGCGATATAAAAGACAGACACTTCATATTTATTTATTTGCATACACGATGTCTTAATTCTCAGGTATCCAAAAATATGGTCGACGGACACGAATGAATTACGTATGGTATTGTAAAATGATTTGCAATTGTAAATATGTAATTTTACAGTCGGGAAAAAATTTATAGGCTCCTACTTTACTTTTTTTATTTATTTCATGTGCTTCTTTTAATTTCTTAAATATCAACCCAATATGGAGCTAGTTATGCGTTGTAAAATCAATCCTCGAATCATTAAATCCAAATTCAATTGGAGTCATTAACTGGACAGTCCCATCATTTAATCAAATTTGTTAGTGTTGATTCCTGATTAAATGTGAATTGTGGTTACGTTAGCATCCATTGAACACAGAGATATTTTACACAACATGTTACATAAGCTTCATGCATATATATTATCATTCTCTTTACAGCCCAAAAATATTACATTTGGACAGAATTGGTTTCTTTATATGTTAGCTATATATATAAAAGATATTTCATTAAAGATAATTCATTCATATTTTTAGTACAAATATAATATTTAGATGTGTGTTACGGGCTGGTGATAAGGCAGGCAGAAGCCTTTGTGAGAGATCCGTGTGGTCAGCCGCTGCTTTCGAGGTTAAAGCAGGTGTAAGGCGTAGCGCAACGGGCGTCACTTAGCACCCACTGCTCTGCTTAAAGCTCTCAAGACGTTTTCGTTTTGGTAAGTGAAATCTTATTTAGAATCGTTGTGATTTGAAAGTCGATGAAATGAAAATGCGACAGTAAAACGAGATGAACATATACATCTATGGATGAGGATGACATAAAATGAATAAAACTAAATGATATTTGATTTTGGAATTTTAATCTTTATAATATGTAATGTAATTTAGCATATAGAAAAAATATGTATACTTTTTTTAAACTTGGCAACAATACTATAATAAATAAGCCCTACAATTATCTTACTTCTCATACACTGCATTCGTCTCATTCTCTCGAAGTAAAAGTTTAAAAAAGTTTCAGCCTGTAAATGTCCCACTACTGAGCACAGGCCTCCTCTCATTTCTGATAGGGTTTTTGGAGCTAGGAAGAATCCGCCACGCTGCTCCAATGCGGGTTGGCGGACTTCACATTTCTTCGAAATATTTTATTCTCTACAAGTAATTTATTAAATATTAAATTAAATTGAAAGAAGTAATAAAAAAAATTTATTTACTGCTGCAATAAAATATATATTATAAAATGAGATTATATTTTGTATATGCTAATGTAATGTAGAGCAGCATCAGAAAGGCATCTGACTCAACGTTATTGCGGTGGTACGAGTATAACCGCAGCGTTATTATTCTGAAGCCTTTAACAAAAACTATCGAGCAGCTACTGAACATAAGATTTATTGAAAGAAAAATTGAATGAAGCCGTGTGGTGGCGGCTCGTTAAAAGAATACTACCACTCCATCTCATCCAATGGATCTCGTAAAAGGCGAGTAAGGAGCTAAACTGCACTGTGCACCCAACAGCGCATGGTGGCGGTCATCTGTTTTGGCAGTGAGTGCCCAGTCTCTGTCTACCCCTTATGTGATACAGTCGTGATCTTATGTATGTATATGTATGTTTATTGAATTAAAGTAAAATAATGTAACCAAGTTAAAGTTACAGTTATATCGGGAAGAAACACAAAATCTCCATCATTTTACGGTAAGTTGTTAATAGCGCAAAGGCACAAAAACTCAAAAGATATATCGTTAACAACTCCAACTAAATTTAAAAGCTTGTGCTAGGATGTAGTTAACATCCTCCCAATGGGTTCTCGCCTTGTCGTGGCGGGGGAGGCTTAGTAACCGTGGCTTGGTCACCCACGGTGAAACTATGCTCACATGGTCGGCCTGAGGCATCGGGCTGGCCCGGGGAGGATGCTCCGAGTGGGCTTGGTAAGCCCACTTCGTTGCCTCTTTCCCTATCCTCCGCGGCCGAAACGTGGTCGGCGGCAGAGCCACAGACCAGATCCGCTCCAGGGGCCGGGAAGACTGGTGCTTTACAGTGCAAGTCTCCTGGCCCCGTGGCCTCCGCGTGGCTGATTCGGGGGAGTTCGTTGCACGCAAAAAGAGAGGCGCGTCGTGTGTTCCGACGCGCCTTACTGTGCGCGCGGAGAGAGGAGAAGAGCAGTTCACTCCCGAGGAGGGGGTGATGGTTGGCGGCCGGCAGCGGTGGGGACGCGGATGTGTGCGCGAGCGTTCCCGTGGCCCTGCCAACATGCGGCGATGGCGGAACACCATGGGGTTTTCGTCGTAGACGGTGCAAGTCCGACATAACCCGTCCTTCCCTCCGTGAAGGCGGGTATACGTTAGGCATTTCCCCATGAAAAAAAGGATGAAGTTGACAATATAGTTGAATGGCGGAATGATCCTGCGACGTCAAGTTCGTAGTCCGTGCCCTAAACCATTCGGTTATTGGCGCTGAAAAATTATATAAAACTTGAATTGTTATGTGTAAATAAATTTATTGATACACAAATAAAATACATAAATCAAAAAATAAAATAAATAAAGGATCGTATAATAAATGAATGAGAAATTACAGAATAATTTCTTAAAAGGACATAAAACATGACAACAAAAGTACGAAGGGTCAGTTATTTACATTATTACGAGGCCCGGGCTTAATGCCGCTACAATTGAAGGTCGTATCGATTGGCTTTTTCTGTTATTTTATGTTTTACATACATACATACATAGAAAGAGTAGAATGTAGTGTCTATGTGGGAGCATACCGTGCCTTTAGATAGATGCACATAGATACTCGGCACTTTTTACCCCACTGTATCTTCGTTGTTGGTAAAGTTATAAGTTTGAAATTTCAGTCATCTAGAGTACTTACCGAACCCATACTCCTAAATTACAAGTTTGTACCTATGATAGTTTACGAAATATCGCAAGTTAAATTTTGTCACTGACTCACCTATCATCAAAATTCTAAGGTACTTCTAGCAGAGCCAGAAACCTAAAGGAAGGAAAAATTAAAAAATCCTAAAATAACAGCACAGTTTTCTTTGCGGTTGGTAATCTTAATTTTTCCTACAAAATCTATGACAAATTATTTTATCAGCCACAAAAGCAAGTTTATAAATGGTTTTTAAGTGTTTAAAAAGTACATATTAGTACATTCGACGCCCGAGTGGCTCAGTGGTTGAAGTAACTTCAACGCCGCAGATCATGGGTTTAAATCACAGCCGAAGCTAACGTTTGTGGAAAAACAGAAATTGTCCGTTTTCGGGTCTGGTTGTGTTGTGATTGTGCCCGGGTTTCTGACACTGCATCCTAGTCTTACTGTGTGGTTGCGGTTTAAGAGAATATACCATCCCATCTCATCCCGTGGTTGCCATAAAAGTCGAATGAGGGAAAATGAAAACCAGAAGATGGGCAGCTGCATCTTCCTGGAACATCTGAATAAATAAACTGCGGTTGCCAACCCGCCGGCCAAGCGTGGCAACTATGGCAAAATCCCTCCAAAATTAGAGCTACTAACTTTTGTTCAGCAGTGGACTAGTGATAGGCTGAAATGATGATAATGACGATGATCCTGGTCTACCTCCGATCTTATCGCACATCCAGCAAAGATAGGTTGGGACCAATGAGAGCCTCTGCGTTTGTGCGAACACTTGTGGCACTATAATATCTCCTGCGCAGTTAATAGATTCCAACAGTATTCGGAAGATGTCGCCGTGGTCGAATTTCTGTGGGGTAGCCGTAGGGATGTTATGAGAGGTGGGAGCTGGTTTAATGGTCAAGGGGGAGGAGAACATGTCCTTTAGTATCGTTCTGTTAAACCGAGAGTCGATTGAGATTGAGTCCATCAATCCAAAATATATGAAGGTACCTCATTTCTATACTTATTTTTATTCCTAAAAATCTTATATAACATATGTAAAAACATACAACGTCCCTTATTAATTTAAACAGTTTGCTGAACACAACAAAATAATGTAAGTAGATGAGTGCCTGTACAAAAAATAATACAAGTGACCGGCTTAGCGAGAGTCGGACCCGCACTGGTTGTGCCTATGTCGATTTGATTCGTTCTAGTTGACGATATCCTTTTTTTAATTCTTTATATAAATGAATAGAATAACAGAAAATAAAACTTTATACTTCGATGACGATGAACCTAGTCCATGTCGACTGATTTTTTGCCTGGAGGTAGTTCATGTCTCTTTCATTCTACGAGTATATTTTTTCTGTGTAAGAGAACATTGAGTCGTATTTCAATAAGGAAGATGGCTGGGTATTACCATCGGTTTGTGATCATATTATTGATAAAATTAAATCAAAAACAAAGCATACCTTTGAAATATTTCAAGGCTCATTCTGCGAAAATCGGGCCAAAAATTATAATTTAATGTTAAAGGGGGTGCCGGATTAACTATGACATTAAGACGTCTATCACCCTAGGGAGGACTAGTCCTCTCGTGACCATGGGTGTTGTAAAGCTCGAAACGTAGGGCTATAAATAATTACAAATTAAATTCGATGAAATCCGTAAAGTTTTTATTATTAAATGGAGTCGTTCACCTATGTGGGTGCCCAATGGAATCAGATGCACCTTTATACGCGTGACGACCGTGGAGATCTTCACCATAACGCAGATCTGTACTCGGTGGCAAAGCCAAAATTTTAACAAAAGTAATATTACCTATGAACTTATTTACTTACCTGATATTAGCGAACTAAAAATAAATGTCTACGCAGAGATGTGTTTGCGCTGTGCAATTACCGAGGCACATTTTTTTATATAAGCAAAGATATGTACTAACCAGAGGCCAATAATATTGGTTGTTCATTAAGAAATGTACTTAATTTATATCAAAATTGTTGAATTGGCGATTCGATAATAGTAAAATTACAGACTGGGCTCTACATCAGATCATACAACTTTTTACGCTATAGGGGTTGCGATTCGAGGCCTTGCACATATATTTTTTTAATGTTTTTGATGGGATGCTATTTTCTAGAGACAACACTCCAAAGCCCCGCGCACCGACGCAATGTTGCAAGTCCGTCGTTGATAATCTTAAAGTTCACGGAAAAGAAACTGCGAGAGTAGCTAGTTATTTTATAAAAATAATTTGCCTGTCAAAGACCCCGCGTGCTTAAACAGATTGGTAGAGAGATTTTACTGCATGATTAATAATTCGAAGTTGTATTACAGATAAGGAAAAATGTTTTTTTTTTGCAAAAATTTTTTCTGTTTTTCTACAGGTTACATTTCGTAAATTGTGAACAGGAACTTCATTCCTCGCTGATTCCTCCATCCCCTTTTTTCAATCGAACTGCACGGATGGATTCCATTCGTATGTAGGTGAAGAATCCCGGGCGCGTAGCCCGTAAGCGTTTTGCTTCAACGTTCATAGCATTCAGTGTGCACAGCTACGGAATGGAATTCTTTGCCGGCATCAGTGTTGCCAGACGGATACTTGTGAATATCTTCGCAAGAGCGACCAGGCATACTCTAGGCTAACGTGCTCACTATTTAGGACCTCATCAATGTTTAACATCAGGTGAGATTAAGGTTGGCTTATACTAAATAAGAAAAACATTAAGGGCACGCGTGTTACAGTTTAAGCGACTGATGTGTATGAAGTAGGAGATGGAAACGGCGTCATTAACCTTTTATATTGTGATTTGTCAAGCTTTTAGAATAAAGGATTACAGAATAAAGTGAAAATTAAGCAGGAAGGTACAGTGTTAGCAATTGAAAAATTACTTCTTATTGCTCTTTTGTTGTCGCAGCATCATATACCATCATTCATATAAAATTAAAGTAATTGTTTAGAGTTTCAGTCACAAGGGTACCCTTATAATTATGTCCTGTCTTTCTGTCCGAATGTCACGGGCATTTTACTTGATGACTATATAGATGGAATTTTTAAGGAATGTATTTTGTATGAACCATTATAGTGTAGTGAAGTTACAAAAAAATAGGGTTGGCGTACCATTCATATATCTCAGGGATTAAAAAAAATTCAGTGCACATGAACGTGATCGGTAGAGCGTTTTAAAAACAACTATTCTATTAAAGACAATAGTCGGTGAGATATGTGCTTCTTTGTTTCTAATACCACACGTATTAGAAATACCCCTTCTTAAAACTTTTCAACGATGCGGTGGAAATATAAAAACAAAATTAACAAAGAAACTACTTTCAATTTTTTGTTTGAATAAGATATGTCGTGTGGTTATTGAGATATGAGATATTTTCGGTCACATGCTATTTCCCATTACGGAACCCTTCACTGTGCGTGGTCCGATATGCACTTAGCCGTTTTTTGTCTGCCTGTGCGAACGGATTTAACTCTATAACTAATAAAGCTTTTGTCATTAATCTTACAATACTTACTAATATTATAATTGCGATAGTAACTCTCTCTGTTCCTCTGTCTGCTTGTTAACTTTTCACAGCACAACCGTTGAACCGAGCATGACGAAATTCGGCACAGAGATAGCTCGCATCCTGGCGACGGACAAAGTATACTTTTATTCCTGAATACCATTTCCCACAGTGATTTAAAAAAACTAAAACCCACGCGGACGTAGTCGCGGGCTTCAAGGAGTAGATGATAAATTCAATAAGTTTTATCATGTTTGTTTGCGGCGGAGTAGAATAACACCTACCTCTTTCCTAACGAGGTGTCGTAAGAGGCGACTAAGGTATTGTACGGACAGCCCTTATTCGTGCTGAACAATACCATAACATACAATGCTGTCACTACACTGTTAGTGGGAACGCAATGGGAGAAAGATTATTTTGGCTCGTACCAAAATGGCAGTCACCTCGTTCGCGAACCGTCACGTCTCGTTTCGCGAAGAGTGGGCTAAGCGTGTGGTCTCTGTCTACTCTTTATATGTGTAAAGGCCTGACCGCATGTATATTTGTATCACGGTTCCAAAGTTATTAATATTTTTCGATTACAACCTTTGATACAACCCTTCATTATATGTTTATACTACATTAAGATTTACTTACGTTTTTTAATAACTACTAATCTTAAGGTTCACGGAAAAGAAACTGCGAGAGTAGCTAGTTATTTTATAAAAATAATTTGCCTGTCAAAGACCCCGCGTGCTTAAACAGATTGCTAGAGAGATTTTACTGCATGATTAATAATTGGAAGTTGTATTACAGATAAGGAAAAATGTTTTTTTTTTCAAACATTTTTTCTGTAATTGCATTTTATATATTTTAACACATTCTTACTAGCTATGGGAGAGCGGAGTATCCTACTCCAGGCATCATGTGTTCAAAAAGAGGCTCCAGGTATTATTATTGTGACAAACATTGTTGGTAGAGAAAATAAGTAAACATGACTTTTAAAAATTGAAATAATGGTTGTGTCTGGGCGAACAAAGTTCTAAGTTAGACACTCAGCATAAAAAATTTAAGGTCTAAGTGACAGCGCTTTTCAATCAAAACAGGTTCCCTGACTAAGTAGCCATATTACCCATCATATGAAAGTTTTTTTTAAATTACTACGACAACATCTAATTGATAAAAAATTTATATTGGTACGTAAAATAATTTTATTGTTATTTTGCTCACCATTATTATGTTACGACTTACAAAATTATTTTTATGTCAGCTTGATTGTTGTCATTGCTTACGATGGCACGAATTATACCAAGCAAACTGACGCCACAGTCAAAGTTTTTATATGTACTTACTCTCAGCATACTCATACTTTTGTTCGCCTAGACACACCCAATGTAACATAGTTATATTAATGACATTATGTCATATGGCATATATTTTATATATATTGGTAAACAGAAACCCAGATTTTTTTGCCAGTTCTTCTCTAAGAAGGTTTTATTTTTCGAACCAATGTAGAGCCGTTCATTAGAGCTTTAAACAATGTTTTTCTTATCGGATAAACTGACGAAAAGAGGAAAAGATTCAACTGATGGTAAGTGCAATGGTCTCACCAAAACAAATATTGTGTCATCAAAACTCATCAAAACAAAAGTGTGTGTGCCCAGAACAATTCTGTGTAACACTACACTGCGCCCGTCTTCCTGAGGTATCAGTTTTTAATTCTCAGTGCCTTTCAAACCCAAACACAGAAATGTTTGCACGCTACTGCTTCTTGGCAGTATTATTGGCCCTGGGTACCTACCTAGATGGATTCCTGCGTAGGAATCCTGCCACCAGCTTAAATTTAATAAAGACAATTTGACTTTGACTTTGATAATCAGATTGTATGCATTGCTGGAGGGTCAAGCCTGGCCCGAGTAAAGAGGATAATACACCATACGTTAAGTATTTTTAATAAAGCTACTTTCGTTTACTTTCGCTACAATTATAGGAATCCTATGCAGGAATCCATTTAGGTAGGTGTCACCGAAGTACCAGTCATTCTGCGTCAAGCAGCAGTGTGCAAATACTCACAGCATTTGTTATGGGCAGACATGGCGCTTACCATCAGGTAAACGATTTACTTGTATCGATTTACTTATTTCCATAAACAAACTTGAGGCGTTGTCGGCCTACAAGATAGATGTTGTTTCCTTGTAGGCGAAAAGTAGTCTCGGTATGTGCTTGTCTATCTCTGAGATTCTTAAGCTTTTGTGGTCTTTAATCAACATACATGCTTAATATATTTTTTTTTATGTTTATAACCTTAACTCCCATTTTTTCTAGCTGACATATAGCAAGTCATAATAAAACTCCCAAGTCGATATAGACATCTTTCAGACTATGGTATTTATTAACTACTTAAAAGATCTGGGATGTAATACGTGAGAAGGTCAAAAGGCAACGCTAGAAATAATTAAATATGACTTTTTAAAAGTATTTATTTAGCTTATTATGTCATCTGGCTGCTTGGAAGTCTATTTGGAAAAACTTCTATTTATCCGAACAGGCTGAAATACTGCTCATGTTATAAAGTCCAGTGACATTACGATAATGACTTGACAAGCTGCTGCAACCAGAAGAAGAATCTTATCGTTATTATTAAGTCTATAAGTACAACTAAATATAAATATAATAAATACACCTCTGATTTAGGATCTAGGTTTCTTTTAAAGAAATTTATTAAATTTGTTTTTATACGTTGAGTAAATCATAACTACAATGATGACTTAAGCCAATTATACTAATTATCGCATAATTTACTGGTGGTAGGATTCTTATGCAGGAGTCCGTCTAGGTAGGTACCACCCCAGGGCCAGTTATTCTGCCGTGAAGCAGTAGTGTGCAAACATTACTGTGTTTCGGTTAGAAGGGCACTGTGAGCTAGCGTAATCACTGTGCATATGAGAATTAAGAACCTATGTCTGAGGGTGATGGCCACAGTGTAGTGTCACACAGAAATTTTATGGGTGGCACAGAATTTGTTATGGGCAGACGTTGCACCTACCATCAGGTGAACGTTTTCCTCGTTTCATCAATTTATGCAATAAAAAAAAATCATTAAAACTGACTCCCTACAATGATTAGCTCGTTTTATAAAATTTCCCTATCGTTAGACTCAGCCAGGTGTAAAAAATGGCAAAGAGTAAGTTGCACTGGGAAAACGAGGGTTTCATTTTTAGTTACTTAAATGTTGAATAACTACCTAGTATGTTTAATGTGTTTATATTGCATATATGATGCAATAGGTTCTCTTTTTTATTTTATCATTGCAATTCTTTGTCTAGTTAATCTTTACTTTTGAAATGATAGTAATAAAAGTTAAAAGAATCTTCTATTATCTTCTAGAAATCAAATAAAACATAAAATTCAGCGTCATCCGGAAACGTGACTAGTAGTAGAATCCTAAAAGTTACTTAGAAAACATTGCTATGTAGTATACAGACAGATAGTATAGTTTTGCACAGAAACAAGTAGAGAGCGAAATAAATATACATTAATGTTAGGCTCAGCGTAGAAAATTATGGCAAACCGTATTTAGTAAAATATTATAGAAAAAAAAATCTTCAAAATATCTTTGTCAATATCCGAATCCGTCTAGATAGGTACTATCGCTGAGTCAGTTATTCTGCCTTGAAGCTCTAGGGTGCAATCATTAGCCAGTGCCTTCAGTAGACCTAGTGTAATTTCTAGGCATATAAACTTAAGAACTGATGTTTTAGAGTGAAAAAAGTGTGGTGCAAATTAATTACATAAATAAAGAAGAATGTGACGTCCTTGTTCTCTATCATCAACGTTTTAAAAATAGTCCCCTACAGGACATAGGCAGAAACGTTTAGTCATAATCGCCATTTCCGATCACAGTACCAGATACATCGTACCATAGATTCGATTGTCACCGATCTAGTACTTTTTGAGAACGTTATCTGCGGGATACATTTCATTTATTTTTGGCATCTTAGTCTGAATTTGCGACAGCAATAGGATGATATGAGTTGGCAGATTCTATTACGCCGTTACGACCTTATGAAGTAGATACGACATCAAAAGATGATTAAGGATGTCACCGCATGAGCAGTTAAAGAACAATATCTCATTCATCCTGAATCGCGCTATCGAAATTTCGCAGAATCTATAGTATACGTACAAGTTCAAAAGAATACTATTTACCCTTTTCACTAGCACATCATCTAAGTCAAAACAGATGCGTAGAAATCATAGCACTAATTCTTAAACAAAATTGATAGATTTTTGTAAATATTAAAATTCACTTTAACAAAATACGAGCGTTGCTTATTTTAGTAAGTCGCTCCTGCTACTTTGTCCACGTCTGCTACGGTATTTAAATAAACATAGATATCACACAAGAACAAACAAGAAGGAAGAAGAAGAAGATATAATTTCCTGTAGCTTCAGTATTAGTCAAGTAAGCGAATATGTAACAGGAAAAAGTTTCAGACCTGATTTATATGCTACGAGTCTTGAGTTCGAATCCTAGCTGGAGTTAACATTTGTGTAAAGCACAAGTTGTTGGTTTTCGTGTCTGGTTGTGTTGTGTATGTGTAATTTTTGTCTGTATAACTTACTCACGCTAAGGGAAAAATCGTAGTTTGTAGCATTGATTAAAAAAAACTTTTAATTTATGAATATGATGACAATAATGTGCCTTGCTTTGCGTAGATAAACTACAACGTCTGTATAACAACATATACATACATATACATAAGATCACGACTGTATCACATAAGGGGTAGTCAGAGACTGGGCACTCACTGCAAAAACAGATGACTGCCACAATCCACGTTTCACCAAAACAATATAATGCACTTGGTGTGATAGGTGGTGAGCCCATCGCCACCATGCGCTGTTGGGTGCACAGTGCAGTTTAATTCCTTACTCGCCTTTTACGAGATCCATTGGATGAGATGGAGTGGTAGTATTCTTTTAACTAGCCGCCACCACACAGCTGTATAATAACTATGTAATAAATATGACATTTACATTTCATACAATTATTGTGCAATCGTTTACCTTTCTAGATTTTAGTAAAAAAACAGCCTATAAACTCTAACTCATGTCAATGCTGAACCCAGGCCTTATTTCTTTTTTTAACCGATTTTGGAGCCGGGAAGTGTCCACCACGTTTCTCCAATGCAACTTCGAACTTCACACGTTTAAATATTTTGTCTCCCGGACACGCACGTTTCCTCACGACGTTTTCCTTCACCGCTCGGTATATAGTAAATCAGCACGCAAATATTCTTGGCATCTAACAATTGAAGTTTGATATAAATAAATATGAAATTCAAAAAAGTAAGAGATTCTGTATATATTTTTTTATGTGTGTTCGGGCATAACTTCTTCGTTTATAAGTCGATAATAATGGCTATCTTTTATGAGGAAGCGATAGATATCTTAAGAGTGGTCCCATATAATTTTGGTCAAGTTCTGATGATGGGAAACATTCGAAAATCATTAAACTTGGATTGAGCTGCTGCGTTGAAGTCAGTTTTTTGATTAAATAATTATATTAATCTTTGTCTTGTACAAGTTTTATTTAGCATTACTTTGTGTATACAACACGGTTACTGTCAGGTAGTTTTATGTTCAAACCGTGGCCTAATTAAAAAAAATCCATAATATACTCTTCGTCACAGTTTAACGCCGTTATAAAATTAAAAAGTAAAAAAAATCTGGTCTCGGTGAGAGCCTTGTTGGTTTTATCTGCATCTGAAGTTCGCTCCCCTTTGCTTTTTAATGTCTTTTGCACCGTAAGTCAGCCAGGATAAAGTTAATTTGTTAGTGGCTCTTTATTCTGAACTGTTGCTTGGATTATTCGTTTCTACGATTCAGTAAATTGGATTGGCAAGTTTAATTGTTTTAATAAAATTAACGATCCAGTGCACAATTAAGTACTTACAGTATTCTATTTTCGTGTAACACAGAGAGGACTAACGAAATAATGTTAATCCCTAAAAGCAATGAAATGTCATTGCTTTACTTCCCCACATTATTAAATACAATATACACACACCGGCACAATTAGCGGAAGAAAAAAATATATAATTTTTCATAGTATTTCATAAAAGACTGGCTAGTTATGTTACCTTTTTATTTAGAACTTTAATTTAAAAATAGAAAATAATGGGCAGAACATAATTTGTTTCTGTTTCCCGGTAATACTGATTTGTTTGTGGTTCGAGTTCGGTCATAGGACAAATTCAAAAGTTTTATAAATTCGATAAATTTTTAATTTTATTACTAAAAGTTATTTTTTTCGTGTCAATAGTACGCACCTTAGTTGAAATAAAAATGCCCAATTTAACATCACCAGAGATAATTAGGTCAGATGAAATGCGAAGAAAAGGTCATCTCTACAGATCTATTGCCGCCAGCATGCAGCAATCAATTTGAACGATTCATCGCAGTGTTCGTCGGTACCGATTCACTGATTCTCTTGTGAGAAGGAGGGGCCAATTCAGAAAAAAAGTGCACTTCGAGGAGGGATGACCGTTTTTTACAACTTCGAGTTCGCAGGTACGCTAGGAGGTCGCTGTTTAGCGGTAAGGACAACCAATCTAAATGCATAGTTAGCATATAAATGTATCTTTGTTTAATGTGACTTACTGCTTTAACAACTTAACTTAATACCTAAAATTTAAACAATAATGCTGAGATAACTTAATTACTAAATTAACTAGGTTCTATATTCATACTACTTATACTTAATATAGCTTACTATACTTATATGTATTACGATATACTAATACTTAATTTATCTTACTATCTTATATTACCTAGTAGTAAATTAAGTACCTTAACAACTAGTTTTTTAAATAGTGTGAGGGAGTTGGAGAAAATGTCGATGTGTTACAAAGATTTATTGTAAAATGTGCATTAACGTCGAAGAAATGTATTTTTTGCGTAATTTGTCTGACAATTAGGAACATAGAAAGTATCCTTGGAACGAGAAGAGGATCGAGGTATTTTTAATGTAATCCTCTCCAAAAGTGCTGCAGAGTTAATATGATCATTCAATAATTTGTACAGGAAAATAGTGTCTAAATAGTTACGCCTGTCTTCGAGTAGTTGTATTTGGTGCTTAGAAGCATTTTGTTTATAATCGGCGTTGTAAGAACCAGAGCGTTAATCCAATGTCTTAACAAAATTTTATTGGACCCTCCCTAGCCGGCGTTTGTGAATGCTTTAGAATGGGCACCAAAATACACTGCGAACATAAGCATTATATAATAAGACCAGTGTTTTTTCCCTGGAAAAAGGCTTCCCCATAAAACGGTTTTTTGATTTTGATTTGAAGTCTTTACTCGGCATGAGATACATCTCCATGCAGCTTTTTCTCTTGCCCCCATTTTACGATAGCTCGCCTCTGATACTCCAGCACAAGCATATTGAAAATGGCCACCACACTTTTCACAAAACACAAAGTCAATGATGACCTCATCACACTTATCACAACGCATTATTTTTAAAAAAAAATTATCCAAGGAGGGTATTAATTTAACAATATGTTGGCGTCCGTTAATAACGATATTATATAATTAAAATATTTATTTAAAACATGTAGCCAAAAATGATTATTAAACGAGAAAATTAAATACAACATGAAAGCAAATAAGATCAAAGTTCAAAGCAGAAGAAATACCTAACACACACAATTGAATACTTGAATTTCGGAACCGTTTATCAGGACTTGTTTACTTTATATCATATGCCATATTTGAAGTATGCAGCTACTAAAGTGACAGCTACATATGTACAAATAAAAAAAAATCATTTTCATCCTGGTATCGGATTTACACCAGTTTATAAGACATTAGATCTTATCTTACTACTATAAAGCTGGAGAGTTTGTATGTTTGAACGCGCAAATCCTAGGAAGTACTTATCCGATAGAAAAAAATATTTTTGTATTAGATAGTCCATTAAGCGGGAAAGATAATAGGCTATAAAACTTTTTGCTACCGTAAGCCAGACGCTGAGAAACGAACATTACTAGGGCCGAACCTTGAAACATCCGCACTGAAGTCTCATATGCCCAGTTATGAAGTGCCCTTCAGACTGAAACATAGCAATGTTGGCACACAACTGTTTGGCGTTAACTAGATGGATTCCTGCATAAGAATCCTACCAACAATGAACGGTTCTTCAGGTCTTCGGTAGATGTCTTTTTGCCATTTTATTGCAGTCTTTATGCCATCGTATCGTAGCAGGATTGACAATTGCATTAAATTGTTTGACGTGATCCCCGAGGTATTTGACGCTCTTTTTCCTGGGAATAGGGTGTCCGAACAGGTGATCGTGCCTAACTGATTATTGCCGATTGTGTGAAATCGTTTAACGAACTTGGTGTGCCCTCATGAAAAGTATATCGCTATACTTTTCCATTTCCGGAACCATTTGCCTAAGCGATCGGCAGCGGTTTGGAGATGAAACGCAAATAACTCGCTCGGAGCGGGCGGCTTGAAGAGCACGTTCCACATACCTGGAAGCGAAATAGGCGGTTTGACAAGAGGGCTCGTATGATGTTCACAAGTCTGTCCGGCACTTTGATGTAATACAACTTGTAAAACAAGCAGTAGTTCCAGACTTTGTTAAATGCCTTTGCGACATCGAAAAATATAGCCCCTGTGCCTAAAGACTAAGGGGGGTCGTGCAAGTTCTCTAATATGTGCTCCGTTAAGCGGTGCTCTTGATGAATACACGAGTGTTCGGGTTGAAGGCCGAGAAGCGTTAAATATGCTAACTAAGAGACACGATGGCGGCCTAGTTAACAATTTCATCACCCTTTTGTTTATACCGTCGAGTACGGATAGGGATAGTTTTTTGAGATTTTTGACTAACTTAGTGATTTCATCGATAGTCACTGGAGGCAGTGGTTTGCTCAATGGTGGTATGGCAGTTCTGCGTCCGAGTTCCGCAACCACCTGCAGCAGGTGGTAGGGATCCGCAGGCACGAGAGACGGAGTGCATTGGCTCTGTAGACTGTCTGCGAGGCATTCGGTTTTTCGCTGTCATCGAAGGCCAGCGAGTTAACGTTCGATCTAATGAGAGGTGGCATGGCTGAAACCGGCTCTGCTTTGAGAGATTGTGCCAACAACCAGAAGGCAGTGTGTGACGGCCAGATTTCTCCAAGCAGAGTGTTCCAGCTATCTTGTCTATATTCAGATAAGCGCTCTTTAACTTCCCTTTGCAGGAGGCACAGTCTGAGTCTCTTATTATCCGTTCAATAGCGGTCGAGCACTTTAGCAGTGCGGTTCTTTTCTCTAATCAGGCGTCGGAGGTCCGCCGGCAGGTTACAGCAACGATCGCTAGACACCGGACCGGCCCGGGTGGATTCCTCGGCGATTGTCTTGAGATGAATCGACAGAGAGTCTATAGCTCGGTACGCTAACACTGGCGAGTCGATAGTGTTAGGTTTTTCGTCTAAGTGCCGGTAGGTCGTGGCCTCGAATTTTGACTCCGAAACGCCAACTCTCCGCCGACTACAGACGTAATGTAAGTGTTAATTTCGGAACACCCAATACAAGATCAACACGGCTGTTTGCCGTAGAAAACGTCATGAGTTCAATAACTTAACCTAACCTTGTTGAATGGGGTCCAACGTTTTTGGTTTGCAGTCGTGGGAGACTCCTTGCCCCTTCTACCATCCTCAACATCGCCAATAATAATTAACCTCATTTAGATATAATTCATTTACGTATCGCGTTTTTAATAGTAGTTTGTAGATTTTTTTATTGAAATTGCTTGTCAAATAAAAAAATGCCAGTCCGTTAAAAAAACCTTCCTGTATTCTTGGAAAACATGATATTAACCTGTGTTCCAACACCACATTGAATAGTGAACTTTAATGTTATCGATATACACCATAAAATTAAAAATCATATTTTTCTCATAAATTGTAAGCGTTGAAGTGGAATAATTAAATTATTCGTTGGAAGTAATATAGCGTACGGATGGCGGAGAATTCATAAAGATGGCAATATGCTGGTATCAATATTGACTGGTTTAAATGCATTATTTGTCAGTTTCGAGGATTTCGCGTCAACTTACTTACGTGTACTTGATGCGTGCGTTATTTACGAGAAACTAATTTATTTTCATTAATTTATATTATTTTCATCAATCAATCTCATCCGGTGAAGTTGAGCAGTTTTGCTGATAAAACACTTTAAATTTAAATTGGAACTATCAGCGCTTGTAGTAAATATTTTGCATGAGTATATTAATATTTTCTGTCATAACATGAACTAAATGCACGAAAATAATAGCTCGATGCTTTTTTGTTTTTCATTTAATTTAATTTTAATAAACTTGGAACATGTTTTTTAAATTTATAATATAAAGGAATAAGTTTGTGTTATAATTGATAAGGTATTATTAAAAATTGGAACTGCATTTCAAAAAAATAAACATAAACAGTAATCAGAACTGATTCGATACAGTTTTATCATTAACACCACGAGCCTTTGTAGTATTTTTAAGATTGACATTTCAAACTTTGGCTCTTCGCTTCGAACTACTTCCAGCCACTACATATACGCAGCCCGAGGCTTAGTTGATTCACTAGTTGAATGCTAAGTCCTGGGTCTAAATTCCAGCCGAGACCAATATTTACGCAACCTCATATCATCGGTTTTCGGGTTAACGTAATATATGTCATATTTGTCTTCGTGTGCCTGACACTGCACCCATGGTTTCCCCCAATTACATGTTACACATGAAGACGGATGTGTAATATATCGTATGAAAATACCCTTAAAAAGGCAATTTTTTTATTGTATAAAGTGCAACGTCCGCCCACAACAAATGCTGTGTCATCCAGAATATTCTGTGTGACGCCACACTGTGCCCGTCACCCTGAGACATCAGTTCTTAAATCTCAAATACCCAGTGATTACGCTAGCTCACAGTGCCCTTCAAACCGAAACACAGTAATGCTTTGACACTATTGCTTCACGGCAGAATAACTGGCCCTGGGGTGGTACCTACCTAGAGGGATTCCTACCACCAGTAATCTAAGTACCAGTAGTATAAGAACAATACTTCGAATCCCCTACGAACTAAACTAAAGACACGTAGGCGATTGGAATTTCAGGAATAGCAATCGAATAACAAGTATGTAGCTAATTTTGTTCGAATACGTTCATACGAATTAGGAATGGACGAATTATCTTCAATGCTAGTTATGTATCGAGTTCAAAAGTTATTTGAGCTGATATAGGTGCATTTATTTAATGAGTGGCTCGCTTTGAAACTGTTAACATCGTAATTAACGGAAGCGAAGTTAAATTGCAACGATAATGAAGACTGGGAACACGTTTTGATGATGTTAATGTAATTTCTCTCTATAAAGGCTGTATCCTAAACTGATACTACAGAGAGTCGTATTCAGGGGACCGGCATCCGGTACGGAAGTGACTGATTAATTGAAGTTTTAAGTGCTATTGCTACAGGCTCTATACGGAAGGAAAATATTGCCATAAATTCTGTATTGTCAGAAATAATAAATATTTTGACAACTTCTGAAATCCTTCAACCAAGACCGGGGCAGCGTAGCTGTTTCTTTGAGAGAGTTGGCTACTGGTGGTAGGATTCCTATGCAGGAATCCACTTTAGGTTAGGTTAGGTACCACCATAGGACCAGGTATTCGGCCGTGAAACGGTAGTGTGCTAACATTACTGTGTTTTAGCCTGAATGGCACTAAAAGCTACTGTAATTACTGAGCATATTAGACTTAAGAACTGATGTCTCAGGGAAACGGGCGCAATGTGGTGCCGCACAGAAATATTCTGTGTGACACAGCATCTGTCCTGAGCAAACGTTGCAATCATCACCAGGTGAACGTCTTGCACGTCCCGTCACTTTATCCAATTGACGCTAAACTTCAATAAACATATATGGGAGCCGCTCCCATATATGCTCCTATGTATCATAAGTATCCGCATGTAGCTGGCATGTTTCGCATGATGAGTGAAGACAACACGTAACTTAGTCACTGGTTATGTACTAATTATTAAATGAACTAATTCTAGTTTACCACTACTCTCTAATTGGTCTATGTAGGTATACCGACCACTCTCTTTCATCTATGTGTGATAATGTTTACAGAGCAAAACTACCAATCAATTACCTTGTGAAATTTTGTACCGCTTGCACGGAGTCAAATTAACATGAGCGCATGTACGTGCTTAATAAATGAGCTCTGCTGAATGATCCACGTGTATAAGTATGTAAATATATTTTTCTACGTAATTATAGCCAAAAGTTGTCCGGCAGAGTAGAACAGCACCTACCTCTTTCTTACCGTGGTGTCGTAAGAGGCGACTAAGTTATTGTACGGACAGCTATTATCCATGCAGATTAACACTATCATATGCGATGCTGCCACTATACTGCTTGTGGGGGTGCACATTTTGACTCATACCAAAATATCGGCGACGGGGTTCTCCACCCGTCACGTCTCGCTTAACGCGGGGGCGAAAGTGGACTACATGTGTAGCCTTTGCCTACCCCTAATATGGGAAAAAGGCGTGACTATATTTTTTTATTGGATAAAATGACGCGCGAAAAGATCTGCTGATGGTCAGTGCAACGTCTGCCCATAACAAATGCTGCGTCACCCAGAACGTATCTGTGTGGCACCACACTGTGCTTGTCACCCTGATACATCAGTTCTTAAGTCTCATATGCACTAGGTATGAGTGCTCCTATGCATTGGAATCCTAATACCAGTGACACTTAGAAATATATTAACAAAATTATGTCGCTACAAAAAATGTTAGTGTAAGGAATTGCTGTTGTTCCATTTGTCCAGATAAAATACTAACTATATCTTTCTATATCTATCTACCGAGATATGAAGCCGGGGCGGATCGCTAGTTATATATAAAAATATAGAATGCTTGACATCGATGAAATAGACTCGATCCCACTTGCCACTAAAATTGTGCTCATATCTCATTCACGATGGTGAAGGAAAACATCATGAAGAAACTGTCACTATTATAAGTAAAAAAAGTCATTGATATGAGAAGTACTCATGTGTTGGAGTAGCTTTGCGAACTCTTTTCGGTTCCAGAATCTTTCATAAAATAAGAGGACGGCACTTTATGTACTTACCACGAACAATGATAGATTTAAGCCCATGCGATATTTAAGGGTGAATAAAAACAATTTTGAAAACCAGGAGTTGGGCAGCATCATCTTCCTGGAAAATCTGTATAAATGAACTGTGGTTGCCAACCCGCCTGCCGAGCTCGGCAACTATGGCAAAATCCCTACAAATTGAGAGCTACAAACTTTTGTGGCCATCCAAAGGGGAGGCCTATGTTCAGCGGTGGACTCGTGATAGGCTGAAACGACGAAAAACAATTACCGTCAGCCCCTTTTTTGTCTTTTTGGTTTTCACTGCAGTTTTATTTTCTAAAGGGCACTGATACGCTATATCACAACGTTCCCGGAGCAAAATTTAATCAGCTTCTGCGCTAGAAATTCTTCATGCCCAAAGTGGTATACTGGTGGTAGGATTCCTATGCTGAAATCCGTCTAGGTAGGTACCACCCCAGGGTCAGTTATTCTTCCGTGAAGCAATAGTGTGCAAGCACTACTGTGTTTGGATTTGAAGGGCGCTGTTAGCTAGCGTAATCACTGGGCATTTGAGACTTAAGAACTGATGTCTCAAGGTGACGGGCGCAGTGTGGTGCCACACAGAAATGTTCTGGGTGACACAGCATTTGTTGTGGGTGGACGTAGCACTTACCATCAGGTGAACGTTTTGCTCATTTCGTCACTTAATACAATAAAAAAAAAATCATACTGAGTCGGATATCTGTTCCAATGCTGCAATGATATATAAATTGTAATTCGTTTATTGTCTTTTATATTTTTCTTAACAAAGTGAAGAAACGAGTAAAACGTTGACCTGATGGTCACAAATTCTGTGTCAGAACATTTCTGTGTCACTACAATTAGAACTATATATTTTTCCGTGATCCGTCAAAATCCGTTGAGCGGTTGAACCGTGATATGGTAACAAACAGGCACAGAGTTTTATATCATTACTATGAATGTTTATAGTGTCGTGGAAGACAAAACTGTACAAGATATGTTATACTTCTATAAACCATGAAATATCCGGCACAGTCGATACCTTCCGTCATATTCGGAAGTTGTAGCTGTTGTCGAAAATCGGCCAGGGGAACATCATCATCGTATCATAAAATATGTGCTTATAAGTTGTTAAAACCAGTGACACTCGGAAATATATTAACAAAACTAAAGTTTAGTGGCTTGGAGATTCCCTGTAAACAATATTTGATGTTGTGGTAGCAAAATAAAACGACCGCTCTCGATCGCAAAGGGAGCCGCGCACCTCGGTGATGGCTAAGCCGCATGAAGCCGGGCGGCGGCGCGGTGTTTGCGAGACACCGCGGCCGCTGTATTTTTGGTAGAGCTTTTCAAAGTTTTTAAAACGAAAAAAATATGTACAAACTACAATTCAATTGTTGCTAGCTTACAAAAAATAAAATGTGTAGTTAGGTAATTAACACACTAAGCGTAGGGTTGTTTGCTCACACCGCGGCAGTTTTCTTACTTTAAGCATTTTTATATCCGTCGTAACTTCTAAAGTCGAAACGATAGGTCCGATTTAAATTTTTAAAACGAAAAAAATATGTACAAACTACAATTCAATTGTTGCTAGCTTACAAAAAATAAAATGTGTAGTTAGGTAATTAACACACTAAGCGTAGGGTTGTTTGCTCACACCGCGGCAGTTTTCTTACTTTAAGCATTTTTATATCCGTCGTAACTTCTAAAGTCGAAACGATAGGTCCGATTTAAATAATTTAAAAAGGAATTTAAAATTACATAATCAATCTTGACTATGAAACTAAATAGATTATTATATATTATTTAACTAAATAAATAGGATAAGGATTAATAGCATGATACGAATGTCATCATCTTTCGATTCTATCCGTGTAAACAAAAAACGGTTATTGTGACTTAACTATAATACTTTTTTGTGAGTAATGATGAGTACTCAGAAAATGTAGTACATTACTTTATATATCATCAATAGTTGTGGCAGCGCACGGCAAAAAATTAATTTTATTAGTAAATTTTGAATACCTTGACTTACATTATATCAATTTTCGTAGGGATTTCATTTCTTTTTAAATTAAATACGGCTCATTTTAGTTCCTGATAATGTAGCTGTCTATAGGTGAAAGAATTTTTAAAATCGGTTCAGTGGTTTTTTAGTTTATTCATTACTAGCGATCCGCCTCGGCTTCGCACGGGTAGATAGATATTAGAAAGATAAATTAGTACTTTATTTAGACAATTAGAACAACCGCAATTCCTTACACTAACATTTTTTGTAGCGACTACTCTCATCGGCGGCTCTGCAGCTAGTTAGATAAGATTACGATATTTTACCAAAATAATATTTTATTTATGGGAAGATAAGCCATGAAATATAGCCAATATTTGATGTCGTGGTAGCAAAATAAGACGGCTGCTCTCGACCGCTGAGCAAAGGGAGCCGCGGTCCTCGATGATGCCCAAGTAGCATGAAGCCGGGCGACGGCGCGGCGTTCGAGAGTCACCGCGGCCGCTGTATTTTTTATAAAGCGATACAAACTTTTTAATAAATATATATATATATATAATTAAAAACAAAAACCACTATTCAATTGTTTCTAGTTTACAAAAAAGAATATGAGTAGGTAAGTCATTAATAGACCTTAACCAGTTGCACTCGACGCTCGACGCCTGACGGTCGCATAGCGCCCCGCTACGACCCGCTCTGGCAATCCGATCGAAGCGTGCAGCTACCTGCGCTCTGACCCTTCCGGGAAATAGTCAACGCGACTTTCGTTGCATTGCACTATTTTTCTGAATTGTTTCCAACGTCATTTACGAATCCACTTACTGTGGTTACTCTAGCGGATACCTAACGGTGATAACGACACTAGAGTAGGCTAGCTCCGTACGCCCGCGGTTCCCCATCTGGGAAACGCGCAATCGGAAGAAACCCACAGAAATTGGCCTTGGGTAGTGCCCTAGTCAATGTGGGTTTATTCGACTGACTTTTAAAGTCCACGCGTAGTCATAATTAGTTTTAAGCACACACCCGAGTGTGCAAAATAAGATTCACACAAGGACGCACTAGGGCTACACACCTAGGCATTCATCCTCCCTGCCTATACCCGGCAGGGAGGGAAATTAGGCCACACACCCCGGCATCCCACCGGCGGCCACTTCCCAGTAGGAATTAGAGATAGGATTAGGTTGAAAGAAATTAGGAAAAAAAAATAAAAAAAAAGATGGACAGCTGTGCGTTAGCATATACGTTGCGCGCGATACAGGAGACACAGCCGGAATTATTCCACCGACCTGTACGGGTTTCGCCTCAGCATGTGAGGCGCTATCTAGGCCCCCATCTAGGGCCTTGTCCTCGGGCTCCGAAATGGAGTTCGATTCTCCCTCGGCACCCGAGGACCCCCGCGACACCGGCCGCGACACCGGCGACGACATTGGTTTTCTGCAAGTGCAGAAATCAAAAAAGAATCGCAAGAAGCACGCCTCACCGACGCCCGATAGCCACGCCAAGGCTGCCAAAGCCAGTGATAGCACGCCTATCCCGCAACCGCAGGTCGCCCCTGTGGCCTCCCAAGAGACCCTCGCTGCTTCACAGCAGGCCCCCGCTGCCCCGCGCAATCCCTCGCAGTTCGCTGCACACTCTCGGCGGCCACCGCCTATATACCGGCACCTTCACAGGTCGCACCAGTCGCTCCCGTCGCAAGCCGACCGGTCGCAGAGAGCGATCTAGACCTCGGCTGTCGCTTCGCCACCGCTTTCAACGGTGCCGACATTACAGCCCTCGCCACGGCTCTACAACAATAATCCTAATGAGAGGATCGCCGCGGCGGTGCGGTACCAAAGCGTCATAAACGCTATAGTCAATTTTAGGGCATAAAAATGACTCACAACGGCAGAGAGAAACCGCGCTCCCTAAACGTAGCGTTTTTTAACGCTAACGGCTTAAAAAACCAGCGCGACGAAATCTTCAATTTCGTTCGCGATCACCAAGTCGACGTACTACTCGTGCAAGAGACTTTTTTGAAACCACACACTCGCGATCCCAAAATCGCAAATTACAACATCATTCGGAACGATAGAGTTACCGCTGCGAAAGGCGGCACTCTTATCTACTACAAAAAGTCCTTGCACTGCGTACCAGTCGCACACCGCCGCACACCGCCACTCAGCCATCTTGAAGCATCGGTCTGTCAGCTAGCCATGACCGGCCACTCCCCCATTACTATCGCGTCTGTCTACTTACCATGTAGAAATGACGCCAAAATCACACGCAGCGACTTCGAAGCACTTCTCTCCCTCGGGAGCTCAACTATCCTTGCCGGTGACTTTAATAGCAAGCACACCCTGTGGAACTCAATAACAACCAACCCGCGTGGGGTGGCCCTGACCTCGCTAGTCAAACTCCTCGACTTCGACGTCCTGGCGCCTACAATACCGACCCACTTCCCGCATACACTGGGACACACGCCGGATGTGCTTGACATAGCCATCCTTAACAACATAAATCTCGCCATCCGCGATATAGAGGTGATCCACGAACTAACATCTGATCACCGCCCCGTTCTACTTCGGCTAGGACCTTCCGTCCAAGCCTCACTACCCACAAAAACCGTAGTCGACTGGCAAAAGCTAGCCGAAAAACTTGAGCAGACTTCTCCGCACTTTGATGCGATTCCATCCACCATAAATTCAGTCGGTGACACGAACCTTGCGGCTCATCCAAACTGTCGTCGAGGATTCCTCGAGACAGGTCCCAGTGGCGGACGACCACCGCTGGGTCCTGCCTAACGACATTAGAGACCTAATGAGGCGCAAAAACGCAGCCACTCGCGCTCACGACTTATATCCTACCGTCAGTAATAGAACAACTCTACGCACCCTACAACGTGAGGTTCGAACACATATGCAGGAGGTCAGAAACGTTCGGTGGGATAATAGTCTCATTAACATCGAACCGTCTCACCTCGCCTTCTGGCGACTTCCAAAATCACTAAAAGGAGGCACCTCCCGTTCAATGCCCCCCCTTTAGTACGACCCAACCAACCGCCTGCCTTCCTAGACGAAGAAAAGGCAGAATGTCTAGCTGACAGTCTAAAAACTCAATGCTCCCCAAGCACCTTACCGGTCGACTCCGCCCACGTCGCGTTAGTCGACAGCGAGGTCGATCAGAAGGCTTCTCAACCGCTCCGCGATTCCATACCGCCGGTTAACAGCACCGAAGTAGAGTCTATTATTAAAAACCTCCGCCCGAGGAAATCTCCCGGTCCCGATGGTATCACTAGCAAAGTAGTTAAGCTCCTGCCTACTACCATCATTCAGCTATTGGTATTAATCTACAACGCAGCTCTAGCCAGCGCAATCTTTCCGAACATCTGGAAAGAGGCAGAGGTCGTAGGGATTCTAAAGCCCTCTAAACACCCGTCCGATCCCACCGCATATCGGCCTATAAGCCTCCTCAAGGCTCTAGGCAAGATATACGAACGCCTACTACTCGCCCGCTTAAGAGACTTCATGCAGTCTCGAGGGATCCCCATCCACGAGCAGTTTGGATTCCGAGCCAAACACTCATGTACCCAGCAGGTGCACCGCATAACGGAGCACATTCAATCCCGCTTCATACGCGGGCTTCATACTGGAGCGCTCTTCTTCGACGTGGCGAAAGCGTTCGACAAGGTCTGGCACAACGGGCTTGTATACAAGTTATACGGACTCGGTGTGCCAGATCGCCTGTACTCATCATACGAGATTTCTTACGCAGTCGAACCTTTCGCTACCGCGTCGAGGGGGTGCGATCCGAACCACATCCCATACTAGCCGGCGTACCACAAGGCTCAGTCCTAGGTCCCGTGCTCTACACCCTTTTCACGAACGACATACCGCACACCAGCGGCATCGAACTCGCCCTCTTCGCAGACGATACCTGCCTCTATGTGTCTGGGCGTAATCCAGACACTGATCTCTAAACGCCTCCAATCCGTAGCCCGAACCCTCGGGAACTGGTTTCGGAAATGGAGGATCGAGGTCAATCCCCATCAAAAGTGCAGCCATGTACTTCTCGCGGCGCTTAACGCCGCGCCTCTCCACCATAGAGTTATTCGATCGTCCAATCCCCTGGGAAAAGACAGTCAAATACTTAGGCGTCCTATTAGACTCGAGACTCAGCTTCGGTCCACATATTAACCGAGTAAGGAACCGAGCGGCGTTCGTCCTCGGCCGATTACATCCGTTACTAAATAAAAGGAGCAAAATGTCCCTACGTAATAAAATTACACTTTACAAAGCCTGTATTCGGCCAATTATGACATACGCAAGCCCCGTATTTGCGCATGCCTCCCCGCGTCAAATTCACCGACTTCAGGTAATACAAAATCGATTCATGCGTAAAGCCACGGGAGTACCGTGGTTCGTGCGTAATGCTAACCTTCATATCGATTTAGGGCTTCCTACCATAGCCCAATATCTAAAGTTGGCTTCTTGCCGATACTTCGACTCTGCTGCCACGCACCCCAACCCACTGGTTGTAAGTGCCGCCACATACAACCCCCTCGCGATACACCAAAACTCGACCCGCGGAAAAAGGAGACCGAGGCACGTCCTCGAGGACCCTGACGACGCCACCACTAGGGCCCAAGCGCTCTACTCATCACTACGCAATCACACAACATCACCATCATACCGCCCCCGCCGTCGGCGAGGGCGTATCAGACAAAGTTATTCGTGATACCGCCGCATCTCAGGTCGGTTCTCCCCTAGCAGTAGTATCATAAACAGAAGCGTCGCTGGAGTTTCTTGCGCCATTTCTTCTCCAGCGGAAACGCATTCCGAATTGGTGGTAAAGTTATCTAATAATAATCATGATAATAGTAATAATAGTAGTAGTACCCTCGAGTCGGAGTCGGTTACTCACGCGAACAGGATGACGGTCCAAGCCGAGGTCCCCTCTTGGGGCCCCTGCGCCAGTCATCCATAAATAAAGGTTTCGGCTAAGCGCCCTCAGCGCTATGCCACCTTTCAATCCGGCGAAGCTGTAAAAGCCTTCGGGTTCACAGTGATCATCAGTCCTAAAAAAAAGCTCTCGTTCGTCACACCGACTGATTTTTTAAAATAATCTGTTAAAACTTCCAACGTTATTACAATACATTTTACTGGTGGCTTCGAACTAGACGTTCGAAGTTAGATTAAGTAGGTAACAGGGCACACGGACACAGGCCAAGGCACTAGGGCACAGGACACGGCAGGGTTAGTGATTCTGTCGTGAAACAGTAGCGTGCAAACGTTGCTGTTTCGGTCTGAAGAGCACTTGTGAGACAGCTTGTGTATATTTTGGTTTATATCTGTTCGGACATTCATACGCAGAAATAAAAAAAAAATCTCTTTTCTTTAAGTAAACGTATGACAGAAATAGAAACACACCTATTTCATTATCTGTATCGAGTGTAACATAAAAGAGACTGTAAAATGTTCCACAAAGACAAAGCATAATTTTCGTAGCTACCGTGAAGTTTCATTTCATACAATAAATTATTCGTCAACAAAATTGCGAACAGTGTCGTCGCAAAATAAATTCAATTACTATCACTTTTTATCCCGTGCTCTTTTAATATTAAAATGAAAATGTCTAAAAATGAAATAAATTTATTATAAAATGTTAAAAAAATAAAAGCTATTGTAAATTTAAGCCGTAGTTGTTTATTGTCCAAGAAATACTTAAAAGGGCGAAAATATATTATTGAAAGCTAACAAGAAATTAAAAAAAAACATTGTCTTTTTTTAGGCGAGACAGTTTCGCTGGAATATAAAATGACATTATTGTAATCTGTCATTGAACATCAACGATTCTCAGGGATCAGACCCGCTTTTCTTTTAGAGGGGGGCCTTGTCCAAACCATTAAATTTAACTAAAACAAGCAAAAAAAGTAAGAACGTTATCTAGAAAGAAATCTTATAAATAATATTGTCAGCCTTTATATTAAAGCGACTATTTGAGTTAAACTATGAGTGACTAATTAAGTTAAATATAATAATAAATATAATAATATAAATAGTGAATAATGTTGGGTAAATCGAGATATTCATATCCTAGACTACTTGCGAGTAAATTTTATGTACTAGGGTGGCGCCATCAGATTATCTATTCTTGAAAAATATATCGATAAAAATAAAAAAAAATTTTCAATAAAAACGACCTTTAAGTATTTTAAATTAAATTTTTAAATTAAAGAATTATATATTTTAATTAAGAAGTTCAGCTACATTTTCATAAAAATAGTAAATTTTAAGAAAATTTCAGTATATAAGTTTTCAATTAGCACGAGTTGTCCGACGTTTAGTTGGAACGTAACCGCGATAATGAATTTCAAACGTCAAATGACGAGTTAGTAAAATGTATTCTGCTCGACAAAAAAGCTTGTGGATAGTGCAAACATTATTTACCATTGAAATTGTCGATGTTGGGTTAATTAATGAGTGATGTGCAGGATAATTAATTAAATAAAATTAAAATATGTCAATATTTTATTTCATTTTATTCGTCAGTATCACCGTGAGTAACAGACGTGATGCCAAAGTTTATTTAAAAGGGCTTCGTTATACTGTTTGTAGTCCTATCATTTTTATTTAGTTATGAATGCCGTAAATTTTCTTTCATATGTCCCTCTACATATAAGACACGGCTCACACATTATTCGTTTCGCGAGAACGTTAAGCCAACAAAATCTTCAATTAGGCAATTATGAGTGTTTCGTTTTTCCATTCGTCTTAATTATTCAAGATTGTCATTTTTCATATTTTGAGTAAGGTACCTTTATCTCGCAAAGAATAGAGATTTTTGAGATACTTGTAACAAGCTAAGAACAGACAGTGTGACAGAGATATGTATTTAAAACGTTTATGAAAAAAATAACAGCCGAGCAGATAGGCATCCGGCAGAGCAGAATAGCACCTACCTCTTACCTACCGAGGTGTCGTAAGAGGCGACTAAGGTATTGTACGGACAGCCTTTATTCGTGTAGATTAACACAATAATATGCAATGCACTATACTGCCCATGGGAACGCAACGAAGAGTTAGTTTCTTTTTACTCGTACCAAAATTGCAGTGACGTGGTTCGCCACCAGGCACTTCTCGTTTCCCGCGGGGGCGAAAAGTGGGCTATATAAATACCCTCTGCCTGACCCTTATAAGGAAGAAAAGCGTGATTATGTGTGTGTGCCTAAAATTATATTTAGCTCTATTAAGTCTTTAGAATATCCAGGAAAAAAATGTAGTACACCTAAAACTTCGATAGAGACGGAAAGAGTAAAGCAACGCATGAGGAAATTGTGAAGTTTCACACAGCAGTGTTGCCACCCTAGTTATTAAAAAAAAGTTGAATCTTAGCTGGCAAAACTAGGCTATTAATTCGAACGATTTTTACTTATTCGTCGTGAAAGCATACTCGCTATGAAAAAAAAAAAATCGTTGCAGGTTACGTTAAGCCTAAGGTAATACGCATACACGGTTATAAATCTGTCTTATTATTATAAAAATATTGTATGTCATCATCATCATCATCATTCTGGCCTATCACAAGTCCATTGCTGAACATAGGGCGCACGCATAGATTGCCACAAAACTCGACGCAAAACCACCAGCATCCATCGACTTCCCGCAAAACCGCGCAGATCATCCGTACGTAGTTGCCACTTGAGAGCTCTTTTCCCCCATCGGTTATCAGTTCTACGAGCTATATGACCGCCCCTTGCCACTTCATTATACTAATCCTTTTGGCTATGTCATTTACTCTGGTTCTGTTGCGGATATCATTGTTACGGATCTCGCAGAGAAACACCGAGCATGTCTTTTTCCATTGCTCGCTGAGCGACTATAAGCTTCCACACGCGGACTGCAGGGAAGATAATATAAGATAATGACTATGTCAAAGGTGAGTGAAGTATTTCCAGTCCGGTAGCTTGAAGATATCTTCCTTCTATTTCACATTCATCTTCCTTCCTACGCAGCGGTAAAGAGTTTCGGGAATATAACATAGCCCTGTCTTACACCTTTCAGCAATTGGATCGATTTCTTACTCTGGTTCTGTACTCAGATGGACATCACAGCTTTAATGCCATTGCAGCTTTTCGAAGTACCGACAGTCAATCCGGTAAAGCTGAAGTGACTATAGCACGCTCAAGTTTTAACGAATTTATAGACTGCTTAAGAAGACTACCACCCCATCTCATCCCGTGGGTGCCGTAAAAGTCGACGGAGGAAAAATAAAAACCAGGTGATGGGCAGCAGCGTCTTCCTGGCACAAGTGAATAAATAAACTCCGGTTTTAACCCGCCTACCAAGCGCGTTGACTGTCTATAGCAAAATCCTGCCAAAATGAGAGCTACAATCTTTTGTAGCAATCTATGGGGGAAGCTTATGTTCAGCAGTGGACTAGTGATAGGCTGAAATGGTTCTACAGCAGTAAATATATACGTATAATATGATATCAGCAATTACCGCATATGAGTGGACACGATCTATGTTCGATGCACTGAGCTCGAACAAATAATTGTGCTTATATCGTAAAATAGACCTCATCGCTTTCAGACGGGCGCGACAAGAAACTTTTCAAATGCCTCACGATTGTGGTCCACTCATGCATTCTGAGCGCTAAAGTATTAACCAGTTTGACATGACCTCTGTTGAGCATTATAATGCACGGGTAACACATGTCACGAAGTTTTGCAGCTATTAGGGACAAATTTGCGGCAACTTACGGTGCTAGATATTTCTCTGAGTTAAGCGGTTCAACTTGATTTAATATTAAATTCGAAAATGCTTTCTACGATGCACTATCATATTATCATTTTTTCCTGAAGAACAATGTTGGTCATGATTTTAAATACTCGTAGATAAATGATTACAATTGGTGATAGGAGGTAATCCGTCTGGTAGATAGAGATATACATATACTCGTAAATCCGTCCGTCCGCAGTGCTAGTTATTCTGCCGTCTAGAAGTAGTGAGGAAACATTACTGTGTTTCGATCTAAAAGGTTGATAGCGCAATGTGGTATCATACAGAAATGTTCTTCGTGAAGGGGCAGACTTTGCATTTACAATCAGGTGTACGATTTGCTCTTATGGTCACTTCTTTCCATAAAAAAATTAGCCAGATATGTTCCCGTGCAGAGCAGTCTCTCTACCCTTCCTTTCCTTACCAATCCTTTGTCTTTATTTCTCTCTGTCGAATACTGGTATGGTAGGGGTATAGGTATTCATTGGGTAAGGCTTTGACAACATATAGAATATCCGAATCGCACGACATATAGAATAGTGGTTAGCGTACCTGACTTCTGCGCCACCGGTCCTGGGTTCGATTCCCAGGAGGCAGCATTTGTGCAAAAACACAAATTGTTGCTTTTCGGGTCTGGTTGTGTTGTGCATATGAAATGTATGTTTGTAAAACGCACCCACGATACAGGAGAAAATCCTACTGTGGAGCTTCGTTTTTTAAAAAAACTAGGATAGAACGGAACATAATCGAGTTAGTGAATGAACAAGCATATGCTTAGTTTTCAATGGCAGGATTTTTTTGAAACGATAAAGGGAACGCAGGTTGGCTATTACTTTACGGCTGATCACAGAAACCTGAATTACCCAATTCAATGTAGGCTAGGGTGTAGTAATTTATATCGTGTAAAAAAAGGAAGCGTTAAATATAGCGTTATTTAATATCGTATTGCATTTTAAATGTCACGTGACACGCATCAAAAGCAGTCCTTCATCTTGCGCAGAGGCCAAGCGATTGCCTTCTGTAATGTGTCGCGTGTTAGATTCCTGCGTGGGACAAATATTTTGCCTACACTTAATAGTTCCGGGTATGAGTGTGTATATCAAATTTATGTCCATGAAACTCACGCACGATAAACACGGTAGGAGATCGTTTAAAAAAACAATAAACATAAAAGTTTTTGCTATTTAGAACAGAGAGACTGTAATTTTTTACTGGTGGTAGGATTCCTATGCAGGAATCCGTCTAGGTAGGTATCACCCCACGGCCAGTTATTCTGCCGTGAAACTGTAGTGTTTCGGTATGAAGGGCACTGTGAGCTAGCGTAATCACTGGGCATATGAGACTTAGGAGATGATGTCTCAGGGTGATGGGCGCAGTGTGTTGTCACACAGAAATTTTCTGGGTTACACAGCATTTGTTATGGGCAGACGTTGCACTTACCACCAGGTGAACGTTTTGCTCGTTTCATCACTTTATCCAGTAAAAATAAATTCTATTCAATACGTAACTTTTTTTTTAAATACTAGAAATGCTGTTAACATTACTAATAGTTCTGTTAAACACTCCATCGAAGCTTAAAAGCTTGTGCTAGGAGATGGTCCACGAACATAGTCGAACGGCTGGCTCGATCTTGCGACGCCATGTGTCGTAGTCCGTACCGTAAACCATTAGGCTGTTGCCGTTTATATCTTTAACTAGCTATGCCCCGCGGTTTCACCCGCGTAAAAAAGCCGACCCCGTTCGATGAGATACATATAGACTTCCCTATTTGAATCGGAATTTGGGGGTTTTAATTTTTTTTACATACACAAACACTCGCTATAATATCAGCCACCTGTCAGTGAAAGTCCCGTCAAAACCATTCCAGCCGTTTCAGAGATTAGCCGGAACAAATAGACAGACAGACGAAAATACAAACAAATTAAAAATGATTTTTTTTATAAGTACCGTGTACACACGCATTGAGCAATAAACTTCTCTTTCTTTCTTCTTTCTTCTTCAAAAAGCTGTTATTTTGTTATTACAAACAGACACTTGAATACTATTTGTATAGATTTGTGGGTTGTGGAATTTGTTGCTGACTGATAGGTGAGACACTGGTATTATATACCGGTAGCCTAGTGGTCAGAGTACGAGACTTCTAAGCCGCGGGTCCTGGGTTCGAATCCCTGCCGGAGCCAACATTTGTGCTAAAACATAAATTGTTGGTTTTCGGGTCTGGTTGTGTTGTGATTGTCCCCGTGTTTCTGACACTGCATCCTAGCCTACCTCCGATCTCATCGCATCAGCGTTACATCGGGCGCGGGTAGGTTGGGACGAGTGAGTGCCTCTGCATTTGCGCGTACACTTGTGGCACTATAATATCTCCTGCGTAGTTGATGGCTCCCGACAGTAGACGGAAGTTGTCGCCGTGGGCGAAATCGGCTAGGAGAATATCATACCGGTGCCAAATCCTATAGACTGGATGCAGCACAATCAGTGCGATTAGATACACTATGCTTATCAGCTTGCATTTACCACGAGGTCTCATTTTGGAGGGATATTGCCATAGTTGCTACGCTTGGCCGGCGGGTTGGCAACCGCATTTTATTTATTAAGATGTTCCAGGAAGATGTTCTTGCCCATCTCCTAGTTTTCATTTCCCCTCTGTCGACTTTTACGAAACCCACGGGACGAGATAGGGTGGTAGATTCTCCTAAGCCGCCATCACACGGCTACGAACCAATAGGTTAGTATGAGCAAATCCTTAACGAATGTATGCCACTTTTTGGTACTTATTTGGAAAGGTTTATTTATAGAAACGATGTCTCACCTTATAATTTCTCCTGTATCGTTGGTTCGTTTTAGAGACATAAATTACCTATGTACAAACCTAGAACTATCTGTTAGCCATACAAATATCTATTCCGTGCGGGAATCGAATCCGCGACCGGTAACGCAAATACTTCAACAACCACACCAGTTGAGCCGTCCAGCTATTCCCAGTAGTATAGTTGAAAAGCCTATTGATGATACAACCACTTTTAGAATTTATGTTTGTTCCTTAATTTTTCTGTAATATAATATAAAGTCATAAATTCTGTTTTAAGTCCTTTATACCCTTGATCACCGTGTCCCAGCAAAATTCTGATAGCTTTTGTTAACATTACATAAATTATTTGAACCAAGACATCAAAAGATTTTAGACAATGCGTTACGGTTTTTTTATTAGTAAATTTTTATTTTGTATATATTTGTATAAAGTCGAGCTAAACATTCACCTCATGGTAAGTGACCGTGTTCCAGGGCAATGTCCGTGTTCCAGGGCGGCTCCGTGTTCCAGGGCGGTTCTCACCGCCCAGAGTTACCGACATACAAGTCGACAGTCCGAATGTAGGCCCGCAGCCTCCCTCGGACGGTCATTAGACGACTTAAAATCATATTGAGATATTCTAAATCGCTTTCGCGTGCTTGCGCGCAGCGAACGCGATACAGTCTGAATTTCGAGGTTTTTGTAGGAGTTTATTTATTTATTTATGTTTGGGTCAAACCAAACCTGGCACGCGGGCCCCTAGCCCGTGAGCACAGTATCCGATGAAGCTGTAAAAGCCAAAAAAGGCTAACAGCAATTACATCACCGAAATTATATGGTAAGTGCAACGTCTGCCCATAACAAATGCTGTGTCACCCAGAAAACCATCAGTTTAGTGGTTACACTAGCTGTCAGTGCCCTTCAGACCGAAACACAGTAATGTTTGCACACTACTGCTTCTATATATGTATCTACGTTAGATTTTATATGTTATTACGACCAACGATTTGCTCCTTAAAAAAGCGTCTGCATTTTTAAAGTTCAAATTACACTAATATTTAATTTTTTTTTATGAAATTAATGTTTCTGTTTCCTAGAGAGTTTTCAGTCCCTTATAGCACTGCTTTTACACTGTTGTGATTTTTTCGCCACAAAAATCATTATTTTGGCCCACTGTTGTTCACAACTGGGCATAGAGCTTAACAAACATTTACTCATATATGGTAATTGTTTGATGTGATGACTTTTGTGGGAAGTCGATGGATGCAGTTGGCTCAGGACTGTGTTTTGTGGAGCTCTATGGCGGAGCCGTATGTCCAGCAGTGGGCTTTTGATGGTTGAAATAACGAAAGAAATGACTAGACGAGCAAGTCGTTCCCCTGATGATAAATGCTATGCCGCCGGAAACTGTCGCGGTGTCGCTCGGCCAGTTATTCTGCCATGAAGCCGTAGTGTGCAAACATTGCTGTGTTTCGGTTTGAAGGGCAATAGTGTAATCGCTAGGCATATAAGACATAAGAACTGAAGTCTCTGGCGGACCGGCACAGTGTGCGCAGAAATATTCTGGGTAACACAGCATTGCTATGGGCGGACGTTGCACTTACAATCAGGCGAACGTTTTGCTCGTCTAGTTCGAAAGGGTCCAATAAAAAAAATGAAATCCCATATGTGTAACTGACGATCGCGTGGCCTAGTGGTCAGAGTAACTGACTACTGCGTCACGGGTCCCTAAGTTTTAATACCAGCCGGAGCCAATATTTGTGCAAAACCTCAAATTGTTGGTTTTCGGGTCTGGTTGTGTCGTGCATGTGGAATTCACGTTTGTATGACGTACCACGATACAAGAGAAACCTTAGTTCGCGGCATCGTTTTTTCAAGAAGATAACGATAATAAAGAAGATAAATAAACTATTAGTTCGATGTGCAAGCATGGCTTGACGGCAGGATAAAATACTTCGTTGGTATAATACTGTCGTTAGTAATGTCGTCGTTGTTTCAGCCTATCACAAGTTCACTGCTAAACACAGGCCTCCCCATAGATAGTCACAAAAGTTTGTAGCTCTCATTTTGGCGTGGCAACTACCGGAAATGCCGTAATTGCCACGCTTGGCAGGCGGGTTGGCAACCGCAGTTTCAGATGTCCCAAGCAGATGCTGCTGCTCATCTCCTGGTTTTCATTTTCCCTCTGTCGATTTTTACGACACCCACGGGATGTGATGGGGTGCCAGATTCTCTTATGCCGCAACCACACGGTCGCTAGTATTGATATGGATATAGTTGCATCGTTTGAATGGAATAAATTGCTATGCTTTATTCGAGAAGTTTCTGTCTATCCTCGATTCATGTTGACTCTGTTGACAATGATCACCACTGGGTGATTCTTGTCTGTCGACAAGAATCACCCAGTGGTTCTGTTGAGTCAAAGTGGCGTATTCTCCTACGTCGTCTTACACGATGTACGTTTTATTAGACAGTTAAGTCATTAAGTTATTTAGAACATAATAAAGATTCACGCGGGTTGTTATGCGACGTTATAGTGCTACAAGTATTCGAAAAATTAGAGAAGCACTCAGTCGTTTTCACTTTATCGAACCCGATGTTACTCATATGAAGGATCATGCAGTTACAATACACCCGCACCTGAAAAAAAATATTTTAAATTTCTCGCAAATAGCGAGAGTTCTCCAGAGCGGTGGTTGCTAAATGGCGTACGAGTAAAGTATTGAAGTACCCTCTAATGCAACATCATTACCAACCCATATTTATTTGAGATGTGTCAACTCGATTTACTAACTCGAGTTAACTCGAGTTGGGCTTAGCTCGAATCAACTCGAGTTGAATTCTCTCTAACTCGAATTGGGATTGGCGCTGTAAATAAATACCTCCTGTAAATAATCAAAGCGTGTACGCGATTGACGCTTTCTCATTCTAACGTTTTGTTCGTTGTGTGCGAGCTTGTGGCGCGAAGTTTACCGGTGGCACTGTGCACCTAACAGCGCATTGTGGCGATGGGCTCACCACCTATCACACCGAGTGCATTATATTGTTTTGATGAAACGTGGATTGTGGAAATCATCTGTTTTGCAGTGAGTGCCCAGTCTCTGACTACCCCTTGTGGAATAAAGTCGTGATCTTATGTATGTATGTATAGGTTCCTATTTACCTAAATCATAGAGACTGATATTATTTTGTGAAGACGGCTGTGTGTATTTTGTTATTAATAAATATGCATACTTACATTATGTTAAACAGATTTAAAGAAAAAATTTTTTTAATTTTATATCTACCTATTTTAAGCAAGAGCCGTGGTAGCTCAGGGGCTAGGCGCTCGCTTTTAATTTCATAGTACGCGAGTGACCTGGGTTCGATTCCCGGTGCCGGCACCACTAAAATTGTTAATTGCAATTTTAAGTGCTAACTTACCACGTGCTCGGCGGTGAAGGAAAACATCGTGAGGAAACCTGCATGTCTGAGAAATTAAAAATATTTCGAAGACATGTGAAGTCCGCCAACCCGCATTGGAGCAGCGTGGCGGATTCTTCCTAGCTCCATAACCCTCTCAGAAATGAGAGGAGGCCTGTGCTCAGTAGTGGGACATTTATAGGCTGAAACTTTTTCTTTTTTAAGCAATTATAATTGACCCAATACATATTTATTACGAATCTGTTCCAACTTTTATAATATTGTTGCGAAGCTGAGTCATTAAAATGATAAAAACATAAAAAAAAGTACTCAGTTTCATCCAGTTAACTCGGGTTACGTAACTCGAGGTAAGTTCGAGTTACATTAATTTTAACTCGAGTTAAATCGAGTCGAGTTTATCCCGAGTTGGCATAACTCTAATTTATTTTATCACGGGAGATAGACCTCTTCAAAAGGTCCAGGAGGATTTGCTATAAGCAGGCAAGCTATGTATGCATCGGTTATTCTTCCGGTATTGAAGATGTTAATGTGATAATATAGAAATATAATGTATAAATAAAGGTGTTCACTTACCGTCAGGTGAGCTACTTGCTTGTTTGGGGGCAAATCTTGTATAAAAAACAACTTTTTTTATATAAGATTTGGGTACATAAACATAGAGTACTAAATAATGCTTAAGCAACATAAGGCCTAACATTTGCTAGCCTAGCAAATAAAGTCCTCCGTGTAGCACATGTTGCAGGGCTATAAATAATTGCGCAAGAACTCGCTTTCTCTCGGCCTATAAACGAAAAACGTACGAGGCAGGGATTCCAAAGTTTTGTCGAATATAAATCCCATGCAGCTTCCGAGCATCGATTTTTGTTTATTGAACGACAAACAGATTATCAGTCGGTTAACTATAATATGCATAAGTATACGTTAAAGGCTTAGACCAGATTGTTATCCAATAATAAGTTGTTACACTGGCATTAATAAAAAATTCTGTATGAATTATGGTTCAGAGAACCAGTGCAGTAACAGATAATAAATCTACACAAATCACGTGCAAGTGCTTTGTGTAGATTTATTATATCATAATGAATGATTGTATAATTTATAAATTACATGTAATATGGCATTGAATAAACATACTTAAGAATTTTACAGTGCTTTTATGAGTTAAATCTAAGTCCTAATTTTTGTTATTGTGTAGATTTTCACCTTCAAAAGATTAGCTCTTATTAGACATGCCTAATAATTTTAAGTTTATTTATAAAGGTTTTTAATATTTTACAAAAAGTTGGGAGACTTTTTGTGAGTACGTACACTTTTCATAAATTGAATACAGAAATTTTGACTTCATTATTTATAAAATAGGGTTTACATTACATCTATCTTAACGCAAGCTAAGGTTTTCGGAATTAGAACATTCGGGATGATATAATACCAGCGAATTTACGAGTTGCTTTATAGCGTCATACTGGTTTTCACCGACTTACTTACCTTTTTCATAGTTGGCGTATTTTACATATGGACCTACCTACCTCTCACCTACTTTCTTACCGTGGTATTGTAAGAGGCGACTTAGGTATTGTGAGGACAGCCTATATACGTGCAGAATAACACCATAAAGTGCAATTCTGTCTCGTTTACTCGTGGGAACGCAATGGGAAGTAAGACTTTTTTCACTCGTACCATAATGGCGGCTCAGTGCCCATCAGACCGAAACCATACCATTGTCATTGTTATATCCACTTTAGTTCGCGTATTCGGAGAGCTATGTTGATGATTTTGTTCCTGGTCCATATCCTTATTACCAAAACAACCCATCTGAGGAACCTCAAGCACAGCTTTTTACACTGCTATCGGAGTAGTTACAGACCGATCTTGTTTAAACTTCTTCGTTTTATGTGAGCCGTAGTCTTAATTCGACGAGAAAACTTCGAACACCACATCTATTTCATACAACGAAGTTGATATACAATTATCAAAGGACAAGTTTCACTATTTAGAGAGTGTGTAACAAATATGCTTTACACGATATTCTGTAACACTGATAGACTTGCTCTGACCGATGTTCCTGTGTTTAGGTTTGTCAAAACTAGAAAGTCTTTTCTTAGTAGATCCATAAAATTTTATAACGTAATTCCTGAAAGTGAGACGCAAGAAACTGACATAGAATTCAACAAATTTGTCAAGAAGACATTATTAGAAAACGCGTATTATAAAATAGATCATTACGTAGAGGACAAAGATAGCCGGATATAACTCTTACTCTGCACTTGCAAATCACCTGGCAACGAAATATATGATATTGTACCTAAATAACGTATCTCATATATGACATTAGGTAATATGATAATGAATTGAAAAGGAATAACCCCGGAGTTCCTTTTATTATTCGAAAAAGTGACGAGACGAGCAAAACGTTCACCTGATGGTAAGTGCAACGTTTGAGCATAACAAGTGCTGCATCACCCAGAACATTTCTGTGTGACACTACACTGTGCCTGTCACCTCGAGACATCAGTTCTTAAGTCTCATATGACCAATGAAAATTAAAATTACACTCGTTCTCAGTGCCCTTTAAACCAAATCACAGTAATGTTTGCACACCACTGCTTCACGGCAGAATAATTAATACTGGCCCGGTGGAGATTTAGATATTCATAAGAGCTTTGTACACTCAAACATTTTTAAAAAAGAAAGACAAAAATTATTTAAATGATTTAATTTTTTAAACTATCTGATGTTTAAAAATGAGCCTAATAGCTGTTTCAAAAAGGTTTTCATAAATAACCAAAGATTCAGCTGAAACATTTTTTATATATCAATGACTGAAATGTAATAAAAATAAAAGTGCTCTCACTCAAATAAGCATTAAGGTTAAAAGGATCGTTTATTAAGTCAATCTTAAAAGTTAGTTTTACATGAAAGGAGATTCAATTTTTTATGCCTGTTGATCCTTAATAAATTTGCCAATTAAAATGAGATTAGCGCTCGTTTTCAGTTTTACTTTTCTTTTGACCTATAACACTCGACAGCCGTGGTAGCTCAGGGGCTAGGTGCTAGCTTAAAATTTCATAGTTCGCGAGTGACCTGGCTCCGATTCCCGGTGCCGTCACCACTTAAATTGTTAATTGCAATTTTAAGTGTTGATTAACCACGTGCTCGGCGGTGAAGGAAAACATCGTGAGGAGACAAGTCTGACAAATAAAAAAAAATCGAAGAAGTGCAGTCCGCCATCCCGCATTGGAGCAGCGTGCATCCTGGCTACAAAACCCTCTCAGAAATGAAAGGAGGCCTGTGCTCAGCAGTGGGACATTTATAGGCTGAAACTTTACTAATACTGGACAGTTTTACTTTTATCTAACGTTCATAACAAACTTTCAATCGCTTATTATAGTAAAATGAGCAAAGAATTAATCAATCGAATATATAGCTATGGGAAATGTGATTTATTACTCGAATAATAGCAATCTTATTACTATACTAGTATTTCTGTTAACCATTCCAACTAGGCTCAAAAGCTTGTGCAAAAAGAAGAGTTCAGGAAAATAGTCGAATGGTGGACGCGTACCTCGGAATGAATGGTTAGTACAATAAACTATTGTAATTATTGTAAGGGATCCAACCCAGATTTTTCATGTACTAAATTAAAGCCCTTCCCCTGACGCATATGCGATTTAAAGTCTTGACACACTACCTAGACGCATTTCTATGCAGGAATTCGTCTATCGCAGTATTAGTTATGCCGCAGTGAAGCAGTAGTATGTAAACACTGCTATGTTTTGGTCTGAAGCGCACTGATAGCTAGTGTAATTAGTGGGCATATGTGTGGCGCAGTGTGGTGCCACACAGTAATGTTCCGGGTGAAACAAAACTGCGCTCACATTTGTTATGGGCAGATGTTGGGCTTACCATCAGGCTGGCACAAAATACCAGAATGTATTAACAGCATATACAACGCTTTCTGGTAAGTGAGGAGAAGCGAAGACATCTTTTTGATCTTCTTGACCAACGTCATATTGGTTATTTGTTTCAAATGGAAGTTATGGGTCACTTATGGTACCCATATGGTCATTATGCGCTTCATGTTACGACTAATGATTAAGTTACAGTTTCTGTTGCATTTTTTGCTCGAAATGTTGTTTCATCGAAGTATTAGATTTATCGAGGAATATTATTTCTATTAACTGAAGAAATAAACAAATTTATTTCTATTAACTGAAGTTACTACAAGCATGTGCATCTTCGCAGAGTCTGTTATATAACTAAAAGTTACATTACAATGATAGATAGGGGCACAAGGCAACTGAATACACGGCACGGAGAAAGTTCGGATTCAGTATCACGGGGACTTTCACAATAGATGCCTATATAGGAAATCTCGTAATTTATTTTAGATGTACAACCGTCGTACAGAAAGGCTTCTATTTTGTTACGTCTATTACCTATATTGTTTATATCTTGACCTTTTGCGTAGATGACCGCGTGACTTAGTGATGAGTATCTCACTATTGTGCCGCGTCTCTGTGTCTCTGACATTGCATGTAGGGTTTCCCAATCCGACAAGATCTGTCCGGGTTGGTACTTTTTTAATACGGCCATCTAAAGTAACCGCCAATAAATATCCCACTGATTAGAACAGGCCTTCTCTCATTTCTGAGACGGGTTTTAGAGCAGGAAAGAGTGGCGGACTCTTGTTTCTCAGAATCATTCAGATTTCCTTACGATGTTTTCCTTCACCGCTGAGTACATAATAAATCAGGCACTTACAACTGCAGAACAGGTGCGGTGCTGACACCTTCTAGTTTAGTGGTTCGAACTTAGGTTACCCGCGTACTATGAATTAAAGGCGAGCGTCCGATCCTCTAAGCTACCACGGCTCTTGGCTCGACTATCGACTGAGTGAAAGTAGGTAAAAAGTATATCATTTCAAATTGACGAAATGAAACCTTTTTTTATTATTTAAAATGAACTTTGACTACCGCGTGTCCTAGTGGTCGAAGCAAGCACCTGACTTCTGCACCGCGGGTTTGAATCCTAGTCGGAGACAAAATTTGTGCAAAAACACAAATCATCTTTTTTCGGGTCCGATTGTGTTGGGCATGTGACATTTATGTCTGTAAAACGCACCCACGTTACAAGAGAAACCTAGTGTGGGGATTCGATTTTTTGAACAAGAATAAAGTATTTTTTTTATTAACTAGCAGTTTCTCGCGGAAAATAATCGGAACACACGCCGTGCATCGTACCTTCGGTCCTTTTTGGTTGTGAGGTAAAATCCGACCCGGTAGGTGGTATATTCAGCAGTGGGATAGGCTGAAATGATGACTATGATGAAGTCAATTTATTAGTTCATTCATGTTTTAGCAAATGTACTTTATCGATTCAACGCTATTACATATTTCAACATTAGGTTAGTTGGTAACTTGCTAATAGTAAATCCACCCTATTTTGGTGAAATTGGACTGTACGAAACGAATCCTGTGCCTGTGATTATATGCTGTCTCTCTCTAGTACTCTCGGATATCTCGTTGTTCTGCGACCGCTTTTCATGCATAACAGTAATTAAATGCACTGCAAGGTCTGTAAACGATATGGGCATTCACGGTTTCCTGCAAGGCAGAATCTTCATTCAGGCTTAAGACAGAGTGTTCAGGGCATCAGTGTGTCAAGACCTATGGAGACAGTGTTGATGCCGCAGGAGTAAGCCTGAGGAGAGGGATCGCGGTTGATGATTCTCAGTGGCTAAGAGACTAGGAAGCACGCGTTGTGCCGATAGTAGTCAGTGCTGTGACTGCGTAGGCTGCCGATGACGTTGCTGCTGTGTTGGAAGACGCTAACTGCGATTATGAAATCACGACAGGGAGCTTAGTAGCTCGATGACGTAAATGTATGAGATATTCCTTGAGCTCCTCATGTGGCAACATATATTTCGCTACAGACGGATCGAAAGCAGCATCAGCAACAGAGGATTGCCACAATACATGAAAATACGAAAATAATTAAATGTGTATAGCAATAATGTTAGTCTCGCACGAGACTCGACCTGGCTAGCTTTGGACCTGGACGTGGTCGTTTTTATTTAAAAATAGACAAATAATTATCGTTACTGCTAATAAAGTTCTATTATTATTATTATTGTAGGGGTATTTCTATAGTTTTCTCGTCTGGTTGGGATATATATGAATATATAGATAAATATATAAAATAAGATAAAATAAATAAGATACTATAAGATATATACTAAACAATACTATACAATACACTAAAATATATAATTAAAATCCCAACCAGACGGGAGCCCTCGGCCGAGGGTTAGGGGGAAAGGGAAAGAAACCGGCGGACGATGCGGGCCGTATCGAGGATCACTGCCTTCTGCATGTGATCCCGAAGCAGCCCGTCACGGAGTCCTCAGATGTCCCGAGAGACTGACCGGGATTAACCCGTTTGCAGACACGACCACAGGAATAATTTTGGTTGGCACACCACCCCACATGTCGGTAACCTCGTGAGCCAGGTCCAGATATTTTGTCTTCTTATCTGTTTCGGCTTTCACGAGGTTCTCGTCGTATGGAATGGTAATGTCAACCAAAAATATCCTCGACTGTGCCCGGTCCATCAACACGATATCAGGCTTATTCGCGAGAATAGTCCTGTCCGTGATGATGGCCCGGTCCCAATAGAGCCTGGCGCGGTCATTTTCGAGCACAGCCTCCGACAAGTACTTATAATAAGGCTGTTTCCGATCCACGAGACCGTACTTCAGAGCGAGCTCATGATGGAGAATCCTGGCTAGTAGGTTGTGTCTGTGCAGATACTCAGAGTTAGCAAGCGCCGAACAACCGGAGATAACATGCCTTAGCGACTCGCCGGGACGGCGACAAGCTCGACAGACGTCGACAGGGCCGTCTCTGAGGATGTATCTCCGATAGTTTTTGGTCTTGATAACCTGATCTTGTATCGCACAAACAAAACCCTCGGTTTCCCCAAAGAGGTCACCGAAACGTAGCCAGTGGAGGGAGGCGACTGTGTCTACGAAAGGCGCATGAAGAGCTTTGTAGAACCTCCCATGGAGTTCTTTCTCTTTCCATACGGCGTCCCGGTCGGAAATGCTCTGTACTGCCAGGTCTTGCCATTGCTCTTTGGCCAAGGATAGAGGGGTAAGTCCTTTAACACATTTAATGACGTCCGCACAGAACGATTCACCAAATCTCATCAGAAAGTAATTGCGGAGACTGCACACTTCACGATTATGCATGGTGAGCGCGCTTAAGAAGCCACGCCCACCACGCTTCCACCACATCCTCGCGGGTGATGCATCCTATGGGACGTCATAATAGTGCGGACTTTTCTGTCCAGAGCGTTAAGCTCGGTTTGAGTCCACTTGAGTATGCCAAAGGTATACATGAGGACAGGCATGACCCAACCGTTATACGCACGGGCCTTGTTCACGCCCGACAAAAGGCTATTACACACTTTTGTCAGGCGTGCAAAAAACAAACCGCGAACGGATTGTTTCATGCCAGCCTCATTATTATTATTATTATTATTGTTATTAATAGTTTCCTACGCAATCGCGTCTCTATTAATAGGATTTCGAGATAAAGTTATAATGGCGTCATTGTTTGCGATGCGTCGAGAGACATAGCTCAGTGTCCGCAGTAGCAACAAAGTTAGTGATGTGCTGCTAATAAAAATACGAGTATGCACGAGTATGGGTCAAACAGCATAAATTAGAAAGAAGTTTTGAACTGTCTGATATTTTTTTTAACCAAGAGGTACATTTCTGATATGAGTTTAACTCAACATCTATTAAAAAAAGAAGTTCGTCTATGCAGAATACGTAAAGCCGCCTTTATTAGCTGGAATATACTCATTGAATTTCAAGGAGGGTTTAGCCCGGTCAGTACATGTGGTACGGAATACCTACTGATTAACCCATGAGTTTTGGAACAATCAACGGTCAATAATCCTGCGAAGTTGTAAAAACTTGTCACATACCAGACATGTTAAAGACATAATAACTATTCTTATAAAATATTATAATACTATCAAAAATTAATGTAGATAATATCTTGTTAATTTTACAGCGAAACTCATTAAATAAACGATTTCATTGGATTTTCCATTTCAAAGCTACAACGAGCCCCGACTAGGCGTCGCAAGAGGAAATTTATGAGAATGATAATAAGGTGCATCGGGTTTACGATTCGTTGCAGGGAAAAGATTTAACAAAATTTACTTGAATAATAACAGTTTTACCCATAATGATTTCTTATATTTACGCAAACACTACACATTTAAATGAAACTCATTAACGGATTTTATCGTGTTTAATTTTCTATTTATAACCCGACGTTTCGAGTGCTTTACAGCACCCATGGTCACGGGAGGACAGATGTCCTTATGTCATAGTTAACCCGGAGTACCTTCAGCTTTTAATATTATTTTAACTGTATCTTGAAGTTTTGCAGTGGTAGGCTTGGTTTTTGATTTAATTTTATTAATTATAGGATCCCAAGCTGGTGGTAATACCCAACCATGTTCTCTATTAAAATTTGGATGTTTTTTAATTTCAATAGCCTCGCGAATCATCCTTGATAGGAATCGGTGTTCTTCTGCGAGGATTTGTGGTTTATCAAATCTGATGTAATGGTTGGGATGATCCCCAGGGCTAGTTATTCTGCCGTAATGCAGTAGTGTCCAAATATTACTGTGTTTTGGGTTGAAGGGCACTGTGTGCTAGCGTATTCGGACATATGAGACTAAAGAACCTATGTCTCAGGGTGATGTACACAGAGGTTTTCTGAGTGACACAGCATTTGTTACGGGTATATTTGTTACTGTAAAGCACTCGAAACGTCGGGTTATAAATAGTAAATTAAACGAGATAAAATCCGTAAAATTAGTTTCATTTAAAAATTTTAGCCATACCATAGTAATGCCACTATTTCGTAAATAATTAAATAACAATTGGTGATTTACTCAGACCGTCGAAGAGACTGAGATAAATAGCAACCTGTGATTAATTCATTATATTAATTAAGAATATGTCCCACTGCTGAGCACAGGCCTTCTCTCACTTATCAGGGAGGGCTTTGGAACGGAATATAGTCTGCACGCTGGTCCAGTGCGGGTTGGCGGACGTCGAAATAAAGAAAGAAAGATAACTTTATTCAATACTACAACAAAACATATATTAGAAGTTAAAAACATAAGTAAACAATTAGATACGCCGTATTTCATTTACAAACGTACGTTGGGTTGAAGAAACAAAAAGGATGTCGATGTCGATGCCTCTGGTTTACCGAGCAGTTACCGGACATATTATTATCAACTAAGTAATTTTTAATAAAGAAAGAAATAAAAAAAAGAAACAAAGAAAGAAATACATTTATTCAACAATAACACTGCACAAGACAAGGAAAACATTTAAAATATAATATGTATATATGCATACAAAAAATTAGTCGGATTGCGCTGCAAGTGTCTCATCCAAAAATGCACTACACAGCATTAAATGCTACAACATAGTGGTACTACACTGTAGCGCTGGTTTTCAGCAGTGGTCCAGATTAGAGTAAACAAACATGCGTACATGTATAACATATATATATACATACATATATACACAAACACACATATATATACACAAACACACACATATATGCAAACACACACACACACACACACATATACAGAAAATCAACCGAAACCATAACCGAATCGGCCTACCCCTTAGGGGAAGGACACGCCTTTTTCCTATAAGGGGTAAGCAGGGACGACACCCGTAGCCTAATTTTCGCCCGCGTGGGAAACGAGACGTGACAGGTGGCGAACCACGTCGCTGCCTTTTTTATATGAGTCAAGAAAAACTGCGTTACCGCGAGCAGTATAGTGACAGCATTGAAAATTATATTATATAACGTATTATTTTGCATGAATAAAGAGGGTCCGTACAGTAAGTTAGTGGCCTCTTACGGCACCTTGGTAGGAAAGAGGTGGGTGCTAATCTAGTCTGCCGAACACCTATCGGCTGAAAATGTACACTACTAAAAATGTATTGATAATACTGTTACAGAATAAGAAGTGCGCTTCATTGCAATGAACCAAGGGCGCCTTCCTACGGCGTCATCCTTAAATCCGCCTCCGCCTACATCACTCTACTTCCCGCCAAATTTAACAGGTTGTAGCTCCAACTAGTGGAGCTGTCCTACACTGCGTTTGACAGTACGGTGTTGTCCTTCGAGAACCGTTCTTGCCCACCGATTATCTATTCTACGAGCTTCGAGGCAACTCAGATTTCTGCCTTAGTGGTTTGATGACCGCGTGGCCAAAGTACCTGACTTCTACACCGCGGGTCCTGGGTTCGAATCCTAACCGGGGTCAACATTTGTGTAAAATCACAAATTGTGGGTTTTGAGGATAGGTTGTGTTATGCACTAAGAAAAATATACGAAAAGGTTTTGTGATATCTTTTAATCTCTTTTACTATTTCATATCGGATGTCATGGTTGCGACTATTATCTTAAGCTGAAGCAAGTTATTCGGTTAAAGCAACGACAAACGTATAACACTTTCGTTAAAAGAATGTTGTCCTTTAATCATTATTTCACGTCAGTGATATTGTGCACTTGGTAATAAGGTGCACTTTTGTTTGCAGGTGAATAGAGTGTTAAATGAAACTGTGCGTTACCTCTGATTGCTTTATTGTAACTAAAAATTAAAAATACTACATCTATGGTTGCTCGCCCTAGCTATACCATATGTATACGTTTGCAATACGTATGTATGTGTGCAAAGATGTATGAAACAAACTTAAAACAATAATCGGACTAAACATACCGCCCTCCAAAAACAACTGTTTTTTTATTAAAATTGAAAATAAACCTTAAAATTTAACCACAATTTCATGATTTCTTTCTGAAAACCAAACAATACAAATGTAGTGAAACATAATTAAACTAATTATTTTACAAGTATACGAAGCACTTATTTGTCAATAATAAATCTATATTATTATTGTTACCTAGCACTAAAAAAAGTAATTAAGGTTTTGTAGATATATAATAAATTCTTAAATAAACATTATCATAAATAAACATCTATTCACTAGTGAATGTGTACGTCGGAAGAATGATTAACCATTTACCTTAAATCCATAAATCATGAATTTCACTTACTTATACGATATGTATGTGTATGTAATTAGTCTTATACGATATGTATGGATATGACAAAAAATGTATTTATTTACTAATACAAAACCGAAAATATAATTTACTTAACTATCAATCTTTCAACTGACTGTATACAACAAGATTAACATTGCATCCTATTTATAAAATATAGTAAACTAGAAGCTTAAAATGAATACAATATGAGAAGGTTCAATTTAATACAAATTAAGTTAAATAACAAATTAATTAAACACAAGAAGTTTATAAATAATTTATAAAATGCTCTGTTTAGGTGTATATTATAAATATGTTATCTTAGGCTTATGTTTTTTTTTTCGGTTATTACATTGTTTGACTTATGAGCTACAGCTATATTGATGAGGCTTGTATGTATTAAGGTAAATCATATAAAACAAATAGTGAATAATCGGACTAAACAGATATTACTTCAAACTGACCAATAACCTACTATCTAAATTACAACAGCGCAGAATGTGAGTGCAGCGCTGACATAATATTATAATTATAGGTATGCGGCAATGCGCTGTTGGAAATATGCCTCCCCCAATGTACTTTACACATCCAGTTGCTGCCACCCGCCTTGCGAATTTATCAATTTTGAATACTAATCTAATTTGACGTTAAAAATGTATTCTGTCTGGTGGTAGGATTCCTATGCAGCAATCCGTCTAAATAGGTTGTGTGTGCAAACATGACTGAGTTTCGCTTGTGTAATTACTGGACACATGAGACTCAAGAACCGATGTCTCAGAGTGACGAGCGCAGTGTGGTGCCACACAGAAATGTTCTGGGTGACGCAGCATTTGCTATGGGCAGACGTTCATCCCATCATGTGAACGATTTGCTCGTCTTGTCACTCTAATCCATAAAAAATAACAAAAGGTTGCATTTGCGGCACCTTAATAATAAATGACAAAATATCCTTTAGAGCAGTGCTTCCCAACTTCATTTCGTTCCCGTACCCCTTAATAAAACGTTTCCTTTATGATTATCCCCTGACAACTCCATACCTACTCCTATAAAAATGAGTCTCGTTTCTCTAAATGTCTATCTATTGTCGATCTTAACTTTGAAATATACCTAGTGCTGTCTCTAGAGACTCGTGATCTATAGAGAGTTACTGTGTCCCTGTAGGAGTCCCTTTATGTACATTACCAAGATTTTATTATTTTTTATCATTTTATTATTTATTTATTGTTTTCAAGGACATTATTATAACAGTAGGTGATACAGTGTTTTGCAATAATTTTCGACAAAAAATATTTTATTTTTGATGTAATACATGAAAAAATTGCCTATTATATTAATTTCAGAACCTTAAATTTAATATTATTTTAAACATAATTAATCAATAATCAGATAATTTTTTTCGAAATTCCTTGCTAATACTTTGCAACTACAAAATATTAACAATGCCTAAAATCGCCATCAAAGAATTATAAAGAATCTTTTGCGTACAGTAAGTAGCCACTTAGACAAGCGGTATTCAAACGAATGTACTGTATTTTACCACCCCGACAATCATAGTCTAGCACCATAGTAAGTTATTAGTTATAAGGTTCATTTTAAACTACATATTGTAGACATATTACATTACAATAATGTTCATAAAACTTTGATGAGGTTAGATTACATTTAGTATTCATCAGTCATACAGTACATATCATTCATACAGTATTATGGTTCTCAAACTTTCCTATCTAACCACCGTTGTAAGAAAGAAGCTAGGTGATGGTGTGCAGTGTTCCCTGTGCTTGAAACAATACGACTTTCCTTGTGCTGGGATAACCGAGGTAGGTTATCGGAAACTAGGTGACGGGAAAGCAACCTGGAAGTGTAGCAGTTACAAAAACACGCGCTGGCACACCCGTTCCCGGCCGTTCAGCTTCCTCAACTTCATGTGATCTCGACGGTATTCGTACTGAACTACGTGTTACTAGATTCTGTAAAAATATTTAAGCTGATTTGGCAGATCTCAAGTCATACGCGTTCTAGGGCCTTTACCGATACCGCCCAGATTTACCGATACAAAAAGTCGGCAGCCCGAAAAGAGGTCCGAACCTTCCTTGGATGGTCAATAGATGACATACCTTTATTAGAAAGAAAACTAAGACTATCTCACCAGACATACGTGACTCATGAAAGTAACATGATGTATGATATATATCGTCGTTTCAGCCTATAGTATATATATATATATACTATAATAGTCCGCTACTGAACATAGGCCTCCCCTATAGATTGCCACAAAAGTTAGTAGCTCTCGCTTTGGGGGGATTTTGCCATAGTTGCCACGCTTGGCAGGCGGGTTGGCAACCGCAGTTCATTTATTGAGATGTTCCAGAAAGATGCTGCTGCCCATCTCCTGGTTTTCATTTTCCTTCTGTCGACTTTTACGACACCCACGGGATGAGATGGGGTGGTAGATTCTCTTAGAATATTATTTTATTATTATTATTGGATAAGATCACAAGACAAGCAAAACGTTCACGAAAAAGGCAAAAAGGCTATTTGGCTATATTACACAAAACAAAATTAGTTACTCAAAATATTTACTTCTTGTCTTAATTCTTTAATTTAACTTGGTTAAGTAAAAAATGGTTGGCTGTTATAGATAGTAAGGATAAATAATAATATCTTCAGTATTTCTGTAATTTTTAAAACAACTAAAAATTAAATTCCATTTATTAAGTATCTCTGTCTAGTTTAAATTTGTTACAGACATTAATTGCACATGCAGATACACCTAGACCTAGGACAACAATCTACAGGCCATACATAATGTTTAATATCCGTCCTATGTATACAAATTCGTCTACAAGTCAAAGCGTAGTGACATGGACATGCTCTTCGTCTTGTCCGTGTTCGTCTTAAGGCCGAACACGAACAACATTATTCACGTCATTTGAGCATAGTGCTTAGATCCTACAGCGATTCTACCATAGTGACTAAGTCGTCGGCAAATCAAGGTTAGTGATGTACTCACATTGATATTACTGCTGTATCATTTAGAGTACAGTAGCTTTTTTTATTGTATAAAGTGATGAAACGAGCAAAACGTTTACCTGATGGTAAGGCAACGTCTGCCCATAACAAATGCTGTGTCACCCAGAACATTTCACTGTGCCCATCACCCTGAGACATCAGTTATCAAGTCTCATATGCCCTGTGATTACGCTAGCTCACAGTGCCCTTTAAACCGAAACACAGTAATGCATGCACACTACTGCTTCACGGCAGAATAACTGACCCTGGGGTGGTACCTACCTAGACGGATTCTTGCATAGGAATCCTACCACTAGCTTGAAGACATCATCCAATTTTTGTACACCCACTACTGCCTTCAGCAATTCAAATATTTTGCACAGACAAGCCAGTCTTAATGGAGAATTAAGAAGTAAGAAATTTTGAGATACAAATTCAGCCCACACCAGTCCATTGCTGAACATACGCCTCCCACATAGATTGCCTCAAATTCAGTTTAATGGATATTTTATATTAATGATTCCAACTCAGGACCCGCGTCGTAGAAGTTACGTAGTCTCACCACTTAATGTCGCACAGCTAAGCACAGACTCATTTTTGAGAGAGCTTCGGAACCTGGAAGATTCCGCCAAGCCTCCCTCCAAAGCGGGTTGGCTGACTTTACATACATACATACATACATAAGATCACGACTGTATCCCATAAGGGGTAGTCAGAGACTGGGCACTCACTGCAAAAACATATGACTGCCACAATCCACGTTTCACCAAAACGATATAATGTACTTGGTGTGATAGGTGATGAGCCCATCGCCACCATGCGCTGTTGGGTGCACAGTGCAGTTTAATTCCTTATTCGCCTTTTACGAGATCCATTGGATGATATGGAGTGGTAGTATTCTTTTAAGGAGCCGTCACCACACGGCTTTACATGTCTTCGGAATATTTTTATTCCCCACACAGGTTTCCTCACAATGTTTTTTGTAGTGTTTTTAAGTAGTAAATTTCATATTTGCGGAAAATTACAGAAATAAACTACAGGAGAGTGACAAAAATATTTAAATGCAGATTATCATATCCTCAATAATTCTTTGGAATGTCCATTTATCGCTTTGAGCCTGAAATATTAGTGACTATAAATATTTATTGTAACTAAGTTACATGTAATGCGATGACAATAAAATCATTAGCCGTCGCAAAATATTTCATAACAATCGTAACACGATATATACTTAACACTAAACACGCCGAAACTTTAACAAACCGAAAATCGTTCCGTAAACGTTCGACGTATCTAATCCCGCCCAGTCATCAATTTCAAAACGATTGAAAGTAGTGGACAATGCGAGTCGAATGCGACAGCACTACACGAGAATAGAGTCCCAGCAGTTGGCGGGCGTCTCCGCCGCCCGCTCGCCGCCCGCTTACCGCCCGTGCCGCACACGCCGCATTCGCCGCGAGCTGCCGTGTTCATTCGTTCGCCAGTCGCCAACCGTCGCGGCGGTACGCGAACAGTCTTTCCCGACGCCCTGACAATGGGGCCCACAATTAAACTTCTAATTTTTCTCAACCTGCTATCACTCGCCCTCTGCGATATCCCTTGCCCGGCGAAGTGCGACTGCTTCCGGGACACGGTCCGCTGTCTCAACCAAGAACTCCAGGCAGTTCCAAAAATACCGACGGACACCAACACCCTGTAAGTAAAATAAAGTTTCTCGAACTTTTTGAAGTTTCAAAATAATCTACGGCGCGTGCGAAGTTGCGAAAGATTTTTGCGTGTTTTCAAAAGGGCCTGTTGTGTTACTGCTGTGCGAGAACCGGTCGTTGCAACATGTATATATTCAAATAAGTTGGAAATCCCGTCGCAAAGTCGGGTCAAATCATCAATCTGCAGGTTGTTCCCTCTGTTCGGAGGGACTGGCAATTGGTTGCAATTTTTTTTTGCCGATAAGGGTTTTTTAAATAATTATTAAACGACCCGAAACTTTTGGTATGCTACACTTATTAAGTCTAAAGTCTTAACTTAAGACGCGATAAAGTTTTGAAATGCAAAGTCAATAACATAAAAAAATCACTTCGCAATCTTCTGCAAAATATACTGCTAGTACGTTTAAACACTTAAACTTTTCTTAGTTTTAAAATAGTTCGCAGCGCGCGCTAAAGTTTGCAAAAGTTATAAAGTCAAATTGCTATTATTGTCGTGAGCATTTTATTAGTTTAGTACAATTAGTTTAGTAATGTCCGTGGTTCATTTTATTTATATTTTATTAACATGATAATTTTTTTGAATATTTACATAAAGTAATTACTTTTTGTTTCTAAACAATACAACGGTCTATAATTAAAAGGTAACTTATTCATAGCATAAAAGTTATAACATATTTTCCACATAAAATATATTTGTTTAATGAATTATATTTTTATTTGATTATCATTCTATTTAAATAATCGAGAAAAGTTGTACAAGTAAGAAATATCACTTCGGTTGTCTCGAACAATTTATAGACAATAATCGAAAAAAAAAACGAAAAAAAACTCATCCAAAAAGCTTTCCTTGGAAGTTGGCCAGCATTGCTGTCTATTAAAATATTGAAGTCGTTTGTTGTATTTGTGAACATTAACTAAAACTATGCAGATAAGCAACCCGACGGGAATATTTTAAGCTCATTGAAATTAAATTGATTACCCTTTTATTATTGTCACAAAGTTAGACATTAGCTAAGGATATACTCTGTTATTATGTACGGCAACATCCGCAATAAAAGGCTTTTTACACGTTAGTTATTTATGTAAGTCGAAAACTTTGTCAAATATGATGAAACAAATATTAAGCCACTAAAAGGATTTACTGTTTATAATCTGTGGCAGTCTAGAAGAACGTGCTTTCATGATGATCCGATGTTGCCAATTTTAAAATTAAACAGAAGCTTAATCAAAATTTCTGTTTGATTTTAAACATACGAAAAGACTCAGATTGACCCATTTTTGTTTTATCAATCATGCTTGTTTTGAGGGCATATCAAATATTCACTACATGATTATAAATTCATAAAAATTAGCCGACATTTTATAATTAGCATTGCACATTCTTTAACAGATTTTGAAATGAATTAAATAATTAACTATTTTTCAAATCTGTAAATATTAATATTTGTCAGCACAAGCTTTTTGTATTCATATTACTTTTAATTAAAATAAAATCTCTCTCTCGAAAAATGAACGAAAGTCTGTGTCCAGCAGCGGAAAATTAATAAGCTGTTTATTTGTAAAAATAACTTTGTCTTATATATTTCTTAGCTGCATGCTAATTTCATGTAAAATCATTTAGTAATATATCATAAATCTCACAGTTACATTACGCAATCGTGCAAAATTAGAATTAGATTTTGTCTTTACATTTTTATTTTCTTAACTCGGAAATATTTTAATTTCTTAACACTTTGTGATTGTAACACATTAAATAAATATGATTGTATTGTATTCTATACTTTCTAATATGTTTTATAGGCTTTATTTTTAAAAGTTATAGTATGTACGATAATTTATACAAAATTTTGATGAATACTTAATATTTTTGATAAAACATGCGCACATATTGAAACTTTTAATGAAATACTAAAATACTTAACACCGACATTTAAACAATGAAAGATTCCATTTCCTTATTTTACCTAAAACACTTTATAACTTAGTCAATGGACGCCGGGTGCCACAGCTCTCGTGTGTGGGTGGCCCTGGGTTCAAATCAAACTGAAGGCAATATTTGCGCAACACATCTCGTAAAACAGGTTTTTGGGTATGGATGTATTATGACGGTCCAAAAGTTTGAAGGCGCCCATACTTCTTTTCGGACTTATCGCATTAGCAGCACATCAAATATGGGATGGTGAAGGTGAGTGTGCACTTGCGGCACTATAACATATCCTGCACAGATGACAAAAAGTAAACTTATAACAATGCTAATAATAATTTGCATCTGTGTATGTTACAAATACAAAAGGCACTAGTTTTTATTTGTTTTATTATTCAAATTTGACTCGAATTCTCTTTTATCAAGAAATGATCAAGACAATATTCCAAGTCGTTATAGATTTTGAATTTCTGTTATGAAGTTGTTCAACATTACTAATTTTAACTGCCTAACAGACCGAATGAATATAACTTGAAAGATTTTTTTTTTAATTTCTTAATAGTGACGGAACGAGCAAAACGTTCACCTGATAGTAAGTGTAACGTCTGCCCATAACAAATGCTGTGTCACCCAGAAAATTACTATGTGCCACCACACTGCGCCCGTCACCCTAAGACATCAGTTCTTAAGTCTCATATGCCCAGTGATTACGCTAGCTCTCAGTACCTTTCAAACCGAAACACAGTAATGTTTGCACACTACTGCTTCACGGCAGAATAACTGGCCCTGGGGTGGTACCTACCTAGACGGATTCCTGCATAGGAATCCTACCACCACCGCTAAAGCCAAAGGAATTTTCGTTGATTATAGATTTGACTTGCTAAGTTTTAGTATTCCTCATTATTACCTAAAATGTACTATAAAGTACACCCTCCCGGGAATGACATTAAGGAACTGGTACAGTAATTAAAAATATTATATATTGAATACGTTTTTTTTTATGGGAGAGGGAGCAAACGAGCGAGTGGCTCACCTGATGGTATGTGATCACCGCGGCCTATGAACATCCGCAACACCAGAGTCATCGCGGGTGCGTTGCCGACCTTTGATAAAGGATTAGGCTCTTTTCGACATAGGGCCTTCAGTCCCTATGTCGTATCGGTCCGCCATATCAAACCGCCAGCGGTTTTTCTGGATTCCATAAAGTGCTCGTGCGTGGCAGAGAATTCCTCGAAGAACGCACTGTTGTGGAATTCCAACCATCGAGGTGGTGACGAGGAATTTTGAGTTCTGCCGCAAAGGGAGAAATAAATTAAGAAATTGAATATTTTAATTGGTGGACCTTATAGTGAACCACAGAAAATTCATTACGAATTTGCATGTGGCAGAGCGGGAGACCTGGATCACACTGATTTGCACGAAATATTGTGTCATGGTCATTAAAGCGACTAAAAGCTTACTGTTTTCGATAAAGCTCGATCTCTAAATGTACTGAAGACCAGGAAACAGGTTCTGACAAGACTGCATACCAAGTTTTAAAAACGACTCGCGAAGTTTGATTATTTTGTGAACGTTCGCGAAGTTTGATTATTTTGTGTTATGACCGCACGAAATTAGTCTGTGTTCGTGTTCTCCGATAAACGCAAGAATTTGGAATTTATCGCTTTGACAAAAGATGATCAGGTGACTTACAACAGAGTAACTGATTTTTTTTAAAGAGTTAATTTTTTATTCGCCAGTATTAAAACTGAAGAAAGTGAAGTATAACTCAGTATTGTGTTCTTTAAGTATTTGCCCCTGCCGCAATGATTTAGTATTAAACATCACGGTCCGCGAACAGACAATGTCGTCTCAGGAGTTACAAATCAATCCTATTGTAAAGGTTTTTCATTTTGAACTGGACATAGAGATCTCCTAGTTTATATTGCTTTTTTTTTTTTTTTACGACTCGGCTTCATTAACAATGGTTGAGTATTGACTCTATTAAGTACAATTTGCGTCGTTTAATTTATAAAAAAGCTATAGATTTGTCTCGGTGTCTTATTAAAAATTTTCCTTTCTTTGCATTTCATGCAACGTACTGCTCGCTTTTCATGTAAATGTTACACCGTGGTAAAATTGAAATGTTGTAGAGTTTGCATTCCAGTTCATTTAAATAAAATCATGCTCTTTCAAGATACTTTCCATCTATAAAGCACATAATACGCTTGATTGGGTCTGGTAATGAGGAGCGGGAAGATTCGAATTACACTGCGTCTGAATTAATTTGAAGAGAAGCGGAGTATAATGCAGCGACGGGCGAAGCGAAGCATTGCAAAACAGAACTAGGCGTGGCTGAAAGAAGCAGGGCGAAGTAGACCTAGACGCGGCAAGACAGTATAACGTGAACACAGTGTGTTTTTTTCTTTAAATAAAACCTCGCATGAAAGGAATGCAAAACAAAACTATTTGTCTGATTCAAGGAAACAGTTACATACTACGACAAGAAGAGAAGTCTTTATGTCCGGTTATCGCTTGTCACAATGAGACATCAGTTCGTTAGCCTCATATGCCCTGTTACATTAGCTTCAGAACCTTTCAGACCTACAACATCCACTACTACTAGGAATCCTATCACCAGTATATCCATAATTTACCTTATCCCCTCGTCGAATGTGTTGCAATTTGGGGGCGTGAATACTATTTAATTTCCTTACTTTCGACAATTTTGTTAAAACATCGAGGAAATACACTTGGCTACATTTCACACCGATCCATTTGTTGGTTTAAATCGTATCTTGTAATCAAAAATATTTATTGGATTCTGTTTTTTGTTATCGTGTTTGTTATCCCGTTATCTAAAATTAAGACCCTTACTCTACGTAAAACTTATGTGATAAGATCGGAGCAAGGGCGTAAAGGGCAAGGGTTAGTAATGTCATACTATAATCATTTGTTAACATTAAAAATATGATGAAGTATGTGTACGGCATATGATTATTATTATAAAATTAAACATAATAAAAAATAAACTATTTTTCTTATTTAATAACAAATCCGAATAATTTAAATACCATAAATTCATCCAAATCCTTTGTACAAAAGGAGACCGTTCCAGTTATTTGTAAACAAAATAAGAATAAATTCCATTTAAAATGTTGTCTTTCGCGAAGCTTTTATTGGAAGTCCTGAGCACGGTTACATAATAATATCCTTTGATCCAAATATTAGCCAGACGGTTTCATTATTACCCTTTTCACGACAACATTTATTTAAATTGGAACTTCCGTGGTACTTCCGTTTAAAAAATAACAAGAAACAGTATCCAATAAATATTTTTGATTACAAAAACCGATTTAAACAAGCAAATGGAGTGGTGTTTGAAATATAGGCAAGTGTATTTTCCCGTTGTTTTAATTAGATTGTCGAAAATAAGGAAATTTAAATACTATTTACGGCCCCAAATTGCAACATATTCGACGAGGGGATAAGGTAAAATATGGATATACTGGTGGTAGGATTCCTAGTGGTGGATGTTGTAGGTCTGAAGGGCACTGAAGCTAATGTAACAGGGCACATGAAACTAACGAACTGATGTCTCATCGTGACAAGCGCAGCGTAGGCGTAGCGGGCACTTACTATCATACGACTTGCTCATCTCATCACTTCTATGAAAAAAATATATACCTTAAAGGTAATGTTGTTGTCATTATCAATGTCCCTACACATAAATTAAAAATATCTTTGCACATTTTTATGAATAAAAGTAGGGTTGGACCCTATGAATTCTTCTGTATGGTGCGTTTAATAGATACAGATTTCACACGCACAAACACTTACCCGATACAATTATATGTAGGCCATACAAAATTATTGTGCCCGGGAATCGAACCGGCGATCGTATCGGATCGTAGCGTAGAAGCCAATCGTTGAACCGGTGCCAACATTATATAATAATTTAACCTTTATATAAATTATTCGTTTATTTGACTGATTTCGATAAATTACTTACATATAGTTGGTTACGAACTAATCGACGATAAGAAGTTGGTTTGTGAATAATATAAACACGTACTTTGGCTCCTTAAGTTACCTGCATCGTGTGTTTGGTTTCGATTTGGAGCATGCACTCAAAACCTCGGATATTCTAAATTAAGTGCATTTCACCACCGTACCGTTGTTGCATGCCAAGATTTATGAAGATATACACGCCAAGTAATGCATTCTTCTATGTTGCAAGAGTTGTGCTGTATGGTAGCGACATAAGGTAATCTACCCACCCATCTCAATCCGTGTCGAAAAGGTCGAGACGAGTAAAAGGTTCACCTGATGTTAAATTAAACTATTGTGCAACCTACAACATCTGTTGGACTGCGCCCCTCATCCTGAGATATCAGTTCTTAAGTCTCATATGCCTAGTAATTACGCTAGCTCTCAGTGGTCTTCAAACTGAAACTTAGTTATACTCGTATTTGCTTCACAGCATAATAACTGGCCCTAAGGTGGTACCTACCTAGACGAATTCCTGCGTAGCAATCGTACCGCCGGCACAAATGTTGGCTCCGGCTGAGATCGGAACTCAGGACCCGCGGCGTAGAATTTAGGTACTCTAACCACTAGTAACATACCAGTCAGTTTAAGTAAAAAAGCAAATAGATCAACAATGCCAGAGCTAAGCCAACTGCTTATGCAGTAGCAGTAATGGGTGGGTAGTAATAGCATAATAGCAATGGGACGATAATAAGACAAATCTGTTTAGATAATCCGCCCGGCCATAAGCCGCAACTGTTAGGGTCTGCGGTTCCCGAGTTCTAAGCACTTCGATAGTCTAACGGATTAAAACGTTTTATAATAAACTAGCTGTTGGTCACTGTTAGCCCGAAGGCTTTCACAGCTTTGCCGGATTTAAAGGTGGCCGAGCGCTGAGGGCGCTTAGCCGAGACCTTTATTTATGAATGACTGGCGAAAGGGCGCCCGAGAGGGGACCTCCGCTTGGACCGTCATTCTCTTCGCGAGAGTAACTGACTCGAGCGTGCCCAATGGGGCCGGCCTTGGCTCGGTCAGTTACTTCAATCGAGAGGGCAATATTACAACTACTTTTCATATTATTTATTAACTAAGTTTACCACCAGTCCGGAATGCGTTTCCGCTGTAAAAGAAATGGTGCAAGAAATTCCAGCGACGCTTCTGTTACTGACACTATTGCTGGGGGAAACCGGACAGAAATGCGGCGGTATCGCGAATAACTTTGTCTGATACGCCCTCGCCGACGGCGGGGACGGTATGATGGTGATTGTGTTGTGTACGAGTATGTATGTCTTGCTGAGTAGAGCGCTTGGGCCCTAGTGGTAGCGTCATCAGGGTCCTCAAGAACGTGCCTAGTTCTCCTTTTCCCGCGAGTCGAATTTTGGTGTAACGGGAGGGGGTTGTATGTGGCGGCACTTACAACCAGTGGGTTGGGGTGCGTGGCGGCAGAGTTGAAGAATCGGCGGGATGCCAACTTTATATATTGGGCTATGGTAGGAAGCCCTAAATCGATGTGAAGATTTACATTACGCACGAACCACAGTGCTCCCGAGACTTTGCGCATGAATCGATTTTGTAGTACCTGAAGTCGGTGAATTTGACGCGGGGAGGCATGCGCAAATACGGGGCTTGCGTATGTCATAATTGGCCGAATACAGGCTTTGTATAATGTAATTTTATTACGTAGGGACATTTTACTATTTTTATTTCATGACGGGTGTAGTTGGCCGAGGACGGGCGCCGCTCGGTTCCTTACTCGGTTAATAAATGGACCGAAGCTGAGTCTCGAGTCTAATATGACGCCTAAGTATTTGACTGTCTTTTCCCAGGGGATTGGACGTTTGTATAACTCTATGGTAGGGAGATGCGGCGTTATACGCCGCGAGAAGTACATGGCTCCACTTTTGGTGGGGTTGACCTCGATCCTCCCTTTCCGAAACCAGTTTCCGAGGGTACAGGCTGCGGATTGGAGGCGTTTAGAGATAGTGTGGATCTCGTCCAGGCACATAGAGGCAGGTATCGTCGAAGAGGGCGAGTTCGACACCGCTGTTGTGCGGTATGGCGTTCGTAAAAAGGGTGTAAAGCAGGGGGTGTAAACCTAGAACTGAGCCTTGAGGTACGCCGGCGTGGATGGGATGTGACTCGGATCGCTCATGCTCGACGCGGTAGCGGAAGGTTCGACTGCGTAGAAAATCTCGTATGATAAGTACGAGGCGATCTGGCACACCGAGCCCATATAACTTGTATATGTGCCCGTTGTTTTTTTTTTATGGAATAGGGAGCAAACGAGCAAGCGGCCCACCTTGTGCCAGACCTTGTCGAACGCTTTCGCCACGTCAAAGAAGAGCGCTCCGGTATGAAGGCTGCGTATTAAGCGGGATTGAATGTGCTCGGTTATGCGGTGCACCTGTTGGTTACATGGGTGATTGGCTCGAAATCCAAATTGCTCGTGGATGGGGATTCCTCGAGACTGCGTGAAATCTCTTAAGCGGGTGAGAAGTAGGCGTTCGTATATCTTGCCTAGAACCTTGAGGAGGCTGATGGGTCGATATGTGGGGGTCCGGACGAGAAACTAGCTGAAGTCCGTGACTACGTCTACATGGATATAGGTTTTTAAAATACTCGAAACTCTGAAATTTTCTGTAACAAAAAGTATGCTATGTCCGTCTCCTGAACTCAATTTATTTCTGTGCCGATCGAGTCCTGTAAAGGTAACAAACAGACAGAAGGACAGAGGTACTTTCCTATTTATACTATTGGTATGGGTGTCTGGATTGTTATTTCTAACTAAAGTGAGTAACTATAGTGACTATTCCGTTTGTTTAATACTGCCCTGGACCCATACTCCGATCTTATCGCATAAGTAACACATCGCCATACGACCGAGGGACTTAGTGATCAGAGTACCTGACTACTGCGAAGCGGGTCCTAGGTTGGTTCTGGGTTTAGTATCTGGTGTTGCTTGCCTGTCTCTGGTGTTAAGGCAGAAACTTTACATTGGGCGTTTACGAGAACATACGAGTAGGTCAGGCCGAGTAACAACACAAAAATATGACGTGTCTTTGTCATTGTCATATGTTAAGACGATATCGTCGACATAATTACTCCTTACATTGCCTCCGAAATACTTGCTCCCAATTGAATATTAAACTTTGTAATATTAAAAGTTTTCTAATTAATTAAATCAAGTTCACCGTCTTTATTACACTGAGCCGGGAGATGCGGACGCACGCTGGCGCTCCATACTTGTTGCACTCGGAAATTCAATCCACACCGCAGTTTCTCCTCTACTTTTGATTCATAGTCACAAAACAAGACTAACAGATCCGTTGGGAATTTGATCAAATGTTTGCTTAGTTTGTCAATTTGATCCAATATAGCTTGTTTGCTTTTTTTTTGGTTAGAGTGACGAAACGAGCAAAACGTTCACCTGATGTAAAGTGCAACGTCTACCCATAAAAAATGCTATGTCACCCAAAACATTTCTTTATGACACTACACTGCACCCGTCACATGTGTGACATCAGTTCTTAAGTCTCATATACCCAGTGATTACGCTAGCTGACAGTGCCCTTCAAACCGAAACAGTAATGTTTGCACACTACTGCTTTACAGCAGAATAACTGGCCTGGGGTGGTACTTACCTAGACGGATTCCTGCATAGGAATCCTACCACCAGTAATGCTTAGGATTATATTTATTACGCAGAGCCGTGGTAGCTTACGAGTCTCGCCTTAGATGGCATAGGACGTGAGTAGTGTGCCGTCACGAAAATTGTTATAACTACGAGTATTTTACGATTTACTTATCGAGACGTAATCTCAGCCTGAGACATAAAAATATTTCGCGTATGTGTAAAACCCACCACGCAAGTAGCACAGCGGGCATTTTCAGTCCCAAATCCCCGTAAAACATTAGAGGAGACCTGTGCTTTACAGTGTGGCAGTTTTTGACTGCATTCTAAGATATCAAATTTTGTCATATCATATATCAAAACTTAAATTTAATGAAATAAATAAAATATTCCTAGTTACATTGATTTCAGAGTTTTATTTGCTTAAGCCTTTTCTTTTTCATTTAAAATAAAAAATAAATTTTGCGTAAGAACGCAAGCGGTAACTAAATTGTCGCCCCATTATTCTCAACCGCAGCGCTTCCTCTCATTCTCATTCAGTTAAAATCAAACGATTGTATATGACGGACGGTAGTGAAAAATGCAGTCCCGGTTTTTGTGCGAAATCTCGGGTTAAATAAAGGGCAACACTTCGACGGCAGTGAACATGGTCATTTTCAAAAATAGAACATTAGAAGTTAGATTCCTGGCCGTCGTGAAAAAATAATTTTTAATTATATTTTGTACTTTCATCTATTTTTGTGGTTTTCAAGGTTGACAAAGACAATTTTAGTTGATCGTGCATACTTTGAATTTGACGAACAATTGGAATAATTAAAAAAGTTAGTGACTACTTAGTAGTTACTTAGCTACACTAAAATAAATTAGTTTTAAAGTCTGTACGTTTTTCTTTAAAATAGCTCTCTTTAACAGTTGTCATTATATATATATATATATATATATATATATCAGTTGTCATTATATATATATATACATATATATACAATCATTCACAACACCACCAGACACGAAGAATAAAAAGTTGTGTTTTTTCACTAACGCAAGATCCGGCTGGATTTCGAACACATGAACCACGGCGCAGTGTTAGGTACTCTGGCCACCACGTCGCTAGGCGATCGTTACTAATATGATAATACCCGAAGTACATTGAGAATCTAGAAAGTGAAGATAAAATAGTAACGATCGCCTAGCGACGTGGTGGCCAGAGTACCTAACAGAAACTTAAAATGCTAGAAGTTATATGTTTATTTTTCACTGAAATTAAAATAGGATAAAATAAGATACTATAAGACATACACTAAACATAATACCATACAATAAAATATATAAATAAAAACCGAACCTAAACCGATCTTGACGAAATTTGGCACAGAGATAGATTAGAGAGACAGATTGACGTAGGATACTTTTCATCCCGGATAATACTCGTAAAAGATCGCGTGGGATTTTGTAAGAAAACCTACCGGCGTAGCCCGCGGCTTCAGCTAATTGTACATAAATTCCTAAACGTTGTATAAATTCTTAATCGTCAAAACACGGCATTGTAAAGAAAGTAAAGTAAGAGCGTATAAATGTCTCACTGCTGAGCAAAGACCTCCTCTTATTTCTGAGAGGATTTTGGAGCCGGGTAGAGTCTTCCACGCTGCTCCAATGCGGGTTGGCGGACTTAACATGTCTTCGATTTTTTTTAAGTCCTCAGACATGCAGGTTTCGTCACGATGTTTTTGTTACCCCAGAGCTCGTGTTAAATCAGCACTCATAATTTACAATTTTTGTGGTGCTAGGACCGGGGATCGAACTCGGGGCATTCGCGTACTATGAAATTTAAAGCGAACGCCTAGCCTAGCTACCATGGCATTGTAATGTTTAATATACCCCAAGTAAAGCGTAACGAATCGAAAATAAAAGTATAACACTTTTAAAGAAAGACTTGCATCGAAACTACTGGTGGTAGAATTCCTATTCAGGAATCCGTCTAGGTAGGTACCACCCCAGGGCCAGTTATTCTGCCGTGAAGCAGTAGTGTGCAAACATTACTGTGTTTCGGTTTGAAGGGCACTGTGAGCTAGCGTAATCAATGAGCATATGAGACTTAAGAACTTATTATTTCAGGGTGATGGGCACAGTGTGGTGTCACACAGAAAGTTGCAATAAATACATAAATAAAACATAGTTACGTAAACCTCTCCATATCTAGTCTATCTAATAGAAGATTGCAACATGATGTTGCAAAGAAAAGCTAATAAATACTGAAACGTTTACAGAAACTCCGTCTGGAGTTACGATGGGAGGTGACACTAATATACATAAATAACTGAGCTTAAGATGTAAAAGGACAAGGGTAACTATGTACCCTGAATTCCGGAACTAAAATTTAACTTTAAATCCATGTTTCAAATTGTCCTCCCGATTAGCGCAATGGTTAAGCGAAATTTCTTCTTAACGGGATGCAGATTCAATTCTGCACGGAATATCCTAGTTAAGAAAAAGGTTTTTTTAGAAACAACTAAATCGTTAAAATAAAACTATTTTTTACTATTTATAACACGACGTTTCGGGCGCTTTTCAGCACCCATGGTCTCGGGGAGCCACGGGTGCTGTAAATCGCCCGAAACGTGGTAAAAATAGTTTTATTTAAATGTGTAGTATTCGCGTAAATATAAGAAACCATTACAACTAAATCTTAATAATTTACCAATTCGCCGGGGAAACGTGGCGAAGTCTCCGTCCAGCGTGGTGGTATTTTGTACAACAATAATTCCTGTAATCGCCATGCTTGGCAGGCGAATTAGCGATTGTAATACAAGACAGTACATTACTTAGACACCGCTGTTTATTATCAGGCCGTGCCTGTCGTATTTTTCAGATATTTCCCTTATAGGCTCACGACTCCCACGGGAATAGGTGGGGTGACAGGCATCTCTCCACCGCCACCATTCGGCACCGGAAATGTATTTGTAAGAAAAACACTAGTGCTAAAGCTAATTAATGTAATTTGCAGATCACAGTTCTATGTTTAATCATGTATATTCTCAATGTTATGTGAACAGTTACTGTTCGCTTTGAGAAATAAATATCGAATTTACCACATTACTTTTCAGAGATATAGAAACTTCTACGCCGCGGGTCCTGGGTTCGAATCCCAGCCGGAGCCAACATTTTGTGCTAAAACACAACTTGTTTGTTTTCGGGTCTGGTTGTGTTGTGATTGTCCCCGTGTTTCGACACTGCATCCTAGCCTACTTCCGATCTTATCGCATCAGCGTTACATCGGGCGTGGGTAGGTTGGGACTAGTGAGTGCCTGTGTGTTTGCGCGTACACTTGTGGCACTATAATATCTCCTGCGCAGTTGATGGCTCTCGACAGTATTCCGAAGTTGTCGCCGTGGTCGAAATCGGCTAGGAGAACATCATCACTTTATACACTTGTCTTCCCAGATCAACAAAACTGTCGGCTAATCAAGGCAAGAGTGAAAAGACATTTTCGAAGTTAATATCTTGGTCCGCTACGTTGAATTATTCACACTAAAAATAAATATCCGGTTTTTGTGCAAATATATGGTTACCGGGACCTCTCAGTGACTTTAACGTTCCTTTTAACTTTAGCGTTATTTACAGAAATTCGTTTAACTTTTTTTCAAATTGCTTTGCTCGCACATATTAGGGATAATCTAAATCGCTTAAGGACTTATTCGAAATAATTACTGAAGAAGAAATGATAGTGCAATCCTCGAAATTTCTCTGCTATACAGAATCCATAACGATAAAATCCGGAGCAGAACTGAGTTAACTGACGTACCCCTTAGGATCAGTAAGCTGAAGTGGTTGTGGGCCGGCCCCATAGCTCGTAGAACTGATAACTGTGTGTGAAAAAATTATTTCGAGAACCTCGTACTGGCTTAGTGAAGGACGGTCCTGTGACGTCGACGGGCGATGGTCAGGCCAATTTCGCAAGAAAGATCGATCCATTTGAATTATTTCATTTGCTTCGTGGAAATCTGTGCCCTCTTTTCAGTTAATTTTTTAATAGGTTTTCAATTTTGTTATATATATTGTTTTGTTGTTTCAATATAGTTTATATTACGGTATGTTTTTAATAAGAACGAGTCGCTCACTGGTCGAAATTCGACCGTGAATATTTTTTTTATTGAACTAAATGTAGTTGTAACACATACTACATATTATCTAATATTACGCCCTCGCAGGAAACTAGAAGTGACGGGTGAACCACGTCGCCGCCATTTTGGTACGAGTCAAAATATTCTTACTTCCCATAGCATTCCCATGAGCAGTATAGTGACAGCATGGCATATTATGATGTTGCTCTGCACGAATAAAGGATGTTCAATACCTTAGCCGCCTCTTACGAATTCTAGGTAGGAAAGAGGTAGGTTGTATTCTGCTCTGCCGAACACCTATCGACTACACAAATTCAAAAAAATCTAAACTATCGGCGTAAAGAAAATAAAAATGACATTGTAGACATTAAGTTCGAATGATCTAGTTCCATTACTGCCGCGTCGGTGACGTCACTCAGGCCGCTAGATCTTTGTCGGACGATGTCGAGTTTATAAACACATAGAAAGAAAAAATACATTTTTAATTATTCATATATTTATCGCTCCGCTTTGACGAAGTATTTGCAGTAATTCGTCGTCTTTTTTATTATTATATGAATAAACTAAATTATTTGTACAGACTTATATTGATCTCTGAAATTATAGTTACTGTTTACTGAGATTATCTTCTCCCATTTTCGTAATCTCTTCTCCACCTCTAAAGTCATTCTTAGTGAATAATAACGTAAATAAATCTTTAACCTCGTTTCGTCCTATGGGTCGACTTAGAAATATGTCTGTATCTCATGGTTTCCGTCATGTGTTGGAATAACCATCTAAAAAAAGCCAGAAAGGCGACGGGCGGCGGCGTTCGAGGTGCGTATTGCGATCGCCACTCCGCCGGCCATGTGTGGCGATTACGTCGAATCCTACCTTCTCGGTTTTTTTTAATTTATTGGATAGAGTGACGAAACGAGCAAAACGTTCACCTGCTGTAAAGTGCAACGTCTACCCATAACAAATGTTATGTCACCCAGAACATTTCTGTGTGACACCTCACTGTGCCCATCACCCTGAGACATCATTTACGAGGGGTGATCCAAAAGTAATGATAATCAATAATAAACACAATGAATAAAATAAATAAATAAATTTATTTCTCAACATAGTCTCCTAGCAAGTCTATACATTTAGTCCATCTCTTTTCTAATCCTAAAATTCCCTTAGAAAAAAAATCTTTATCTTGACTCTCAAAAAAGTCCTCAACCGCGGCCATCACGTCGCTATCATCGTCAAATTTCTTGCCTCGGAGGTGTTCCTTGAGTCGTGGAAAGAGATAGAAGTCGCTGGGGGCTAGATCTGGTGAATAGGGGGGGTGTTCCACCAGCTCAAAGCCCGCTTCCTGAATGGCAGCCATGGCAATTGCAGCTTTGTGAACCGGTGCGTTGTCTTGATGGAACAGCACTCCAGCCCGCAGTTTGCCTCGCCTTTTCTCCTTAATAGCCTCCCGCAATCTTCTTATTTGTTCTGCATAGTAGGAGCCTGTAATAGTGGCCCCCTTTTCCAAGTAGTCCACCATGATTATTCCTTCAGCGTCCCAAAAAACAGACGCCATAACCTTCCCTGCTGAGCTTGACACTTTGAATTTCTTCGGCGTCGGTTCATCGGATCGTTTCCATGTCATCGATTGTTGTTTTGTTTCAGGATCAAAATGGTGGATCCAGGTCTCGTCCATGGTCACAAAACGTGACAAAAAATTATCCTTGTCTGCCTGGAACTTTTCGAGATTTGCTCTTGACATGTCGACTCGTTTCTTCTTTTGCTCGTCGTTTAACATTTTCGGTACCCAACGCGCGGAGACCTTTCTCATATGCAATTCGTTCGCAAGGATTCTTTGAATGCTGCCATATGAGATCCCTGTGACCTCAGCTACATGCCTGATAGTCACTCTTCGATCTTCCAATACAACTTCTTCAACTTTTTTCACATTTTCTTCAGTGAGGGACGTCGATGGGCGTCCTTCGCGGTGTTCGTCTTCCGTCGATGTTCTTCCCAACTTAAACTCCTTAGCCCAGCGTGCAACTGTGGAATATGGAGGAGAAGAGTCCCCTAATGTTTCCACCAAGTCGCTGTGTATGTCTTTGGTAGACATTTTTTTCAAGCAGAGGTATTTAATGCAAAGTCTCATATGTCCAGTGATTACGCTAGCTCTTAGTGCCCTTCAAACCGAAACACAGTAATGTTTGCACACTACTGCTTGACGGCAGAATAACTGGCCCTGGGGTGGTACCTACCTGGACGGATTCCTGCATAGGAATCCTACCACCAGTAACCCATACCCAGCAGTGCACTATTAACAGACTTATAAAGAAAGGATGCTGATGCCTGCTGAAGTAGGTTGCAATTAAGAACGCTTTCCTACCAAATCAACGCGGTGTCTCTATTCATAATGTTCATAATACAGAAAGCATGAAAATTCAAACAAACCTATGTTTAAATTTCGGATCGACTTCAGTTTTTCCAACGCTTTGTTTACATGACAGTTTAGGCGAGGTTAGTGTAAAGAGTAACGTAATAATAAATAGAGTTGAATGTTTGAAGTTCGTGATTTGTTTTCTCTCTCGCTAGTGCGGTTGCTAAGCGTCTACGTTTTTCTAATTCAGAAATGAGTGTTAGGTGAAAAACGCTCTTATCTGCTTAAAATACAGCTCAAATTGCATAGCAATATAAAAATATATATTCTTAACATTTTACGCTTGTGCAGACTTCAAACTCACGATATTATAAAGCAGTCTAATTTTATACTTGGGGCAAACACTGTTGCTATCACACCAAAAGTAACGTGAATGAGAGCTTATTATCGTCAAACAGAAATATCAAAGTTAGCCGCAGTTCTTGGAGTTAACGATGACGGACCCAAATTTATGCACCTTAAAGTTGGTGTGTGTGTGTGTGTGTGTGTGTGTGTGTGTCTGCGTGTGTGTGTGTGTGTGGGAGTGTGTGTTTACTATGTCTAATAGGTTATGCACTTGCATATAAAAATATTAAATTACCATCGCCATCATCATTGCAGCTCATCGCAAGTTCACTGTCGACCACTGAGGACCTACTACGAAAATAAGTACGAAAGTCCGAAGTACAAAGTTTCGGATCGATTCGAAGCAACGACGGACGTCAAACATAAACCCTACTACAAAATTACTTCGGATGCAATTTCTACGGACAGCATTCTTTGGGATCTATAGGCAACAAATAGAATGAATGTTTAGTTTAGGTAGATATCGTGATAGAAAACGTGCAACTCCTCAGTCGAAACTTCGTATTTCGTATTTCGTAATAGACCCCCCAGGTCTCTTTCGTAGATTGTTATAACGCAAGATCGTCTGGCGCCTGCATCCGTTGGATTAGCGCACACTTGCACAGACCGTCGCTATATTTAGTAACCAGCCGTCCTACGTAATTTACCTGATACTCGAGAACCTTGTGTTTTTTTATTTTTTTTTATTTATTTTTTAAAAACGAAGCCCCACAGTAGGATTTTCTCCTGAATCGTGGGTGCGTTTTACTTTAATACATTTCACATGCACAACACAACCAGACACGAAAAGCAACAATTTGTGTTTTTGCACAATTGTTGCCTCCGGCTGGGAATCGAACCCAGGACCGGTGGCGCAGAAGTCAGCTACGCTAACAACTACGCAACGCGGTCGACAATAGTAGATTGAATACGCGAACTATGATATGCGAACTGAGCAAAATATTTATGTGCTTTGGGCACATAAATATTTTACTTAGTCAAGAAAGAAAGCACAGGCCTTCTATAATTTTTGAGGAGGTTTTGGACGCTGCACCAATCCGGGTTGGTGGACAATATTTTGGTTCGAAATCTGGGTTCCAATCCTAGCCAAGGCCAACATTTGTTCAGAAAACACAAAATGTTGATTTTCTGGTTTGGTTGTGTTGTGCCTGTGTAATTTATGAGTGTGAGTCACGGTCGAGGAGAAAACTCTGTGCGAGACATCGTTTTTCAAAGAAAATATAAATAAACACTATAATAACACATGATAACAATATAATTTTTGGAATTTTCTGGAATATTTCTATCGGTGAAGGAAATCATCCTACATGCCTGAGGAATATAACAAAACCAAATTGGTAACTTCTCCATTCTTTTTTTAATACGACAAAGTGACGTCTGCCCTAACAAACAAGGCAGTGTCATTCAGAACATTTCTGTGTGGCACCTCACTGCGTCCGACGCCCTGGGACGTTACATCTTCAGTCTCATATGCCCAGTGATTACGCTAGCTAGGAGCACCCTTCATACCAAAACATACTGGTTGCACAATACTGCTTCACGGCAGAATAACCGGCAATGCTGTACCACCAGTTCAATTCCAATGTTTTCTCACAAAAATAGGATCATTTTTCACTTCCATTAGTAGGAATATCTAAGAATTAGACACTATTTTACTTTTTTCCCCGCACAAGCACTTTATGGAATCTGCTGCCGCCAGTGGTTTTTCGGGACCGATACGACTTAGGGACCTTCAAGAAAAGAGCCTATTCCTTTCTCAAAGGCCGGCAACGCATCTGCTATTCCTCTGGTATTCTAGATGTTCATGGGCGGCGGTGATCACTTACCATCAGGTGAGCCGCTTGCTCGTTTGCCACCTCTTACATAAAAAAAAATATCTAAGCTTGTTCGGAATACCGTGACCGTTTCTATTTGTGACATCACGTTATAATTGTTGCTTCTGTAAGTTGGCGCTGAAAAAAAATCACAAATGGAAAAAGCGTAGATTTCTGTTCAGTTTGCGGTCTCCGTTTCTACACTGCAGGCAGATTTAACAACGTTCATTAGGATTTACAAAACTTAAATCGAAAACTGTTGATTTTCATTTTATTGTATTTATCACAAAGCAATGGTAAAAGTTGTAAATAAGTATATTTGCAATAAAATATAAGGAGGGGGAGGGGACTATTAAGACGGATGATAAAGCAACTCCCGTTTGCCCGTAGCTTAACTTGAGTGTATTTTAATGTTTATGTCATATCGTAATGACTGAGATTTTCATTTAGAATTCCGCCTTTTTCTGCGGGAAAAAACTAGTTTATCATTGTACATTTTTGGAGCCTCGGACCCCTCTCATATGAAAGCGATACAATATAATAGATCTATTTAAATCTGTCCCAGGTATAACTTTGTAGCAAAATGGATTGATATGAATTAAAGATAGTGGTAACATAGCCCAGAATTATTTTAGAAAATGGAATTCACGAACTCTAGAATATTAAGAAACAACGCGGATAAATATGCAGCTGGAAGAATAAACTGAAATTTAATAATTTATTTAAAATACATCCTATGGTGTTAGTGTAAGTGGCCTTTATTCAAATCTACATAGAAAAAAATAATTATAAAGTAAAAAAAAACCTTATTTATTTTTAGCGCTAAACATGTAATCTAAGACATTTTATATATTTCACAGGAAATAGAAAATCTCTTTAAACGGCAAGGGTAAACATAGAGGTGGAGTGCAAATAGATCTAAATTGCAGTTACGTTCAGAGAATCCTAGGCGCAGCACCGAAGCGCTAACAATTATATAATGAATTACGTTCATACAATAAACAACAATAATTGAACTATATATTACAACGGGTAGCTGTACCCCGTCCACTTCGCTCGGCGGAAATTAAAGGTTTCGATACATTATTAATTGTTTTATGATAAAAAAATATTTACGAGTATTAAAAATATCCTATAAAAAAATTCCATAACAAAATATATCTTAAAGCCAAACTTATTTTTTTTTAATATTTATTTTGGAACTGCCAACAGAATTTAACGTATATTACATTACAATGATAAACCTTAGGTGCTAGGTACACATATAACTCCATTTACAGGCAGTTATAGCATGCAAATTAAGACAAGTCGTGCGATTACAATTTAAAAGACCCAATTTTATTACTAAAACCCATTCAGCCGCTTAAGCGCGATTGAATGACAAACAACATTTTTTTTTATTTGTGTAGCCGATAGGAGTCCGGTAGAGTAGAATAGCACCTAACTCTTTCCTACCGAGGTCTCGTAAGGGGCTACTAAGCTATTGCACGGACAGCCTTTATTCCTGCAGAGTAGCACCATAATAGCCGCGGTATCTCAGGGGCTAGGCGCTCGCTTTTAATTTCATAGTATGCGAGTGACCTGGGTTCGATTCACGGTGCCGGCACCACTAAAATTGTTATTTGAAATTTTAAGTGCTGATTTACCACGAGCTCGGCGGTGAAGGAAAACATCGAGAGGAAACCTGCATGTCTGAGAAATAAAAAAATATTTCGAAGACATGTGCAGTCAGTCAGCCAACCCGCATTGGAGCAGCGTGGCGGTTGCTTCCTAGCTCCAAAACCCTCTCAGAAATGAGAGGAGACCTGTGCTCAGCAGTGGGATATTTATAGTCTGAAACTTCGCTTTACTTTACTTATGCAATGCTGTCACTATACTGCTCGTGGTAACGCAATGGGGAGTGCGAATGGTGGTTCGCCAGCCGTCACGTCTCATTTCCCGCGAGGGCGGAAAGTGAGCTACGGTAGTGGCCTATGCCCACCTCTTATTTTGTAAAAAACGCGTGACTGTATGTTAACATTATCAAAAGATTTGAGTTTTCATATCATTAGCTTTTATTGTAACTACTAACAGTACTAATAAGAGATCGGTTAAAACACGCTATGATATAGAAAATTCTTACCGACTGAAACACTACAACGAAATGTAGTCAACCGGTGGTGTCCTATCACCAGTTTTTGTCGGAATCCATCTTGGTAGTTCCACCGATACTGTACCAGTAATTCAGCCGACAAGCAGCCCTTCTAACCGGAATACAACGTATTGTATTCCGGTTAGAAGGGCACGGTAGCTAGAGAAATTACTGATAGTATGAGACTGATAATAATTAACGAGCGCAGGATGTTACGTTGATGTCTGGTTGTCAACAAGAGCAGGCGGCACTTACCATCAAGTGAACTCGTTTCGTCATCTAGTGTCATAATAATAATAACTTAAAATTAAAATAACTCAAAGAAGAAGAACATTTATTTCCAAGATGCGCAAGTTGAGTATAATCTACGTCATTCAAGTACAATTCAAGTTGTTTTTGTTTTTTTTAATCTTTACTGTAGGTGACTTCTATTTTAGTCGTGGGTCTTACCAGAGATACGTAATTTCATAAGTTTGCACATTCCAGATTTAAGCCTATTTGCAAGATTTATTTGGTCACTTTAAATATATTTAGCTCGAGTATCTTTAGATTCAGTGTGGGAATTTTAATCATTTCTTTTTTTTAAACATGTTTTATGGGCATACGTTGCACTTTCATCAGGTCAACGTTTTGCTTGTTTCGTCACTTTATCCTGTAGAAAAAAAATAGCGTAAAATATTTTTTCAGTCTGTTATTAACATAAGCGACCCAGTAGTTGATTATTTCAAAATATTCACTAATTTAGTCGCAATATTTCACCGAAGGCTGGGTTCTGATTGATGGTCCGGTTCAAATGTGACATTTACAAAATCAGAATTATTTTGCTACAGAATACAATACGAATTACGACGAAACAAGAATACGAATAGTCTGCCAATTTCTTTAGTTGTGATTTAAGAGACCTGAAGTTTTTGCGTCCGATGCGACACAACAGGGCCTCCGCGCTGTAATCAAATACTCCACAAATTCATTAAATCTCGTCGGAAACCTGACAATAGTTTCAGATTACTGGATTTCTACGCTTCCATTAAAAACAAACTGCTACATATATTAAAGCTGTTTTAATCCTGTACATGATATTTTGTGATTTTGATAAAATCACTGATTACATTTTTCATTTCGAAATTTGTATAAACTCTTAGTAAGGAAGCTGTACCTATAGCTCGTAAGACGGGTACTAACAAATGCTGTGTAGGGCGACACAATTGTATGGCGCGATAACCTGTACGGTTTCGTGGGAAGTCGATGAAAGCAGTAGGTTCAGGACCGCGTTTTGTGGAAATCGATTAGTGAGGTCTATGTTCAGCAGTGTACTTGAAGGAAGCTCACAATTATTCATACAGTCCACGTGTTAAGTGGTTATTCTGGCATGTTTGATAGATAATCAAGATGTACTTGCGCTGTCCCCTAGCATACTATGACGAAATGCATTTTTGCAAATATCTCCGGTTCTCGTGACATTCTGCAGAGAAGGCAGCAGCGTTATTCCCCTTACATCAAAATTAGGAAATAAACTTAGCTCCGCAGCTTACAGTAAAAACAATTAGGAACTTGGCTAATGTTGAAACTGCTAGATTAAGTTAGTTAGCTATTTATAGAATAATAGATAATAATGATATTTTGCTGTGAGGAAATGCGACTGACGTAGAAATCATTTTTGTTTTGAGAGGGCCATAACAACTATTTATAATCGTAGCTCTAAAGCGTCTTAGAGATAAATTTAAAGAAATTAATATATTAACCAAAGCCCCCCATTATGTATAGTCATATGAATATGTTATGTATTTACATAAAAATATTTATCACTTTAATAAAAAAGTGATGTTCATAATGTAAATACCAGGTAGAAGCACAAACTAATAATGCCAGTTACTAGACTACACATCGTCAGTAACTCGTTCATGGGGCAATAATATCTTACATATACGTTTTTACAACAGAATCCCAGAAAAAAAAGTCTTTCAATCAAAAGTTCAAACTTCTAATTAAACAAAGACATTTTAAGAAGGGTTATTATAATATTAAAGAATACATGGATGATGAAATGTCCTGGGAATAAAGTGATCGCTGCCAAGATATTATGTTGTGTTTTAAATATTAAATATTTAGTTGTATATTAAATATTTTCTTTCTTTTAATTCCTGACAAGAAAAAAATACTAGGTTTCTTGCTTGGTCTTCCTAGGACAGACGCATTTTTTGGGAATCAGTGTGGTTTAAAAAAAAGAAGTTTAATAATTATAATGTAAATAATCTATATGGAAAAACAATATTATATCTCTTCTGGGTATATGAGACTTAAGAACTGATGTCTCAACGTGACCAGTGCAGTGTGGTGCCACATAGAAATGTTCTGGGTGACACAGCATTTGATATGGGTAGACGTTGCACTTTACCATCAGATGAACGACGTGAACGATTTCTTTAATAAAAAAACGTGCCGCCCGCCACTTTTTTTTGAAACATTCGTAGCATTTTATAATTTTGAGTCTCGGAAAGGGCGCAACATCCTGTGCAGGGCTACAGATATGCATGACGACCGCGTGGCTTAGTGATCAGAGTACCTGACTTCTACGCTGTGGGTACTTGATTCGAATCCCGTATGGAGCCAAGTACAAAATCACAAATTGTTGGTTCCCGGGACTGGTTACGCTGTGAATGTGAAATTAAAGTCTGCAAAATGCACCTACCATCAAATCTTAATTAATAAGAGAAGACAATAGTACAAATGTAATTAATCGATTAGTTACAAGCTCTCCTAACTCCTAAGCTCTTCTAACTTAGTCTATGTAGTCTTCAGAATTCCTGGTGGAAATTTTTCACTTGATCTGACCCCTCATAGGTTTATTTTATTAATCTGCAAATTTTGATGTCGATAACTTCAGTAGTTTTATTAATAGACGTTTCGACAGGCATATATCATTTGAACGTGAAATTTCGTTAATGTGTCCTGATCTATAAATATTCTTCTAGTATTTTCCTTGATCGATTTACTGTACTCGATAGGCGATGGATTTAGTCACATTGTCACGATACGACTAAATGTACAATACCTTGTCATATCTATACTATATTTTTAATCTATACTAATATTATAAAGCTGAAGAGTTTGTTTGGTTGAACGCGCTAATCTCAGGAACTACTGGTTCGAATTGAAAAAATATTTTACTGTTGAATAGCCCATTTATCGAAGCAGGCTATATATATATATAAATATACATACATACATATATATATTTATATATATATATATATATATATATATATATATATATATATATTATTTACTGGTGGTAGGATTCCTATGCAGGAATCCGTCTAGGTAGGTACACCCCAGGGCCAGTTATTCTGCCGTGAAGCAGTAGTGTGCAAACACTACTGTGTTTCGGTTTGAAGGGCACTGTGAGCTAGCGTAATCACTGGGCATTTGAGACTTAAGAACTGATGTCTCAGGGTGACGGGCGCAGTGCGGTGTCACACAGAAATATTCTGGGAGACACAGCATTTGTTGTGGGCGGACGTTGCACTTACAATCAGGTGAACGTTTTGCTCGTTTCGTCACTTTGTACAATAAAAAAAATATATATATATAAAATCACGCTACGACCCTTACAGCGATTTCTTTTAAATTAAACGGCGGGTGAAACCTCGGGGCACAGCTAGTAATTAATATAATATACGTGGAGAATTTGTTTGTTTTGTTTGAACGCACTAATCTCTGGAACAACCAGTCGGATTTGAAAAATTATATATGCATTTATATCTAGCCAAATTCTTGAGGACGATCATAGGCCATTTAATATCACGCTTCCACCCTTACGTGCGATTTCTTTAAATCAAACGAGGGTGAAACCACAGGACACAGCTAGTCATATATAACATGGATATCTATAAATATATTAAAGTACCTTCGTTAATAATCCTGCCTCTGACATCTGAATGCGTTACGGTTGAATTCTTGTGTGGATCTACTCTGATAGGTTAACGGCTTAAACGTTTTTCCAAACGAACAATACCGAAGCGTAGCTAATCTGATCTAATTATGTTTCCTGTAATAGCCGTACGTACTGCGTGAGTCAGGGCTAAGATATTTTTATTTAAATGAATCTAATTTTACGGATTTTATCGCGTTTAATTTGACTATTTATAACCCGACGTTTCGAGTGCTTTACAGCACATATGGGTACACGGGAGGACTGAGGTGACAGATGTCCTGATGTCATATTTAACCCGGAGTACCTTCTGCTTTTTATTTATTGTTTTTGGTCCGATCTACGCAGAAAGAGCTAACTGTATCTTGTAGTCTTGCAGTGGTATGCTTGGTTTTCGATTTAATTTAATTAATTATATGATCCCAAGCAGGTGGTAATACCCAACCATCTTCTCTATTAAAATTAGGATGTTTTTTAATTTCAATAGCCTCGCGAATCATCCTTGGTAGGAATAAAGTTAAAAAAGTTAAAACAGTCAACTTATATAAACATAATTGTAATGTCTTATGTCTATTATTCGTAGTTTAAAATTAACCTTATCACTAATAACTTACTATGGGGCTAGACTATGAGCGTTAGGTTGATATTATACAGTACATTGGTAATTACATCACCGAAATTATATACACAAAAGATTCTTAATAATTCTTTGATGGCGCTTTTTAGGGATTGTTAATATTTTGTAGTTACAGAGTTTTGGTAGTTGAGATCCGTGGTAGTTCAGGGGCTAGGCGCTCACTTTAAAGTTCATAAAACGCAAGTGACCTGGGTGCGATTCCCGATGCCGGCGCCACTAAAATTTTTAATTGTAATTTTTAGTTTTTATTTACCACGTGCTCGGCGATGAAGGAAAACATCGTGAGGAAACCTGTCTGAGAAATAATAAAATATTTCGAAGACTCCGCCAACTTGCATTGGAGCAGCGTGGCGGATTCTTCCTAGCTCCAAAACCCTCTCAGAAATGAGGGGAGGCCTGTGCTCAGCAGTGGAAAATTTATAGGCTGAAAATTTACTTTTTTTTACTTTACAGGGTTTTGCAATGAATTTCGACAATGTGATCTGATTATTGATTAATTATGTTTAAAATAATATGAAGTGTAAGTAAAATCAAGCATTTTTATCTATTTCATTGCAAAACCTAGTATCACCAACTTTTATAAAAGTGTCCTTGAAAACAATAAATAAATAACGAAAGGTTAAAAAAATCTAATTTAGTTTATGTACATAAGGGTACAGTAACTCTCTGTAGATCACGAGTCTCTAGAAATAGCACTAGGTATATTTCAAAGTGAAGATCGACAATAGATAGACCTAAAGAGAAACGAGACACATTTTTAGGAGTAGGTATGGAGTTATCAGAGGAGGGCTACTCATAAATGAAAAGTTTTATTAAAGGGTACGGAAACGAAAAAGGGTTGGAAAGCACTGTTCTAAGCCAACTTGACTGCTATTTAAACCTTATTACCACTTAACACTGGGCGGGATCCTGATTTAACGCCTATTACTAGAAAAATATGAAACTACATAACAACTGATAGTAGTTTGAGTAGAGTTTAAAATGGTTGTAACGTTTTTTGCATCTCCTACCGAAAGAGGGAAATAGAGAATATAAAATATTTTGTGTTAATTTTTTTTTGATCTAGTAACAAGGCGAGCAAAACGTTCAACTGATGGTAACTGCGACGTCTACCCTTAACAAATCTAGTCTCCCAGAACATTTTTGTGTGGCACCACACCGCGCCCGTCACACTGAGAAATCTTCTTAGTTTCCTAGCGATTTTTTTTTATTGTAGAAAGTGACGAAACGAGCAAAACGTTCACCTGATGGTAAGTGCAACGTCCGCCCACAACAAATGCTGTGTCACCCAGAATACTTCTGTGTGACACCACAATGCGCCCGTCACCCTGAGAGATCAGTTCTTAAGTCTCAAATGCCCAGTGATTACGCTATCTCTCAGTGCCATTCAGACTGAAACAAATTAATGTTTGCACACTACTGCTTCACAGCACAACAACTGGCCTGTGGTGGTACCTACCTAGATGGATTCCTGCATAGGAATCCTGTTCACCGATTCTAGGATGCAGAATTGTTTTATTTTGCGAGAGCACCGACGCAAAGATGCAGCATGATTTTGCTGCTGCTTTTGAGTGGTGAATGGCGATAGCCTCAACCAAATATTCCGTCTCGGTCTTTTTGGATATTAAAAAGGAAAGAACTGAGGGTCAATGTATGACTGGAATATTAGTACTCTCCTTAGAGCGTAGTTAGACTTCGTTTGTCTAAGTCTTAGATATTAAATAGCTCAAAACTATGCTACAAGCAATTAACAAATAAAAATAACAATTAGTTAACCTATTAGTAATAGTACCGCAAAACCAACATGGATCACGGACACCATAAGAAAATAAAGTTGGGAACGTACGCAGTTTACTCTTATCAATTAAGAAGTAGCTCGAAGGGACACCGTAATAAATTAAAATATGACAAATGTTACACGAGGAATAAATTTTCACATAGAATCTAACACTACTTTTTATGCCGCAATAAAACACAAGAAGTCTGAAAGAATATTTCAACTAAGATATTCATTAAAGCTCATTGGTTTATTACTTTTCTGATAAGGTATGAATGTAATCATGAATAATCCTTTAATATTATATTAATCCGCGCTCAATTCAGAAGGTATGCTAATATCTGACATCAGCAAATCATCTGACGAACTGAGTAAGCAGCGAAACACCGTCGTCATAACATTTGCTCATATTTATAGAACTGACAAAGTGCTGATACGAGATTTAATTTTATCAACTGTTTACTTCCGATTTATTGCGTATTCAGTTCTTTAATATTGCATTTAGCATAAAAAGTCTCGAAACATTTTCCTGTTCCATTTTTAGAATTTTCTAGAAACAATGTCTTCAAATGAGTCAACTATCACTTCATGCCGTTGTATATTACGAGTTCTTCCAAGGACAAAGTGCAAGGACTGCTATCGCTAACATTTGTGTCGCATTCCAAACATAATGTCGTTCACCATTCCACTGTCCGTCGTTGGTATCAGGCTTTGAATCAGGGACTATTACGTTTGAAGATCAACCACGCTCTGGTCCTCCGTCGGCATTGAACGACTGAACTTGTAACTTAATAAAATATAAAACATTAAAAAAGTAAAGACTGTTTCAAGACTTTTTTTACAACCTGATAATAATCATAGTAGCGAGTACGTTAACATGCTACATTTCGTTGCCTAAGCTCACATATAAATCTCTCCTGCTATCAAGCTTCAAAGTTTATATTGGTTGGCCATCCCGATCTCTTATTTCCCCTGTGATGAAGTCCAAAAAAATCGAATGAATATTTCACAGACTAACGTATTTAAAATATATTACAACATAACAAAAATTGCGCTGCAGACTATGCGTTCTACATTTAACTTTGAGTTGTTTCATATTTTAGTTGCCAGTGCTAACAAATAAAGCTAATAATAAATACGAAATTGTGAACGCATTCTAACTCTAACATTTGTTACGTACGTTGTACGTACGAGTATGTTATTAAAATGAGTATCGAAATGCTAAAGTTAATATCATTTTTGAATTGTTCGCAATATATTAATGTGTTTCGTGTGTTTATCTAACGCAATCAGGTGCGTGTCCTAGTGATTAGAGTAACTGTCTTATACGCCTCGGGCCCTGGGTTCGAACTCCAGCTTGAACTAGCATTTGTGCGTAAATACAAATTGTTGTTACCTCCAATGTTATCGTATCCCGCGGATACGTTTGGACCAGCGAATCCCTCTACGTACGCGCGCGTGCACTTGTGGAACTGTAATATCTCCTGCTCAGTGAATAACTTTAGATATTATTCAAAACTTGTCGTCGTGGTTGTAAATCGGCCACGAAGACATCAGTCTATTTGACCAAATTATAAACAAAGAAAACAATGTTTGTCAAACAAAAACGTAAAAAATAACAAAAACGGAACAATGAACAGCCAACACAAAAACGTAACACAACAAGAAACTTAATAAAAACAACGAAAGTATTAATAACAACAATTTAACAAAATTATCTAGAAACAGCACTCTCATATCAACAAGTTGATAGTAAAGATGGCGGATATAACTCGACCGATGACAAAACGCCACGTTACAATGGAAAATGTTCGCACTAAATGAACTCTTACAATTTGGTAGTACTAAAATGCTGTTTTACCAATGAGATTCCATGAAGTGCCGGCGTGTCGATTAAGGGAAATGCTTAGAAACAATCAATTACAAATCGCGGAATAATCTTCTCGACAAATAAAGTAAAAAAAAGTAATGTTTCAGCCTAAAAAAAAGTATAGTCCCATTGCTGAGCACAGGCCTCCTCTCATTTCTGAGAGGGTTTTGGAGCTAGGAAGAATCCGCCACGCTGCTCCAATGCGGGTTGGCGGACTGCACATGTCTTCGAAAATATTTTTTATTTCTCAGACATGCAGGTTTTCTCACGATGTTTTCCTTCACCGCCGAGCACGTGGTAAATCAGCACTTAAAGTTGCAATTAACAATTTTAGTGGTGCCGGCACCGGGAATCGAACCCAGGTCACTCGCGTACTATGGAATTTAAAGCGAGCGCCTAGCTAGCCCCTGAGCTACCACGGCTGGCATTTGCCAGATCAAAAATACACCGACCGGCTGCAGCTAAAATGACGGTGCTTACAGTAAGAATTTTCCAACGAAAACTTTAATTAAATATGTATTAAAAATGATCAATATCTTGGATATTATTTTTAAAATTTTTAAAAAATTCTTAGATTTTAATTATTCAAATATTTCCTGTAATTTGATCATAATAAATTGAATTTTAAGAAATATCTTAGTTCAGAGAATCTTAAATATTTTTTAGTGAAATTTGTTTCAAGTATATTAAAATAAACAATTATTCATGGCGGTTAGCCTTGATAAGACATTATTTCTTTTTTTCTGTTAGTGTGAGGAAAGAACACAATCCGCTTAAGGGTAAGTGTCATCCATCCTCGATGAAGAATTGAGGTGAAGGTCCATTAGTATCACTGAGGAGTGCGTCAATCACCCTAATCAGTATTTTAGTCTTCGGTTGTCCTCTTTCACGATACAAATCGGTGATAGCACCTACCTCGCACAAGGTTCTCATCCCCCGTTTGGTTAAGAAGTGAGAAGGAAATAAGCAAACCGAAAGAACCGTAACAGCATCCTGTAACACTAATCACATTGTACAAGCTTATCAAGAGCCGTGGCTACGCTATTTTCTTCTTTCTTGGAGTCCCTTGTTCAACATTGAATTATAAAATAAAAATGCGAATGTCAACAAATCTACTGGTGGTAGGATTCCTATGCAGGAATCCGTCTGACCGCAGTGCCAGTTATTCTGCCGTCAAGCAGTAGTGTGTAAACATTACTGTTTCGGGACTGAATCTATTGTATGTGCATGTAACCTACAGGTAACATAATGATCTTTTATTTTTACGCGAATACTACACATTTAAATAATAATTTTTTTACAGATTTTATAGCGTGCAGCTTGGGATCCTATAATTAACAAAATTTAATCAAAAACCAAACATACCACTCCAAGACTTCAAGATTCAGTTAGCTCTTTCCGCGTATATCGGACCAAAAATAATAAATAAAAAGCTGAAGGTATTTCGGGTTAACTATGACATCAGGACTTCTGTCACCTCAGTCCTCCTGTGACCATGGGTGCTGTACAGCGCTCGAAATGTCGGGTTATAAATAGTACAAAATTAAACGCGATAAAATCCTTAAAAAATAGTTTCATATAAAAGTAACGTTTTTTTTCAGAAGTTTTGTTGTTTAGAAAACTGACCTTCAAATTTAAACATTAAAACAGACAGTATATTCTTTATTTTCTTAATAAACCTTTACTGCATTAGAATTCTCCCTCTATTGTGGGTGTATACATACATACATTGTACATGCACACTCTTATGGGCATGTAACAACTATCTATAGGTCGTATAAACATTTGTTCTTTGCGGAAATCTAACCTGCGATTGGTAACGCAGAAGTCAATCACTAAGCCGCTTCGGCAACGGAGCCGTATAAAGCATGAAGCAGTTGTCGCGGCACACCGGCCAACGTTATTCTGTTCCCCTCGGTTTCACCCGCGAAAACATCAACAAAGCATAAAGTATGTGTAGCCTACAACCCTCCTCAATAAACGGGCTATCTAAATACAAAAATATTTTTTAAAATCAGATTAGTATTTCATGAGATTAGCGAGTTCAAATATACAAACCCTAATATTTATAATAACTCTGCTTCTACGTGGCGTATCAAGATAAAACATGCGCCATATTTTTACAGATTATTAATTACTATGAATTATTATTATTATGAATAACTTGGCTTCTAGGCGGCGTATCAAAATGAAACATGCAACAGCACGCATCCAATTTCATGCAGCAGCTTTTGCGCGATTCGTGTACAAACATACAGACAGACAGACAAACAAAAATTTTAAAGATACTCGTAATTGTTTTGGCTTCTATGGCTCTTATAATATTAATGTTGTTTCTTAAATATCTTCATCATATATAGACATCGATCAGTTATAATTTTATTATATCTATATACAGTCACGCCTTTTCCTCATACAAGGGCCTCACGTAGCCCACTTTTCGCCCTCGCGTAAAACGAGACATGACGGATGGCGAACCACGTCGCCGCTATTTTGGTACGAGTTAAAATTTTTTTGATCCCCATTGCATTCCCACGAGCGGTGTAGTGACAGCATTGCACATTATTGTGTAATTCTGCACGAATGAAGGCTGTCGGTCAATACCTTAGTAGGAAAGAGGTAGGTAGGTATTTCTTTATAAATATACAGTTATTATAAAGTAGCTCAACATAATCAGACTTCCGACAACAATTTTCATTTTGATATTAAATAAATAAGCAAAACTGAATCTGGCAGAACATAATGGGATCTTTTGTTGTTGCAGTATTAGTTCAAAAGCACAGGAGATGAGCGTCGATCGATGACTGCGTTTAATTAATATTCTTTGACTACAAAGAAGATAATTATTTTGTCATTAAAAACGGGAGGATAAAATGGAGTTCATTTGATCGTCATAAAAAAAATCACGTCTCTTTTTCCTCATCATAGCTAATATTGAACATGGCGACGACGTCTTTAGTTAGCTACTAGCAATCCGGTCCGGTTTCGCCCAAGTATATTCGAAAGACAATATAATATATGTAGTAATAAATGTCTTATAATTCACTACAGAGAGATTTTAATATTAAATAACTGTTTCAGGTTGTGTGTAACAGTACTAGACTGCAATTAAAAGTTCTGGGTTGTTACAGACGGGCATTGCACAAACATGGTGGTCCAAGGATTTTACGAAAGTTGAAACTTATATTTACCTATATAATTAATTGATCCGACCACAGTTTGAATACACAGTAGCTATCTGATACATTTGTTACACAAGATAAATCAAGAATTTAAATTCAAATCAAAAAGGCAATTCTTGTCGAACAATTGGTAAACGTTCTTCAATGCATCCAATACTAACTGTAACAAACGATTTGAAAACATTGATATATTTCATCTCACATCAATTAAATTTCCATCAATTGCCATCTGGTGGTAGGATTGCCGTGTGGTAGCGGTTTAAGAGAATCTACCACCCCATCTCGTCCCGTGGGTGTCGTAAAAGTCGACAGAGGGAAAATTAAAAGCAGAAGATGGGCAGCAGCATCTTCCTGGAACATCATAATAAATAAACTGCGGTTGCCAACCCGCCTGCCAAGCGTGGCAACTATGGCAAAATCCCCCCAAAATGAGAGCTACAAACTTTTGTTGCACTCTGTGGGGGAGGCCTATGTTCAGCATTGGACTAATGGTAGGCTGAAATGGTGGTGGTGGTGGTAGGATTCCTATGCAGGAGTCCGTCTAGGTAGGTACCAACCCAGGGCCAGTTATTCTGCCGTGAAGCAGTAGTGTGCAAACATTACTGTGTTTCGGTTTGAAGGGCACTGTGAACTAGCGTAATCACTGGGCATATGAGACTCAAGAACCTATGTCTCAGGGTGATGGGCACAGTGTAGTGACACACAGAAATTTTCTGGGTAACACAGCATTTGTTATGGGCAGACGTTGCACTTACCATCAGGTGTACGTTTAGCTCGTTTCATCACTTTATTCAATAAAAAAAAATCGACTACCCGCAAATCCGAGGCACGACCTGTAGGTCGGATTTGCGGGTATACACTCCTTTTGCCGGTACGAGGTTGCCATTCTAGAAACTTTCCCAATAGTTATCAGTTCTACGAGTTATATGGCCGGCCCATATGATATTTCTTAAGCTTCTCAGACTTGTAACGACGTAGATGTCGCTACAGACGTTTTAACTTCCTGTGTTGTTCCATGTACCATATGTATACGCAAACAGTGCTCATGTGTGTATTTTATCAATTACTTTAGCTTCAAAGCTTCTAATTAGAGTAAGATAAGTTTTGGAAACTATCCTTCAGGAGCGGTTTTGTATCACACAAACTTAAAAGACACGTTGACGCCTGAGTTCAAAACTTACAGAGCCGCGCGTATTAATGTTCAAAGTTAATTATACAACATTAAATTAGTAAATTCGTCTATTTAAGAAAGGGTCTATTCATACTTATATTATAAATGCGAAAGTTGCTCTTTCTCTGTCCCTCTGTTTGTTTGCTACCTTTTCACGTTTCAACCGCTGAACCGATGTTGTCGAAATTTGACATATAGATACCTTACATCCTGTAGGCGGTCATAGGATACTTTTTAAACTTATCTCCAAGCGAACGAATTTGCGGGCATCAGCTATTAATATACATATATACATAGAGTCACGCCTTTTTCCCTTAGGGGTAGACAGAGACCACATCTTTCCACTTGCTACGATCCTGACACACATCATTAGCTTCCTCTACTTTCATTAGTGTTTCCATACTAGCTCGTCGGTTGCGGGTACTTTTGAGGTGGCCTTACCTTAAAACGATTCCGATCTGATCGTAATACGTTCGCCTACGTCGACCCCTACCGGCTTGCCCATTCACACTCGCCTCATAAATCTGTTTCGTCAATCTTCTTTCACCCATCCTCTCTACATGTCCAAACCATCTAAGCATCCCTTTCTCTATCTTTGTCACTACATCTTCTACCACGCCGCAACGCTCTCTGCTATTAATATAAGGTAGTAATATATAAAATCTTAAATCAGAAATAAAAATATGATTCTCAATTAGTGACACTGTAAATTTCCCATTAGACCCTGACAATTTATGTCGAAACTAGCTGTGTCTCGCGAATTCACCCGCGTAAAAAGCCGACCCCGATCAATGATATACATATATATTCCCTATTTGTATCTGATTTTGGGATTTAGAATATTTTCGCGCGGAATTCTAATTATTTTTCTTAAATAAAATAAAAAAATCTTTAGAGGACATGCAGGTGTCCTTTCTACGAGTATGTTTTCCTTCACCGCCGAGCACACGATAAATAAGCAATTTAAATTGCAATTAACAATTTTAATGGCGCTGGTGCGGGGATATAAACCCAACTCACTCGCTTATTTTGAAATTAAAAATGATTGCTCAGCCGCTGATCAATTGGCGTTGCCTTCAGCTACCGCTGATTGACTGCTTTAATATTTGGAATGCCGACCCCTTCCGCACGAAAAGTGCCGACAATTTAATGCACACAGCTAAGTAAACGGTTTAAGGAAAACTAAACATTTCAATAACTGAATAAAAGTACATTTTGCAGGAAGCGGGGGTTGGCGTAGGTCTACGCTCCGGCAGTCAAAGGCGTCATGTTTTTCAGCGTAGATTAAAGTTCCGGCATACCGGAGGTTCTTCTCTGTCTAAAACTTATTATATCCTTAATCTTGCATAGAAAATTAATCTTTATTTATTAAAACTTACCCCGAAACTAAGGTTACATTTCCATGTCTTGAAAAAGTGTTACATCTAGTTAATCTTTTGTTACTTTCAAATACCATAAACATTTTAAAATTGAAAACCAACTTGAAAATGCAGGTCGATCTGTTCAATATTTACGTAAAATTACCATAAACTCTTATAATGATATAAAGATAGTACCCCACTGAGGGTCTTATATATTACTCTATACGTCTTCAAGTAAAGTAGCAGCTTATAAATGTCCCACTGTTGAGCATAGGCCTTTTATTTTCAATGCGTGTTAGCGGACATCATATATCCTTGAAATATTATTTAATTTCTCATCCATGCGGGTTTCCTTGTCATGTTTTCCTTTCGCGGAGCCCGTTGCAAATCAGCGTTTAAAATACTACTACTTTAATCTCACTTACTTTTAAACATATGGGTATTATGAACATTTTAGCAAAATTAGTAACCAAATTTTTCATTGTAATGTCATAATTATGAGAAATACGCTGTCAGAAGTTTGAAATACGACCCACTTTACAATAAAAAAAATCAAATAGTACTCAACTTCGCCACTTATTTGATAAAATATACTAGCCTGTACAATTTTAGGGGGGCAAAAATTATGGAAGCGGCTATAATTAAATTAACGGTGCCTAACGCAGATGCTCAAAATTCAATATTAATTGCAAATTCTACCGCCACAATAAATACATTCTGTTGAAAGTAATTTGAAAAAAGGTTAGGTCTAAAAATACGCTAGCCAAACACTCATACCCATAATCTCATAAAAATATATAAATTATATCATTGATATACAAAAAACCATAATATGTTTATATTATGTACGTAATTTTAATGTTTTAAGAGTGGGCCAAGGGCGCAATTAGATCCTACGCTATTGCTAGATGATCATATCTGAGTGTTGTATTAGACCAAAGAATTGTAATTTGATAGTTGTTAACTTTTGATACGAGTATCGGAGGAATACAGTATTTTATACTTTATTTTACTTCGTTAGCTTTTCCGCAAGAATATCGAAACATCAATTTTGATTATTAGTAATGAACAATTTATTTTATGATTCGTACATATTAAATCTACGAGTATTATATAGTTCCTTTAATATAAAAAGGTAGGTGTATAATTACTCCAATAAATTCCCAATAGTGAGAACGATTGCCGGCAAAGTAATATTATAAGCCGATGATCAACATACTTCAATGTTGACCTTGCGAATGGCTGCAGTAAAAGCCTTTCGTCGCTAATATAAATTACAGAGCATAAAACTTGAAAGATTCGCTGAATAGGGTCTTTTTAGTTCTTAGAATTTCGAAGTTCGTTTAAGTTCCATTCCATTGATGCTTCTTGGAAAATGGCAATAAAGACGGCAACTTGACGGGACATTTCGGGAGACGGTTTCGGTGATGTAATCGCTGTAAGCCTTTTGGCTTTTACAGCTTCATCGGATGCTAATTCGGGAGAGTAACTCTCCACTGCACTAAACATCCGTTATGTACTCTTAATACCAGGACGCAGACGGAGGCGTGTTAGCGTTTCCTGACTCATGTACACGTAATTATACTCGTAAGTATTTGCCGTGTCGTGGTGATTTAAGAGAATCTACCGCCCCATCTCATCCCGTGGGTATCGTAAAAGTCGACAGAGGGAAAACTAAAACAGAAGATGGGTATATGAATTAATAAACTGCGGTTGCCAACCCGCCTGCGAAGCGTGGCAAATTCACCCTAAAATGAGAGCTACAAATTTGTGTGGCAATAGGCTGAAATGGTGATGATGATGACGATGATTCTTATAATTACGAGACTAGATATTGCTTATTATCCATGATATATAGTTTAAATTATGTTTTATACAGTGGGTTTATTAATTACACGTGAATGGCCACTTTAAGTACTGGCAGTTAATCTCCAATCGCACTTGCGCTGTGCTGTGGGACGCGGCGCGGCACTGCGCGTGACTGCATGGACAGCTGCAAAAAAGTCTGTTTGCTATTCAGTTTGTTTAGTGATAATCGAAATAAATGCCTCATGTTTGAACACAAACTCATGTTTGAAAAATAGAAACTCTACGGCTTTATTATAGTAATCTATACAAAAATTATAAAGCTGAAGAGTTTGTTTGGTTAAACGCGCTAATCTAAGGAACTAATGGTTGGAATAGAAAAAATATTTTAGCGTTGGATAGCCCATTTATGGAGGCAGGCTATAGGCTATGTACCATCACGCTACGACCCTTAGAGCAATTTCTTATTAATTAAACGGCGGGTGAAAACGCGGGGCACACCTTACTAGGTGGATATATGAGTAAGATAATTTTTCATATACTACGTGCACCCACATGGATACTGCGTAGAGACAAACACAGTAGGATTGGTTGGATAACCAGTTATATATCTTTTAGTATTTTACGATTTTGCGAATTGTAATCCCTAGAAAAAAATAGCCGATTCCAGTTTAAATTTCTAGATTTAGTTAGAATCGACACAAAACTAACTATTATATTTTGCATCGATTCTAGTGATCTAATATATTTAATAGTAGCAACAATTATAACATTAGCTAATCTAACAAATCAAAAATAAAAGAAAACCACTTCATTACCATCATTCAAATTGAGTCCCGCTTTTCATTTTCTTCTCCTTCTATTAATTATGGCATATCTTAATAGAATTCTGCCAATGAGTGACTATCCCACTTTTCTTATCTCGGTATTTGCGACGCAGTCAGCTGCAGCACTACATGCCATTTGATTCCCGTTCATGACATTCAAAGTCGCATTCTAATTTCGTAAATAAGTACTGCGGGATATGTTCGATCAGCTTTCGAGCTTGTTTAAAATTCCTGACTTATTTTTATACACGACGCGGTTGCTAAGCGCTGGTGTTATTTGGATCAGTCATGTTCGCTTGGAACGTTTCATATCATAATTAAATGGTATTAAAGGCAATATTTGTATGAAAAAGTAAATATTTATATTATTAAAAATTCTCGCGTAGAAGGATGGTGAACCATCGATTACACTTGAATATTTTGAAATGTCATGGGAAGTATAAAATATGAGATCAGAACCTACGAGTATTATAGTATTTGTATATTTTCTGATTTCTATTTGTATATTTTTTATTGACCGACTGTGGCACTGACATTAATTTGAAATGAACTTTTGCTTGTGTCCACTATTTAGTACCATCCGTGGATTAATCGTTACCTATTATTACCTCTTCGTTTTACAGATGGACATACTTTCATAAATTCGTAAATACAGTAATCGGATGATATAATTTGCGTAGTAGTTATTGAATTTACTACCGTTCATCCTTTCACATTTGATATATACTGATCGAAGCAATATCCATTTTTTTTATTATATTAGTAAGTAAAATAACATCATTTAAACGTCCTTAACGACGCATAACGGCATAAGCTCCTTCTCATGTTTACAAACTTTAATTTAACGTGCATATATTATTTGTATGTGCAGTTCAAATCTTGTAAGCAAAATTTGACCTTCTTTCCAATGTCCGATTGAGCTAAATTTTGGCATACCTATGTAGCTTCGGTGACAATACAATAATATGGTACCATGGAGCTGGGATAAAGATGAAAGATTGGTTAGAACTCCTATACTTCGCCAGATTGCTTCGTCATGTTTGGGCTTATTGGATTTGTTTTGACAAGTACCATAGCGCTAGCAACATTTGAAGTAAAATATATGACATTTGACAAAAGAAATTTGTACTTCCTATGTCAGAGAATAAATATATTTTATCTCAAAAAAAGAAGCCCACAGCTGGGCAAAGACCTCACAAATAAAAGTTTGTAACAAAAATATGATTTCTTTTTAAAACTTATATATAAGTTTTGAGAGTTGGCGGACTTCATATTTAATATTTTATTTCTCAGACAAGTCATTTTAATGACACGTCATAAAAAATCTAGCATATTCCCTTTTTTTAAACAAATTAATTTTACGGATTTTATCTCGTTTAATTTGATCACGAACCCGACGTTTCGAGTGCTTTCTGCGTAGATCGGACCAAAAATAATAATTAAAGGCTGAAGGTACTCCGGGTTAACTAGTATATCAGGACATCTGTACAACCTTCCGTGACAGTGGGTGCTGTAATATTTCAGTAGAACTAACCAAACCATTATCTGAGTAAATTTATGTAAACAAAGGAAATATAACGATTTCTTATATTTACGAGAATACTACACTGTTAAATAAAGTAATTTTACGGATTTCATCGTGTTCGAGCAAAGCTCCGCAATTCATGTAAACCTAGTTTCGTTAAAAATAATGTACACATAGATAGCAGTATGCATACATACATACATAAGATCACGACTGTATCCCATAAGGGGTAGTCAAAGACTGGGCACTCACTGCACTAACAGATGACTGCCACAATCCGCGTTTCACCAAAAACAATATAATGCACTTGGTGTGATAGGTGGTGAGCCCATCGCCACCATGCGCTGTTGGGTGCACAGTGTAGTTTAATACCTTACTCGCCTTTTACGAGATCCATTGGAATTTACGCATTTATTACGAATTAGAAATTACGAATTGGAAATTACGAATTTAGCAGTATGATGGTCTCAAAATTCCGAAGTTTCCTTCATCTGCTCACGCCATAACTAGTAAGAGCTCTAATTATAAATCGCTGAATTTGCAATATAAATACAGTTTCCGCGTCAGTTGCAGATCGAGATATTGCTGTCTATCAGATGTATAATTATCAGACAGCAAAAGCAGAATGATATTAATTCCTAGGGATATATATGGTGGTAGGATTCCTATGCAGGAATCCGTCTAGGTAGGTACCACCCTAGGGCCAGGCATTCTGCCGTGAAGCAGTAGTGTGCAAACATTACTGTGTTTCGGTTAGAAGGGCACTGTGTGCTAACGTAATCACTGGGCATATGAGACTTAAGAACTTGTGTCTCAGGGTGATGGGCATAATGCGCTGACACACGGATTTTTTCTGGGTGACATAGCATTTGTTATGGGCAGACGTTGCACTTACCATCAGGTGAACGATTTGCTCGTTTCATCACTTTATCCAAAAAACATACTCGTATATATATATAAATAGACAATTGAATTCGCGAGTTCTAAATTCTGTTCTTTAAGAAGCTACCTGCCTCGAATTAACGCTTTTGCGATAAGAACGGTAGTGGTAGTCAGCAGTGTCGAAGAGGACTATCACAATTGTCGCTTTAATGGTCGGAGTACCTGACTACTGGTACGGGTTTTGGGTTCGAAACCAAATCCGGCGCCAACTTTTGTTCAGAACACAAATTGTTGAGTTTCTTGTTCAGAACACAAATAGTTGGTCTGGGTCTGGGTCGGTTATATTGTGAGCGTCACCGTGTCTCTGACACTGCATCCTAGCTGACATTGGGCGCGTATAGGATAAGACGGGTGAGTGCTTCTATGTTAGCGCATGGCACTACAATATTTCTGCAGTAGATAGCTTCCAATAATATTCGGAATTTGTTGCCGTGATCGAAAGGTATTGCAATTAAAAATTGGCAATTGGAATTAAATATAATTCGATCGGTTAGGTATTGCAACAGGCCATCCATTTATTAGTTTTTCATAAATATTGGACTCGTGTCAAAAGTGCCTACAAGCTGTGATCTCGATTCTCTTTTATCGATGATATTATTTCTAACTCAGCGCAATGCATTATTTTGTCTATAAATCACCTTTAATAGACTGACTATTTACTCACTGACTTTGCTCCGGAGTTAGGTTAGAATGAAATAATGTCAATAAAATGCGTTTCAACCAACCAACAAAAAATCTTACAAACAAAATTTTATATTTTTTTTATAAAAAGGATTATCATAATATGAAATGGTTGATGACAACCCTTGGGAATGAGGTGATCGTTGCCAAGCAATTTCTTCATCTTTATGCTACTACCTGTTATTGTACATTATTTTTAAAATGACTAAAAAGGAAAAGAAATGCTCGCTGGTTCTTTCCAAGACAAAGATGCTTGTTTTTGCGAACCAGTGAATTAAATTAAAAATATAACGTTCAAATTCGTAAATAATCCACATTGAATAAAATAATTCTATTCTATTCTAAAACGTAATAGTAGGAATAGTTTTCTTATGTAAGTAATACGTCTGCCGAACATAACACTCAGTCACAGAACTCTTTAGAATTATATAGGTAACACCTAAATAATAATGCATGATATTCATGTGTATTTATTAAGTTTATATTTTATAGTCATTGAGTTTATATTTAATATTGGTTTCCAAATTTACTGAGTCTGTTATAAAAATATTGTTATTTAAGAAGGATGATGTAGCATATTGTTTCAAATTTATTCGAATTTTATATAAAAGATAAAAATAAAGCAGTTGTCATTTGGCTATCATGTTGTTTTACTTAACAGCTTAGTCGGCGTAATGGTCAAGGGATTGAAGTCAGCTCTACGAGCCATGGGCTCAATGAGAAGAACGAATCGTTCACTTGATGGTAGGTGAAACGTCTGTCCTTAACAAAGACTGTGTCATCCTTAGCATTTCCGTGTGGCTCCACAATGTGCCCGTCGCTCTGAGACATCAGTTCTTAAACATACGCCCTATGGGATTACACTAGTTTTAAGTCCCCTCCAGACCCACACACAGTAATGTTTACAACGCTAATATTTCACGTAGAATAACTGGCCCTGCGGTGGTACCTAGACGGTTTCCTGCATAGGAATTCTACCATCAATAGATTGGGCCTAGGACATCGTTAGAGCGTTTCAAAAATGGAAAAAAATGTGTTCTTAGATATAAAAATATCACCATGCGCTGTTGGGTGCACAGTGTAGTTTAATTCCTTACTCGCCTTTTACGAGATCCATTGAATGAGATGGAGTGGTAGTATTCTGTTAACGAGCCGCCACCACACGGCAACTAAAAACTTCATAGTATAACTATTGAGTTTCTGGTGTTTTTTTAAATAGCAAATATTTGCAGTAATATATTGTAGTTTTGTTTACTACAGACTAGTAGCTTATAATGTAGTTAAAGCTGACGCCAACGAATCAAAGGTTCTAGAATAGAGCGGAGCGTGTACACTACAGCACTTAATCAATACGCTTAATTACTGCTGCACTCGGAAATAAGTGTAATAATTTTAGTTATATGTATTTTAAAAGAGTTAAAGCATAACTGACCAATGAAAAAATGTAATTGTTATTTTATATCATTTTAATATTGGAACATATCGGATTGAAAGTCTATTGATGAACTAAGCATTCATACATACAGTCACGCCTCTTCCCCACATAAGGGGTAGGCCGTGGCCACACAAGTAGCCCACTTTTCGCCCCCGCGGGAAACGAGACGTGACGTGGGGCGAACGTCACCGCAACTTTCATAGGAGTCAAAAAAATCTTACTTATCATTGCGTTTCCTCGAGCAGTATAGTGACAGCGTTGCATATTATGGTGTTATTCTGCACGTATAAAGGCTGCCCATACAATATCTTAGTCGCCTCTGACATCACGGTAGGAAAGAGGAAGGTGCTTTTATACTTTGCCGGACTCCTATCGGCATGAACTAAAGTCCAAATTCAATTCTTAGGTATGGAGAAAAAAAAAACCTTTTTTTAAGCCGTACCTTATGATGCTCTGTCGCACTCTACCGTACAGAGATATAAGGAATATCAAGGAGACTGCTATCAGGAGTAGCTCAGGGGCCGGGCGCTGACCTTAAATTTCATAGTACTCGAGTGAACTGACTTCGATTCCCGATGCCGGCACCTTTAGATTTGTTCGGCAATTTTAAGTGCTGATGTACCACATGCTCGGCGGTGAAAGAAAAAATCGTGATGAAACCTATGTCTGAGTAATAAAAATATTACGTCGACATGTGAAGTCCGCCAACCCGCATTGGAGCAGCGTGATGGATTCTTCCTGGCACCAAAATTCTCTCACAAATGAGAGACTGTGCTCAGCAGTGAGATACAGGCTGTAACAAGAAGACTAACAAGTAATGACCAGCTATATGTCACGGTGAAGGTGGATCGGTAGTATGAAAGCTATTCACGTTTTTTATGCTATATGTTTGATAAACCTCGGTGTAACAGTCAGGATATTAACGTGTGTTATATTATAAAATATTAAAACACACGATACGGACGTCGAATGCAGATATCATTGGCGAGCAAACAGTGGAGCCGCGAGCGATTTGGAAATTATTTTGCATTTCCATTATCTGCAGGTCTTGTAAATTCGGGACACGTAATTTTCATAGTCGATGGTACTTGATAATATTGGCTTGGGTGTTATTATTTAAAATACAGTTTTAAACTATTGTTTCTATTTTATTATATATATAGGTAATATCTTACTAGAAATATATTTCATATTTAGCTCAAACGTTACATAATATTTCTCCGGAACGCCAACCCCGATCATTTCAAGAACGCTCCTAGTAAGAACATATCTAAAAGATTAGTACAAGAATATTATCTCAAGTAGGATCACATTTGATTTGACTGATTTGTTTCTTCCAATTTAATCTATTTGTGAATGTTATTTATATTATTAATATGTATTTGATATTATTTTAGTATGTATCCTATTTATATATATATTTTTATTGCATAAAGTGATGAAACGAGCAAAACGTTCACCTGATGGTAAGTGCAACGTCTGCCCATGACAAATGCTGTGCCACCCAGAAAAAATTCGTGTGTCAGCGCATTATGCCCATCACCCTGAGACACAAGTTCTTAAGTCTCATATGCCCAGTGATTACGTTAGCACACGGTGCCCTTCTAACCGAAACACAGTAATGTTTGCACACTACTGCTTCACGGCAGAATGCCTGGCCCTGGGGTGGTACCTACCTAGACGTACTCCTGCATAGGAATCCTATATTTAATATCATCTATATATTGATTATATTTATATATATTATCATAAGTTAGGCATCTTACTTTTAAATAGCACTTGCCATTTTTTTCACCATCAACCAGGGGTGACTGGCAGAGAATGCCACAAGGCATTAAATCCGCCCATTGTAGCCCTTACTTTAAAGTGTCAACAATAAAGAGTGAATAAAAATAAATAAGATAAATATTGTGTAAAATTTCAAAAAGAAGTAAAGTCGCGGTTGCACGGAGCTTTCGTCTTAAATGCAGTATGTACACGAGTGGCCCGAGTGCGGTTACCGCTACCGCCACTACCAAAATTATTAATTTCATATCCTAGTGAGGTGAAGGAAAATTCTGGTGCGAAATCTGTATGTATGAGAAATAAAAAAAAAATTCAATGTCGCATTGAAAGCTTTATTGGTAATAAAGCTCTCACATCAGTTTTTATGTATATAAATTGTCTAACATTTCACTTAGTTTTAGATTAGTACATTTATTACTGGTGGTAGGAGTCCTATGCAGGAATCCGTCTAGGTAGGTACCACCGCAGGCAAACATTACTGTGTTTCGGTTTGAAGGGCACTGAGAGCTAGCGTAATCACTGGACATATGAGACTTAAGAACTGACGTCTCGGGGGACAGGCGCAGTGTGGTGCCACACAGAAATGTTCTGGATGACACAGCATTTGTTACTTTACACCAGGTCAACGTTTCCTCGTCTGGTCCCTTTCTCCATTAAAAAAAAGATTAGGGTAAATTTCGATTGTGTTACGGATCATGTTGCCGTGTGGTGGCGGCTCGTTAAAAGAATACAACCACTCTATCTCATCCAATGGATCTCGTAAAAGGCGAGTAAGGAATAAAACTGCACTGTGCACCCAACAGCGCATGGTGGCGATGGACTCACCACCTATCACACCAAGTGCATTATATTGTTTTGGTGAAACGTGGATTGTTGCAGTCATCTGATTTTGCAGTGAGTGCCCAGTCTCTGACTACCCCTTATGGGATACAGTCGTGATCTTATGTATGTATGTATGTACGGTTTGGAGGACACTGTTGCAATTATTGGGCATATGAGACTAAATACGAGTAACTATCGTCTTAAAGAGCGCAGTGCATTGGCGCACACAGTGTTATCAGAGAACTTTGCAAACCAAAGTTCTGGGTGACACTGCAACTATTAAGGTTAGACGTGGCACTTACACTTGGCAACTTGTCACTTAACAGCATAAAACAATTAAAGTGCTGAATTGGAAATATTCAGGATTTTTGATTACGACAGTTTGATTACTAAGAGGGAAAGCATATCGATTCAGATCTGGCTTTCTAGCAATTTGTCTTTAAATTTTACAGACGTTCTAATGGATAAGCCATGGTTGACATACTTTAACTGTCGCCTTATGATAATATACGAGTAAGAGAACTCAAAAAAGTAATTGAATTAAGTTATTTTTTTATTATTAATGACTTTCATTCCACCATTGTGCGCTTTTCTGGAATGTGGCTTTTTCTGCCATGCCCAACCATTTTGTGGATTCCGTTGTTGTGGATCGATACGGCTTAGGGACCTTCAAGTAAAGAGCCTACCCCTTTCTAAAAGGCCTTGCATGCGGTGATCACTTAGCATCAGGTCAGCTGCCAGCTTGTTTGCTACCTCATCTAAAAAAGTAGAAGTTACAGAGCCTTGGTAGCTCATGGGCATAGTACCTGGACTTCTAATTTTGAATGCTGATTAAGCATGTGCTCAGCGGTCGTTACTGGTATGTCTAAGAAATAAAAATATTTCAAGGACGTGTAAGTCCATTGGAGCAGCGTGGCGGCCTTTTCTTTTCTTACACAACAAGTTCCTTTTGCAATATGTCATAATTGCGAAGCTGTGAAACCCGTCGCATTCATTTACATAAAAAAAATCTTTATTGCAGATTTTTTGCGTACATTTTGTATTATCGATGAAAATCTGAAGGGAAAATCGCAGCATGGAATTGATAATCAATAAGGAGAATTGTTCGCTAGATAAATAATACATAAAAGAAGATGGACGTCATAAAACCGATAGGAGTCGATCGATGCAGGATGTATGGGAGATGTAACATTCATCAGTGGATTACGCAGGTCTTGCAACGGGAAAATTTGCTGAAACTGTAAAATAATTTCAATAACCAAAGAAATACAATGGAGCACACAGTGTTATGTCATTTCTACGATATAAATAGTCATTGATAAAAATAAAATGCATCGAGAACGTAGCGACTCATGAGTGCTATGTTAGGAAACACTCGAAGCTGCTATAATTGTGGTTCGCAGTCCGGTGCGCCTACACAAACGTTTGGTCCAATATAAGAGCGACAGCGACAAATACTAACACTTCAACTTAAAAAAAATTGACGCATATGTGCAAAGTACTCGTATGTTGCGAGTGAAATAAAAAAAAACTAAATTTTTGTTATTACAAATAAGCGATGCCACACACTAATATTTCTTTTATATCGAGAATGCGTTCCACAAACATAAATTTCTCAAAAACAGACACCAACACCCGGAAAAAACTATCTCTAGGCAATAATAAGCAGAAGTAAATCGCTTAGCCAATGCGTCAAACAGGCCTAGCAGTCGACAATCACACCGCGTACACACGATACACCCGTGTTCCAGGGCGGTTCTCACCGCGCAGAGTTACCGACAAACAAGTCGACAGTCTGAATGGAGGCCCGCAGCCTCCCTCGGACGGTCATTAGACGACTTAAAATCATATTGACATATTCTAAATCGCACAAGCACGCAACGAACGCGATACAGTCCGAATTTCGAGGTTTTTGAAGGAGTTTATTTATTTATTTATGTTTGGGTCAAACCAAACCTGGCACGCAGGCCCCTGGCTCGTGAAAAAAAAACATCAGGCCTACGTAAACCCGCAGTCGATAATTCACATAAATATGGTGGTGGTGAACAACAAATAGTACAGCGCTAAGAACCTTTCAACCAAAGATAGGTCGCGTGTTTTTCAGCAAATTTTTTTTAAACTTTTGGACACTGCGCCACCACCAATAAAGTATTTGATAACAATTTTTAGTGCTGCTACCCTACGTACCTGAAAATGAAGACAAAACGTGAAGAAACTTGCTTGTCTGAGAAATAAAATACCTATATATTTATTATCTAATATATTTTATTACTATTAATAATATGTATACATATTATTTCTGCTGCACCGCCTTTCATATGCTATTTATTGAGCCTAAAAGTTAACTAGGGGAGAATGCCATGAAATGAATATACAGTTAATAGAATCAGGCGTTACTTTGCAAAAATCTATACTAATATTATAAATGCGAAAGTAACTCTTTCTGTTTGTTACCTTTTCGCGGTTTAACCGATGTACTGATCTTCACGAAATTTGACACAGAGAAAGCTTGCATCCAGGATACGGACATAGGATACTTTTTCTCCCTGAAAATCAAATAGTTCCCACGGAATATTTAAAAAACCTATCTATGCGGACGAAGTCGCGGACGTGTCACGAATCAGATGGTCCATTATAATACGAGTAATAGAAAGAAAGTTAATTTGTTAAGATCCGCATGCAAAATATAAAATGGTGTATATTACCTCGTTTTTGAAGAGCACCGCCCGCCCTCCCGCAGTACCGTGCACAAGCAAACTAACACCGCCACCGGAACCGCCATTTGGTACACTCCACCACTACAACCACTAGGTAATATACACCACTGAAGTCAACACAACAACAAGTAGTTTACCTCAAAAGAAGACATTATCAAGTTATTATTTACTTTACTTTGTTTTGCGGGAAGTCCATGGATGCAGGTGGTTCAGTGTTTTGTGGCAATCTATGGGGGAAGCCTATATTCAACAGTGGACTATGACAGGCTGAAATGATGATGATGATAATTGACTTAACAAAAGACAGCAGCCCTGACTCGGCTGATAATGCCTCGTTTTGTGGTACTACTAGGAAATATACACCATTTTATATTTTTCATGCGGATATTAGCAAATTAACTTTTGTTTTCTTCATAACAATGCCTTCAGGCATTAGGTCTGCTATAGGTATGATCTTGTGAATAAAATTCTAACAATTGAGAATAATATGTATAGCCGTGAGCCGTGGTAGCTCAGGGTCCGGGTGCTCGCCTTTAATTTCCTAGTACGCGCGTAACCTGGGTTCGATCCTCGGTGCCAGCACCTCTTAAATTGTTCTAAAATTTTAAGTGCTCATTTACCACGTGCTCAGCGGTGAAGGAAAACATCGCGAGGAAACCTGCATATCCGAGGAATAGAAATATTTCGAGGACATGTGAAGTCCGCCAACCCGCATTGGAGCAGAGTAGCAGACTCAGGCCTCCTCTCAGAAATGAGAGGAGGCCTCAATCTCAATGAGAGGAGCTCAGCAGTGGGACATTTATAGGCTGTTACTTTACTTTTTTAATATGTATAGTCGTTGAAAAGTTATTGTTAAAGAATTTATTAGCGTATTATTTTTTAATATAGCGAATAAACGTTTTCCTGATCGATCTTAAAACATAACAACTTAGTAACCATATTTTGACGTTTTAATTAAACAAACCAAACAATAAAAATTCCACGAAGTGAACCAGCTAAAATAGATTTTTCGCGGTCATGTTTTCCTTAAAATGCTGACAAATTATAGTATTGTTCGCCGTATATATTTACTCATGTTTATTTCGTATCGAGTCTGTGTTATGTCAATAAATATTGCTAAATATAAAGCGGAGGTTTGTAATTAATTTTAATCACGCACAAACGACTGAACGAATTTGAATTATATTTTGCTTATGATACGAGTATTTAGATTATGATGTGGAATAGGATCATAAAAAAATCTCAATTTATATCAACGCCAACAGAAGTGAGCGGGTAAAAGTTATTGTATAATGTATTAGTAAGGAATTTAAATGTACACGGGGTACACCCATTGTGAGTTATATATATTTTTCAGAAACGAACAGTAAAATGTCAGAATATAGCCATGAAGTTATTAATAGTAATCATAATATCGAAGACACGACATCCAGCCTCAAACTACTATTCCCTGCATATTGGACATTGAAAGATGACATGTTAACCTGTCATCTTTCAATTTAAACATGGACATTATAAATGAACATACATGACTCTGGTATAACTTTAATATTCATCATACAAATTGTTGCCCCCAGCTGTATTCGAACACGCGACCCTCATTGTTGCAGGCAGGGTAACTGCGGACTATTCATATGCGAGCAGCGTAATATAAATAAGGAATTGAATATAATTTAGGCAACTATGTTTTGTTTGAACAATGTTAGAGATTTATATTTATCAAATTATTTAATACCAGTCCCCACATCCCCACGCGACTCCCAGTTTTCTCACTTTTTTATGGAATTTAGTTGGCAATAAACCAGAAGTATAATCTGTGCAAAATATATCTAAGGCACTTACCGCTCTTCACCATCGGACAAGATGTCGCGTTTTGTAATAAGGCCGGAGGAAGAGTCAGATGCAGCTTTAGGGACTATCGCAAAGCATTCAGACACAAAATGTAATAACTTGCATGAAGCATAAATACTGAAAAGAATTACATTAGGCAGGTACGCTTATCACATAATCGTCGACTTAGCATTACTAAGCTTAGAATCGAAAGGGAAAAAACTACTAAACTAAACTAGGCTACAGTGGATTTTTACACTCTAACATTGTAATTTTTCTTGTATTGGATAGAGTGACGAAACGGCAAAAAAAATGTTCACCTGATGTAAAGAGCAACGTCTACCCATAACAAATGCTATGTCACCCAGAACATTTCTGTGTGACACTACACTGCGCCCGTCACCCTGTGACATCAGTTCTTAAGTCTCATATGCCCAGTGATTACGCTAGCTTACAGTGCTCTTCAAACCAAAACACAGTAATGTTTGCACACTACTGCTACACGGCAGAATAATTGGACCTGAGGTGGTACCTACCTAGACGGATTCCTGCATAGGAACCCTACCACCAGAACAAATTTTGGCTCCGGCTGAGATCCGAACCCAGGACCCGCGGCGTAGAAGTCAGGTACTCTAACCACTAGTAAGATATCAGTCAGTTTTTTCAATCAAATATTAACAGTAACGGTTTTGTAACAATAGTAAATTTGCCGGATAACAAAACTCAAATACGCTTTTTTTATTTAAATTTTTGTCTGTCTGTTTGTTTATCCGGTCTAATCTTCGAAACGGTTTAATCGATCTTGGCGGGACTTTCATTTGCAGATAGACGACTTTTCGGAGAGTAATTTATGTATTTTTTTTTCTGAAAAATTTTTTTAAGATATTAAGAGAAATATTTAAATTGCTATGAACTGAAATAATAATGACCAAAATGCAAATTACATTTTCTCTTCATATCTTTATGGTTTAGAAAATTCATAGTCCCTTTTTGACGTCTTTACCTTTTTTTTATTAAAGCAGGAGAGTTTGTATGTTTTGAATGCGGTAATCCCTGAAAATTATTATTTCATTTTAAAACTTTTATTGCTTTAGATATTAAGAAAGATTACAGACTATAAAATGTGATGCCACACCTTTAAGGCACGTTGAGAACAGAACGTTAACTAGAAGGGTCGAACTGTTAACGCTCAGGTCATGAGGTACCAAGCCGAACGACGCATTAATTTGGTCAGCCTTTTTTACGCGGTTGAAACTGCGGGTCGCAGCTACTCTTTAATAAGCCTGCGCTCATTCCAACTTTAGAGACAACAAAACGAAAAAGTTACTACGGAAAAAATTGCATACGTATTCGTCAAAGCAAAATCCAACATGTCAAATGACATCAACCGTTCAATTTATCGTGATTGGATTTCAGCAAAGCTACTCCGTATAAAAGTAATAATTGATGGGGGTTTGACACCGCGCACCTTTTTTTTTCGATTTCCTCTTTCCTATCTTTTATGTAACCGTAGTTGCGAAATAAATTATAGTTACGTAAAAAAAGTAAGGTATGTTATGCGAAATTTCTGTCAAGGCTCGCGTCCAGCGGTGGTCTAACGATGAGCTATGATAAAAATACCATCTTTTTGTATTACTTCAATAAAATGACAACAGTCCTAAGGATCGAAACATTAACCTACAAACAGGAGTTATTTTATGAAGCTCTGTGACGAAACGAGCATATGGCGGAAAATGTTGTTTTTTTTTTAAACGATGCCCCACATAAGGATTTCTCTAGTATAGAGAGTTAGTGATCCGCGACGCAGAAGCCAGGTACTCTGACCGCTAGACCACGCGGTTGTCAAAAGCGAAAACTTTAATCTCGTAATGCTCGAAAATAATCCCTTAGCGGAGGAAATTTTCTAGAAAAAAGAAGAATTTCGCGCTTTATCTCGGAAGCGAAACACAAGAGGTGCTTTCATTCTGTAAAAAACTGGACTTTTATTAGTATACGAAAAGTGAAACATTAGCGACGACAAGTCTCAAGGTTACAAAGAGAATGAAATAGCAATATTTTGATATGTACGAACAACGTTACATTATCAAAATCATCATCAGCCCGCAGCACTCTAGTGGTGGACGTAGTATTTTTCTAAAGCGCCACTTGAGACATTTTATCCGCTTTACGCGTTCAGCTGCCAGACACATGCGTCTGAGCACGTATTTTGAGTTTACCAGACACATTGCGCCGATCTCTTCTCCATCTAACTAGGAGCTAGGAATCATTCCACTGTTAGATTACTTTTTTAGACTGCGGGTAACCTATCACTAGTCCACTGCTCCATAGATCTTGGCGGGTTTCGCCATAGTTGCAACACTTGGCAGGCGGGTTGGCAACCGCAGTTCATTTATTCAGATGTTCCAGGAAGATGCTGCTGCTCATATTCTGGTTTTATTTTTCCCTCTGTCGACTTTTACGACGCTCACGGAATGAGATGATTTGTTAGATTCTCTTAAACCGCCACGAAACGTTGCAATGTTTCATGAAATTTTATTTGCTTTTGTACGATATTTTGCTTAGGCATGCATGGTGCATAATAATACTGGTGGTAGGATTCCTATGCAGGAATCCGTCTAGGTAGGTACCACCCCATGCCCAGTTATTCTGCCGTGAAGCTGTAGTGTGCAAACATTACTGTATTTCAGTGTGAAGGGCACTGAGATCTAGTATAACCAGTGGGCACATGAGATTTAAGAGCTTATGTCTCAGGGTGACAGGCGCAGTGTGGTGCTACACAGAAATATTCTGAGTAACACAGCATCTGTTATGTGCAGAAGTTGCACTTACCATCAGGTAAACTTTTTGCTCCTCTCGTCACTTTATCAAATAAAAAAATAATATCCATTATGGTTTATAACCTTTTTTCTTTATTTAAGCTATATCGCTCTGGTTCAACAGACAAGACAAAGAATGTCTCAACAAAATGCAAGATGTCATCATTATTAAAATTGTGAATAACACAAAAATTTTGTACAGGAACATTTCGTTAATAAATATGAGCTCCCAATGCCGTGATCTTCATTCTCGTTTCGGTGAATAGAATGCAGCTTACGTGATTTTTATTATATTTCGTAAATATGTACTCGTAAGTTGAAGAATGCGATTGCTTCATGCAATGCTGGAAACGTTTCCATTATATTAGTATTTAAAAATACCGAGCAGGGCCATGCAGAAAAGTATCGTACAAGAAAATGTTAATGCCTAACATGCAAATATATTGGAGTAAAATTGAATAGAGAAATTAATTTATATTTGAGTGCCGGGTTGGGTTGACTCAGTGGCTAAGCCATTGGCTTCTGCGCCGCCGGTCGCGGGTTCGATTCCCGCCATGGATAAATATTTGTATGACCTACATATAGTTGTCCCGGGTCCGGGTGTTTGTGCATGTGTAATTTATGTCTCTAAAATGCACCCACGACACAGAAATCCTACTGTGGGGCATGGTTTTTTTTTAATTAAAAAATATCTTTTTCTTTTTTTTTTCTTTTTTATAAAAAAACGAAGCCCCACACTAGGATTTTCTCCTGTATCGTGGGTGCGTTTTACAAACATACATTTCACATGCACAACACAACCAGACCCGAAAAGCAACAATTTGTGTTTTGGCACAAATATTGCCTCCGGCTGGGAATCGAACCCAGGACCGGTGGCGCAGAAGTCAGGTACGCTAACCACTACGCCACGCGGTCGACAAATATAAGCATATAAGAGTAGATACAGGTAGGTTACCACCCCAGGGTCAGTTATTCTGCCGTGAAGCAGTAGCAAACATTACTGTGTGTTCAGTCTGAAGGCCACTGAGAGCTAGTGGGGCAAAGGGTGAGTCCTAGTGTCTGTTTTTAAACCGGCTCCATTGCCTTATTTAAATCTCACAACTTAAAATGTGTGGCATTTACAAGATTTTTATGGACGTGTTCTTTAAAGTGTCCATTTCATTAATTCGTCTAGCTACTAAATCAACTATAAATACGCATCATAATCACGCAGCGAACGCGACACAGTCCGAACTTCGAAGGTTTTGTAGGAGTTTTTATTTATTTATTTATTTATGTTTGGGTCAAACCAAACCTGGCACACGGGCCCCTGGCCCGCGAGCACAGTATCCGATGAAGCTGTAAAAGCCGAGAAGGCTAACAGCAATTACATCACCGAAAATATATATACTATAAATAATAATTTTGCATACTCCCTCAGCTTTGTCTTTTGACGTGTTACTGTGGGGATCCGCGGACGGATTGGAAACAATAATAACAAATCTTTAACTTGGGTCCCGCGAGTTACTACGAGAACCGACTAATATTTTGATAAATAAATACATACGTACATACAGTCACGCCTTTGACAGAGCGGCTAGCAGAAACAGAGACCACGTCCGTAGCCTGTTCATAATTCGTTTGAAGGTCACTGTTGGCCCGAAGGCTTTCACAGCTTTACCGGATTGAATGATATCCAAGTGCTGAAGGCGCTTAGCTAAAACCTATATTTAATGGATGACCAGCGAAAGGGCCCCGAGAGGGAACTGGGAACGTCATCCTGTGTGCGAGAGTAACTGATTCGAGGGTGCCGGGGTGGAGTCTGCCCCAACTCATTCAAACTTCATTCAAAGCAACCAAAGTCTAAGCTTTTAAAGAAATGGACATAGAAACTAAGAGGAACATTGAGTGTCTTTTGTTTAATACTAGCCGTTGTCCGCGACTTCGTCCGCGTGACTTTTTAATGTTCCGTGATAAAAAGTATCATATGTCCGTCACCAAGATGTACACTATCACTGTGCCAAATTTCATCACAATCGGTACAGTTAAACCGTGGAAAGATAACAAACAGGTAGAGGTTCAAAGAGAGTTACTTTCATATTTATAAAAAGATAAATAATAAAAAGAAAAATAATGTTTGTATATTTTTGTGTTTGAAGTTTTTGGTTGCAACATTTCTAGTTATACAGATAATTGTCATTCAAAGTGTGTATACTATATCCGAAGCTTATCCCGACATATAGTTAATAACAACAAACTCTTTCATAGTCATATTCTATAATGAGTCATTCAATATATTCTATAAGAAAGTTTTTCGTCTTTATGAAAGTGCCCGAACTTTTCGCTTCTTATATTCTCTTCTTTCGTACAGAAAACCGCGGGCGAAGGAAACCGAGACTGCTTTGCTTTAAGCGTAAAACGACGGAATGCCATTTTTCATTTTAAGAATTTTCCGCTGTTAAATTAGGATACGCTCGATTCAAAGAATCTAACCACAGAACTGAAGGAATAAATTCTATAAACTTCAATATTCAATCCGACTTAAATTAAAATCTTATGAGCTATAAAAATTATGACGTAAATATAACTACATATACAATAAGGTTTTATTTTTTAAATCACTTAAAATAACGTCAACAGAACGTAATAATTAGCTAAGAATCACCAATGAAGATAAATAAATCAGTCTTCATAAATATTTTTTTTAAATACGACGTCCCACCCAGTGGGATGCCGTGTGGTGGCGGATGCCGAGTGGTAGCGGATGCCGTGTGGTGGCGGATGCCGTGTGGAGGCGGCTTAAGTGAATCTACCACCCCATCTAATCCCGTAGCCAACCCGCCTGCCAAGCGTGGCAACTATGGCATTATCACCCCAAAATAAGAGCTACAAACTTTTGTGGCAATCTATGGAGGAGGCCTATGTTCAGCAGTGGACTAGTAATAGGCTGAAATGATGATGATGATGATGACAGTAGGGTTTCTCCTGTGTCGTGGGTGCGTTCTACAGACATAGATCCTACATGCACAAACACCCAGACCCGGAACAACTATATCTAGGACATATTAATATTTGTCCTGTGCGAGAATCGAACCCGCGACCTGCGGCGGAGAAGCCAAGGGCTTAGCCACTGCACCAACCGACTAACCGCACTACGATTTATCCTGTATGGTGGATTTAATTTGCACATATAAATTTCAAACGAAAACCCACCAAGACCTCGTAGGCCAATTGGAAATATTTGTTCCGAGACGGAATCGAACACATAACCCGCAGAACAGTGCGCCTACTGAGCCATCGTAGTTTGTTTTGTAACACCGACACAAATATAAACATCGGTAATCAAGATAACATCGTCTATCATTTCAATAGATTCAAAAGACAAAATTTTTTTTAAATACACATAAAAACATAATTATTTTGTAAGCTGAAACAAAAATGGACAACATTATTTTTTTGGCTCAGCGGTATTAATTTTAAACAAAACTAATATAAACTACCATTTCGAACTTATCTATGTGCAAACACGAAGTTATTCATTTCTATTATTTGTGTTTAATATTTATTCACAAATTTGAATATACGGAACTCGTTATAAGTGGCATCCGTCTGGTTGTTTGTTCGATTACATTTGGCGTGAAAATGGCTAACTTTCCGTAGACGCTAGAACTTTACGTTCTGTTCAACGGTATGCATTGCAACTTTGAACTTTTGCCCTTCCTTGTACTGCAACTGAGTCTGAACATCAAATACAATTTAACTATTAATTAAAATTATGAATACATAAACTTGTAAAAAGTAAAAAACTTTTATACTTGACGGCTGCTCGTCTTTTGAGTTTGCGCTTTTAAGTTAATCATTACTTATATTAGGTTTCTTTAAAGTATTATCATCATCATTTCAGCCCATCACTAGTCCACTGCTAAACATAGGCCTCCCCCACATTCCCCCACATTTTGGGGTGATTTTGCCATAGTCGCCACGCATGGCAGGCGGGTTGGCAACCGCAGTTTATTCAGATGTTCCAGGAAGATGCTGCTGCCCATCTCCCGGTTTTTTCCTCTCTTTGGTATTTTCCCTTGGTTTACTTTTACGACACCCACGTGATGAGATGGGGTGGCAGATTCTCTTAAGCAGCCAACACACAGCGGCATTACGAAAAAATAAAAGAAATATCATTTATTCAACGGCACAACATGCAGTGCAATTATTAAAACAAAACATTCCGAAAATATATAAAATTACAATACAAATCAAAAGTAGATAAAAAGTTTTACCAATAGAGTAGCCATAGACTGTAGAGAAAAAAAAACGAAACTACTATACTGAAGTGCTGTTTTTATCTGTGCTGCAGCATTGCCGAGAACTTTTTCTCGCTCAGCAATGGCAGTGGCTGTGATACGAGTATAACAGCTTCAGCGCTGATTTTCAGCGAAACCGACACGGACCGGGTATTTCGACTTAGCTGCGAATTTTATTTTACCATTTTTCATACATTTAAACAGTACATACTTACAATAGATTTTACTTTTATTAAGAACTGAGGTTTCAGGGTGACCGGCGCAATGTGGTGCCACACAGAAACTGTCTGTATGACACAGCATTGTTATGGACGGACGTTGCACATCGTTGCAAATGCCCAGACGCTTCCCAACTTTCGTTTAGTTTAAAAACTTTTTTTTACATACAGCACTTTCGAACTGTCTAATCTTCGGTCATAAAAATGATGCTAAGTTTTTCCTATCCTTAAAGCGCTAGGCGTTCTAGTAACTTTAGTAATATAAAAGTCTGCATATGCACTGTAAATAAAAGCTTTATACTTTTATAGAATATATTTGTAGTGCACGTTTTTTAAAAAAAAGGTAAAAAAAACCGGCCAAGTGCGGACCACGCACACTGAAACTACGGAACCAGTAGTGGGGAATAGTGTGTAACCGAAAATATCCCAATTCTTAAAAACTACACGGCATATCGTATTCATAGCAATTTTCGTTGAAAATTGTTATGAATACGATGTTGTTTTCTAGATTTTACCACCTTAATATTTTTCATAATTTTCCACCGCATAGTTGAACAATTAGACCGGGGAATGAGAGACACACTTTTTACGACTTTACAAACGGATATCTCACCAACTATTTGCTTAAATTAAATAGTTACTTCGAAACTTCTTCGCTATTTTTAGATCTATCTAACTATACCCTTTACATTTACATTTGGAATTTTTTTTCAGTGCAACGGATGGTGATTTTTCATTCGTAATTTTGTTACACCATCGTCTATATAATGGTATCGGTTCATAAAAAACACCTTCCTTCAAAATGTCATCTATATATTGCCAATATTCACCAAGTTAAATGGCTGTAACATACGGACAGTCGGACAGGACGAAATTATAAGGGGGTAAGAATATGTTTTTATTATGAAACCCTGAAAAGAGTTCAAACCAAAATCCAAAATTCGAATTTAGTAAATTATACTTACTAGTAGATTAATGTTAAACAATGCGAGTAATATTATCAGATTCCTTATTTATTCATTTGAATAAAAAAAATTGACAGTAACAAAGAAACGATACGACGAATGATTAATAATGTATTAAATAAACAGAGCAACACTCAATCATTGAAAATTTGGAAATGTTTATTAATTTTTTTTAAAGAGTACTAGCAATGCTATCGATATTACTGTTGGCTTCTCCAATTTAGCTTAAAAGCTTGTGCTAGGAGATGGTTCACGACAATAGTCGGATGGCGGGCTCGATCCTGCGACGTCATGTTTGGCAGTCTGTACTCAAAACCATTAGGCTATTAACGTTTTACGTAATTCAGATTTCTGAAATAAAAACGTACAATTAGATTTTCTGAACTGCAAATTCAGTAAACTGCAGATTTGCACGTAGGTCAAATATTTAACTTTACATAACTGAATCCCAAATGATCATTCGTAAATGGTGATTCATTTTGTTTCTTTTCGAAGCAAATATTTTAGACTGTCAGATAAATGTAAATCAATGTGAATATATGAAACGGGAAGTATGTATATTGATTTTTCTTCAATTCATCCGGGGTTAGCTTTTCGGTTCAGTGAAAAACAAGCAAGCACGAGGGGTGTGAATAGAAATGAGAGTTTTCAGATCGAGGCGACACGGATGCCTGCGGATATGTGGCGTGAAAAACTAACACGAAACGTAGGGCAAAGTTGTAGAAATATGCGCTTACAATTTTCCAATACCTTAAACAAACTGAAAAAAAACCTGAAATGGTTATCCGCGTTTATCACTATTAATAATAAACATGATATCAAAAAGATTTATACTTTACAGGCTGTATAATAAAAAACGGCAGTTTTATTTTATGAATTTTTGATGAAGTTTCGTACGATTGAATTTTATGTATTCTTATTTTATTTTTTGATCCTGGCAATTAGCTACCAAATCGAACTACTTTTAAATATCGTAATAATTTAATTATAACAAAGACTTCATTCCCATAGACAGAAAAATGATAGTTGACTTTTACTGAAGATTTGCTGGACTGATGAATGATGGTGGAGATGAAGATTTGCTGAGACAAAACGAAAAGTACAATTTAGGTCTTGAATTTTTTCAATCACTGTACACTTTCAAGAGCACTTGCTGCTTTTTAAACTATTAATACTAAACATCATAATTAAAAATATACACAGGAATTACAAAATTCAATAAAAAGTAAAAGTCTTTTATTACTTAATACCTAAGTCTTTTTATCCTAGTCAACCACAAGGCAAACCAGACATAAACATAATATGATAGCCGCATTTTTTTTGTTATGAGCTTGTGTATTTTTATAGGGTATAATGGTTTATGTATTTATATATAAATATAAATACATAAACCATTAAACTACATACATATTTAAACCAATACATACATACATAAATTAGAGAGATAAATAAACTTGTGTGTATGTGTAATACATATGACATTTCGGTGGGTGAAGTGGCCGTGGCGGTGGTGAATAGTTGAATTGTATTTATGACCTAAAACTAGAAAAAAGACTGTTTTAATCATACATAGACAATTTTTCTTTTTATTTTGTCTATTTCTTCGAGGGTTTATTATCGATTGATGGATAGTGACCTCAACAAGCAGGAAAGCTACTGTACTGGTTAGATATTGGTTTGCGCAAAATCTTACAACTCCCCATTCCCATTTTTTATTTACAATCTCACCCGCAGTTTTACGATACCCTCGAGATGAGGTTGTGTCTTCGGCCGCAACATTCGGATTTCTTTCTTTTAATTATTTCTTAAGTATCAAAGGTCTAAGACATCTTAAAATAAATAAAAATTTCATTTTCTTAAAATAAATAAAGGTTTCATTGTATATTTTTAATGAAGTTAATTGACTAGACGAGTAAGTGTAGGTGGGTAATATGCAAGAATCCCTTTAGGTATGTACCACCCCAGGGCCAGTTATTCTGCCGTGAAGCAGTAGTGTGCAAACATTACTGTGTTTCGGTATGAAGGGCACTGAATGCTAGCGTAATTACTGGGCCTATGAGACATAAGATCTGATGTCTCAGGGTGCAGTGTGCAGTGTATTTTCGTTCGTGTTAGAATTCGAACTCAGAACCTTAATCAGGTCTGTCATATTTGACACCCACAGAATGTGATGATGTGGTTATATCGTCTTTCGACACCACCACACGGCTGAATAGTCCCGTTAGTCCCGGTAGTAACAAAGAAATATAGAAAACAAATGATCGGTGTCCCCTTCGGTATAAACGACGACGTTTTTGAGTTTATTTTTACTTGTGTATACGATGATAATACGTTTTTAAATAGAAAAAATAAGAAGCTTTATCCAATGTTCAATTCTGCTCTAGAAAATATTACATAAATCTACGTCTTAAAAGGAGCTCAAGGGCTTGGAATGTGTACAATACATTGAAAACATTTTTTATAGTTTTTTTTTATCAATATATTAATACAAAAAATATTTTTCACAATCTAAATTCTTCTTACTGGTGATTGCTATGCAGGAATCCGTCTAGGTACGTACCACCGCGGTGACAGTTATTCTGTGTGTTTCGGCCTGAAGGACACTGGTAGCTCGTATAATTACTGGGCTTAAGCGATTTCAGAGCTGTCTCAGGGTGACGAATTGTTGGTTTTCAGTAAAATTGTATATCTATCGAGGTATCTAGTGCGATTGGCAACCCAGGAAAAGAAGAAAATTTCGGCAAACCTTTTCAACTTAGGTGAAGCCAATTTCCAGCAGTGGACTCTTGAAATGGTTCTGCTGACAAAAGAACTGGCCAAAAGTTTAGCCACTACTATATTTCTGTTCCAACTTTCATTACGCAAACGAGAAATTTAAAATCGATTTCATAAACATTAAACTAAACGCGTTGAGCCTACATAGTATTTTCGTAGAGGACTCAAGGTCGAGTATGCAAATTTGAAATTTATGAATAAATTAATAATTTCGAGTATTTATATTTCATTGTTTTTGTTCGTGATCATTTTTTGATAATTAATCGGGGGTTTTAACAAGAAGGCTTTACTAACTTAGTACCTCAAGTATTTATTATTCGAACTGTTATACCTAATAATGTTTAAAGAATTATAATTTTCTATAGACATATCCCCTTAAGCAATATGTTTCTTCTCAATGTAAACACGTGGAAACAAACAGGAGTTTTGCAAATGAATAGTTACACGCGAAAGATGCTTTGCGATAGCAATGAAAATGGCGCTTAAGTCCTTTTAAATGGAAACGGACATCATACTTAAAGTTGTCACCAACACGGCTATTGTTACCTGTTTCATTTTTTAGAGTAACCATGTTCAGAGAGCTACGGAAAGGGATATGCTCGGAGTTTTTCTGCGTGATAAAATCCGTAACGATGATATCCGCAGCAGAACTGAAGTAGCCGATATAGCTCTAAGGATTAAAAAGTTGAAGTGGCAATGGGCCGGCCATATAGCTCGTAGAACCGATAACCGTTGTCCCCAATGAAAGGAAAGAGTAAGAAAGGTTCTCGAGTGGAAACCTCGTACCGGCAAACGCAGTGTAGGGCGTCCCCCCACTAGATGGAGCGACGACCTGCACGGTTTTGCGAGAAGTCGATGGATGCAGGTCGCTCAGGACCGTGTTTTGTGTTAATTTTTGGGAGAGGTCTGTGATTGCTAGGGATTTAGTTATTCAATACTAGTGGTCGCCTAATGGTCGAAATTCGACCGTAATTACATTAACTTATTTACTGCATTTAATGTATTTGTAACACATAGTACATATAAATTTTATCTTTCTGTCCTCCATATAAATATTTTAATTTACTAATGCCAAATCTCACACACAATATGTTTAAAAAGGGGGAAAGATTTTTGCTCTTCACATATTATATATATAATATATTGATTTCAATTTATTAACCTTATCATTTAATACTTAATTATGCTAAGGAAATAATTTGCTTTTGTAACTTTTCACGTTTATCGACAAATTATAAGTGATCCTTAATCATTAACAAAACGAAATAGACCGGCTATCAAAAGTTCTCAAGTTTCACACAAAATTACTGTTTTTTTTTACATAATAAAGTGACGAGACGAGCAAAACGTGGTAACCTACAGATTCCTGCATAGGAATCCTACCACCAGTAAAGGTAACGATTTGAAGGGCACTGAGAGCTAGCGTAATCACTGGGCATATGAGACTTAAGAACTGATGTCTCAGGGTGACGGGCGCAGTGTGGTGTCACACAGAAATGTTCTGGGTGACACAGCATTTGTTATGGGCAGCCGTAGCACTTACCATCAGGTGAACGTTCTGCTCGTTGCGTCACTTTTATCAAAAAAAAAAGAAGAGGTCACATCACAACCTTTTTATATCAATATTATTAACAATCTTGTTTTTTTCTTAGTTGTGTAATGTTTATTTACTAAAATTAATACTAATATTAATTAAAATATCACTGTATAGTGATATTTTAATTTTATAAGTCTTGTATAAGTGTAATTGTGGTAAAATAGAAACAACATTTGAGACAATCCACGTACGCCAATACGAATGGTGAATCTATTCACCCAGCTGCATACTTAGAGAATTGCAAGAGAAAACATTGTTTCTAAAGATTTTTGAAGTGTGCGAGACGTCGCCGAACACTTGAAGACACTTTAAAATATTAGTAAATGAACACTTTCGCTAAAGAAGAGCGTAATGAGGGATTGTGTTTTAAATACGAAACGTACGTATTTAAGTTAAAGCCAAAATGTACAAAAAATACAATGTCTATATTGCGGTTTTACGCAAATTATTATTTAATCGTTTATAAAATATATAGAAAACACTCGCGCACAGTTAAATAATGTTTCAATTTAAAGATTCAACACACGTGGAAGTATCGACTTAACGATCTTTGCCTTTTATGCATCATCATTAATAATAGCCTTGACACAGTTCGCTGTTGGATGAAGGCCTCATCTTAAGTCCCAATTTGAGACAGCCCAAGGCCTGAGTACCACGTTGAGCCGGTGAATTTGGAATCATAATAACTGGCAACTGCCTTTTTTGCCATTTATTTTTTTCCTAATTTTGTTATTTATTGATTTTGCATTTTGGAACCTTTTGCTGCCAGCTACGTATTTTGCAGCTTCATATTTTATGTCAGGCATATTCGATGAACGGTTATTCCGCCATTTGTAGAAGACAACGATATTTTTCGGGGATTTCCCTCAGTCCACTTTTACGACACCCACGGGACGACAAGGCGTGATGGATTTTGCAACCTACTATCCTTATTTCCACGAGGTCGCAACATTAAATAATAAACAGGACAATAAACTAGGTCAGATTTGTGAAACTGCACTTTAACCACCAACCGCGGAATCCCTGCTTACCGCATGAATTAACAGTGCGTGAAATCGTTTTATTGTATTACCTACTTCCTTCACGTATTGCATCATTATGCTTAATTACTTTTTGTTACTTATTTATCTTCTAAACGAACACCATCTGCATGATAATAATCGGTTACAATTTTGGCAGAAAGTGTACATACAATAAAGTAAATCGTGCCCCTGATGCTAAGTGCAACCTCTGTGTCCTGTGGCTGTTTGGCATCGCACTGCGATCGTCACCCTGAGACATCAGTTCTTAAGTCTTATATTTTCAGTAATTATATTACCTCTTACATACATACATACATATGCTCACGACTGTATCCCATAAGGGGTAGTCAGAGACTGGGCACTCACTGCAAAAACAGATGACTGCCACAATCCATGTTTCACCAAAACAATATAATGCACTTGGTGTGATAGGTGGTGAGCCCATCGCCACCATGCGCTGTTGGGTGCACAGTGCAGTTTAATTCCTTACTCGCCTTTTACGAGATCCATTGGATGAGATGGAGTGGTAGTATCCTTTTAACGAGCCGCCACCGCTTTCTTGACGTCAGAATAACTGGAACTGCGGTGATATGCACATAGACAGATTCCTGCATAGGATCTCTCCCATCAGTTTAACTATTCAATTCCATCCTAGATAAGTTTAGGCATTTTTCAAAATTTAGGAGTGCTGTCACCCCTCAAGTCCATGAAGGAACGCCTCGCTGTCAGTAAATAGCTTTACTGTTCTATTAACTCGCCATATGAAACATGGCAGTGTTAGTTTGCTTCTGCATTTTTTTTTATTGTATAAAGTGACGAAACGAGCAAAACGTTCACGTGATGGTAAGTGCAACGTCCGCCCACAACAAATGCTGTGTCACCCAGAATATTTCTGTGTGACACCACACTGCGCACGTCATCCTGAAACATCAGTTCTTAAGTCTCAAATGCCCAGTGATTACGCTAGCTCACAGTGCCCTTCAAACCGAAACACAGTAATGCTTGCACACTACTGCTTCACGGCAGAATAACTGGCCCTGGGGTGGTACCTACCCAGATGGATTCCTGCATAGGAATCCTACCATGTTGATACTCTACGAGACCGTGGTACTTTCTTCCCCAGTGTATATATTTATCTGCTACAACCAGTACAGTATTAGTGCAGCGTGAATGTAGTACTTAAGAAACAACAAGTGGCTTGGCTGTCAAGGTACCTGCTTTTGGTTTTGACGACACTATTTGTGTAACGCAACTTATTGCTTTACTATAATGGACGAAATGTGACTGTGTTTCTTATATTGGTTCCGACCCCTTCTGTGTCCATGGATACTAAAAGTGCACGTAATTATACAATTTGTTTATCATTCCACAACAGAAATTAAAAAATGTATCGTGAAATACGTCTTTTAACATGTCAAGGATACAATAATTAATAAAATCTCGCTAATAAATTACGTATGTTAAATAAACATAAAAATAGCATATATATACCTACGCATTATTTAAAATCAAATGCCTATGCTATTCAAGTTTATTATAAAACATATCGCTGTCCAACATTATTTTAAAATGATCAGTTTTTTGATGCGCTTATTTTTCACTAAAAATCTTTTTTTTCGTTAAATTTTTTTAAGTAAGTTTCGCGTTTCGCTGTTGGCAGTACTGTACTCTTAAATGTACAAAATTATATGCATGCTATCGATGCCCGAACGTCGCTTGTAGTTAATTGCACTAAAATTGAAAGTGCATTTTGGGTGGGTGCCATAGTGCTGCTTGCTTTACACCGATGAAAAATTCGTTATGCTCGCTTTTATATCTTTTAAAAGGTGAAATGTGCTACCTTACTAGCTTTTACACTATGCCGTGATTAAAAGCGAGAATTTCGGCACAGAGTAATGAAGTTAACAACTCTGTGGGATTTTTAACCATTCTAAAAAATGTGTAGAAATGACCGCCCCTTTTTATAGATAATCTAATGAAATTGTATAAGAACATCATCATCGTCACTTGAACTCATCAATTTTGTCAATTCAAAGTCAATTTCAAGTTCAATTGAAACATCATAGTTGAACATAGGCCTCCTCCATAGATTGCCACAAAAGTTTGTGTTTTAAAGTCAAATGGGCTATAAATTATAATTATAAAGATGTGTATATATCTTTATGATTCTAAATTATTTGTTACATTACGTTCGTTTAAATGCAGTTGTATAGAATTCGATTTCCACATGACGTTTCGAAACTCCGTTACGCTCAGACTCCACAACAATCACGACACTAATCCCAATATAACATCTGAAAACTAACCGTTGTTTTTTTTCCTAAAACAATCTGACAGCGCATCATTTACTTTTCATTTTGAATTATTATTAAAATGGAGCAAGTTCTTTTATAAATATAATTTCACGTCAATTTTCAAACAAAAGAAGACTTGGCAAAGCGACTTTGAATCATACATATGTATGTCTACTGGATAGCTCAGACTGATCTCTATAATAATAGTGAATACTAATTCCAGCACGTAATACTTTATTTAGTTGCTTTTAAAAAGAATATTTCTTATGTAACCCAATATTAATTAGTAATTAACGCCGTCTGCGCTTTATGGTAATAATGATACTTTAAATATCTTACAAACAATGGCTATTTTTTTTGTCTTCAGTAAGACGCTTGATGTAGACGTATTAGTATTTTTGTACATGAATAAAAAAATCACACAATATTTTGCCACTGTCACTATAATTATAAAATTAAATTTTCTTTTATAGTTTTAAGTTCATTTTAGTTTAGTTGTATAATAGTATATTTGATTTCCACTACACTATGTTTCATAAGATATTTTTTTCTAGAGGAAAGTGATGAGACGAGTAAATCATTCACCTGACTGTCAGTGCAACGTCTGCCCATAACAAATGCTGTGTCACTCAGAATATTTCAGCGTGGAACCCCACTGCGCCTAAGAAATTAGTTCTTAAGTCTCATATGCCTGCCTACCTATACCTACTTTCTGGTGGTGTCTGGTCTACACCTGATCCAAGTGAGCAGGGAGTATATAGTACAAGTAAAGTAAAGTTTCAGCCTATAAATGTCCCACTACTAAGCACAGGCCTCCTCTTATTTCTGAGAGGGTTTTGGAGCTAGGAAGAGTCTGCCACGCTGCTCCAATGCGGGTTGGCGGACTTCCTATGTCTTCGAAATATTTTTAATTTCTCAGACATGCAGGTTTCCTCACGGTGTTTTCCTTCACCGCCGAGCACGTGGTAAATCAGCACTTAAAATTGCAATTAACAATTTTAGTGGTGCCGGCACCGGGAATCGAACCCAGGTCACTCGCGTACTATGAAATTGAAAGCGAGCGCCTAGCCCCTGAGCTACCACGGCTCAGGGAGTATATATTTATATGCATATGGAAGAACTTGCGGAACACGTGGCGTAGTGGTTGGAATACCTGACGTCTTACCGCCTTCTGGGTAGGTTGGAGTTCCTGTTTGTTAATTGTTGGTTTTCGGGTTTGGTTGATGTTGTGAATGTGCCCGTGTCTGATCATCTACCTCCGTATTTATCTCAAGAGTGTTACATCGGGCGCGAGTAGGTTGGGACGAGTAAGTGATTCTTTGTTAGCTCCTTAACTTGTGGCACTATAATAACCCCCAGTGTTCGGAAGTTTCTCATCACGGCTAAATGTATATTTGGCATCGTGTTTTCAAGAAGTACTTTCGCATTTCTAGGATTTACCTAAATCACACCATTACCAATAGAAATGTGTAGTGAATTAATATCTTTTTTAAATACAAAAAATAAATAAACAAATAAGTTTCGGTTTGAAGGGCACTGTGAGCTAGCGTAATCACTGGGCATTTGAGACTTAAGAACTGATGTCTCAGGGTGACGTGCGCAGTGTGGTGCTGCACAGAAATATTCTGAGTAACACAGCATCATTCTTAAGTCTCATATGCCTAGTGATTACGCTAGCTCTCAGTGCCCTTTCAGACCGAAACACAGTAATGTTTGCACACTACTGCTTCACGATTCCTGAATAGGAATCCTACCACCATTAACTATATATATATATATATATGATGGTACACGCACTAGCATATAAAAAGTCCATTCACTTCTCCCTTAAAGACCCACATGACAATCAATCGAATAGACTGTTGCAATGTTACTTCCGTGTATTCTTCCCACTCTGCCGCATGAACTTAGCTTTAAGCAAGGAGGCAGAGTGTAATTTTAGAATACAGTGCACAACGATGCTGTAAGTTACAATGACCTCATTCAGAGGGCATCTTTTTGGGACTCGTTATTTTTGTGACACGTTTAAACTAATGAGGTTAAAAAGGCGAAAATGACGGCACAAGGAGACAGATTTCTTTTAAATTTTGAGTAATGTACATTTGATAGGACGACACTTCGCCTTCATGTTTAATTCGTTAATTATAGTTAATAGAATCAGGCGTTACTTTGCGGAAATCCATTATAATGAAGGAAGGTAAGTTAATTTGCTAAGATCAGCTTGCAAAATATAAATATATGTATATGTAGTTTAAAAAAAATGACGTTCAATAAGTATTATGTAAATGATCTATATTGAATAAAAAATATTCTATTCTATTCTATTCTATTCTATTCTATTCTATTCTATTCTATGCCGTCTGTCGTAGAGTCTATGACACTTGATAATGCCTAATTATTGGGGCGAAACACACGTGTCGTGTTCTCGACTTCAGCGGTGTATATTACCTAGTGGTAGTATTGTAGTTGTTGGTGGAGGGTATCCGGTGGCAGTTCCTGGTGGCGGTGTTAGATTGTTTGTGCACCGTACTGAGGGAGGGCGGGCGGTGCTCTTGCAAAAACTGGGTAATATACACCATTTTTATATTTTACATGCGGATCTTAGCAAATTTACTAACTTTCCTTCATTAATTAGTTAAAATCACAGACCAGAATTTTAGTATATCGATGTAAATTACCGGTAGTCGCGGCAGCTCGGGGCAGTACCTGGATTCAATTACCGGTGCCGTCCACTAACATTGTAAATCGCAATTTCAAGTTTTTATCTTATTTTTTCTATAGACTTTTAACGCTTCCTATAATAACAAATATTCCAGTCATAACTTTGCGAAGCACACTTTATATTATTTGTATAAATAACAAAAAGTAAGTTTAAGCACACAGGAGGTAGGTTTGACAGGTGGCAAGACAGTACCAGATATTCTCCCATGAAACAGTAGTGTGCAATCATTACTGTTTTTTTATGGTTAAGTGCCCTTCATACTGTAATTTAGATTATCATGGTAATGAAAGTGGAAGAAGCGTACATACATCTTTATACCAGGATCGTAGCAAGTGGAAAGATCTGGTCGCTGCCTAACTTAATTTGAAAGAGCAGTTACTCTATGTATGTATGTAAGCTAGTTTAATTACAGAGTATATAAGGCTTAAGAACTTAACTCTCAGTTTGTCAAGGACAGTGTGTTGCTACACAGAACTTTGCAACTGTGTTATCTCGGAGACGGACTTAATGCAGACTTAGGGCGGATTTCACTGTAGAAACTAAACGCGGTCAGTTCAAGAAAAACGAAGTTTAAGCGTTTACCTGAGTTCAGTGCTACATTTTGCATTTCATCAACATCAAATGAACGCAGTCAATGCTAAACGCGGTTCAAATTCTGAACGTCCATTTTTCGACGTTCAGCTCTTTAAACGCGTTTAGAGAGCAAGAGCAAGTGTCAATTGCACAGCTATGTGAACACAAACATTATTTTTAATTCGTATTAATTATTGTTTGCATACCTATGTAACCTATGCATCAAAACAGGCTGTTTGATGTCGCAAAATACGTCTTTTTGTTTAAGATTGTGACGATATTTCATGTAAAATTCGTTTTTCTAAACGCGATCAAAATGGAGTCTGTGAAATTGGTTAGACGAAAACCGAGATCAAATCTTGTAAATACATGGCACCTAAGTGCAATATATTTACAAGATTACGGACTGCCTGTGTGAGCCGTGTTCGTTTAAAAGGATTAGTCAGAATCTCATAATTAGCAATTTGCGTTGATCCCTCATAAGCTCTATGTTGCAGTACACTATGCATAATAGTTAAGCTTTTAGTTCGCCAGAAGCAAAACGTGATAAGCTAATCAAATTAAGCGTAGGTCAAACACAGAAGTTGGTAGAATTTAGTACGCTAAAAATAGAATTTTCTGCTAACACTAAGTATAATGTGTCTGAGCCATGGTAGCTCAGGGGCCGGACGCTTGCATTAAAATTTCATAGTAAGCGAGTGACCTGGGTTCGATTCCCGGTGCCGGCACCACTAAAATTGACATGTGAAGTCCTTCAACCCGCATTGGTGCAGCGTGGCGGGCACTTTCCGGCTCCAAAACCCTCTCAGAAATGAGAGGAAGCCTGTGCTCAGCAGTGGGACCTTCATAGGACTGTTACTTTACTTTTTTTAATATCCAATGTTGCAAGGAAGATTATAAGTACCAATTGAACGTTTTTAAATCGTCTCGAGTTTTATAAATTATGGATAAAAGTTTATAGAGAGTTTCAAAGTTTTAAACATGCAACAACTCTCAGTGACCTTCAGAACGAAATGTCTGCATGGCTCTAAGAGCTACAGTAATGTTTAGACACTACTGCTTCACGACAGATTTACTGGCCTGGTAAAAGTAAGTACGTAACAAACGTAAGAGCTATGCTTGATGTTCCTCTGCGAGATAGAATCGTAACAAGAATATCCGCCGAACTACGGTATCCGACATAGTCATAAAGATCAGCAAGCTGAAATGGCAGTAGCTCCACCTTATTCTTGTGTGATAATATCGCTGACAAACGCAGTATAGGGCGCCGGATAAAGCTGCGTATTGGTTTTTAAATTAAAACAAAATCCGTTTGTTATTCGATTATGGATTATTGAATACGAGGGGGAATTTACTCAAATAAAGAGAAATGGTCTGTTTACATTTATTTTTATTTCATTAAAGCTCAATGTGAAGTTCATATCAAAATTACAGTTTTTGTTTTTATTTTCTTCTAGTATTTAAAATGTAAGCAGTGGGGTAAAAAAAGACGTTACTTAATCGAAATAATAGGATACATGCCTTGCATGCATTGTCTGTCTAATAGAGTGGTCCATACTTTGAGAATATTATAACCAGTCGTTATTTTAAAATATTATTAATGACACAAAAAGTAATTTCCCTATTAATGTTTGTAATTAAAATATTGTAGGTATGCTAGAAAATTATTTTATGCAAAAGAGGTAAGCGCTTTCTGGCGTGAGCCAAGAAGTGAGAAGAGAGAATTACCCTTTAGGTGTAAATAATCAATGAAAGCGCTGGAACACTTTCAGGAGACCCAAGAATAATATTTCAATAAAAGTTAAGATCTTACTGAGCCAAAAATGTAGTATTCTTCAACAATAGTGGCTTGATGTATACATTACTACAAAACGAAAAGTGTTACGCAAAAAACTGACATAGACTTCTAAACATGTTAAAGAGGACAAATATGTGTGTAAATAATTCTTAATCTGTACTTGCAAGTTCCCTGGCTACCAAAACAAATGATACCGTTATAAATTAGTATAATTTTTTAATGATATCAGTAGTTTCTTGCCGGTTTTTCTTAGTTTTTAGAACTTTTGTACATAGGAGCTTTGAACAATCCTAAAGTAAATAAATAATGTAAAGTAAATAATGTAGTAGAAGTAAATACATGGCGCAACTATGTGCGAAGCTGTTAGCAAGTGTAATTACTGGGTATATAGGTGATGTCTCAGGGTGACTGGCGCAGTGTGGTGCCACACAGATGCTTTTGGGTGACACACTAGTCGTTATAAGCAAACGTTGCACTTACCATCAGGTAAACGATTTGCAAGTCTCGTCATTTTCTTCAATAAAAACATATTTCATGAGAATCGAATGCTATAATGTCATCGTCCGGAATTTCATAATAATTTTCGTGTCCATCTAACATAATTATTAAAAAAAGAATTCCTTAATACTCTTTACTTTCCGACTTTCAGTTCTAATTTCGTTTGTTAGCCTTGATTGGTTTGTTTCGTTAATCGGTAATCGGTTTTGGTCCGATCGCAGCTAACAAAATAACCTCGCGTACTTATATAATAGGAATGTGATTTTTTATCGATTCCAAGAGATAATTACCGAACATGATATGGGATTGACGTGGACGGGAAAAATTTCATGCACCGACAACTTTGTTATGTTCTTCGCCGTGTGTATTATTATTTTTTATTATTTCTCATAAATCCTAAACCTTATAATAATGAGCTAACGTTTAATGTATACATACATGACTTTGAGGAGCTAGTAAAGATAAACGCTGGAGAATTAACGATGCCATAAATACTGGCCAGTCTTTAACTATGTACAAAATAATAAGTATTATAAAATATATCTTTACAGGGACATATTTAATTTCTCTTGCTGCTGCTTGCTAAAAAGGAAAGGAAGGAAAGGGATCACCTTTTGTTTTTTTATTTAGTTCTTAGGTTTCAAGTACTGATTTCCTAATCCTAGAAAAAGTATAAAGTTCTCCTGTCTGGAAGTAGACGTAGGCCCCGAGGCGAGAGTTGCCAGCGTTAGTAACAAAAATTAAATATTAATGGTGTTCGACGCGGCAAATTGTTGTTTGTTATCGGTAGAGTTTCGAATACTGTTTTGACAAATAATTATAGTTATTACTGTCGTTTGGCCTGAAATTACCTTAACAAAGGTCAATTCGTGATATTCACCGATATACACTTTTAAAAAAATTTGGACTCCGAAACTTTTTTCAATAAACGAAAGAATAGTTCATTAGGTGAACTACTGGTTCTAAGACCTTTATCGCATTTTACTGTTAGTAAAGGATTATAACAAGAAGATTAAATAGACGATAAGTTTGCGAAAATATGGAATTCCGGGGATATAGAAAATCTAGTCTCTAGAAACACGATAACTATTACATTACCTCAACGACCAGAAATTTAATGATTAATACGAATGTAAGACCGGACTGATATTCAAATCTACGAAGGACTAAAGACTAAAGTATGTACTCAGCAGACAAATGCGTAGTCCACTGAGTCAAGTGAGCAAAAATAAAACAATACTAATGTATCACAAATGATTCTGAACCATTGTTACCATATTGAATACTGCTTATTCAGGAAAAATATTGTCGCGTCGTATTTCTAGGTGCGATGTGTGCGGGCGGGTCAGTGATATACAATAAACGAGTGGTTAGCACTTCCAAGATTAGGTAGGACTTACGAGTATTTAGTTATGATCTAGCGATGCTCCATGTGAGTTTCATTTTTAAAATCGCCTTAATGTCGACGTTAATCTGTGATAAGTCCTATGTATGTAGGATGATTTTTTTTATTAATAATTAAATTTTTAAAATCTGGACGTAATGATGTAATAAATGTTAAATAATTTACACAATACATATACGAGATCCGATATCTTTTTATTGTTAATTATTTTAGAATAAAAAAATAACGATTACATTCTTTATTGTAGATTAGATAGACCATTGAGGACATTCCCTTTTAATAATTTTTTAATTCAATTATTTAATAAAATGTTTGGCCCGAACTTTGTTCGTATGAAAATTGGTTTTTTATAGGATAAAGTGACGAGACGAGCAAAAAGTTCACCTAATGGTAAGTGCAACGCCTGCCCATAACAAATGCTGTACCCAGAACATTCCTGTGCGGCACAAAATTTCATCAAAATTAAAATTTAATCATCACCACCTTAATGGACGGCATTCCACCACAGTGTTCTTCTGTTTAATTTATTAAAGATGAACAAGTCACTTATTTTAAGTTATACAAAGATAATAGGAAGAAGAACTTATTTAAAGCTAGGATAAGAAAATCGGGAAGAACAAGTTAAGATACAAAATATTCTTGCAAAAATCAAGAACTTGACTGAGCAGCAGTTGTGAAGTTGCTGTTTAAACGTCGCTCGTCCTGTATATTTGTTTCTGCAATTTCACTTACTGAAACAAGCATGTGCGTATTGCAAATGTGTCAATGACCTAAAAAGCAATAATGGTTTATTATTAGCTGAGTGTCGGATAACACAATGGGGTTTGAAACGTGTGCATTTGAAGACTATTTTCGTTGCAAGTACATGAGGTTTAATGGCGACCTAATTCACTTACTATTTATACTTATTACAGCTAGCTTATATCAGACCGGCGAAGTTATTGGATAAGGAAGGCAGGTCGACTTCAACGCCACTGTTCCTGGGTTTGAGTCACGGCCAGAGCCAACATTTGTGCATGAACACAAATTGTTGATTTTCGGGTCTGGTTGCGTTGAGCGTGTGAAATTTATGACTGTAAAAAGCACTCACTACACAGGAGTATCCTTTTAAACCATCGTTTTTTAAAGAAAAATTCTAAGGCAAACTTTTTGGATATGCTTCATGATTACTTTACGGATATTTTTTTATTTGCGACTAGGTCGCAAATCAATAATATACATTAGTTTTACTATATTAATTGCAGCACACTTTACATTTCATATTTCACTTTACTTTGTAATTGACCTGGTCCATTTATCATTTCGGTAAAAGAAAAAAAATGTCAATCAACTAACCTCAAGCCTCGGTTCCATTAATCTGTCTACATTTATCCAATTAAGAGGCTATATTTTTAAACAAGAAATATTTGTATAAACAAAAGCGGTTTACAAATGACGCATCACGATATTTCAAAAACTAAAAGACCTATTGAATTGATAATTTCAAACGTATTTCTTTCGCGACATAGATACCTAAAAAAATTTCGCCCGCAACAACTTGTAAAGTCAGTATATACAGTGGTTGTCTGCAGTCTGTGCTCGTAAGGTTACAAAAAAATAAATATTAAAAAATATAAATAGCTAATACTAATATTAAATTTAATTGATAAAATGAACAAAAGCTTTATTAATTTTATCAACTTTATCAAACAGAAATTAATAACGCGCAGAAGAACAATGTCTGTTGCCATTCCTTTAGTGTTTAAATACCCCGAAAGTCGTATGAAAATTTACAAAATTTCAAAACGGAACATGCCTTTTGGCAAAACTTGAATATTGCTTTCGCTAGTTAAACAATTTAGAAACGTTGTCATAATACGCTTCCGTGTTTCTTGATATAGGCAAATTTTTCATTCAAATGTATCACGATATGAGTGCCGTGATAGCTCAGGGGCTAAGCACTCGCTTTAAATTCCATAGTACGCGAGTGACCTGGGTTCGATTCCCGGTGCCCGCGCCAAAATTGTTAAATGCAATACATGTGAAGTCCGCCAACCCGCATTGGAGCAGCGTGGCGGATTCTTCCCAGCTCCAAAACCCTCTGGGAAATGACAGGAGGCATGTGCTCAGCAGTGGGACATTTATAGGCTGTTACTTTACTTTTTTTTTACAATATCTAATTGAATATTAATGAAAATGTTTACTATTTAAATGTTGACTTTTGACTTTGCCCTGATGTTATTTGTACTTTTTTTTCATATCGGTTACGTTCGGCCATGAATAGACCATCTGAATTAATATAGCGTTCCAATCGTGAAAGAATTTTTGCATCGGTCGAGTAGTTTTCGCAATAACCTCCACATGTTAATTGATCCTCCATCTCTTTTTAATGCAATATTACTACACATTTTTGTAGTTTTATTTTTGTTCTGCTTTATTATTAGAAATTAGCGAATCATAGGTATATCAGCTGCCATTATTTTGTTGAGTGTTGATTCCCTCTGTATACTCTTCATAATATTGTATACTGTATTTATGTTAACACATTATCAATAGCATTACCAACTTCACTTCCTCCCACTTCTTTACAGGCTGTACAAGTTTCGCAATCGGATCGTAGATCTGGTATGGCCATGGAACATTTCACCAAATGTCACGATTTGATATACACTACTGGTTGTAGGATTCATATGCAGGAATCCGTCTAGGCAGGTATCACCGCGGTGCCAGTTATTCCGCTGTCAAGCAGAAGTGTGCAAACATTACTGTGTTTCGGATTGAAGGGCACTGATAGCTAGTGTAATTACTGGGCATATTAGACTGAAGAACTGAAGTCATGTTTTAGCACAAACGTCGGCTTCGGCTTGGATTCGAACATAGGACCACGCGGTTAACTGAGGCAACAAATTCACAGCAATAAATATCCGTTTGAAAGTGCGGTACAGTTTAACGTCGCTTTCAATAAAGCTCAGAAAGTTAGCGAGATAGAGATTAGTTGGCAAGCGGGAAAGAAAGAAACTACGTCATTTCTATTGAATTTTCTGACATCTTACGTTTTGTCCATTGTTCATTATTTGAACCATTAATGGTATTAACTGAGACAACAATTGATTTGCGATCAAAATCCCGTTGAAAGTATTGCAGTTTTACGTCACATTCGATAAATCACGGAAAATAAGACGCTCGGAGTTAGTGAGGAAGCAGAAATGAAAGAAATAAGTAACTTGTTTTATTATATTTTGACCACTTCTCATAGATTATTATAGTTTGAATAAAGAAAATTATTTATCACCATCTTTTCACTCTATCACTAGTCTACTGCAGAACAAAGTCCTCCCATACACAAGATTGTCACAAAAGTTTGTAGCTCTAATTTTAGAAGGATTTCGCCATAGTTCCGCTTATTAATTCAGATCTTTCAAGAAGTTGCTTCTGGTTTTAATATTCCCACTGTCGACTTTCACAACAGGAACGGGATGAGATGGGGTGGTAGTTTGCTGTAAGCCGCCACACGGCAAAAATGTTTATACTGCAGAGAAAATTATGTCGACGTAAAGGAAAAACCGAACACAAAGTTAGCTCGGACAATTTTAACCCCGCTCAATTTTAAGGATTCGGATTTGGATTATACAGTAAAATTAAAAAAATGTCCCGCTTTGAAAAAACTGAAGCGTCTGATACATTAAGCAAAATTTGCTCATTCGAAAAATATAAAAAGCCAGTAACCAAATTTAATTCCCATTTTCATTTTTAATGGTTAAACATTATATGTCTAAATTCACTATATTATAAACATTTGTTTTATTTATAAAACAATAACAAATTTAAGGGGTTTCCTCTCCGTCGAAAAAAATTAATATGTGCCCAGTAATTACACTATTAGGTACTGTAATTACTGGGCATTTCAACAACAAAAAAAAACTTGAAATCTCAGTGCGGTGCCGCATAGAACTTTGCTACATATATATATTCGGTGATGTAATTGCTGTTAGCCTTCTCGGCCTTTACAGCTTCATCGGATACTAGAACTTTGCTACTGAATTTTGAGTTTAAATTTTGAGTCACGTTACTTCCTTACGTAAAATGGAAAACTGTGATTTCGATCTTTGCTGTGTCTCTCAACGGCTGGCACACAATAATCGAACTGAAAAGAATCTATTAAAATTGTGTTTGTCTACTCGCTTTTGTAGAGACACAAACATACTCATACCGCCACCGGGAAGCGCCACAAGATACCCTCCACAAATAGGCAATACAAGCCACATAAACCGAGAACACTACACGTGTTTCACTTCAAAACGACACATTATCAGATGATATTGACTCTACGAAAAGCAGCCGCCGAGCGCTTAGGATGTTCGCAAAATAACTTTCCTTTCCTTCATTATTTTTTCTGGTGGTAGGATTCCTATTCAGGAACCCGTCTAGGTATGTACCACCCCAGGGCCGTGAAGTAGTAGTGTGAAACATTACTGTGTTTCGGTTTAAAGGGCACTGAGAGCTAGCGTAATCACTGGGCATATGAGACTTAAGAACTGATGTCTCAGGGTGACGGGCGCATTGTGGTGTCACACTGTTCTGGGTGACACAGTATTTGTTATGGGCAGACGTTGCACTTACCACCGGGTGAACGTTCTGCTCGTTCCGTCACTTTGATCAGATAAAAAAAATGATAGAAAGTATTCCAGGAACTAGAAAAAAACCAATCCATTTAAATAAATAAAAAACCTGACTGAACTGAAAAGAAGTATATCAATTTAAAACAGCGTAATTACGTAACGAACAATATAAAAACCCATAAACGGAATTTATCTGTAATCATTTCATTCGAAGCCTTTTTCACGCAAACCATCAAAGGCTTAAAAAAGGAACGAAACGGATGTTTAATTTTCATTCACTGGTTCGCCCCGTGCCAATTTCGAAATAATGTCTTTTAAACTGACTACTTTTCAATGTCACATTTTGTGTTTCACTCTATTTTGGAATAAAACTTATGAAATACTGGCTGATGCCCGCGATAACGTCCGCGTGGATAAACGTATTTTAAATGTCCCGTGGGAACAATTTTTTTTTTCCGGGATAAGAAGTATCCTATGTCCGTCCCCAGGATGCAAGCTATCCCTATGCCAAATTTCGTCAAGATCGGTTCAGCGTTTGAATCGAGAAAAGGTAACAAACAGACAGAGGGACAGAGAGAGTTACTTTCGCATTTATGATATGAGTATGGATTTATTTTACTAGTGCTTTTGATTCTTCTTAATAAAGAGTAATAACAAATTAATGTTGTAAACAAAACCTGTGTCGTATCTCGCAGCGAAATAAATTTACAATCATCAATGTGTTTTCCTGAGCTCAACCCTGAGCTGTGTGGTGGCGGCTCGTTAAAAGAATACTACCACTCCATCTCATCCAATGGATCTCGTAAAAGGCGAGTAAGGAATTAAACTGCACTGTGCACCCAACAGCGCATGGTGGCGATCGGCTCACCACATATCACACCAAGTGCATTATATTGTTATGGTGAAACGTGGATTGTGGCAGTCATCTGTTTTTGCAGTGAGTGCCAAGTCTCTGACTACCCCTTATGGGATACAGTCGTGATCTTATGTATGTATAACCCTAACCCTGGGTCTCGGACGTTTAATAAATATCATAAAACCAAAGAAAGAAACGAACAATGCTTTTATTGTTTTATTTGTTGTGGAATCTCTAAAATTTCATTAAGACGATTTCGGGACGCTCAAAATGAATATTCAAATTTACGAAAAGTTTTGAAGTAAAACTTCTTTGGACTTTGCAGCGTTTTCGTGCAACGTTTCCCGATTAATAACTGTTTATACACTAAGCATTGGTTTGACGGTGAGTAATATTTTTGTTAATTTATGTTTATTTTTATTAAATTTCTTATATGTATACTTGTCAATATGTCACGTATACTAAAGTTCTAAGCGCTATTTTTTTTAAGTATGTGCCAAAACATTCTTCAAAGGCGCTTATGTTTTCATAATAACTTTGTTTACATAGCAAAGTGTTTTATTGTTTTGGAAAACTTATAGCTTACATCATAAGTTACATGTACAAAAACTACATACATACATACAGTTACGCCTTTATACCATATAAGCAGTAGGCAGAGGCCACTCACGTAACCCACTTATGGCCCTCGCGGGAAACGAGACGTGTCGGGTGGCGAACTACGTCACCGTTATAAAAATTATTGAAATAAATACTGAACGTTAACAGTCCGTCTCGGTGATGTTCGATTCACAGTTTGCGGCATTAAGACCCGATTTCGCCGATTACTTTGTAACCAAGTTTAATAAAACCACGTTTTACTTAACTTACTTCAAATCTACCATTTGATCTCGGTTTTCGTCTAACCGAGCTCTCTAAACGCGTTTAAAGAGTTGAACGTCGAAAATTGGGCGTTCTAAATATTAATCACGTTTAGCTTTAACTGCTTTCATTTGATGTTGATGAAATGCAAACTGTAGCATTGAACTCAGTTAAACGCGTAAAATTCGTTTAGCTTGAACTGATCAGGTTTATTTTCAAGGGTGAAATCCGCTCTAAATCTTATAGCAAATTTATATTCATATCTCCTGAACCCTGCAAAATATCGGAATGGAACAAATACGAATATTAAGTTATAATATATAATTCTTTTTAAATTATTCATTGGAATTTAAATAATTATAAAACAGTTTAGCCATTTCAGAGCCTATTCAAGACAAACTTTCAGACAGACAACACTGTCAGACAAAAAATAAAATTCTAAAAACGGTCGTTTACAATTAGGCGTATATATAGCAAATTTTGGCATTTATTTCAAAATCATAGACAGACACTTCAATATAATTATTAGTAAATAGAAGTAAAGTATCGACGCGACGTAGCCAGTGATTGTGTTTTTACAATAAAGTAAAACATTGGGAAGAACCGTCTCAGTTTGTTAACTGAGACGGTTGTGCTGGCTCCTTAATGCATTCCTTGAGACAAACTTTAATGTATTTCTTGTTTATTTAACGCGAAACTTCCGGAACATTCATCGAGTAAATAAACTAAATTATTTGAGTACTTTTGTTGTATCAATTTGCAATCTTCATTAAATATTCAACTCACGTAGATACAGTTAAGTATTAGACGATACTCTGCGGATATCCGTTACAGACAAGGGTAACAATTAGCGAAGTACTAGAAACATGAGATATTAACGATTAGTTATCTAGTCATGTAGATAAGTTAGCATCCATACATACATACATAGACTTACGCTTCTTTCCCATTGGGGTAAGCAAGGACCACATCTTTCCACTTTACACATTCTGACACACCTCTTTCGCTTCTTCTACTTACATTAGTGTTTTTATATGAGCTCGGCGTTTTCGAGTACTTTTGACATGTCCTTTCTTTAAAACGACTTAAATATGATCGTGATACGTTCGCCCACGTCGACCCTGACCGGCTTGCCCATTAACACTCTCCTCATAAATCTATTACGTCAATCTTCTTTCATCCATCCTATCTACGTGTCCAAAACATCTAAGCATACCTTTCTTTATCTTTGTCACTACATCTTCTACCACACCGCAACGTTCCCTTATCACGCTGTTCCTTACTATGTCCATCAAAGTTACTCCGGCTATACTTCTCAAACCATTCACTTCCACAGCATTAATCTTACTTCTGGATTGGAAACAATATTTATTTTGCAAAAACAAGCATTTCGGTCAATCTTTAACTTGAGACTAATCATAACGTTGTCGACTGTCAATGTTCCACCAATGTTTTACTTATATATATTATCGGTCAGAGTATCTGTCCTCTAGGCATCTGTAAGTAAACCTGAAAGAAACTACCCAAATACAAATAAAAAAACAAATAAATGCTTAGCACCTTCATACTTAGTCACCGGAAAGTATTGCAACGCAAGACAATCATCGTGCCGATGATAAACGACCCTGATAGACCAGGCAACTACCGACCGATCCCAATCACTCCCGGATTTTTACAATCTGGTGCTTACTTGGTTATTTCTCGTTTGATTTAGTATTATCAATGTTTCCGGTTTGTAGTTCCGGATTAAAAAACTGCTTAGAGTAGAGCCTAGGCAGGAATCAGTCTAGGTAGTTACGACTTTAGGGCATGTGAAACAGTAGTGTGCAAACATTACTGTGTTTCGGTTTGAAGGGCTGAGAGCTAGCGTAATTTCTGGGCATATGATACTCAAGAACTGATGTCTCAGGGTGACGGGCGCAGTGTGGTGACACACAGAAATGTTCTGGATGACACGGCATTTGTTATAGGTAGACGTTGCACTTACCATCAGGTGAAGGTCTAAGGACGGTGGCTTAGTGATTGCATCGCTCATTTAAGGGAAAAGTATTTTCGTCGAGGTCGAGGGGAAGCTACTGATATCATGACGACCACGTGACCTACGACTTCCACGCTGCGGCGCTTGAGTTCGAATCACAGCCGGAGCCAACATTTGTGCAAAGACACAAGTTGTTGGTATTCTGATCTGGTTATGTTGTGATTGTCCTTGTACCTTTGAAACTACCGTCCGATCTTATCGCATGACCATTACTTTGGGCGAAGGTAGGTAAGAATGAGTGAGAGCTTCTATGTTTTTGCGTACACTTGTAGAATGCACTACCCATACTTATACTCGTATTTTAATTGCGAAAGTAACTCTCTCTGTCCCTCTGTCTGTTTGTTACCTTTTCACGGCTCAACCGCTAATCCGATCTTGACGAAATTTGGCACAGAGATAGTTATCATCCCGGAGACGGACATAGGATACTTTTCATTCCAAAAGTCAAATATTTCGGACAGGATATTTAAAAAACCTATATCTACGCGGACAAAGTCGCGGGCATGAGCTAGTAATATATATGTCGCAGTTGTCAAAACTCGGCCAGGAGTACATCACTGATATTACAAGAACGGGTACAAAGTTTAAGATCGTTGTCCGCTTTTTTATGTAACTAAGGTGTGTTTTTTTTTTGGTTATGTAATTGCTGTTAGCCTTCTCGGCTTTTACAGCTTCATCGGATACTTCTAAGGTGTGTACAAGCAAGCACACGGCTCACCTGGTGGTAAGCGGTAAAATGGTCACAGCCTACATAAGGAATGGAATAGCGAGTATACACAGCGTGTCACTGCCACGTTTAAAATACGATTTTAAAAGATAAGTTTGTGAAGCTAAGTGCAGATAGCATGTTGCTCGAATGTGCACATATCCCTGCTTTGAGTATGTAAATAATATTTTTAAAGATTCACACTATTTACAAAACTTGTAGACTACATCTACAAGTTTTGGAAATCGCTGTATTTCCTTAGTCTATAAAATACAATTTTTTTGTTATACACATTTAAGTAACTTTTTGAAAACTCGAGAACAAATTGAAGGACCGTTTGTATTCAATCGATTCTTGCATTCAGCTCCGTCCTGTCGCTTCAGTTTAATGTTCAGCGCCACTCACGGCACGTATCCTCATCAATGAAATGTTTGCCTTTATGATTTCATTGTTGTGCACGATTAACCTTATTTGTATAGTCAAATTTAGTGCGGGAGGTAACCTGGCCCGTTGATAAGCCGCCATTTGCAGCAGCGCCCATTCGTAGTCGGCACACCTTCGTTGGCAAGTGGTTATAAATTCACCAAGGCCATGCGGCCAAAACGTTGGCAGTCGCTCACACGGAGTCGATATGTCATACATAATTCTATGAGCCGTATAATCAAATGACAACGTTGTTTAGTATGCGACGCAGCTACCATGCTTTAATGTGAGACTAGATTATTTATGGAACCTGTCGTTAAATTATATAATATACATTGTGCGTGCAACGACTACACAATGGCTGACATTGGAAAAGTATTAATGATAGACAACAGACATAAGTATGTGCGAAAGTTAGTAAGGTTTTTTAATAAATTACGACATAATAATGCTAACATCTAGTAGGATTCCTATCTAGGAATCCGTCTAGGTAGATGCCACCGCAAGGCTAGTTATTCTTTTGTGAAGCTCTGAAGGCAAGAAAGGGCACTGGGAGCCAGTGTAATCACTGGGCATATTAGACTTAAGAACTTAAGTCTCAGAGGGAAGGGCGCTGTGTGGTGCGACACAGAAATATTTTAGTTTCTGTAGGCGGACCTTGCACTTACCATTAGGAACGTTTTGCACGTCTCGTCCCTTTCTCCAATAAAAAAGGTAAGCTGAGTTTGGATTATGTTTTTACAAATCGGGAGATCTCAATTTATATAATACTAGCTGGCCCAGGAGACGTTGTCCTGCTCGTTCCGGTATGAAACTGAACAGCCACACGATCACAGCGCCACGTACCGGGTCGGATTTTGAAATTTACTTTATTGGTTTACCACTTATATATTGGAATTATATTAACGCTTATGTGATAGCGGTTAACGATTCTCTGTAGAGATATCGACGACGATACATTAGAATGAAAGAACCGCGCAGTTGAATCAGCTGTCAGAGGATTATGAAAGAAGACAGAAAGAAAGAAAAAGAGGAATACTTTTTCTTTCTTTTCGTCTTCTTCATATATTTATATATATTACATGTATTTCGAAATTAGCAACATAACCAAGAGCTTTTTGTTACAAACGTATACTTATTGGTCACATATGCGATAAAATCACATAACACAAACCATTTTCATATTTAATATAAAGTATATCCACACTAATATTATAAATGTAAGAGTAACCCTCTCTGTCCATCTGTCTGTTTGTTACCTTTTCACAGCTCAATCATTGAACCGAACTTAACTAAATTCGGCATAGAGATAGCTGGAATCCTGGAGACGGACATGGGATATTGTTTATCCCAGAAAATCAAATAGTTTCAACGGTATATTTAATAAACCTTTTTCCAAGCGTCTGCTTTATTAAATATACCGCATTTTCAGATATTACTTCTGACGTCACCGACTCTCAAATTATGTCATTGTTTTGATGTACACCGTGAATTATCTTAAGTACGTCTGGAGCTATCATATCAATGCGATATATTATTTATGGTGCTGTAACCATTCGAGTATACCAAATGAGGTCGCTCCTTAATCCCTCACCTTACTTTGACTGATGATTTCGATGCATGGACATAATTGCGGACATAATTATGTAAATCATATACAATGCAAGAGCATTCATGATACCAGGAATCCATAAATATGATGTCCTATTGGCTCCTCTACGATTTTCGACCACGGCGACAACTGCCACTGTAGTGCCACAAGTGTACGCGCAGACACAGGGGCTCTCATTCGTCCCAACCAACCCGTGCCCGGGTGTTACTTGCCGAGAGAATAGAAAAGGATTCTATATGGATTCACCGGAAAGGTTGAGCCAGCCAAGTTGACTCGCCACTGTATTTCATCATCATTTCAGCCCGTCGCCATTCATCTGTTGAACATAGGTCTCTCTCATAGATTGCCACAAAACACGGTCCGGAGTCCCCTGAGCCACCTGCATCGATCGACTCCCCGCAAAATCGTGCAGGTCTTCGCTCCACATAGTAGGGGGTCGCCCTATACTGCATGTGCAACTTTAGCTTGATCCTTAGGGCTATTACTGCAGTTCTATCATCGTTACCGATTCTATCTTGCAGAGAAATCTTGAGGATATCAATATATATAGGATAGCATATTACCTACAGTGAACGATTACTTTTCAGTAATTGATATCAATTGCTATAATTTTAGGGTAGGCGCTTTGAAATGCATATAAAATTGAAACAAAAGCAAGATAAGGAATTCAAATTATTCCTTATCTGATAATGGCAGCAAATGCCGAGAAAAAGAACCAAAGAATAACTAAAAATAATATCTCAGCTACTTCTGCGCACAGTAGCCGTGTTTAGCTTATCAGAAGGCTGAAGGAAATTGAATCGAACGGGGATACTTACTAGTATATTTCCGCTTTTACGGTATGAGATAAATGCAGACGTTTCAAGACACGATGGACGCCGAGTAATCATTTTCAAGTAGAGTCCACATAATTCTAGTACCGATAATAAATTTACTGGGTTTGAATCATAGCCGTAGTCAACATTTATGCAAAAAGTCAAATTATTGAGTTACGGGTATATTTGTGTTGTCATTGTCGCTGTGGCTGCATTGACACTGCATCTTAGCCTAACTTTTTTTAATCGATGCCCAACACTATGATTTCTTCTGTATCGTAAGCGCGTTTTGTAGAAATAAATTTCATCATCAGTTCATGCTTTTTCACAAATGTTGACTCCGGCTGGGATTGATGCAACAACACAAAAATGTTTTTGAGAGATGGTCGATCAAAAAAAAAATGTTTTATTTTCTCTGTACTTAAATTTCTATTGTTTGCGCTGGGCGTAAAAAAATAAACATTTATTTCAAGAGATTTATTACTGCTTCAGTTGACTTTTTGCGTATGTTGTATTTTTATGAAGCGAATGAGCTGTAAATGATAAAAGAATTTTCCTAGATTTAAAATTGACTTTTTTTTTGAAAGAGAAGAAAGTATGTCGGATTGCAAGAGAGTCCCGATTGAAGGAGAAAGAGTGGAACAAGTGAAAGAGTTTGTGCATCTGGGTTCTAAGTTTACGAGAGACGGAAAGTATGAGTGTGATATTGAGAGAAGAGTATTGGCAGGAAATCAAGTGAATGGGGCTCTGCATAACTTTATGAGTAGCCAGAACGTATCTAAAAAGGCACGACTGGCTGTACATAGGGGGGTTCTGGTCCCCACACTTATGTATGGTAGTGAATGCTGGGTCTGGCAGAAAAAGCATGCAAGTAAGATTAACGCTGTGGAAATGAGAAGTTTGAGAAGTATAGCTGGAGTAACTCTGATTGACAAAGTGAGAAACAGCGTGATAAGGGAACATTGCGGTGTGGTTGAAGATGTAGTGAAAAAGATAGAGAAAGGCATGCTTAGATGGTTTGGACAGGTAGAGAGGATGAATGAAAGGAGATTGACGAAACAGATTTATGAGGCAAGTGTGAATGGAAAAGCCGGTAAGTGTCGACCTAGGCATACGTATCACAATCAGATCGGTGAACTTTTGAGGAAAGGTCACGTTAAAAGTACTCGCAACCGACGAGCGTGTGTGAAAACGCTAATGAAAGTAGAAGAACCTAAAGATGTGTTCAGGAATCGTAGCAAGTGGAAAGATGTGGTCTCTGCCTACCCCTATGGGAAAAAGGCGTGACTGTATGTATGTTAAAATTGATATGTGGTATGACAAATATAAGAGGTGATATCATAATTTTATGTTTATAATACTAATTCTTGTTTGAAACTATGAATTAAATTTTAGCACAATTGCATAAATGCGTCTTGTTTTGAAGGACCAAAATAAATGTAAGCTATTGTTGAACATTTTGTGTCAATATAATAGATGTGGTATAATCTGAGATTTTGGAATTATTTATACATTGACCGTTAATCAAACCAAATGTGATTTATAAAAACCTTATATGTTATTTCGTGTGACCCTTATGTGTACGGTTATTTCGGCTATAACTCAAAAACTACTTAAGGGAATATATTTTAGCTGAAAATATTAATTTCGGACAACCAACATTAGTTGAATGCAATCTGATGGTCTATTTATTAGTTATCTAAAAGAAAAAAAAAAAGATTTATATTTCCAGTTGCCTTATCCACCAGCGACTCCGCCCAATGTCTTTATTATAGATCGTCAAATATTTCAGAACCTGGAAATAAACTAAGTTTTCAGTTTCATCGTGATATATAAAGAGCTTTAATAACGCTTTTTTTTAAATTTTAATTATGTATTTTATGGCCGTGTGGTAGCGGCTTAAGAGAATCTACCACCCCATTTCATCCCATGGGTGTTGTAAAAGTCGACAGAGGGAAAATGAAAACCAGGAGATGGGCAGCAGCATCTTGCTGGAACTTCTCAATAAATAAACTGCGGTTGCCAACCCGTCTGCCAAGCGTGGCAACTATGGCAAAATCCCCCCAAAACGAGAGCTACAAACTTTTGTGGCAATCTATGGGGGAGGCCTATGTTCAGCAGTGGACTATTGATAGGCTAAAACGACGATGACGAATTGTGTATTTAAAAAATTACAAACGTGATTTATTTCATTCATTATCTCTCAAATCCCAAACCCGCTAGTCTTACTTTATTTAGATACCTACTAGACGAAAAGCGCTAATGTTCATGAATTTCATTCACAAAATTATTTCTATTCAAAGTCTAAGTAAAGTTCCGTAGTCCTATCCTATAAAGTGAAACAGGCTATTTAAAGTTTTCATGAAACACTACAACGGAGTTTCGTGGAGTATTTTCGAAACAAGCAGGCGGGAACTGATAACATAAAGGAACAAATTCAATATTGCGTTAATTTTTTTAGTGATTGTGCCAGCGACTGGAATTGTCGAAACTACTTGTTAAAACTATACAGACAGTCAACAAAGAACCTAATTTCCTAAATTACGTACATAAATACATACAGTCACTCCTTTTCCCCATATAAGTGGTAGGCGGAGGCCGCTCACGTAGCCCACATTTCGCCCTCGCGGGAAACGAGACGTGACGGGTGGCGAACCTCATCGCCGCCAATTTGGTACGTGTAAAAAAATAACGAGCAGTATCGTGACAGCATCGCATATTATGGTGTTATTCTGCACGTTAATCGTGCAGAATAACACTGGCTGTCCATCCTTAATTAAAGACATTATAATATGTTTAGTGGTGCGAGGATTCCTAGTTACCACCACAGTGCTAGTTATTCTGCCGGTAAGCAAATCAGTAGTATGCAAACATTACTGTGTTTCGGTTTGAAGGGTACTGATAGCTAGTGTAATTACTAGGTATATGAGACTTATCAAAAGATGTCTCCGGGTTACGAAAGCAGTGTGGCGCTATACAGAATTGATCTGGATGACTGCATTTTTTACTGGCTTATATATTATGTTGATACTGAAGTCTGTATTTTCTATCTAGCATTGATTAACCGCGTTGAACATATATATTTAAAATGATAATCGAGCAAAGACTCTCATTAAAAAAAAAAACGTTATTCCACGTTAGAATTTCTCACGTATCGTGGGTGCCTGACCAAAAAAACCAACAATTGTATTTTTGCACTAATGTTGCCACCAGCTGGAATTCCAACCAAGGACCCGCGGCGCATAAGTCAAATACTCTGACCACTACGACACGCGATCGTCGACGCTCTTAATTTGTTGATGACTTTTATCGATACATGCTACTAAATCATAATCAAACCGAAGGCCACTTTAAACGAGGCCCGAATCACATTTACCAATCAGCCTGCATTTCGTTTTAACTCGTTCTTTATTCCGGCCAATTACGCTGTCATATTATAAATTGTACTCGTACATAATGAGGCCAGGCGCGCACAATGTCAACTTACGATCTGTTGACAATTGCTTGACGTGCGTACGTTGTGACCGCTTCGACCGACTTAAATAATGGTTCAATGTGAACGGACATTGACAAACGGCGAATGTTATTCGGACAGGACTCACGGCTACATTATCTTTTGGACGAGACCTAAAATATCCTGTTGAATATTAATAAGCGAACATGAGACTTAAGAACTGATGTCACGGGGTGACGAGCGCAGTTTGGTGGTAAGATAAAATAAATGTTTAAAAATCAAAAGCACAAACTTACACATTTATAATGCATACTTCCATTCTAATATTATAAATGCGAAAGCAACTCTCTCGGTGCCTCGGTATGTTTGTTACCTTTTCACGGATCAACCGTTGAATCGTTGATTGACGAAATCGGCACAGAGATAGCTTGCTAGATAATGAAAGATTCCCACTGTATTTTCAAAAAACCCAAATCCACGCGATCGTAGCTGCAAGCTTCTGCTAGTATTGTATAAGGATATATAATAATATATGGTACACTAGTGACCTGCGTTCGATCTCCGGTGTCAACACATCTAAAATTGTAAGTTTAAGTGTCGATTTATCGTGTAGATTTTTATTTCTCAAACATTCAGGTTTTACTAAAAATAAATATAATAATAAATGAAAAATATTTCCACGGCACGAAGTCCGCCAACCCATAGCGGGCAGTAGAGTGGTTAATAATCCCCAGCTTCAAACCCTCTCAGAGATGAGAATGGGCTCAGCAGTGGGACAATTATAGGCTGTTTAGTTTTATTTAAGTGACAAGACGTGCTAGTCGTTAATCCTGAAAATAAGGAAGACGCCTGCCCATAACAAATGCAGTGTCACCATGAACATGAATATCGAAACTTGTCACTAATTTCCATAAGAAAAAACTACTGTACCTTAAAAACAAAGTAAACGTTGATCGTAAAAAACTTCCTTTCTAAGATTATACAGAAAAGAAATAGAACATTTCAGTTCATAAAGGGGACTCTAACATACTCGTATCTTCGCTACCGGTAGTGAAAGGACATAGAATGAACATCTAAACTATTTTCATATCGCTTTGACAAAGGAGAGCTCCATGCAGTCCCAACAGGTCCGCGTAATAGAAGATGTGTAAAGCTATGACCTATTTAACAATTGGGCGCACTGTCAGCGTTTTTAGACTTCAATTAAAGGTTACTTATTTAGTAAGCGAATAACGAATTACCAGTAGACGCAGTGGATGAGCAATTAGCTTCCGATTTTTTTTATTGAAGAAAATGACGAGACAAGCACGTTCACCTGATGGTAAGGGCAACGTCTGCTCATGGCAAAGCTGCGTCACCCAGAATATTTATGTGTGGCACCATACTGCGCTCATCCTCATGAGTTGTCAGTCCTTGAGTCTCATATGCCCAGTGATTACTGCTCTTAGTGTCCTTCAGACCGAAATACAGTAACGTTTGCACGGCGGAGCACGTAGTTCGCGGCAGAATAACTGGCCTTACGGTAGTACCTTCCTAGACGGATTTCTGCATAGGAATCCTACAACCAGTAAATTTATATAGATTGCTCGTTTGGTTACCGCACATGGCAAATATTTGTATGACACTTCTGAATAAAAGCCACTCTCTATAAATATAAAATGTCCTAATACTTATGACACTATAATATATCCTACCTACATGATATCTTCTGGTTGACAAGGTTGTGGACAGGTGTCCCTTGACCTTTCCTCCCAACTGATGAGATGGACAAGTTAAGCTGTCAAACAGAACATTGTAAAGTTTCGTGTAGCACTTCACTGCGCTCGACACCCTGAGACATCAGTTATTAAAGTCTCATACATCCTTAATTACACTATAGTCGTAGTAATCGACAGCCGGTGGAGGGGACGAGATACTCTAGATATGAGACGGGGTGAGTAGTGTAGCGGGGAAGGGAAGCGCAGTGTAACTACCCTTCACTACAAGTGTAGCCGGGCGCAACGTCTGTCCAGGACGGTTCTCACCGCCCAGATTCACCGACACACAAGTCGACAGTCCGAGCGGAGGTCCGAACCCACCCTCGGACGGTCATTAGATGATTTAAATGTTATTAGATTTCCGACTTCGTGACACACGTCTGATGCGAGAGTGATCGAATTTTGATTTTAAATATATACAACGTTTCTCGCCCGCGGGACGGTCGAACCGGAAGTTGCCGGCCTATAGCTTCGATTTCCTTAAAACCGCAACACAGTAGTGTTTACACATTAATAGGCGGATTCCGGAGAAATCTGTAACTAAGTCTAAATCAAATTCAAAATAGAGTTGAATAGAAGATAAATTAAAAAAATATTTGTATTTCACTCGCTCTCACTGCAACCATTCAGTTAAAGCGCTCATAAATAAACGCTCTTTATCATTGCGCTTCAAAGCACTTTTAAACGGGGTGAAGTCGACGCGGAATCTGTAATACTGAAAATCCCATGCAAGTACTTACCTAGTTTAAGATGTAAGCGATGCATTAACATAATGAGATTGCGGATGAGGATGAGGTTAGTATGCTTCCCTTCATGGATGAAAGCATGCTAATACTTTATCATTAAAGTAGAAATTTAATACTATTTCAATAATTATAACATCTAAGAATATGCATGTAGATTTAAACATAGTTTTTAAATAAATAAAATTTTAAATCGATGCGTACGTAAATATTTGGTAACGTAAAATACATGTGTATATGTATACCACGTGGCCTAATGGTTATCGTTCCTGAGTTCAACGCCACGTTCTGGGTTCGAATCACAGCCGGAGCTGCTACGGGTCGCGAGTTCAATTCCTGTACGGAACAATTATTTGTATGAAGTACAGTTGGTCAGGGTTTTTTGTACTTGTGTATCTGCATTTATCTCTGTAATATACCCACGTTGAAATATTAGTCTTACGAGTATAAGTTAATTACGTTAACTAAACTAATTATTATTTAGTTTAGTTGTAAAATAACATAATGTAATAAAAATTGTTTAATTTAAATAAATAAATAATTATTTAACATTCAACCCTACTTCAATAAGTATCACATTGAGCCAATTTAATATTTATTGATTATTGATGATTATTGATGACACGACCTCATTGAATAAACTTCGTGTAACGTTTTGATGTCTAAAAATAATCATGCTCTAAAATACTAGTTTAATAATAAAAATTATATTGACGAAGCTATTAAAAAAAAATAGACTTAATTACATACTCAGTGGATGGTCGACATATTTCGATAAACCGATCCCAAAATAAAATATTATCGCCAAGCTGAGTTTTCAATAATCTACAAGTACAAACACTCACGCACGCACGCACTCACTCACCTCTGCCACTCTGTCCATTTGTCTTTCTGTACTCTTTTCATGTGAGTTCCCCGCTTTTTTAACCGAGGCTCTGCTCGTGGAAGCGGCTGTCATTATTTGCTTCGGTCGTACCACCGGCAGTATTTTGTTGGTCCTTTCTTTTGGTCCCTGTTCCAATTCTTTTGCTCCTGTTTCCCATTCCCCAATGCTCTTTCTTACATTTTTTGGCCCTTCCTTTGCTGGAAATGGGCCATCCGTCACCGCACACGCGCACACACACACACACACACACACACACACACACACACACACACACACACACACACACACACACACACACACACACACACACACACACACACACACACACACACACACACACACACATACACACACAAACACAAACACACAGGCGTCGATAACTTCATCTAATAAAGCCGGCAGACAACCAGTTTACGTGAATGTTCATGGGAATTTTATTCTTAAAACCATAACCTATAGACACGTCATCAGCTTTCTTTTTTCCATGTTGTTGCTTAAAACAACAAATAGTTGCTTTCGGGTATGGATGTTATGATTGTTTCCGTGTACCAGACACAGCATCCCAGCCGATCTTATCGCATAAGCGTTACACATAATACATTTTCATTTAACTTAGTGCTTTTAAAAATGTTTCACCATTAATTCAGATGTCTTTGTCGCTGTTAACTAGTACAAGACTGTGTAAATAAAAAGAGTAAAAAAGGGTTCTACGATGTGAAAGTACCTCCTACCATTTGCACGTCCACCGATGCATCAGCGAGCCACTGAAATAACAAGGATTGCGGTAACAAGGCGCGCGATTCGTCAATTGTTTCGAATTGAAATAAAATTCACGCGAGGGGACGCAGAGCCCAAACCGAAATGCAATTATTGGGGACCAATTGTTAGCAAAATTAATTGTAAACGAAATTTTGTTACAAACAATACCAATAATTTGGCTGCACAACGACTGTACATGAACAATTCGAACAGAGCAGATTTGTTACAACGTGTTTTTTATATAGCATTTAGGTGTCCGGAAGAGTAGAATAGCACTAACCTTTTTCCTACCAAGGTGTCATACGAGGCGACTAAGGTTGATAGGGGCTACGGGCAGCCTTAATTCGTGCAGAATAACACCATAATATGCAATGGTGTCACCTATAGTGCTCCAGGGATCGCAATGGGCATTAAGTATTTTTGACTCCTACCAAAATGGTGGGGGCGTGATTCGCCATACAGGCGGGGGGGCAGAAAGTTTGCAACGTGTGTTTTTGCCTTACCCCTAACATTGGAAAATAGCGTGGAAAATTTTCGACCACCGCGACTACTTCCAAACACAGTTTTTTGTTTAAGAGAAAATTACGAGACTAAACGATAATCTGATGGTAAGTGCTCCGTCTGTCCATAACAAATGCTGTGTCACTCAAAACATTTGTGTGGCACCACACTACGCTCATCGCTCTAAGACGTCAGCTCTTAAGTCTCACATACCCAGTAATTACATTTTCTCTCAGTGCTTTTCAGATCGAAACACAATAAAATTTGCACACTACCGCTTCACGGCAGAATAACTGGACCTGTGGTGGTAACTACCTTGACTCTGTCAGTCCAGCCCGTTATAATTTTGAACTAGTAAAACTATTAACGATAAGCGGCTTAAGAGAATCTGCCACTCCATCTCATCCCGTGAGTGTCGCAAAAGTCGTCAGAAGGACAATAAAAACAGGAGATGGGCAGCAGCATCTTCCTGGAACATCTGAATAAATAAACTGCGGTTGCCAACCCGCCTGCTAAGCGTGACACCTATGGTAAAATACCTCCAAAAGATAGCTACAAAATATTGTAGTGGGGGAGGTCTATGTTCAGCAGTGGACTAGTGATAGGCTGATGTGATGATGATGAAATATACTTTGAAAAAGGTAATACGAAGAGAAGAAGTAGAAAGACTGGGAAGACTGTTTTTTTAATGGATAAAGTGTACTTCTGCCCATAACAGATATTGTGTCACCTAGAATATTTCTGTGTGACATCAGTTCTAAGTCCCATATGCCCAGTGATTACACTAGCTCTCAGTGCCCTTCAGACCGAAAACAGTAATGTTTGCACACTACTACAACTGCTTCACGTCAGAACGGATGCCTCAGCTGTAAACGTTTTAATGAATAGTGTAAAACTATAATTCATAAGAAATCCAATACATCAAACATCTTCAATAGACTTCCACTTAACGACGTAACATAAGACAACCCGCTAAGAGAAACATGCGAGCTGAGCTACTATTTGCATCACTAGAGGCGTAATTCCTAGTATAATAAGATAGTACGTGCAGACTGACATCTCGAGTAGATAAGACGGAATTGCAAGTTTGTTTCGTGGAAGCGTTAGCATGCGACTAATGAGAGCCTAAATAACGTAAAGCCGAGATCATGCGGCTGCACGCTCGTTGATGTAGCACGTTGCTAAACGAACGATGCACTTTACAAAGGAGTTATTCGTTATATTTATAGTCTGTACAAATAGCTGGTTTGGAAGCTTTGTGTGCTTTATTAGTGTTGAGCTTGGTTATTTTCAGCGCTTCATTGATAATTTAGGCTCCAAGTCTGGTGCGGTGGAGTAAACGTGTAAATTTTACACATTCAATATTTCGTGTATTTCTAATTTTGTTTTTGTTTACGCTTAAGATGTTTCGTGGTACTGAGGGCCATACATTTAATAGTACGCTAGTGACCGTATCAGTCTGTGATTACGCAATAAAGATTTTTTCTTAATCAATAATTTGCAGGATACCAAAACTAACACATTTTTTGTCTGTGTGTCTATTAGTTTATCCGGGCTATTTTCCGAAACGGTTAATCGTTTTGGACTGGACTTTCAATGGTAGGTAGAGGAATTTACAAAAAGCAGTCTATAAAAAAGTAAAGTAACAGCCTCTAAAATGTCCCACTGCTGAGCACAGGCCTCCTCTCATTTCTGAGAGGGTTTTGGAGCCGGGGATAGTCCGCTACGTTGCTCCAATGCGGGTTGGCGGACTTCACATATCCTCGAAATATTTCAATTTCTCGGACATGCAGGTTTCCTCACGATGTTTTCCTTCACCGGGGATCGAACCCAGGTTACTCGCGTACTATGAAATTAAATGCGAGCACCAGTCCCCTGAGCTACCACGACATCTATGCTACTTTTTATTTCGAAATTATTTAGGGTTCCTAAGTATAATCTGAAAAACTGCAGACATTAGAGGCTATGCAGATGGACGTGTTTCGCGCCTTTTATTTGAATTTTGTTCATTTTTATTATAGTTCATAGCAGTTTAAATATTTCTCTTAATATCTTAATAAGTGGTTGAGAATATATTTAGTTTGTTTTTACGTCTATACGTTATACCTTAATCTTATCTATAGATCAATACAAACAAATGAAATTGGAGTGTCTGTCTCTGATTTCGCAATAAAGAAAATTAATTCTTAATCTCATGCGGTAATTTGCAAATGATGATGATGCTCTCCTAGCCGATTTCAACCACGGCGACAACTTCCGAATCCGAATGTCGAGAGCCATTCACTGCGCAGGGGATATTATAGTGCCACAAGTAGGCACTCACTCGTCCCAACCTACCCGCGCCCGATGAAACGCTGATGCGATAAGATCGGAGGTAGGCTAGGATGCAGTGTCAGAAACACGGGGACAATCACAACACAACCAGACCCGAAAACCAACAATTTCTGTTTAAGCACAAATATTGGCTCCGGCTGGGATTCGAACCTAGGACCCGCGGTTTAGAAGTCAGGTACTCTGACCACTAGGCCACGCGGTCGACCATTTTTATTTTACGTTATTTTTATTTTTATTTTACAATATAACGACGTAATGGACCAATTTAACATTAAAACCCTCGCAATGATGAAATTAGAGAAAGCCGGTGCTCAGCAATGGGACATTTTTTTAGACTAATTTAGCGTTTAGTAATTTAAATACGTTCTAAAAATTACTCTCATGGTATTTAATTTGTGTAGAATTAATGTAAATAGTTTCAGTATCAATTTAGACAGACAGGCATCCAAAAATATCTGTTTATCGTATCTGTATATCTGTTAATCTTCAAAAAATTCATGACAAGGCAAGAACGGCAAATAGCGAAGCGAACATGTCTGGAACGCATCTCCAAATGTATGTAAAATTCTTTCACTTACTTAACAGGAATTTGGATAAAATATGTTATACAAGTTTTCAGTACAAGAAGAACTTTAAGGAACGTATGTTAGGTATTTTATGCTATATTATACTCGTATATCCTTACGAATCTAATAAAAATAAAGTTACAAAAGATCGTCTTGCCGCACGCGCGAAAAAGGAGTCTGCCTATACCTTAGATGGGAAAAAGGCGTTGTAAAGGGCTTGTATGTATGTATGTATTATAAAAGTCAGTTTTTAGTGTGAAAGATGAACCCCGCTCTGGAAGGCCGTCGACGTCAACTACTGACGAAAATATTAAAAAAGTACTTGATTTAATAATGGGAGACCGCAGATTAAAAATTAGAGAGATAGCCGAGATTATAGGCATCTCTTATGAACGAACTCAAAACATCATTGTCAACGAGTTGGGTTTCCACAAGGTGTCTGCGAGGTGGGTTCCGCGACTGCTTTCAGTTGAACAAAAAAGGACGCGATTGACTATTTCACGCGACTGTTTGGAGTTATTTGAAGCCGATGCAGATGATTTTTTGAATCGTTTTGTTACTATGGACGAAACATGGGTTCATTACTGTACACCGGAAACAAAACAACAATCAAAACAGTGGAGAAGACCTGGTTCACCACCCCCTAAAAAGGCTAAGTCGATTTTGTCGGCAAATAAGGTGATGGCTTCAGTATTCTGGGACTCGAAAGGTGTGATTATGATTGATTATCTTGAAAGGGGTCAGACTATAAACTCTGATTACTACTGCACCTTACTACGTCGTTTACGAGAGGAAATAAAAGAAAAACGTCGAGGAATGCTCAGAAGAAAAGTCCTGTTTCATCAAGATAACGCCCGTGTTCACACGTCAGTACAGTCAATGGCTGGAATTCACAACTGTGGCTTTGAACTGTTACCGCATCCGCCGTATTCACCTGATCTGGCACCATCAGACTTCTTTCTGTTCCCTAACCTAAAAAAGCACTTGGGAGGTCAAAGATTTTCGACAAACGACGAGGTCAAAGCAGCTGTAGACGCATATTTTGACTCTAAGGAAGAATCATTTTTTTTAACGGTCTAAATGCTTGGAAGGGGAGGTGGCAAAAGTGTATTGAACTTGATGGTGATTATGTAGAAAAATAAAAATATAACTGATTTAGTATGTGTTTATTTTGTTAGTTAGGCCGAGTACTTTTCAATCCACCCTCGTATAACTAACATACAAGCTAATGCCTGGCATGCGTTGCAATGCGTCTTTCAATTTGTTTAAACAAAGTTTTAACAACAAACACGAACGCACAGAAAACGAACGATTATCCGATACGGCTCGTACGCCGCTAATTGTACGTTGATGGTACTATGTCAGAAACTTTCACCCAAGTGCCAACAACAACCGCACAAAGGTTTAACTCGATCGGAGAAAGGATCCGCGAACGCATAGAAGAACACACAAACATTATTTTTATATATATAGCATTAAACTGTGGCAGCTCCTTTTCAATTCAGACGCTTCTAACTTCTGACAGTATTCGAGAATCGAACAAACGAACTTCCATAGAAACTTTCATCTCCTATTTAACCTCCTCAGGGAATGAATTTTCAATAATCCTTTCTACGTGCTCATATTCGTTATATATGAAACTCCTGTGCAAAATTCTGTGCTCATTAACCCGCCGGAGTAGTCAGTGTTCAGCTGTGCCCCGCAGTTCAGTTACCCGCGTAAAAAAGCCGACCCCGATCGACGACACATATACTTCCCTTTTAGAATCGGATTTTTTTTTGTGATGAAACGAGCAAAACGTTCACCTGATGGTAAGTGCAACGTCTGCCCATAACAAATGCTGTGTCACCCTAGAAAATTTCTGTGTGACACAACACTGTGCCCATCACCCTGAGACATATGTTCTTAAGTCTCATTTGTCCAGTGAGTACGCTAGCTCACAGTGCCCTTCAAACCGAAACACAGTAATGTCTACACACTCTTCACGGCAGAATAACTGGCCCTGGTGCGGTACCTATCTAGACGGATTCCTGCATAGGAATCCTACCACCGTGAGGTTTTAATTTTTTTTCGCGGAACTGTTTTATTATTTTTCTAAAATTAAAGAATCCTACGTTACCCGCTATAATATCAGCTATCTGCCAGTGAAAGTCCCGTCAAAATCGTCCAACCGAGTAGCCGGAACGAACAGACGGACAGACAAGAATTTTAAAAGTTGTTTTTTTCTTATAAGTACTGTAATATACTTTCAAAGCATGAAGTAAAAAGCTGTCATTTTGTTATTACGAACAGACACTTCAATTTTATTTATTTGTATAGATTGGAACTATTACCATTACTTATGACATTGACAATAATTTACCATCATTACTGTACCGACATGAAGCCGTTCGAGCCCAAAAATCTCTCCTTCACAGACAGAATAATGTCGTCTATTCTTTAGTACAAGAAAAATGCCTAATGGAATATTTCGTTGACAAAGACGTTCTATAGAGATATAACATTGCTAACGGTACTGAAAAGAACATAGAATAAACATCTAAACATTTTTCATATTATATCTTTGACAAAAGGGAGCTCCGGTAGTCCCTGTATGTTTACGTAATATAGAGCGTATTTTACCGTGATTTATTTGGCAATATGTTGCCAGTGTTAGCGGAAAGCAAACATTCCTTACAAAAATAAAAGGTATGAATCCTTTTATTTTTTCATTTAGTCTGGGCTTGGCTGCTGAATACAGATGTGCATGTTAAAACCATTTTCTAGAAAACAGGTCTAGAAAGTTTATCATGTTCCCCTTTTATAGGCGTCTCTAGGATTAGATATGCACATCAGTATACTGAGATTGGATTAAGCTCAAACAACTCTATAAAAAATATAACCATGCCTCGTCATCATAACTAGGCTTTATGCAATCCACTACTCAACCTATATCTCTCCTAAGTTTATATATATATATTTTATTTGCTGCAATCGCGTTGCTTTGCAGACGTATTTGACTAAAAACTGTAATATCCTTGATAGTATAAATTCTCGCTATTTTGAAAGGGTTTTAAAACAAGAAGAGTCCAAGCGGCTCCAATATGAAATATGCTCAAAATACTTTGATAGACATGCAGGTTTCCTTCACAGTCGAGCACAACAATCAACTATTTTAAAGTTGCCGAGAGTCGAACAAGCAAGAGCCCGGTCCCTTTACTAAACCGTCTCCATAAGCTTTTTCATATTTTCATTTTACCACATAATCAGCGTCTCCAACCTTTTTAAATCTACAAAACACGAAAGAAACAAAGGAGGAAAAAATGCATATTACGTACAAAGGAATGTAGTCATAAATGTTCAATTGATTACAATCCGCTGGCGCCCAAGTTCTACCCGCTTTTACTAGGTCTGCCCGGTTTTGGCGCTGATAAAAAAATGTTCTTTAATGTATAATTTTAAGAAAGGACAAATACAAAACAGACTTCGACGTCCAACGTGGAGTGATTTTACATCAATTATAAAGCAATATTTAAAATTCTTACGATTAAATTAGACCCGGGCCTAGAGCAGCAAAAGTTTCAAATAAAAATGGCAAGCATCAGTATCTAAAGGCATTAATCGAGGTAATTTTATCATTTACTGACTTTTTTCATTTACTGACTCTCCTTGCGTTTTACTTTAATTTAATTCTTAAAGGTAATTGAATTTTTTGTGCTTTGCAGAGGCGCGGCAATCTTGCGTAGGCCTAAGGCAGTAAATCCGCCCCTGTAGTAAGCTAGTAAGTTGAAAAAAATAGAAAACTCCAATATTTAGATACTATAAATAGAAATGTCTCACTAAAATATAATAAATAATAACAAAAGGATATAGAATTATTGCGAAATATAGCGATGCAACAAGCTTATAAAAATAAAATTGTAATATCTGAGATTGCAATTTTTTTTATTAAAGATTACAACCATCACTATTCTTCAGAACTTACATTACTTTCTTAAGAAACGATTCATTTTTTAATGTAGTACAATCGTAAAGAATTTTCTTTATGAATGATTCATCATCATCGTTATCATTTCAGTCTATCACTAGTCCACTGCTGATCATAGGCCTTCTCAGTAGATTGCCACAAAAGTTTGTAGCTCTCATTTTGGGGGGATATTGCCATAGTTGCCACGCTTGGCAGGCGGTTGGATGCTCTAATAATCATCACACTATTGTTACGATACAGTGATGATAATCAGATGCTAAAATCAAATGATATATATATATAGAAACTATATTTAAGAATTATGTAATACAAAATTTCACTTTCGCTGATTTGCAGTGGTATGCTTGGTTTATGATATAGGTTGGTTTGCTTCGCTTGGTTTTTAAAACTATTCTTCTTGGCAAATTTCGAGAATAAATAAGAATAGTTCCTCATCAATACTACCACTCCATATCATCCAATGGATCTCGTAAAAGGCGAGTAAGGATTTAAACTGCACTGTGCACTCAACAGCGCATGGTGGCGATGGGCTCGCCACCTTTCACACCAAGTGAATTATATTGTTTTGGTGAAACGTGGATTGTGGCAGTCATCAGTTTTTGCAGTGAGAGCCCAGTCTCTGACTACCCCTTATGGGATATAGTCGTGATCGTATGTATGTGTGTATGTGGTTCCTCATAAAGTTGAATTGATTTGATATGTTACTTTAAAAATGTCTTATTACATTGACAGTAATATTGCATATAATAACAGTATAGTAGTGTATACTAGACAAAAGCTACATCCCGCAAGCTTGCTTTTTGGTGTGCTATTGACGAAAGCTCCAGAACATTTGTATAAAAAAAGCCGAAGTGAAAGCGCATACAGTACTGTATGGGCATTCACTTCGGCACCAATTTAACTCAACTATTTTATATATACTTTACATCGGATACGGAAGGGAATACAATTATCTACAGGATCGGAGAAACATTTGTATAAAGTGTCAGGTTCGGGATATTCACGATGGCACAATCCGAAGGCCAATAACTACATTGTACAAACATCGGCTTGGCTAGGACTCGAGCCCAGGAATCACGACTTGATAGGCCAGTACGCTAATCGCTGTGCAACGGACCGTCGTCTAGTGATTGGACTTGTTTGGACTAATTAAATTTGCAAACTAACAGGTTGCCACAATCAGAGATGATTAAATGACTGAACAAAATACAACGCAAAAAAAAACAAATTTCTTTGTATATTTTTTTTAATGTAAGCATTAACGTAACCATTTTACGATCTTAATCACCTTTTAGTCAAAGAGCTTCAAAATAAGAAAAAAGTTAAAAAAAGAACACATTTTGAGCTTTATATTTTTTCCTAAAATTTGTATTGATTTATATTCCATTCACAACTTTTGCGTTTGTCAATTCGTACTGGCCATTTTAATGACATGCAAGAATATTTACATTCACAAGCCACGCCGGCCACAGAAATAACAGGCTTGTAGAATCACGCCCGCAATTCGTCACTTGTTTCCGAACGAAATAAAAACGAGAGGGTGACAAACGGTAAATGTAATTAATGGCCCCTTGATTGTTAAAATCAAAATACAAGAGACGTTTCGTTCGTTTGACTAGATAAGATTTTTTTTTTATTCAACTGTCCGTCGCTTTAAATAGTACTAGTGATAATTAGAACGTGTAACTATGTAGTTGTTGGCTTTGACATATCACTATTTAAATGGACAACCATTACACCTAATCCTTATAAATTAGGATCTTTTCCCAGCAGTGGACTGTTTTGAAGCTAAAGATGACGGTAATTAATGTGATTAGGAGGCGAGTGTTAAATTAGAATGCGATACATACATCATTTATGTCAAGAATTACAATGGAGTCAAATGTATTTAATTAAAATATAAAGATTTATTAGAACTAGCGGTCGCCCAATGGTAGAAATTCGACCGTAATCCATTAAAAAAAATTAGTTTGAACTGAGGTTTGAGTAATTATTTGTTAGAAAAATTTTAAAATTCTATGGCGACAATCTCTACTGTCTTCGACATTGGCAGTATACCTATCTTATGCAGAGTTCTCGTAACAAAATGGCGGCGGCGTGGTTCTTGTATGGTAAAAAAGCGTAACAGTATTTACGTATCAGTGTTATGATTCATGTTACTCAATTTACTCGCGGTGAAAAGAGTGAAGAGATGTACATGACTTAGTCATGCTACCGGCTGTACCGTATAAATGGGTTGGCTCTTACAAGCACCACGTCTCATAGAATACAAGCGTAAAGAAGCAGCACACTATTATATTTCGTATGATGCGTGACGGGGACATCAAATCCAACAACGCCAATGAGGCATTATAGGCGGTGGTAGGATTCCTATGCAGGAATCTGTCTTGGTACAACCATAGTAAAAGCTTGGGTTACCTAAGAGGAACATACAAAAAGTTCGTTAACCTTTTGATTAAATTAAGTTTTTGTAAAAGTATACCCCAAAGTTACGCAAGCCGATCTTATCGGTTCCGTGGTCGCGCAAGAGATGCAGCCAAAAGCGTGTCTTATCCGAGCTAGGGGTTTACTCATACGAAAACTACGACAATCGTGGTGAATCTATTTCATAATAGCTGCAGGGATATACGAAATTACTACACATCTACATTTTATAAAAAAAAATGCTTATATTACTGTAAATAACTGTAACGACACTGGTACAATATATTTAACTCTTTTAAATGCAACCACAATTAATTAAGCTACAAATATCTAGGAACGATAAGTAACTTAATGAATCAACTCGTAACTATTATGACACTCACATAGATATTAAAGCGGTTCAAGTTTCCCGAAAAATTGTAAAATAAAATAAAATCATCCATCATCCACCATCGTATCGTATCGGAAACAAACGGATATATGTACAAATTACCTCCAGTAATACGTTAATACCTGGTAATACTGGAAACTTTGAGTGCTTAATTAGTGTTGGGCGTACTAATAGTTGCACAATTGTTAATCTAACCCGCATATCTCGACGCACCGCCTAATAGTGAAACATTTAAAGTATACTTGTTAAATGCTTTGCTATTTTGGTAATAATTTACATCGAAATATACCGTATTAACTTTTCGTGTAGCTTTTTAATAATAAATAAAACTATTGTGTCCTACACACTGATGAATTACTAAAACTACAGACGTACCTAATGTGTAAAAAGAGTTATTCTAAGATAAACTAAGTTTTTATTTCTTAACGATATCTGAAAAAGCTAAGGCTTTACCATACATTTCAAAGGAATTACCGATTATTTCCGAATTTTTCTTCTTTATTTAATAGCTGCTCTTATTTGAATTCAGTCAATATCAAGCCCGTCGATCAAAAGAACCAAAAAAACGTTCGTTTCATTATTTTGAAATTTAAATGTTTTGTTTTTATTTGCGTTTTTAATGTCAATTGCTATGTATCCCTTGCTTAATATGTCTTATTTTATTAATTACAAAATGTCCTTTAAGATGCCGTTTGTTTTATGATTTTTTTTATCTGACCCTAAATTATCGCACACAAGTATACGTACGCATTCCAGATGACTAATTAAAAAAAATATATTTACTTAAGGATTTCTATGTAGGAATCCGTCTAGGTAGGTACCACCGCAGGTCTAGTTATTCTGCCGTAAAGCAGTAGTGTGCTGTATTACTGTGTTATGGTCTGAATGACACAGAAAGTATTGTAATTTCTGGGTGCAGTGTGGTAGCCACATAGAAACGTACTGGCCACACAGAGCATTTGTTATGTACAGACATTGCACTTACCATCAGTTGAACGTTTTTCTCGTCTCGTCACTTTTTCCTATAAAAAAGATAAGACACTAAAATGATTTAGTAGAGATTATAAATGTAACCACATAAGAAAATACATCTTAATTAAATATATTATTATTTATGAAATATAGATATATAAAATATAAATTTATAAGATATAGATAGTATTAGTTATAAAATACAACCCATTAATAGAGAGTAATTAGAGAGAGTGCATGTTGATGGATGAGGGGGAATTTGAATATGAAACTATTCCCCCAACATTACAAATTTAAAGTTCACAATGGATGAAAGTTAAGTATAATAATAGCCTATAAATGTCCCACTACTGAGCAAAGGCCTCCTCTCATTTTTTAAAGAGTGCGCCACGCTGATCCAATCGGTGGGTTGGACCAGCGTGGTTAATGAAGCGGGTTTGCAGACTTCAAAATTCCTCGAAATATTTTTATTCCACCGACCTGCAGGTTTCTTCACGATGTTTTCCTTCATCGCTGAGCACATGGTAGCACTGGAGATCTAAGGCCACTCGCGTACTATGAAATTTGAGGCAAGCGCCTGACCCCAAAGCTATACGTCTCTCATTCGGTATTCGATGATAAATACATCCCCAGGTTATCAATTAGGTCACGAAGCCGTTACAATTTCTACGATATTTAAACAATTTTTTCTTTTCAGGGACATCCGTTTCAACAAGATCTTCGACATAGCACCAGGGGTGTTCAGTCACCTACACCGCCTGCGCTCCCTACTGCTGAATGACAATCAGCTTAGAGAGCTGCGTTCAGGCGCATTCCATGGCCTTCGGCGGCTTAAATATCTTTATCTATACCGTAATCGTATCCAACACATCGATTCCGATGTGTTCCAGGGGATGGTGCACATAGAACAGCTGTAAGTATTCTACATTTTTTAAAGAACGTTATGTGAATAAAAGTGAGAAAATTTTCATATTTGAGGTCATCATAGTCGTCCGCAAATTTGAAAATATTTGTTAAACTTATTTTTAGAATTCTATTCGCCGTCGTCCACTGAACATAGGACATCCCCCATGGATAGCCACAAAAGTTTGTAGCTCCCATTTTGCAATAGTTGCCACGCTTGGCAGATGGGTTGGCAACCGCAGTTTATTTATTCAGATGTTTCAGGAAGATGCTGCAGCCCATCCTGGTTTTCATTTTCCCTCTGCCGACTTTTACGACACCCACGGGATGTGATGAGGTGGTAGATTCAGAAATCTAGAAATCTATAAGATCACTTTAGTTATAATTTTACTGAAATGTTTAATTATGGCGTCAATCTCCCTATTTTTTTTAAATTTTAGGATAAGCCATTTCGGAAATAAGTAGAGGATAGAGGTACTATACTACAAGCCTAGAGAGATAAATATAACCGATAATACCAAAATATTTTATTTTATTTTAAAAGCCATGCCTCGTCATAAGCCTTTGTAAACTTACAAAATGTTTTTGAACTCTCCTATATTTTATATTATAAAGACAGTAAAGTAACGCCGGCATGATGTAGTTACATTATTGACGAACTTATATTAAATTTATGTGTTCGTATTAAAGGAATCTAAGTAAAGCCAACTTTAAGGCGATAGTTGATAGAATCTCAATAAACTGTTCCTAGTGTATGAGACGATATTAGAATATCTGTAGCGTAACAACAAAACTTCTGTTGCACATTATTGATCGCGATTTAATGCTACTTGTTAAAGTAATAACTAGTAATATATTTCAAATTTTTTTTGAGAATGCTGATATTACATAACTACTATTCCATATTTACGTCCTTGGAGTATACAGTGCTAAAAGTGGGTGATAATAAAAAAGGTGATACAAATAAAATAATAAAAAAATTTAATCCCAGTATCTATGCGTATATGGTCACTTTCTGAGTTCACACAGTTTCACGTTTCGAGACATTTTTGCCAATGTAGAGTAATGTTTTTGTTATAACAATACCTCATTTAAATCTGCACTGCAGGAAAAATGATGACTGATGAACACAAAACGAAAAGTGGGTCTTGAATTGAATTTTCCAATGACTGTACACTTTCGTGAGCACTTGTTGCGTAATAAACTATCAATAATAAACATGTGGTGGCGGCTCGTTAAAAGAATACTACCACTCCATCTCATTCAATGGATCTCGTAAAAGTAAGGAGTTTTAAGTAAGGAATTAAACTGCACTGTGCACCCAACAGCGATGGTGGCCATGGGCTCACCACCTATCACACTAAGTGCATTATATTGTTTTGGTGAAACGTGGACTGTGGCAGTCATCTGTTTTTGCAGTCAGTGCCCAGTCTCTGACTACCCCTTATGGGATACAGTCGTGATCTTATGAATGTAATAAACATAATATTGAAAATACAAACAGAAATTTCAAAATTCAATAAAAACACTACCACCACTTTTCTATGTAGTTGGCGTCAAAAGTCTAAGACCACTTGTATGAAACATCATCATTATATTACTCGTATATTAATCAATTAATATAAATGTGTAGTTTTTGATCAACTTTGTGTCTCGCAAACAACACGGCTCCATCAACGGTCGAGCAACTGTATCCAACTTAAAAAACTTTTAACGTATTGGTTTCGAGGGAATGGATAACCTCAACTAAATCGACGTTAACTATATCGGTATAGTTATACATACTCGTATACATAATAGTTTATACATATTTGGTATGATGGACCACTAGTTAGGTGCTATTCTACTCTGCTGGACACCTATTGGCGGATAGATAACATACGTAGCAACATAGGTAAATCAATCAAAAATAGAAAAACCTATTGGATACATTTTTAAACCCAATAACGCTAGCTTACTGTATTAGCTCGTTTGGCGTAGTCGTTAAGGATTGGCTACGGCGCTACGTGCCGCGGGTTCGATTCCCGCACTAACCAAATATTTGTATGACTTACGGATAGCTAGTAGAAAAACAGATAGTCGTGCCGGGACTTGGTGATTGTGTATGGGCAATTTATTGTTGTAATACATTCACGATACACGAGAAATCCTAGAATAAAAAATACCATTGTGTACCTACTAGGGCATTATATAACTAGGTAAGTAAGTGCAACGTCTGCCAATAACAACCGCTGTGTCATCCAGAACATTTCTGTGTCTCCACCACACGACACTCCACACTGCATCTGTCACGCTGAGACATCTGTTCTTAAGTCTCATAGGCCCAGTGATTGCGGTAGCTCTCAGTGCCTTTTAAAACACAGTAATGTTTGAACATTAATGCTTCACGGCAGAATAACTGACCCTGGTGTGGTAGCTACCTTTTCTTAATTTAAAATTAAAGTATATAAGTAATATTTATAGAAAATCAAATCAAGGTTCGTAAAGTTATTTTTAAACAATTTATATTGAAAATATTAGGACTGTCTTCACACAACCGTTTTCAATGTAACGCTTACGTGATAAGATCAGGGAAGGGGAGATATAGTGTCGGAAACAGAGTCTGATCCTTATGCATTGCATAGCCTTATCCGATGTAATTGCTAATATTTCGTCGTCCTACTGTTGGACAAATGTTATATTAGTGTAAACTATGTTAAAAAGATTTTTGTAATAAATAAATAAAACTAAAACTTTTTAACAAAAAAATAGCCCGAGGCAAAAAGAAACCGAAAAGTTAATAAGAAAATAAAGGTTTTTAGTCTTAATAAATATGCTCCTAAACGAATGTAAATGTAACTTACGCGTGCTTTGGGTCGGCGCCAAACAAACAAGCAAATTAATTAAGTAAAGCGTTAAATGATGGCAGTGGGGTGCGCGACGTTGAGCGTTTATTTGGAATGTTATTGTTTATCGCTGGAGATTTCAAGTTGCATTTGTATGTTAATTTCCTTTGATCTAAAGTAATGTAATCATCTTCGTTGATTTTTCGTTTGGCATCGACTCAAAATTAGTTAGTATATGAGAGATAGATGATGAGAAACTACGTTAATAATCCATACTAATATTGTAAATGCGAAAGTAACTCTCTCTGTCCCTGTGTCTGTTTGTTACCTTTTCACGGTTCAACCGCTGGACCGATCTTGACGAAATTCGGCACAGAGATAGCTTCTATCCTAGGGACGGGCATAGGATACTTTTTATTCCGGAAAATAAAGAGTTACCACGGTATTATTAAACAACCTAAATCCACGCAGACGTAGTCGCGGGTTTCAGCTAGTAGGTTATAAAAAGAAGCCACGCGGCAAGCTCGTTGCGAGCAGAGAAAACTGTTTAATGTAAAGAATTTTAAGAAGGCCATTAATGTTAATGCTAACTTACCATCTTCAATGTTCAAAAAAGTTGGTAACCCCAGCAACGCATTAATTTTTTTTATTGGTTAAAGCGACGAGACGAGCAAAATGTTCACCTAATGGTAAGTGCAACGTCTAGCCATAACAGATGCTGTGACACCCAGAATATTTCTGTTTGGCGCCACCCCGTGACATCAGTTCTTAACTCTCATATGCCCTGTGCTTTCAGTGCCCTTCAGACCGAAACATAGTAATGTGTGCACATTACTGCTTTGCGGCAGAATAACCGGCTCTGGTGTGGTACCTACCTAGACTGATTCCAATAAAATTGCAAACTACTAATTAATAGATTCTATTTTGCCTAAAGAATTGGCAGCTTTAGGTGATATAATGACTTCTTCACGATTAGCCAGCCTAGTTTAATAATATGTCGCTAGACTTGCATTTATCGATATAATACTCGTATGTTAATTTCATTTATATTCTATGTTCTTTATCCAAAAAAGGATTCTCTAGACAGCCATCCGTCTCCATCAATAAACCCACGATGACAGTCATAACCCCGCTAGGCTAAAGTTCTTATCAAGATGTTGATTAAATAAGTCCAAACACGAGGTAGCTGCTGTAAACCCTATTTTTTTCTACCTTTAGGCGATGTATTTTTTTTAATTTAAATGATAACTCCGAGGTTATATATAATATCTCATTAGAAAAAAATATATAAAATTGGATATACCGATAAACGAGTCTCCTCAAATAATTTAATGATACTACTATTGCTCGCCCTGTGGTCGAAATTCGACCGTTATTCAAATTGAGTAATTATTTGTTGGCAACATTTTAAAATTCTATTTCGACAATCCTCAATCTGTGCAACTTTGTCACAGACTATAATGTGTTTGATATTGGCAGTATGAACGTAAACAAACGACAAACTATTATTCGATTGACATTGTCAGAGTGAACGTAAAAAATGATGTTTTGTTTTACTGAATATAATGTATTTGTGACACATACACTCGGCGTCAAAAAAATCGCACATCCGAAAAAAATAATTAAAATACTATTTTAACACAACAGGCCAATGGCAATGTTGTGGTTTGAGGGTATCAATCGAAAGGTAATTTCATTAGCTTTCAGGAATTTTAATTGAATTTTACTTTTATAACGAGACGAAAGAGAAATTAAAGAAAAAGACAGGGTATGTACAAATTTGCAAATTAATAATTTAAAAAAAAAACTTAATAAATACAAAAAAAGTTCTTAAAACCTAGTGTTACCCCCCCCCCCCCCCCTTGCCTTGATAACGGCTTCCATGCGATCTTTCATGGACCTTACAATGATCGCAACAGCCTCTTGGGGTATTTGTTCCCACTCTTCAAGTACCGCATCTTGGAGCTCTTGAAGAGTGGCTGGAGCTGGATCTCGAGCTCGCACGCGCCGTTTTAGGTCATCCCAGAGATGTTCTATTGGGTTAAGGTCTGGACTTCGTGCTGGCCAATGCATAACAGGGATATCGACCTCCTGTAAATAATCCCGTACAATAGCCGCGGTGTGGCAACGAGCATTATCATGCATTAACATGAATCCATCATACCAGCATACGGCACAACCAGCATACGGGACCACATGTTCCTCCAGGATTTCAGTAATGTACCTGACCAGCATTTAATGACCCTTGCCCACGGCCACCCCGAGTCCGGGAAACGCACACAAGTTCCGTTTTCCCGTCGACGGAAATGCCGCCCCAAAACATACACGAGCCACCCCCGTATTCGACGGATTCTTCGAAGCAGGGTTGTGTGAACCTCTCCCCCTGTCTTCTGTAGACCCTTCTACGTCTGTATTGCAGAAGAGACAGACCCTCGTCTCATCAGAGAAGAGTACGGTCCGCCACTGTTCTATAGTCCACTCGCAATGATTGCGAGCAAACTCTAGGCGATCTCTGCGATGCTGTGCAGTAAGTTTTGGACCTTTAGCAGGTCCATGGGCTGTTAAACTCTTTTCGTGTAACCTTCTTCTTATCGTAGAAACACTCACAGATGTTCTCCGAGTTGATCGAAGCTGTTGTTGCAACTCAACAGCATTTGTAAAACGGTTTCGTAAAGATGTCGTAACGATGAAACGGTCATCTCTTTCTGATGTGCACCATTTTCTTCCAGATCCCGGTTTTCTAACATAACCACCACTCTGCTGAAAACGTTGGAACACCCGTCGAACTGAAAAACGGGACAGGTTCAACTGTCGAGCAACGTCACACTGCCGCATCCCCGACTGCAATAGGGCAATCACTTGAGCGGCTTCTTCAGAGCTGGTGTCCATCTTTACTTGTTCTTACTTGGGTTACTTGTTCACGTGTGTTCACTGCAAAGTATAAATTACGACCGGCCCATATTTCATCCAGATCGACCCTTTTATACCCTTTTTAGGTGGTGTAACTAGCGTCCTTACTAACGAGCATTTGACGGTGTTTATTTTTGACGTTCTATAATGATAAATGTTTTAATGATTTCATGATTTTTTTATTAATAATGTAAAGCTATTGAAATACCCATTTCAAACATACCAATATTTATATAAATATAATTCGTTTCTAGCCATTACAGCCATTTTTCGCGCAAACTCAGAGAGGTGCGATTTTTGTGACGCTGAGTGTATTACATATAAATTTTCAAGTTTTCTTTTAGGATTTACACGCTATACTCTAAAAAAGGGAACAAAGTTTTCTCTTCACCTATTAGATAGCAAATAAGCCTAATGCACTTAGCACGGCAATTGTCTACACCTTTCCATACCTTACGTAGTCCCCATGCGATTAGATCGGAGCTAGACCATAGAGCTTATGGGTAGCTCGCTTTAAATTTTGTAGTATGCGAGTGTCCTAGGTTCGATTAGCAGTGCCGATTTCTTTAAATTGTTTTCTGCACACGGGCTAGGTGATGAAGGAATGCGGAACTACTATACGTCAGCTTCCGACAACCGGGTCCACTATTATTAATTTAAGAAATCAGTCCAACGAGACATAAAACACTGATCTTTTGTTCATACGTCGCGTACAGACGTTTCCAACTCTCGAAAGTTCTATTTTTACGTACTGTCTTTTTAATCATAAATCGTGTCCCCCTTTATTTCCTCGTAAAAACTGCATTAAAGACACATCAATGATTGAATAATACTGTTCTAGGAATTATTAAATTATAGTAAAGAAGGAAGCAGTCCAAATAATACGTACACGTACATTGGAACTATTTCCGTCGACAGAATTGAAAAAGAATTTAAAAAAACATAGTAGGATTTCTCCTTTATCGTGGGTGCGTTTTTCGGACATAAATTGCACAACACAACCATACCCGAAAACTAACAATTTGTGTTTTTTGCACAAATGTTATCTCCGGCTGGGATTCGAACCCGGGACCCGTGGCGTAGAAATCAGGTACTCCGACCACTAGGCCACGCGGTCGTCAATCATGTTACATTTCTTATCAGGACACTCGTGTCGTATACTTAGATATTTTTTTTCAAATTTCGTTACGACATGGAATAAAATTAAAGTTTATTAATAATGCTGTAGTAGCTTAGGCGGGGGTGGGGGGCGTATGTCTGAAATTTCATGTTAAGAGTATGACCTGCATTGGATCCCCGGTGCTATCTAGCAAAACTTAAATTGTTGCTCGCCATTTTAAATGCTGATTCATCACGTGCTCGGCGGTGAGGTAAACATTGCAATGAAAATTACATGTCCGACAGAAAAAGATATTTCGAGAACATATGTAGTTCTGTAATCTGCACTGAAGCAACGTGTCCGACTCTTCCCGGCTCTAAAACTCTCTATTTAGAGAAAGAGACTTTTAAAAAGAATGTTTGGGTTAATTAATAATTTATTTATTATAAAGAAATTATTAAAATATGGCAATGACATTATTACTTAATTGTATGATGCGTCAAAAATTTTCCTTGACTGGCGCTAGGGCCCCCGATAGATAATCTCGTGTATTCTTTGCGCGAGAGTAAAGGCCGGCCTCGGCTTGGTCAGTTACTTCAATCGGGAATATTGTCCATATTACTTATATTAATATTATCAGGATTATTAATAACAAAATTTACCGCCAATTCGGAATGCGTTTCCGCTGGAGAAGAAATGGCGCAGGATACTCCAGCGACGCTTCTGTTTGTGATGCTATTGCTAGAGGAAAACCAGCCTGAGATGCGGCGGTATCGCGAATAAGCTTGTCTGATACGACCTCGCCGACGGCAGGGGCGGTATGATCGTGATTGTGTTGTGTGTGTGTCGTGTTGAGTAGAGCGCTTGCGGCCTAGTGGTCGCTTAGTCAGGGTCCTCGGGGACGTGCATCGGTCTCTTTTTTATACGAGTGGAGGGAGTTGTATGAGGAGTGTAACGCGAGGGGGTTGTATGTGGCGGCACTTACAACCAGTGGGATGGGGTGCGTGGCGGCAGAGTCGAAGAATCGGCGGGAAGATATTGACACGTTACGCATGAACTGTGGTGACCGTGACTTCGGTGGCTTTGCGCATATGTCGTTTTGTGAACTGGTGCTTATTCGTTTAAAATCAAACCACACATTCACAGCAGTTTTTGCATTAATTTGAATAGATACCTAATATTTGCTTACTTTTCAGATACTTACACATCAACGAGATACACCAAATTGAACCTGAAACCTTCTCACACCTGCCGCGGCTCGAGCGATTGTGAGTTACACATTTTTGTATATAAAATTTGCCGTATAGAGGCGTCGTGAGAAATATCTGGCAACTCTTCTAATCGTGGGTGTCGTAAAAAATCACTAAGAGAAATGCTAGAAAAATCTCATGGCCTCTTGACAGATTGCAGAATACCTATCTTCTCAATTATCCTGAGGGGAAGGGTGCTCTAGCAGAGACGGCTATCCGCCTACCATCCCGGATACTGTGATGATGATATATGAAAATACCTAGGAACGACCACCAATAGGCTCCCAGGTCGAAATCGACTTCTTCTAGATAACTTCTAGAAGTTGTCAAACTAGATTAGGCTCACTCTTCGACTGTTATATGATGAGAGGTTTATGTGAAAAGGGCGAAGTAGTGGTCAGATACTTTCAAAGACCCAGCAAGTCACAGTTACTGAAACTGAAAACCCGTGATTTGATTGACATAGAGAGAAATTTATAAATTAATTATAGCTGATAGGTGTCCGGCAGAGTAGAATGATCCTTCATTCCGAGGTGTCGTAAGAGGCGACTCAGGTATTGTACGAAGGCCTATATTTGTGCAGAATAACACCATAATATGCAATGCTGTACTGCTCGTGGAAACGGAACTGATATATTTTTTGACTCGTACCAAAATGGCGGCGACTTTGTTCGACACCCGTCACGTCTTGTTTTTTTTTATTGCATAAAGTGATAAAACGAGCAAAACGTTCTCCTGATGGTAAGTGTAACGTCTGCCCATAACGCTGTGTCACCCAGAAAATTTCTGTGTGACACTACACATAGGTTCTTAAGTCTCATATGCCCAGTGATTACGCTAGCTCACAGTGCCCTTCAAACCGAAACACAGTAATGTTTGCACACTACTGCTTCACGGTAGAATAACTGGCCCTGGGGTGGTACCTACCTAGACGGACTCCCGCATAGGAATCCTACCACCAGTAAAAATTCCCGCGATTGCGAATAGTGGGCTACGTGAGTGTCCTCTGCCAACCCCTTATATGGGAACAAGGCGTGACAGTATGTATGTAGATCTTTTTGACGCTATTTTTATTAAAAAAATATAATTTCTGTGTATTTACTTTGGCAGTATACGAATGACATTCTTTTTCTCTTTAACTTTAAGTTGATAAGATATGGCACTTCACTGTGTATATATGTATATATATTTAATCACATTAGTATTGTTAAATTGATTGAAAATAAAATTGGTGGGAAAGAATTTATGAAATATTAAAGAATCCTCCTGATAAGTGAAGGTCTTATAATATTACATTTAATTTACACGCATACGTAGTTCCTGAGGGTGAATGTCGTAATTTATAAATTGATACGAAATTTTAATAACAACATTAACAGCATTAGTCATCTTTTTTCTTCAACATCAGCTTATAAAAGTCCACTGCTAGATATCCCAACCTTTATACAGTAACCTAAAGGCATAAAAGGTGGCCAACCATTTCAACCAAAAAAATTATAAAGGCTAACATATTTATTAGGCTGCTATTGCTGCTTTTTAAGGTTTTTAATACGATTAAAATGTTTAATTTTTTTTCAATTTAAACCTGACTGAAGGAGACATACCTTTCACTTTTAATTGTAGGCATATTCACTTCCACATTCGTTTTAGGTATCTGCATAACAATCACCTGAAGAGAATCCCACCCGGCTCATTCCGCGGCTTGCCTAACCTGCATAAGCTGCGTTTGGACAGCAATGCTCTGATCTGTGATTGTGCCATGCTCTGGTTTGTTCGTATGTTATCAGAGCATAGTGAAATGGATATTGCTGCAACTTGCTATGAGCCTGCAAGTGCCACAGGCGCCTCATTGGCTACCATGAAGGAACACGATTTCCATTGCGGTAAGTAACTTACATGACAAGTTTTCGTTTCATTTTACGGTTTGTTTGGTGTGTTATTTGTTATGTACTATGCTCTACTGTCTTATTCTTAATTTCAAGCTATTCTCAAAAAATGCTATGGGAGATTTACTTTTGGCTTTCACCAATTTTTTTTATCTATATCGTCGATATTTAATGTTTTCAGTATGTACAGATAATGAGCTATTGCTGACAGTCGTCTTCAATTTCAGAACACCCAGCGATCATGAAAGACCCCCAGGACGTTATAGTTAACTTTGGAGATGACGCCATTTTTACTTGTGTCGCATCTGGAGAGCCGACACCAGAAATTGTATGGTTGCGAGATTCTGCTACTGTGCCTCTTGATACGCATCGTTATGAAGTGATGGAAAATGGTACACTTATGGTCCACGCTGCTGACGAGAATGACGTTGGAGTTTTTGAATGCAAAGCAAAAAACCCGGCAGGAGAAGTGCGATCCAAGCCAGCCAAAATGATTGTGCATAGCAAACCGGATAATAAAGGCAAGTTATGAAACGTCGGAGATATAGATAAAATACTCGTAATATTAATGATAAGGTGTGTTGTTGATTATTTTTTTTTACAGGTTACCCTGTTTTTACTATACTTCCTCGTGACCATATTGCCAGACTTAATGAAAATGTGCGATTTGACTGTGTCGCTCAAGGAAATCCCACGCCTCATATAATATGGTACTTTAACCGAGCCAGAATTTTGTTGACCGATCGTATGACAATGCGACACAACGGTTCTATTGTCATTGAAAAGATACAGCATACCGATGCCGGACAATACATTTGTCAGGCTGAAAATCTAAAGGGACAAACTACTGCTGAGGCCACACTTGAAGTCATGGGTAATTTTCAGTTTCTCAACTATCATTATAAAAAAATCGAGTTATTTCTCAATAAATATTTTAAATAATTTATTTGTTTCAGTCGCACCGGCATTTATCACTGTGCCAAAGGATCAAGTAGTTACAGCAGGTGAAAGTGCTGAATTTAGATGTACTGCTCGAGGAGCACCCAAACCGATTATAACCTGGTACAGGAATACAATGGCATTGCCACCATGTGAAAATATAATTTTTTCTGATGACAACCAAAATTTAACAATAACTCAAGTAACAACCAACGATGATGGATTATACCACTGCAGGGCTGAAAACTCTGAAGGGCTAACTGAAATATCTGCTATTCTCAAAGTTGAAGATGTCCAAATAATACCACCTAGGATAATTTTAAAACCAGAAGACACAGATGCATTTAAAGAGACGGCAGTTCAAATGCCTTGTGAAGTAGAGAGTGAACCACCTGCTACCATAGAATGGAGAAAGGATGGATCGCGTATCGAACTAAATGACAGAATTTCAATTTCCTTAATCGGAAGTTTGATAATTAACAATATAACAATTGCTGATGCTGGTCGTTATGAATGCTCAGCTTTCAACGAGAACGGCAGAGACACCGTCTCTGTATTTTTGACAGTAAAGGATCACGTACTACCAGGTGACGAATACGTCAACATAGCTTTGACGGAAGCGACACGAGATGTTGATCAAGCAATTGCCAAAACTGTGGAAAAGTTATTTAAAAATGATAAGGCTAAGACTAATAATAATTTTCATGATTTATACAGAATGACTCGATTCCCTAACGCTCCAGCACGCGAAGTTGCACGCGCTGCCGAAATATATGAAAGGACTTTAGAAAAAGTTAAAACATTTATTCAGTCGGGATTAAAGATTACTTCAGCCGATCCGTTTAATTACGAACATGTGCTTTCAGCACAACATTTAGAGGTAATTGCACGTCTTTCTGGTTGTGTTGCACACAGAGAAGAGAGAGATTGTACGGATATGTGCTTTCACATAAAATATCGAAGTATAGATGGCAGCTGCAACAACTTTGCACATCCTACTTGGGGCACTTCTCTTAGTGCATTTCGGAGAATTCTTTTTCCTGTCTACGAAAACGGTTTCAGTCAACCGGTGGGATGGAACAAAAACGTCAAGTATAACGGGTATAAGTTGCCGAGTGCCCGACTAATATCCACGACGATCATCACTACATCGGATATATCTGAGGACATTGAAATTACGCACATGGTTATGCAATGGGGGCAATGGTTAGATCATGATTTAGATCACGGGCTACCGTCTGTCAGCTCACAAACTTGGGATGGTGTGGATTGCAAAAAAACTTGTGATTACGCAGCACCATGCTTTCCTATTGATGTGCCAAATGGCGACCCACGTATTAGCAACCGTCGTTGCATTGATTTTATTAGAACAAGTTCAGTTTGTGGTTCGGGGATGACTTCCGTACTTTTCGGAAGACTGCAACCTAGAGAACAAATTAATCAACTAACTTCCTACATCGACGCTTCTCAGGTTTACGGTTTTGAAAAAGCGGTAGCTGAAGATTTGCGAGATTTTACTAACGAAAGCGGCTTGTTGCGTGTAGGAGCAACTTTTCCTGGACGCAAACCGTTACTACCTACAACTGGATTAAATGGCATGGATTGCAGACGCAATCTGGAAGAAAGTAACCGGAACTGCTTTGTAGCTGGTGACATCAGGGCTAATGAACAAATTGGACTAGCAGCAATGCATACTATTTGGATGAGAGAGCACAATCGGATTGCTACTCAACTTAAAACTATAAATCCTTTCTGGGATGGCGACAAAGTTTATCAGGAAGCACGCAAAATTGTAGGAGCGGAAATACAATTCATTACTTATGAACACTGGCTACCATTAATTATTGGCTTTGAAAGTCAACAGCTACTTGGTGAATACGGGGGATATGACTCCAAAACCAATCCTTCAATTTCTAATGTTTTTGCTACCGCAGCTCTAAGGTTCGGCCATTCCATGATTAACCCAATCCTCCATCGTTACGATGAAAATTTTGAACCAATACCTCAAGGTCACTTACTCTTACGTAACGCTTTCTTCTCACCGTGGAGGCTAGTCGACGAAGGGGGAGTGGATCCCTTGCTTAGGGGCATGTTTACGACACCGGCAAAATTAAAGACTCCTACTCAAAATTTGAATTCCGAACTAACTGAGCAATTATTCCACACTTCTCACGCTGTTGCTCTTGACCTAGCTGCGATTAATATACAAAGAGGACGCGATCACGGTTTGCCATCGTACACTAAGTGGCGTGATTTTTGTAATATGACTGAAGTTGACAGTTTTGACGATTTGGCAAATGAAATATCAGATAAAACTGTCAGAGATAAACTTCAGGAACTCTATGGATCCGTTCATAATATTGATGTTTGGGTAGGAGGTATATTGGAGGATCAAGTCGAGGGAGGAAAAATTGGTCCTTTATTCAGATGCATTTTAGTGGAACAGTTCAAGCGCTTAAGAGACGGTGATCGCTTTTGGTATGAAAATCCGACAACATTCAAACCTCAACAACTGCAGCAAATCAAGGAAACGAGTCTTGCCAGAATTCTTTGCGATAACGGGGATAACATTGATACTATTGGAGAGAATGTTTTCTTGCTACCGGAAGTTCAGGACGGACTCATTTCGTGTGATGATTTACCATCAATTGACCTGCGTTATTGGGCTGACTGCGATAGCTGTGGTGAAGATGACGATGGCGAAAAACGACGATCCCGACGAGATGTATCATCAGTAGACGATGTTTACAGCCATTTCGCTGAATATGAGGAACGCATGAACCATTTAGAATCATTTCATGACGATATGGCAAAAACTATTGAAATGTTAAAAATACGTGTTCAGTTACTGGAGAATACTTGCAGCACTATCTAGAATGTAATTCCGACTATTCACGGCTCCAAAAATTAAAATAAACGGCTAGGCTTTGGTAACTGTTTAATTGTATTAAATTATATTGTTGTATGAATGTACTAGCTTGTAAGTTCTTTCCTATGTGGTCCAACTCAATAAGAATTTTTTATACACTTTTGTGCTGCTCTAATTATATTTTAGAACTTTACTTCCTGACTGCTCATTGCAGGGTCTTTATCGTTGGTACTTATTAAAACTAGCATTAATAAATATAATTATAATAATAAATGTAATACAATAATTATTGTAGGTATCACAGCGAATCAATCAGTTCTAGTCTCAATATTTGTAGGTAATATTTGTAGGTGGTATTTATCTCCAAATATCTGTCTGCTTACATATTTTCTTGACGCAAAGTTCTAAAGAAACAATACTTTATAATCTCAAAGATTATTGTATTAGTGTATTAGTTGTTAAGAAATATGATTTTTTCTTATGCTTATGACTATATGGTGCAATATTCATTTCTGCAGTTGATATTTTATTTGTCAAAATTATACATATGATATAATTTCGGTCCAAAATTATACATTCTATGTATTGATGAGTAACGAAATCAGGTTCCGTCCTAAACCTAAAATTGATAAAAGTCCAAATCAAGGAATAAGACATTTCTGTCTTAGGGGACGCTTATCTATATAATTACTAATATTTAATTAATAATACATATTACTGATTTATTATTAAATGTAATAGTATCGAATAGGTAAATTTAATATTATTAAAAACAGCATACATACTTATATTGCATAGATATTATAAATGCTATAAAAGCGACAAAAAAGTAAAAAAAATATAGGTGTTACGTAATAAATATTTACAGCTGAAGTTCTTTTTTTATGATTAGCTGCTGCTTATTATAATTGATATTTGTATAGTATTTACCCATTATTAATAGTTAATGTGTAGTAAATATTAAATAAAGTCTAAATAGATTGATGATAGAGGAAAACGTTGAAGAAAGGGCAGAATTACATGGAATAGGTAACTGAAAGGTTTAATATGAAGGTTTATATACATATATATATATATATCTCTTTACCAAGTGTTGACGTGGTAAATAATTATTCATTACAGATAATATTTAATATAATAGTGTAAGACGAGTGATTTTGCAAAGAAGTGTAAGCTCATGGAATAGATAACGGAAAAAACATTAACGCGAACAGGATTTGTTTATTCGTATATTAAGTATCGATGTGGTAAATACTTATTCCTTACTGTTATTGAACATATAACAGACAATCATTAGGATGTAAGTGAAGTGATGCAAAAGAAAGGTGTAACGCAAGGAGAACATAAGATAATATTCAACGGATGCATGCTATATTTATTCAATTATTTCTAAGTATTCATATGGTAAATATTTCTATACAATTGGTTTAATATCTAACAGACATTTATTAAAGTGTAAGTGGAGTGATGCTAACGAAAGTGTAACACATGGAATAGATATTGAACAGAACATTTACGACAGCCGGTTATTATTCGTATATTTACTAAGCATTGATGTGGTTAATATTTATTATATATTGATGTTCAACACATTACTCGTAATTGTTAAGTGAAAACAGATAGCAAAAAAACATTTTAAAAATGAAAAAAAAAACATGCATACTCCTACATTTCATAATAAAATTCAAAAAAAAAACAATTCTGTTTGAACTTGGTGGTAGCTCTTCTAAAAATGTTAAATATCTACACTGACTCCAAAACTTATTCATCTAGAAAGACAAAATCGACAGTAAACTCAGTCGTCTTTTATTGTAACTGTAAATCCATTTTCCATTAATAATCAAATTAATTACATTAAATTGTATACCAGCGCTGCAAAAATGAATTCCTTTATTTCATACATCATGTCGCCCTAAATTTTGGTCAATACTGTAACTGTTAATAAAACCAAAAGATAAATCCTAATTATTTTAATGTCCATTCAGTATTTAGTAATGTCGAATAGAATTTTGTTACATTGAATTTTAGCCAACCTACACTTTGGATTTATAGTTTTTTCGGACAGGTTTCTTTTTTGATATTTACGAAGCTTGGCCAATACTCTATCGATGTTTAATATGTATTATATAAGTGGATTGGTGCTTAAAGAAGTGTGACATATGGAATAGATAAATGATAAGACATTTATAGGTGCGGGTAACGTTTATATGTATAATTAGGTAGACTTTCATGTGGTAAATATTTTACTTACGGATTGGATACAGTGCAGCAATAATTCATTTCCATACATCAAGTCGCCCTAAGTTTTGGTCAATACTGTAACTTTTATTATAAATAAAAGATTAATCCAAACTTTCATTAATGTCCGTTCAGTATTTAGTAAAGTCGAATAGAATTTTGTTACATTAAATTTTTCGCTTTTTATTTTAGACAACCTACACTTTGGGTTTATAGTTTTTTCGGACAGGTTTTTTTTTTTGTAATTTACAAAGCTTATCGATGTGGCTCTATTGATGTTTAATGTATAACAATATTTATTATATAAGTGGATTGGTGCTTAAAGAATTGTAACATATGGAATAGATAAATGATAAGACATTCATAGGTGCGGGTAACGTTTATAAGTATAATTAGGTACTAAGCTTTGATGTGGTAAATATTTTGCTTACGGATTGACGCTACAAAGACGTGTAACATATGGAACGGGTAACTAAAAGCACATCTATAGATGCCGGACAAGCTTATTCGTATATTACTAAAAATTGATGTTGTTAATATTAATTCATTAGTAATGATTCTTATTATATAACATAATTATTAAATAATAAGTGGGTTGATGATACAAATATGTGTAAGGTCGTTTCCACGACTAGATCTGGTTTTTCGGAACGGTATTAATTCTAAATTCGGAGCTGCGGTGTATGTCCCTTAAAGCGAAATAATTCTATCAATTTACGTTTTTAGAAGTCTGATCCTGCAGAATCGGACGTGCCGTGGAAACGTGGCCTTACACATGGAACAGCTAACAGAAATAACATACAGGGATGTCAGTCATGTTTATTTGTGTATAGACGCAGAGTATCGATGTGCGAAATATTAATTATTTATATATATTTATAACATACATACATTCATAAGATCACGACTGTATCCCATAAGGGGTAGTCAGAGACTGGGCACTCACTGCAAATACGGATGACTGCCACAATCCACGTTTCACCAAAACAATATAATGCACTTGGTGTGATAGGTGGTGAGCCCATCGCCACAATGCGCTGTTGGTTGCACAGTGCAGTTTAATTCCTTACTCGCCTTTTACGAGATCCATTGGATGATATGGAGTGGTAGTATTCTTTTAACGAGCCGCCTCCACACACCACAATTTATTTGTATGGATTAATGCTAGTAAGACATGGTGACATATGGAATAGATAATGGATAAGACATTATCGGGTACTGGTAACATTTAATTATTCCTTATATTTTATACATTGACTTATATATTATACACTGACAGGTGGTAGGATTCCTATGCAGGAATCCATCTAGGTAGGTACCACCCCAGGGCCAGTTATTCTGCCGTGAAGCAGTAGTGTGCAAACATTACTGTGTTTCGGTTTGAAGGGCACTGTGAGCTAGCGTAATCACTGGGCATATGAGACTTAAGACCTGATGTCTCAAAGTGACGGGCGCAGTGTAGTGTCACACAGTAATTTTGTGGGTGACACAGCATTTCTTATGGGCAGACGTTGCACTTACCATCAGGTGAACGTTTTGCTCGTTCCGTCACTTTTATGAAATAAAACAAATCAATTATTTACGAAGCAGTGGTGTGGTGAATATTTAATCATTATTGAAATTGTTTATATATTAGACGATCCATAAAATTAAAATTAATTGATGGAATAAATAACGGTAATAACAAACACGGATGTCGTTTATTTTTATTCGTACATTTGTTAAGCAATGATTTGGTAAATATTTATCAATTATTAATATTTGATGTAAGTATGTAAGACGACCAAAAAAGTGCTAAGGGATTGGTGCTTTACAGACCTGTAACAATACGTGGAATAGATAACGGTAAGAATCAACATGGACGTTGTTTCGTATATTTATAAAGCATGATTATGGTAAATAATTATTCATTATTGGTGTTTAATTTAACAGAATAATTTTATAAAGTGCATCGATGCTGTAAGGCGTTTAACACATGAAGTAGATAACTGAAAGGACATGTTCAGGCGCTGGTTACATTTATTATATTTACTCAGTATTGTTGTATTGATGTGTAATATATATCAAACGATATAAAGTGTAAATGGAGTGAGAGTAGAAAGACTTGTAACACATTGATCAAGTAATTGAAGGAATATTCACAGAAGCTGGTTCACTTTATTCAAATATTTATTAATAATTGATGTCGTAATTACTTATCCATTATTGATGTTCAATATATAATTACCAGTCATTAATGTGTAAATGGGTTGATGCTTAACATATATTAAGATGTAGATTTGAGACCAAAGAAATATCAAAGAATTCAGATACTTTCATTGAATAAAGTCATTAATACAATATAATTACCTTAAAGATTTTATCATTATTGAAATTCAATTATATTTAGGTCGTATTAACATAGGAGCGACTTTTTTACAGCTGACGGTTCTGTTAATTGAAACATATTTAGTTCACTTCGATATATATTCAATATTAATATCTGATGTCTTTGTTCTTATCTATGATCACAGCGACTGCGGCTGCGCGTCCTACGGAGACCAACTCCAACCTAAAGCTATTCACTAATTGGGATATTAGCAGCAGGTTAATATTAAATTTAAATTAAAAGGAAATAGATTCGATTTACATGTCGGGACCAGTTTAGGAATATTATAAATTCATATACATTACGTAGTGACATATCAAACAATACAAATTGCCAAAAAATAAAGAACCATCACTACTGCGTACCCAATTGTAAGAAATAGGTTTTAACGACAGCATTATCATTGGAGCAGTGTTGTTTCGTGACCGATCACAAGTGCAGGCCTTACAAGATTCACTCGCATACAAGGCCTGTTCCGCCCAGAACGATCGACACAATTCGACGGCCTGAACGTCCCGCGGGCGGTCAATATATGACTTTAAATAAAGTTGATGAACCGGTTTGAAGGCAGCTAGTGAAATTACGGGGAATTTCAATTATGAGACTAAATTTACTAGTCGTAGGATTCTTTTGCAGGAATCTGTCCTCCCGTACCAGTTATTCAACTGTCAAACAGTAGTGTGCAAACGTTACTGTATTTCGGTCTGAATGGCACTGATAGCTAGTGTAATTAGTGGGCATATGAGACTTAAGAACTGTTGTCTCAGGGTGATGAGCGCATTGTGGTGCCACACAGAAATATTGTAGGTGACACGGCATTTGCAGACGTTGCACTTACCATCAGGCGAACGAATGGCTGGTCTTGTCACTTTATTTCACAAAGAAACTGATAATCCCTAAAAGTCTCACTTAAAGTCCTCAGGGTGTTCGTAAATGTACTTTCATCCTGAATCTTCATCGAGGATGTCTATAATTTACCATAAGGTGAACTGTGTCCTTTTTTGCAATCTTTAAAAGAAATAGTACGTTCCGATCTTCTTCGAAAATAAACTAAAGCGCAGGCCCCTTCCATCGGTCGCGTGATGCGGTTAACGCCTACATTGGCCAATAGTCAATAGAAAGTGCAAAGAAATCCATGAGCGCTGTAGGTCGCAGTCGTGTGATTATGGTAGCGAATCGCGTTTGTGATCCGAATGCTGAGTTAATCGTAAACGTAGAGTTACGAACAACGCAACATCGCCGCGTCGTTATCAACGGCAGTAACATCGCGACACTGTCCAGCGTTACTATACTGGACTATACCAGCAAGTAAGTGCGCGACCGTCCCGCGGGGCGACAGGCGGTGGCGGGGACGAGGGAGTACCTCGATGTAAGAGGGGGTGGGCAATAGTATGTCATGTTACCTTGCCTCGCCCCCGCGTCTTTCTCCCCAAAGAACGGTCGCGCACGAATTTGCCGGATTATAGTGCGTCGCGGTTCAATATACAATCCGTGATCAGGTCTTGGCCCAATGTATATTATATAGTAAAACTGTTACAAACCAATCTCAAAAGATTTACAAGCATAATAAATACGATCGTCGGGCTCGAGTAGGTTAGAACAACAAAGAGCCAATGTGTCAGCCCAAACTAGACATTATAATATCCTCTATACAGATGTATAGGAGATATTATAATGCCATGTCATCTGATAGCATGACATAGTATTACATCACCCACTCTGTTGTGGTGACTATCACACAGTATCAGTTTACTCGAAACTCTATGTTTATGGGCAATGAGGCATTCCTTCTTATCCTTAGGGTTTATATAGATACCACTGTCCTTATTCTTCATGAAGGATGAATGTAGGTCCATAGACCTCATACAAAACTTCATAAACTTTGGGTGCTATTTGTCACTGTTACCAGCACAAAAAATCATTATTTAATACATGTAACTATGAGGTCATGAAGAAAACCAACTCTTGAATAAGATAACCAGAGGAGATGAATGTTCACAAATGTTTAACATAGCACATTTACTCATTACTGATGTTCAATGTTTATGTCAATAAAATATAAAATGTAATCTGTGTATCATTTCAACTTCTCCCTATTCCCCAACCACAGTTAAAATTCTGGTAAATCAGATCTGGTAATTTGTAGGAGACAATGATTTTCACAAGGAAATAAAAAACAATATTTAATTTTTTTTTATAAATTAAATAATATTAACTATTACTACTACTATATGCGAGCTACACATTACACACCTACATACTTGGTATGCCTACCTGTAGCTAGGACTTGTTTGTTATCCTTATTACGAACTTCAACTTCGAGGAACGCTATCTTTTTTCCAACCTTTCTAGTGACGGCTTCTACTTCTACATTGTCACCTTCTCTTGCTGCACTTAGATAACTGCAAAAATTAGTTCACGGTTTTTGTATCAAACATCTCACCATTTAATCAAGTTGTTCAAACATTTTACTATAAGAGAAAGTTTTAGTGTGGCAGCACACTTTGCCCATCCCCTTGAGACATCAGTTCTCAAGTCTCATATACCAAGAATTACACTACCAATCAGTACACTTCAGACTGAAAAACACACTACTGCTTCACAACAGAATAACTGGTCCTGCAGTGGTATCTAGATAGATGGATTGCTGTGTAGTAATCCTACCATAAGTATTGACATAAAAAACTAAGACCTTATTAACATTACCTAACGCTGAGATCAATAGACACTCCTCTAGTGTCCACATTATCATTGGCTGTAAGTGCAGAAGTTGATATAGCGTCTACCAAGTGAGCAATAAAACCTCCATGTAGTGTTCCTCTTTGGTTCAGATGCTCCGGCCCAACTTGGAATTCTGTTAGCAGTCTGCCATTACTGCAACATACCACCTTTACCTGAGAAACAAACAGATTGTTACATACATAACCTCAAATATTAGAGAGAAATAAGACCTGCATAAATAAAAAGCACCAACAACAGAGTATGAAACAGTTTCAAAGTTAAAATTATAATATTAAAAAGGCAAATTTTGTTTTAAAGTCTGATTTAAACTTGCATTGCGTATGATATTCAATATAAGCATTTCAAGCTTAGTTATGGGTAAAATTAGTGCTGTTGTGCCATATGATTGTGATATAGGAGAATCCCTTTTCCTACCTCATTCCATGAATGTCATTTAATGCAGTTGAAGTAACATATTAAGCGCAGGAGGCAAAAAAGTGTTAGTTTGGTGAAAGTATGACCAGCAAACCATTTGGTTTCTTGGTAAACTTGACACAAACCTGACACAAACTTGACAATTCACTTGAAAATTAACTCATAACATCTATATAGATATATTCCAAAAATTTCAATTAGATCAGAATACGACAGTATCGTTAAAGAGATTATAATAGCAATAGAATTTATTCAGATGCATTGGTAAATATTATATTCATCAATAGTCTAATAAAATTACCTTACGAAGATTATGATCAAAACATTTTGTAGTTGCAACGGTTTTTGTAAACAGTTCAGCAATCTTTGCCGCCTTGTTACACATTTTAGATAATATTTACCCTTTCTGTATAATGAATATTATCTTTACAGTATTTACAATATTTTTAAATACACTGCAGTTGACATTGACAGTTAACTGACAGTTGATGTTTTTGTAATTTTTTTGGTTTTTTGGTTTTGGACTATGGTCTTGTCGGTAGAGTAATTACAGACATACAGTCACACCATATAAAGGTAGGTAGAAACCACACCCGTAGGCTACTTTCCGCCCCCGCGGGATACAAGATGTAAAGACTGTCAATACAATATCTTAGTCGCCTCTTACGACTCCTCGGGACGAAAGAGGTAGGTGCTAATCTAATCTGCCGGTTTAAAACTGATACAATTATAAGTATAGTAATTACTGATTTCTTATAGGTACTCGATTACTACACATTTAAATAAAAGTAATGTTTATGGATTTTATCGCGTTTCATTTTGTATTCTATAAATAGTCGTGCGTTTTTAATATCATCGTTCTTTGAAAAAATCCTTAAAAATTAGTTTTATAAAGAATAATTACTATTGCATCTGTTTTAAAACAGTTTTTCTAAAGATCCTTCTTAATAAAAATAAAAAAGATTAATAAATGTCATAAATACATCGGAGCACTTCTATTATTAAAAAATATGTCGCAGCCGAAATCCAACTTGCGACACACAAATTCAATAAAATTAAATAACAGAGCAAAATAACATACAGAGCGTAGTGCAATAGAAATTATACAAAAATATAGCATCATCTTTGCACCTCATCAAAGGTTAGCTGTAAGACAAGTCGCCCCCATAAATTGCCACAACTGTGAAAGTCTTCGTTCCATCTGGGAGTAGCAGAAGTCCTACTCGAGAACCTTTCGTCCAGAACGGATAATCAGGTATCGTTATCGTGGGTAAATTCAAAGAGATCTTGCATGTTAGTACGCACTATAAGTCTACGATAGGTTTCAATTTTTTATCTTACCAATGTTATGTTTTTCAAACACTGCCCATTCGGTCGGTTGACCACATGTCGAAGCAGGACTTCCGAAAATTTGTCATAAATGTGGTATGATCACCAACTTTGAACTAGTTAACAACCGACACTTATAGTTCTAACATGGACGTTAGGCATGAGCTTTGTCTTGTCCATGTTTAACCTATAACAACTAGATCCATTAGGATTGAGATTTTTGTGCATGACACTAAGACGCTTCCGTTCTAAGGTTCTAACTTAGCTTCCGTTCTTACAATGGCTCCTATGTTGTTGGAAATTTGAATGTGATCGAGGTATTCTGCATTGAAATTAATACTGTACCTAACTATTATACTGTATCTGTATATAACATACCCTCCGATATAGTATAAATTAGTCCTTGGTACTAAAATTTTACAAACCGGGTTGTTGGGCAGGCTGAATGTCAGCGCACGAGACCATTCATGGTGACTCCCGAAAACAGCACGTTTACGCCACTCAGCAGCGATATCAGTCTATAGTTCTATATTAAGGTATTATCGCCCTTCTTATAAAATAAGACCTTCTCCTTTTAAAAATATATGTGGCAATATTTGAATTTTATAAGAATTTAAAAATTGGAGCGGCAAACTAGTGTGTCTGCTTACATTTATGGGACAGAAGTTTCCTCATAATTTCTCTTTAAAAACGCCTGCGTAAATTTTTTACTGCACCAAACAGAATTTGCTCGTAAATTCAAACATGTTAATATTGTTTTAATGACATATTCAAACGTAATAATTTAAGCTTAGATTATTCATTATACAACTGCTGGCAGTGGCAGTGGCATATCACTTCTTTTTATTGGCTGTTTCGCCACATTTTTATCATTGAGTGTAGAGATGTCGTAATTACTCATATTTTCAACAACGACATGAACGAATCTGTGCCGTGCGGCGGCGGCTTAAGATAATCTACCACCCCATCTCAACCTGTGAGTGTCGTAAAAATCGATATAGGGAAAATGAAAAACAGGGCATTTTCCTAGTATATCTGAATAAACAAACTGCGGTTGCCAACCCGCCTGACAAGCGTGACAACTATGGTAAAATCCTACCAAAATAGAGCTACAAACTTTTGTGGAAATCTATGGGGGAGGCATATGTTCAGCAGTCGACTAGTGATAGGCTGATGATGATGATGAATACTTAAATTCAATATAATATTAAGGTCTCGTAAAATACGACTAAGCCGTGGCTTCCGACAGTTGATAGAATAACCATCTCGAAAACTATAAGACCGAAAATACGCGGACCCAACATGAGCTGCAGCGTCTGTGGCCTGAGCGGTCTGATATTGCGATCACCAACCCGCCTACTAAGCGTAATGATTGTGGCTAATCCTCCCTTCTTAGGAGAGGCCTATGATCAATTAAACCATTCAAGTCTTCACCGGCCTGCTTGTGCTTTTGTTTTTTCTTGGGATGCTAGATGACTAGACTTCCGGTTATCAAGTTGACAGTCACTTATATTAGTTTGATATATTTTCAAAGATGATTCTAATATTTCCCCGTTCCACTGCTTAAATGTTTTTTCTTATGGCAGAGATCAATAAAATATATATCTCCACTATACGTTAGTCCGTACAGAGGCATATAATTTAAAAACTACAAAAGTTTTAACTTATTTATACGAATACAAGTCCAATGCTGAATGCCTTTCCCATATATTGTTACAAAGCACGAGCTGTATTAATTGTCTTTCCGTAGAATAGACCATGCAGTTCGTCTTTCTAGCTAGTGAGGGATTGTCCAAAACTGAGTTTGCTGGTTCGATGTTGCTACTCAAGAACCTTTCAAATCAACGATTATCGGTTCCCAAGATAACATGTATTACTAAATACTTTTTCTTCATTGCTGATTCTGTCGTGCAGAAGATTACCGAACATGTTTATTATATATATATGTGTGGTGGCGGCTCGTTAAAAGAATACTACCACTCCATCTCATCCAATGGATCTCGTAAAAGGCGAGTAAGGAATTAAATTGCACTGTGCACCCAGCAGCGCATGGTGACGATGGGCTCACCACCTATCACACCAAGTGCATTATATCGTTTTGGTGAAACGTGGATTGTGGCAATCATCTGTTTTTGCAGTGAGTGCCCAGTCTCTGACTACCCCTTATGGGATACAGTCGTGATCTTATGTATGTATGTATGTATGTTTATTATAATCAAACAAAATTATTACATTCAACCAGACAACAATTATTTCTAAATAACAAAGACTGAGTGAATTGTGAATTGTGCAAATTCCCCCCATATTACGTATTTGACGAGAAACGAGTTGATCAATGGAATTGCTACGATTTGTATTATAATCGATGGTTGATAGTTCTTTTACCGAGTGCAGACTTAGTGGTAAGCATAACCTTCCTGATAAGACATGGGATTAGCGTTCAAATCCCAGCCGAAATCAGTATTTATGCACTACACGAATTATCGTTAACCGAATATGCTGTAGCATCTTCCTGGAACATCTGAATAAATAAACTGCTGTTGCCAACCCGCCTGTCAAGCGTGGCAACAATAGCATAATCTCTCCAAAATGAGAGCTACAAACATATGGCAATCTGTGGGGGAGGCCCATGTTCAGCAGTGGACTAGTGATAGGCTGAAATGATGAATATGCTGTAACTGACTCGTGTCTCTGAAATCTTTACCATAAGTATTAGCTTTAATAAGGTTGAGTAAGGACTGCATATTGCGCAGGTGACATTAGTACTAGATGATTTTTAGAAACGGATTTAGAACGGATAAAATCGGATATATTGGCTACAAAGAGAGCACGAAAATATTGGCTCTAACAAAATACTAGCATAGAGTATATTCTTCGTATGGTGAGTAAATAAGCCGGATATCCAATTAGTGGCAATGAATAATTTCTTAGAGTGCTCAACGATGTCTTCGTCATCAGTGTATACGAGCCACAGTAAAAAATAATTTGCCCTAAGGTGTACTGTGTTCTCTATACGTCGTCGATCATAACCGTAAAAATTGGAAATTATCATGCTAATTTGAATAGGCATGTACATGCAGTATATAATTCTCAATTTGCGTATCGTTTTAGAAGTTGCGTTCAGTGCTGAGAGATATTATGATAAAACAAGAACAGTTCAGTTTGGTGAATTAAATGTTCCACTGCTGAGTACAGACGTCCTAAGAGGGTTTAGAGCCGGGAAGAGCCATGCTGCTCCAACGCGGGTTGGCGGACTTTACATGTCTTCGAAATATTTTTATTCCGCAGACATGCAAGTTTTCTCACAAAGTTTTCTTTCACTACTGAGCACATAGTTAATCAGAACTTAAAATTGCAGAACAAATTTAGAGGTGCCATCACTGGAGATCGAACTCAGTTCATTTGTGTACTGACATGGCATTATTGATAATACAAGTCGAACGCCCGGCCCATTAGCCACTGCAGCGATTAATCAAATCGTTGGTTCAGACTTTCCGCTATCGGCTGAATTCGTTAGTTGTCGTCGTGGTCTATCTAAAAAATGAAAACAATGCTATATTTAGTCACACCTAAAAGCTTTTACATAACGATTGCAAAATTATGACGCCTTGTAAAATTACGACGTACAAAAAATGTGAAAATTATTATTTTTATTTACGAGTACATCAGTTGAACTTAAAAGAGGTATGTTTTCACATTGGGGCCCAGCATGAAGAAGAGCTTCGTGGGTTAAAAGACAGAATTTGCACAATCTCGTATCGCTCATTCCTTTGTGAAGGCGACAGAGTCCAGTCAAGTATCTAAAAAATTAGCGTATATTATTCTTATTTAGACCTGTGAAGCATTTGTCGTTAGCCCTGATTAGTCCTTTCGAAGACCGATTTATGTATCCAGGTCTCAAAAACTTTTAATTACATTTTTTGTATTTTAAAGCCATAATACTTAGACAGAGCCAGTTATTCTGCCGTGAAATAGTGCGTAGTGCGTAGTCTGCAAATATTACTGTGTTTCGGTCTGAAGGGCACTGAGAGCTAGTGTAATTATTGACATTAAGAACTGATGTCTCAGGGTGAAGAGCGCAGTGTGGTGGCTCACACAAAAATGTTGTAGGTGACACAACATTTGTTATGGGCATATTTTTTCCTGTTAAATAAGTTTTGCACCAGAATAATACACGATACAAAATATTCTGACAGCGTATACTATTCAACAACTTAACTCGAGGGATCAGAACCCTCCTGTCACCAAGCAAGTAAAGATGTAAAAGCCTTAGACAACCGCAAATATCACTGTTATTTTTGCCGAGATTCGTATAGGGAGTGACGCGAAACGGGAATCCAGATGCTGTCAACCGAACATGGAAAGGTTGTGACTATAACATGCTCGGGATAGTGGTGTACCTTTTTTCTTTGGTAAGTGAGTTACGAGTAACGTAGAGATTTACTTGCTTTGTTAAAATTTTCCAAAAAGAGTTAAATGCAGTCCAAAAAGTCGCGCCTTTTTCCCATATAAGGGGTAGGCGGTTGGAGTCCAATCACGTAGCCCACATTTTGCCCTTTATACTCGTATGTGTAACAATACATTTAGTGTCCCGCCACTGGGCATTGATCTCCCCTCATTTTAAGATGCTTTTCGTGCCAAGAAAATTTCGCCACGTTGCTCCGACGCGGTTTGGAGGACTTCGATTCGTCGAAATATTAATCATTTCACAGAATTGTAGGTTTCTTCTCGATATTTTCCTCGTCGTCGAGAACGTGATAAATCGGAACTCAATATACTGGTTTTCTTATAAAATTCGATTCCCCACATTAGAGTTTCTGCGGCAGTGCTAGCGATCCTGCCGTGTTGGTTTGAAAGGTACATTAAAGCTACTTTAATTATTATTGGAATGCGCTGCCGTCAGCCGTTTTTCCTAACCGATACAACTTAGGGACCTTCAAGAAAAGAGGCTATTCCTTTCTCAAAAGACCGGCAACGCTTCTGCTATTCCTCTGGTATTGTAGGTGTTCATGTTGGCGGTGATCACTGACCATCACGTGAGCAACCTGCTCGTTTGCCCCCTGTTCTATAAAAAAAAGAAAGGGAATATGAGGCTTAAAAACGAATGTCTTAAGCTGACGAACGTCGGACGGTCCTACACAGAACTTTCTAAAGTAAAGTTCTCGGTGAAACTACAACAATGGTAATCAGGCGTTGTACCTGCTATCAGGTGAACGACCAACTCGTCTCGTCAATTAATTTCATTAAAATAGTACTGAAAAATATTTATTACTAATAATACACATATACAGTCACGCATTTAAAGGGTAGGCAGAGACCGCACCCGTAGCCCACTTTTCGCCCCCGCGGAAATCGAGTCGTGACTGGTGGCGAGCCACGTTGCCGCCATTTTGTTACGAGTCAAAAAATTGTTACTCTCCATTGCAGTGATTGCATATTATGGTATTATTATGCACCAATAAAGGCTGTTTGTTACGAACTTCGATTTCGATAAAAAAAACCATAAACGAAAGTAAGTAGGATAGGTTGCCCATTAATATGAGTCGATGTTAGAAAAAAACCAACTTTATCTATTCCAGGTCTGTCATAAATATTGTCACTATAGTTATATGGTCCCACATTGTATAGCTATAACATTGTCACCACAAAACAAGTGTAACTGCTCTCATTGAGCTCATTTCAATATTTGACCGGACCGGTTTCTATCGAGAAACTTTTTATGTAATGCACTTTTGTGGTCTGCTTTAATTTAACGAAATCTGATTCTGGTATTTCAATTCGGCATTTTAATTTACTTTTATTCTCGACTTCGGTCATGGAGAAAACTGACGTGACAGTTAATCCGGGCTAACTGCAGATCTCCACTGTCTTGAAGTGGTGTGGACATGCTGTTTTTCATTTAATTATAATGATTATAGGTTCCCTGGCCGGCAGAAATTTCAACGATTTCCGGCTACCGTCGGAAACTGTCTACTGTACAAGAGATATTTTATTACCTCAAGTGTATGTGCAAAGTGTAAAGTGTCAAGTGCATGCGGAAACAGAGTCACATACTAATCTTACCTACCCGTGCCGAAAGTAACGCTCATCTCATGCCTTACCGCATCATCGCAGTTAGCTGCTTGTCAAAATCTGTAGCATAGCCTATGAGATGCCACTGAGACTAAAGTATCAGGGATATAGGTTTTTAAAATATCCCGTGGAAAATATCTGATTTTCAGGGATAAAAAGTTCTCCGTCTCCAGTGCCGAATTTCGTTAAGTTCGGTTCGAATCGAAATCTATCCAGTAGTTTTTTGCGTTTCATAATGAGATTCCGCTGACGGAGACGGCTAAAGAAACTCCGTAGGTATCCTTTTTTTTGTAAATATTTTTTTTATCTTAGTCAAAAATACATTATAAATAAGTTTTCAAAGAATAGTCTCAAAGAAAGCCAACTTTTTCAACATTTGAACTAGATTCAATTATAAGTATATTTCAAACGGGAGCAGACAAGCCTCCACTAACATCACCAGCAGTTCACAAGTAAAACGCATTGGGCAGCCATCGCTCTCTTCAACCATTTTAAAGCGAAGTGACCGTTCACGCGAGGCTGCCGCAAGCAGAGACGTAAAAGCGAGCATGACATACTTAAGTTTACTAAGATTATTGTCTTTTACTTTACATACCGCACTTATGGCCGTGTGGTAGCGGCCTAAGAGAATCTACCACCCCATCTCATCCCGTGGGTGTCGTAAAAGTCGACAGAGGGAAAATGAAAACCAGGAGATGGGCAGCAGCATCTTGCTGGAATATCTGAATAAATAAACTGCGGTTGCCAACCCGTCTGCCAAGCGTGGCAACTATGGCAAAATGCCCCCAAAACGAGAGCTACAAACTTTTGTGGCAATCTATGGGGGAGGTCTATGTTCAGCAGTGGACTATTGATAGGCTGAAACGACCGCACTTATAATGTTCCGAGAGGTTACATACAATTTTTCGTTTGTAAAAATAAAAAATAAAGTTACGTATTTGCGTACAAAATAAAAGTCACATCGCGTGGTACGTTACTTGATGTCTCTCTGGATGGATACTTTTCATGCGTCTTTCTCATTGAAATAATCGATTAAAATCGTTTGGGCGCACAGACATTTTGCAAATAGTTAACCATTGCGTTTCCACGAGTAACTAGGGAAGATGTTGTCCACCCAATTAGAGCTCAGCATGCTTGGGTAAGGCTAGCTTTATTCTAGGATTGCCCGGTCCCAAAGCAGATCAGCACGCTAACCACACATTTAAAACAGTAACGTCCTATAAATGTCCCACTGCTGAGCACTGGCCTCTTGCTGCTTTTGGAATTTACCGGGAATAGTCCGTCCACGTTGCTCCATTGCGGGTTGGCTGATTTCACATGTCCTTGAAATATTTCTATTCCTTTTTCGGACATGCAAGTTCCGGACAAGCAGGTTTCCTCACGATGTTTTCCTTCACCGCTGAGCACGTAGTAAATCAGCACTTAAAATTTTAAAACAATTTTAGAGGTGCACCGAGCATCGAACCCAGCTTACTCGTGTACTATGAAGTTAAGGGCGAGCCCGGTGCTCTTGAGTGCCCCTGAGTCACACATTATAAAGCATCAATTTTCGGGAGTACCATGTGACGTCGTATAGATTTGTGCAGGAACTTAAGATTTTTAGATTAGTAACTTTTTACGTTTTAAAATATACGAGAGATGGTTTAAGAACTCTTGTTTCATAATCGTTAATTAAAAACTAAATCTAAAAAGAATATTAGATTGCAGATCATGATTATCTTAGAAACATCAGAGAAAGTGCTCGTTTGTGATAGTTATGTAGTCTAAGAATCAGATTTTATTATACCAAAAATATTTAACAGTAGAACATTTTTTAACTAAAAACGTTTTCGCCACACATGCTCAATGATACGATGCAACAAGTTGATGTAATGTATATACTTCACTAGAAATATGTAAATAAACGATTTATAATTCTGCCGTGAAGCAGTAGTCTGCAAACACTACTGTGTTTCGGTCTGAAGTGCACTGAGGGCAAGTGTAATCTCTGGGCGCTAGTATAATTAATGGGCATATGAGACTTTCGAACTGACGTCTCAGAGAGACGGGCGCGGTGTGGTGCCTCACAATTATTCTGGGTGACACAGGTTAGTATTGTGGTAGGATTCGTCAGTAGTAATCCATCTAGGTAGGTACCATATGGGTAGACGTTGCACTTTACATCAGGTGAAAGTTGTGCCAGTTTCGGCTCTTTATAAAAAAAAATTGTTTGCTATGGGCGGACGTCGCACTTACCATCAGGTGAACGTTTTGCTCGTCTCGTTCCTTTCTTCCCCTCTGGATGGAGCGACGACCTGTACGGTTTTGCGGGTAGTGGATGGATACAGGTGGGTCACGACCTTGTTTTGTGGCCATCTATCAGAGAGGCCTATGTTCAACAGTGGACTATAATAAGCTGAAATGATGATGATGAAGTGTTTAGTACCGATCCCAAATTCAATTCAGAGTGTGATATAACATATATTTAATGTAAAAACACGCGCATTTCAACTTTCATCTTTGTAAATAAATGAACGATGGTCGATCGCGATAGAGGATAAAGAACAACGTGCTTCTGTAAAATTTCTTTAATCTTATCTATCGTAACTTTGTAAGGGTTATTGAGTTTTTGCCAGTGTCAAAGTTTATATAACTGACTCGTTAAAATGAAAGTATCAGGTTAAAAGGATCAAAACGGATAATTAGAAAGGATTTGAATTATAAGTTATATAATTACGTATATATAAATGTAAAATGAGGACTTTCGCGCATGAAAGATTTCGTCCTGAACATACTCTTATTATGTATATGTGTATTATGTTCTCTATTAGAAACAATTTTAATAATACAAAAGGTCACAGGATAGACGAGTAGGTAAATAAAACTTAAGATATAATAAGTCCTCTTGGTCTGCGGTTATCGAGTAGACAGTCAAAGAGATCCAACATATGAAATAGGCGTTTTGTATGGGATGGAAAATATGTTTAATTAATCAAAATATGTACCATTGTTATCTATGCACTTTTGCCATATCATAGGTAGCTCATTGATCCCTTTACGAAAAAACCATGGGGGTGAGAATCAATAAACTCTCTGAAGGTGATTTGGACTGCCACATCGGAAGTGATTTTTTTCCTTGTAAGAAGATATCCAAATTGAAATGGAAATCTGTTAGAGCAAGGTCCAAGGAGTACGGTGGATGTCGCAGATATTCAGCTCCTCCAGTTATACTGCACGACAGACGGCCGCTACCGTCTGTTGTGCAGTGTGTGGTCTAGCATTGTCCTGAAGCAGCAGTGGGCTTGAGCGATTGACCAGCCTCGGTTGTTTAGCAACTAGTTCTTCCATCATGGTTTGCAGTTGCTGACAATAGATATCTGCCGTAATCGTTTGAACAGATTTTAGAAAGCTGTAGTGAACGATACCGACACTAGTCCACCAAACACTCACAAGTAACTTTTTCTTAGTTAATATTCGTTTGAGGCAGGATTTGGTTGGTTTTCCAGGGTTCTGTCATTGCGACGAGCTCTTCCGATTATCGTACAGGATTCACTTTTCATCACAGGTCATTACAACACACTTTCATCGCACGATTATAATCCCTTCTGAAGGTCGTAATTTCCAGAACGAAAATGTTGGAACCAAAAACGTACCGTGTTTTCTTTTGCGACACCAGCGCCGTACACATCGTTTATCCTTCGAGCTGTTTCTGCAGCACTAGGGCCACAGTAGAACTCGTACTCGTTAATTAAAGCGATATTTCAAGTTTTCCATTGTGCGAGATGAGCGACGCTAAAGAAAAACTAACGGGGAAAAAACAAATGAATGACTATTTTCGAAACTCAAATATACCAGCTAAGTGGATTTATAAATTTGAATTTGGAATTCTTACCCAAAGAGGATATATTTTAGATCAAAGTGGCCAGTACGACAAAACGCCAATTTCATATGTAAGGACCTAATAATAAGATGTCATTTCCCCATTGACATATTTTATTTAAGGATGTCGAGACGAGCATCTTATTCACCTGTTGGTATGTGCCACGCCGGTCCATTACAGCGCGGAGTCACCCACTTTCCACCGCACTGCATTCGTCACCATTACACATCGGTTTCTAATTCTCATATGCTCTGTAGTTACTAGATACATTACCTTAAGTGCATTTCATACTGAAACACAGTGGTGTTTGGTCAAATTAACTGGTTCTGGGATTCTAATGCAGGAATCCGTCTAGGTAGGTACCACGCCAAGCTTGTTTTTTTGCCGTGAAGTAGTAATGTGCAAACATTACTGCGTTTCGGTCTGAGAGGCACTTAAAGCTAGTGTAATCATGAGATGTATGAGACCTAAGAACTGGTGATTCGTGCGACGGGCGACCAGTAGTGCCGTTGTAATGTTCTGAATGACACAGAGTTTGTTATGGGCAGACGTTGAACTTACCATCAGGTGAACGTTTTGCTCGTCTCGTCATCATCTATACAAATAAATTGAATTGAAGGGTCTGTTTGTCAAAACAAAATAACAGCTTTTTACTCAATGCTTATGAAAGTATAAAAACAATTTTAAAAATTTCTGTCTGTCTGTCAGTCTGTTTGTTTCGGCTTTACCAATTTTGACGAGACTTTTACTGACAGGTAGCTGATATTATAACGGGTACTTTAATTGTAGAAAAATAATAAGGGTTCTGCGAAAAAAAAAAACAAATACCGATTCAAATTGGGAAGTACATATGCATATCATTGATCGGGGTCGGCATTTCTACGCGGGTGAAATCGCGGGGCATAGCTAGATTATAAAATATACAGCATTGCGTCACGGTCTCTCCATATATATATATATATATATATATATATATATATATATATATATATATATATATATAGACCTTGTATATATATATATAGGAATGCAGACACAGTTACTCTTAACTGAGTCTGCATTCCTATGGAGGAAACATTCTACCAATACACGTGACTTAACACATGTCTCTTAATCGCATTCGAGTGATCAATATTGTTTCACTGTCAATAGTCGGATATTTGCGACTACACTAGTAGTTCCGCTTGATGTTAATTCACAGAGAGTTCTAGGTCATGGAAACCACAAACAATGTTAGCATTGGAATTAACAAGATTTAGAGCTTTGTGTACTAGCACCCACGACCACGTTTATAACGAAGATTTATTTTACGTACTGCATATCATTTACTACGATACTCGTATGTTAGTAACTTAAAATTAAAACTATAAAATAATAACACGTTAGAATTATTAAAACAATATTAATGCAGTGTAATGTGATGTCGTGTTTGTCAATTCTTATATATATATATATATATATATATATATATATGAATTGACGTAATAATACCACGTCTAACATTACATGTCGAAAAATGTATATAAATTTTAACATACTCGTATTAACAAAACAAGACGTTTGCAAGTCTCTAGTTTTAAAAGAGAAGGGAACAAACCCCAGCGTATTCTATGTAGGTTAAAGGGTTACACATTTTTGGCTTTTCATATAAAAACATGTTATGTACTCTCAATGGCTGGATGCGATGTGCTTCTTATGTCACCGTTTTACATAATATAAAATGAAAACTGTGAAACAAAATGTATTTAATAGTCAATTCCAGTTAACCATGTTTGTATTGTACATGTAATTCGGAAGTAACTATATCATAGTTTCATTACAAATGAAATTTAAGGCTAATTAAAATTTGGCCCTTGTTTGCTAATTCATTGGTTGTCACAAATAAAATGACATATGTGTAAATTAAATTGATATATGTATTACACAACAAACTATTCAGACCAACAGCAGAAAGTCTATCCTCCTTACAATGAACGGCTTACAGTTTTTGTAACAGATGATGTTGGTACTGGTATCCTGACCGATATAGACTACAGCAGTTGATAACCGGACATCCTCCGGTTAATAACCTATTGTTTGCGCGCGATGTGTATAACATGATGTGTTCTCTAAGTATTAGCCTAAGCTCAAAAGCACTCTCGTTTTTACGTTCCCGTATCCAAAGTAAAGTAGCGTAAACGTTACATAAAAGAAAAACGAAAGTACGGGACTAGCACAGACTGTCCTGACCGGCAAGTCGGGACTTACTGTTCTTCAAAGGATTACATTTATTTAAAAAAAAATGTTATAGAAATGATTCGATATGTGGACAAATTAGTAATAATTTTTTTTTCTACAAACTGTACAATAAAAAATAAAAAAAATGTCCTTATCATGGAAATTAAAATTTGTTAATACAAGCTAAAGGAATAACTAATAAAAAATGTACTCATGAAAATATTTATTTATTAATACTAACTATCGATTTTTTTAAATCGAAATTGATTGCTAATCCAATACTCTATACGCGGTCGTCAATATAATATACCGCGTGGCCTAATGGTCAGAGTACCTGACTTCTACGCCACGGGTCCTGGGTTCGAATCCCAGCCGGAGCCAACATTTGTGCTAAAACACAAATAGATGGTTTTCGGGTCTGGTTGTGTTGTGTTTGTCCCCGTGTTTGTGACACTGCATCCTAGCCCACCTCCGATCTTATCGCATCAGCTTTACATCGGGCGCGGGTAGGTTGGGACGAGTGAGTGCCTCTGTGTTTGCGCGTACACTTGTGGCACTATAATACCTCCTGCGCAGTTGATGGCTCTCGACATTCGGATTCGGAAGTTGTCGCCGTGGTCGAAATCGGCTAGGAGAACATCATACGGTGGGTTGGATTTTTTATTGATTAATTTCATAATTTTTTATTGATTCTTCGGATATTATTGCGTTTAATTTACCTTATATTCTCGACGATACGAAAGCTTAGCTACCCCCATGGTCACGGGGGGCAGTGGTGTTCGAAATCTCTGCCCAAAAAAATCTCGAAATTTAGTGGATAAATAGTAAGTTAAATGCGATAAATTCTTTAAAATATAGTTTTCTTTTCAGAGAATAGTATTCGCGTGAATGTATGAAAATAATTATTTGATATATTCCCGCGAATACTATTTTTTTATAAATAAAAAACAAGACTTATCTGAGTGACGAATGGTCATTCACCTACATTTTTTTTATGTTCAAGATTATGTATGACGGCGGCTATTGTTGTGAGCGTTACAGAAGAAACCATAGAGTGGGGCATAGATTATGTAAAAAAAAAATGCTTTTTTAATTTCATTACCATGGTATATGGCGTTATATAATCTGTGGTCGTTGGCCACGCGTGACCTCTTGATGCTCAAAATTAAATTAATTTGTTGCTTATTGTCTTATACTAACATCCGGGCAATTATTACAACCGAAGTATACCGGAGCTGCGTTATGTAATACGATAATATTCATGTGTTTCGAGTCACGCGGTATAAACAAAATTATGAAATCACAAAGATTACCGCATATGAAAACGAGTGGTACGTTTGGTAATGTCAGTTTAAAACAAAAATTCTCGTCACTAAAGATATCATTTGATGTTACGAAACAAGTACTGATAATTTTATACCCCCCAACACATTTAAGACTGTGTATATCGTTTCTGATGTGGATTTTATATATATAGAATAAAGAGACGAGACGAGTATAAGCATCACCTGACGGTAAATGCAACGTCTGCCCATAACAAATGATGTTTCTGTGAGGCATCACATTGCGCCTGTGCTCCTCAGTAGTCATTCATATGCCCAGTAATTACATTAGCTCTCGCTGCACTTCAGACCGAGACACAGTAATGTCTAGACGGATGTCATAGAACCTACCATTGAATCCTACCATATATAAAAAGTGTGTTAGTTCTAATATGAGTGTTTCTAGCGTATTTAGCTTTACAGATACAAGTGTTACATGCACGAACACTCAGACCAGGAACAACTGTCTGGGCCATACAGATTATACATACCCCGTGATGGAAGTAAATCATGGCGCGAACCGGGCCACCTAAACATAAATAAATATTATTCACTCCATAAATGAGATTACTTTGAAAAATCTAAGTTGTAGACCGCATTGGATAAAGTTATGAAACTAGCAAAATGCTGTGTCATCCAGAACATTTCTGTGTGACAACACACTGCGCCCTTCACTCTGACACGTAAGCTCTTAAGTCTCATATGCCCCAGTGTAATCAACACTAGCTCACAGTGCCCTTAAAACCGAAACACAGCAATGTTGGCACGCCACTGCTTCACAGCGGAATAACTATCCCTTGGGGTTGTACCTACCTAGACGGATTCCTGCATATGAATCCTACCACCAGTGAACCTGACTTCTATGTCGCAGTACCTGGGTTCGACTCCGAGTGGGAGTCAACATTTGTTTTAAAACTCACTCACGATACAGTAGAAATCATAATAGAATAATATGGAATGTGTTTAAAATTACTATATTATACTATACTTATTATACTTGCATATATATATATATATATATAATATATATATATATATATATATATATATATATATATATATATAGTTGTTTTGTTACTTTTATTAATCAGTGTTTTGGATCTATGTCTTGTAACACTGGGGAGTCTGAGTAAACTTTATATAAATATATATCCATACTTATATTTAAATGTAAGTTACGTTAAGAAACCTACATCCACGCGGACGAAGTCGCGGGCATTAGCTAGTATTTATATATAAACGATTTATCACCGACTCATCACGATATCTCCGAAACTGCTAGAATAGGTGTAGTAATTCGGAGATATGTGATTTTAAATATGGCATACATATTTATTTTCCGATTTATACACCCACTAAGGATAGATTTTACGAACATTTACTCCTAAATGTTTGGGCTAGTGATGTTATTCTTTAACTTTATTGTAACAATAACTTCCTTGCGAAGCCGCGGCTTATAATGTTGCCTACACTGTAGCAGAAAAACGTTGAAAAAAATAAAGAAAGTAACATCCTATAAATGTACCAATGTTGAGCACAGACCGCCTCTTATTTTTTTGAGAGTGTTTTGGAGCTGAGAATTCTCTAGCGGGAATAGAATAGTGGGAGTGGGTATTGGAGTAGAATAGGACTTCGCACGTCTTAGATACGAGTATATTTTCATTTTGACGTGCATGTTTCCTTACGATGTTTTTCTTCACGTGTTCAGCGAAACGTAGTAAAGCACTAAAATAGCACAATAATTTTAGAGGTGCCGGAACCTTGGATCCGACTCAGTTCCCTAAGCTATTACGGCATCGATAAACATGAACACTGTCGGCGTCATTGGGGTTTCAAGCTGAAGTTGTCATCCATGCAAAATTCATTACAGTGCAGCAAGACAAACAATCACAGAAATCTTCACCCGTGATTGACTGAGATATGGGACAATCCCAATGTTATACAGAACCGTCCACCAATAATTCGCATTAGTATTGGTTCGGCGGAGATTCGAATCTTGGACCAACGATTCAACAGGCAGGTACGCTGATCAATGAGACCCTCCATCGTCTGTTAACGGTTCATTTCGAAATTATGAAAAACGTAAGAACACATAGTTTCTCCTCGTAATCTTTCGTACGGATATTTTCATTTAATATTCTCAAACAAAGGTGCAAATGAATGCAAACAACTAAATATAGTTGTGTAAGTGAAATTTACAGGCTTCTCGCTAGCGCATTGGATACTACAGTATGTATCCGTGTAACATGGAAATTATCACCTATTTTATCACAAAAGAAAATAAACCCGAATAATTCTACATTTATTACGTAACGAATTTTTTTTTTTTACTTTTTACGTAACATAATAATTTCTCACTAAAACCTCATGAGAAACGTCCTTTGTACTAATGGCGTGTGGTGGAGGCGTAAGAATATCCGAGACGGGGTGTCTCTTATAACACATTGAAATATAAAATAATATTTCAGGTGTAAAATATATATTTATAAATAAGTGTCTAAGTGACGTAAGTCCACTAACGATGCCCGGAAAATGTGGCCATAAGTGGTGGTATAATGAGGGCTTTCATCCCGGGAAACTCGGTCTCCAAAATTTCAAGTAGCGACGATTTTTCGGTATTTGCGAGACTTGGAACTGATGTTTTAAGCCTCGGGAATATTGAGATTTTTGAGACTTAATTAAACAGTATTAAAAAATCTATTGAACCACAGTAATATTTTATGGTTACATGGACATGGCAATACTGTAGAGTGGTGCTCAGGGTAATCTGTAAAGATAAAATAACAACAGTGTGAATCTCATGTATTTTGATAATTACACATTAAGTGCAGGTTCCCACTAAATATGAAAAAAAAATTTGATTTTATAATTGGAGTTAATAAATAATTTTATCTATGAGGGAGGCCTATCTTACACCAGTGGACTAAGATCGGCTAAAACGATGATGATGATGATGAAATAACTTTATTAAAATATCATATTTTAACTGCCTAGCCTATAAGTGTGAAAACCTGCCTTTGAAATAGTTTCGAAAGTATCGTTTTCCTGTGATTTTAGAGACTGCACCTAGTCTTGATTTTTTTAATTGGACTCGGAAATGAAACGAGACTGAAAGCCCTAGTTATAGCCCTCACCAGGCCGAAAATACACTGTCTGGTGAAGCATCGTCTAATGTGCATATCTGGCATGGCAAATCCAACGTGAGGGAGAGGCCTGTCAAGTGGTCTGTCTTAACAAGTAGATCTTAATTTATTTTAATTATCAACCGGTTCCGCCTTCTTCACACATCTCCTTTACACATTATCAAAGTAACTTTACACTGGTGGTAGGAATCCAATGCATGCAAACAGTAGTGCGCAAGCATTACCGCGTTACGATCAGAAGGGCACTGAGAGCTAGTGTAATTACTAGGACTGACCGAATGGAATTCGAGCAGGTGGTAGGATTCCTGTGCAGGAATCCATCTAGGTAAATACCATTGCAGGAGCTGTGCAAACAATACCGTGTTTCGGTCTAAAACACACTGAGAGCTAGTGTAATTACTGCGACTTAAGCACAAATTTATCAAAGGGTTGGGCTCACTGTGACGACTCAAAAAATTTGGACGTTTTTTCAGGATGTTTCATTATTTAATACGTTCTTCCGATTCTTTTAGAACAATGAAGGAATGATTTTAGAAGAACGAAGTAACTTTATTTTTATTTCTCGTTATTGTTCTTTTAACACCGGTGGTAAACTGTGCCAGGTTATAAGCCCGCGAAAAGCAATGGGCGATCGTCAATATCACTTCATATATTTTCAGACTTTTCTGTTGTCATTAACGACTGTTGACTGCAACTTGTCTTAACCCTGGGATAACAACAACATTGTTTGTATAACAATTATATTTAATGGGTTATGTATTAAATTTTAAAAATATCCTTAAATAGTAAATCAAGGTGACTATATATATAACGATAATGATATTAAACATAATGTTTTTAATACTATCTCATATACTGTTGTCAAGTACTTTCCATTAAAAGTTTTCAAAGAAGAAACACTGTCGAGTGAAAATTTTCTATTACAAATAGCGTAAAAGGTTTCGAAAGTACATCCCGTCTCCAATAAAATGTAATTTTCTGCGTCGGCTCTATTCCTTGTTAAAACGGACAATAGAGTCTTGTAAAAGCGAAATTTTCAGTAAAACATCATTGAGTCGGGTGCTTAAAGTTGGCCACTGAAAATGTCACTTCTTTAATAACAGTCCTTTGAAAAGAATGGGTAAGTTAATAACTTACACAAATAAAGATTTTTTGTAATAAAAGAGGTAAAAGACATCGCCAGTTCCACGTAAAATAAAGATCAAAAACATAAAATGACAAAGAGAACGTGCCTTTTTTATTAGTGACGTAATAAAGTTCGTTTTATTATTTTTTTCTTGTTAAAATTATAAAAAAAATTGAAGTAATTTTGCGAAATAAAAAAGAATACCCTAAAAAGCTTCTGTTACGTATGCATTTACTACAACAAGTGAAATTAATTCTTATGTAGCTATTAGCTATTTCGCAGTCATTGGCTATTGGGTGTTTGGTTTAGTTTATCTGTTCTGCCCCTGAATTAACAATACGTGTCCGCGTAATAGTAGGCCCGAAACTCACAAATTGTACTTAAGGAGCTATGTTACATAGCAATAATTGAATTGCTTATAACTTTTTGATAAATATTATATATTTAAAATATTCTTCGTATTAATTCGTATTAATCGTAACACTATCTCAGTAGACCCTGACAACGTCACAAACCGGAAACCGTATACAGTCATAAATAAATATATAGTTAGAACTGCATTTGCGGCAAAACAATTTTCTACACGATCAATTAAATTATACAACAGAATAAATAGAACTCGTGAATATAAAAAAATCTTGTCAACGTGGTTAAATTTTTTAACGTATGAATAAATCGAAAACATATTAAGATGATTGATCTACCAATCTAAATATAACAAAGTTCTCGAAAAACTTAAGTATAACAAACAATATAACTTAATATAGTAATATAACTTTGAAACATAGACATACCACATACGCTTATAACTCACATACTCACATACACACGCGCGCGCTCATTCACACTATCACCAACATCCACACACACTTAAATATAAAAACTAATTATTAGCATGACTACGTATGTCACCTATATTATCGATTAAAGACAAGTATATATTATGATAAATCGGAAGAGCGGGCCTGCCCCAGCTTTTTTCAGGTTTTTTTTTAGCTCAAAACCCGAAAGGGAGTCCCAACCCTTGTAATTTATCTACTTGTTATGTAATAAAAAAAAATGAATTTGAATTTGATAAGATTACGTTGTACAGTTATTTGAAATCACTTGTTTTAAAAACTAAGACAGAAATGGTTTCACCGCTGAAAAAATGTTTCGTTCTTTCGATTATACCGAAGCTCGGAATAGAATAGAATAGAATACTTTTTATTCAGTATGGATCATTTATATAATACTCCTTGAACGTAATTTTTCAAAGCTACACTGGTTCGCAAAGACATGCTCTGTCCCGGGAAGAACCGGTAAGAAACCCAGCGGGATTTTTTTTTCAGTCATTTGAAATATGTCACTCACTATTATACGTAGGTTTTCTCATATACATGTTATTCGGTGATTTAGTCTCTGTGTTAGCCGTCTCCATTCAATTCTTACTAGTTTTATCGCCAGTACATTGCGTTTTCTGGCGTTCGAAATTTGTAACATTTTAAATAGAAACAAAATTAATAAAAGTCAATGATAATTCACATTATTGTCTTACATAATTATAAATATTCCTCGCCAGTAACTATACATACAGTCACGCATTTTCCCCATATAAGGGGTAGGCAGAGGACAAACAAGACATGATGAGTGGCGAACCATATCGCCGCCAATTTGGTACTAGTCGAAAAATTCCTACTCCCCTACACACCAGTAATCAACACTAGATAATCTATGAACAATCATTTGCATTCACATAATGGATAATGACGGTCAGTGGGGAGTGCGAAGTGGTAATTGAATATTTTATATATTTCGGTCGAAATTTGCAATTTGTTTCAACGTGAATAATCAGTGAGAATGAATGGCTAATTTTTTAAACCATTATCGAAAAAGCCGTCCCACAGGGTATAGCACAGCGACCTTTATTATTCCCTAGACCTAACGCAGATAAGAGAAAATAATGATTTTATCTAGTTTTGTTCTCTCGTATCATTACATTAACGTGTTTTAAAAAGCCATGAGACGCCCGGAGACGTCAGTTCTTAAGCCCAGTGATCGCACTAGGTCTCTGTGCCCTTTAGACCGAAACACCGTAATGTTTGCACACTACTGCTTCAAGGTATAATAACTGGCCTTGCGGTGATACCTACCCAGGTGGATTCCTGCATAGGAATCATACTTGTATATAAATATACCAAGAGAATGGGACACTTAAGCTGTAATTTGCCTTGGATGCGACAAACGCGGTGTAGAGAGAGAAAGAAGGCGACCGCAATGACTTTACATGAAGTCATGATAAACCAAGATGATTATGATTTAGGCCGAATTTTAATTCTGTTATATATTATTTTTAAAATACGTGCTTCACCTTTTGCACTTTACATCGTTTATCTTCCGTAAACAAAGTAACTTTTGCATTAATAAAGACCCTGCGAAGCTTAAGTGGAAAGAGTGTAAGAGTGATTAAATTATTTTCATATTGTTTCTGAAGTAGTACATATATATACTAAAGTATACAACGTTATTCTTAAAGTATTAATTTATGTAACTATTTGCTTAATTACATATATTTTTAACATATACTATACAATGTGACGGACTCATGGCCAAGTGATTAGAGTACCTGTGTTGTACGCCGTCGATCCTGGATTCGAATCCCAGTCGCAGTCAACGTTTATGCTAAAACACAAATCGTTGGTTGTGATTGTCCCCGTCTTTCTGAACTGTATCTTAGTCTACTTCTATATTATTGCACTAGCATTATATCGATCGTGAGTAGGTTGGGACGTGTGAGTGCTTGTGTGTTTGCGAGACACCTGTGGCACTATAATATTTCATGTGCAGTTGATAGCTCCCGACATTATTCAGAAGTTGTACTATATCATGCCCCATACACCCCTGGTATGATCTAAGATATTATGTCACATTCATTTGCATATAGTTCAGCATTCATACTACTGATACGCGTATTGCGATACTTTCGGCAAATTTTTAGTATACATACATACATACATATGGTCACGCCTCTTTCCCATAGGGGTAGGCAGAGACCACATCTTTCCACTTGCTACGATCCTGACACACATCTTTAGCTTCCTCTACTTTCATTAGTGCTTTCATACTTCAATACATTTTTAGTATGTGGAATTATATAACCAGAAACGGCACGTTAGCATTCAAGTTGCGTATACTCAACTGTCAACACAAGTTAGTACTAGGAAGTGTTTGCTGAATAGGAACTGAACAGGTTTTAGTCCAAGCCGATTGGCTACTAACAGGGTTGTCAGGTGTAACGTTTCCGATGCCTTTTCTGTCAATCAAAGTCCATTGCATTTTGACAACCATTGATTGACTGTACTTATAGGCCAGTATAATAGATAAGTGGACCAACGTCACAGACTATATATGCACCATGAATATTCGATTAAATTGCGTATAATTCTGATTTAAAAAAAAGGATTCTTTCGTTGTATTATTGTATTCGTGTTATTATATAATATTATATATCAGTCGATAGATTCACGGCTCTTTTTCATTGGGGTAGCCAGAGAACACATCTTTCCCATTTACAATCGCCACATTAATCAGTTTCGCCAATATTCTCTCATCTATTCACTCTATGTGTCCAAACCATCTAAGCGTTCTTTTCTCTATATTTGTCACTATATCTCCTACCACACCGCAAAGTTCCCTTTTGACGCTGTTCCTTACTTTGACTATCAAAGTCACTCCAGCTATTCTTCTCAAACTTTTCATTTCCACATCATTAATCTTTTCATGCTTCTTCTGCCAGACCCAACATTCACTACCGTAAATTCTAATGCAAATTTTTATCAACCCGATCCAACAGACATCGGGTCATCGTTCTTGTGTTCAAAATACTTTTAACATGTAACCCGATTCAAAAATACCAAACCTTATTCGTTACTCGGAACCGGTTTTACTTTGTATTGTAGCAGGTAGCTATGTAACAGACACGTAATGTTACTATGTGCGGACAAGACAAGGCGAATTGCTTAGCTCAGCTATAGCCTCCATCTTAGCCAGTAGTCCAGGATATTTGTATAATATAGGTACTAGAAACATTTTAGAGAGTTAGGGTATTTATAATAACCAATCAAATTGTTTGTGTAATTATATCCTATTTTACAGGTTTACTAGTAAAGCGTGAAAGTATAATAAGGAATGCAGTTTACTAAATTTGAGCTACGTGTTTATAAAATAGATTACAAGAACTATTGGGTGTGTTATTTTTATAAAGATTGTTATTATTCCTGGAAAGTGCTGACTGATGGTATACGTATATTTTACGGAAGCAGTGACTCCTCCACAAACGGGTCCAATGGCTTTCCCCGTGATTACATCCAACCGCCCACCTGCTAAGAGTACTTGTTGTGAGCGATTGTAAAATTAGCTCGGTGCTACTTAGACGATACTTTCGTATTAGCTCTCTTAAGACTTTAAAATGCTTTTGTATCACTGATCACGTAATATTTAACATTTATAATTAAAATACCTATACAGATTTAGCAGATATTTATACAATTTAAACATTGAGCCGTGTACCATAACTTAACGTTAATTATGATATTTAAGTTTTCTAAGAGAAGTAAATATTTCGTAGTTAAACGCTTTAATCTAATTATATCCAAATACTGAGCTTTGCTCGTCGAGAAAGGGTTAGAGTAATGTTGTGCTATTTTGTACGGACCGTCAGTGGTTCGTACAACATTAACCATCTACCAGATGTTGTACAATATCAACCGTCCACGAGCGGAAGCTCATATGACCTGACCTAATGTGCAAAACAGTCTTCACTTTGGACGGAATGAGAGTAAAATTTAAGGTCAAAATTTGAATGCAGCGTTTTCGTACAACATTTGCGTTATTCTTAATTAATGTTTATCGAATAATTAGTAATTGTTTATTTCATCATCATCATCATCATTACAGCCTCTCACTAGTCCAATACTAAACATAGGCCCCGCCCATTGTTTGCCACAAAAGTTTGTAGCTCTCAATTTTTAGGGGGATTTTGCCATAGTTGCCACCCTTGGCAGGCGAGTTGGCAACCGTAATTTATTTCTTTTTACCTCTGTCAACTTTTACGACACCCACGTGAGGAGATGGGGTGGTAGATTCTTAAGCCGCCAACACACGGCACGGCATTGTTTATATACTGAGCATTCATTTTACAATGAGCAATATGTTTGTCAATTCATGTTTTAATTTTTCCGGCAGAGTATAATACTCGTAGCACCTTCCTTTCTTACTTACCGAGGTGTCGTAAGAGGCGGTATTGTACGGACAGCCTTTTTCGTGCAGAATAATACTATCGTATGCAATGCTGTCACTATACTGCTCGTGGGAACTCAATGAGGAGGAAGAATTTTTTGGTTCGCCACTCGTCACGTCTCGTTTGCGACGATACCGAAAAGTGGGCCACGGGTGTGTTCTCTGCCTACCCCTTATATGGGAAGATGGCGTGACTGTGACACCCATCGGCATCTACCATTCGCGATATTACATATTTATATAATATTTATAGGACACAAAAACCAATTTATTAGTTAGTTTTTCAAGTTTACTCACCAGAAAGAAGTTTAATAAATTAGTTTTTATTACAACGTGTTACATTCATTATACGATTACTTACGTTATTATAAATTGCTTGAGTTCTATGTTGAAGTAATGTGTAACTTTGCCAGCTATTAGTGAAGCAACGTACTAGGAATTTCCCCCGACAAATCTCCGAGTAGTGACACGATAAAATAGCATTATGTAACACCGGATTATGGCAAAACTGGTGCTTTTAAACGTGCCCATTGTTTACATTAAGGCGAAGTATCGAAAGCGGCTATCGAGCTCTAAGCTGTTTGGAATGCATTTCCTTTCACGTCTTCAATTACGGCATCGTGATGAACGTTTCTGACTTTGAATGTATTACGATTTAAAATCTATTGTCTCATACATAAATACACACATAACGGTATAGCCTCGAGTAGACAAATGTTTAGATGGATACTCTACACATACATACATACATAAGATCACGACTGTATCCCATAAGGGGTAGTCAGAGACTGGGCACTCACTGCAAAAACAGATGACTGGCACAATCCACGTTTCACCAAAACAGTATAATGCACTTGGTGTGATAGATGGTGAGCCTATCGCCACTATGCGCTGTTGGGTGCACAGTGCAGTTTAATTCCTTACTCGCCTTTTACGAGATCCATTGGATGAGATGGAGTGGTGGTATTCTTTTAACGAGCCGCCACCACACGGCTATATTCTACACAACACGACTCTTACTCCCATCGGGAGTTAGCCGCACGTCACGTCACGTTTCCTGCGGAGGCGGAAAGTGGGTTGCCGGTTTAAAGCCTAAAGCCCAGCCCAAAGAAGCACGGATATGCCGTAATCATCACTCTTGGCACTCTTAACAGGCGGATTTGTAAGCGAACCAGACATATCTCACCTTAGACTATGCTATCTGTCGCCTGCGTTTATTTTCTACATTTACTAGCGATAGGACATTTACTTCTACAACCACCGCAGTGCCAGTTATTCTGCCGAGAGACAGGAATGTGCAATCATTACTGTGTTTCGATCTAACGGATCTCTATATAACCCATAGGTCTTATATTTCTGGCAATGACTATAACAAATGTTTTATTTTCTTTGCGGCCTTTCTTTGAAGCCATGTGGTGGCGGCTCGTAAAAAGAATACTACCACTCCATCTCATCCAATGGATCTCGTAAAAGGCGAGTAAGGAATTAAACTGCACTGTGCATCTAACAACGCATGGTGGCGATGGGCTCACCACCTTTCACACCAAGTGCATTATATTGTTTTGGTGAAACGTGTATTGTGGCAGTCATCTGTGCAGTGAGTGCCCAGTCTCTGACTACCCCTTACGGGATACAGTCGTGATCTTATGTATGTATGCATGTATGCGGCCTACTGGGATAAAAAATATGCTACGGAACCTACTGTGAGCGAGTCGAACTCGTACTTTACTACTTGACTCATTTTTCTATTTAATTATATGCCAGTATCATAGTAGTCTCTCATGTTTTGATTACATGCCAGAGATAGTCGAGGTTATATTACACATGTTACGTTATCATTTGAATAACAAGAAGGAGAAACTACGAGAAATTTAGACGTATTTTTTTTAATCGATGTTATGGACTGGACGTGCAAGTCGAACTACTACCACCACGAGTATCACGAGTGCCACGCATACCTATAATCCTCGTAGTTCCGGGTACAACCAGAACTTAGCACTGGGAGGCAATGTGTAGCACCACACTACGCTCATCACCGTCTCATATGCCCTGTTATTATACTGGCTTCAGTGCGCTTCAAAATTGACTTAACTGCAGAATAACCGGCTTTGCGGTGGTACCTAGGTGGATTTGGGGTTGCCAGGCATCCGAATAAAGGCAGATATACACTCAGCGTCACAAAAAACACACCTCTCTGAGTTTGCTCGAAAAATGGCTGTAATGGATAGAAACGAATTATATTTATATAAATATTGGTATGTTTGAAAATAGCTTTACATTATTAATAAAAAAATCATGAAATCATTAAAACATTTATCATTATAGAGCGTCAAAAATAAACACTGTCAAATGCTCGTTAGTAAGGACGCTAGTTACACCACTTAGAAAGGGTATAAAAGGGTCGATCTGGATGAAATATGAGCCAGTCGTAATTTAGACTTTGCAGTGAACACACGTTAACAAGTAACCCAAGTAAGAACAAGTAAAGATGGACACCAGCTCTGAAGAAGCCGCTCAAGTGATTGCCCTATTGCAGTCGGGGATGCGGCAGTGTGACGTTGCTCGACAGTTGAACCTGTCCCGTTTTTCAGTTCGACGGGTGTTCCAACGTTTTCAGCAGACTGGTGGTTATGTTAGAAAACCGGGATCTGGAAGAAAACGGTGCACATCAGAAAGAGATGACCGTTTCATCGTTACTCCATCTTTACGAAACCGTTTTACAAATGCTGTTGAGTTGCAACAACAGCTTCGATCAACTCGGAGAACATCTGTGAGTGTTTCTACGATAAGAAGAAGGTTACACGAAAAGAGTTTAACAGCCCATAGACCTGCTAAAGGTCCAACACTTACTGCACAGCATCGCAGAGATCGCCTAGAGTTTGCTCGCAATCATTGCGAGTGGACTCTAGAACAGTGGCGGACCGTACTCTTCTCTGATGAGACGAGGGTCTATCTCTTCTGCAATGACAGACGTAGAAGGGTCTACAGAAGACAGGGGGAGAGGTTCACACAACCCTGTTTCGAAGAATCCGTCGAATACGGGGGTGGCTCGTGTATGTTTTGGGGCGGCATTTCCGTCGACGGGAAAACGGAACTTGTGTGCGTTTCCCGGACTCGGGGTGGCCGTGGGCAAGGGTCATTAAATGCTAGTCGGTACATTACTGAAATCCTGGAGGAACATGTGGTCCCGTATGCCAGCACGAAGTCTAGACCTTAACCCAATAGGACATCTCTGGGATGACCTAAAACGGCGCGTGCGAGCTCGAGATCCAGCTCCAGCCACTCTTCAAGAGCTCCAAGATGCGGTACTTGAAGAGTGGGAACGAATACCCCAAGAGGCTGTTGCGATCCTTGTAAGGTCCATGAAAGATCGCATGGAAGCCGTTATCAAGGCAAGGGGGGGTAACACTAGGTTTTAAGAACTTTTTTTGTATTTATTAAGTTTTTTTTAAATTATTAATTTGCAAATTTGTACATACCCTGTCTTTTTCTTTAATTTCTCTTTCGTCTCGTTATAAAAGTAAAATTCAATTAAAATTCCTGAAAGCTAATGAAATTACCTTTCGAATGATACCCTCAAACCACAACATTGCCATTGGCCTGTTGTGTTAAAATAGTATTTAAATTATTTTTTTCGGATGTGCGATTTTTTTGACGCCGAGTGTAGTAAGATTTATTAGATGCGCCTTTTAAAGTTTACCAGTCATTTAGTTACTTTATTTTGTTTTTAATTGCATAATAAAGAAGACATTTATTAATCTTTGTTGTTATTTCATTAGAAGTTTAGACTACTTGATGATAAAGGATCAAAACGTCTGGACTTACATACAATAATGACAAATCAAAATCATTTTAAAACTGACACCCAAATTTCTTAAAAAGTTGAGGTGTCTTGTATGGCTTTTTTCCCAATTTTGCCGAAAAATCCGGCTTAAATGACTGGTCTATTCGGATTCCTTATTTTAAGACCTGACAACCCTAGGTGGATCCCACATAGGAACGTAAAATAAAAGTCATCGGTGCCGAACTTAACATGCTTATACGTTCATGTTCTGTGCTGCTGTTTATTTATTTAAACTGGACCGTCTAAGACGTTTGCTACAAAGTATATTAATTGAACGTTACTAAGGTAAAACGAAAAAAGTTATTCAGAGTTTACTGACTAACGTATAGCGTCTAACGACAGCCAAATGGGGCTAATTATATTTTTGTATTTGGCCACAATAGTAGAAAACAATGTGGCAACAATTTATAAAACTGTTCTTCTTTGTATATCACATACAGAAGTAAACCAGCTCTATCACATACCACTAGGGCCCAAGGCGCTCTACTCATCACTACGCAAACACACAACATCACCATCATACCGCCCCCGCCGTCGGCGAGGGCGTATCAGACAAAGTTATTCGCGATACCGCCGCATCTCAGGTCGGTTCTCCCCTAGCAGTAGTATCATAAACAGAAGCGTCGCTGGAGTTTCTTGCGCCATTTCTTCTCCAGCGGAAACGCATTCCGAATTGGTGGTAAACTTATCTAATAACAGTCATGATAATAGTAATAATAGTAGTAGTAATATTGCCCTCCCGATTGCAGTAACTGACCGAGCCGAGGCCGGCCCCCTTGGGCACCCTCGAGTCGGTTACTCACGCGAACAGGATGACGGTCCAAGCCGAGGTCCCCTCTTGGGGGCCCTTGCGCCAGTCATCCATAAATAAAGGTTTCGGCTAAGCGCCCTCAGCGCTATGCCACCTTTCAATCCGGCGAAGCTGTAAAAGCCTTCGGGCTAACAGTGACCATCAGTCCTAAAAAAAAAAAAACCTATCACATATCGCAGTTACAATCCGCTCTTTTGAACCGTATTCAAAAAAGGAGGAGGTTCTTTTTTCGTCTGTATGTATTTTTTTATTTATATGCAAGGCAACAATTATACTCTTACCATTAAGATTACTAGTGGTCGCCTTTTGTTCGACCGTAAATTCGACCGTTACTGATAATTTTTTTAAAGTTTGTGCCTCTGTTTGGGTAACTCTACTCTGTGCAACCATGTGTTTGACATTGGCAGTATGAACGTATACAAACTACTGAGTAATATGTGATTGACATTGTCAGTACGAACGTAAAAAATGAATGTTTTATTTATTCAATTAACTGTACTTGTGACACATTTCTTCTAGATACAAATTTTAACTATGCCAAATCTCACAGTCCTCCGTGTGCTCAATATGCTTAATAAAGAGTACAAAGTTTTCTCTTCACGTATAATATATAGAAGATTATAAATACTAAGATTATTAAATAATAAGATATAGACTATTATCTAAGATAATATTAACTTTAATTTTAGTTAATATTCGGGAAGGAAAAAAAGTCTGGTTGTAACAGATCATAGAGACAGAAAGTGTTAGACACCTATGACACATTTAAATGATTGTTTTAATGTGTATCTTTATCATAATCACGTAATCAGCCTTTAAACACTGAACACTGACGTAACATTGGTCTACTAAATGTTCCACAGCTGGGCACCCCTGGTCCCTTTAATTTTCGAGAATGCGCTACACAGCTCCTGAGCAAAAAACATTTTTATTTCTCATATTACTATCCGGCACAGCCGTGCTCGCTATAAATCGCCACTTGAGGACCGCGTGAACTAGTGGTCACAGTACCTTACTTCTGTCGCAGCTCCTGGATTCGAATTTAACCCAAAGTCAACTTTTTTTTTGTGGGGAAATCCTGCATGGATACCTCTCTGTCACAGGGGCAAGAGAGAGGTTATACCGGACTTCTACCGGCTAAAATCCCACGGTGTTCTTATCGTCGCCTGTTGTCGGGACTACGGAAAACACACTACCTCAGTCCTAACGGCGACGGCCCATTGCGGCCCTTCTCTCTATGGGGGTGGATTCTCCATGTGGATTTTCCATCAGGTGAACGATGGAGTTGGAGCTCTCACCCATTCCTTATTCAGGGGCGCGCGGGAACACCGCGCTCGCCTCCTTGAGGCCATTTACATTACTGCCGGCCGACCACCCCCGTGTCCGCTACTCAAACCCTAGGGTGGAGGAGAGCTTGATAGGCCCGTGACCGGCGCCCGAATCTCCGGCTACGGATAGGATCTGCGGCTTTCCGCTCTCTCTCCCTCTCCGCAGCCTCCTTCTGTGACATGACGTTTTCACAGAAGGCAAAACCGGCGCTCCACGACCTCTCACTACTGACCATGACCTTAATCAAAGAAGGGAGAGGTCGTCCCCCACAATAGCGACGAGACCTTGACGCAGCTTCGCCCAGCCGGGCACTCCTACAATGTATGCTGCGCCATGTCCTCGTCACTGCCACAACGGCGACATAGTTATCGGTTTTGTATCGGCTATACGACACAGGTATCTCCCGAAGTATCCATGCCCCGAGAGCACTTGTCCCAGCCGGAAGGTCTGTGACCCGTGCCGCCTGTGTATCCAGTCGCCCAGGACCGAACGTACAGCCTTGTCAGTCCTGCTGCCTGCCCTACGATGGGCCAGTCACTCCTTCCACTTTTCCAGCAAAGACTGTCGAAGGTGGAACCTCCGCATTGCCCACACTTTTGACGGGGGATAGCACCCTTGAAGTCGGAGCTCCGAGCGCCATTGATACATAGACGCCAGGAACTCCGCCTCCAAATCCCACGGAGGGGATCTCGCCATTACGCATACCGCCTCTTGGGAGACGGTGCGATACCCTCGTAGGGCCGCAGGACCAAGGGTGGGGAACAACCGTTTTGAAGCTGCTGCAGTTCGCATTAACCTGAGGGTAAGACGCGTAAATGCTCGCGGAAGTTCTAGCGGTTGTCGAGGATCACTAAGTGTTGCGGGGTGATCTTACACTGGCACCCAGAGGAGGAGCAGCAGTCGAGCACACGAGGAGGTTACCCATTATAGCACTACGGAGCTAACGGCTGTGCCAACTAAAACAGAAATAGTTGGTTTTCGGTTCTAGTTATGTTGTGCATGTGAAATTTATATAAAGTCTCAGACCAGTAGAAATGCTAGTGTGGGCCGTCGTTTAAAAAATAGTGATATTGCAAGTGATCTAACCAGTAAGTCACGAGGTCAGGTTTAATAAAAGCAGCAAACGTTTGTCCTGTCAACCTAGTTAACACTATCGCAACCGATACACTGAACGGTGTGCGTGTGTTATGCGTAGTTTATGTAACAGCGACATGATCACTCAATATGAAACCCTTTGACACACTTTTAGCAAGTAGATTGATAATTTAAAAGGATGCGATTTCGTTTAAAAAATACTTTTGTTTATGAAAAATTATTTAAAAAATTATTTGCCCTATTAATGCTGCTTTTCCGCGCGCTACTTACATTATTTTTATTTTTTATGTGAAACTACACAGTCGAATTTCAGTGCAGCGTTTTTGCAACGTTTCTGTTATTCTTGATTAATATTTATCAAATAATTCTATATTAATTAAGAATTGTTTATATACAGTTATTTTACAGTGAGAAATATTTTTGTTAATTCATTTCTTAGATTTTTCATTCATTTTGTAGAGTCTCGTAGTAAACACCTTTATAATTTCGTCCTGTTTGTGTTTCTGTTGTTCTCAAATAATATTCATCGGTTAATTAATAATTGTTATTTATACTGAGCATTTACATTAAGTAATATTTTTATTGGTAAATTCGCTATTTTGTTTATTATTTATCGCAGTAACACAGACATCGAGCTCTCGCTTTCAATTTCAAAGTACGAGAGGGACCTGGAGTTCAATTGTGGAACTCTGGTAGATTTCAGTATATTTTTTTTATCCCGACTAGCCAATGAATGAGGTTCAGCAAAAAAAAAGGAATGGTTGCAAAGGATCGGTTTGTTGATCCTGAAACCTACCAAAGTTATACAACCGTAAAAACACCGAAAGGAAACCTCTGTGAAATCAACAACGAAAAAAAGTTTGTTTTGTTCGTTTTTGAAAAGAGTTCACCAACTCTTTTAAAAAACCAACGGACGTGCGACATTTCCAAGCTTTGACTTTATTTATATTATTTATAAAGTCAATTTTATGGCGTATTCTTTGGCACAATATACCTCTAACGCTTTATCTAAAATCCGTTAAGCTGATTGACGTGATCGAGTAACAAACATCCAATCATATCAATTTCCACTTTTATAATATTAGTTAAATTTGAGCCGATATTAAAATAATATAAAATGAAAAAAATATGAAATCGTTTGTAAGTAAATACCATTTTCAGTAACACATAGAACATATGCATATGTAATTTAGTGGTCACCACTTTGCACAACACATTCAGGATAGTGTTACGCGTTACCGGAGAAAATGAAAACAAACACCTACTTTCAAATTTGGAATCGGTCAATGCCGCATAATACCAACGTTACGTGGCGCTGGCTGATGTGTATTGAATATTTTTGTTGTAATGCCGTCATACGATGAAAGGGCGTTTCTTTTTAATCTAAATAAATGTATTGTTGGCGTCACCAAAAAAAGTTGAGCCAACTTCTATTTTATTCCTACTTATTATTAGTGGGCATAATTTTATACATTTAGTTTTCCGAAAACCCATAAAGTGGCATTGTGAACAGTTATTGACTCTAGTATTGATCTCTACTATTGATAAGTGACAGCCGGCGACGTGGTGGGCTACGGGTGTGATCTCTGCCTATCCCTTATATAAGAAAAAAGCATGACGTGAAGGCTTAAAAAAAACTATTAAATCTCCTAATGCACCTTTTGACATTTGTTTACCCACTTACTTAAATAATCTGTATTATAATTTCTTATTGTACTTAATATTATAAAAAATGTACTTTAAACTTAGACGTCCTACATTATTTTATTGAACTTAAATAAATAAAATTCAGTTTTACATGAGCGTTCTCTCCGACATTAATTACTACGCCTTCCCAAACCATTTATTCGACTGTAACATCGACAATGCTGCACTCTGTTGGAACACATGTCTTTCGAAAATAAATGAAATTTAAATTTGAATTCACACCGAGTAAAAAATTTTGTCATTTACTTAAAATATTTAAGAAAATGGCGCAAGTTCTACTTTCTGCGAAGGTCGGCAATGCGCTTTTCAATTTTTTCTACTATAAGTATATAAACTTTCATTATTCACCTACTTCTTTTAACCTCCTTTTTTTTCTTCTTTTTCCTGACGACCGCGTGGCCTAGTGGTCAGAGTACCTGACTTTTACGCCGCGGGTCCTGGGTTCGAATCCCAGCCGGAGCCAACGTTGGTGCTAAAACATAAATTGTTGGTTTTCGGGTCTGGTTCTAGCCTACCTCCGATCTTATCGCATCAGCGTTTGCGCGTACACTTGTGGCACTGTAATATCTCCTGCGCAGTTGATGGCTCTCGACAGTATTCGGAAGTTGTCGCCGTGGTCGAAATCGGCTAGGAGAACATCATCATCATCATCACTTCTTTTAGATCATTTTATTTCTGATAGATAATCATTATGAATCGGTTTATATTCTACAGTAAGCATCTCCCAAAAAGATAGGATTTACCGTAATCGCGTTTGTGGAAGCAGACTACTCGAAACTTCCTCGCTGTTCCCGTAGTCTGTCTATTTTCGATCTGTCATTTTTAAAGATAGTTATTTCGCCATCTATCGAGAGCCATTGCATTTTTCAGGCATGTCCCCAAATAAACTCTTACGATATATATATCGCAACAGATATTCATTTAATCTTTGTCTTTACTTATACATGTCCTTTATATGAACATGTTTATGACTAAGATATGACTATCTGTCGCCTCGTTGGGGCACCCTACAACATATTGTATGAATACAATTAATAAAATTTCATATTTCACTAGGGTTTTTTTATTGGATAAAGTGACGAGACGAGCAAAACGTTTACCTGATGGTAAGTGCAACGTCTGTCCATAACACTGGCTGTGTTACCCAGAACATTTTTGTATGACACTACACTACGTCCGTCACCCTGAGACATCAGTTAAGTCTCATATACCCAGTGATTACGCTAGCTTGCTTAGTGCCCTTGAAACCGAAACACACTACTGCTTCACGGCAGAATAACTGGCAACTACATGAAATTAAAAATTCTATATTAATTGCGAATACAACCATCATAATAAATAAATTCTATTGAAAATATTTTGAAACCAGGGTAGATCTACGAATACTCTATCTAAACTCTCTGACATACACTAAAAAGTCATGAAAAGTATATATATGCCATGTCTATTATTATGTATCTAATTTAAACATTTCAAGAAAGATGACGTATTTAAGCGAGCTAGGCTGAAGGCGAAAAAGTTGACTAAGATAAATTAAGAAATGTCTCCTACAGATAGCGAAATAAATTGAATTATCCAGTCAGGTGACGGGCAAGTGCGTATAATGTCAAACAAGTCTTAGGCGGCTGACATATGAAGGAAAACTATCAGAAATGACGAACCCCTAACCCACAGACCGGTGCGGTACCAATCCAGGTACAAATCGTGGCGATAACGACTATGTGTAGTGTAATGGGAAGTAATTGCCATTATCGCCACGATTGGTACCTGGATTGGTACTGCAATCCACTGATTAACACCACTAAGAATATGGACACTCATCGTGTCGATTTTCAACTAAGTACAATTAGACAAACCTTAATTTTTGCAACTTACCGTAATTGTAGGTAAAATTTTATTTCAAATAACATGCGTTAAAAATGAAAACGTCTACGCAAAAAAATTGAGTTTCAATTGAGCATATAGATACAACATATATTTTATAAACCTGAAATTATAATCATGATATTTGTTTGTCCACAGGCATTTGCCTAGTTTAACCATTAATTCCAGTATCCAAAATTAACTTAACGTAAACCTTAGAAGATGAAATTTTTTCATAATTCTGGCATCCATCCAAAGCCTCAACCAAAAAGTGATAAATACCTAGATATATAATTTTCAAACTATGTAGCTATTGTGCTTGCTACTTTTTTTTGTATATGAAAACTTCTCAAGCTGCTCAACTTTTTTTTTATAGAAGAGGGGGCAAACGAGTAAGCGGCTCACCTGATCTTAAGTGATCTCCGCCGCCCAAGAGCATCCGCAACACCAGGAGAGTCGCCGGTACGTTGCCGGCCTTTGAGAAAGGAATAGGCTCTTTTCTTGAAGGTCAGCAAGGCAGCAAGTTCCACAAAGTGGTCGTGCGTGGAAGAAAATTCCTCGAAAAGCGCACGGTGGTTGAATGCCACCCATCGAGGTGATATGGACATCCACAATACTAGAGGAATTACGGGTGCCTTGCCGGCCTTTTAGAAAGGAATAAGCAGCGGCTTGTGTTAGTGTTGTAAGAATATCGACAGTAAAATGAAGGTTTACTTTCTCTGAAGATTTATTGGACTTGTAGAGACATACCGAAAAGCACGATCTATGTTCTTAAACTGAATTTTTTCATCAATGTTTATATCCATGGGCACTTGCTACGTAATAAACTAATTATATAAAGCACCAAAACTTAAAATCTTCATAGAATGTTCCATAAAAAAAGAACTCAATCGTCGCTTTTCGTTTTGTCGCCATTTATCTATAAATAAAATTTTAATATAACACTGGAACGCCATTAAATTCTAAAAAATTATACATCGCGATTGTGTTTATTTAAAAAAATTTATTTTCTTTTGGCTGTGTACTTTAAGAGCGTGACTGAATATAAATAAAAATTATAGAAATGTATTAAGGGCGACAAGCCTCTGGCTTGTCATAACCTAAATACTTGATATTGCGCAACTTTGCTGCTTTGGTACACAGGAAGTGAATTTATACATCTGTATTCATTTTGTGGTTCATATGTCTGATTTAACTAGTTTTAAATCAAATAATATACAGTTTGAAGCTGTAACTGTCCTATCGAATAAGTGACGTGTGAAGTGTAAAGTGACCAGCGAATTCTTCATTTTAAGATTATTTTTATAATATGTACACATTAATATAAAGATTATTTTTACTGGTGGTAGGATTGCTATGCAGGAATAGGTTAAGGTAGGTACCACCAAAGGCCAGTTATTCTGCCGTGAAGCAGTTGAAAATTGTGCGATCGGGGGACCCCCGTCAGGAACGAAGTTCTTTATGTTATTTTTTCAACTCTAAAGTGATTTGATATGTAGATTTCTATTGATTAGTGTATTTTGGTCACGCCAAAAAGAGCAGCTCTCTTTTATTCAACTTTCTCTCTCTTTCTCTCTCTCACTCTCTCTCTCTGTAATTTGTGTATATTGTTGTGTTATATTTTTCAAAGCAAATATGTAAAGAAAGGATTTAAATCAATAAATTTCATTTAATATTTTAGGAACAATAGTGATTTATTAAAAATTTAATATCGAATTATAAATATTAATTACACATGTTTAAGACGAAACTAACGTTTTTTGTAAGAGAAGAAAGTATGACAGACTGCAGAGAGAGAGAGTGGAACAAGTGAAAGAGTTTTTATTAATCTCTGGTAAATTATCAAAATTTACCAGAGACGGAAAGTACGACAGTGATATTGCACTAAGAGTGTTGCCAGAAAATCGAGTATATGAAGCCCTGCATAACTTTATGTGTAGCTAGAACGTATCAAAAAGGCACGACTGGCTGTACATAGAGGAGTACGGGTCCCCACACTTATGTATGGTAATGAATGTTGGGTCTCTCGGAAGAAGCATGAAAATAAGATTAATGCCGTAGAAATGAAAATATTGAGATGTATAGCTGGCGTGATTTTGATGGACAAAGTGAGGAACCGCGTAATAAGGGAACGTTGCGGTGTGGTAGAAGATGTAGTGACAAAGATAAGGGAAGGGATTGCTATGATGGTTTGAATACGTAGAGAGAATTGATGAAAGAAGATTGACGAAACAGATTAATGAGGCGAGCGTGAATGAGCAAGCCGGTAAGGATCGAAGTATGCGAACGTATAATGATCAGATCGAAGTCGTTTTAAGGAAATTTTACGTCAAAAGTACCCGCAAACGACGAGCTTGTATGAAAACACTAATGAAAGTAGAAGAAGCGAAAGAAATGTGTCAGGATCGTAAAAAGTGGAAAGATGTGGTCTCTGCCTACCTCAATGGGAAAGAAGCGTGACTATATGTATGTTTAGAATTGAGGTGATATATAGCTGACCGCGCACAATGCTTCCTGCTCGAATCTCGATACTCGCGCGCACACACACACATACAACCATATATAATACAAAGAGACAAAGAGAAAGAGAAAGGGAGAGAAAAGTCGACCAGATATCGCTTTCTCCTTTCGTGACGATTTCTGCCAGTTAACTCACTAAGCCGGTTAAAAGAACTTCGTTCCAAAAATTTGTTCTTAAAATATTTTATATTATATAAGTTATATATAAAATATTACTATTTAGATTCAAGAATGTCACCACACACAAAAATATTAAAGATATTTTGATACCCCAATACTACACATAAATTAAAAATAAAATAACGTGTTTTAACACATTTAGTAGATGTCAGCTCGTTTGGCGAAGGTAAATGCAGCCCAGGTAAACTATGATACTCGTATCAGAACGTCTAACACCTAGCACCTCTGTCCTTTCGTGGCCATAGGTGCTGCAAGGGTTCAAGTGTCGGGAGCAGAAAGTAAAAATAAATTAAACGCGTATAAAATCCGTAAACTTAGTTTTATTACATTTTAAGAATAGTTAACAATACAAAACATTCTAATAAGAGTACCATGTTTTTTCTTTAAATTTACATTTTAATTTCATAAAAATAACATCCCTTTCGAATTATGTCCCAAATCTATCAAAACAAGGCGCAAGGATACCTTGAAAACTGTTGATAGTTTCATAGTTTAAATGTCATTAAAACCTCTTTTCAGTTCGTAATAATGATATATAGATAGTATGAGTTACTTAATTGTGCACCGCAGCAGGATTACACGTTTAATTAGGTATCCTCGTTAACTGAAACACGATAATGATGTGTACTGTTTAATGATTTGTTTGTTAATTACGGTGCTATTCAAAATTATTTTCTAATGAAAGTTGTATTTTTATTTTTATTTATTATTTATTACTTAAGGGCTACTTACAATGTTACACAGTGTAATCAATAATATAAAGTCTAGAATTACTACATTGCTTGTGCTACATTCATTACAAGTAGCCACGGCATGCGCAGTTATAAGGCTATGAACATGGTTGTAAAGGAAGTATCGCTTCAAATTTCATAGTAAGGGACCTGGGTTTGAACTCGGATGTAGTAGCTGTTGGAATGATTTACCACGCGAAGGAAAACATTATGAGAAAACCTGCATGTCATAGGAATATTTCCACCACATGCGAAATCCTGCAACGAGAAGACGAATGAGCTCGTCACTATTTGCGCTGGGGGGACATCATACATACATAAGATCACGACTGAATCCCATAAGGGGTAGTCAGAGACTGGGCACTCACTGCAAAAACAGATGACTGCCACAATCCACGTTTCAACAAAAATAAAATTCACTTGGTGTGAGCAGAGATATGTGGTGAGCCCATCGCCACCATGCGCTGTTGGGCGCACAGTGCAGTTTAATTCCTTACTCGCCTTTTACGAGATCCATTGGATGAGATGGAGTGGTAGTATTCTTTTAACGAGCCGCCACCACACGGACATCATACGGCACTATAATATAATAGATCTTGCTCTTTGATGACCTCTGGATGACCTCACACTGGATTTATTATCGTATGTCAGCGTTTCAATTGACGGCCGCGTGTTCAGAGTAGTACGCCTCGGATCCAGGGTTCGAATCCCAGCCTGAGTCAACATTTGTGCAAAGTCACAAATTTATGGTTTTCGGGTCTGGTTTTGTTTTAATTGTTCCCGTGTCTGTGACCACATCTTTTTTTACGCCCTACCGTAGGATTTTTCCTGTACAGTGGGTGACACGATACTAGAGAAAATCCTAAAGTGGGGCATTGTTTTTTTAAACAAGACAAGAACAAGCAAAGGAGACGACGATGGCAATCATAATATGTTGTTGCACGAATACAGCTGTTGGTGCATTTGATCGCGGAACCCATAGTCAGCGAGCGGGTACGCTAACCCCCGAACCACGGTCGTTAACCACATTTAAAGCGTTATAGTAAGAGAACGAGCAGCCGATAGGTGTCCGGCTGAGTAGAATAGCACCTACCTCATTCTCACCGAGGTTTTGTAAGAGGCGACTAAGGTATTGTACGGACAGTCATTATTCGTGCAGAATATCACCGTAAAGTGCAATGCTGTCACTATACTACTCGTGGGAACGCAATTGGGATAGATTTTTTTGACTCGTACCAAAATGGCAGGCAACGTGGTTCACCACCCGTCACATCTCGTTTCCCGCGAGAGCGTAAAGTGGTCTAATGGCCTCTGCCTACCCCTTATATGGAAAAAGACGTGAGTGTATGTTAGTATATATGTAGTAATAATCCGAGCGAAACTAAATAACCGCACGCATTATGCAACAACCACAAGTCGTGACACACAATAAACGTTGGTTATTTTCACCAAAGAAAAGGAAAGAGACAGAAGAACAGTCAAACTCGTCGCATTAGAAATCAAATTGAGTATTCGATTATGAAAAACATGTTTCGAAGCTTGAACTGTACCTTAAATGCTTCATAAATCAGAACTTTAGATAATAATGCCTGCAATGCTATTGAAGATAACTACTTGGAAGTATTTCACAGTAAATAAAACGAATATCGATAAAATCTATATTAATACGTAAAGAGAAAACTTTGTTCCCCTTTCTAAGCAAATTGCGCACATCAAGGAGTGTTAGGTTTGGCATAGTTAAAGTTTGTATGGAAAAGCTTTGCGCGGAATACCCGAGAAAGCTATATACGAGTTAATATGTTTTACAAATAACATATAAATTGTAATCATCATCATTACAGCCTCTCTTCTAGTCCACTGCTGAACATAAGCCTCCCCTATATATTGCCACAAACGTTTGTAGCTCTCATTTTGGGGGGATTTTGCAATAATTGCCATGCTTTGCAGGCGGGTCTGCGACAGCATTTTATTTATCCAGATGAAAAGTAATTCATCATCATCATCATCATTGCAGCGTACCATAGTCCACTGTTGAACATAGGCCTCCCCCATAGATTAATTACTCGTCATTCGCCATTTCAGCCTATCACTAGTCCACTGCTGAACATAGGACTCCCCCACAGATTGCCGCAAAAATTTATAGCTCTAATTTTTAATTTGATTGGGTTGGCAACTGAAGTTTATTTATTCAGATGTTCAAGGAAGATGCTGCTGCCAATCGACCGGTTATAATTTTCTATCTGTCGACTTTTACGACACCCAGTGGATGAGATGTGGTGGTAGATTCTCTAAAGCCGACACCACACTTACTCAAACATCATTACCATTCAAACTTATAAAACCGAAAACTAGGTGTTTACCAGTTTACAATAAATGCATCTATCGTTTCATTGCTTCTTAAATGAGGTAACTGTATTCCATTTTTTTTTTTGTTATTTGATCAGTTCATTTTAAATAAACATCTGTAAATAGTATCTGTCAATAAATATACATCGAATATATAAGTATTGTTCAACATTAATCAAACTAATTTATATCGCAAATACTAAAAATTGTGACGGAAATCGCTTCGATCCCATCGAGAGTTACTCGTGCATGTTATTAATTTGAGGTCATATACATAACGCGTATTTGGAATAGTTACTGACAGATGTACCGTTCGACAAAAGTTGATGAATTTCAGTACAGTGTGTATTCTATTGCAGCATGGCACAGTGTTGCCAGGTCTAGTATGCAAAATTACGGGATGTTTTTATTTTTAATGTAAGTTTATTAATTACTAATCAAAAATAATCGTCGTGGAACATGAATCTTTTAGTCACATTTCTGTAACAAATATGTAAATACTGTTAAAACTAATAAAAAAAAATACGTGTTTATCTTTCTCACTACCTTTTTTTATTGTATAAAGTGATGAAACGAACAAAACGTTCACCTGATGGTAAGTGTAACGTCTGCCCATAACAAATGCTGTGTTACCAAGAACATTTCTGTGTGACACCTCATTGTGCCCATCACCCTGAGACATCAGTTCTTAAGTCTCATATGCCCTGTGATTACGCTAGCTCACAGTGCCCTTCAAACCGAAACACAGTAATGTTTGCACACTACTGCTTCACGGCAGAATAACTGGCTCTGGGGTGGTACCTAGTCGGATTCCTGCATAGGAATCCTTCCACCATTAAAAAACCTACCTGTTTGCGAATCGGTCTTATTAATTAGAACAGATAAACTTATGAAATAACATAGCAATTTCTACAAAAAAAAAAACGGTCACCATAGCGTTTCAAATGTCATTAAAACTACCTTTCACTTCAAGGAACTTGTTGAAGTAGAAGTTGCCCGAACAAAATCGTAACAGTCGGACCCGATGACAATTTTATGAGCTTTGCATTTCCTTTTCATCATTTTTGTAAAGTATTTTACATTATATTAGTTGTACCCTCGACTTCGTTCGAGTGAACTGTTCGATTTGTTTAAACATTTTTATTTGTTGTTTTTAAATGTGTATTGTTATATTGTTATTGTATTGTGTGTATTGTTGTTAAATAAATCAATTGAATTATATAAAATAATACATACATACAGTCACGCCTCTTTCCCATAGGGGTAGGCAGAGACCACACCAGACGCTACGATCCTGACACATCTTTAGCTTCTTCTACTTTCATTTGTGTTTTCACACACGCTCGTCGGTTGTGGGTACTTTTAACTTGACCTTTCCTCAAAAGTTCACCGATCTGATTGTGAAACCAAACCATCTAAGCATGCTTTTTTCTATCTATTTCACTACATCTTCAGCCACACCGCAGCGTGCCCTTATTAAGTTGTTCCTCATTTTGTCCATCAAAATCACTCCAGCTATACTTCCCAAACTTTTCATTTCCACAGCATTAATCTAATTTGCATGCTTCTTCTGCCAGACCCAACATTAACTACCGTACATAAGTGTGGGGACCAGTACTCCTCTATGTACAGCCAGTCGTGCCTTTTTAGATAATATCTCGCTACATATATAGTTATGACCCCATATATTTGATTTCCTGCCAACGCTCAGTATCACAGTCGTACTTTCCGTCTTCCGTAAATGTAGAACCTAAGTATACAAACTCTTCCACTTGTTCCACTCTTTCTCTTACAATTAGAATTCTGCAATAAGTCATACTTTCTTCTTTTCTAAAAACCATTACTTTCGTCTTATTTACATTAATTTTCATTCCTCGGCTTTGTAGTCATCGTTTCGTGTCATCATGCATAATATTAACCATCGCCTGCAACGTCTCCTCAGATGATGCTTATATACCTGTTTGGCGATTAGCAGGCATTTGACGGTCATATCATTCATTCATGAGAAAAGTTACGCATGACGACTTAAGGTTTTTGAACTTCAAGCTATTGAAGTCACGGGCGTCGGCTATTATCAATAAACATTGAAATAATACTTCATTCTGTGTACAATATACACACGTAGGTGAATTTGTGTCCAGTTACAATTTATGCGGGCCCGACATTTAAAAAAATATATTTTTTGACCCGATTTATATACGCATATAAAAAAAAATTAAGTGGCTGTCTGTGACTTCAAAATAGCAGCATTTTAAGTATAAAAGTTTATTTTTACGAAAAATCTTGTCATCTTCCGGAGCTAGTTAATAATTAAATTCGGTTTGATGACCCACGCTTTCTTAAAGCTTGTTCTATGGTGCAACTCAGTATTGCCTGCGCCGATGTGTCTATTAAGTTGAACAGAACTAGTGATAGACCCAAGTAGATACCAACCCTTACCAAATAGGCAAAGTTATAACACTGACAGACTAGTCGAATTCGAGTGTGATGCCTGATGAGTCATTTTCTGGACTTGATTATTTTCTGTAGAACTATTTTTGCACATATATTTTGCATGTGGACCATTTCGGTACTTAACATTAAATTAATGGTCATTGGTGAGTGGTAAAGCTATTTATTGGCTCTCTAAATTTATATTCTTTTTCAATTGTAACCTTAGGTCATAGGTGGCTGCGATTCGTCGTCTCTTTCTACTCCCGCCCCTACTCTCTCGCCTTCTAATATTTTTTTATGGCAACTCGTTAATTAATTTTTCTTAATGATACTCGTATTTATACTCCAGCCCCTATTTTGACTTTAAGTCTCATATAATTTAGACACTCGTTTATACGAGGGATACACGAGGGAGCTGATGAATTAATGAAAATAAATATTATTAAGATGTTACCCATAAAACTCAACATAGCATCTTCTAAGCAGTTTACTGCTTATTTATTTATACTCACCAGTGGTAATTACATAGGCCATCATCATCATCATCATTTCAGCCTATCACAAGTCCACAGCTGAACATAGGCCTCCCCCATAGATTGCCACAAAAGTTGTAGTAGCCCCCATTTAGGGGGGATTTTGCCATCGTTGCCACGCTTGGCGGGCGGGTTGACAATCTGCAGTTTATTTATTCAGATATTACAGGAAGATGCTGCTGCCCATCTTCTGGTAATAATCTTCCCTCTATCGACTTTTACGACACCCACGATTAAATGAGATTAGATTGGGTGGTAGATTCTCTTAAGCCGCCACCACACGGATAAACAATGATATATTAAATATAAAATAATACTAATAAAACAAAGGTATATAATGCTAAATGCCTTTTAAGGTCAATACCAATTGCAAATTTAAATTGTTAGTTTAATGTAGAAAAACTAATTATAGAAAACACTTACAAGAAACTTAAAATGCAAATTGATATGAAATATAGAAATCAAAAATAATAAAAATAGCAAACAATAAAATAGTGAATACGGATTAATTCTGATATAAAAAGAAATACATTTTTATATGATAAATAAATAAAATCATTTTACTACGCAATCTTGGCAACGAGTACATGGATGGATCCAAAGTATCAATGTGCTCATTTAGAAGTGGGAATTCAACAAATCATACATTTTTGTAACTTTTTGGTCTGTCATTGAGTGTATTGTACATACATACATAACGGAACTTTTTTGTCTTATAACACTGTCATTGGGATTGGCAGAGGCCACTCACATTACCAAGAGTCAAAAACGAGACACGTTGGTACGATTCAAAAATATTTTACCCAGAATTGCAAATTATGGTGTTATTCTGCACGAATAAACTCTGTCCGTACAATACCTTAGTCGCCTCTTACGACACATATGTAGGAAAGAGGTAGGTGCTATTCTACCCTATGTATGGGAAGCTTTGATATGAACCTTAATATAGTTAGTTGTATGCTTCACTTATATCATTGCCTAAATAACTCCCAAGTCCACGCGAGCGAGAAGGCGGGCGCAGCCAGTATAATGTGTTTTTTTATGTAGAATGGGGGGCATACGAGCAGGTGGCTCACGTGATGGTAAGTGATCACCGCCGCCCATGAACACCTACAATACCAGAGGAATAGCAGATGCGTTGCCAGCCTTGTAGATGACTTTCCAAATACAAATATGGCAGAGGCGATAGTTATCTAAATGTAGTCAAAGTTTACAAGTTTACTGAAACTGCAATAAATCAAATATGAAGCAAGGGTCAAAGGGGCTTCGTTAGTAATGTGCCCCCATTGCATACCCTCAATGGTTATCTCTTAAAATGGTTTATGCAACAAGTTATCTCCATACAGCAAATACGTCGTGTTCAAAGCAAAGATATAAACAGCAGCAAATTATTTCTGAATTCATTTTACGTTACACCCAGACCAGCCTGGCTGTTGATGTCGAGTACGTTTGGTCAAGATTGTTTTCATCCAATCCAATCAGAAACCGATTAAGCGAATCATGTTTTGAGGTGTGTTGTATTTGGAGATCGAATAGCATTTAAATTTTACTTCTGTGGTTATTAATTTTACTTCTGTGGTTATTAATGTTTCTTTTGTGATTATTAAGATCCTTCTGGTCGATTTTCGACCACGTCGACAACTTCCGAATACTTACGAAAGCTCCCAACTGCACAGGAGATATTGTAATGCCACAAATGTACGCGCAAGCATGGAGGCACTTACTCGGGGCGGGTTACATCAGGCGCAGGTTCCTAACCGCTCATGCGACAAGATCGATGCTGGGATGCAGTGGATAGCTCAGGACAATCACATCACAGACTAACATATCGGAACCGATAATAACGACCGCGTGGCCTAGTGGTCAGAGCAACTAACTTCTACGACGCGGGTCCTGGGTTCGAATCCTAGCCGGAGTCAACATTTGCGCTAAAACACAAATTGTTAGTTTTCAGTCTGGTTGTGCTTGTGATTGTCCTCGTGTTTCTAACACTGCATCTACGCCTATCTCCGATCTTATCGCGGCGTTGCATCGGTCGCGAGTAGGTTGGGACGAGTGAGTGCCTCTGTGTTTGCGCGTACACTTGTGGCACTATAATAGTTCCTGCGCAGTTTGATAGCTCTCGATAATATAAAACTAGAAATTTCACACCAAGAGTAGTTTACCGTTAAACTTTTATTGGCTATCGAGAGAAATAATCATCATAATGAACTCACCTACAACCCCAATCAACGATAAACACACGCGCACTCACAGGCACACGCCCACACACACATTCACACACGCGCGCGCGCGCGCGCACACACACACACACACACACACATACACCATCACGGCCGTGCATGCACGCGCACGTGCTGCCACTCACGTACACCATTCACAAACATACCATTAAAAATAAACAAATTCATATGCGAAAGGTTTACTAGTTCGCGCTTACATGCTCGCCGAACTTATGCCGGATCATCTGGTCCCAACAATAGTGTAAAATGTAAAATCTGCATAGTTTGTAACAAACTATACAAACTTATTACTTATAAAAAAAACAACTTAAACTTAAACTTATTAACTTACGAAAAAGGTCGCAGCAAGACTGCAAAAACTACCGAGGCATTAGCTTGCTCAGTATCGTCGGCAAACTGTATGCAAGGTTTTGATTAAGAGAGTAATGAATGAAACTGAAGAGAAGATATGGGATGTACAAGCGGGATTCAGGAGAAGAATGGGATGCATGGATCAGGTCTTTTCCTTACGAAGCATAGCCTAAAAATTCTTGACTCAAAGTCAAAAGGTCTATTGCGCATTCGTGGACTTGGAAAAGGCCTATGATAGGGTAGTGAGGACTGAATTGTGGTCGACATTGCATATGTATGGGGTGAACGGCAGCTTGATACGAGCACTGAAGTCACTCTATAAGGATTCCAGTGCTTGTGTCAGGGTAAACGGGGCTTACACAGACTGGTTTAACATCGAAAAAGGTGTTAGACAGGGATGTGTGGCTTCGCCGTGGCTGTTTAACCTATTCATAGACAGAGTGTGTTTGGATTAAGAATGAATGATTTGACCGTCAAATGCCTCCTATGCGCCGATGATCAGGTTATATTAGCATCATCGGAGGAGGAGTTGCAGGCGATGGTTAATAAAATGCATGGTGCTCTACAAAGCAAAGGAATGAAAATGAATGTAGATAAGACGAAAGTAATGGTTTTTGAAAGAGAAGAAAGTATGTTGGATTGCAAAGTTCTGATTGAAGGAGAAAGAGTGGAACAAGTGAAAAAGTTTGTGTACCTGGGTTCTAAATTTACGAGAGACGGAAAGTATGACTGTGATATTGAGAGAAGAGTATTAGCAGAAAATCAAGTGAATGGGGCTCTGCATAACTTTATGTGTAGCCAGAACGTATCTAAAAAGGCACGACTGGCTGTACATAGGAGAGTTCTGGTCCCCACACTTATGTACGGTAGTGAATGCTGGGTCTGGCAGAAGAAGCATGAAAGTAGGATTAACGCTGTGGAAATGAGAAGTTTGAGAAGTATAGTTGGAGTAACTCTGATTGACAAAGTGAGAAACAGATAGAGAAAGGCATGCTTAGATGGTTTGGACACGTAGAGAGGATGAATGAAAGGAGATTGACGAAACAGATTTATGAGGCAAGTGTGAATGGAAAAGCCGGTAAGGGTCGACCTAGGCGTACGTATCAAAATCAGATCGGTGAACTTTTGAGGAAAGGTCAAGTTAAAAGTACCCGCAACCGACGAGCGTGTGTGAAAACGCTAATGAAAGTAGAAGAAGCTAAAGATGTGTGTCAGGATCGTAGCAAGTGGAAAGATGTGGTCTCTGCCTACCCCTATGGGAAAGAGACGTGACTGTATGTATGTATGTATGTATGTGTTACTTATAAGTTCTCATTTCACATAATTATCCGTGTCATTGGAAAGATGCTGGTACTTATAGCACAGGGATTCCTTTTTGAAGTACCAGCAGTTCATTTAGTGTTAAATTATTGTATGCAACTATTGCCGTGGATTAACTATGCCCTGGTAGCTCAGGGGCTAGGCGCTCGCTTTCAATGTCACAGTACGCGAGAGTGACACGGAACCACTAAAATTGTTAATTGCAATTTTAAGTGCTGATTTATCACGTGCTCGACGGTGAAGGAAAACATCGCGAGGAAACCTGCAACTCTATGAAATAAAGAAAAAGTTCGCGGACATGTTAAGTCAGCCAAACCGCATTGGAGCAGCGTGGCGGATTCTTCCTATCTCCAAAAACCTTCTTAGAATTAAGACGAGGCCTGTGCTCAGCAGTGGGACATTTATAGGCTGAAACATTACATATATTATGCAACTATGTAGACTAGTAAGTATAAGTATAGTGTGTAAAAGATTTGTGAAACAAATAAATAAATTTATTATTATTATTTTATCCTCTTACTAATAAACGTCATATAGTTACACGATGCTCTGTCTTCTTCTTTCGAATGACAAATTTCTGATTAAAGAAAGAGAGAAATGGGTGTGTTTCAAAACTATTCACCCGCTATACAACGTTCATTATTAAGGCCGTTAGTGTATATCGCTAAATGTTATAGAATGTTACATTTTTGATAGAAGTATACCTAGTGATGCCAATCTAATTTCGTTATGTATTCTTTTTGGCAGAACGTGACAAGATGAGCAAATAGTTCACCTAATGCTATGCGCAATAGAACATTTCCCCCGAGACATCAGTTCTCAAGTCGTATATGCCCAGTAATTGCTAGCTAGGTATGAGTGCCCCTCGTATTGATTTAACTCTATGGCTTGTCGGCAGAATAACTGGCATTGCGTTGACACATACAACATAGACGATCTTTTTTTTAGTTATTGGATAAAGTGACGAAACGAGCAAAACTTTCACCTAATGGTAAGTGCTACGACTGCTTATAACAAATGCTGCGTCACACAGAACATTTCTGTGAGACACCACACTGCGCTCGTCACCTTGAGAGTCGTTCTTAAGTCTCATATGCCCAGTGATTACGTTAGCTTTCAGTGCTAACACAGTAACTAAAACAACTAAAACACAGTAATGTTTGCACACTATTTATTCACGGCAGAATAACTGGCACTGGGGTGATACCTACCTAGACGGATTCCTGCATAGGAATCCAGACCTTGAGAACTGATGTCTCAGGGTAACGAGCTCACTCAGAAATGTTAAGAGTGACACAACGTTTGTTACGGGCAGACATTGCACTGACCATTAGGTGAATGATTTGATCGTCCCGTCACATTCTTTCTTTAAAAAGGCTTACTTGTCTGACCAAAGCAAGTTGTTCAATCGTTTTTAGTATCGCAGTTCGCCTGCGCTTAGTGTCGGCACTTATTTAAATTCCAAATAGATCTATAATCCATTTCGTTTCATCAGAGCCGTTAAGTTTCATATCGTTAAAGTTAACGATAACAAGCCGCGTACTCGAGCAAATTGTTACGACTACTACGAGCGATATATCGAACTTTCAGTATAACGGCAGTTAGCACTTTTCTATGTGACGCCTTACTTCAAATATGTAAAAAAAAAATTTTTTCTTTTATACAAAATACCAATCACAAGTCCACTGCGGAACTTGTCTTTCCTCCTTCTATAGACTGCCACGAAACACGGTCCTGAGCCACCAGCATCCGTCGATTTCCGAAACCGTACAGGTTGTCGCGACATCTAGTGGGGGTCACCCTACACTGCGTTAGCCGGTAGGAGGTTGCTACTAAACCTTTATTCTCCAACCGTTATCGGTTTTACGAGTGTATATATTCACTCCATTGACATTACAGCCTGCTGATAATAAGGATCACCATAATAACATTAGCATTATTTTATTTTACTAGTATTTCCTATGCAGGGATCCGTCTAGGTATCTGTATGGCCGAGACAGTTGTTCCAGGTCTGAGTGTTTGTGCACGTAACTCTTTATCTGTAAAGCGCATACATAATACGGTAGCTAAACACTCATTTTAGAACTAACACACTTTTTATAAATGGTAGGATTCAATGGTAGGTTCTATGCAGGAATCCGTCTAGGTAGGCACCACCACAGTGCCAGTGATTGTGCCGTTAAGCAGTACTGTGCAAACATCACTTTATTTTGGTTTGAAGAGTACTGATAGCTAGCATAATTATTGGGCATATGAGACTTAACAACTGATGTCTCAGGGTGATGAGCGCGCAGGAATTTCTGGGTGACACAGCATACATTATGGGTGACGTTTCATTTACTATCAGGTGAACGATTTTCTTGTCACGTCACATTATTCAATAAAAATAAAAAAACAAACCTAAGCGTAAAGCATAAGTGACGGAAATCTTAAATCTCTTTAGGGGCCAAAGAGGCATTCCATCGTAGTCCTCGATCTCTTTTTCATTTTGGTTTTTCATTGACGCAGAAGTGACAACCGTTGAAATAGGCGAATCCGGGAGTGGAGACCACGCAAACGTAGTGTGGGGCGTCCCCTGGCTAGATGGTGCGTCGATCTGCGCAAGGCGGCTGGCAGCAACTGGATGCGTGAAGCCGAAGATCGGGCTAAATGGCGCCTATTGGGAGAGGCCTATGTCCAGCAGTGGACTGCCGCAGGCTGATGATGTTTATGATGATGACGATGATTGACGATGAATATCGGTGTGGCCACAGTGACCGTTTGTCATCCATTATAGAATAGAATATTTTTTTATTCAATATAGATCATTTACATAATACTTATCGAACGTAATTTTTTTTAAACTACACTGGTTCGCAAAAAAATACCTCTGTCCTGGGAAGAACCAGTAAGAAACCCAGCGGGATTTTTTTTTTCAGTCATTTTAAATATACATAATAACATAACAATTTGCACTCCTTTTTAAAACCGTTGTAAACGTTCTTACTTTTGAAATAAAAAAAAAAACTATATAATTTCCCTTATGGTTTTATAGTTAGCTTTGTGATTTTTAGGGCTTCATCGATCACAAGGCTCCTGAGAGTAGATCTAAAAGGCAGTGAAAAATAAAAATTAACATTCAGACATGCCCTTACATATTGCTGCGCATATTATAACGCTGCTCTACAGCACGTTGGTAAAGTTAATCTACGTAAAATGACTTCGCCATTTCATAGATTGTAGTACTTTCTTTTGGTGTATGATATTAAATGTATGGAAGAAAAGGTCACACTGTAGTATAATCAATAACTATTTACTAACGCGCGTCATTTTAACTCATGTAATATGCAGTTTTAAGCGGGAATTAATTACGCGGCTATTATTCGCCGGATGTCCTCATTTATTTACAATTCGCCGGGATAATTAGCAATTATAATGAGATAATTCATGAATCTAAAAATAATATATTTTATGTGAGAGTAGTGCGACACGCCGCCCCAGTGCTTATTGGCAGACTAAATATAGTAAACGTAACAGATTATACGCCTTACGCTCCCACCCACCACCATTTGAGAATAGTTTGACTCATGGAGAAAGCCACTCTGCTCCATTCCTCGCGAGGACACAAGGATTAACCAACGCCGAAGATTAGTGTTCCGCGAACACAAAATCGTACCATATCCTCACCCGCTAGCTGGTAAGCAAGCAGGGAGTCCCCCAAAGGGGTTTCACCCGGGTCGCCGGTCCGCGTTGAGAGCGGTATAAAGAACAGGTGCCCAAGGTTGCTGATCGTGTGTGGCCAGAAGAGCTCCATTCATACCATACGCCAATGATGCATACCCAAGGCTACGCAAGAATTAGCGTGCAGTGATTTGACATCACTGAGGACGCATGTCTGGCTCCACCTCCTAGAAATAATGTTTGACTTCTCAGATACTCAAGCTTCTTTGCGTTGTTTTCCTTCACTGATTTTTTTTAATATAAGCTTTTAGAGTCAGGACATGTAGTCTTTATTATGCATAATATGTATAGAAATATTTCTCACATATTATGTCACGCAGTGTAGGTCGATCCCTCACTAGATGGACATATATACCGTTTGGTGCAGGTTTATGGGTGCAGGTGACACAGGACTGTGTTTTGTAGTAGTATGGGAAAGACCTATTTTCCGCAGTGGATTCGTGATGGGCTGAATGGATGATGATTTTTGTTAATAATATAACATAAAGTTTCCATTAAAGCAAGACTGTGCAATACGATTTAAAAATAATATGCGACATGGCACATTTTTATAGGTTTCATTTGCTTACGCCTCATGTCGACGCTAAAGAGAATTCCACCCCATTTCGCCCCACTGGTAACATGCTGAGAATGAAAAGATATATAATTAGCCGCAAGCCCACGAACCTGCTAGACTAAAAGATAACCCTAACCCGTTAGTGGCAGTGATCAGCTTAATAAAAGACGTCCAAAAATGTTTTGTTTGACGAATGTGGTTTAATCACATCTATTAATAACGCGTCCGACGCGTCCGACGCGGTCGCGCTACCCGCGCAGGTTACGCCTCCGCCTATCGCGCACACACGCACCCGCTAACTCAGCGGTTACACCGTGCTCGTCGGCGAGAGCGAGGTCATAGGCCTACACAAGATTAATTCCAGTGCCAGGTCAATTCTAACTTCGTCACAAATAACACAAATAATTGTATATTTTTGTAATGTGCTTATAAAATAATGTTATATTATAATATTATTTAATAATATACATAGCGTTACGTAATATAATTTTATAAAAAGAAATCTCTTTCGACAGCGGTTCAAGTCGAGGTTTAGAACTCCCTCATACCCTTGAGGGGCCCTTGGATCGTTGCGAGCCCTGCTAGTCGGATACCATTTAATTCGTTTAAAGGAGTCGGAGTATAGCGGAGCAGCGCGCAGCGGCACCGTCTCTCGTCAGAAACGACGTTGTATACCTTACGCGAGCAGAGAGCCCGCGAGTCTTCCGACGAAGCTGCTAAATCCGCCGCACAAACAGCGTACTACACAAACAATAAAACCCAAGACCATGCGATAAACACAGACGATTATGTATATGTTAATATTTTATCTTTAGACCGGTCTCCAAACATGCTTAGGCTAATTTAAGATTTTCATAATTTTCTCATGAATCCAATCATCAGAACTTGGCCATACATTTATAATTAATTTATTACATAGGTCGGTATTATTTCAAAGAAGAAATAATCATTAACATCGGTTCAAAAACAAAGAAGTTATACGAACATACATAAAAATACTGATAAATCCAGAATCCCCTCCTTTTTTAAAGTAGGTTAACAAATATATGTTTTTTATCATCGACATTTTCAAAATCCTCAAAATGTTCTCAAAGCTCTTCTATGAGTACTTATCAGGATAAGAGTATACCTACAGTTTTGTTTTTTTCTTTCATATTAATCTATGACAGCCGACGTTTGTGCTTCTCACCGCTTCTTGAATCTTTACGATATGAAAGCATTAATCCGTCTCCAGGCGGAATCTACAAGCCTATTTCATCGAGTAGTTATCGTAAAAATCGACAGAGGGAAAATAAAAACCAGGGGATGGGCAGCAGCACCATCCTGGAATGTCTGAATATATAAACCGCGGTCGCCAACCCGCCTGCCAAGCGTGGCAGCTATGGCAAAATCCTCCCTAAATTACTGGAGGCCTATGCTCAGCAGTGGACTAGTGATAGGTTTAAATGATGATGATGGTTCTAAGTTCGTCCACGAGCGAGGCGCTCGCCTTAAAATACGAGTGACCTAAGTGGGAAGTCCAGTGCCGGGACCTTTAAAATTGTTCTGAAATTCTAAGCACCGATTTACCAAGTGCTCAGCGAGAAAGAAAGAATCGTGAGGAAATCTGCATATCTGCGGAATAATAATATTTCGAGATGTGAAGTCCGCCAACCCGCATTGTAGTGTAGGGGACTTTGATAGATTACATTACATTTTTTACTTTTATGGTTTTATCTCGTAAAATTACATTATAATATTCACCTGGAGTACAAACAGGCAAAGGCAGCTTTGACCATTATCAACAGCCACATCTTCAAAGTCCACATCTTCAACATCCGTCTGAACAAGCCCCAAATCAGGACGGTCAGTAGCTCCATAACTGGACATGGATCATATAACAAACATCTGTTTACCTTAGGTGTTACAGACAGCTCTGTGCAGAGCTTGTATGGGGAAGGACAATACGGAGGCCCATGTCCTGCTGGACTGCCCTACGATCTCAACATACCGGGTCAAGCATCTCGGCGAGCCGAGATCGCTCCCTGAGGTCGCAGGGAACATCAAAGGTCTGCTGCGATTCCTGGAGGAGCTTGGTTGGCTCGAGTAAAATATTATTCCTGCCTAAACGCGAAAAACGCGCTAGATGTGGAGTTGCGGAAACCGGCCCGTTGCAATATACAATTTACATTCTAATATTTAGTCTAACTTAAGTTGAAATTCCTTACAACTTGAGACATTTTTTTTCCAGCAGTGGATTACAAAGAGGCGGTCAACAATGAGGAAAAAAATGTTTTATTTTGTGAAATTCAGTGCTTAGTATGCTAAATTTCAAGTCAATAGGTCTTATATTTAAATGAAACTAATTTTACTGATTTTTTTCGCGTTTAATTTGACTACTTATAACCCGACGTTTCGAATGGTTTCACCCATGGTCGCGGGAGGACTGAGGTGACAGATGTCCTGATATCATAGTTTACCCGGGGTACCTTCGGCTTTTAATTATTATTTTTGGTCCGATCTACACAGAAGGAGCTAACTGTATCTTGAAGTCTTGCAGTGGTATGCTTGGTTTTTGATTAAATTTTATTAATTATAGGATCCCAAGCTGATCGTGTTACCCAACCATCTTCTCTATTAAAATTAGGACGTTTTTTAATTTCAATAGCCTCGCGAATCATCCTTGGTAGGAACCGGTGTTCTTTCGCGAGGATTTGTGGTTTATCAAACCTTTTTTTTAACTTTTTTACTGGAAAGGTAAGGTAAAGGAAGCTAGCTGTAGCCGAGCGATCAATACTAATGTTTGCTTGCTGCTTATTTTAAAAGCTAACTTTTAATGTCTAGTTGTATACAGGTAATTGAGGTCAAGGCAATTAGGAACGAATGAGTAGATTTCTCATGCAGATTTTCACAGTTTATTGTGCACCTCAAAGACAAACGCTTTTCTTTGCTTTATCGTTAGCCTGATCTCATTTGTAAAGGACTTCGCACACTTTTACGTATCGCTTAAATTATACTAGGTGGAAGTTTATTAATATATTGTTTGAATGATTATTAAAAGCTAATTTTATATTTCAGATCATGACAAGGTCAAGCTACCTAACTTCAACGCCGAGGGTCCTGCCTGGGTCCGAATCCCAATCGGAGCCAACTTTTGTGCAGAGCCACAAGTTGTTGATTTTTGGGTTTGGTTATGTAGTGATTATCTAAGCGTCTCTGACACTGCATCCTGGCCTAACTCCGATTTTATCGAATTAAAGTTACATCGGGCGATGGTAGGTCAGGACGTATTATTGCTTCCGTGTTGGCGCGTACACTTGTGGCACTATAACATCTCCTGCGTAGTTGATAGCTTCCGACAGTATTGCATTACGCAACGCAGAGCTCTAGATGACACGGCAGCTTTTATGGGCGGGTGGTGATTCAATAAAGGTGAACAACGTGCTCGCCTCGTTACTTATTTAAATTAAAAAAAACGATTTCTACATGTTGATGACTGTAAAAAATAAAACAATAACAAAGTACTTAAGGTTCTTCTCCCTTTATTCAACTGAAATCAGATGCAATACGATCGGAGGAAACTTCAGATGTCAATATCAATCGCAACACTAAATGTTTTATTATTTCTCGTATCTTCGAACACGAAAACCAATAAAGTGCGTTTCTCGGTTACTTTTTTTTTATTAGATAAAGTGATGAAACGAGCAAAACGTACACGCCGTATCACCCAGAAAGCCTCTGCGTGACACCACACTGTGCCCATCACCCCGAGACATAAGCTCCTAAGTCTCATATGCCCAGCGATTACGCTAGCTCACAGTGCCCTTCAAACCGAAACACAGTAATGTTTGCACACTACTGCTTCACGGCAGAATAACTGGCCCTGGGGTGGTACCTACCTAGACGGATTCATGCATAGGAATCCTACCACCAGTAAGTTTTTGGTTTCATTTATATTCATCACGTAATATTCATAGTTTCTATTAAGATTCATAAGTTGACGTAACCACCTCAGTCGTGTTACTTATTCCGTATTTGTAAAATTAGCAAATTATGATTGCAAAAGCAGCCAAATGCGTGCATCATCTTGATGTTGTGGATCCAAAAAACATATCCACGTGGGATTGGCGTCTACATTCAAGAGCCTTCTTTTCCACATGTTAATGTTTATGACTTGTAAAATATCATGAATTGTACCTAAAATTTATTTAATTTACTTTAAGCCAAACAATAAATTATTAAATTTCGTAGTAAACGGGTGACCTAAGTTTAGATCCCCGGTATTCGGCGTTAAATTTGTTCTGAAATTTGAACTGCTGGTTTACCCCGTGCTCGGCGGTGAAGGAAAGCATCGTGTGAAAACCTGCTTATCTGAGGAAGAAGAATACTTCGAGGACATGTGAAGTTCGCCAACCCGCACTAGAGTAGCATTCTTTACGGCTCCAAACCCCTCCCAAAAATGAGAGAGTAACTTTACTTTTTTTTAGCTTTGTTGGTGTCTACAAAACATGCCGTATTAGGATTTGTCAAAATTGCCACGCTTGGCAGGCGAATCAACGATCGCTGTACCAGACAATTCGCATCTTAGACGCTCTTGCTAGTCGCTATTCTGGATAATTTAAGTCTGGCATAAGTATGAAGGTTTATCCGCCATCAATCTAAAGCGATGGCCATGAAATTATTTTAGACATTTTCCTTAATCAACTGTTATGACATCCACAGGATGGAATATGGCGGTTGATTCTCGTACGCCGCACTCTGAAACAAGTATACAATAAATAAAGGCAAGTTCAGAGAGACAGTAAAATAGCAAATAACTTTTGTATAATCATAGAGTAGGATACGAAAGGATAGTGTAGGACAGGATAATTTATTAAAGAATAGAATATAATTATTCTGGTTTAATTTAGATTATTAACATAATGCTAATTAAACTTATTTATTACAATCCACACTGTCTTGAGAAAAATCACTAAGTTATATAACGGGTTGAAAGATATACAGACAATTAATTTCGAATTCTATAACCCCTAGAAATTGTCTAGAATTGACGTGCCATTATGTTCTTATAAATTGTCATGTTACGAGATCACGCACTTGTGACATTTTATTTTTTGGCGTTATTTTTTTTATTGCTATTGTCTCTTGCAATGCGTAGGTAGGCCAAGTGTGGGTAATCCTTTAATAAAACATTGTTTAGGTAATTTTAGATTAGTGTTTAACTATCTTGTGAACATAAAAAGCTACACGCCTGAGTTTCCAGGAAACATTAGGTTTCAAAGAAACACGTAATTGTTTAGTCCATGAGCTTATAAACTATCTATCTTCTAAAGTAAAACTTCGCTTCCTATCTTTTTTTGTAATGGACGCTTACCTATTGGAACTTATCCACATTTTTTTTAAATTGTTATGCTAATTTATTAACATGTTTACGATACTTGTTTGATTGATAATTAGAATTATTATAAATTTCTTCTCCTCGTTGCATAGTGCCAAGAATGCTAGTTGCCTTTCCTCACTAAATGGTTATATTTTACACTCTTGTCAACGACCAGACGCAGCATATAGCCTTTGGAAATGGTTCCACGCGAAGGCTTTACCCCTCTGCCATGGGACCAAAAGAAAGGATTTAATGCAGTTCCAGAAATACGAGTCACTATACATCCAAATCCAAAAACCTATCATTTGTTGTTAGTTCTTTCGGAGTGGATACGAGCCATAAACCCAGGACCCCAATAGCAAGAACACTGAACACTGAGCCAGGCGTTTTTTTTAAGGAAGTTAGTTATGAGACGCGCAAGTCGTCCTCTGATGGTAAGTGCAACGTCTACCCATAACAAATGATGCGTCACCCAGAACATTTCTGTGTGGCACCACACTGCGCTCATCAACCTGCGACATCAGTTCTTAAGTCCCATATGCCCAGTAATTACATTATCAGTACCCTACAGACCGAAACACAATAATGCTTGCACACTGCTGCTTGACTGGAAGAATAACTTGCACTGCGGTAAGATCTAGACGGAACCCAGAACACCTCTCCAGGGCGCAGTGTTGTGTCACACACAACACTGCGCCCGCCAAACTGAGACATCAGTTCTCAACTCTCATATGCCCAGTGATTTCACTAGCTCACAGTGCCCTTCAAATCGAAATACAGTAATGTTCGCACACCACCGCTTCACGGCAGAATAACTGGCTCTGTGGTGGTACCTACTCGTATCTAGACGGATTCCTGCATAGGAATCCTACCACCAGAAAAATCCTATAAAAAAGCTACTATTAATAGCTTTCTTACTACGAGTACCGTGACGTTACACGGAGTTTCACAACTTTTTCACGTGATCTACCACCAACTAACGTCCGACAGGTATTGAAATGATTTTGAGTTATTATTCGCAGATATATTTCACGGATAGTAAGGAAAACTTTAACTGAATGCAATAATTCCTATGCAGGAATCCGTTTAGGTAGGTACAAACCATGCCTGTTATTCTGCCGTGAAGCAGTACTGTGCAAACATTACTGCGTTTCGGTTAGAAGGGCACTGTGATCTAGAGTAACCAGCATATGCGACTAAGAACGAAATTCTCAGAGTAACGGGCGGTATGCAATTATCTTCGGAATAATTTAAGTTAATTCCGATCGCATGGACAGACGGAGACATTTTTTTACATTAGATATATAGCAACAGACATCATACATAACATATGAAAAATTTTTTAAACAGAAAAAATTGATTATATATGACATATATATATTTATGACATGTATTTATATGTGACATGAATTTTTTTCATATTTATTTTTTTGATTATTTGAATATTAATGAATGAAAAATTTAAGGAACAGTTTAGTATCAAGCCATTAATTTCTTACCAATATCGGCCCAGTTCACTCCCACTGTGAAATATTAGACAAGCGCTTGACCCCAGCTCTGATTTAAAACTTAGTAAACATAGACTCGAAGTTATTTAGTTTGACTGTATATCGTATTTAAAGTATATGTTATATCTTTTCCTACCTACTGCAATACGTAGTCGTGTTTTCACATTTAAACTTCAATCTACTTAATCTCAGACATATTTAATTTATTAATAGACGACTAAGATTTACTTGTATCTCCTTAATTCTATAATGAACTATTCACATATCTCTGCCTTCCCACATATTCCCTAGGGCATAAATATCAAACGCTCAAGCACGGGGTATTCAGCGAAAGTGAATGCCTTACCGCGCCCCACCTTACGACTGATGGGGTGGGCTTGAATATATATAAACACAAACCCAAGGTAATGGTATAGAGTAAAAACAGTTCCGGCGTAGCAGCTATTGGAACGGCCGTTCCCCGCCCCACCATGCAAGGGATCTGGAGCCTAGTGGTCAGTTTAAAAAAAGTTTTTAACAGCACCAATTACTATTTTATATTACGCGAGTTAGGTAATTGCTTAGCTCATCGGAAACAGTGAAAATAACAATGTTAGGGTCAGTGAATAAATTGTGATCACTCTAATAGATATTTGTCTATTTTGAAGTACTGAATACTTTTTTATTTTATGTGTTACTTGTTTTAGTTTTTTGTTTGTTCAACATTGGCAGGCAATAAATATAGAAAACGTTTATTTTTTTATTATCGTTATTCATTATTTTAACATATAATTTCGCGCTTATTGTTTTTTAAATTATTTATTCTGATTATATACGAGTGGTATTACTTTAATTTAATCGATAAACGTGGGAGTTCTTTACTAACACCATTAAAAGCTGTTAATAACTATAAGCAAAGTTAAATATTGACGTTTGGCAAATTCAAACCAAATGTTTAAACTTTGCACGGTAAGCAATTACTCACGGACGTGCCAATTGTCAAATATTGTTTTATGTTACATAAGCGCTTAAACTGAACGCTTCATCCATTTTTGATCTCGTTTAAACTTCGAACGGATTTCATTACAATGTCGACTTCGTTTTCGATGTTCACGAGCACTTCGAATTTTTTTATTTGTATTTAACGCGATTGTTGGGCGATTTTTTACCACTGCTCATACTCGCATCACCATTTCAGTAAAATAAATTATGTAGTCAGTCACATTTTTTATTTTGTTTGAATCAGCAAAATCACAGCGCAGTAATAAATCGTTAACTGGTTAACGCTCGCGTAATAATTAAAAGATAAGTGCTTACATACATTTAATTTTGTTACAAACAATTAAAATAAAATTTATTTTAGTCTAGAAATATAAATGTAATTTTGTATATTACTTTAAACAATTCTTAATTATTTAAGCAATTAAAGCCTCTTAAAAAAACTTTTCTATCGATATTTTTTTTAATAAGTCATTCAAAAACTTTAATTAAGATAATCGTATCCAAAGATATTTCATCATTTACAAAGAATCAAAGCCCATTGTTTCCGTTTTTTCCATACGTATGTTTCTCTCCATTGTTCGTATAGAATCGCCAAAAAAAATTACACTTTAACATAGATGAATCTTTGACTGGCTTTACGACTTTCGCTTTTCATTGGCGTCAGTAAAAAGCTTTAATAACAACTCGAATAAGTTCAAAAGTGAAGGTTGTTCGTCAAGTCTCCTGGTTTCTTATGGAGTATAGAGACAGCTGCAACTTAAAAAGGAATTAAATCTTCCCCGGTAAACACTAAGCCGACGGGCGCGTTCGAGAAATTTTCCAATCTACAAGCTGCAGGTACAGATAGTGATTTCCAGTAACAAAGTTAGTTAGGGAACGATCCACGTACGTTCTTCGTCGCCGGTACTCTATCGTACCGTATTTGTTCCTTGCTTACTCCGTCTTCGTAACAATGAAAACTAACTTCGACGGGCTTGTTATTTGCTATTAGCAGCATGACTATTTCTCTGCATCTTCACGCTCGGAATCTGATACTTGCAGTAGATATTTATTAATTATAAAGATAGCTTGTTTTACTACTTCATTACCTTACTTGTAGCCATAATCTATTTCGCCTAAGAAAGACGCTATCCGACAGTGAAAAACCTCATGGACTAAAAATTCAACTGCAACTCTCATTTATAAGTACCTATAAACTAAAAAAAATATAGGTTATTATTGTCTTTTAAATATGTTATTGCAGAAACTTGAATCCATTTTTATGTTGGAAAATCGTTTCTGAAATTAAAACAGACATGGTACTCGTAATATAGTCATCGGTAAACAAATAACGCTCATTCCACTATCAGGGTACCATATTATTTACTAAAAGAACATTAATTTTCGCACCTAATAGAAATGCACATGTCTATATACTTATATTATATAACTATATCATGTCTAAAAAATAATGGCACAACACAATTGGTTGAATCGTTTATAAACCTTTGTCTATTTTATCCTTATTAATGTATAGATAACAACAAAATAATGGCGCCGTATACCTTATTTGCACTATACGGTAAGGACGATCGCTATAGCTTAACGCGGATGACTTGCTCTTCCGTCCGCTGGAAGCATGATCTCGTTTTGGTAACTGTTCGTAATTCTACGCAATAAAAGCGTAGAAGGAAGTATACAGCGCGCGTTGTGTTGATTTTACGTTGCCGTGAATGGTTGCATTGCACAACATGTCCGATTTACGCTTTGAGAATTCGTATGCTCGTCGTTACTGTTTATGATATTGGCGGTGTGGTTTACCACGACGTTCCACTTTCGAAAAGGATCTGTATGTCGTTTATGTAGTCTGTTATTTTTTTAACAATAAAGAGTTCACTTCCGAGGATTAAAAGTTTTATTTTCTATTATATTCGCAAAGCGCGCTCAACCACAACCTTTCACTTAAAAAAAAACTCTTTAATCGACTACATAGTATTATGTTAATAACAACATAAATATATTTCTAGTGATTATATATATATATATATATATATATATATATATATATATATATATATATATGATAATTAAGACTATGAAGTAAACAAATTGTTATTTTACGTAAGATAACTTTCAAAGAACAAGCCGTTTTACAATCATCTTTTCAATATATTTAATATATGCAAAATTATGCAACACCTAAAACTGTTGTCTTTTAAACAAGAAACGGTTAATGCATCGCATCCTATGAGTGTCGTATTGTATTTAGTATATTATATACGATTTATAAATCTTCAATCGAAATTTGTGTCCACGATTGCGCAATAGTTTCGCAACAGTGTCGCATTTTACTATCATCCGTGTGCGAACTGCGCTAATGAAACAGATGAACTTTCACGATCGGTTTTCACCGTATTTATATAAGACATTTGCAGATTCGTCGGATGTGTGACAAGTTTCACAATAAATATTTTATTTTAGATAAAATCTATGATCCAACTTCATTTATAGTCCAGCTGTTACGATTTTAAACCGGTTATTTTCACTTTAATTCGTGAACAAATAAAACATGCACTGAGTACAACATGCAATAATAGAGAAGAGAAGACGGATTAGATTTCTTTACATATAATATCAAACCTACACTACACTGAAAAAAAAACTATTCCTAACATGTGTCAATAGTTTTTTTTTTTTCATTCTTGGATTACTTTGCTTGGCGTAATACAAAAGCAACGTTAACATTATTTATGGTAATAAGATAATGAAAATGTCAAGAAATAACTATCTTCGCATTCGTCGTGTCGGCTTTGGATGGTCATTGCGTTTTGTAATTGTAAAACTAAGCTAGTTTCCCATCTCTGTTTGGTCGCAGAGAGGACTTATTGGTTAAAATAGGACAGGTTTAAATTTATCTAATATTTATTAAGAATTTTTGAGCGGTGTCACAACTTAAAAAAACTTTTTTTTTTCATTTTATATACAGAATACACTTTTTTAACTTCATTGCCAATAATGAAGTTAAAAAAGTGCTTCATAAAACAATAGCAGGTCATTTAGATCTCGACATACGGTCTTAAGCCAGCCCTAGCTCGCGACCGACTACTTTCCCTTTGTTATTCGTTTAATGTTGTGTAACGTTTTATAATATGCACATTAATTTATGTAATCCTCTAATAAGTATGTGGGTGAAATTGTCTGTTTTAGATGCAAGCCCTGATATGTTCCAAGACTGGCAGCCTATATGTTCTCCGTTCTCGTTATTTTATCGAAACATTGTTGTTCTGTGAATTTAATATTATTGTCTTATTTATTCCCAGCCTTCTTTCTATAATCAGTCTTATTATTTCACACTATTGTGACGATACCTGCCATTGTAATGTCAAGGCTTTGCGATTTATTAGCTCCGCGCTCGTTATGCTATGCGATTACTTACATATTATTTATTTGTATGGCCTTTTTATGGTATATTTGTTTGTTACAGATTACCCTAGCGGTAATACAAATCGCTCTAGTCACCGGAAAGGCATTAATACCACAAGAACAACAAGCACAACAGCAATTGGAGTCAAAGGCTGAGGCGAGTCATGCAGCACAAAAGCGAGTTGGCTATGACTATCCCGCGCCTCCGCTCGACCTTGTCAATCCTTACCAAGACCATGATGATCTTCACCGTCATGAAGATCATCATGAGGTAGTAGAACATCACGATGAACACGACTACCATGGCGAACCTGAGCACCACGATGAGCACCACGACGAGCACCACGATGATCACGTTATTCATGAGCACCATGACCACCATGAAGAGCATCACATTGAGCATCATGAGGAACATCACGATCACCACGACCATCACGATCCTGGTTATTGGAAAAAGAAGCTTATCTGGAAACCAGGATGGAAGAAAATATGGAAGCCGTCCAAGAAACAAATATGGAAACCTTCATGGAAGAAAATCTGGAAGCCTATTTGGGTACCAACAAAAATCCCCGTTTGGAAAGACATTAAAGTCCCTGACTGGAAAAAGATTTACAAACCTGTATGGAAACCCATTAAAGTACCGGCATGGAAAGAAATAAAAGTACCTGACTGGAAAAAAATACAAGTCCCCGTATACAAGGACATTGTGGTACCTGGATGGAAAGAAATCCAAGTTCCAGCTTGGAAAAAGGTATGGGTGCCAGAATGGGTTAAGGTAGGCGTTCCAGGTGAAAAATACCTTGGTAAAGATCACGATGGGTGGGAATATACATCACATGATCTTTGGAAGAAAAAATTAATCTGGAAACCGCTTTGGAAAAAATATTGGAAGCCAGCTAAGAAACAAATTTGGATACCAGACAAGAAGTTAGTCTGGAAAGATGAATGGAAACAAATCTGGAAAACAGAAAAGAAGCAAATCTGGGTAGAAGACAAAAAATTAATCTGGAAAGAGGCTTGGCAGCAAATTTGGAAGCCATCGAAAAAACTTGTTTGGATTCCAGACAAGAAATTAGAGTGGAAAGAGGCTTGGAAACAAATTTGGGTACCAGACTGGAAAGATATTTGGGTGCCTGGTGTCAAGAAAATCTGGCGACCAGTTTGGATATCAGAGTGGTTCCCATCACCGGATCATCATGAGCATGTTCATGAATCTCACGGTTGGGATCGAAGTGATAACAACACACAAGCTAGTCAAAAATCAGTAGCCGTGAAGGAGGCTCCTCAGCAACCTAAGCCTCAGCAAACCCAGCATTCAGCGTGGCAGTTTCCTAAATAACTAATTTAAGTCACATTGTTGTTTGGATGTAGATAAAAATCAGAGCTTTTAGCTGTATCGAGTCCTCAAATTGCTCGAATCAACAGCCTCAGGAACAATCACATCGAGTCTCTTAATAGGTAATACCATTTCCTTACAAACTGGTATCTGTATTATTGCACTGCGAAGATTGTGATCAAGCGATGCGATTGTTTCAACGAAGTTAGATAGCATTTGTAACTTTAACAAATATTGTGTATCCAATTTGTTAAGGTTGTGAATAACGAATGTTAAATGGAGCTTTAATTGGCGTAGTGGTTGATGGGGTTATGCGTAAGATAATTAGCAAGTTTTTGCTTTTTTCCAGATTTATCTTGTGGGAGATTTTTAATAGTAATTTTGATAACATATTGACTAGATATTTTCGTGTTTCACTAGTCATGTTTTTTCTGAATAGTCAGTTTTCCACGTAGTCTAATCCTGATCGTTCATGTCAAATCTGTACGTATATAAGTGCTGTTCAGTACTGTCAGTTATCTTACTTAAAGCGGGGAACTATCTGCATAGATGTTCCCAGTATTTATACACGCTCCTGTTTTTAAGCTTAATTACGTTTTCATGTTACTGTGTCGTGGAGCCAATAAAGTATTTTTCTGAATTACCACTTAGATATGAAATTTTTGACAATTTGTCGTGGTAAGCGCAGAATAATTTAACTTGCTTCTGATATGAGAACTATGCCCACTGATTTGTGTATTGTTGTTCTGTGTGTGTTATTGTTGAGTTTTATTCTATTTGTAAGTTTTTTAGATATAGCTGAACCAATGAAATAAATATAAGTTTTGTTATATTGAAACGATTTGTTTTACTCTTCTTTTTATGTACATATAAACAATGACCGTTGTCTGTCAGTTATCTAATATTTGCTTATCATCATGGGCCAGACTAACGTTTTGCATATGATAATTAACGGGGGATAAAATAACTTTTCTTTATATTACCAACAGCAAAAAAGGACTTTAGTGCAACATATGAAACATATCACAGGTTATAAATATTTCGTTCAGTTATATATTACTTACACTTAACATATTCTAACAATTCATTTTGAAATTAATGAAAAATATGCTGACATACGAGTATATGTTTTTGCTAACAGTTAAATAGAATGGAATAGAGAGACATTATTTTCTGTTTAATATATTACAATCTGTGCTGATAGTCATTCTATTTACGCGACTTGTATATACATATGGTGGTATTATAATAAAACAAAGAAAATTAAAATAGCCTATGGTTAGTATTTTTAGAACCTGTGCGAAAATCAATAACTGACAATTTTAAAATTTATTATGATGATGGCGATGGATTCATCTTGCAACTGTACAGATTATATATCGATACTAGCTACTAGCTACTAGCTGACCCTCCCTCGCTTCGCGCAGAAGTTATTGTTATGTTAAAGTCTGTGTAGAAAAAAACTGCAACAATCCGTTTACCCATTTGGGAATACACGTCCGTAAAATCCGTTCTTAGTAAGTCCTTATCGGGAAAGGGATATGTTAACCAAATTTCAAATTAATAGGCCTTGTATTTTCTTAGTTACCGTGATGAGTCAGGGGTAAATCGCTTTTACCAAGTCGGATCATAAGTTCTGTCACAAACAGTACATTAAATAAATTGTACGACTTTTGTTGTATGTATAAAATATATATATATGAAAGCAAAAGTAGCTGAATGTAGTTTAAAATTTTATTAAAGTTACTGGAAATTCCTCCTTGACTTTGAATACAGGCCCTCAACCTTTTTTTTCATCTGAAAGAGCTATTTTTTTTTGCGCACCGCCTTAACAAAGCTCCGGATCTATCCGGATCGAGACTTAATTATTACAGACGCTCATTAATAAAGTGCCCTGTTTTTCGTCGATAAGCGCGGAGTCTCAGGTTTTCGTTTACCACTCTTTTGTATTTCTGCTTAACCCAGTAGAAAGGATAATTTTTTTTTCTTCATCATCATCATCATCACTTCAGCCTATCATTAGTCCACTGCTGAACATAGGCCTCCCCCAGAGATTGCCACAAATGTTTGTAGCACTCATTTTGAGGGGATTTTGCCATTGCCACGCTTGGCATGCGGGTTGGCAACCGCAGTTTTTTTATTCAGATGTTCCAGGAATATGCTGCTGCCCATATCCTGCTTTTCATTTTCCCTCTGTCGACTTTTACGACACCCACGTGATGAGATGGGGTGGTAGATTCTCTTGAACCGCCACCACACGCCACCATTTTTTTCTTGCGGACGTGATTTCATTGGATTCGCGCCCGCACTGCTTTGATGACCGCTGGTGTCCTTACCGTTCGAGGTCAGTCGTTTTTTTTGCTGTCTTCAAAGGTCGAATCTTCAATAATTCCTTTGATAGTACGATTCACAAATCTCAGCGTTATTTCCAAATTATGCAAAGTTCAACAAAACAAAAAAAAATTGCCGCAAAACAAAAGGAAACTCAACTATGCTTTTAAAGTTGTTTGTAAAGTTGTTAGTAAGGTGACAATTGAGCTCTGATTCCACTGTATGGTAAGTTTTTACTATGGTCCATAGACATCTACATCTACTAGTAACGATAAATTAAAATCAAAATTTTGACCAACAACACGCCACTATACAATTATAAGAGGAATATAAACGTCGCCAGAGATGATGTCATACATTCTCTTCGACTGCTAGTTTACTTTATTTCGTGCTGGTTTCCTGATTAAGCTGGCTATTTATAAGCTATAGCTATTTGAAGCAGCTTGACTTTACCACGGCTTTCATCAAAAATGTTGTAATTGGAGTAAACGACCTTTCGTTGCCTTCGTCAAAGGTTGCTTCCATGTGAAGCAGTTTAATATTCATGTGTTCTACTTAGACTCAATCGCTCTATGGCATTACCCGTATATAAACCGATCGGTCGGCCCACGCAAAACTGTTGAATTGTTAACAGATTATGCGATTTGAAATACTGTGAACTGCCAAACGGTGAAATTTTAAAGTTTTGCTACAACGTAAAATATAAATACGTCAAGTTCTTAATGTGAAATTCGTATCGGAATTGTGTTTCGAAATCACATGTGTCCTCATTGTCTCATCTTATCTCATGAGTGTCGTAAAGGTCGACTTAGGGAAATACCAAAAAATCTCATGTCCTCCGATCATCATCATCATCATCATTTCAGCCTATCAGTAGTCCACTGCTGAACATAGGCCTCCCCCATTGATTGCCAATAAAGTTTGTAGCTATGGTTTTGAGGGATTTCGCTATAGTTGCCATGCTTGGCAGACGCTTTGATAGCCGCAGTTTATTTATTCAGACGTTCCAGGAAGATGCTGCTGTCTTCTGGTTTTAATTTTTCCTTTGTCGACTTTTAAAAAAAAATCTTAATTAATATAATAATCGAAAATTATCTTAAGCTGCCGCAACACGGCACTGATAGGTAATAAAAACCGATTCAAATATATCGGACCTAAAATATCTAGACTAGCGATAAGAAAACAGCGTCTAAGGTACGAAGGAGCAATTGACAATGCGCTTGCCAAGGTTGACGGTTTTGTCCAGTATTGGGACTCTTTATCTTTATGTCTTTGTGATGATAATGGGATGAATAAACGTTATATACCGGCCCCACTTTCCTTACGATTTCTAGCACTTTTCGTTGCATTTTTTTTACAAGCTTTTATTTCTTCTTATTCTTTCCGGCTTAAATTTAGTAAATAAATTTAGGTAAAATTAGACATATCTATGTAGCTTCGGTGACAGTGCTATAATATGGTACAATGGAGCTGTTATATTGATGGTGCCTGAAGTTGACCACAGGAACTCCTCAACTAAGCAAGATAGCTTCGTCATTTTTGGATTCGTTGGATTTGTTGAAATTAGCCCTAGCAACAACGACATATGCCGTGTCAGGCATATGTCGTTAAAAGCTAAAAGCTTGTAACTGAAATGTAATTATTGTTTAAAACTTATATTGTTAATCATTTGTTACACCAATTTACACATCAACTGTATAAGTTGATTTAGGTGTACATTTGTTTCCAACTTGTGGGATTTAAGAAGAACATTCATCGTCATCATTATCATTTCAGCCTATTACTAGTCCACTGCTGAAAATAGGCCTCCCTCATAGATTACTACAAAAATTTGTAGCTTTAATTTTGAGGGGAATTTTGCCATAGTGGCCACGCTTGGCAGGCGGGTTGGCAACCGCAGTTTATTTATTCTGATGTTCCAGGAAGATGCTGCTGCCCATCTCCTGGTTTTCATTTTCCCTCTGTCGACTTTTACGAAACCCACGGGATGAGATGAGGTGGTAGATTCCCTAAAGCCGCTACCACACGGCTGATGAAGAACATTCATGATTACTAATTTAAAAGTCAAGAGCTTATCTCTAATCTTTAGCTGCAACAAGTTTTGTTAAAACAGCATTATTTCTTATTCACAGCAGTTCACCGAAAATAATAAGTAATAATTTTTTTTTTTTGGTAAATATACCTTTTTCAAATAAAAAGTTGTTGCTGGTGCACTTCGCCAGTCTGGGTATTACAGATCAGGCGTATTTGAGACAGTAATTATACGGTCTATCGACTACGAGAAATTTCTGACATTCGTCTTACTCATCCCCACAACACCCAATGGACGAGATGGGGTGAAATATGTTCTTACTCCATCCAACTTATTAGTTTACCAGTGAGAAACTATCAAATGTTCTTAAAGCAAATAATATGCATTAAAACAGTGACGGTTTTTAAACGAGTGCAAATGATTATCGGAACGCTACAAGTGGTAAAAAAATAGTAATTGAAGTATCAAATAAGCCCGATATTCCAAGAACGCCGTAATGAAATTGGTTGAGAGATTAATATTTCCGCGTAGAATCATCTAGGTACTACTCAGCATGCAATTACGATTTTAAATAAAAGGAGTCTGGATAACGACGCTGGCATCTCTTCCACAAAGCAGGTTCCCGGGAAAAAATCCAATTTAATATCATTGTAATAGATTTCAATTCATTATCTAAAATTTAAATATTTTCTCGTCTTTTGTAATTATAAGGTAAAGTAGATCTGTGTGACAAGCCGAGTTGGCATACAAATAAATAAAATTGGTGTTTATGTCTTAGATATTTTTCTTAATCTCAAGGGCACTTTACAGGACACCAAAACTCAAACACGCGTTTTTAAAATTTTAGTCTGTCTGTCTGTTTGTTTGTGTGGGCTAATAGTCGGCTGAATTACCGAATCGATTTTGACGGGACTTTCATTGGCAGGTAGAGGACTTTTCCGAGAGCAATTGTTTTGGGAATATGTAGGGTTCCTGCGTAAAATCAGAAAAAAACTTTTGAATTAGAGGGTTGTTATTCTGCACGAATAAAATACCTTACAATACCTTAGTCGCCCTTTACGACACCTCGGTAGGAAAGAGGTAGGTGCTATTCAACTTTGCCGGATACCTACCGGATTTATTTTCTATTTATCTTCTCAAATTTCATAGAATGGACTCCAGACGAGGGACACATACTAAACTAAATCAGATCTTACGAGGAGAGACTGTGCAAGAAAAAGTGTTTCGGTTTGTAGGGCACAGATACGAGTAGCTAGTGTAATTACTGGGCATATGAGACTTATGAACTGATTTCTCAGAGGGACGGACGCAATGTCGCGCGAAGACAAAATGTTCTGGGTGACAAGGCATCTGTTTTGGGCAGTGCAACGTCTGCCCAAAACTCACCGTAAGGTGTTCACCTTTTTGCTCGTTCCGTTACTTTCTCCTATAAATACAAAATCGTTGTATCTCCTTTTTCTCAAAGGGTTTTTTTCTGTTACCCGCTCACAAATTAATGGAAATAAAGGTTTTTTTTAATGTGTGTGTTTTATTAATGAGTAATGTCATGGAACAAAAACGTCCTATCAATTTAATAATTACAGATAAAATATTGCCCGTTGTTTAAAAATTAAATAATGTTGTATCCTGTTATTTTAATTTAATTGTTTATTTTGTATTGTTTGGATGCGGCAATCAAACACGGGAGTTGAGACAAGACTGTATTTATTATATACCTGCATGCAAATATTATAATTTATTTTCAAGATACCTACAATCCCCTTCTTAAGAAATTATGAAGGGTCGAGGTTTAACACTAATCTTTTATAAAACCACTATTAATAATCTTAATATAACAAAAGCATTTCACAAATAAAAGTATAAAAATTAACAATTTGATTTATAATAATACATGAATTTATTCAAATAATTATAACGAGTAACCTTAATCATATTAAGATCCGTTGAGATATCGAGGCTTTTCACGTTGTAGGTAACTGACACGGAAAGAGTCGCTAAACATTATTTAATAAAATAGTGTTTTAAAAACTGTGTCTGCTGTGATAACACCAAACAACCTGTACTTAACGACCGCGACATGTCCACGGAGTAATCAAATCTTCTACTATGAAATGGTCCACACAAAATTAAAAAATAATTAAATTTGATTATTTTAGTGTAACTTCTTTGGGCGAGATAAGAGTTTTTTTTTTATTGTATAAAGTGACGAAACGAGCAAAACGTTCACCTGATGGTAAGTGCAACGTCCGCCCACAACAAATGCTGTGTCACCCAGAATATTTGTGTGACACCACACTGCGCCCGTCACCCTGAGACATCAGTTCCTAGTTCCAAGTCTCAAATGCCCAGTGATTACGCTAGCTCACAATGCCCTTCAAACCGAAACACAGTAAGGCTAACATTAACATTTCAAGGTCGACTTTGAGTGCAACGTTTTCATGCAATGTTTCAGTTGTTCTTAATATTTAAGGATTCATCATAATTGTGCAATGATAGTCGCTAAATTACAATAGTTGTAAGAAATTAAGTAGTTCAACGGCTGCATCATAAACGACCGAAGCTGTACTGCTTGTGGGATCTCAATCGGGAGTATGAATTATTTGATTCGTACAAAAATGGCGGTGAAGTGGGCTACAGGTGTGATCTCTGCCTACCCCTTATATGGTATGTATGTGAAATAGAAAAAGTGCAAAGAATACCTTCGACTCCTTTATTAACGAATTCGTTTTCCTCGCGATTCATATAAGAATCTTTTAAGTAAATATCATATTACGAGTATATCATTAAAAGATCGACGCTCCTTAATTTGTCTTATTATAATTTTATTCCGAGATAAATTTTCAATTATCTCTCAAAAGTACACTATCCAAAAATTTTATCTACGTATCGACAACCAGGATCGGCAAACGCTTACACATACACAGGCTGTGCGTCTTTCACAACAAATTAAATAACGACCTAGACATGTTCTCATGCTCTCGCACGGCCTTAAACACCAATTAAAAATTTTGATTATAATTAGTTAGTTAATAATGTTTTTCTTGTACAACTTATGAGATCCGTGATAGCTTAGGGGTTAGGCGTTCGCTTTAAATTTCATAGGGTGCGAGTCACCCGGATTCGGTTCTCGGTGAAATTCTCGGAAGACAAACATTGCGAGTAAACATACTTATCTGAGAAAAAACTGGAGATAACGCAATGGGGAGCAAGAAAATAGCGGCGAAGTGGTTCGCCACCCGCGATCTCTCGTTTCCCGAGTGGGCGAAAATGGGCTACTGATGTGGAATCTGCCTACCCCACTAGGAAAGAGACGTGAATGTATATTATTATAAATATAATTTCTTTAATAGAACGCCTATCTTATACAGACTTAGAACAGACTTTCACCTCTCATTAGGACCGTAGTCTGCAACGGGTCTCTACTGTGGGTTGCCGTAGTTGATATGAAGGCAAAGGCATAATTATCCTCCATCTAGAGTTATGCGGAATAATTATGCTTTTGCCGTCATATATTAATATTCTTCATGAGTAACACATATTGATTCTACATGACGAATGGATGTGTCCTTTTAGACTCACAATCAACTTTTTAAATAACGCGGACGGTATGCGTAAAAAAGATAACTATTAATAAAAATTTAAATCATTTCAGTCTCAACTAACGCACACGTATGGAGACACGCTTTTGTACAGTCGCGTGCACATACAATGTTGATACCCTTAATGCCTGTCATCCCCAGCATAACTCCAGATATTAATATTCTCCATGGGTAAAACATTTTTATTCTTCATCACGAATGGATACAGGTGTCCTTCTGGACTCACAATGACCTATTAACATACCGTGGACCATATGAATTAAAAACGATAACTGTTAATTAAATTTAAAATATAATCTGCCCCAACTAATGAACACGTGTCTCCCTGCTTTTGTGCAGTCGCTTGCACATACAATGTTACTAAAACCTTATGATGTTTTGACAAGACTCAAAAGTTTTCACTGAACGTGAGTATACGCTGAGTACACAGCTTTCTTAAAGCCAATATTTCGCAGCAGTGATCATATATTGCCTTCCACTGAAGCGTTATAATTACGTCCACAGATTTGACGTAGGAAAAAAATAACAAAGAAATAATAATGCTTACAGGTCGATATTATTATTTAAACTGATGCCGCATCTATAGTCATAGTTAAAGATACAGTTTAAATACAATTTAAATAAAAACTTGTGAACTTGAGAACCTCATAAGTTGATAGAACTTTATTAAAAACACAATCAATGGTGGTAGGATTCCTAATCATGAATCCGTCTAGGTCGGTACCACCTTAGAGACAGTTATTCTGCCGTGAAGCAGTAATGTACAAACATTACTGTGTTTCGGTCTGAAGGGCACTGATAGCTGGCGTAATCACTGGGCACATGAGACTTAAGAACTTATGGCTCAGGGTGACGGGCGCAGTGTGGTGCCACACAGAAATATTCTGAGTAACACAGCATCTATCATGGGTAGTTATTGCACTTACCATCAGGTGAACGTTTGTATTTATTTTTTTATCGGTATAAGTGACGTGACGGGATAACGTTCACCTGATGGTAAGTGACGTCTGTTAACTGGTAAGATATTATTTAAATGGTATCACATATTTCTCCATTATTGGCATGTAAGAGTTTATCAATTTTAACTTAAATTTAAAATGTGACTCTTTATGTCTAATACCAACATCATTTCAACTATAATATAATAGAAATCGACTACCACCAGTAAAAGGGTGTTAAACCTATTGTTTGAATCGGCTTATACTTTTTACCTACACTACTGTCCAAAGTATTTAAATTAGAGTACAAAATTAACAATCATTGATTAAACATTTTGTTATAAAAAAATGACGTCCCACGGTTACATAAAGTGTAATTAACTGTTGTATATTAAGATGATTATTTTTGAAGAAAACAATACAATGTACGTTTACTAATCCGATATGTTCCGACACGCAATACGGCTCACATAATTACTGAGAAACCTTCTTTTATTAACGGATACCGGTAATATTATTCTTTATTAAAGTTAGCTGAACGTTATTCTTATTAATTAATCCATGAAACGACACATATTCTACTTAGCTGTGTATTAGGAATCCGTCTAGGTAGATATAATGTAGTCTTGGCCGATTTTTGACAACCGCGACAACTTCCGAATTCTGTCGGAAGTTATCAACTGCGCAGAAGATATTATATAGTGCCACAAGTGTACGCGGAAATACATGAGCACTCACTCGTACCAACCGTGCTAACCAACTCGTGGTAGTCGGGTACTCTTACCACCAGCCACGCGGTCGTCAGGTAGATATCACTGCAGTTTATATGCCGACAATCAGTGGTGTGCGAACATCACTGCGATTCGGTTCGAAGAGCGCTGAAGCCAGTGTAATTGCAGGGCTTCTGGGACTTAAGAACCGATGTCTTATGATGACGAAAGCTATGCGGCGTTACACAGAAATTTTGAATGCAAAGTTATGTCAACGCAACAGTTTTCTCCATTTGTACTTACTATCAGGTGAATGTAAAAGACGAGAAATACTCGCCCTTTCCATTAAAAATATTTACTACGATGGGGTCATAAATTCTACACAAACGAAGTCAAAAATAATATTAGAACAAAATCATGTCCATCGCTTTCTTCTTTATCTGTTTTGACTCTGGCAATTAGCTATAAAATCCAGCCATTGTCAAGTAATAATCCTCCTGCTATATTTTATTATATGGTTATTTATGGAAACAGTCGTAAATTATTTTCCAGTGTCAAGTAACATGTTTACCAACCCATTGTACCTTTTATCATTTTTTTCCTTTTCGTATATTTTGTTATGGTGTACAATAAAGTGTTATTTAATTTAATTAATTTAATTAAGTAAAATAGCAATATTCAAGCAACAAGTTAATTATTTTCCTGTGGCAAGTAACATGTTTACCAACCCATTGTACCTTTATTCCTTTTTTTTTCTTTTCGTATATTTTGTTATGGTGTACAATAAAGTGATATTTAATTTAATTAATTTAATTAAGTAAAATAGCAATATTCAAGCAACAAGTTAATTATTTTCCAGTGTCAAGTAACATGTTTACCAACCCATTGTACCTTTTATCAATTTTTTTCCTTCTCGTATATTTTGTTATGGTGTACAATGAAGTGATATTTAATTTAATTAATTTAATTAATAAAATAGCAATATTTTAATTAATATTGCTATTTTTATTAATTCAATTATTATATAATAATTTAATTTAAATTATTATATAATAATTTAATTTTGATGGACAGTAAAATGATAGTTGACTTTTACTGAAGATTTGCAGGTCTGTTGGCGACAAAACTTAAAGTACGTTGTTTTTTAATTGAATTTTCTAATCTCTATACACTTTCACGAGCACTAGCTGCATAATAAACTATGAATATTAAACATAAAAACTCAAAGTAACACAGAAATTACTAAATTCAATAAAACACACTATCGCCACTCTTCTAATTGACGCCAAAGTCTCGACCAGCGCATTAAATTATACTTTTTAAATGGATAACTTTCGGAAAGATTAAGCAACTTATAATACTTTATTTTATTCGAGAAATCGACAACTTACAATTTTCACTTAGTCTAAGATGCTTAGTATTACAGAATTGCCATTAATAGATTTCTTCATAAAATTATATGCATATCAAATAACTTGTTAAGCAATAATAATCAAAAAAATTTAATTATTTCAGCTCGAGCTAAATTAACCCAGTCTTATCTGGTATATTAGGGAATCCACGACATTAAAACGTTTGTTATAGGTGTAAGGTAAACGCGTAAGAACCGCACGTTACACTAAACGCCTCACAATAAAAGTAAACTTAATTTAAATGATAAAGTGTGATGAAACTGAAATTGCTGAATCGCTAAATTGCCATATAGAGATTTTTTTACATTTTCAACAATTTATTCCATTCTCAAATAAATTAAAAAAGAAAATATAATGCAGTTGCTATCTAATTTATTGTATATAGATATAGATCCTGCAGCCTTCCTAATTCTGTTGGGTTTATTTTCTCGTCTAAAAAGTTTCCATATGAGACACCTAATACTTAGTAGCACTTGTACACACGTGGCTTCTGTAACTTGTTTAATAATGCAGTCCCCACCCGTCTAGTTCAGATAAGTCTACTTACTTGTTATACTTTTCACAGTGTGATGGTGGATCGTAAATATTGCAATGAACAATGGGTGAATTCCAAAGTTGAATGCAGTGTCGAAGTCAATAAAAGTTTCAGTTTCTATCTGAATAGTTACGCAGTCGGTATTCTATTAGAATACATACAAAATACATATAACATAAATTTGAACGTTTTGCTAAATATTTTATAAAGTTATCAGTTATGAAATTATCGTGTGGTGCGGCATCATTAATTTTAAGTCTAGCATAAATTAGACATCAGTAATGGAGAAAGCTTTCTATCAAACTACATATATGTATAATGCTTACATTATTACTAAGAGGCTAGTTTTGCCCTTATATTTAATTTGTGGTCATTTCCCAATGTTTACAGGTATCCTGTTTGATAACATTATATAAGTATGTATGTTAATTATTTAACTTAATTCAAGTTACCAAATATTGGCAATTTGAAATTTAAATAAATATGAATTTATTATACATTAAAGAACTATGTGATTCCTTTAATTTTATCTTATTAACATTATTACGGGATTTCCAGAATGATTAAAATTCCCTTTGAATTTAAATTACATAATGTAGTTCTTAAAGCAGTTATATTGAAATTCTTGTTCCCTGTCGCGTAGGTTAACAAGGTAACTGAGGAGTGTCGAGTTCCAGCGAGAGTACATATCGTCTACGAACTGAAGTTCGGAATTTCTAGGACCGTCTCAACGAGTTTGCGTGCAGTGTATTACAGTTGAAATGAAATGAAATAAAGTTATGTTTGTTGTGAAGTTTTTGTTACAAATATTAGTTGACGCTTTTTAAATTAAATAAGTAAAAAAAAAATTACTTTACTTTTTTTTAGTTCTTAAATTTTATGTTTCGTTTTAGATGTATCTGAAGCGACATCTATGTCGCCATAGGAGAAGCTCTAGAAATACCTCATTCATTCCATAATCGAGCTATGGAAGTTTCTGAGACGAACTACATATCGATAGGTCCAACGAATGTAGGCCAAAGTAGCATTTTAGTGAATTTGGGGTGTTTGCCCTGAATACTTCATTTGACTATGTTTAATTAATTTTTAAACTATTTTCAACCTTATTACCACTATTTTCAAAAATGGCGTCCATTTTATCCGTAACAGGGCGGGCGACCAGAGCGAGGTGCATCTTTGACATCAAAACGACGTTTTTTCATCACGACAACGCATCTTAATGCATCCGCCATATATCCCTGACCTTGCACCTTCAGATTTCCACCTGTTTCGGTCTCTTCAGAATCATTTAGTTAGTATCAGGTTATCATAGAGAGGACTGCTAAAACTACTTGTCGCGTTTTTTTGCTCAGAAGTCCAAAGTCATCGAACAAAATGGCACATATATACTGTTAATAAATGTAAATTAACTTTAAAAAAATGTTTTTAGTTTTCATATAAAATGCGAAGCAACTTTTTCTTAACTAACTAACTTTTTGACTTTTTCCCCGGCCTATTATATCTGGTAATGCTTAAAATGGCAGCAATTGTACAAGTCTCTGATCAGTTATTTAGAAGGCATGGATCTAATAAAGTGTAATTAGTTGTTTCAGTGCGGGATGTTATACGTCACATATTTCCAAATATTATAGGTATGTTCTGCCGCAAGGCCAGTTATTCTGCGGTGAAGTAGTAGTAGTAGTAGTAGTATGTGCAAACATTACTGTGTTTCGTTCTGAAGGGCACTGAGGGCACTGGGTATTTGAGACTTAACAACTGATGTCGCGGGGACAGGAGCTCGGTGTGGTGCCGCACAGAAATGTTCTGGGTGACACAACATGTGTTATAGACAGACGTTGCACTTACCATCCGGTGAACGTTTTGCTCGTCTTGGTATTTTCTCTTCAACTGTAATAAAGAAACTAAAAGCATTTCTTCTCAACATTTGTATCGTAACACTAAATATCTGATATATCTGAGTCATATAGTCAGGATTCTATTGTATTCCTAAAGCTTAAAAGTAACTAAACATAGTAGTAAAAAAAGTGAGAACGCAGCAATATTTGTCCTATTATGTGAAAAACGGAAAGTACTGACGGAACAGAAATTGATAATTTGATTTTGTGAAAGGAAATACTGGATGGAAATTGTTACTAAAATATCTAATTAATACACTTATTGATTATTATGTAGATATTTTTTATAGATAAGAAAAACACTATTAGATGAATAAACGGTCAGGCACCGTTACCCCACCGGCAAAAACGGTAGAATACCGGGTATATGTCCCCAGACTCCTGAGCTACTGCTGTCTCCTCCTGCTCCTTCAAGTATCCTACACCTTGTAGTTACTTTACCATATTCCGCATTCCCAACCCCCATATCCATTTCCTATATAATAATTTTCCTTTTCTCTCCGCCAAGCCAGTGGTTGCCGTGCCGATGGCTGCATGGCTAGGGGCGAGGCTTGTTGTTAGCGTGCTAATGAATGCTTATTCTGGGACCGGGCGACCCCAGAATAAGGCTAGCCTTACCCTTGTGTAAGGGGGGCATACATCATCGCATGCGAGCTCTGTTTGGGAGGACAATATCTTCGCTAGTTACACGTGGAAAAATGGGGTGCAAGAAATTCAACTCTTACCGAAATATCATCGACGTTCGCCACCAGTTATGTCTCGTTTACCGAAATGGCGGAAAGTAGGCAAACTGATCTGATCTCTGCCTTTTCCAATTGGGAAAGGGGCGTGGATGTATGTTTTAGATTTAAATAGTCTTAGTCTTATTGTTTTAATGACATTTAATGTTTATGACACATTATTTAATCGAATATTACAGTAAGGTTACATAATATTAGGTTCGAAACATAATTACCTCATTATAATCAACGGACCGAAGCGGATGAAAATAACTTTTGCAAAATGTAAAGCTTTTTCGGAAGCGCCTTTTGCCTAATAGTTCAAGGTACTGACCGCGAAACATGACGTCGCAGTTTCGATCTCGCTATTCGACTATTTTGTTTACAATATCCCAGCACAACCTTTTAAGTTTAGTTGGGTCTCCGACTTAAAAATTTTGGATCTGGAAAGAATCCGCCACGCTCCTCCAATGCGGGTTGGCGGATTTCACATATATTCGAAATATTTTATATTTCTTAGACATGCAGGTTTCCTTACGATATTTTATTTCACCGCCGAGCACGTGGTTAATCACTTAAAATTGCAATCAACAATTTTAATGGTGCCGGCACCGGAATCGGATCCAGGTCACTCGCGTACTATGAAATTTAAAGCGAGCGCCTAGCCCCTGAGCTACCAGGGCTCTGCTGAGCTACTATGGCTCACAAATACGTACATAAATAATTAAGACTTAATAAGTAAGTTAACCGAACTATGACGTAGCTTGGCTTCTTATTTTACTTACGTGTTGTCTTTCAAAAGAATCACTAGAAAATAATTGCTTTACGCAAATTGTAAGGCGCTATGATATTTTTGTTTTTTGCGAAATATGATGGAACTGAAAAAATTAAAACACTCGTATAAAAATTGAGCATTCACGAAAAGGACATTTTCGATAATTCTTGAGCAAAGATTAGATTGATCTAAAAAGTAGAATCATAAGCAACATCCCAACTTAATTAAAATTTGAAGTGGATAATAAATAACGTCACCGTGAAAAAATCTCTGTGATGAATATCACTGTGATATATTTGACTATAAGGGACAACGATTTTAAATCACATTGATTGTTACTGTGGCTTCCGTTCTTTAGTCACATACACTTGATTACCCTCGCCTATAAACTTAAAGTAATTCAATAATAACGGAAATATTTTGGTACCTATATAATAAAGGTACTTTAGGTTATTTAGAAAAAAAAATCCAGGATAAACCGTTAAATGTCTTTTTTATTGACGTGTAATTTTCTATTATATACAAAATATTAGAAAAACATTTTTTTTTTGCGACCATAGGATAATTTCACCCTTAAAAATAATAAAGAAAAGGAAAATTATGTGATATAATTATTTAATTAATATTTGGTGTAGCCACCCTTTTAAACTATAATAACAAAAATAGGCATTGATTCGTCTGGCATCTAATGGCACCATGTCCCAACAAGTTTTAAGGGCACTTTTTATCACAGTTGTGTTTTTGTATTGCCTCCCATAACTCGTAGCATAGACTTGTCCAGTAATCCATCGACACACGTTGTCAATTATATTATATAGCGCTGCCAATCAACAATTTCAATATTATGTTGTTGACACCATAATTGTTTCAATTTGCGCTGTATGTACTGGTGAGTTATTATGTTGAAAAACCCTATCACCGTCCATAACTTTCTGAATCATAAGTTTTTCTTTTTTTATATGTATATATTTAGTTGCGTCCAGTTCACCCTTCAAAAACGCGATCTGGAAATACACGCACGTTTACTGGAATACACAATCAAAGAAAATCATGAGGCTATCCAAGTGTCGCGAACTGTAATTCCATTACCTTACTCGATTGTTAGATGTAACATATATTAGAGAGATCGAACGTAAAATATATTCCTCCCGATTGAAGTAACTGGCCGTCAAGTTAGTTATTTACGCGCACTGGGTAACGGTCAACACCAAGGTTCTCTCTCGCGGGGCAAGAATGGTTTCGGCTGAGGGCTCAGGGCACCACGGATGGATTCAATCCACTGAAACTTTAAAAGTACTGTAAATTCTTATGTATCTGTGGTTGTTCATGTAATAAAAATTGTATGTAATGTTATTATTTTAATAAAAAACGCATGCAACATGTACACTCGACAGAAGTGAAACTAATATATTTTAGAAATTCGATTAAAATAAATAAACATGAATTAACAAAAATATTACTCACTATGAAATAACTACTCAGTATATAAACGATTATTAATTAATAATTTCTTATATTTACGCGAATGTTACACATTTAATAAAACTACTTTTATGGATTTTATCGCGTTTAATTTTGAAACTATTTATAAACCGACGTTGACAGATGTCACCTCAGTCCCCCGTGACCATGGGTGCTGTAAAGTACTCGAAACGTCGGGTTATAAATAGTTTAAAAATTAAACGCGATAAAATCCGTAAAAGTATTTTTATTAAATTATTAATTAATCGATAAATATTAATTAAGAAATAATAGAAACGTTGTAAGAACCGTGTGGTGGCGGCTCGTTAAAAGGATACTACCACTCCATCTCATCCAATGGATCTCGTAAAAGGCGAGTAAGGAATTAAACTGCACTGTGCACCCAACAGCGCATGGTGGCGATGGGCTCACCACCTATCACACCAAGTGCATTATATTGTTTTGGTGAAACGCGGATTGTGGCAGTCATCTGTTTTTGCAGTGAGCGCCCAGTCTCTGACTACCCCTTATGGGATACAGTCGTGATCTTATGTATGGATGTATGTAAGAAAATGCTGCACTCAAATTCGACCTTTGACCTCAAATTTCACATTTATTTAATAAGTACCTTTTATTTTATCTAAACTACTTTTTAACGAAACATACATATATTATAAGATTTTGAATGTAAAATATAAAAATGACCTAAAATATATAATATTTCTACTAAATTAATACTTTTCTTACGCAGTAATAAATATAATATTTTTTGTAAAGTTGATATGAGTAGTTTGTAGCAGACGTGGTATACTTTTTCTAAACATATTCCTTAAAATAACTGGATCGACAATAACAACGTCAAAATTAGGAAATTTAGGACTGTAATATGAACGACTAGACGTAAGTTTTAATGAACGTGACAAAGTCACGGTGACTTTTCATGTAACAGTCACAATGAATGAAAAATAATGTTTTTCCCCAGGTCAAGCAAAATAGTTCACTATTCAACCAAGATGGGGTAGGTACATCATATAGTTTACGTCATCGCGAAGCAATTGTTAAATTTTTCTAATAAGTTCTTTTTTAACTAAACGTAACATGTGCTCGTAATTTCAAGTCGAAAAATTTAAGTCCGCCTATGATTATTATAATCTAAAATATTTGTACATACTTTTTTTTGTCTGTTTTATATACAAATACTATATTATTTTTAATGTACTTATATCTTTTTAGGATCAGCGTTACATGTCAGTAGCCTGATGGATTACGGAATGCGAAACATAACGTCGCATAATCGAGTACGCAATTCGACTATTGTCGTGAATATATTAAATACATCCATTTTCCATGAAGATTGAGTACATTTGTTATCACGTCGTAAACTCTTGTGCAATGCCTGATTGTCAGTAATTATATTTGCCAATGGCTTCGGGTACGGACTGCGAAAGATCGAGCCCGCCATTCGACTAATGTCGTGAACTGAGTTGGAGTGATTAACGAGAATATTAATAATATCAAAAGCGCTGCTACTCGTATTATTTAAAAAATAACAGCAGTTATGGTTAATTCCATATATGTTACGTTGAATGAATGTAGACAATAAAATACACCTTCTTTAGATTTTCATTACTAAAATACATGAATTGAATCAACGTCCTGCTTCTAAAAAAAATTGTATCATTAATAATTAAGAATGACCTTATAAAGTTTACTTCAGAAGTAATTGTGGATAGAAAGAATATAATTATTGAATTACATGTTTCTAATGTAAGTTTAGCCGAATTTCAATTGATAATGGGTTGCACGCTAGGACAACGACTTGTAGGTATAACTGCCCGTATATTACAAGCTGCACCAGTTCGTATGTCACTTGTGTAACTGAATAGTATATAATATATAAAATCATCATCTCAGCCAATCACAAATCCATTGCTTAACATTGGCCTCCCCCGCAGATTGCCACCTGTGTCCATTGACACTCGGGAACCATTATTCTCCGACAGTTCTTTGAGCTATATGAACGACCCATTTCTAATTCAGATTACTGATCCCTAAGAGACACTTTTGAAGTAATTAACCATTGCTAAGGTCCTCCAGCGATTCATAAATTTATATTATACTTAATGAATAAAACGAATTTTACCGATTTTATCCAGTTTAATTTTTAACTATTTCTAACCCGACGCTTCGAGCGCTTTACAGCACCCATGGTCACGGTAGGACTAAGACGACAGATGTCATGATGTCATAGTTAACTCGATATATAACCCTGCGATTGTAAAGTCATAAAAAATGTGTCCGCCATCACCACCCCCTAACTATGCGGCGGAAAATTCTGAAAAAAGTGAATATGATAGAACGTAGAAAACACATTCAAGGAAAATTAGTTTAAATAAGATATTTCGTGGCGTTTTTGAGATATGGGATATTTTCATTTACGCGCTATTCCCCACTACGGAACCTTTCACTGTGCGCGGTCCAACACTCTCTTGGCCGGTTTATTTTTCTTTGGGTACCTACTCGTACTGCATATCGCCTTACTAAATACATTGTATTTGTGGAACGTGCTCACTCACCTTATTCAGTCACACGAAATTTGACTCCAAACCTATAAGGCCTGGCTAACGTATGGACATATTAATTAAAACGAAGTCTCTGAAGCAGAGTGCATAGGTCTAATTAAGTTCATTCGTCAAAATTGAATATTGCCTTTAGATACCATCATTACGTAACGGTTCGGTCGGCAACGTAGCTAGGCGACTGATTTTTGCACTACGAGTCGTTCGATTCCCCAAAAAGCTTTACTTTTTCTCATCGTTATATAACGGCTGATAGTTAATGATAAAATATTTAGCCTCAGAGACTAACCAGGAAATAACATTTTCATACGATACGTTCCAAGAATATCTAATATGCTATTCGACATTTTTGCTTTGATCTTTTCATAAAGGTAGAGAAAAATCTACAGTAAAATGTGTGGAATCTTGTGCAGGTAAAGACCAGACGAGTACAAGGGGTTCTATATTTTCTATTATATATGTAGTATGGTATACGTATGAAAATGAATTTATGTGATATTGCTCAACTTGTTCATACAAAAAATTCTCTTATTCGTTTAACATACATACATACATATAGTCACGTCCCTTTCTCATTGCGGTAGGCAGAGACCACATCTTTCCACTTGCTACGATCCACATCTTTCAAAAGAAAACATGAATTAACAAAAATATTAGTCACTGTAAAATAACTACACAATATTTAAACAATTATTGATTAATCGATGAATCTAATTTAAATAACAGAAACGTTGCATGAAAACGCTTGAAATGTTACTATCATCGCGCTTAAAGAAGTTTCACTTCAAAACCATTTCAAGATCATGTGAACTTTGCTAACCCACATTGGAGCAGAGTGGCGTACTCTTCTCGGCACTGAATACTTACTTAGAAAAGCGCCTGTCCCAGGCATTTCGCAGTCTGTTCTTGCGATCGCCAACCCGTTCGCCCAAAGTGGCGATTACGGAAAAGCTTTTCGATTTGGCAGAGGCGCATTTTCCACCGTATGTTGTAGTTTCGCTATAACACCTCTGAATCGAAACATCTACCGCAGAAATGCGAACAATTTATCGAAATTCCAAATTTTGCCGAATCCGATAACTGTTAACAATTACAAACAACTGTTTTTTTCTCTTTCAAATAGTTTTTACAAATTTCAATTTGATTTTTATATTTGTGAAATATTTGTACAAAACGAGTAAAATTTTATTCCAATATATTGAGCCTATAGAATTCAACGATGCGAATAAAAAATACTACGTATACGTGTACGTACGTATGAACTCGTGTATGAACTGTTTAATTACTAATATCGAAACAAGCACCTTCATTTGCATGGCAAATATTTGAGATCTTTATTATCTGTCTCCTAAAAAAAAATGTAAAGTTTCAGCCTATAAATATCCCACTGCTGAGCACAGGCCTCCTCTCATTTCTGAGAGGGTTTTGGAGCTAGGAAGAATCCGCCACGTTGCTCTAACGCGGGTTGGCGGACTGCACATATTTTCGAAATATATTTTTTTTATTTCTTAGTAATGCAGGTTCCTCACGATGTTTTCCTTCACCGCCGAGGACGTGGTTATTCAGCACTTAAAATTGCAATTAACAATTTTAATGGCGCCGGCACCGGGAATCGAACCCAGGCCACTCGCGTACTATGAAATTTAAAGCGAGCGCCTAGCACCTGAGCTACCACGGTCACCGTATCTGAATGATTTAATGCGCAAACTTCGTTCGAAAATAGACGTTGTAATCAGTTCGTTTGAGCTAGTAACAAAGTTACATACTAACAAATTATGTATGCTTCGTGCGGATAATTCGGATTAATTTGGTAAAGCGTGGGTCACATCCGCTGCAAATTTTTAAGTAAAATGTTTAAATTGTAAACTATGTATTAAAATCATTTTTGTTTGATTGATTAGAATTTACTTAACCTACACAAAAGTTAAATTTCTAACTCAGAATTATAAAAATAATTTTTATCTGCTTCAGCAAGATTACATTCTTCTGAGCATTTTATGAGCTTGTTCCCCATATTTCGTCTTTAGAAGAATGTCATTATGAAATTCACTATAATTGTAAAAAAGTGACATACATTTTTTTTTATTTTTTATCAGAAATAATAAAAGAAATCATTTAATTTCAATTAAATGTATAAACTATTTACATGTCTCTATAGCGTGAGGTGGCATTGTATGGGCGAACAAAATTCTAAACAGTAGCCATATTTGTTTATGTTTACGTCAGTAAGTTGATTTTTTTTAAAATTACGATAACAAGTGATCAATAATCTGAAAGTGGTAAATAAATTACGTAAATATCATTTTATTGTTATTTTGATCCCCCATAGATAAATCATTTAAATTGTGTGCAACAAATTACAAAATATTTTTTATGTCAGTTTGGTGGTTTGTCATTAGTTTCAATAGCATGAATGGCGAAACAGTCTCAGTTGCTAGATGCCGCAGACGAAAACTAACTTAGAAATTCTGAGTGTCCAACTTAGCATTCTCAGAATTTTGTTCGCCTAGTCACAAAAGGTTGACGGTCGATAATAAGTTCCAAAAATTTAGGATTTCAGAAACAGCATTCTTATTAACAACTAGCGGTGCGCCGCGGTTCCACCTGCGTCAAATAAGCCGACCTCGTGATAATAGCATGAATATCTATATTCATATCTTCTGAAGTGCAGATACCGAAGTATTGTACACAAAAATTTAAGTTAACATTAATTGTTTTAAACCCAAACATTTTAATTGAAATCCGTTGATCTGTTTCGTATCTTATTCGAGACAAACTTTCATACTGACAAATATTCTCAAAACGTTTATTTATGTCTAATCATGATGGAAATCATGAGGATCAATGATTGGAGTACCTTTGTTATTGGATAAAGTGACGATACGAGCAAAACGTTTAATGGTGGTAAGTGAAAAATGCGGTGTCGCAGAACATTTCTGTGTGACACCACACTGCCTCCGTCACCCTGAGACATAAGTTCTTAGGTTAATTACACTAGCTCTCAGTGTCCTTCAGACCGAAACACAGTAATGTTTGCACACTACTGCTTCACGGAACAATAACTGGCCTGGGGTGGTACCTATCTAGACAGATTCCTGAATAGGAATCCTACCACCAGTAAATGTAATGGCGCAAGAAACTCCAGCAACACCTCTATTTATAATAGTTGGGGAAAACTTTCCTGAGTAGTTGCGATATCGCTAATTCTGTCTCCTGCTCAGTTAATAACTTCCGACAGTATGCGGAAGTTGTCGACGAAGTCGAAAATCAACCAGGAGAACATCGTTATAATATTAGTTATAAATATAATTAGTGGTAAAAATCGGGTGCATACCCTTTTCCTTAATACCTCATTCAGCAAAGTTGGTAACCCCGTCGATATCTGATTTTTTTGGGTTTTGGGCCTTTCTCCAACAGTAGACTACTAGTGGGTGTGCAGTAAAAAAAAATAAGAATAACAAAGATATAGATAATTACTAGCAATAAATTAAGGAAGTCATTAAAAAAAAACATCACTAATTACTAGCAATAAATTAAGGAAGTCATTAAAAAAAACATCACGGTGATATCGCCCTCGCCGTCGGTGTGGGCGCCTCAAATAAAATTATTCGCGTTACCGTTTTCCCCAAATATTATAAATAGAAGCGGCGTATAACGCATTCCAAACTCGTGGTAAATTTAGAATATGTCAACCAGATTAAAGTAACTGATCGAGCCGAGGTCCGGCCCTCTCGGGCACACTTGAGTCAGTTACTACTCGCACAGGGTTACGATCCTATCCGAAGTTTCCATCGGCAGCCCTTGCACTAGTTACCCACAAATAAAGCTTTTTTCCATCTTTCAATCCGGCGAAGCAGTAAAAACCCTCGGGCTAATAGCGACCATCGGTCATAATTAAAAAATAATAATAAGAAATTGGATTTACCGTTAACATTGCAATATCTCTGATGTTCATTGCTAATCTAAGATTATCCATCAGATAAGTCAGTTCAAAGTAATTATTTGTTGTGTTTTTCCGAATATCCCTCTTTGCGATAATTTGTGAACTCGGCCTAAGCGAGGCGCACCGTCCAAAGCTAACCGTGTCAATGTTTGAGGTCCATTCGAACGTCATCAAAGTATTCAAATCAGGAAAATTCGCCAAATCCGTTTAATTCTAGTAAACGTATCCACTGGCTTCGGTGTAATGAATCCGATAGTGGCTGATCGTTTTTGTTTGTATTTGAGACAACGTCATTAAAGACATTTATTCCGACACTTACATCCACACACATAATACATGGTACACAAAACATAAGGTATACATAACACTAAGAAAAATAACAATGTAAAGAAAAAAAATGTGTTTGTGTGTGCGGTGATGAAGCGGCGGAATGGACCGCCTCAGCGTAAGCCGCGGAATCGCAGCGCTGGTTTTCAGACGGTCCCTAACTACAGTAAGGACCGTAACAGTAAGCTAGTAATTCTTTGTTGTTTTAATTTTAAGTAAGTAAGTTTAAGCAATTTAAAACAAAAACAGTTCTGAACTTCTTCATTGCTACTATGAACAATATTAAAGTGTACATTTGTTATGTACTTAATATGTGTGCAAAATGATAAAAAGAAAATGAAAAAGAATTCCCTGTGTTAAGCTTATTACCTACATGTGAGACGCGTGCAAAATAGCGTAAGCTAATGACTTTATTTTAATGATTTCTATAATTCCTATATTTTCGAATGGTTACCAAATATAAAAGTCTACATTGTTTAATTATTATTTAGTATGTACCTTTCTCTTATGTTTTTGAATTAAACAATTCTTTAGGTATGCTTCAAAAATGTCTAATGTTTTTAGACCCCTATTAGGAGATAGGTTATTCCAACAGTGGGTGACTGCATACTTATAACTAACTCTAAAGGCCGAGGAACTATGCCGAGGGACACTAAGCAAGTAAGAGGAAGCGTTAGTGAGGTATTTGTTATGCTCCCGACACCATCCTAGTTTATCATAGAGATACTTTTGCTTTTTTGTATTTATAACACCGAAAAGAGCACAAGCAAAGTGGAGCTTATGTCTAGCAGCCATCTGAAGAATATTATTGCCATTGAGGAATGGGCTTATATGACCTCTTGGTGGCACATCAAAACAGAACCTCGCACATGCGTTTTGGACCCGTTGAATAAGATGTGCAGTTCGAGACAATAAACACGGCCCATAAACAGTGTCAGCATAGCTAAGTTTCGACAGTATGAGTGCGTCCGATAATCTCTTACGTAATTCTATGCTAAGGTATTCACGCATGCTGTACAAAATTATTAACCGATAAAAACAGTTTTAAACAATGCCAGCAATATGATTTTCGAATCTAAGGTCAGGAACATCTATTACTACTAAATTACGGGCTTTTACTACTCTTTCCAATTCCATCGCTTTAATGCAAACTTTTGGTTTATATTCATTTATTTTTTCAATTTGTTGTTCAGGTGTCAGAAATTAAGAATTTCGTCTTCGACGGATTCAACGCTAGGGAATTTCTTTCGGACCATTTTCAGTATTCAAGTCAACGCTGAAATTTGCCAAACAAATGAATTAGAAGTAAATTCTGAAGCGTTAATTCCAAAATACCATTATCACTTTGAATTGTTGGTTTATTGTTGATTATTCCATAAATATCTTAATAATCAGCAAGCCCAAATACTTTGATCAAAAGAAAAAACAGTGAATACCTGCTTAAAATTTCTGTCTTATGCTACGTTTTCAGAATAACGTCAGTAACGCAAATGTTGTCCAGCTCTCGGTTGGACAATGACCTCTCTCAAGTATGAAATATTTACTCATACCGTGATTTCAGAGTTATATATTGACACAGTAACTTCAGCATGAAACAAATATAAATTTCTTTTTGATAGACAAGTGGAGTACAATAATAAAGATTTTATTGCTGATCCTGCACGTCTCTGTTGTAGTGGCAGAATTAGCAGCGCTGAAAGTTTTTACAAAATAATGCTGAACCAAAAGTTTTTAGCTGGCTCGATACGCATTCCATTATTTTCTTCTCTCCATCTGCGGCCTTACTTTTTATTTATTTCATAAAGTGACGAAACGAGCAAAACGTTCACCTGATGGCAAGTGTAACTTCTGCCCATAACAAATGCACCCGTGCACTGCGCCCGTCACCCTGAGACATGAGTTCTCAAGTCTCACATGCCCAGTGATTACGCTAGCTCTCAGTGCTCTTCAAACCGAAACACTGTAATGTTTGCCACTTAACGGGACTTTACTGGTGGTAGGATTCCTATGCAGGAATCCGTCTAGGTAGGTATCACCCCAGTGCCAGTTATTCTGCGGTGAAGCAGTAGTGTGCAAACATTACTGTGTTTCGGTTTAAAGGGCACTGTGAGCTAGCGTAATCACTTGGCATATGAGACTTAAGAACTGATGTCTCAGGGTGACGGGCGCATTGTGGTGTCACACTGTTCTGGATGATATAGCATTTGTTAGGGGCAAACGTTGCACTTACCACCAGGTGAACGCTTTGCTTGTTCCGTCACTTTTATTAAATAAAAAAAACCTACGGCATTGTAGTCAGGTACTGTAACCACTGGGCCACATGATTGTCTCAGTTCGCTCATGCAATAAGATCAGAGGCAGGTTAGGCTGCAGAGTCACGGGACGATCACCACACAACCCGATACGATAACCATTTGTGTCCTTGTACTTTTATTTGAAGAGTAAAGTGTTGTTGCACTGCAAACTTGAATATTTAAAACGGCATAAATGGCGCCGTGTGGCTCAAGAGAATCTACCACTTCATCTCATCCCGTGCCGTAAAACTCAGGAGGAAAATTAAAACCAGAAGATGGGAAGCAGCGATTTTCTGGAACATCTGAATAAATAAATTGCGGTGCTTATGCGCCTGCCACGCGTGGCAACTATGGCAAAATTCCCCCAATATGAGAGCTACAAACTTTTGTGGCAATCTATGGGGCTAAGCATATATATAACAGACTGGTGATGGGCTGAAATTATGAATGATAATGAATGGTACAAGAAAGAAAATGTTTTTTTGTGGGCTGAAATAATGAATAGTGATGAATGGTAAAATAAAGATATATTTTTTTTAATATATAAGTAATACAGTCTAGTAAGAAAATTTTATCATTCCATCAAAGCTCATTTTATGCAGTGTAAAATGAGCTAACATTTCCGTTGTCATGACGTAAATTCTAACGAAATTGTTTGAATTGTTGCTTCCAGTTGAGAGAGTTGCGATCCCGTCGTTAGTGTGAAATGTATGAAATTCGACATAAAGCACTTGGTAAACAATGCTGAATCTGACACTATTCATTAGAATTTCGAAAACATTTGTTATAAAATGTTTAAATATTTTACGTTTAATAATCTATAATTTTACATAAAATTATAAAGAATTCAGATGTCCTTTGAACCGTCTCTCCACCTCCACACAGCTCTACCACCCGACCACCCACCACAAATTCACAGCTTATTTTAACTTTATGCAAATCACTAATTTGTTTAAAGTTAAAATTTACTTAAAAAGCCGTTTTCACATGCATTATATTTTTTAAGTTAAGACATTCTAAGTAAGACGTTAACTCATTTATTATAAACTATTTTGCATGCGGATCTTAGCAAATTAACTTTCTCTCCTTTACTGTAGCCTACTCGTATAAAAGGATTCCCAAGAAACATCAATATTAATTTACTCGGTAAAAATATTTTTTTTCAGTCTAGTTGCGCTATGTTCATATTGGATTTACCTTACGTGACTTTTTGAATATTACTAGCATTTACGTCATCCAGGCTTCGCATGTGAACGTCACAATATACAAAATTGATTTATTTTTGCTACGGACGATATTGCATACTTGTCATTTATAAGAGTAAACTTCATAGCCATTTTAATCAATTTATCTTCTTCATGCAAGTTTTGACATTTCGTCCTCACGCCTTCCAACAGATCATTATGTAAATATAAGATATTTTGAATGATTACTAAAAAAACTTATTGCCGTTATATTCTATCGGACAAACAAGAGACACGCTTTTTGTTTTAATTATTTTGCATTTAAATATTGCAATCTGCACAAACACGTATGTATAATCAAAGCAATCACATTAATTACATTAACATATCCTTGAAAGAGAAGCGTACGTTATTAATCTAATTATATACTGAAATGTTCATCCGTCTTAAAGTAACGAAACCCTTTTGTAGATGCAGTATTAAATCCTTTCAAATGAGAGCGAAGGAGCCGATTGATTCGATATATTCCGTAGATACGCTTGGTACTTTGCTTTGCTACCAGCCGATGTAGGTTTGGTACCAGGGGTTTGCCTTAACTTTGTACGCGAGTGATCTGGACTTCATCCTAGGTGCTGGCATCACTAAAATTGTTAATTAAAAATGTAAGTCTAAATTCGCCGCGTGCTCGGTGTTAAGCGTTTTATTTTCGAGCACGATCGGAATCTATGAGGCTGTTAAAGTTTCCAGGCATTTCCCTATCTCCGTCGATTCATACGGTAGCCACGACATGAGTCGGGATAGCAGATTTGTTTTATGCTACTACACGGAAGAGCTACATTCCATTGCTGGACATTGGTCTATCTCAAGAAACGCCTCTTAGCCTGATCGTCGGCGTCACGCGTCCAGTTGCTAATAAGCGAGAAGAAAAACCCCAGCGTGCTGGTTTTTTTTTATCTTGTTAATAACATTAAAAGCAATATAAAATAAAACACTCAGAAATAGCTTGACAGCGATCACCTTATTCCTACTAGTATTGTATTCTGTAATATCATAAAATGTTAAACTTGTTGATACGAAGCTTCTTGAATAAGTTACTAACTCTATGAATCGTATAAGACACTCGGACAATGTAGTAAAATAATACATCTATGGTTTGTTTCCTGTTGCTTAGACAATTTACAATTTACAGCCGTATGGTATGTACTGAAACGACAAGCCATCGAAGAGTACCTAGCGATCGTTTTCATATATCATTCCCATATATTTTGAGACTTTTCTATTGTTGACGATTGCAGATTGAAACAAGTCTAGCCAACTCCCTCTCCCCTTCCTTTTATGTCTGTTTGCCAAAACGGACGGTTTAAAATTGGAACGATTGTGACTTCGAGCTATCTCAAACGGCGGGTAGTGAAGGAACGTCGAAGCGTCTCGTTTCTGTATCACATCTTGCATCACTGGCAACATACACTTAAAGCGATTTGTTTTAAAAATTTGATGTACACTAAAGTATCAGTATGAGAATTGAATACTTTTATAAAAGCAAACCAGATATTTTTTTGTCATCGCATCTACAAAAGCATTCTTCATTAGAACGGAAACTTTTTTTTCCAAGCACGGTAAGTTTTCTAGCTCGAACGCAGAAACCCATTTCCGAATGTTCGATGGAAATTATTTGAAAATTTGAAGTTTAACTCGAATAAATTGTAAAATATAGTCTATACTTCAAGTATTTGGTGTCAATTTCATGGACTTACTGTATACGTCTAGTGTAATAATAATAATGCACATGTTTTACAGTTATAATATGACTTTTCGTTTTGGCGAAAAATAAATAGATCAAACTGTGACAGCTGTCATTAAAGATGTAGGATGACTTAACTGGCCCAAAGATGTCTGGCGAAAAATACCCATGTCATTAACACCTGTCAACTGGCGTCTAAGGAAGGAGTGATTCCTTCACAGCCTCTACTAGTTCGAGCCGGTGAGACAAATCAAATAATCTTTAGATTTTGTATATATCAATAAATGCTGTGGCACCCAGAACATTGCTATGACCCCTCAGACATCTGTTTTAAGTCTCATATGCCCAGAAATTACACTAGGTATCAGTGCCCTTCAGACCGAACCAGTAATGTTTGCACAATGCACTCTTTCACTGTTTGCATACTGCTTGCACTACGGTGGTACCAAATTAAATGGATTCCGGTAAAATGTTTATGGCAAAATAAAAACTAACAATTATTGCATAAAGTACAAAAGGAGATTTAGACAGACAGACCTTCTAAAATAACAAAATGAAATCCGTTTTGTGATAATGGATATCCATCCGTCAAAAGACACATCCGACACAGCACGTTAATAACTTATTTTCTACTAATAACAGACTAACTTTGATGCAAAGCCCATATGAGATAGAGGTGACAAGAGCAGGTATCCCCGTAGATATTTAATTACGCTTGATGAGAACATTGTTTCAGATAGACAGACGCCAACAAAGGATTCCATTTCCTAGCCGTGTGCACCGGAAACGACAAAGCACAATGCGTTCGGGGCGCATCAACTTCGACGTCGACCTACGTCTAGTTATTTGATGTTGGTGAAATATAATAAATGTGATATAAACGTACACAGTATGGAACGAGAATTTAACAAGCATTGTTTTAGTTTCTATTCACTCTCCGAAATACTGGTTTATTTTATATGCGACACCTGCCGTAGTTTCATACATAATCTCGTTGATTTACCGTTGTTCTATCTTACCAAACATCTGATTAGAGACATAGTAAACATAATCCCGCGTGGCCTAGTGGTCAGAGTACCTGACTTCTACGCGGGGGGTCTTGGGTTCGAATCCCGGCCGGAGCCAACATTTGTGCTAAAATACAAATTGTTGGTTTTCGGGTCTGGTTGTGTTGTGATTGTCCCCGTGTTTCTGACACTGCACTGTAGGTTGGGACGAGTGAGTGCCTCTGTGTTTGCGCGTACACTTGTGTCACTATAATATCTCCTGCGCAGTTGATGGCTCTCGACAGTATTCGGAAGTTGTCGCCGTGGTCGAAATCGGCTAGGAGAACATCATCATATCATCAAACATAATAGATTATATATTGAGATGTAATAAAACGAACCGTTTTTGAAGAGATTGATAACTGGTGATGAAAAGTGGATCACGTACGACAAGAACGTGCGAAAAAGCTCGAGGTCAAACGTCGGCCAGGCTTCACCGACAAAACCTGGGTTAACTCCCAATAAGGTGATGCCGTGTCTATAGTGTGATTGGAAATGCTATGTTTATTCTGAGCTCTTACCGCCAGACAGAAACAATTCGGATCTCTACTGCCAACAACTAATGAGAATAAAGCAAGAAGTTGAGAGAAAGCGGCCGGAATTGATCAATAGAAAGAGTGTGATCTTTCATCACGACAACGCTGGACCACACACATCCTTAGCCATTCAGCAAAAATTAAGAGAGTCATATAGCCCTGACCTTGCACCTTCAGATTTCTACCTGTTTCGGTCTCTTCAGAATTCTTTAGGTAGTGTCAGGTTAATATCAAGAAGGGACTGCCAAAACTACTGTTTATGTCATTTTGCTCAGTACTCCCGAAATTTCTACAGCGACGGGATCATGTCATTACCTTCAAAGTGGCAAAAAATCATCGAACAAAATGGCACAAATCTACTGTAATAAAATATAAATAAACTTTGAAAATAAAAACGTCTTGAGTTTTCATATAAAATGGGAAGAAACTTTTTCCCCAACCTTATACGTAGGCACTCATCCTAATCTTCCTGTTTCCAATTTAAAGCTTAAGCGACAAGAATAGAGAATAATGCGTCCACCATCATATATCCGACAGCCAAGTCTAAATATTCTAAAATAATATATAAAAATAAATATTAACCTCAATGCCCATGACTCAGCAACTGGTAATTTGTGCATGATGAGCTCTTGCTCTCTAGCAGCATATTCAAAATGCTTTATTTAATGTTACTACCTTCATGCATATATATACTGTAGTTAAATGTAAATAAATTTAAGAAAATAATGTCTCGAGTTTTCATATAAAATGCGAAGATACTTTTTGCTCAGCCTATTATATAGGGTTTTGCCATGAGATAACCCTCATCGTTTGTTTTCAGCCGTGGTGATGTTGGAATCTGCAGAAAATGGTATTGAGGGAGTGCCAGCTAATTAGCAACCAATGGTTGTTGCCCTATTCGTTGGACGGGTCGATTATAATTATGGGTCGATTATAGTTATGAATTAATATGATATGCATAAGTATGGTGTAAAATGCTGTAGCCTAGATCTTGAAGTCAGTTTGGCAATTATTTCCTATTGGCATCCGACTGGTGGTAGGATTCCTATGCAGGAATCCGTCTAGGTAGGTACCACCCCAGAGCCAGTTATTCTGCCGTGAAGCGGTAGTGTGCAAACATTACTGTGTTTCGCTTTGAAGGGCACTGTGGGCTAGCGTACATATCACTGGGCATATGAGACTTAAGTACCCATGTCTCAGGGTGATGGGCACAGTGAGATGTCACACAGAATTTTTCTGGGTGACACACCATTTGTTATGGGCAGACGTTGCACTTACCATCAGGTGAACGTTTTTCTCGTTTCATCACTTTATGTTATAAAAAAAAAAAATCTTTTGCTGGCGCCGTTTTGGAAGGACCAATCGTTGCTGGCGGCGCTACTGTTGTTGCAGCTTATCTCGTTGAGGCCACGGCGTATGACGTCGCTGTGGTGTACCATCGTATTCGAAAGGTAATCAGGCAGATTATGAAGTGATACATACTACTGATCCCCAGAAGGAACCAAACAGTGAATATTCGAGCTCTAAGATAAGTAATAATAAAACTCTCTGTTTTCATTAACTGTACATAGTTTGATAAATAAAATAATCGGTTTTGATTTTTTTGATTTAATAAAACCATAAAATGCAAAAACATAGCGTTAATAAACATTAAACTATATTAAGATATAATTATCACTCAAGAGTCAACATTCATCACAGAATTCTCTCAAATAAATGTATTAACATTTTATATATATAACAAAATAATATTTCAGATATTATAACTCACGCAAACAATTCAAACGAAATTAATGTGACAGTGTACTCGCTTAACGTATCCAATAATTTTGTTGTCAAATAAATACGTAAAACTCTTTCTGTTTTCTGTCTATTGTTCTGCTACCGCTTTTAATAAATAACAAATATTCCATAACCAAAAGTATTTTATTTTTGAATACAAATGTTTTACTTGATAAAAAATTCTTGACTTTTTTTATTTGTGGTTATATAAAATAAATACCTATATACTTTTTGCGTAATTATATAACAATTTATGTAAAATAAATAATTAAATTATATAAGCCGTGTGGTGGCGGCTCGTTAAAAGAATACTACTACTCCATCTCATCCAATGGATCTCGTAAAAGGCGAGTAAGGAATTAAACTGCACTGTGCACCCAACATCGCATGGTGGCGATGGGCTCACCACCTGTCACACCTAGTGCATTATATTGTTTTGGTGAAACGTGGATTGTGGCAGTCATCTGTATTCGCAGTGAGTGCCCAGTCTCTGACTACCCCTTATGGGATACAGTCGTGATCTTAGGTATGTATGTATGTTAATATAAAATCATTCCCTCCATGAGAAAAACACGAGAATAATTAGAACACATAACCTTTCAACTCATGATAACTAAATCTTATCTCACACACAAATTAAATATAACTCAATTCTTGAAGGTCCATTATCTAGGTTCTATTAGCCTCTCGGAATTATATAGCTTGGTTGTGACAATTATTATATTTTATTTTGACTAGTTTATAATATTTTAGAAATTACCCTCGTGTCAATTAATCAGACTATATAAAGCATATAGTATATATCCGATGTAGATCAGATGGTAATTTAAGTGATTCAAAAGTATTAATGCAGTAATTGTACGTAATACGGGGCGACTGGGTGCTTCACCCGACCGGGCGACGGTTTGTTCACCGGTACCCACTCCTTGACATCTACGGGACCGCAAATACGTTGCCACACAGCCTCGTAAAACTTTTTTTCCTGCCAAGCCTTCACCCATTGGGGACCCCAAAGGAATTTGTTTTTCCAGAAGCCTTCGTATGTGGGAACCTTTTGGTGATGCGAGGAGCGATCTCTGTCCAATGAAAGAGCACTACTTTTTTATCACGTTTTAATTAAACTTAAATAAATACTAATTATTTACAGATATTATTTATGAGTGCTTGCTCAGTGGCCAGAGTAACTGACTGCAGAAATGTGGGTTCTAATTTCAAAACTTCCTACCCAAAATTCCAAATAAAAAAAAACCACGCCAAAAAATACCTTGTGAAAATCACAAATTATATGTTTTATGGTCTGGATATATACTAGGCCCCGAATCTGACAAATTACCTTCGATTCCTTCGCCGATCTCGTCGCATGAGTTTTACTACAGACACGGGAAGAAGACAACTGGTTGCTTTATGGTTTGCGCTTCCTCATGCGCCGCTATAATATTGGAACTACCGCTGTGGACTACACTGGCCGGGAGGTCAGTGGACCAGTACCACTATCATAATTTTTGATGTGTTATAAAAACATTGCTTTACACCAGGAATTGTCGCGAATCGTTTCATACATCATCATCATTTTATTGTGTATATATCATAGTTATATCTAAATGTAAATAACTTAGTACGTTACAATACGGATGATCACACACAAACACACAAGCTTGTCGCTGAAATCACAAGGCTCCAGCTGTTTTGGTGCGACATGCTTGACGCATATAATTGTTAAAAACGAAAATCGATGTGATGTGTGCATGTTCACTAAACGCACATTTACATTTTATTCAATTCAATCCATTGAATGTATTTACCGCCACGAAATTCGCTCTGTACGAAATAAACTCACTCACACGTCAAGTTTGGGGTTATCCAGTTTTTTATCCGGCTTCGGTTCCTTCCGTCCACTCGAAGCTGAGCCTAATAGAAACAGTAGCCCGAGAAAAATCTGCAACAAAAGTCAACGACTTTCCGTTGTACATTAGTTTAAAGCTTATTTTCCATTTATTAATTTAAATGCATCGTTACAAGGGAACATAAGGGAGAGCGAACCTTGTGAACCTATTGAGGGAATAGAAATATGCATGTATTATTTAACAAATGGTACCAAAATAATCAAAGAAAATCTTGGGAACACAGCACGTTTATCGGATAAGATAGTCTATTTAACCTTTGTATAAAAATCGTAGAAATTTGACAATTAAAAAAAAACCATGAAAATGGCTAAAGAAAATAGCAGTCTGCATTCGAAGGTACGAGTATGTTTGAAATTCGAACGGACGCACATTCACAACCATTTGAATTGTTTGATAGCGTATTCCCGTTTAGCAGCACAGCTATGCGGGAATTTTCTGCAAACCCAATGGCCTCCGCTGAAAAATAGTCGGAGCATCCGAGTTGCAGATCGAACATTTTTTTTTAATCCATAAATGCCGTATTGCGCTTTTTAGAAAACTTCCAATAAGAAAATCATTCGCCCGTACCGAAAGTCGATTGCATGAAATGCCTTTAAAAATTGTATTGGAGCTGTTAACGCAAAAAGTGGAACAAAATTAATAACTTGACTGTAATATCCTATACGGTGAAAGTAACTTGTGAAAATAAAATATTTTACAATCCTCTATTTTTTTTTTGCTTCTTAAATCCACGCACAGTGTATAAGAACTTAAAACGTAAAAGTTGAACGAAATTATTGACCACACAGTCTAATACTATATTGTAAAATATATTAGATAAAGTAAAGGTGAAAATGCCAAATATGATGTTCTCCTAGGCGATTTCGACCACGGTGACACCTTCCGAATACTGTAGAGAGCCATCAACTGTGCAGGAGATATTATAGTGCCACAAGTGTACGCGCAAACACAGAGGCACTCACTCGTCCTAACCTACCCGCGCCCGATGTAACGCTGATGCGATAAGATTGGAAGTAGGCTAGGATGCAGTGTCAGAAATACGGGGACAATCACAACACAACCAGACCCGAAAACCAACTATTTGTGTTTTACCACACATGTGGGCTCCGGCTGGGATTCGAACCCAGGACCCGCGGCGTAGAAGTCAGGTACTCTGACCACTAGGCCACGCGGTCCTCAAATATCTTAAATTTTAAAACACTTCTGAAAGTATTTCTTAGACATACCCACCCAATGAAAAAAAAAATAGTTGTTCTCTCCATTATTATTAAAATACTCGCATATCAAACAAGAACAAAATATTGTGAAGGCATTCAAGAATTGATTAAGAGTTACAAAAGATACAAAAGAATTATCCGATGACTAATAAGTAAAGTACCCTGGCAACACTGTCACAGGACAATAACTGTCTCTTCTTCTTTTGAAATTTAATAAAATCAATATTTTGTAACAAAAGAAGTGAACATATGGTCTGATTTACATTTCATTTGATCAAAAACAAATAGTAGAATAGTAGATAGAATAAAATTCTCGCAACTTTCTTAATACCGTAATATTAATATCCAAACATTTGTAAATTGTGCTCTTAATTTTGCGGTAAGCTATGTTATAGTTATCTATTATACTTTCTTTAAAATCCTCACAGAGAAGTATTCATTAAAATATTTTAATTAAATTAATCATATAAAAAAACTCATTGAATAACTTAGTTGTAATAAATTACTAACTGTAACAGAAGAGAAATAAAACACGTACGAACACTAGTAATAGTCTTAACTTATTTATTCTCCACGTAATTTGTACAGAGTAACAACGCATCAGTGTGCGCACAACGTAAGATAATCAAAGTGAGTGCTCTTCGGTTTATATAGCGTCATCACCTCCATATCGAGCGCGTTAGGATGTGACGTCACCAAAGGTCATTGATAGACTTATTTATTGGATCGGCGTGGATCGGCGTGGCGCACCGTGGCAGGGCGTGGCATGGCATGGCATGGCATGGCGTGGTATGGCGTGGCATGGCATGGCATGGCGTGGCATGGCGTGGCATGGCATGGCATGGCGTGGCATGGCGTGGCAAGGCATGGCATGGCGTGGCGTGGCGTGGCGTTACTGTCGGCCATCCTGTAACAATTGCTCCCGCAATGGGACACAAGGTTTCGGTTAGCTTTCCAGTAGATCAATAAGGTCTTCAGTTTCTAGTTGGTCATCAGAGCTGCTTGCACTGTCAGATACTGGAACCACACTACGATAGGGTCGCAATGAATCAGCGGAGACTAGTCCGGTGAAATTTTTATATCCCCTTAAACCCTTTATACTCCTGATTCGATATCTGTCATTACCAACAACTTTAATTATAATATACAGGCCCGAATACATGTCATCTAGCTTTGTTTTAACCCTGGCAGCACTACTTGTAGGTGCCTGCCGCCACAGAACAAAGTCTCCCTTCTGCTATATATGACTGTTTTTGCGGCGTTTGTCAAAATTAAGTTTCATCTTAGCGCTAGCTTTTTTAATACGTACACTATCCTTATCGCGTTTAGACTGGGTTGGTTCAGTAACACGTTCCGGAATAGTTACGTCGCAAACTGATCAGCCACTACGTGCAAACATCAAATCGTATGGTTTAAAACCAGTAGTTTCATTGAAAGTATTATTAATACCCCAAATAACATCGGGAAGGCAATTAGACCAGTTATTAGCAGCTTCGCTGGGATCAGTGGCTCGCAAAGCATTCAGTATGGTACGATTAGTACGTTCAACTTGTCCATTAGCACGAGGGCACGCAATTGCGTTCAATGTATGTTTGAACTGCTTGTCGGAAGCAATTTTTTTAAAATACCTACTAGTGAACGCTTTTCCGTGGTCTGTTACTACTCTGTCTGGGTAACCGAACAAGGCAAACATTTTTTTTGAGAATTCTAATTGTTTCTACCGAATTAACTGTCCGAGTAGACTCCGCTATTACAAATTTTGAAAATGCGTCGGTTATTACTAACATATACTCATGACCTTTTTTTGTCCTACAAAATGGTCCTAAATGGTCGACGTGGACCATTCGAAAAGGTTCATTTGGTTTAGGAATAGGGTGCAGCTTGCCTTCCTTCTTACCATATTCACCCTTTCCATAAGCACAGTGTAAACAGGATGTTACATACTTTCTTATGAACCGTGTCATTTTGGGGAACCAGAAATCGCTTTTAATTAAATCTGTAGTACGCTTCAGCCCTATGTGCCCTATATCGTCATGATGCATTTGAACAATTTTCCATCTAGCCGGTTCGGGAACTACGAGTCTGTTTCCCAGGAGAGTCTTTCTATATAACCTATCATCTATCAGCGCATAATTGTTTATAATATCAGGTACGGCTGAGCCTTTTTTTAATTGATCGATTATATTTTTACTTTTTTTCATCCTGACACTGAACCGTATAAAACCAATCAGTGACTTCAAGACGATTAATATTTATAGCATCAACTGGATTTCTACTTAGTGCATCGACATGTCTCATACGCTCCCCGGGTCTATACTCCACACTTATATCGTACTCTTGTATTAACAGCCACCATCTTGCGATAGTCGCGCGAACGGCGGTACAGTCTGTGACCACCTTTACGTGTTTACCTACGACGTACACCCGAAATTTACGTAACGATTCTACTACTGCTAATGTTTCGAGTTCGTAGCTGTGATACATACTTTCTTCCCTAGATGTTGTTACGTTGTAACAAGGTTCTAAAATATAAAATAAAAACATAAATTCATTACATACAAACAAACAAAATAACTAGTTGTTACAACGAATGGAAACCGCGCGCTTTAACTAGCGATAGCATCGTAATGTCCATATAAGGTATTCTTTGGTACCGGAAGTCGGATTCTTTCTAGAACATCTAATAACAAACGCCCACAACATGGAAAGATCTAGAAGAAATACAATAGCGAACAACGGGTAAACTACTCGAAAATGATTCCATTTCGCTCGGTTCGATTATTGCTATCTCAGTAGCACAAGAATTTTCTAGAATATAAACAATAGTTTAGGGCGTGACTTCCTTCGGTTGAACCGTTCCTTCCATATATCCATCTCGTGTCATTCGAAGGTTCTAGAAATCTGAGAGTACCTATTTGCGCCTCAGGGAGGAGGTAGGCCGTCCCGATATAAAAACGAATTCGCGCAGGTAGAAACACTTTTCGACGCCAGAGAGTTCGCACGACAACTGTACGTAATCCATATTCGTAATTATTTGTTCTCATTTTGAAAAGCAGCAAAATCAATGCTATACTAAAACAAGAAGAAAATATAAAGCAGATAGCATCAATTTTCGACCCCCTTGGTAAGTTTAATATAATTAATTTCAATAGGTTTGGTTGCTGTTAATTGCTTTTTCGTGTCTGGGTTAATTCGATTTCTTCAACCTCTTAATAGAATAAAAATTGCTATGGCTATATATATTTCATAATAGTGGTTAACAACGTGGCGAAATGTGACGGGAGTATCTTGAATTTAGTAAAATATAACCTTAACTTTTTATAATTCCGATAAGTTTTAAATATGTTCATGCACAATAAAGTTTGAGTACTTTCAGTAATATGGTTATGTTTCTTCTAAATAAATATCCGTGCAAACGCACATTAATGTTAAATTGTCATTATGTATATAATGGACAAAATATACGTTGGCTTAAATTGTAATACAAAGCCAGTTCAATCCACAAACATGCTTGCTGTCCACTGCCAAATTATATGATATGATAATGTAATTGTTGTTGTATTAACAGCTAATTCACATACCACATCATAGTGCTCTAAATTTTGTATCTGTTGAATATATCATTCAGCGTTTCAGTTATTATTTAAAACATTGTTCGTTAGATTGTAAAAAACATAATTTCACATTGTCACTGTTGCAATTATTATATTTGCACTAAAATATTAGTATTGAATAGTATCAGACCAATTTAATGTAATACTGTATATTACAATTGTGGATATAATTTAAATTAATAATCTGTTATAGACATAAGTTAAATTATGATTCCCTTGTAATGTTAATTTTTGCTAATATTAACCAGATAAAAATAACAAGCTAAAGATAGCCATTTATTACATTCCCATTATTAATAGAATGACGGTAGTTGCGTATAAGTAAAACGTTGTCCTTCTTTTGTACCTCATAGCGTAGTGGAATGGTGATTGTCCGACATGTAAACAGTTTGGGATTTGATTCTGCGTTGGGTAAATATATTTCCTTTATTTGATTTCATTAAATGATTTTTTAACTGGACCTAAATGTCGCCATTCCATTCCGGATATTTTTTTAATTGCTTCGCGAAAGATGCCGACGCCCACTCCTGGTCTCACCTAGTGCCTGGGTATCGGATCTTTCGCGCTTCAAGTGTGATTTCGACGCGTTCCAGGAGACTGGGGGTCCACCGTACGGATAGCAAACTACAGGCTGCTCGCCCACCGTACGGATTGAGAACTACGGGTTGGCCGGATAGTGAACTACAAGTTGCGCGTTCACTGTACGGATTGTAAACTACGGGTTGCATGTCCACCGCACAGATTGTGAACTACGAGCTGCACAGATCGGACAGTCCCAAGATAAGTTCCCAGCGCACATAGGTTGTTAAAGACAGAAGATTCCCCTGTGCTTAGAATCCACACCCCGGTGTAGTTATATCTAGAAACTTAGAGATCATTTTAATTATTTAATTTATTTTCTTTGATTTGAGATATTCATTTCTTTATTATATAATAAATAATTGTAACATTTTTGTTGTGTTTAATTGTACCCGCCGTCAGGCGGCCGTAACAAGTGGCGCCCACGTTGAAAAGGCAAAGCACAGGGAAGTTTTTTTGTACTCTCGTGGTGTCGGTATCTTTCAGCTCCAGGTGGTAAGCCTTTGCGGACGAGGCTGAACGGGGTGGTACCACCGACCCGTTTCTCCTAAAAGAGGAACGGGTAGCCGATTATTGTCATCTGGCTCCGCCGGGTAATCAAATAACATCTCTGATTACCCAAATACGAGTGAACTGTACAGTGGGCAAAAACATTTTTTTATTGTAGTTTTGCATTCTGATTTTGTGAATTTACATTTCATGTTTTTTTTGCATTTGTATTTTGCATTTGTGTTTAATACGTAATTGACATTTCCTTTCAAAGATATTATTTTTTATTGGTGCATTATTGCATTCATTTTTTTTATTTTTATTTTTTGCTCTGAAAGGATAATAGCGGTTACGTACATTAATTTACATCGTTCTAAAAAATTTTTTTAACATTGCCCACAATCGTGTCACATTTCGTCACGTGTTGTTTTAAAATATTTCTGTTCACTATTTTTATTTCGATTAATTGTCTCACACAATATTAAACCATTTTCAATTTAGGTGTTTAATAAAAATATTTATTTAAAATTATTTTGAACTTAGCCAATTTCTTTAAATAATTCTTTTTAAAAATGGACCGTACCTTTAAATATTTACATTTAACTAAACCGGAGCTCACGTATGAAGTAACCATACGCGGTTTAGAACCTAAGGAAAGGAATGAGGATCTTAGAGTACAAATAAATAAAATTATTTCGGAATATCCTGCGGACGCGATTTTAATATTTTTTTTTAGAGTAGTATGTTGTCACACTTTCATAGGGTTCTGACCTCATATCAAGTTACTTGTTATATTGTTATATTCACGTTGGTTGTACACGTTGGATTTACCTCATCATCTTCGTTCTGTTTCGTGGGTTCGACTCATAATTTTTTTAGGGTTGTTAATCAATATTATGATATATTGGCATTCGTTTTATTTTATCATGTAACGGCTAATATTAAATCCATCATTATCTCGTTCAGTAATTGATTATGTTTGTCTTTAGCGGATTAAAACAAGCCTACACGAATTTTGATGTTTTGATTGGGAGTTTTGTTTTAGTGTTGTATGACTTCTTTATAGGTCTACACACGTTTTGTTTATTTGCATTTTGCAAATTTTTAGCGGAATATGACAGTTTCTTGGTATAGGTCTACTTGTCTGCTGCTTTCTTTTCGTTACAGCGGGTCGTGACTGTAACAAATTCGCTAAAGACTAGACGTACTCGCAATGCCGCTTAGTTTATTTAATTTTGTTTTAATCAATTATTCGTATATTTATCATAGTCGTCACTATTAACGGTTCGATTCTTGTTTTCCTGGATACTTAGTGTTTCGGAATATCGGTTTAATTTTTTTTTTCTCTTTCTTTCGGCTACAATAATTTTTAATTAAAAGTTGTTACGCTTCGGTCTCTGTCTACGTTGTCTTTGATGAATTAAAATAAGCCAACACGAAAGTTGACGTTTAGTTGGGAGATTTTTTTTTTGCGTTTTGCGCTTTATATCAGGTTATAAGCCTTGTATGGGCCTAATTCGCTTATTGTTTTGCGTTTTGCGCATTTCTGGCGGGTTGCGACCTCTTGTATGGGTCGGATTCGTCTCGTTGTTTTGCGTTCTGCGCGTATAGAGCGGGTAGTGACTCTTTAAATAAGCCTACACTAATTCTCTCGTAGAGCGGGTAGTGACTCTTTAAATAAGCCTACACTAATTTTCTCGTAGAGCGGGTAGTGACTCTTTAAATAAGCCTACACTAATTTTCTCGTTACAGCGGGTCGTAACTGTAACAAATTCATCAAAGACCAATGTATTTCACAGTGCCGATACGTCAGATTGTTTCACGTTACAGTATTCTTCCTTTTAGACGCTCTTTGTCATGCAGTGCTGTTCTCGAGTCCAATCTTTTAATAGAGTTGTACTCTAGTTGTATGGTAGTCTGTTGATCATAAATTTCCTCAGACAACTTTGACAGGTCGTATGCTAGGTCGCATGGTAGGTATTTGTTAGGGGAGGTATGAAAGAGAGACAGTTACTGGGCGGTTCTGTCCTTCTTAGGCGCTTACCGCAGCGGATTTTACTACGTAAAATCCTTTCTCTGGGAGAGGGGGTATTGTTACGTTGTAACAAGGTTCTAAAATATAAAATAAAAACATAAATTCATTACATACAAACAAACAAAATAACTAGTTGTTACAACGAATGGAAACCGCGCGCTTTAACTAGCGATAGCATCGTAATGTCCATATAAGGTATTCTTTGGTACCGGAAGTCGGATTCTTTCTAGAACATCTAATAACAAACGCCCACAACATGGAAAGATCTAGAAGAAATACAATAGCGAACAACGGGTAAACTACTCGAAAATGATTCCATTTCGCTCGGTTCGATTATTGCTATCTCAGTAGCACAAGAATTTTCTAGAATATAAACAATAGTTTAGGGCGTGACTTCCTTCGGTTGAACCGTTCCTTCCATATATCCATCTCGTGTCATTCGAAGGTTCTAGAAATCTGAGAGTACCTATTTGCGCCTCAGGGAGGAGGTAGGCCGTCCCGATATAAAAACGAATTCGCGCAGGTAGAAACACTTTTCGACGCCAGAGAGTTCGCACGACAACTGTACGTAATCCATATTCGTAATTATTTGTTCTCATTTTGAAAAGCAGCAAAATCAATGCTATACTAAAACAAGAAGAAAATATAAAGCAGATAGCATCAATTTTCGACCCCCTTGGTAAGTTTAATATAATTAATTTCAATAGGTTTGGTTGCTGTTAATTGCTTTTTCGTGTCTGGGTTAATTCGATTTCTTCAACCTCTTAATAGAATAAAAATTGCTATGGCTATATATATTTCATAATAGTGGTTAACAACGTGGCGAAATGTGACGGGAGTATCTTGAATTTAGTAAAATATAACCTTAACTTTTTATAATTCCGATAAGTTTTAAATATGTTCATGCACAATAAAGTTTGAGTACTTTCAGTAATATGGTTATGTTTCTTCTAAATAAATATCCGTGCAAACGCACATTAATGTTAAATTGTCATTATGTATATAATGGACAAAATATACGTTGGCTTAAATTGTAATACAAAGCCAGTTCAATCCACAAACATGCTTGCTGTCCACTGCCAAATTATATGATATGATAATGTAATTGTTGTTGTATTAACAGCTAATTCACATACCACATCATAGTGCTCTAAATTTTGTATCTGTTGAATATATCATTCAGCGTTTCAGTTATTATTTAAAACATTGTTCGTTAGATTGTAAAAAACATAATTTCACATTGTCACTGTTGCAATTATTATATTTGCACTAAAATATTAGTATTGAATAGTATCAGACCAATTTAATGTAATACTGTATATTACAATTGTGGATATAATTTAAATTAATAATCTGTTATAGACATAAGTTAAATTATGATTCCCTTGTAATGTTAATTTTTGCTAATATTAACCAGATAAAAATAACAAGCTAAAGATAGCCATTTATTACATTCCCATTATTAATAGAATGACGGTAGTTGCGTATAAGTAAAACGTTGTCCTTCTTTTGTACCTCATAGCGTAGTGGAATGGTGATTGTCCGACATGTAAACAGTTTGGGATTTGATTCTGCGTTGGGTAAATATATTTCCTTTATTTGATTTCATTAAATGATTTTTTAACTGGACCTAAATGTCGCCATTCCATTCCGGATATTTTTTTAATTGCTTCGCGAAAGATGCCGACGCCCACTCCTGGTCTCACCTAGTGCCTGGGTATCGGATCTTTCGCGCTTCAAGTGTGATTTCGACGCGTTCCAGGAGACTGGGGGTCCACCGTACGGATAGCAAACTACAGGCTGCTCGCCCACCGTACGGATTGAGAACTACGGGTTGGCCGGATAGTGAACTACAAGTTGCGCGTTCACTGTACGGATTGTAAACTACGGGTTGCATGTCCACCGCACAGATTGTGAACTACGAGCTGCACAGATCGGACAGTCCCAAGATAAGTTCCCAGCGCACATAGGTTGTTAAAGACAGAAGATTCCCCTGTGCTTAGAATCCACACCCCGGTGTAGTTATATCTAGAAACTTAGAGATCATTTTAATTATTTAATTTATTTTCTTTGATTTGAGATATTCATTTCTTTATTATATAATAAATAATTGTAACATTTTTGTTGTGTTTAATTGTACCCGCCGTCAGGCGGCCGTAACAATGTCACTCGACTGAAATATATAACAGGTCGCAAGGTCCCGTCGGACTGTTGCTGTAATAATATACCCGCTACCCCCGCTTTGCACGCATCTGTATGTATTTCTGTTGGTAAAATCGAGTCATACAAAGCTAACACCGGTTTAGAGCATAGACACTTTTTCAATTCTTCAAAGCTATTTGCCTGTTTAATACCCCATAGCCATGGTACGTTCTTCTTAGTTAAGTCAGTTAGGGGGTGAGCAATAAGCGCGAATTTATAAATAAATTTACGAAAATAACTGCAAAGGCCTATAAATTGGCGCACTTCGTGAACATTGCTAGGCACAGGAAATTTAGAAACTGCGGTTAGTTTTGACTCTGCAGGTTGCACGCCCTCATGAGAAATTTCATGCCCTAAATAGGTAATTTTATTTTTTAAAAATGAACACTTTTTCATATTTAATTTTAAGTTTTCTGACTGAAATTTTTGCAACACAGTTTCTAACATTTCTATACCAGAATTAAAATCTACAGAGGGTAGTAACAAATCATCTAAAAATGCAAGAATTTCATTAGGGGAACTGTCAGACTGTGCGTAATGCATGGAATTAACGATTCTGTTAACGAAACGCATAAAAACCGACGGGGCGTTCGCCAAACCAAACGGGACGCGCAAGTATTCATAATGACCTTGAGGCGTAATGAAAGCAGTTTTATGAGTGTCTTCAGGTAAAATTGGCAGCTGATGGTAGCTTTGAGCCATATCAAGAATAGTGAAATATCTCTTGCCGGCCAATTTTGAAACCTGATCATCTATATTAGGTAATGGGTATCGGTCTTTTATAGTTATTGCGTTAAGCGCACGATAATCAACGCACAACCTACTATCACCGTTTTTTTTTCTTGGCTAAGATTACGGGAAAGGCATACTCTGACTCAGATTCTTTAATAATACCGGCGTCTAATAAATCGCGAACTTTGGATTTAACTATCTCTTGTTCCGCATGAGATAACCTATAAGGTTGACGGTGTATCGGCTGCTGAGTAGTAAGTTTAATCTTCATGTGTAATAAGTCGGTACAACCCAGATCTTTTGTACTATTTGCGAAGGTGTGTTTATAACGTAATAATAAATCGATTAAACCGTCACGTTCGTTTTTAGTTAAATTGCCTATCCTTATTTCGGTTATTGGTACTCCACCTATGCTACGGTCAATGATTCGATTCACGGTAAAAATAGGGGCAGACGGAATTGGTAAATCACACAAATTAGGAAATTCAGTCACTAAAGAGTTAGACATTTTTGGCAATCTAGACATTGGCTTGGCATGGTAACTAACCTGGCATGGCTGTCTGGTTGACTCGCAGCAACTCTCTGCGCGTACTAGAGTTTTTCCAGCTTCCCAACTAAGGTTATTGGCTCCAGTGTTGATGATCTTCATGTAGCCCTCGCAGCCTCGAAGTAACGTGGCTTTATTATTGAGGTGCCGGGTGGTAAGGATTCTTTGCTTGACGTTACCACTTTAAATTTCTGAACACTCTCTACGACACTAAATTCGGTCGAAGCATTAGGATCCTGTCTTAATGTAGTAGTTCCATTACTCACCACAAGTGACACATGATCAGCGTTTATTACGGGCTGGCCAATCAATAAATGAATACCCTCCATGTCAATATCAGTAATATGTGCTTTACATCGAACTTCAATGTTATCAATTTCTAGGTCTAATTCTACTTCACCGCGGCTAGTTAACAAGCCACCAGAAAAACCCTTTAAGATAGTCCTTGTTGGTTTAACCGTGAGTGCTAAAAGCTTAACAATTTGAATATTTATAACATTGAGTTGACTTCCAGTATCGATATAAGACTTCAGAAAAACTTCGTTTACCCTCACAGTCTTCTTGTAAATCTCATTGTAATTCTGAACTAATTTTATTTCCTTGATGTTGCTATATGCGTCAGAAGAGCTTTTAGTATGGGTTAATGGGCTAGAACAGCGGGTGGCAATGAGTTTGGTAAGCCTCTGATAATACACGAGACACTAGCGCTATCTGATAACTTACAACGAAAGCACAAGGTGACTTTATCCTGATAATATTTCGTCATAGTTTCGTTCGGCAACTTTCTTCTTTGCATCATTTCGTCTAATAATGAGCTATAATCGCGATGTTTGGGGAAAGCTCGTTCCAACATGCGCTTCCACTCCAACCACGTATAATTATATTCGTCTAGTCTGTTGTACCACTTACGCGCTTGTCCACGTAATTTGTCTTGCAGGTGAAACGCTTTAATTTGGTCGTCCCATCCGTGAATGTCCCCCAGCTGATCGATCTTTTTCAACCACGCAAACGCCGTGCAATCCTCTGCATCGGGGTCAAATTCTGGGATTAGTGACGCCGCATGGTGATCTTTGAAACGTCCGAGTGATGGGGTTTCTTGATTGAGTTCGCGTATCGCCCTGTCAACTACATTTTCCAGCAAATTTTTAAGTAGTTTTCGGGCAGGAGGTGATGAACAATCCTCACCTTCGCTGTCTTGGTGTTGTTCCTGCTCAATAAATCCTGGTGGACGGACTCCGTGGCCAGCATCGCTAGGACGATTACGCTTCATATCCCACTTCTGAGTGTAACAGAAGAGAAATAAAACACGTACGAACACTAGTAATAGTCTTAACTTATTTATTCTCCACGTAATTTGTACAGAGTAACAACGCATCAGAGTGCGCACAACGTAAGATAATCAAAGTGAGTGCTCTTCGGTTTATATAACGTCATCACCTCCATATCGAGCGCGTTAGGATGTGACGTCACCAAAGGTCATTGATAGACTTATTTATTGGATCGGCGTGGATCGGCGTGGCGCACCGGTATGGCCATGGCATGGCATGCCATGGCGTGGCATGGCATGGCATGGCGTGGCATGGCGTGGCATGGCGTGGCATGGCATGGAATGGCGTGACGTGGCGTTACATAACCAAAAATCGTCCACCCACTTCCAAATTATTATTTCACATATTTTCAGCCCTTAAAACTTTTTAACTTTCTAATGTATGCACAGTAACCAATACGAAGTTAAATTGTAAACTGATCATATATTTTACCAATAAACGCCTTTTATAGGTGATTCACAGTGTTGTCGTTTTTCAGGGCTGCTCAACTTTACTTATCGCAACAAAAATAAAAAATAAATAACTCAAAAATTCTTTAATTCCGGACACTGAAAAATATGAGTTTTAAAAATGTGTGTAAAGTTGTAAAAACACCGCCGCCGCTGTATTTTTTATAGAGCGTGTCAAAGTTTTAAATAAAAAATATATATATGATTGAAATTACGAACCACTAATTAATTGTTTCTAGTTTACAAAAAATAATATGAGTAGGTAAGTAATAAATAGATCTTAGTCTATTCGCGAGTAGCTCGGGCGACCGTAGGGCTGTTCGCTCACACCGAGGCATTTTTCTTACTTTTAGCATTTTATACCTATCGTCCTTCTTAACGATAGGTCCGATTCGAATAATTTCGAAAAATTTAGGAGGACTTTACATGTACATAATCAACCTTGACCATGAAACTATTTTGTAGGATAAGGATTAAAATTATGATACGAATGTCATCATCTTTCGATTCTACCCGTGTTTTGGTAAACTAATTTGAATAAAAAAGCGGTTATTATGACATAACTATAATAGTTAGACATATAGCTTCCTGGACTTTTTTGTGAGTAATGATGAGTACTATGAAAATGTACATTAATTTCTTTATCATCAATAGTTTTTGCAGCGCACACCAAATAATGACTTTTATCATTAAATTGTTGATACCTTGAGTTACATCATAGCAATTTTCGTAGGGATCTCGGTTTTTTTTTTAAATTAAATACATCTCATTTTACTCGGTGATAATGTCGTTGTATATAGTATAAAAGAATTTTTAAATAGCTTCAGTAGTTTTCCAGTTTATTCATTACAACCAAACATACAAAAAATCAAATATTTCCTCTTTATAACCTTAATTTAAATAAACCCTACAATTATCCATCTTTGCATTCGTCTCTCTTTAGTTTTCTGAAGGTTTCACTTCTAGAATGGCACACATTTTCTGAGTTTTATGTAAATTGCCTATAATGTAGGCCTTCTTAATGTTAGAAGTTATGTATACAAATAAGTATTACATTTACACAGTTATAAGTATTACAAATATATGTATTTTCTTTCTTTCTTTAATCATTTATATATGTATATATAGTAAAATGAAAATTAATGATTGTGAATTCGTCTTCTATGTCTTCGCGCCAAGGGCGTCACCAAGGGGGAGCAGGGAGGTGCGAAAGCACCCCATCCCTCCTAGAGACTCGATTTGTTCATACAATGCCAATTAATTTAAAGCCCAACTTCTCCCGTACGGCTTTCACCCGCGTAAAATAAGTCGACCATATAACATGCGGCGTAATACCCTGAGCAGTTGATTAACATTTGATTTTGTTGATTAACTTACAACAGTATTCGATAGTTGTTGGCGTGGCCGAAAATCCCTCCACCCTGGCCAATTGGCTGGCGACGCTCTTGCTTCGCGCATCATGCATCCGATTGATTTGAAACTTTGTGCGTTGGTTGTTGGCACTTGTGTGAAAGCTTCTGACACAGTACCATCAACGTAGAATGGGTGGCGCATAAGTCAAGTCGGTTAATTGTTTGTCTTCTTTGCGTTCGGGAATCGATCACCCGATTGAGTTAAAACTTCATACAGTTTATTTACTTTGTACATCTAAATGTGGCTGCTTTGTATGTCTATGCCTACTTCAAAAAATTACAACGTAAATCGTGCCTTGACTTATAACGAATATATTTCAAATGCATTCATACATAAATATTCACTATTGTAATCATTATAGGGTTCATTATTATAAATTCTTACCCGACGTGTCTTAAATTTCAATGCGACGTTTTATGAATTTGAATAATATCAGATCAAAAGTTCGTTGTTAATACAGCAAATATGTATCATAAATGTCGAAGTGTGTTGTGGTTAATATAAAAATGCATTAGTATGCTTTTACTATTTGTGAGATCGTCAATACATAATTTTTTTTATTGGAGAAAGGAACGAAACGTGCAAAATGTTGAAGTGCAACGTCTGCCCATAACAAATGCTATCACCCAGTACATTTCTGTGTGGTATCACCGGAGACATAAATTCTTAAGTGTCATATGCCTAGTAATTACACTAGCTCTTAGTGCCCTACAGACCGAAACACAGTAATGTTTAGACTCTGCTTCACCACGGAATAAATAGTCCAGCGTTGGTACCTACCTAGATGAGTTCCGGCATAGGAAACCTACCACCAGTAAAATCTAAAAACATTACAAACAATGCGCCTCTTTTTTGCGTCCCGTAGTTTAAACTCCAATGCAGAGTTAAGATGCTTCACGTACGCCAACACAGCGCCGATAAAAATATACGAATTTTTAAGGACTAAAATTACATAACGATATTACATCACTGGAGCGATAGAATAACACGTAGCGATTTATGTAAAGAAAGAGACCTATCTGAAAAACATCACGTAGTACAATCTAATATACCAGTAGGTAGCTTCTACAAAGATAAAGACCATTATTTGCTAAGGTTAACATGTTTCAGTATTTTTAAAATTTAATAATCATTGTTAAAAGAATTGACTAAGGCAACCTGTGTTGCTACAGTTAATTCATTTTGTCGTGGCTCACCGGTGAGTCAGTGTTACTCCAGGCATTGAGTTCTTGTCAGAGCCAAAGTTTACCAATATACACGAAGGTTAGAAAAAAATAGAATAAATTTTTATACAACATAGATTATTTACATAATACTTACTAAAAGTCTTTTTTTTTTCTTTTTTTAACTACACTGGTTCGCAAATAATGCCTCTGTCCCGGGAAGAACCAGAAAGAAACCGAGCGGGATATTTTTTTCAGTCATATTTAAAATAATGTACAATAACAGCCGTATTATGAAGATGAAGAAATAGCTTGGCGGCGATCACCTCATTCCCAGGGGTTATCATCATCTATGTATTCTTTAGTATTATAATAACCCTTTTTATGAAGTCTTTGTTTAATGTAAAATTTGAACTTTTTGATTGGAAGACTTTGTGCACTTTCCCCACCTTTCCCCATAAAAGAGTTACTGACCCTGTGAATTCGAGTAACTGGCATTACTAATGTATGCTTGTTTTTACATTATGAACATGACTTTTTTTAGTAAACTGTTTTATGTTCTTGTATAAGTACAAAAAGTTTTCGAATATATATTGAGAGGCCAAGGCTAAGATAATAATTTCTTTAAATTTATCTCTAAGAGACATTTTAGAACCCCGATTATAAATAGCTCTTACGGCCCTCTTTTGCAAAACAAAAATTACTTCTCCATCGGTCGCATTTCCCTATAGCAAAATACCATAAAACATTATGATATGAAAATAACTAAAATAAACTAATCTAGCAGTTTTAACATAAGTCAAGTTCCTAATTTAGCAATACAGCATAATCCGCAGAGCTAAGTCTATTTGCTAGTTTAGATATATGGGGGCTCCATTGAAGTTTTGCGTCAAGAGTTATTCCAATAATCCACAAGGCTCAACTTTTCCCCATTCACAAGCACATTTACATCTAATCGTTTAACATTTGATGTTGTGAATTTAATACATTTTGTTTTATTGCCATTTAAAAGAAAATTGTTAATGTTCAACCTATGTAATAATTTTGAAATAGCAAGTAAGTTTATGTTTTGGTCTAACCAAACCTGGCTCGCGGGCCCCTGGCCCGCGAGCACAGTATCCGATGAAGCTGTAAAAGCCGTGAAGGCTAACAGCAATTACATCACCGAAAATATATATACGCCGCGCAGGTACGAGCCGCGAGGCGAAGATCTTTGCACGAGAAATCAGCGGGGGGGCACTGCTCCCCCGGGCTTGGTTACCGCTTTGCGGATTTGTGAGAAGGGTGAATGTTGCAGTGAAGATTAATAAATAAATAATACATACCATACATAAACATAATGGTTGCTGCAACATTCACGCACACAAGAATAAAAAGGGGATAGGTAAGAACGACAAAAGACTCATCGACCATAGTGCGTGACGCCCAGCCGAATACGTCGAGCGAGACGCACGCATGAGCGAGTGAGACAAACGATGGCCGGAGACAGACGTTAATAGCGTAAGAGTGTTGCGTTGATCCACCAATATAGCAGACCAACACAACATAAACACTTAAGAAGGATGAAAATTGCTCTGAAAGTAAATAAACTTTTTATATATTTATAGAAACATAAGACGTCACAATTATACATAATACGTTCAGGACATTGAATAGAAGGTAAGGCACAACCTTGCTCAACAAAAGTAACAGCAAGGTTGCGAATAATAAGTATACTATGTGTATAAAAATATAAAAAGTGGTGGTGGATAAAAAGTAGGCAGACATCTACAAACCACTGAAAATAAAGAAAGATTTGTGACTTGCTGAAACGATGGAGCACATAACAACAAGGCGGGAAGAGGATTATTTAAACCATTCGATTCGTCGTTACGGGCGGTCCCCTGCTAAGTCGTCGGGCCCGCCGCTCGGTCGCAACAACTCGCGCGAGAGCGGTCGCCCGTCAGGAGGTGTGGCATGTAGCGGCGCAAAGCCGCACAGATAGTCGTGCGGCCCATTGTCGGCGTTGTCGAACAGCCGATGCGGCACCCGGGTGAGGATTTGCTTTTAGTTTCGATTTTGAGATCCCGGGCTATGACGTCATTTCTGACGTAGCGACTTGCTCCTACGCTGCTGTAATCTTTTACGTAATCTTTTGCGCTGCGTCTCCGAGGCAAGTGCGTACCTGGCGGACGCAGCGTATGTTAGTCTGGAACGGACGTAGGTTTTGTAGACGGCCATCTTGACTCGGGTTGGCAGATGTGATGCCAATACTGGCCGGAGAAACGCCCACGCCGCCTCTGGTGTGGCGGATTAATAAATCCACCTGTGTCACCATGCACAGCGAGCGGTTGATAATGCACCGAGATACTTGACAGCCGTCAACCAATCTACGTCCTGCTCACAGAGCCGGAGGGTTGTCTTCTTGTGCGGCCGGAGGGTTACAAGGGCGGTGGTCTTGTCAACATTGACAACCGTCCGCCACTTATTCAACCACTCCGGCAGCAACTCCTTCTGTCTTGCCATCTTATGTTATGTCATGATTTTACTATACTTTAAAGAGGGCCACCTGCCGGCTTAAACGTGACCTTATTTTGTCCTACTTTTTTACTACCGTACTCCCATTATATTCTGTTTATTTAATAAACCCTAGCGTGGTGGAGTGGTAGTGGTGAAGTTTACATATTTAAATAACCGCGCAAAGTGCGGTAAGTACCACGTGCGTGGTGATGTGGGTGTGGGTGTAAATCTCGTTTTCAATCTGTTTTGTATATTCCACTTTCAAATTTTCATCTCTATCTAATTTCTTGTCTATGTTGAAAAGACGCCTTTCTGCTTGCAACTTATTTTCGGGCATAATTTCATTATCCGTTTTCCATGGCAACCCTACTTCGTAGCGGTTGTCATTTGCGCGTCGGATTGCTTCCTCTAATATTTTAACAGCTCTAGCTTCTAAGTAGTTCACGGGTTTACGTTCTGCTATTCCTAACGACTCTAGACTGAAATGCTCTTTTAACATTCTCTGTATCGACTCTTCTCTCCTCTCGGATGTGTATTTAAATAATTTAAACGGTGTGCTTCTTTAGCTTATGCAACCATGCAATACCCAACCGAGTTTTGTGCACGACGCTACAGATAAGTATTTTTCACCCGTCTTTAAATCGCGTGTTACGATAAGATGCCAATTGTCCTGTCCTAAAAGGATAGTTGGCTTCGCCTTGTCATAGTGGGCCCGTGTTCAGTACACCTTCTAGCTTTTTTCCTAGTCCGCTTTGCAGACATTCGCTTCTCGGTTGTTTTTCAGATCCGACTCGAAGGACCATTAAAAATTGTTAGCACACCTTACAAATACGAGTGGGTAAATAATGCGGGCGTGCCAAATCATTATGCAGCGAGTGGACTGTATATATCTTGTCGCGTAGACGTTTTATCATTCTAAATAACCTTCCCTTTGCTTCGATATTGCAGAGAGCTAACGCCTGATTTTCTGTATATACCAGGAGTTATATACTATGGGTATGTGTAAATAAACAACATATAAGGAAATGCCTCTATATCCCAGACTATGTAAAAAATCAAAAATTCTCTCTTCAAAAACCTAATAAATTCTTCCAAAATTCTTCTTAAACTTTTCTTATATTCTTCTATTTTTCATGAGTAGACACTATTTACTTGTTCCCGTCTTGGATTCATGATGACTGCTTCTGCCTTGCTATTTGATGTCATGTCATGATTTTACGCACCTGGTCGTCTGCAGGGCTCCATGAAAGGGGCCGCGCAGGTACGGGTGTCGAGACGAGTCTCATTACCCGAGCAAAACATCGCGGGAGGGTACTGCTCCTCCGGGCTTGGATTCCGCGTAGGCGGATTGACGAAAATGTGTAAATGTTGCAATGATGTTACGATAAATAATTAAATATTTACATAAACATAATATTTGCAACATTTACGAAGTTAGAAAGAGTAAGTATAGATACGAGCGAGAGAGAGAACATCGATCCCACCACTCCGAGCATGTGCGTATATGCGAGTGCGACACGATCGAACGAACCAACGGATTGGTGGTGCGACCGAGACGGACAACAAACGAGCAAGCCAGCCGATGTAGTAGATCAGAGCTCGTAAAGAGAGGAAGTTAATACTAGACTCTTACGCTGAACGTAAACATAACAACACAAAACAGCAACAAAAGGTTGGACCTCTTTGCCTGAGAAATCATCACGGGGGGCACTGCTCTCTCCGGGATTGGATGCCGCATTTGCGGATTATTAGGAAGGGTGAACATTGCAAGTGGAGAAATTATAATGACGTTATACATAAAAATTATATTTTTTTGTTGCAATATTCACGGACACGAGAGAGAAAAGTGTTAAGACGGAGATAAACGACAATGCTCGACGATCACAGAGCGAGACGCCCAGCCGAATACGAATGAGCGAGATGCACGCATGAGCGAGCGAGTAGAACGATGACCGAAGATTGCCGTAGAAAAAGAGTAAGAGCATTATGTTGATCTGCTAATATGTATTACAGACCAACATAACATAAACATGTCCTGAAAGGTACTTAAATAATATATAAAGTGTAAAAGTATAAGACGGCACATAAATATACTAAATTCTAAACATAATACAGGACATCAAGAAATTAATAACATCTTTGAATTTCTTGAAGAGATGCAGAGACCATGATCTCATTCCTACGTGTGACAAAATATCAGCTAAAAAGGACATTCGAGGAAGCGCTAAGATCTTAAAACAGGCATAATACAGGACAATTATTAAAGAGATATTGCAATTATTAAAGAGATAGATAAGTATGAAAAATGGTGCAGACAAAATGGAGAAGTCGTCGATAGATTCAGCTTTGAGGTCCTGTCATTTCAGACCCGCTCCCACGATTGTGCATGGATTTTGCTGGGCTTCAATTCTTTTACGTTGCGTCGCCGAGGTAAGTGGGTACCAGGCGGGTGGAGCGGACGTAGGTTTGTAGACGGCCATCATAGCTCGGTTTGGCAGATGTGATGCCAGTACAGGTCGGAGGACCGCCCGCGCAGCTCTGGTGTGGTCAAGAGATCCACCTGAGGAACCATGCGCAGCGAGCGGTCAATAATGCACCCGAGATATTTGACAGCGGTCGATCACTCAACGTCCTGCCCACAGAGTCGGAGGGTTGATAAATTGTTAGGTCGAAGAGTGACGAAGGCTTGCCGACATTGACGACGATCCGCCACCTGTTCAACAACTCCGGCAACAAGTCCAGCAGCCGTTGCAATTTGCTAACAGCAAGATTGGCCCGACGTGATGATGCAAAATAGGCGCTGTCGTCCTCAAACAACATGACATCTTCCGCCCCCTCCTGGAGGCGACCTTCCAGGGTGGGGATAGGATTTCTGTACTCCGTGGACAGGAGCGGTGTGATACAGCCGCCCTGTGTATTCCTGCGCGTAACGGTCGTGTTGCCGAGTTCGAATTTTCGACGCACACAAAGAATTTGCGTCCCTATAGATAAGACGCTACCAACCGCACAATTGCTGTGACACACACGATCGAAGGCCTTTTCGATGTCTAGGAAGATCCCCGCTGTCTGTCGGACACGGTTCTTTTCGGCCGACTGGTAGTGTAGCACGCGGGTTAGCTGCGTAGTTGTTGAATGGCCGCTGCGAAATCCGTGCTGCTCCGTTCTTAGTGTTATACAAGGACGGATTTTTCGTAGCAGCAACCGCTCGAAGAGTTTTGCAATGTGCGGTAGTAGCGTGATTGGTCTGTAGTTAGCTGGGTTGCGCCGGTCTTTTCCTGACTTCGCAACACGATTACTTTACTTAAATTCCAGTGTTCGGTCCTGTGCGGAGTATTCCATTGAACAGTCTTGCCATTGCGACGACCCCTCTTCTGGGCTTTTCGCCCCTCCGCTTCTGCTTCGATTTCGAAGCAGTAGTTTCCGGGGCTCTCGCTATGGGCAGATTGGCAGGTAGGGCCAGAGTTGTCGACTAGATTTCGTCTACTCGGCCACCTTCCCGCGTTGGTGGCAGCTGTTGTTGCATTCGCGATTTCCTGGTTTACAGTGGTTGTGGCAGTGGTGGTTGCCACCTCTTACATGCCATCGTTGTCCAGCCGTTCTCCGTCGTCCTGGGGGTCACTCCCGACGCACGCGTTGACCTCGTCAACGTCGGGGTTCCGGCAGGGGTGCCGGAAGTTGGATGCTTTTCTTCCTGGCCTCTCTCTTCAGGACTGGGAATCTCCGGTCGTTTGCGGTGTGCGTCTGGCCACAATTCGCACACTTCGGTTCTGAGTCGCGTGGCTTGTCAGAGCTAGAGGCAGTGTGTTCACCGGCACAACGGACGCATTCGATGGGCCGGAAACAATTCATCGATGCTTCCCCGAATGCCAGGCTTCGGTGGCTCTGCGCCGGACCCTTCCTGCCCGTCCAGGCTACCACTGCTACACCGGGCATGTAGAGAAACTCGGTGACGGCGTATAGCCTAGCTAACTCCGCTTGGTTAAGGTGGTCGAGTTGCCCGTGACGAGCTGCCAGTTCTCGTTGGGCGCGTCCTCAGGTGGCGGATAGCTGAATGCCACCGAAGCAAAACTGGCTGGGTGGGCTGTGCGTACCCTCGGAAACGAGATACGGCCAAGGGCGCATAGCCCGATGAGGCGGGCCTCTTAGGCTCTTGTTGCTCCCAGTATCACTCCCCACAAAGAGTGAACAGGGGATGGAATATATGCGGTGATGTGCCAAGAGCATTCGGCCGGACAACCCGTAATTCCAGCAAAACCCATTCCATAAACACTGATAGTATCTTACAAATTTAGTTCTAAGTAAATAAAAAAGGTCGTATAAAATACATTAAAACCCATTCCATAACACTGAAAGAATACAAATTTAGCTATAAGTAAATTAAAAAAGGTGCTTTAAAATGCATTAAAACCCATTCCATAAAAAACACTGACATCTTACAAATTTAGTCATATTTAAATAAAAAAGGGGATTTAAAATTCATTAAAACCCATTCATTAAGCACTGATATTTCACATACTTAGTTATAAATAACAAAAAAAGGTGGTTTAATGTACATTAAAGCCTATTTCATAAACACTGACATTTTACCAATTTATTTATAAGTAAATAGGTCGTTTATAATACTTTAAAACCCATTCCATAAACACTGACATGTTACATACTTAGTTATAAGTAAATAAAAAATGTGGTTTAATGTACATTAAAACCTATTTCATAAACACTGACATTTTACAAATTTATTTATAAGTAAATAAAATAGGTCCTTTAAAATACTTTAAAACCCATTCCATAAACACTGACATCTTACAAATGTAGTAATAAGTAAGTAAAAAGGTGTTTTAAAATACATTAAAACCCATTTCATAAACACTGACATCTTATAAACTTAGTTTTAGGTAAAAACCCATTCCATAAACACTTACATCTTACAAACTTAGTTTTAAGTCAATAAAAGGGTGGTTTAAAATACATTAAAACCCATTCCATAAACACGGACATCTTACAAACTTAGTTCTAAGTAAATAGAAAGGTGGTTTAAAATACTTTAAAACCCATTCCATAAACACTGACATCTTACAAATTTAGTCATAAGTAAATAAAAAAGGTGATTTAAAATACATTAAAACCCATCCCATAAACACTGTCATCTTACAAACTTAGATAAAAGTAAACAAAAAGGTGGTTTAAAATACATTAAAACCCATTCCATAACACTGACAGCTTACAAATTTAGTTATTAAAAAAGATGTGGTTTAAAATACATTAAAACCCCTTCCATAAACACCGAAATTTTACAAATTTAGTTATAAATCGAACTCGTTGCAATTTATATAATATATCCGTATCTTATATAGGTCAAAATAAGAATCCCTCGGATCGGATCGTTTAATTTTTTTTTTCTTTAATTTGCTCATGAACCAGTAAGTGTTTAGTCATTATTATTGTTTTTTTTTTTAATAAAGTGTAATTATAATATGGAAATGGAATATTAGATATTTATTTAGTCTGAGACGGCGATTTGAAGATCCTTCAGTCTGCGCGTATGTGGATTGAGGGATCCAAATACAGCGTTATAATTTTGTGATCCAGGGCGGTCCAAATAATACGAAAAGTGTTAATGGTTTATAAAAATTGTTTACAAATTATTGAAATGAAAATTAAAAACACGAAGGTTTACTCGTATATTTCGAGATATCCGATATGCTATTTTTTTCAAGCGACCTGATTGAAGGATACGGATACGGATACGGATACCATAACTTTTTTAACTCAGGTTTTACAATATTTTTACTTTATTAAAAAGTTTTTACAACTATTCTCTAAATCCTCCCTTAGTTCCGTAAAGATTTAATAAACTTTTTGAAAAGATTCCGCAGTAAACAGACACATTGCCGTCACCACAATTTACCTGGGGTTATCAAATGTCTGACCCTTACTGCCATCTATTGGTCATCTTTTACATAACCATTACAATAAAACTACTATTAACTCACAAAATGTTATAAGTACTTCTTTTAAAACGAACAAATCCAAAAAATACTATAGTTCTAAAAACTTAAAACATTAATGTCTTCCAAGATGTTTTAAAATCTAAATATAGTATTCCAAGTTGTGTTATTAAATTCGATAGATGGCTCCAAATATTTCCATAAAATACCCGACACATTTATTTTTATGTTTTGTCATTCCAAATCATATTTTATATTCACAGAAGGGTTTCTTTTATTTAAACATTTTAATTTATATAAAAGTATTGTTTCATTTCAAAAACACGACACCTTTAAGTAAATACGTAAACACGTTTCTTTTCTCATCTGTTAGGGTATTTTTTCTTTCTTATCTGTTAAAGTAACTTATTTAGTTTTAATCTGTTTCCCATTGTTATCAATCGTATTTTTCTACAAATAAAATACTCATTTATTATTATAGAATCTTTTGTATTAATAGTAATGTCGTCAATAGACACGTCGGCTGTCCATTTCGAACTCTTAACCAAAGAAAGAATAATCACTACGTTATAGACTTAACTTACAATGCAACCTTTAATTTCTCCAATTGGTGAGTACAGTTTTGCCACTTACATTCGCTGTAACGGCCTTGTATTAATATAAACAGTAACCCTCAGTTCTTGGTTTTTTATTTATATACCGAATTTTATTGAAAATTACGTTTTTTCCCACTTTAATTGAAAAAGCCTACAAACATATCTGTGTAGGTGGTGCCTAAATCATTCGTAGGATATTATTAATTGAATTTAGTTTATCTAAAATTAATACAAAAGTTACGCGACTAATTTAACTATAGTCACACGCTAGAGAAAACTGTTTTAAACTTTTAAAAAGAGTCGTTTATAAACTCACCTTCGACAGATTAAATAATGTATAATAGGTTGAATGATTGTAAAAGCAGTCTTTCCAATCGCAAAGTGATTGATGCACTGTATCTTATTACTAATTGCAAGTAGTCTTATCTACGCTTCATGCACATATTTGCTGAATAAATGATTAATTTCGATTTGTTTGTCTGTCAGTCTAATGCAGGATAGTCTTTATAATTATATGTATTTACTGATTTATGTAGTTAACATTACTATTTGAAACATTGCCACATATTATACACTGAGCATTACCTCTATTATATTATTTCTTAAAAAAATCCATTGTTTTAATATAATATATCAATGATTGAAGCATCCAATATTGGTAAGCATCATTTTTTATTACTTCCATTACATTGTTTTTAAAAGTAAATAGTTTAGTTTTTCAACCTTACATTCATTAATCTAAACCAGAGGTTCCCAGACATTTTTTCTAATAGACTACTTTCAAAATTTAGCTGGTTCCAGTGAACCTCCTGCAGCTACATTTCTACCATATTCCCAAAAGTATAACTAACTAACCCTTTTTTTTGTGATGCCAATGTAGACCACGACTTTGGGAACTGAGAACCTAAACTCTAGTAGCTTTGGACTAATATGAGATAGTTGAATGTGACAGTTCATCCAGATGCAAGATAGTTCCAAATCACAGTCATGTAAATTTTTTATAGGAAAAGGTGATGCGACTAGCCTTAAAAACATTCAACTGATATTAATTGCAATATCTGCCCATAACAAATGTTATGTCACTCAGGATTATTATCAATGGCACCACACTGCGCCCATCTGAGATATCAGTTCTTGAGTCTCATATGCCCGTGATTACACTAGCTCTCAGTGCCCTTCAAACCGAAACACGTAATGTTTGCACATGACTGCTTTACAGCAGAATATCTTGCCCTGGGGTGGTACAGTTTGAAGGGCACTGACAGCTAGTGTAATCACTGGGCATATGAGACTTAAGAACTGATGTCTCAGGGTGACAGGCGCATTGTGGTGTCACTCTGTTCTGGGTGACACAGCATTTGTTATGGGCAGACGTTGTACTTACCATCAGGTGAACATTTGGCTCGTTCCGTCAGTTTTATCAAATAAAAAAAAATATTTTTTAGTGTTTTCAGTGACTTAGGCATCTTGACAAAAATTTTCAGCAATTGTATTTCTTTGTAGCCCATTTAACCCAACATATCTGTTTTATTAAAAGAAATCTGTGCTGCAAATGCATCAGCTTTTACTTTATCCATATTCAATACCATATATATGTGTAATAAAAAATTAAATATAGTATCACCTACCTAGCCTTTTTATACATTAATTAGTATTAATATACCTAACCTCATATTTATATAATAAAATATAATACAGTCAGAGTATCCTTAATTAGCAAAAGCTACAAACTTTGTATGGGGGAATAGAATAGAATTTTTTTTTATTGAATGTAGATCATTTACATAATATTCATTGAGCATAATTTTTTAAGCTACACTGGTTCGCAAAGAAATGCCTCTGTCCTAGGAAGAACCAGTAAGAAACCCTGTGCGATATTTTTTTTCAGTCATTTTAAAAATAATATACAATTACAGCAGTATCATAAAGATGTAGAAATAGCTGGGCAGCGATCACCTCATTCCCAGGGGTTATCATTGTACATGTATTCTTTAATATAGTAATAACCCTTCTTAAAGTCTTTGTTTGATAAATAGTTTGAAGTTTCTGTTTGAAAGACTTTGTGCACTTTCTGGGATTTTTTTGTAAAAATGTATACATTGCCCCATGAAAGAGTTACTGACTCTGTGAAATTGAGTAACTGGCATTATTAATTTGAGGTTGCTCCTTGTATTTGCATTATGAACATTACTTGTAAAATTATATATTAAAGTGTTTAATATTCTTATCTACATACATAATGTTTTCATATACATATTGAGAGGCCAAGGTGAAGATATTAATTTCTTTAAATTTATCTTTAAGAGACACCTAGTGCCAAGATTATAAATAGATCTTATGGCCCTCTTTTGCAAAACAAAAAAGTACCTCCACATCAGTCGCATTTCCCCATAGCAAAATACCATAAGACATTATGCTGTGAAAATAACTAAAATAAACTAATCTAGAAGGCCTATGTTCAATTGTGGACTAGTGACAGGCTGAAATGATGATGTTGATGGTGATGATCCTTAATTATGTGACTATTTTATTCATTATATTCACGTGTGTTCACTGCAAAGTCTAATTACGACTGGCCCATATTTCATCCAGATCGACCCTTTTATACCCTTTTTAGGTGGTGTAACTAGCGTCCTTACTAACGAGCATTTGACAGTGTTTATTTTTGACGCTCTCTAATGATAAATGTTTTAATGATTTCATGATTTTTTTATTAATAATGTAAAGCTATTCAAATACCCATTTCAAACATACCAATATTTATATAAATATAATTCATTTCTAGCCATTACAGCCATTTTTCGCGCAAACTCAGAGAGGTGCGATTTTTGTGACGCTGAGTGTAGTTTTATTATTAAATCTTTTCCAAAGAACTGTCTACCAGCATGCACACAAAGTTTCATGCGTGTGAACCAATTTCCTTCACCTCTCTAAAGGCCTGCTCGAACTCATTGTAGCACATTTTTCGGGGACGAAAACTGAATCCCTATATATGATTTTAGGGAATAAAAGAGGCACACGGAGCAAATCTGGACTGTACGAAGGATGACCCAAAAACTTAACCGGTGAAGTAAGTCTCTCGTTTTGAGCGTTAAGTGCACGGGCGCGTTGTTATGGTAAAGCAGTAGCCCGCTGATTTCCGTGTTCTGTCTCTTGTTGCTTATAGCGATACTTCTGGCAAGCATTTCGTATTATACCATTCGGCATTGATTCTACTTCGACTTCGTAAAGGAATTGACACCAGAGCAACCTTCATTGACACCCCATCAAAGTGAATAAGCTAGCGATCAAAATCTTCCCCATCGCTTCACTTTGGCAGGCTTTAGTTAATTTTGAAACATACATACATAAGATCACGACTGTATCCCATAAGGGGTAGTCAGCGACTGGGCACTCACTGCAAAAGCAGATGACTGCCACAATCCACGTTTCACCAAAACAATATAATGCACTTGGTGTGATAGGTGGTGAGCCCATCGCCACCATGCGCTGTTGGGTGCATAGTGCAGTTTTATTCCTTACTCGCGTTTTACGGGATCCATTGGATGAGATGGAGTGGTAGTATTCTTTTAACGAGCCGCCACCACACGACACAATCTTGAAACATACATACAAACTGGTGCTTTGTTCCTGGACCGCATTGATAAATTCAAGATTTATTAACTGTAATCATGTCTTAAACACATCGAGACAAGCCTGCTTCAAATTTAGTAATAATGTCAAGGCACTATTGCACGCCGGCTTGCTTCTGAGAATCGGTGAGGTGTGTGGCACTCAACGAGAAACTATAAACCTCACGCGAAGGTGTTCGTGTAAAATATCGTGTACGCTTTCCGACCATATCTGCAATTTGTGCTAAATCTCTTCACACGTGATTCGCCTATTCTCTTCAATTAAACTTTACAAGCACGTTACCAATAGGGCGACCACTTTCTTCGTCTGTTAAACTAAGTAAGGCCGTACTGAAATTTGTTATACCATCGGTACACGTTTGCCTTATGGTAAAGGCCTTTAACTATAAATGCTATTTCAAGTCTATCAGACGATTGGTCCGATGTAAGGCGACATTTGAAATCGTAAAAAAAATATAAAAATTTTTTCAACGCATATTTGTTACTTTATTTTAATTTAGGTCATATGAAGGCAAATTTGTAATTTACCATTATTAATTTTATATTTTTACTTGTTAATTATCGTATTTTCAAAACAAATAAACTTTATTTCAGCCTTAGTCTAATTAATAACAATGTAAATATTTATACATATATATATATATATTCAACGTTATTCATAATTGGTATAACATCCCGGCACCTACCCATGCTACTTTGATCTGATAAACACTACGGTGAAGCATTAATGACAAAATTGAATACTAAAAATGTCCATACAAAACTTTAAAATTATTTGTTTTGTAAAACTTTACGCGACCCTAACTCAGAAAGTCGTTGCCTCGAACCAGACAAATTCAAAATACGTTTTCTTCTCCATTTTATTTATGTTATCCCTACTACGGCGTCATACTTACGTCTTACTTCGCAACAGATTTCCTTAAGCTTCATGTTATCATAGTACTTGCGAGTTCTTTCGATGGCAGCTCAATGAAAAACGCCCAATTAAATTTATGAGTTCATTGCCTCGATCAGTTGTATACCAGGGTAGTTTTAAGCAAATTCTGTAAGACGACGTATCTCCTACAGATATCACGCTACGAGGCTCATTATATTTTTGGGACATATACACATCGTCCCTAAGCCCAGCCTGTCGATATAATAGGACATTACATTATAATGACCCTGTATACCTAGACCGGCCATAAGTTCTGTTACAAATGAAAATGCATTTTTTTAATGAATTAATGTAATACTATTAAAAATTATACCTACATATTTATTACTCTAAGCAAAAAATAAAAAAAATATTCTATTCGAAATGGCCACCTTTGGCTTTTATACAGACCTTTAATCTGTTTGGGCACGACTCTATGGATTTACGCACTGTTTCCTAGGGAAATTTCGCCACTGCTTGCTCCAAAGATTTTTTAAGAGACTCAATGTCGCCGTGTCGTTTAGAGCAGGCCATGTCCGCTAAAACTGACCACAATTTGAAGTCTAAAGGGTTGAGGTCTGGGCTAGATGAGGGCCAGTCTTCAGCTCTTGTAGTCCGGAACGTTGGTTTCAAGCCAGACTTTGGTAGTTCGTGCCTTGTGACCAGGTGCAGAGTCCTGCTGGAAAGTCCGCGGTATATTTTTAATAAGTGTATTGCTGAGAGATTTCACAACATGATCCAAGGCTGTATCTTGATACACTTTGGCTTAAGTTTTCATTCCTTTTTCTCAAAAATGTAGTTTTGTGACTCCTTGATAAGACACATCCCGCCAAACCATCACTGACGCAGGATGATGACCACGTTGTACCTTCCCGACCTGTGAGCGCACACTTTATCATTTTGTTTATTATTGTGTTCTTCAATCGTGAAAATTTTTTCATCGGTAAAGAGGATATTTCTGTGCCTTCTGTCGCGATACCTGCGTATCGCGACAGAAGGCGTTATGATCGATCCACTCTCTTTAATTGTAAAGATTGATTTAGGGCATGTCCTGTATATCGACGATAAGCACCGAGCTTCAGGTCTTGTTTTATAATACGCGACAGAGTCCTAGCGGGAATCTTCATGTCTCGCGATAAGATTTTTTTCTTCCTAATGGGGTTTCGACGAATTCTGGCTTTAACAGCATTAACAGCCTTTGTTCTTCTAACAGCACGCGGCCGCCCCGATCTTTTCTGGTCTTCGACAGAGGAAGTGCTGTTGTATCTGTTGATAGTACGATATACGAACATACGGTTGATACCAAGTTTTTTAAGTGTCTGGAATATGACCGACGGCTCCTTACCCACTTTGTGCAAGACGATCAATGCAATCCTATTTTCTTTAACACCCCATTCCATATTGTAATTTGATAATGAACACGAAAAAATATGTGAAATGGCGCAAAATCGAAAGAAGTTTTTAAAATAATATACGTGTTCCAAATTCAAAATAATTAAAAAGTTGAAAATAAGAAATGTTTTTATATAACAGTATTTATGGACAGACTAGTTATATCGTTAATGACTATGTTAGTATAAAGTTATTTTAATTATCATGTAGAGGACGAAAATACATACAATCTAATTGGTTGCTAAATAAACTAACGAGGATATGCCTAAACAATGTTAAAGCAAATATCCAGATGTGGATTTAATATTAACGTATCAAATAGATAACTCATATTACACAGGATATCGCAGCATGATACCCAATATGCATACCACTGAACATGATTACGTACATTTAAAGTTATCCACTAGTATGTTTTGTGCAACTCAAACTAAAACATTGGTGCCGTTATCTAATGCGTTAAAAAAGCAGTTCTTCAGTGATGTTAACAAAACTTCAGTGTTAGTGTTAACATGGTCGAGATACAACTCCAAGCCTTCTGTAACTAAAAAAACCCCATTCTCTATTTCCTCGTTTTCAATTTTCCCTGTTTGTGTGTTAATTAATTCATTTCCCGCTGCATCACTATTCATTTGAATGTTATTGCTGTTCTATATTTTGTTAGGTTTTTTTTCCTGTTCTCATTCACTAAATTGAATGTTGAACACGCCTTTTATAGGTGCACATGTCAAGATAATGTACCGTATGGTCTATGTTATGGTCTATTTTCGATATGTTCACTGTTGTTGTGTCTATTTAAATAAATAAATGTCAATTGATGTATCAAGTGTAGACATAAAAATATTATAATACGTAGAACATTACCTTGCCTTATGCAACACCAGTCAACACCGTGTTCAATGATCTTTTCTTATCTTAGAATAGATAATTTTCTCGATTTGTAAAGGTGTCAGCTAGCTTGATTCTGTTTACTGTTGTATATTTGGATTGATAAATTGTAACTATCTGGTTTTTCCATATTCTCACTACAATAACAGAGAGTCTGTATGTTTGAACGCGCTAATCTCAGCGCTAATCTAATTTAAATTTTTTTTTTGTTTTTGTAAGCCTGTTTACTATGGAATTTTCTAGACTTTAAAAACGTTAATATTATTGTCATCAGTTCCATTATAGTCTAATGTTATGAAACCTTGAGTTGCAAAATAGTTCTCAATGACTACATTGTCGAAATATGAATCATAGGCTAGTTTAAGATAAAGGACTTTGTCTTAAAAACCTTTCACGTTTTAGTCAGTAGTTGTAATTTTCTTCTGTAAACTTAAATATTATTCCATTGGACCACAGAAGGACCAGACTCGCAGTAAATTTAAATATGACATGAGCGGGCGACAAAGCTGCGTGCATTTAGACTATTCTGTATCGGGTATGAATATCAGTGTATGTGTCACGGTAATTTACTGCAAACATGTGGACTGTGCACTATTTCGTCATTCATACTAAAATAAAAATAAATAGAACATCTAGTCATATTTAATATTTTATCAGTAAATATTTCATTATTTACTAGGGATTACACTTTTTAGTTTATTAAACTTGTTTTAACAGATTTTGTTAAGGCATTTCTGTCAAGTGTATCTTTCAGTCAAACAATTAATTAGTGAAAATCATCGCAATTTTTTTATTGAATCGATTAAAAATATTATTTACATGTCTTACTTATTAGCATTAATATTTTTTCTTCCAAAAATAAGTTATTAGCCTATTTGAAACAGCGACGTTGTTTTGGTTACTTCTAATATAATTTTCTAAGCATTATTATATTTGATTATCGACAGATCATGAGTCACGTAGTAACTTACACCGTGCCGATGATGAGCCGAGGACCTCGGAAGCGACAGCCCCTGCTGCAGCGGTTCCCACGAAATCCGGACGGTGACGAAAACCGCCATTTCACCACCGCTGTAATCAGCTTGCTCCTCATAATTCTCCTCTCAGGAATTGTCATTGGCACATATTTATTGATCATCGAAAGTAGATCAGGTAATTGTTTGTTTTGTATTGTGTATTTCTCTGTTTCACTGTAAAGTATTATCTAGGTTATCTTGAACCATTTTTATGAATGTAAGCAATTCGTTCACTTGATGGTAATTGCTACGTTCGCCTATAACAAATGCCGTGTCACACAGAACATTTCTGTGTGGCACCGCACTGTGTTCGTTCCTCTGAGATATCAGTTCTTAAGTCTCATTTGCCCAGTAATTACACTAGCTCTCAGTGCCCTTCAAACCAAAACATATTTTAGAGATTTGAAATTATAAATAAATGAAACTGAAATTGACACAAATTTATATTTAGATATACTTCTATTTATTCATATTTGACAAAAGTCGTAATAATTAACATTCAATTATAAATATATCTAACTAGCTTATTCCCGCGACTTCGTCCGCGTGGACATAGGTTTTTTAAGTATCTCGTGAGAACTAATGATTTCTTATATTTACGCGAACGCTACACATTTAAATGAAACTAAGTTTACGGATTTTATCGCGTTTAATTTTATACTATTTGTAACCCGACGTTTCGAGTGCTTTACAGCACCCATGGTCACGGGAGGACTGAGGTGACAGATGTCCTGATGTCATAGTTAACCTGGGGTACCTTCAGCTTTTAATTATTATTTTTGGGTCCGATCTACGCAGAAAGAGCTAACTGTGTCTTGAAGTCTTGCAGTGGTATGCTTGGTTTTTGATTTAATTTTATTTATTATTGGATCCCAAGCTGGTGGTAATACCCAACCATCTTCTCTATTGAAATTAGGATGTTTTTTGATTTCAATAGCCTCGCGAATCATCCTTGGTAGGAATCGGTGTTCTTTTGCAAGGATCTGTGGTTTATCAAATCTGATGTAATGGTTGGGATGATCCAGAACATGGTCACAGACTGCAGACTTCCTAGAACGACGATGCTTCACGTCAGCTATGTCTTCTTTTACGCGGGTTTTAATCGATCTTTTTGTTTGGCCTATGTAAGAGAGACCACATTCACAATCTAGCTTGTATACTCCTGCGTCCTGTAGAGGGATGTTACACTTGACAGATGGTAAAAACTGACTTATCTTCTTCGGCGGCTTGAAGAATGTTTTTATGGAAGCCCGCTTCAAGATATAGCCAATCTTGTCCGTGACTCCTCTGACAAAAGGTAGAACAGCAGGCACCCGCTCGACTGTGGCCGGTTTCACTCGGTCACTGCGACGTAGGCGCGGAACCCGAAGCTTGTTGTCGTGCAAAACTTGCTTGACATGTTGAAGCTCGGCGGCCAGGTGTTTCCTGTCACAGATTCCTCGTGCTCTCTGAAACAAGGATTTACCCACGGTAGCTAACTGTGATGGATGATGGTGAGATTCACCGTTTAAATATCTGTTAGTATGGGTCTTTTTTCTATACACAGTGTGACACAAGGTGTTATTAGTAATACTAGTATAGATTTATGAATCAGTAAAAACTTAAATTAAACAGTAAGCCTTGAATGTTTCCATTGACAGTAGAGTTACTGTTTACTTTTACTGAAAATTTGTTGGACCGATGGAGACAAGAAGAAAAAACGCAATTACAGTATTGTGTTGAATTTTCCATACATTGTACATTTTCGTGGGCACATGCTGCATATGTAACTGTAAATATTAAACAACAAAACTTGAAATGTAACTTAAAATATACACAAAAATAACAAAATTAAAAAAAAACCAAACCCTTTACACACCTTTTTCCCATATAAAGGGAAGGCAGAGGCCACACACAATCTTTTCCACGCTCAATTTTCAGCCTAGCGGGTAACGTGACGTCACTGGTGGTAAAAAACGTCGCCCGCAATTTTGTTTAAGTCAAATAATTACTCTTTTACTTATTACGTTCCTTATAGCAGTATAGTGAAAGCATTACATATTATGGTGTTATTCTGCACGAATAAAGGCTGTCCCTACAATACCTTAGTCGCCTCTTACCACAACTCGGTAGAAAAGAGGTAGGCTACTCTGTCGGACTCCTATCGGTGTGAAAAATATTTACTCTTTTTGGAACACATTCAAGTAATATGGCCCGAATTTTAAGTGGACAGTATTAAAATTAATTTAAAGTAAATACGAATCTACACAATAACAGTATTTCAGAAGTTTATGCATACCAAGTCGAAGGTACAGCCTTGCCTGCTTGTAACAACTCGCATAGTGGCATTTTTGGTCTATTTAATTTATGCATACCAATGTTCAATTCTAAATTTATGCATACGAATGTTAAATTCAAAATAAATAAAATTTATCGTTATTTAATTTAAAATGTTTACGTGAATATTTATTAAGTTGTACTGATGACTTCTTTTATGCGATGCCTGTAACAGTGTTTGTTACTCTGTGACATACGTACATATAGTCACGCCTTTTGCCTTTTGCTTTTGCATATTAAGGGGTAGGCAGATGTCACTCACGTAGGCCACTTTTGGCCCCGCGGGGAACGAGACGTAACGGGTGGCGAACCACGTCGCCGCCATTTTTGGTACATTAAAAAAAAAACTGACTCGTCGTTGCGTTCCCACGAGCAGTATAGTGACAGCATTGCATGTAATGGTGTTGTTCTGCACGAATAAAGGCTGTTCGTACAGTACCTTAGTCGCCTCTTACGACACCACGGTAGGAAAGAGTTAGGTGCTATTCTACTGTGCTGGACACCTATCGGCTCTGTGACAGCTGCATAGGTCAGAAAACTTTTTACTGGGCTTACTGGTCGTTGGACATCCATGCAGGAGTCCGCGTACCTAGGCGCTGGATAAGCCACTTGCTCGTTTGCTCCTATAAAAAAAGGCTAGGTTCCATCGCATTACCAGTTATTCTAGCAGTAATTAACAATCATTGTTTTCCTGCTATAAGGGCATTAGCTAGTTATTACCAGAAATTACTGTACATATTAGACATAACCAAATAAGGAACGGCGTGATAAGGGAACGTTGTGGTGTGGTAGAAGATGTAGTGACAATGACAGAGAAAGAGATGCTTAGATGGTTTGGACATGTATGTAGTGAGGATGAAAGAAGATTGACGGAACAGATTTAGGCTGTGAGTGTGAATGGTAAGTGTCGACGTATCACGATCTATTTTGTAACTCTGGTAGGTTTCGTGGTCGGTTTTATTTGGTTAATAGAGTCAAATGAAACCGAACCCGAAACCAACCATAATTACACAGTGGACACCCAGATCGCAGACGTTTTATGGAAAAGACAAAAGTATCCACAACCGACGAGCTTGTAAAAGTAGAAAAAGCGAAAAATTTGTCAGGATCGTAGCAAGTTCAAAGACCTGGTCTATGCCTTCCCCAATATACATACTGTGTACTATATATACATACATAGAGTCACACCTCTTTCCCATAGGGGTAGGCAGAGACCTCATCTTTCCACTTGCTACGATCCTGACACATCTTTAGCTTCCTCTACTTTCATTAGTGTTTTCATACAAGCTCGTCGGGTACTTATGACGTGGCCTTTCCTTGAAACAATTTCGATCTGATCGTAATACGTTCGCCTACGTCGACCTTTACCGGCTTGCCCATTCACACTCGCCTCATAAATCTGTTTCGTCAATCTTCTTTCATCCACCCTCACTTCGTGTCCATATATTCGTGTACTATATATACTGTGAAATAACAATAGTAGATACGTAAACCATTATACGGTTGAAAATTAGTCAAATCAAAACGCATATTCAAATATTTCGTACACACGAGGCTCGTTAAATGATTCGATTATGAATGTTAAACAGCAAAATTATACAAAATGGTTTTTCCTGTACCGGTTCTTATCAAACTGGTTAATTTTACGAACACAGCGCTTGTGCCGATTGTTTTGATTCATGTCATGTTTGCATTCTATTATGACATTTATATGTTGGCTCATTTGTGAGACTGGAATGTAACGCAATTCACACAAAAAGGCGAAAATTTTTATTTTTTGCAAAATCATTACAAAAATATTACAAATTATCTTCCTCGCCAAACTATAATCATAGTTTGTAGGCGTTACGCTCCTCTTCTTACTTCCCTAACGTTACATTTTTTAACATCGATAATCTAATACTTTTAACTTAAAGTAATATAAGTATTTAACAAGTATTTATATATATATAGCAGTATTTCTAATTTAAGCTACCATATTATTATTTTATTATATATTAGTATATAATATTTTAATTTTCTTTTTAATGTTACTTAACATTTAAAATTATATTATTTATTAAGCTTCGTCGTTGTATTGATTTTTTATTTATCTGTATACCTGTAAGCACATAAATGATTTTAGACGCCTATTTGTGTTATAAGGACCCAACGAAATAAAAATAATTGTTGAAAATTGCATTCTTAGCTCGGCAGGCCCAGTTGCTTAGCGCTTGGCTTCTGTGCCACGGGTCGCGAATTCGCTTCCCGCACGGGACAAATTTTACGGCTTTTTGACGTTTGTTCCGGGTCTGGGTGTAATGTATGTACAATTTAAGTCTGTAAAACACTCACACGATCAGTGCCGAAGCGTGGTTTTTGCCGCCCGGAGCTAAATCTGGTAATTTGCCGCCCTCTATTTCGCCTATTTTTGTGCCGTGTGGTGGCGGCTCGTTAAAAGAATACTACCACTCCATCTCATCCAATGGATCTCGTAAAAGGCGAGTAAGGAATTAAACTGCACTGTGCGCCTAACAGCGCATGGTGGCGATGGGCTCACCACCTATTACACCAATTGCATTATATTGTTTTGGTGAAACGCGGATTGTGGCAATCATCTGTTTTTGCAGTGAGCGCCCAGTCTGACTACCCCTTATGGGATACAGTCGTGATCTTTTATATATATATCGATTTTCGCAATTTGTCAAAAAAAAACAATGTTAGATGGAATTTTTAATTAATTTTATTTGAGAAGCTTTGTGTTACCAAGCATTGCTAATAACGTTCACCTGATGATAAGTGCAACGTCTGCCCATAACATATGCTTCGTCACCCAGAAAATTTCTGCGTGACACCACACTGCGCCCGTCACCCTGAGACATGAGTTCTTAAGTCTCATATGCCCAGTGACTACGCTAGCTATCAGTGCCCTTCAAACCGAAACACGGTAATGTTTGCACACTACTGCTTCACGGCAGGAAAAGGCTGGCCCCGGGGTGGTACCTACCTAGACGGAGTTACAATAATAAACTCAGTCGGCCGGAATCAGTCGCACCTTCTTTATTAACGGTTTAATCAACGAATATCAATTTGCTAACAAAAATGTTAATATATCAGGAACTAAAGAAACTTGAAATAGAATTTATTAACACTATTGGTCGAAGTTCGATCGTAATTCCTTTAGAGGGCACAACGCAAAATAAAGCCAAACGGTAGATACGGTTAAGCAGATGCGAGCACTAATATATTAGTAATAATCATGAAAATGTACATTAAAAAAAATAAAGGATATGTTAACAAAATCTCCGTAACCAAAATCAAAAATAATTTCCAGTTCAATGAACAATACTACAGAAAGTTTACCTAAATCCTAAAAATGCGTGCTGGCGTTTTATAGAATTTTGATAGCAAACTAAAATTTTGGCACTAACTTGAATTCAAAAAATTGCGTATGATTATTCTACAATTTCTTCTGCTCACATTTCGAAATGTTTTCTGGCGGTTTAATAATATTTATTTTAAAAAGGACGTTCGATCCGCCATACATCATACGAATGAACGCTCGCCATCTAAACTAATATTATAGACGATTTTATTTTTTGTATATTTGTTTGTTTGTATTGAATAAACTTAAAAACCACTTAACCGATTTTAAAAATTCTTTCACCTATAAGACAGCTACGTTATCATACGTTATCAGCTACTAAGATGAGTTTATTTAATTTTATTTGTACCACATAAACATACTTATATTATAAACGCGAAAGTCACTCTCTCTGTTCCTGTCTGTTTGTTACCGTTTTTCGGCTCCACCGTTGAACCGGTCTTGACGAAATTTAGCGCAGATATAGCTTGCGTCCTGGACAAGGATATAGGATATTTTTTTATTCCGGAAAATCAAAGAAAATGGGTTATTTTAAAAAACCGAAATCCACGCGGACTATATAAATTATATATAAATATAGGCTTCCTGCCCTCCTTCTCCATATAAACTAAAACTATATCAATGCGCGCAACATGCTTAAAAATGATTACTCCAATTTATTTATAATCAAAAAAATTGTTTTAAAAAGTAACTATAACATTTTCCACGATAAAATACACCTCTATTCCTAGTTACATTAAAACCCTTTCAACCGTTTGAGCATGATTGTATGACAAACAGACTGCAACCTTGATTTCTCAAAATATCGCCACTTTAAAAATTACCCTCCTGGCACTCTCATAGCTACGTCACTGCCCGCGATACAGGAGCAAACCTATTGCGGTGCATTTTTTTTAAGTTCTTTACTTTTTGATAGCAAGCGAGACTTCGTCCGAGGAAATGCGAAATTCCGAGGGAACCTTAATTTTTCAGAATATAAAGTATCCAAACTCGTCTCCAGGATGCAAGCTATCTCTGTGCCGAATTTAGTGAAATGGTAACAAACAGACAGAGGGACAGAGAGAGTTATGTGCTTTCGCATTTATAATATTAGTAAGGATTCGTCGTTTCAGCCTGTCACCAGTCCACTGCTGAACATAGGCCTCCCCATAGATTGCCACAAAAGTTAGTAGCTCTCATTTTGGGGGGATTTTGCCATAGTTGCCACACTTTGCACGCGGATTGGCCTGCCCATCTCCAGGTTTTTATTATCCCTCTGTTTACTTTTACCACACCCACGGAATAAGTTGACTGAACGTAGGCTTTTCCTATGTTGGATTTGATGTAACTACCACGTTTGATAGGCGCTGACGCTGCTGCTTGCTGGACTAATTAGACATGCAATATTTGACGTCCGTGTGGCTCAGTGGTCAGTACCTGAATTCTATGTCGCGAGTCCTGGGTTCAAATACCACACGCCAACGTTTGTGCCGAAACACAACTTCGGTTTTCTGGTCGGGTTGTGTTGTGACTGTCCCTGTCTCTCTGACACGGCATCCCTAACCTACCTCACATCTTAACGCATGAGCTTTTTATCGGACGCGGGTAGGTTAAGAAATGTGAGTGTCCCCGTGTTCTACGTAGTTAATAGCTTCCAACAGTATTCAGAAGTTGTCGACGTGGTCGGTTTGGCCTTGAGGATATCATCATTTTGTCATTCTAGCACGCACGATATTTTTGTGATTTATTCACTAGTCGACCTTTACGAAACACATGGGACGACATGACGTGAAGGGATTCTCTTACTCTCTCCAGCCCGGCTACGGAGTCGGGAAAACGAGCACTCGGAAGCACCATCCTTTCCGGCCCTACGGCCAGACTAAATTATCACGACCGGTGACGTACAGCAGCGTCTAAAGTCTGATACCGCGATCACCAATCTGCCAAGTGTGGCGAATACGACAAATCCTGGCAACTTGGGAGAGGCCTATGTCCAGCAGTGGACAGCAGGCTGTTGGAGAAGGAGAAGCTAATAAATGTTCTTTTTGTGCGTCTGGAATTTCTGTAGGTTGGCAGTCAGCTTCCGGAATCTACTATTGTCCAAGGCGGGCCCGAACAAAAATAGATTTCGGATTTTGCTCAGCCAGGATGTTTTGCGTTACGCTCGCTTCCGTTTTAATGATACGGCCTATAAATATTTGACATAATAACTAATAACATTACAGAAAACGTTCTGCCTCCAGTCGAGACGCCGGTGCGCTTCGTGAGCCGTTCTCAATGGGACAAAACTAATAGTATCCAGCAAATTATGCAGCTGCCTTCAATGAAAGCAACCGAGGTGATAGTTGTGCAAACAGACACGAGGCAGTGCGACGGTACGGAAGACTGCTCGGGGCTGCTCAGTGCAATGCAGGTGATTTTCGTTCGGACACGCAAAGGTAAGCCGTGTGGTGGCGGCTTAATATCTACCACCCCATCTCATCCCGTGGGTGTCTTGGGTGTCCAGATAGAAAATGAGAACCAGGAGATGAGAAGCAGCATCTTCCTGATACATAAGAAATTTCGGTCGCCAACCCGCCTGCCAAGCGTGGCGACAATATACTACTATAGGGGACTATAGGGGAGGGTTATGTTTAGTAGTGGACTACTGAAATGATGATGATGATGATGCAGAGGTGTTAACCAAAGGGTAGTGTTCGATTAAACGCAGTTGACATTTGTATGAATAAAAAATAATGTTTCTTTGTTATGTTGCTTAGCGTACCATTCTACCGATTGCGATGAAACTTTGATGAATTTTTCTTAAGCCCGCGAATGTGTCTGAATTATGTTTTGTACAATCATTTTATAAATGGTCGAGCGTGTTGGCGCGAATCGTATCCGTTCATCCGATTGTTTTTTTTTTTACAAAACTTAAGTCACGAGACGAGTGAATTGATCACCTGATGGTACGTGCAACGTCTGCCCATTACAAAAATAGTTATGATATAGTGCTGTGTATCGATAGGTGTCCGGCAGAGTAGAATAGCACCTACCTCTTTCCTACTGAGCTTTTATTCATGCAGAATAATATCGAATGCTGTCACAATACTGTTCGTGAGAACGAAAGAGGGAATATGAATTTATTTGACTCAAAATGGCGATGGATTGGTTCGTCACCCGTCACGTCTCTTATCCCGCGGGGGCGAAAAGTTGGCTATGTTTGTGGTCTCTGCCTACTCCTTATATGGGAAAAAGGCGTGACTGTATGTATGTATTTATGTGCACGGTAATTACACTGGCTATTATTGTCCTTTAGACCGAAGCACATTAACGTTTGCACAGAGTAGTGTAAAGCAGTAGCTTGAAGGCCGAAAAACTGTACCTACCTACGGATTAGTACGACCATTTCACAATAGCTGGCGCGCGAATTGTATCGAATAATTTTTGCATCGTTCATCCGATTGAGATGAAACTTTGGACAATTGTCACTTGTGAAATTGATGATCAAAAGTCTTTGTCTTTCATTTATTTTGTACATGTTAATACTCATATTGCGCTCATTAAATATCTGTGGAAGGTGATTCGCGGGTGGGTACATCACCCGGATGTGCTCACAGCACTGAAGCTGCGCGCGCCTGATGGGTGCGTGTGCTTGCGTCGCCGTCCCCAATTATTTCTTGTGCCCACCGCCAGAACTAACTTGCTTCAGAACGCCCCCTGTCACGTGCGATACGTTACTTAAATGTTATTTCTGAGGATATTGATATTTTTTCTTGTAGTCAGTCGAAATTCACAATAGCAGCATACAAATGCGTAGAAAACGGAGTTTGCTGAATATTTTACATATATTTTTTCTTTTTTATATTTATGTTTGAAGTTTTTTTTGTTTGTCTTATAGCATCGATTTGGTTTTTTTTTTTAACTGTTATGGTGTTATAATTTGTTGTAAGAAATAAATAAATATTTAGTTATCTGCTTATATGTACCTACTACTAGAGCCGTGGTAGCTCAGGGGCTAGGCGCTCGCTTTAAATTTCATAGTACGCGAGTGACCTGGGTTCGATTCCCGGTGCCGGCACCACTAAAATTGTTAATTGCAATTTTAAGTGCTGATTTACCACGTGCTCGGCGGTGAATGAAAACATCGTGAGGAAACCTGCATGTCTGAGGAATAAAAAATATTTCGAAGAAATGTGAAGTCCGCCAACCCGCATTGGAGCAGCGTGGCGGATTCTTCCTAGCTCCAAAACCCTCTCAGAAATGAGAGGAGGCCTGTGCTCAGTATTGGGACATTTATAGGCTGAAACTTTACTTTACTTTTTTTTTATGTACCCACTTCGAATAAATTACCAAAAAAAATTAAAGAGCCATTGAAACTCATACCGGGCAATTCAGATAAGATAAACACAAATTTAATGTTACGCCCTCGACATTAAGTAACTTTTTAAATGAAATCAACTGTCGTTACCCGACGTGTTTGTTTTTTTTTGTTTTTGATGCGGCCGGCGTGTTTCTAATAGAAATTGGCGCATCGCGCCCTCTTTTATTGAGAACGTTTTTGATTAGCTGTGTATCTCGGGGTTTTTTATATCAATGCATTTGGCAGTGTGTTTAGTGCAGTATTATTAAGCAACGCTTGTGATGCAGTGATCATTATTTATTTTAAAAAAAACGATGCCCCACAGTAGGATTTCTCCTGTATCGTGGAGCGTGCGGTTTACAAACATTTTTAAAAACCCACATTTTGTGTTTTTGCACAATTGTTGGCTCCGAATCTGGGATTCGAATCCAGGACCCGCGGCGTAGAAGTCAGGAATATAATAAAGTAGTATAGTGCTGAGCGAATTACTTACAGCGTGTTCGGTATCCATGTCCAATGAATAACACAGATCCTCCAATGAAGAAGTCAAATGATCTATTTATAACAGACTATCTAGTGCCTGCGTTTTTGTCCGCGTGGAAATAGGTTTTTTTAAATATCCTGTGGAAACTTTTTATTTATAAAAAAATTAAAAATCCACGTTCGTCTCCAGTATGCAAGCTGTCTCTTTGCCTAATTTCATTAAGATCAGTTTAGTGACAGGGTAACAAACAGACAGTGGGACAAAGAGTTATTTTGGCATTAATCATGTTAGTATGGATTATTAGCGTATTAAGTGTGATTTCCACTCTAGGATACATCCACTGATACCGATGTTACCACGACGCGTTTGACAAAATTGTACATTATCTACATCAGCCTATCAATACCGCGTGGCCTAGTCCTTGTATCTCTGACGCTGCATCCTAGCCTACCTCCGATGTAATCGCATGTGCGTTATATCGATTGTCTTGTGTTTGCGCGTAGCACTGCTGATAGCCTGATGATAGCTAGGTACCTAGGCTGTTACAAAATATCGAATAACCATGCAAGACTTCCCCACGAATAAAAAAAAATCTGATTCGAAATGGTTATTCCGCCATCTGTCGGTATGCAATGGCGTAGTACATTTTATTGCGCCGCCATCGTACGGCGCCAAGATGCATTCATCATCATCATTTAGCCCGTCATAAGTCCAGTGCTGAACATGAGCATCCATAGATTTCTATAAAACATGGTCCCGAGCTTCTGGTGGTAGGATTCCAATGCAGGCATCCGCTTATGTAGGATACTCTGAGCCCCAGAGACAGTTATTCTGCCGCGATGTAGTACTGCAAACGTTACCTTGTTTCGGTCTGAATGGCACACAGAGCTAGTGTAATCACTGGGCATATGAAAATTAATAACTGACATCTCAGGGTGACTGGCGCAATGAGAGTGCCACACAGAAATAGTCTGGGTGCCACACCATTCGTTATGGGCAGACGTTGCACTTACCATCAGGTGAACGTTCTGCTCGTCTCCAATCAAAACAAACTGTCTGTGTTAACGTTCACGTCGTCGACGGGCCAGCCCGTAAATAACAAACTGCAGCAGTTCGTGCGTCGCTTGTGTATTTGAATAGAATATTATTTCTAACGCCATCGTTGCAGCTAATTACAAGTCCACCGTTGAACGTAAGCCTCAACAGATTACCGCAAAGCACGGCACCTATCTACCTGCATCCATTAGCTCCCGCAAAACCGTGCAGGTCGTCGCCCCCATCTTGTGGCGCGTCGACTACACTGCGTTTGCCGGTACGAAGTTCGACAAACGAAGTCGAAAAGCTTTCTCGGTTATCGGTTCTCCATTACCACTTAAGCTTGCGGACTCATTATATATTAAATAAATGAAATTATTATTTTTTCTAGATGACAAACGCGTCAAGCCTGCCGTATAACTTCTTGATATCGTCAAACGGGCAGACGTTCGAAGCTCTCGGTTGGAGAAGACGATCGCCTCTGTACCCACAGTACTCTGCGGCTACATTAGTGCTAGCTGTTATAGGTAAAACGCCGTAATTAACCTTCATTTTATCATCATCATCTATATTTCAGCGTAGCTCAGACGCCGGGCGATCGTCTTTAATTTCATAGTACGCGAGTGACCTGAGTTCGATCCCGGTACCGGCACCTCGAAAATTGTTCCGTCGTGTTAAATGCTCAGCGGTGGTAGGATTCCTATGCAGGAATCCGTCTAGGTAGTTACCACCCCAGGGCCAGTTAATGTACATTTTCACGATTATTACTTATATATTAGTGCTCACATCTTCTTAACCGTAACTACCGTTTGGCTTTATTTTGCGTTGTGCCCTCTAAAGGAATTACGATCGAACTTCGACCAATAGTGTTAATAAATTCAATTTCAAGTTTCTTTAGTTCCTGATATATTAACATTTTTGTTAGCAAATTGATATTCGTTGATTAAACCGTTAATAATGAATGTGCGACTGATTCCGGCCGACTGAGTTTATTATTGTAACTCCGTCTAGGTAGGTACCACCCCGGGGCCAGCCTTTTCCTGCCGTGAAGCAGTAGTGTGCAAGCATTACTGTGTTTCGGTTTGAAGGGCACTGTAGCGTAATCACTGGGCATTTGAGACTTAAGAACTGTTCTCACAAGGTGACGGGCTCAGTGCGGTGTCACACAGAAATATTCTGGGTGACACAGCATTTGTTGTGGGCGGACGTTGCACTTACCATCAGGTGAACGTGTTGCTCGTTTCGTCATTTTATACAATAAAAAAAAAAACGTCGCGAGGAAACCCGCATGTCTGAGGGATAAAAATATTTCTAGAATGTGAAGTCCGCCAAACCCCATTGGATTTATCGGCTGTTACATTACTTGCAGGCCTTCACACATAGACTGCCACAAAACCTTGGATCTAACCTCAATCCATCGACCTTGATCTTAAATGATCTTGATCTACCTGAATACCCGACAGAACCGAGCAAGTTGTCGCTACGTACATTGCGGAAAACATTGTTTTAGGTACCTGGGACCTTCGCTATTTCAATGTAACCTTCAGTAACCCGTGTGGTGGCCGCCTAAGAGAATCTATCGTCCCATTTCATCCTGTGGGTGTCGTCAAATCAACAGTAAAAAAAAGTAAAGTTTCAGCCTATAAATGTCCCACTGCTGTGCACAGGCCTCCTCTCGTTTCTGAGAGGGTTTTTTTTTAGAGCTAGGAAGAATCCGCCACGCTGCTCCAATGCGGGTTGGCGGACTTCACATGTCCTCGTAATATTTCTATTCCTCGGACATGCAGGTTTCCTCACGATGTTTTCCTTCACCGCTAAGCACGTGGTAAATCAGCACTTAAAATTGAAGGACAATTTTAGAGGTTCGAACCCAGGTTACTCGCTTACTATAAATTATAAATTAAAGGCGAGCACCAGGCCCCTGAGCTACCACGGCTTCAAAAATCAAAAGAGGGAACTTGAAAACCAGAAAATGGTAGCAGCATCTTCCTGGAACATCAGAATGAATAAACTACGGTTGCCAACCCGCCTGCCAAACGTTGCAACTATGTATGGCAAGACCCCAATAAAATTAGAGCCACACACTTTTGTGGTAATCTATTGAGGAGGCCTATGTTTAGTAGTGGACAAGTGATAGGTTGAAATGATGATGAACCTTCAGTGTGGCTTACACCTCCAGTCTACAACACCCAGACCCGAATCAACTATTCCGTTTTTTTTTTTTAAATAAGTAACGGCAATGATACAACCCCTTTCAGGTGATTTCAGTCAAAAAATACCGGATCGGGCGCAGATTCTAGAAGCAAAGAACTTTCTAGCAGAAGCGCTGAGCCAGCAACGATTGGATGAACGTTTCGTTGTAATTGGTAAAAAAACTAAAGATTTCCCGAAGTATCTTTTTATTGGATTAAGTGACTTGCCCCAGTGGAGTAGTCAACTGTCTGATATCAATTGAGTTTATTGGGAGATATTGTAATGAAAAGTAGTTAAAAATTAAAAAAAAAAATCGACTGAAGACGCTTTTAGGGGCAATATTATCTAATTTTATCGCTTTTCTTTAATACTTCATAGCAATATGTATTGTACTGTTAAGGAAAAGTTAAAATATTTTAAGGAGGAACAAAAATTTTTAGAGAATAAAATGTTAATGAAAAACTAATATTAGGTATTGATTGGTAATATAGGTGATTGTTGCCTGCCATCTAGCCCCATGCGTTATCAGTGGTGACATGAACACTAGTGATGATAACGGGTTCACAGAAAACCGGAGAATCAGCGGTTAACGCGATGTAAATAGTTTTTATTTTTAATTTCTTAACCTATCATGCTTTATCGTATCTGTCAGATTTTTTAACATTTGTTAACATTTAGTTATAACGCACTACGTAGGACTTTTGGCGCCATCTTGTAAGGTGGCGGTAGTGTTTTTATTTAATTTTGTAATATCTGTTTAATTTTGTAATATTGAGAGATAATCTCTTTATAGTCTCTATATATCTCTATCATTTCATATCAATATCATTTATATCTCAAGTAAACGTCAACTATCATTTTACTGCCTATCGAAATAGTCTTTGTTATAATTAAATTACTCCACATTGGCAAAAAAAAAAATTGGGAACTGTTTATTTTTTTTAAATTTAATTAGCGACGTAACGAGCAAATCGTTCAACTGATGGTAAGTGTGACTTCAGCCCATAACAAATGCTGCGTCACCCAAAAACATTTCTGTGTGACACCACACTGCGCCCGTCACTCTGAGACATCAGTTCATAAGTCTCATATGCCCAGTGATAACGCTAGCTCTCAGTGCCCTTCAAACCGAAACACAGTAATGTGTGCACACTACTGCTTCACGGCAGAATAACTGGCCTTACGTCAGTATAAATTAATAAGTCAATACGAGGTACATACACATTTTGTAGATATTATTGTATGTTTCGTATTTGACGGACCAAACTCAAGGCTGTTGCAGGTAGATTTTTTTAGTAGTCCAATACTGGACATGATTCTCATGACTCTCCAATACTGGCTGATTTGTCTTTCCAAAGCTATCACGATTTATTGTTTAAGACTGTTCCATGTTATTGAACACCCTAGTTTGAATATTAAACCATTGTAAGACTTTTTATTCGGATATTCATTAGCTGCTCAGATATCATCTACCTAAGCGGTGATACCCTGCCCTCGTTTACGACGACGTTAACGACATTCGCAACAAAACCACACCCGAAAACCACCAATTTGAGTTCGTAATGTATAGGGAATTCAGTACATTCTCTAAATGTAATTTCTTCTTTCTTGTGTCGTCTCACGATGTTGTGGTATAAGTGTTCCGAAAAGGGTTAGACATTCTGGTTAAGCGGGAATTCATTTCGATCAATAGAAACAGCGCGGTTTAACCCAATGATATTACATACGTAAGTCATATTCCCAGCGACAACTTAATACACATTCCATACATGATCACTCGATGTTTATCCTTGACTCTTTCTATGCGATTCAGTTGTCATAACGACATAGGGCGGATTTCACCGTTGAAACTAAACGCGATCAGTTCAAGCTGAACGAAGGTTAAGCGTTTAACTGAGTTCAATCTTACTGTTTGCATTCCAGCAACATCAACTGAACGCGATTAAAGCTAAACGCGGTTCAAATTCTGAACGCTCAATTTTCGACGTTCAGCTCTTTAGACGCGTTTAGAGAGCTGTCATTGTCAATTGCACAACCAAGTAAACACAATAAATATTTTTAATACGTTTTGTTTATTGTTTGCATACCTATGTGTCTTATGCATAAAAACAGGCTGTTTGATGTCGCAAAATAATATATATATCGAGTTTTTGTTTTAGATTGTGACGATATTTCACGTAGACTTCGTTTTTCTGAACGCGATCAAAATGGAGCCGGTGAAATCGGTTAGACGAAAACCGACTTCAAATGATACATTTGAACTAAGTTCAGTAAAACGTGGTTTTATTAAACTTGTTTTCCAAAGCGATCGGTGAAATCGGGTCTTAGTTTAACTTTCGGAACGCTGGTAACATATCTATCTCTTATTTTATAATATCATTGGATTTCGCCGCCGCCCGTCAACTGTGTAGGTATTTCAGTCGAGTATTTTTTTTGTTAACTATATAAATTTACACTTTATGCATATGATCGTTTTACTTTTTACATTCGCTCACTGTATACCAATATGAACTAAATAATGAAGACTGGAGAAGAGAATACATTTTCTTTGCATTAATATGTTTACGGTTACACTATATAATTTTGAAATGATATGAGTATGTATGTATATGAGTATGTATTTATTGAAGGGATTGAAAAGAAATCCGGCATTTTTCGGCGGCAATCATCTTGGATTTGGAATGTTTTCATGGTATTCTACTAGTTAAGCCCTTTTATTTTATATCCATATTGAGAGGAGAGAAAAAAAATATATAATCCGCCTTTTACTGGCGGCGGCCATCTTGGATTTACAATAATACTGAATATACATAATTGTATTGTGATCAGAACTAAAGGTGTGTACTAAATGTTGGATCAATCAGTCAACAGCTGAGGAAGGGGGCAAAGTTTCAATTACTAGATTTGACCCAAACAAGACACAAACAGAGCAAGCTAAATAATTTCGTTTTAAAAACACACACAGGTATTTTGACACATACAACCAGAAGTCGCTGACAGACTGCACGTGGCTAATTTATTATTAATCTGTTAAAATAAATTGACCTTTTTAACACGCTTTTATTATTTGACCTGTTTGTATGTATATATTTATATATATATGTATGTAACTAACAATGCAATAATAAAATCTTCCAATTACATTTTTACCCACTTTCAGACGTCCGAATAATTTGAACTAACCGACATTATTAACATAAATGTTCGAGATATAAGCTTTAAAATAAAATTAACATTCTCTTTTACTTATTGTAAATACAAGAAAAATATATAAAAAATTTAAATAATTTGACAGGATCGAAGTTCTTAACATCTGTTTATTGTATTGACTTTTAATAAAACAAGGCAATAGTTTAACTAGAGGTTCCACACTATCGACTTAAAAAAAAATTGTCAATCACAAATACATAACATATCTCTATTCAATAGATGGAAACGGATGGTAACTCAGTTCTTTATTTTATTTTTTTGAAGACGACACAATTTGTTATAGCACACGTGGTGTGTATCATATTCAGTTAATAATAATATTTATTATATTTTATGAAATAATATTAAATGTACTTCGATAAATTAACGGCTTAATAATAATATTGACTTTACGCGAGCGCGACGCGACAGCAATTGAACATTTGTTTTTTTTTTTTTTCGGTGAAGTGATCGCTGTTAGCCTTTTGGCTTTTACAGCTTCATCGGATGCTGTGCTCGCGGGCCCGGGGCCCGCGTGCCAGGTTTGGTTTGACCCAAACATAAATACATAAATAGAAAGACTCCTACTAAACATCTAAATTCGGTCCGTTGCGTTCGCTAGCGTGCTTGCGCTACAGTGAATATCTCCATAAATTTATTGTATAAAGTCTTAAGACTATAGTCCGAGGGAGACTGCGGGCCTCCGTTCGGACTGTCGACTTGTGTGTCGGAAACTCTGGGCGGTGAGAACCGCCCTGGAACACGGGTGTATCTGGTGTACGCGGTGTTATTAACGATAGCTGCGCGCCGCTCTCTACGGCGGTCGCGCGACGTTGTGCGTGTGATGTTAAAACTATTAACTGTGTGTACAGTGTTGTTCGGATCGTGGCTGACCGTATCGTGGTCAGGGAGTGCTGAGACGTCCGTGTCGTCTAGCACATTTCGCGGTCGACGTTTGCGTTCGGTCGCGTTTTTATTAGATCGATAATTCGCTGCTTTAACCACCAGCGGGTTTGGATGAACCGCGGCTTTTTCGAAAAACCACCGTGATACTTCTCTGAAGTGTTCAGAGAGTACGGGCATTTCACAGTCGCTGTGAAGGTCGACATTGCGTTGGTACCAGCCGGCTCCGGTGGCACTTCGCAAGAATCTATTTTGCACCGTCTGCAATTTCTTTATATGATTGCCCGTCGCGTGTGTGAACGCGACGCATGCATAGGACATTACGGGTCTAATGCATGTCTTGTAGAGGCGAAGTTTGTGTCTTAAGCACATTTTGCTTGAAGAGCAAGTTAACGGATATAGACGGCTTGCGATAAAAGCCGCCCTGTTACGCACGTTCTTAATGGGATCAGCGAACGACATCGCTGCGTCTAACGTGACCCCGAGGTATTTGACGCTCTTTTCCCAGGGAATAGGGCGTCCGAACAGGGTGATCGAGCCTAGCTGATTGTTGCCGATTGTGTGGTAACGTCTAGCTGGCTTAGGCGTGCCCCTCGAGAAGTATATTGCTACACTTTTCTCGGGGTTAACCTCTATTCTCCATTTCCGGAACCATTCGCCTAGGCGATCGGCTGCGGCTTGGAGCTGAATCGTTATGCGGCCCTTGTGCTTATCGGAATAATACAGGGCCGTGTCATCTGCGAAAAGCGCAAGATTGACTTTAGGGTCTTTAGGTATATCGCTAGTGTATAGCGAGAAAAGGAGTGGAGAGAGGCAGGAGCCCTGAGGGACACCCGCACGGAGAGGGCGGCTTGAGGAGCGCGTTCCCTCTACCCGGAAGCGAAATAGGCGATTGGACAAGAAGGCTCGTATGATGTTCACGAGTCTGTCCGGCACTTTTGTGTGATACAGCTTGTAATACAAGCCGTCGTGCCAGACTTTGTCGAATGCCTTTGCGACATCGAAAAATAAGGCCCCTGTGCCTACTGGCTTAGGGCGGTCGTGAAAGTTTTCTAATATGTGCTCCGTTAGGCGGTGCACTTGATGGGTACACGAGTGTTCGGGGCGAAAGCCGAACTGCTCGTCTGGAAGGATGTTATTATTAAGGACGTAGTCTTTTAATCGACTAAGGATTATTCGCTCATAAATCTTGGCCATCGAGTTGAGGAGACTTATTGGGCGATAATTGGACGGGATGTTCTTCGGCTTGTGAGGCTTCGGAATACCTATAACGTCCGCTTCCTTCCAGTCGTCCGGGAAGGAGCAGCTGGAGAGGAGCGCGTTGAAAATACTGACTAACAGACACAATAGCGGCGTAGTTAGACATTTGATCACCCTGTTGTTTATGCCATCGAGGCCGGGCGCGGATCGGTTTTTAAGATTTTTAACAATCTTCGTGATTTCGTCGAGAGTCAGTGGTTCGCCTACTGGTGGTATGGCATGAACATTTGTCCGACGCTGCTGAAGACGGTATGGGACGCTACCTCGCCCCGCACTTACTGCACAATTGACCTGTCTAGACGGCTTCGTCACTCCTCTGACACAAGTCGACAGTCCGAATGGACGCGCGCAGCCTCCTTCGGACGGTCATTAGACGACTTAAAATATTTAAGATTTTCGAAATCGCGAAAGCACGCAGCGAACGCGACACAGTCCGAACTTCGAGGTTTTTGTAGGAGTTTTTATTTATTTATTTATGTTTGGGTCAAACCAAACCTGGCACGCGGGTCTGGCCCGCGAGCACAGTATCCGATGAAGCTGTAAAAGCCGAGAAGGCTAACAGCAATTACATCACCGAAAATATATATATATACTCCTCTGTATGTAAACTTTCCCCTGTGCTACTAAACTTCACGGCAAAATAAATGGCCCTGGGGTGGTACCTACGTAAGTTTTTGTGTATCGTGAGTGCGTTTTACAAACGCATGTCACTGGGATTTGTGACCAGGACCTGCGGCGTAGAAGTCAGGTGCTCTGATCACTAGGCAACGCCGTCATGCCGAATGTTTCGTAACGGACTCATTCGTTACTCATTAATTATTGTATAAACAATATACTTTTTTACAAGACAAATAAAAAATTATGATTTTTTTAATTTTTATTTTTTTTACATGCAATTTATTTACAAAAACTAAACAAATCTTAAAAAAACATCGTACCTAATTTTATATACCATAAACCTAACAAATCGGATCCAACTCATTGTCATGACATATGAAGCTTTTTACAATTGAAACTGAATGTGCGTTAAGCAGAAGTGCTTGTCATTTTTGTTGTTAGGACTTGCAATGACAATATCGATATCGATGTCGATTCAGCAAAGTATCAACTTATCAAAAGAATCTGTTTACCAATCTTAAAATTATCAATTTATGCCTACCTACGCTATGTCTTATACTGAACTAATCTATTTCTAGTTTTCTGAAGCTTCCTTCTATCGATACTGAGCCTGTGATGCCACTTTTGTTCTTGGACGATTTTATTCCTCTGGTGCTGATGATTTCCATATCACTGAGTGCGAGCAGTTTGTTCCTTTTCTCTGAGAGCAGTTGTCGGGTGTACGAGACCATATCTTGCAGTTGCAGTGGACCCCCGTACGTCGTCGGAAGGCAGGAGACGTCGATGTGTTTGTGCAGTTGTTTAAGGTTTGTGTGTATCTAAAAAGAATTATACAATATTACTTTTTTATTGTGCTTGTAATTTTAATATTTCAATTTATACACTCAAGATAGCACTCAATATCATAAATACATCACCTAAAGTTCGCGGGCTGCGCACCCTTGTCTTATTATGTAAACATCTAATGTTTATTTACAAACTAAGTAACAAAATAAGCCCAAAGTAGCTTTAGACGATTTAGTAAATTAATACAAAACATATTCATACATTTTATGATCCTTAATACTTAGCAACTCAACCTCTACTATTTTCTATAATTATCAAGATAGGGATGGACCTCGGCTTTGACGGCATTATGGTACGCCAGATGTTTGAAAATGTTTTTTTTAAATTTGAGATGTTCAGTTATACTCATTTCATACTTCATCTTTACAATCTATCACTCTTAGATAACTTTTCCGTAAAATGTTCAAAGTAATTTTATTGATTACTGGCAGGCGTGTAGCCATTAGAGAGACTGAGCGACACAATCGAAGCAAGTTTATTTTTAAAAACACGGAGATAGTCCCAATGCATTCAAAAAACAAAGACAATAATTTGTGTATGTATGTTAAATTAAATCACCAATCCGATGACGCAACGACACCATCCGTCGCGGGTCGCGGCCCCAAAGGCCTGAATTTATCAATTGTTTAAAGGCAGTAGGTCATAAATATACGCAACAATTTAACAGCATATTTCTTACATTCAGTCTTTGCGCCATTTTGGGGGTGACTTTGCTGACAGCAAAATCGATTATGTACTTAATCGCTGACGGGATGTTGACGAGATGGAACTCCTTGTGACGCATCGGAATCGATTGCTAAAACACAAAAAACATGATTATATTATTAAAATATATAAACATATTATTTACACTAATATACAAAAGGTAAATGTTTAAAATGTTACGATGATGACATCTACTTAAGTGGCAAATTTCATATTTTTTTAAACATTAAGGAGAAGATTGCTATAAAATAACTAATATTTCTTTTAAGCACTTCAACGGAGCCTAAAAACTTGTGCTAGAAGATGGTTTACGTAAATAGTCGAATGGTGGGGAAAAGTTCGCAGTCCGTACCCTAAACAATTAATAGCGATGGACTAATGACCCAGAGCAGAGCACCACAGAGTGTAAACCCTAAGTAACATCACTAAATGTTAAGTGTTTTAAATAAGTAAATGTACTCGTATGTTGGAATGAAAAAATAGCAGATAATCTGTAATTATCCAGGCCTAGTCATTTTTACCCATATACAACTATATCTATCTACTACAAACACTAACGAAATTAACAGCGTGGTCCTTCGAGCCGACCAATTCAAAGCTCAATAGTAACTCATTCATATTAAAAATTATGTGGTAGGAATTCTATGCAGGAATCCGTCTAGGTACCATCCAGTTAGCAGGGCCAGTTATTCTGCCGTGAAGCAGTTGTGTGCAAACACTTCTGTGTTTCGGTTCGAAGGGCACTGAGAGCTAGCGTAATCACTGAACATAAACTGATTTCTCAGGGTGACGGGGCGCAGTGTGGCGTCACACAGAAATGCTCTGGGTGACACAGCAGTTGTTATGGGCAGACGTTGCACTTTTTTGGAATTATACTCAGATAAGCGCTCTTTAACATCCCTTTGTAGAAGGCGCAGTCTGAGTCTATTTGCGTCGGTTCTATATCTATCGTGCGCTTTAGCTGCGCGATTCTTTTCTCTAATCAGGCGTCGGAGGTCTGCTGGCAGGTTACAGCGTCGATCTCTCAATGCCGTAACCTTCCGGGAGGATTCTCCGACGGCTGTTTTGAGATGAGTCAAAAAACATTTTATCGCTCGGCAGGCTACCTCTGGCGAGTCGATAGTATCCGGAATTTTGTCTAAGTGCTGAGAGCTCGTTAGCCTCGAGTTTGACTCCGAGGGTACGCCAGTCCACAATGGTTTTGGTCTGAGTGACCACACCATTTGGCTGGCCCAGCTTAAAAATGTCCGGACGGTGGTCCGACTTGAGTTCGTGAAGCGTAACTATAGTCTATGGCTAAGTTCACGTCCTTAATAATTGCTACGTCTTGAATATCATCAATATGCTGCTGATGTAATTGCGTCGGTACTCTGGTAGGGGTTTCGGGAGCTATATCGTTTACGTTAAGGCTCTCCGCTATGTCGTACAGTTTATTACCGTTCGTATTATTAACGTTGAAATTCCAACTGCCGTGCTTACTGTTCAAGTCTCCGGTAAATATAACACGACCTAGATCTAATAGAGATTTTAAATCTGACTTTAATATTTTTGTGGATGGCGAGAGGTATACTGATGCTAGTACAAGCGGCCTGTGGCCGGTCATTGCTAACCTGCACTCGGAAGCTTCTATATTGATAAAGTCGGGTGTAGCGAGCGCGATACAGTGCAAAAACTTTTTAAAGTAAATCAGAGTGCCTCATGTAGGTGCGTGGTCAAAGTAGAGACTAAAATGCTCGTTACCAGTAACTGCATTTTAAACTATTTTACGACTCTTCGTAGAGTATTTTGCAACCAGTAGGAGATAGAGAGAGCCAGAAAATATTGACATTTTTTTTATCGGATAAAGTGACGAAACAAAACAAGCAAAGCGTTCACCTGATGGTAAGTGCAACGTCCACTAATAACAAATGCTGTGTCACCCAGACCCTGAGACATAGGTTCTTAAGTCTCATATGCCCAGTGATTACACTAGCTCACAGTGCACTTCAAACCGAAACACAGTAATATTTTCACACTACTGCTTCACGGTAGAATAACTGGCCCTGGGGTGGTACCTACCTAGACGGACTCCTGCATAGGAATCCTACCACCAGAGGCTATATGCTTGCGTCGCTTTCGCGCACGCGACGAGCAATCAATTAAAGAAGTTACAGAGCGTTCAAAATCGATTCTTGCGAACTGCCACCGGAGCCGGTTGGTAAACAACGCAACGTAGATCTTCACAGTGACTGTGAAATGCCTTTAATCTCTGAACACTTCAGAGCATTATCACGGCGGTTTTTCGAAAAAGCCGCGGTTCATCCAAACCCGCTGGTGGTTAAAGCAGCAAATTACCGACCAGGTAGAAACGCAAACGTCTCCCGCGAAACGTGCTAGACGACACGGATGTCTCATCACTCCCTGGCCACGATACGGTCAGTCACAATCCAGGCTACACTGTACACACAGTTAATAGCTTACACGCACCACAACGGGCGACCGCCGTAGACAGCGGCGCTCAGCAGTCGACAATCACACCGCGTACACACAATTCACTCGTATTCCAGGGCGGTTCTCACCGCCCAGAGTTACCGACACACCAGTCGACAGCCCGAACGGAGGCCCGCAGCCTCCCTCGGACGGTCGTTTGATGACTTAAAATCATAATAAGATATTCTAAATCGCGCAAGCACGCAATCAACGCGACAGTCCGAATTTCGAGGTTTTTGTAGGAGTTTTTTTATGTTTGGGTCAAACGAAACCTGGTAAAAGCCAAAAAGGCTAACAGCAATTACATCACCGAAATTATATATGCACCTACATGTATCTTACAGATGGAGATGAATATTGCACCACCACGTACAAAATTAATATTGTAATCGATTAATAGATACCATAACCTTTCCAATCTTTAGACAAGCAATAACTCTTTGTAATATCTATTGATTGGCATCTTTGCGTAATTACATAATAATAAGGTGAATGTAACTTATGTAACTAGTGATGGGTAGGTTTATGTATCTATCGATGATTCATTAATCAGAAACATGACGATACAGTTTTGGGAAGCGCAATTTAATTTTAAAAAAATTGCGGATTTTATGATTAATTTACGTAGCGAAAATTGAACACCATCTCACAGACGACGCATAGCCTACACAGGCGGATTGGGAAGACGACATTTTGCGCAGGAGTTTTTATATATAACGAAAGTGATCACTAAGAAAGGATTATGGAGTTTTCATGAAAAATTGTTATTTATGATGTTACAAATATGAAAATTGGTGTTTATATTTATGTTTTTATGTAAAAGTCAGTTGTATCAGTGTTTTTATAAATTCTCGCAAGGGGTAAAAAATGTACGATACTTATGAGGTCTGCGTAATGTTTGAAGTTACAATTATGGCAATTAGTGTTAAGGCTTCTATAAATAAGAGCCAGTTTATTCAGTTTTTTGAAAATGCATCCCCTTACAAGGTAAAATAAGGAACGAAAATTTGTATGGAATCTGCGTCATTTCTGAACTTATAGATATCGATATGAAAAAAGTTGCATGGTTCCTGATACATTTCCGATGGGAAATCCAACCGAGCAGACTGCTTGTAAACCATAAGCCATATGGTGGCTTAAGAAAATTTGCTAATGTGTCTAGTCGCGTAGGTATTGTAAGTCGTTTCCGTCCGGTGGCGAAAGAACCATTTCGAAAAATTAAAGAACCGAAATACACAACCGGTAGCAGCGTCATGCGAAGCTTCTGCTACTGCGATTACTCCTTCTGGCAAGTGTGGTGATTTGCGATTAGAATTTGTATGTCTAAAACACACTCCCCAGCCGATAGGTGTCCGGCAGAGTACAATAGCACTTACCTTCTTACCGAGATGACGTGAGAGGCTACTGCTGTTACTATACTGCTCGTAGGAATGTAATCGGGAGTAAGAATTTTTTACTGACCCGGACTAAAATGGCGGCGACGTGGTTCGCTACCCGTCACGTCACGCCTCTCACGTGAAGCCTCTGCCTACCTCTTATATGGGAAAAGGCGTGACTCTATGTATGTAACACGCACTCACGATACCGAATACATCAATCGAACTTTATCATCACGCCATTACTGTGTTATTTTGTATCGAATGGATTAATATCTGAGATATAATTATAAAAAAAAAATTAAAGTTTCAGCCTATAAATGTCCCACTACTGAGCACAGGCCTCCTCTCATTTCTGAGAGGTTTTGGAGCTAGTAAGAATCCGCCACGCTGCTCCAATACGGGTTGGCGGACTTCACATGTCTTCGAAATATTTTTTTATTTCTCAGACATGCAGGTAAAATCCCAGGATCGAACTCATTTCACTCGCAGGCTAGCATGCTATTATAATATAACACTTCTCCGTGTAATGGCGGTGTAAAAGAATCTGCCGCACCATTTCATTCCCTGTTGTAAAATTAGAGTCTAAAAGTAAAAGTAAAAAGTAAAGTTTCAGCCTATAAATTTCCCACTACTGAGCACAGGCCTCCTCTCATTTCTGAGAGGGTTTTTGGAGCTAGGGATAATCCGCCACGCTGCTCCGATACGGGTTGGCGGACTTCACATGTCTTTGAAATATTTTAAATTTCTCAGACATGCAGGTTTCCTCACGATGTTTTCCTTCACCGCCGAGCACGTGGTAAGTCAGCACTTAAAATTGGGAGCGGGAATCGAACCCAGGTCACTCGCGTACTATGAAATTAAAAGCGAGCGCCTAGCCCCTGAGCTACCACGGCTGTCTAAACTACGTGGTATCTGGTACACTGTGGAATCTGCTACTTGTTCAAGAAAAAAAGTACTCGTTTCTCAAAGGCCGGCAACGCACTCGGTGACATGCAAACCGTCAAGGGTGATAATGGTGGAATTTAGATATTCAGAATCTGATGATTGATGATAAATAATACCGTGAAACATCATTGTAAGCCATTAATAAAAAAGTGTTCTATTCTATGCATCTGCTTTAAGAGATACGACACAAGATATATATTCTCAAAATTTGTAAACACGTGACTAGAACTGCGCCTTGGCAATGAATATATTAACGATTAATACAAGTCTTTACTTTCCAAGGTTAATATCATAAAATTCTTTAGTGTGTCGAAACTTATTAATAGTTATAGAGGTATTGAATATTATATAAGGCTAAACTGCTTTGTGATTTGGTGTTATATTATGATTCAATGTAGTAAACATGAAAATTTAAAAAAAATATGTAGAAAAAAACAACTTGTTGTGTCGTGGGACACCTGACATAAACGCAGCTTTTTACTTATCTTAAAAGATACTCGGGAAAAACAAAATAATGTAATAACGGCTGAGAGCAAAAATAACCAAGAGCATAATTTAATCCAAACTTATATTATAAATGCGAAAGTAACTGTCTGTTTGCAACTATGCCAAAACGGGAGCTACAAACTTACGTGTTTGTTTGTAATCTATGGGGGAGACTTATTTTCAGCAGAAGACTAGTGATGGACTGAATTGATGATTGCTTTTAACATTAATTATAAATTTATGAATCTAAACTAATATTATAAATGCCAAAATAAGCCTGTATGTCTGTTTATTTTATACGTTAATACGCCTACATCGCAGAACCAATTTTGATTAATTTTGGTATAGAGATACTCGTAGATTGGATCTTGGAAAAGGACATTGGCTGCCTTTTGTCGCAAAAATAAAACTTGACGGGGGTGAAATAGGGGATGACAGTCAATAAGATAATATAGGAGTTCATATTTATGGTTTTGGTTTTTTTTATTTTATTTTTTATTTTATAAAAGTGACGGAACGAGCAAAGCGTTCACCTGATGGTAAATGCAACGTCTGCCCATAACAAATGCCTATGTCAACTATGTCCCCCAGAACAGTGTGACACCACAATGCGCCCGTCACCCTGAGACATCAGTTCTTAAGTCTCATATGCCCAGTGATTACGCTAGCTCACAGTGCCCTTCAAACCGAAACACAGTAATGTTTTCACACTACTGTTTCACGGCAGAATAACTGGCACTGGGGTGGTACCTACCTAGACGGATTCCTGCATAGGAATCCTACCACCAGTAAAAATAAAGAGTAAGAAATAAAGAGTGTTTCAGTGTTTTTGAAAAATCACCCCCTAAGGCGGTACAGTGGGGAATGACTTCAATTCTTTTTTTATCTTTGTATCTACAGTCTACAGAGAATCGTTAACCGCTAGCACATCGATAATAGAGACTCACAAAAGAGAGCGTTTTGATGCAACTCCATGTTACATGTTGAGCGTAGAATGGCAAAAACATAGACTATTCCACGTCCACATATTCCTTTGGCTGCTAAAGATAACTTTTAAATCCCGCTTATTGTCAGTAATTTCCCGTTCGATTTTAATTACGTTCTGTTCCCGATCAGCATCTGCATCGCTATGACAATAAACAAAGCTAAAGAGCAGACGCTGCACAATACTGAAGCAGACCATGCCATCCGCTCTTTTCCTCACACGGATAGCACTACGTGTTATTTTCCCGCATAAGTTATGCAAAGTGTATGTACATGTTCCCGGACATACCACTTCAAATTAGATTAAAAACTCAAACAATTTTAACTACATATACAGGGTCATTCGTAATGTCCTATACATCCTGGCAAGCTGGGCTTAGCGACGATGTGTAAATGCACCAAAAAATATAATGAGCCTCATAGCATGATACCAGTAGGAGATAGGTCGACTTAAAGAATTTACTTAAAACTCATAGGTGAATCTGTGGTGACTCGTAAGTGCTGATCGAGGCCATGAACTCATAAATTTAATTGGACGTTTTTCGATTGAGCTGCCATCGAAAGGACTCGCAATCACTAGGATAAAATAAAGCTTAAGGAAATCTGTAGCGAAGTAAATCTGTTAGTATGATGCCGTGGTAGGGTAACAAAAATTAAATGAAGAAGAAAACGTATTTTGAATATGTCTGGTTTGGGGCAACAACTTTCTGAGTTAGGGACGTGTAAAGTTTTACAAAACAAATAATTTCAAATTTTTCTAGGGACATTTTTAGTATTCAATTTTCTCATTAAAGTATCACCGTTGTGTTTATCAGATCAAAGTAGCACGGGTAGGTGCAGTGATGTTATACCAATTATGAATAACGTTGTATATTAAATTCCACTCGAACGAAGCCGCGCGCACAGCAGCTGGGCTATATAACGTGTTGCTATGACCTTAAAGAGCACCCACCGCACGCAAAGAATTCCGCCTTATTTAAGCGGGGCACAGCTAGTTAGTAGAAATCCTGTTTTTCCTGATAAAAAAACCGATCATCGATGATCGGACATCCAAACTTACAAACTTTACCTCTTTATAATATTAGCAAATAAAAACTATCATATTTTCAAAAATTTACTTTATTAAAATGTTATCATTAAAAAAGCAAACTACGGTAACATCATGAATGCAACAAATTATAAACAAACTAGCTGATGCCCGCGACTCCGTCCGCATGGATATAGGTTTTTTAAATATCTAGTGGGAACTATTCGATTTTCAGGGATGAAAAGTATCTTATGTCCGTCCTAAGGATGAAAGGTATCTCTGTGGCAAATTTCGTCAAGATCGGTTCTGCGGTTGAACCGTTAAAAGGTAACAAACAGACAGAGAGACAGAGAGAGTTACTTTCGCATTTATAATATTAGTATAGATTACTTTGTGCTCTGTCTCGCTCACTCACACGGGCAACAATACAACTGGAACTTCCACTTTTTAGGTCCCCAGAACTTCACTTATATATATTTAAGGTAAGGTATATATCAGCTATACTCAACCTGCGGATCGCAGAGCTTTTGTAAGTGGCCCGCCCGGCATTGCAGTTGCATAATATAATGTATTTATGTTGCTAAAAAAAAGTTTAACAAATTCAAATAAAAATTCGATGGCGAATAAAATATTTGCTTTTGAAGAAAAGCTGAGTATTGATTAGAGATAAAAACAAAATTTTATATTATTTTCCAATTATAATAAAGGACAGAAGATCGTAACGACATTTCCGGGAAAAATTGCCCGACAATTTCAAATAATATAACTGCACGGTCAGTGGGATTTAAAAAAAGGTTTGAAGATTTAAAAGAAATAAAAATATATTTATTGTAGAGTACCTATGGCATCTGTAAACAGCTGGCTTCAGTTTTAAATTGTAATTACGCAGAAGTTACAGTTGCGAATAATTTAAAACTGAAAGAAAATCGACGGACTCATCAGTCCATTGATTTCAAAAACGATGCCAACCTAGAAGTTCTGTTTAAATAAGAAGCTCCAAAATTCCAAGTATTCCCCATACGTGTATTTTGTTTGTGACTTTAAGCATTGCCCTCTAAAAATATAATACCGTTCAAATAAGTGTCCAAATTCTATTAACATTGTTTGAATCTACATAAGTTTGCGTATCGTCATTTTCGCAAATGAAATACGCAAAGAATGTGTACAGGCCACATACTTTGTGTATTTCACATGCAGCAACAAGCCAGACTAAGTGTTGAAAAAGTGTTTAAAATTTCAAAAAACTCATTAATTTGGATTGTGAAAGCAAACAGCTTTTAAACAGACTTGTCAAGATCGAATGCAGCCATGATAATCTTATATAACAAGGCTTATTAGATATATTTTTTTAAATACCAGCAATGCTATTAACATTACTAAAATTCCTGTTAACCACTCCAACTAACCTTTAAAGATTGTGCTAGGAGATGATTCACGACAATAAGGTAATGGAGACATCATGTTCGCAGTCCGTACCTTTGACCATTAGGCTATTGTCATTTCATCCAGATAAATTGTGAACACTTATTTCATTGTACATTAAAATAAATAAAACATTAAATTTAATCACGTTTTTTTTGTGTTGCGGTACCATAAATAAAACGTTTTTGTGGCCCCGATAAAAAAAGGTTTAGTATGGCTCGTATATATTTTTGCATTCTCGATGATATCATCACTAAGCAATACACACTTTAAAATTAGATCATAACATGAAGTGAATTTAAAGATAAAACTATAAAATAAAGATTGTGATGTTCTCCTAGCCGATTTCGACCACGGCGATAACTGCCGACTACTGTCGAAAGCCATCAACTGCGCAGGAGATATTATAGTGCCACAAGTGTACGCGCAAACACAGAGGCGCTCACTCGTCCCAACCTACCCGCTTCCGATGTAACGCTGATGCGATAAGATCGGAGGTAGGCTAGGATGCAGTGTCAGAAACACGGGGACAATCACAACACAACCAGACCCGAAAACCAACAATTTATGTTTTAGCACAAATGTTGGATCCGGCTGGGATTCGAACCCAGGACCCGCGGCTTGGAAGTCAGGTTCTCTGACCACTAGGCCACGCGGTCGTCAATAAAGATTAATTAATTATATTTAAATAAAGATTGTATATAATCAGTGAATGATGTGCTTTGGATTCAGAACAATATAGAATAGTAACAGTGCACAACCGTATCGCAAACGTAAATGGAAAAGGAGACATGTTTCAACTTGTTTGCGACATCTCGCGGGTAAAATTATGTAAACATGTTCATAAAAATCCAGTTGATAGGGTCAACGCCCGAACAGACGTAAGGACGCACAGAACTACAAAGTATCAAAATGCGCCAATTGTAACTGTAAAATGTTTCGGGTGAATAAAGTCGACGGATGCAGGGTGACACGGGTAACGCCGTTCTTTGTGGTGATAGGAGAGAAGTACATTAAACAGTCAATTAGTGATTACCTTGAATGATTTTTCTGAAGATCATTTTAACACGTGATTTTACAGACACTAATGGTATCTATAAACAGCCGGACCAATTATTATCTGCGGGTTATACAAATATTGGTTCCGGGCGGAACTCGAACCCGTTCCGCGCGGCAACCAAGACGTAAAGATAATCAAAAATGTAATAGTGAACGACTTCACAAAGCATTACTCCAATAAGTCTGACCAAAGAACGCGCGGCCACCTGATGGTGAGTAACAACTTTCGAATAAACTAGCATACGCTATCCACTGTCTAGGAGATGTTACAATGGCACCCGCGCCCGATGTAACCCTCATGCGATAATGTCGAAAGTAGGCTAGGGTGCAGTGTCACAGCAGACAATTTAGAGAGCCAATGCACTCCGTTTCTTGCGCCTGCGAATCCCGACCACCTGCAGCAGGTGGCCGCGGAACTTAAACGTAGGGCTGCCATACCACCAGTGGGCAAACCACTGCCTCCAGTGACTCGACGAAGTCACTGAGATAGTAAAAATCTTAAAAACCGATCCTCGCCCGGCGTCGACGGCCTAAACAACATGGTGATGAAAGCTCTAACTACGCCGCTATTGTGTCTGTTAGTTACTATTTTTAACGCGCTCCTCTCCAGCTGCTCCTTCCCGGACGACTGGAAGGAAGCCGACGTTATAGGCATTCCAAAGCCTAACAAGCCTAGGAAGATTCCGTCCAATTATCGCCCAATAAGTCTCCTCAACTCGATGGCTAAGATTCATGAGCGAATTATACTCAGTCGATTAAAAGACTATGTTCTTACTAATAATATTCTTCCAGACGAGCAGTTCGGCTTTTGCCCCGAACACTCGTCGTCAAGTGCACCGTCACCGTTAACGGAGCACATTTTAGAGAATTTAAACGACCGCCCTAAGCCTGCACAGGCCTTATTTTTCGATGTCGCAAAGGCATTTGACAAAGTCTGGCACGACGGCTTGTATTACAAGTTGTATCACACTGAAGTGCCGGACAGACTCGTGAACATCATACGAGCCTTCTTGTCTAACCACCTATTTCGCTTTCGGGTAGAGGGAACGCGCTCCTCTGAGATATTCATTCTTAAGTCTCATATGCCCAGTAATTACAGTGGCACTCTGTGCCCTTCAGACCGAAACACAATAATGCTTGCACTCTTCTGATTCACAGGCAGTAGAACTGGCCCTGCGGTAGTACCTACCTAAATGGATTCCAACATAGGAATCCGACCACCACTAAAAGTTAGTCTGGCGTTGGCAATTACAGCAAATCGTTCCAACTTGGGAAAAGATTTTTTCCAGCAGCGGATTGCTTATGAATATTCAAATAAAGTAAAATAGTACACCAACCTCTCCCCACTTAATAACCCTAGCGAAGTCAGTAGGGTTCCAGGCGGTGATGTGAGCGCTGGTTACGCCTGCGCCCTCGCCCACATGCGTGAATCCTAATATCTGGTCTTCGGGGTCATCCAGAAGACTCTCGTACACCACAGCATGCATACGACACATGTCCCAGCATGTGTATTTGTTAGCGTTGAACTTGCCTGTTAACATGTATGCCGCTATAGATTAAACTGAAACTTGAGCTGGTTTGTGCTAAAAATGTCATTAATCCATACTTATATTATAAATGCGAAAGTAACTCGCTCCGTCCCTCGGTCTGTTTGTTACCTTTTCACGGTTCAACCGCTGAAGCGATCTTGACAAAATTTGGCACAGAGATAACTTGCATTCCGGAGACGGACATAGGATACTTTTTATTTTGGAATCTCAAATACTTCCCACAGGATATTTAAGAAACCTATATCCACGCGGACGAAGTCGCACTTACCATCAGGACACTTTTTCCAATAAAAAAAAAGTAATGATTGGTGTCTAATTTGTCAGCTTCCAGAGGCTTTAAGCTTCTTATCATAGATGCTTAAAGAAACTAGCTCAATGAAAATAATAAGATGCATCAATATACAACCACTTCAGCATGGATTACAATAACCTGACACATATTAACAGCTGGACAATGATTTATTTATAAGATCCTACTAACAGTTATAGTCTGTAGAACTGATAACTATTGGGGAAGAAAGGTTATTGAGTGGCAAGATCGTATCGCCGAACGTAGTGTAGGGCGACTCCCACCACTAGACGAAGAGATTATCTGCACGGTTTTGCGTGAAGTCGATGGATGCAGGTGGCTCGGAACCATCTTTTGTGGCAATCTACGGGAGAGACCTATGTTCAGCAGTGGTCTTGTGATGGCTAAAATTATGATGATGATGATAATCCTACTAACACTAGAACAAACACTTAACAAACATCTAATTTTAATTGTTAAATATTATACATTTTATATAGGCATCAAAATTCGCAAAAGCATATACAAATAAATCGCTAAAAAATTCAATATTCATGGCTGTTAAATAATACACACGTAATTACACGGGCAAAAATCAAAATATGCAAAGTATAAATAGAAAAGTTGTCGCAAAATAGTACTTGGCCTTATAGCTTTAAAATTCGCATAGTTTCGCAAACAATTTCTCATAGAGTTGAAAAAAAATATAATCTTACACATGTTATATACGATGACGCGTCGTCCCTTGCTGTCTCGGACCGGCGACACCACTATGTACCTAGAAATCAATAAAAATAAATAAAACACTTGATTAATTCTAAAGAAGAAAAGAAGCCTGTCCTAGTCTACAGTCTGCTCTACAGTTTTTCAAAGTATTTGTCTATGATATTTTAAATTATGAGTTTTAATTAAAAATTATTTAGAAATTACTAGAGCTTATTGCCGAGTAGCCTACCTCGTTCCTAACCCGGTGTCGTAAGAGGCGACTATGGTATTGTACGGATAACATTTATTCGTGCAGAATAATACAATAATATGCAATACTGTCACTATACTGCTCGTGGGAACGCAATGGGGAGTAGGAACTTTTTGACTCATATCAAAAAGGTGACAACCTGGTTCGCCACCCGTCACGTTTCGTTTCCCGCGGGGGCAAAAAGTTAGCTACGGGTGTGGTTTCTGCCTACCCCTTATATGGGATAAAGGCGTGACTGGGTGTATGTATATATGTATTAGAGCTTCGAAAATTCGTACAGATTATCTATACGAATAAATAAAATGGAATTGTCTGTTTGTTAATAACAAAATAACAGCTTTTTACTCATTGCAGAAAGTATATACATTACTAATAAGATTTTTTTTTTTAAATTTTGACTGTCCATCTGTTTGTTCTGGCTAATCTCTGAAACAGCTGAACCGATTTTGACGGGACTTTCATGGACTGATAGCTGATATTATAGCGGGAAACTTAGGCTACTTTAATTTTAGAAAAATAAATAGTGTTCTGAGCAAAAAAATTAAAACCCCAAAATCTGGATCAAATGGGGAAGTATATCATCGATCGAAGTCGGCTACTTTACGCGGGTGACATCGCGGGGCATACCTAGTACATAATAACCCTAGAACTAACACAGTACCTATATCTTTCATCGGAATATCCAAAAGGTTCTCCAGTTACATAAAATCTATTCTTCGCTAAGAAAGTCGCGGGCACAACTTGTTAGGAAATACTTTTGAAACAAAGAATTATATCACAAGGGAAAGCGGTTACATAAAACGTGCAATGTCTTTAGTTCAAGGCTGTGTGGGCTGTATATGTGTAAAATATAATCTGGCTCATAATTATATATAATTTGGGCGATTTAATTATAAATGACTGATGCAGATTTCGTAAGAAGGTCAATGGATTTAAAATCCTTATTCACATTGCTTGTGTAATATAAAGGCCAATATCACTTCTCAAGATCATCGTACCCGTTCCGCGCATTACGAAAGCAAGAAAGTTCGTTGATCTTTTTTTTTAAAACAAAACGTTTGTATGTGAAATGTATAACACGAATGGTTTATCGCCAATAGTTACACTGTATTGACATTGCAGCTAGTATGGGGATGTGTAAATGAGATTAAGTTTACCATAATGAATTCGGTACAAAAGCGAAATTATTTTCATCACGTTCCGTTTCGACCAAGAAAACCCTCAAGCCGCATGTTTATGACAGTTATATTTTTAGAATGTGTTGAAGCTGCTAATCTTCGAATTAGTAACGTGTATTTTTCATCATTACCCTCTTAAAATAAGATCTGTGCTAATGCTGATGAGAGTGGCGAATATTTTTTTTATTCATAGAACAATGCAATGTATGAAGACAAGTGTGTTATGGTAAGCGGCGCTGTCTAAGTTAGTATACGAAAAGCCTATTATCTCGTATCTTGTATAGTCCAATGACATATCCGTTACTCTATATAAATATAAATGAAAGTGTTCGTTTGTTCAAAATCTTAAATCTCAGAAAGTTCACCGATTGCTTTGATATTTTGGTACAACGTTGCATTACACGCGTTTTATTTACCTATTACACATTATTTTAAGTTTGACCCATCACAATGAAAATTGGATGTACTTTGTCATGGAGATTTTATTGCTATATACTCTGTTGTAATCGCCACTAGATGGCGCTGCGGAATATCGACTTCTATTAAATAACATAATAACACAGGCAAGACAACGTCTACCGAGTTCTGCTAGTAGTGTATAAAAAGTTACATTGCTTTTGTGTAAGACAATCTAGTACGTTCTTATTAAATCTAAATTAATGGATTATATGCTTAAAACTCACCCATTGTTCAGAATATCCGACAACCTTGAATCTTCGTAGTCGAGTGTCGTGAAAATTTCCGGATAAAATTTTCTTAAGCTCAAATACTTCAGCAAAGTCTGCTGTGTCATGGGTATGCTGTATTTTTTCTGCCGCAGAAATCGTAATAAGAAAATATCATCTGCAACAAAAAACAACTCTTTCTGCATAACGGATCTAGAAATCCTTTTTAGAGAGAAACTAATTTCTCACGTGATAACGTTGCATTCATAAATCAATATTAAAATAGGTCGGTGTTTAGGTAACTGTGGTGATTACTTGTTAATTTAATTATAAAAATGCCGCTGTTAATAAATGTGAAGTTAAAAGGATATTATTTAACATCAATCTATCGAATTTACAATGAATCTCATAAATTTACATTTAATTTATATTTATATTAATTTCGAATATCGACCGCAGACGGGCATTTAGTTTACATGAATAAACTGGCATTAATTTTAATACCGCGTTCAAAAGTCATAACAACAATTCATCGAAGGGAAACGTCGTCGAAAGGGAAAATCTCAAATAATCCAAGCTAGCGAGAACATTGAACGGTTAAAGCGCTAATTAAGATAATCAAAAAAATGTTGTAAGGAGGCGTAGGATATTCTTTTAGAAGTATTAAATAAAAAAATAAAAAATAAGTGATATAAATAAAACTGAGACAAAAAAAAATGTCTCGTGAATGCGGCTTAGGAGAATGTAATCCTTTTGGCTCTGGGGCGTCATAAAAATTTAGTAAGGTTAATCAAGTGACTTCGACAAATAGCGGAGTCACTTGATTAACCTCCTACCCGCACTTCACCTTTTCAAATATGTTGCCTTAAAATACTTAAAGTTGTGGTAGGTATGGAACAGCGTTGCGGTAGCTTTAGTCCTAAATGAAGATAGGGTAGAGTTCTCCAGCTCTACCCCTCAACAAGGAGGCCCCGGTAGTGTGAGAAGTCTCTAAAAATGTCCTTCCCGCATTCCCTAAAAATATCGACGAAATTAACACCATGTGTTCTTGCCGGTAGGAGTCCGGCATAACCCTACGTTGGCCCGGCTGCGAAGGGTTATCTGTAGATTTCTCCTAGAAAAAAAGCAGCAGCGTTTAAAACGCGAGTTGTCTTGTATTGACAATCCGCCTATCAAGCGGTTACGGCGAATCTTACAATCCGCCTATCAAGCGGTTACGGCGAATCTTACAATCCGCCTATCAAGCGGTTACGGCGAATCTTACAACCCGCCTATCAAGCGGGGCGGTTACGGCGAATCTTTCCAAATTGGGACCGTATCCAATCCTTTGTCCAGCAGTGTACATCTTACAGATTGCTACTGCTAATTATTAGGAATACGAATAAGTAATACACTTCTCATCCATTGGTTGATTAACTTTGACTTGACTATGAGAATAACATGATTGAGAGAAGCGAAGGCAAAATATATAAGCAACCCAAAGTAGCGTATCACATCGCAAATTGTTATTTTATTTATTCATGCAAACAAAAGATAATACAAATGATTTGTCTCGTTCATTATTTAAATAGTAGAAGTCGCCCAATGATCGATATTCGACCGTATTTATTAACTATTTTTAATTGAATTTAATGTATTTGTAACATATAGAACATATAGTATATATATTTATGCAGGAATCCGTCTAGGTAGGTAACACACCAGGGCCAGTTATTCTGCCGTGAAGCAGTTGTTTCAGTTTAAAAAGCACTGAGAGCCAGCGTAATCACTGGGCATATGAGACTTAAGAACTGATGTCTCAGGGTGACGGGCGAATTGTGGTGCCACACAGAAATTCTCTGCGTGGCACAGCATTTGTTATGGGCAATCGTTGTACTTACCATCAGGTGAACGTTTTGCTCGTTCCGTCACTTATAACATAATATTAGTCACATAAAATTAAAAAAAGTGCACTTTCTGCATATACATTTTAACTATGCCAAATCTCGCAATCCTACGTGCGCGCGATATACTTAAATGCTTAAGAAGGGTTCCAAAGTTTTCTCATCACATATTAATATATAGAAGATTTGTTTCATATCAATCATTTTACTAGTTTTATTACATTTGTATTTGTTATATTCTTTTATATGTATTTCTTGCAAATACATTAATTCTGTAATTAAACCACTTGCTTAACGTACTTAATATCAGTCGTGATTATTTTAATTTATTATTTCCATTTTTAAAATAAAGTTATTGCCCCATGTAGGTATCAGGAATATATAAAATACCAATTTATTTAATTGATTAGCAATTGCCACATATTTTGCTTTTAAAAATAATACATTTCAGATTGTAATGAAGTTTTCAAGGCAATCGAATAAAATTTGTCGCCGTCAAGTTAATAAAATTTCGAAAGAAGAGATTGTTTCAGGTTTCCGAGAACACACCTTGTTACAAAATTGGGACAGTTCACCATTCAATCCATTGAAATAAGAAAATTTAAAATGAATTCGTCGCTACATTTCTTCTAGTACATTATATGAAAACTGGGGTTATACATATATTTAGATTAAAAGAAGTACGTTCTTTTACGTATAAGTTTTACCCACAATGAGACAAAAACGTAGTATATCTTATACTACGTTTTTTATAATTCGTTTTTTTTTTATTAGATAAAGTGACCGTAACCCTGATGGTAAGTGCAACGTCTGCCCATAACAAATGCTGAGTCAACCAGAACATTTCTATGTGACACCACAACCAACAAAAGTTCTTAAGCCTCATATGCCCAGTGATTTCGCAAGCTCTCAGTGCCCTTCAAACCGAAACACAATAATGTTTGCACACGTACCTAGGCGGAGTTACAATAATAAACAAATAAGCTCAGTCGGCCGGAATCAGTCGCACCTTCTTTATTAACGGTTTAATCAACGAATATTCAATTGCTAACAAAAATGTTAATATCGGGAACTAAAGTAACTTGAAATTGAATTTATTAACACTAGTGGTCGAAGTTCAATCGTAATTCCTTGCACAAAGCAAAATAAAGCCAAACGGTAGTTACGGTAACTTATACGTAAAAGAGCGAACTTGACAACCACTGTTCCACCAGCGCAACTTTTATATAATCGTTAACAAACTAATGACGTCGATTTCTACTTTTTAAGGGTTGTTTTGTATAAAATAAATTATTTTTATCCGTAACGGGTTTTTCATTCAATGTCCTTTGTGCTAATTTTTACCCAGCTTGTAATTTGTATCCACTATGTGGTGTGGTGGCGGCTTTAGAGAATCTACGACCCCATCTCATTCCGTGAGTGTCGTCAAAGTCGACAGAGGGAAATTTAAAACCAGGACATGGGCAGCAGCATCTTCTTGGAACATCAGAATAAACAATCTGCGGTTACCGCCTGCGTGGCAACTATGGCAAAACCCTCTTAAAATGGGAGCTACAAATTTTTGTGGCAATCTATGAGGGAGGCCTATGATTAGCAGTGGACTAGTGATAGGCTGAGATGATGATGATGATGTTATACTGAGTAAAATTCAAGATAATGAAAATGGATTCAGAAATATTACTTCTACTTAAATCCAAATTTACTTTTAAAATCTATATCAAAAATAAAATTGAGTGACTGTGATTTCAAAATCATCAAAATAAATTCCAAAATTTAATTTAAACTGCTATTTATACGATGGCTGATCATAAATGACCGTTATCAGAATTTTTCAATGTCTGTCCGTCTGAAATTTGGTGTTGAATATGTTCCGAAACAGCTCAACAGAATTCAATGAAAATTTAAGGGATACAAACAGAGTTTTAACTTACATTTACGTGTATATTTCACTTCGATATTTTGAGGAATTCGAAGATATAATTATAAATTTGCTATAATAGTTAATGCTATGTCCTCAACCCGCCTGCCTAGCGTGGCAACTATGGCAAAATCTCTCCGAATTGAGAGCTACAGTCTTGTGTGGCTTTTTTTTTATTGGATAAAGTGATGAAACGAGCAAAATGTTCACCTGATGGTAAGTGCAACGTCTGCCCATAACAAATGCAATATTACCCAGGAAATTTCTGTGTAACACCACACTATGCCCATCACCCTGAGACATAAGGTCTTAAGTCTCATATGCCCAGTGATAACGCTAGCTCACAGTGCCCTTCAAACCGAAACACAGTAATGTTTGCACACTACTGCTTCACGGCAGAATAACTGGCCCTGGAGTGGTACCTACCTAGACAGATTCCTGCATAGGAATCCTACCACCTACCCTATCTATAGGGGAGACCTATGTTCAGCAGTACTAGTTGTGGGCTGAAATGATAATGATGATGGAGGAGCTGCGTGCTATCAACCGAACATTATTGAGAGAGAGTTTTATATTGAAGAACCAGTGTCAATAAATGTGCTATGTATTAGAAAAAAAAATTCAAATTGGATTAGTATTTCTTGATATGAGTGCGCTCGAACTCGTAAATAAACTCATAATAAAATCCACAGAAATATTTAAACTCCCGTGAATTAAAATAATACTAACCAAAAAGCAAATTAAAGCCGCGCATAACACACCCAACCCACATAGACCCCCCCCCCCCCCCCATATATTAGATTTCTCGCTGAAAAATCCTCTAACTGTCAATAAAAATCAATTCAGCCGTTTCGGAGGGTAGCCCGGAGAAATAAACAGACAGACAGACATTACAAAAGCGAGTGTTTGAGTTTTGGTGTCCTGCCAATTACGATACGCGATTAAGAAAAAGTCTTTAATTGCGGAATGACAGACATTTTTTTTTCTTTGTATAGAAAATGTCTTAATTCTCAGTTACTTCTTAGTCTTAATTAATTCTTATATTTTATGTTAATTCTTAGTTAGTTTTTTATTAAATTCGAAGCGGGCATTACAATATCATATAAACTATAAGAAACTTTTGCAAGAAATTAAGTTTCCAATATAAATGTAATAACCAATAAATGCTTACAGCAACTTATACATCAAGACAAATAATTTACTTAATAAAAACTTTGCTAAGATCAAATATAACAACTTTACCTGGTAAAATGCTATTTTATTACTCAATGGAAAATATGTGGATTACCTTTTAACCATACGGTGATATAAGATGGTCATAGATTAAATTATTAATATATAAACATTAATAGAGAACCTAGGCATTTATACGACGTATATATAACTGAAATTAGTTAATAATAAAACTCTCAAAACGATCGATCTGCGAATTCAAGTTCAATAATAGCGCCTATTTCGCCTATCTCCAAAGTTAAGTGAGAGGTCGCAGGGACAGTTTAAAAATATACTTTATTTTTAATTTTAATCCTAACAGTACAGCTGGTAGCTTACAACTAACTATTTTAACGAATCCAAAAGCTTATTTAATACGTTGAGTACAATACTCCGACTATAGCGATCTCACGTTCTTAGGCGAAAAAGGGTTCAGAGTAATCGACGCTTTCAACACTAAACCGCGCATTTCATTCACTGTTTGATTGATGGCGCTGAAACAATTACACCATTCGCTTTCACATAAGCATTTCATTGTTTTTATAGTCACACGATTTTGGGATAAATTCCGTTATGGCGACGTAACTCCATTATGTAAAAAAATTTTGCAAGTTAGGTAAGGACGAGTGGGTTGCCTTTGTCGAAGTAAAAAAAAGTAAAGTTTCAGCCTATAAATGTCCCACTGCTGAGCACAGGCTTCCTTTCATTTCTGAGAGGGTTTTGGAGCTAGGAGAAGAATCCAACACGCTGCTCAAATGCGGGTTGGCGGACTTCACATGTCCTCGAAATAAATCTATTTCACGCTAAGCACGTGGTAAATCAGGACTTAAAATTGTAGAACAATTTTAGAGGTGCTGGCACCGGGGATCGAACCCCGGTTACTCGCTTAGTATGAAATTAAAGGCGAGCACCAGGCCCCTGAGCTACCACGGCTTCCACCTTTGTCAGTGCCGGATTAATCAAATTGCAAGAGGCAGCTAATGCTACGGGCCCCGCGCCTTGAGGAGCCTCACCTCTGTGTTCAAAAAAACTAATAATGTAAAAAATTAAACCACAAAACCAACCAACCACTAGATACACACCCAGTATTCAAAATAGCGCTATTGTAAAAGTAAGCACTGGGCATACTGTAATAGTATAGGTGCATTATTACGTAACGTGATCAGAAGATATAGGAAAATTTTTTTTATTGCATAAAGTGATGAAACGAGCAAAACGTGCACCTGATGTTAAGTGCAACGTCTGCCCATAACAAATGCTGTGCCACCCATAAAATTTCTGTGTGACACTACACTGTGCCCATCACCCTGAGACATAGGTTCTTAAGTCTCGTATGCCCAGTGATTACGCAAGCTGACAGTGCCCTTCAAACCGAAACAGTAATTTTTGCACACTACTGCTTCACGGTAGAATAACTGGCCCTGAGGTGGTACCTACCTAGACGGACTCCTGCTTAGGAATCCTACCACCAGTATTTTTATATATCACCCAATGTGACGCAATTCAGGGCCCCCTATTCATATTGGTCTACGGGTCCCGCGCTGGCTTTACCTGGCACTTACCTTTGTACACTTGTAGCACTATTATATCTTCTGTAACTGTGTCTGTGTGAGACTTAATAGCGCCAATAGCCTAATGGATTAGGGTACGGACTGCGAAACACGTCGCCATTCGACCATTGTCGTGAATTATCTCTTAGGGCAAGCTTTTGAGCATCGTTGGAGTGGATTAACAGGAATATTTGTAATGTTAAAGGCATTTCTTTCATTCTTTAAACACAAAAAACTAACGGGCAACGTCAATGAGTCGGATTGTATTTTAGCGATAGGTGTCCGGCAGAGAAGAATATCACCTACCTGTTCCCTACTGAGGTGTCGTAAGAGGCGACTAAGGTATTATAGGGACAGCCTTTATTCGTGCAGAATAACATCATAAAATGCAAATGCTGTCTCTATACTGCTCGTGGACACGCAATGGGGAGTAAGATTTTTTTTTGACCAAAATGTCGTCGATGTAATTCGCCATCCCTCACGTCTCGTTTCCCGCATGTGGAGCCTCTGCCTGCCCCTTATATAGAAAAAAGATGTGACTGTATGTGACTGTCGTTCAATGTTCCGTGGTACAGGAACGCTTGTGATGAGCTAGGAACATCATAGAAAAGTAACAGTTTGAAGCCTCACCTTGTCTTACGTTTCTGATGTCATTATTTTGTTGTATCCACTCTCTCATGATGCGCAACGCCTGTTCCCTTGTAGCCGGCGTCTCGCGTAGCTCCCGAGCTGCGACGGCTGTGTAATTCCATGGGGCCCGTCCCACCCGCTCATCCTTTTCGCATTTGTCACTGGCAGCACTCCAAGTGGTGCTAACCGTGAGCAACACGCTTGCAGTCGTCATTTTGTTTGTTGGTCTCGGCGTTACGTTCTGTTGAAAAAGACGCCGATTAGAATTTGTATGAAGAACACGGGGGCTAAATAAGTGGTAAATGTCTTTAATAAGTATTTTGTCGCAATTTCTATTCAGTGACACGTTTTTTAATAATTATTTCAATATGTGCAATGAATAATTATTTGCATATTTATAGTGTTTAAGACAATATGATGAAATCTCCGAACTTAACATGTTATACAATAACAGTATAACGCAATAAAAAATTCCGTATACGTTATTATCATCATTACATCATCGTCATCATCATTTAGCCTATCACTAGTCAACTGCTGAACAAAGATTGGGGTGATTTTGCCATAGTTGGCACGCTTGGCGGGCGGGTTGGCAACCGCAGTTTATTTATGTAGCTGTTCAAGGAAGGTGCTGCTGCCCATCTCTTGGTTTTCATTTTCCGTCTGTCGACTTTTACGACACCCGCGGGACGAGTTAGGGTGGTAGATTCTCTTAGGCCACCTGCACACGGCATCATCATTACAGCTCATCACAAATCCGATGCCGAAACAAATGCCACAACGGCCCTGAGCCACCTGCTTCCATCGACTCTCAGCAAATTATTTCTCTCAATCTCTTTATTAGTGGATCGTCCTGCACTGAGTTTGTAGTACCGAAAGGCATATTACAGTTTCATAAAAATGTTAAATACATAATCTTACAACTACAATTAAACTGGAGAGCTGGTAGGCTTCAACACGCTAATCTCAGGATAAACTAATTTTATTTGAAAAAATATTTAAGCGTTTGATAGATAGATTGACATAGGTTCTATTAAAACTCATACTACGCTGCTACTGCCTCAACCCTAAAATTCGCATTAATTCTGCAACATACCAATTCAAATGATTTGACAAATAAAGTAAAATAAAAAAAAATTGTATTCACTTTTTGTTTTTAATTTATACCCAGCACAGTTCGCTAAGTGCGCAATGTTGCATATATGCAACATCCGTTTTTTTTCTTTTCATTGTTTGTAAGTCAATACTATATTTTTTAACTATTTTTCCCGTGCTTTATAGTCTACCTGATATAATTAAAAAAATTATATCAATAACAAAATTCACGCATTTAAGGATTAAGTAGCCGCAATCTGATAACCCAACTGAGACGAGCCGAACTTTGAATGCTCAGGCACAGTATTTATACTGTGGTTCAGGTCAGCGAAATACCATAAAGTACGGCGCAATCATGTGGTCGTATTATTTCCCTGACCACCCCTGGCCCGCGGGCCCCTGGCTCGCGAGCACAGTATCCGATGAAGCTGTAAATGCCAAAAAGGCAAACAGCATTTACATCACCGAAAATATACGGTCGTCTTATTTTACGCGGGGAAACATAGCTAGCAAGCATCAAAAATACGATGCACTTTAGTTTATTCAATCATACATCTAAATTTCATGTCATTTATATATCGTAGTTAATAAGCCGTTATATTTATAAGTATATATATAAGTTATTAATAAGTAGTTAATAACCTTTTAGTTTGTTGATTATACTGTGAACTTCTTCAAATACGATTCTTCGAAAAAGAGTCATAAGAGGCGACTAAGGTATTGTACGGACAACCTTTTTTCACTCAGAATAATACCATAATACGGAATGCTGTCACTGAAAATGGGGAATAAGTATTTTTTGACTCGTACCAAGATGGCGGCTACGTGGTTTGCCAGTAATCAAAAAGTGGGGATAAAGGCGTGACTGTATTTATGTAGACGTGGATTTACAAGCCGCGAATTAAACTTGATAACCTTCAAACCTTCAAGCCTTTTTCTTAACGTTAACCTTATAAAAAAAATTGAGAATAACCGGTCACGCTTCACAGTAGGTAAGACTTGAAAATGTAATTAATTTAACCTTTTTTGCTTCGTTTGGTTAATTATTTTCAACTGGACCTGTGAATTTTTTTGGCAGTAGTGTCGATTGAATGAACGATGAAACAAACAAAGTCAGCATATTAGCATCAAAATTGTCCGTAGTAGCTAAGCACAAGCCGTGGAAGCTCAGAAGCCTGGCCCCTGAGCTTCTTAAAATTCATAGTACGCAAGTGACCAGAGTCCATCCCCGATGCCGGCACCTACAAATTTGCCCAGCATTTTTAAGTGCTGATTTACCACGTGCTCATCGGTGATGGAAAACTTCGTGAGGGAACCTTCATGTCCGTGGAATAAAAATCATTTTCGAAGACATGTGAAGTTTGCAAACCCGCATTGGAGCAGAAGTACGGGCTCTTCCAAGCTCCAAAACCCTCTCAGAAATGAGAGGAGGCCTGTGCTCAGCAGTGGGACATATTATAGGCTGTACAAATTTAACTTTATCGGCCGGCCGTAAAGCTAGTAGAACCGACAACTGTAGGGGAAGAAAGGTTCTCGGGGACCTCGTACTGACAAACGCAGGGTAAGGCGACTCCCCTCCGTCTAGTATGGAGCGACCGTTGTCCGGGAAATTGTGTCAGGATCGTGCTTTGTGACATTCTATGAGGGAGGCCTACACATACAATTGAGTTGTATTAGACTGAAATGATGATGATGAATTGTTGTATTTTATGTATATCCGATCAAATGGATTGGGAAGACTTATCTCTTTTGTTTATACCGTATGTAATACGATGTACTCGTATAATCGCGACGTGGTTCGCGATATGTCTCATCTCCTTTCCTGCGGGGGAAAGAAGTGAGCTACGGATGTGATCCCGGCCTTATATGGGAAAAAAGTAAACTGTATGATTGTTTGTTAGTATTGCAAAAGATAAATTAATAATCTAAATTTTTTGTAACATTTTATGGAAATAGATTCTAATCATAACCTTCCGGTAAACTTCAAACACGTTTCTTAGCTTTACGAACCTTGGTTGATGTTGTTAACCTTTATTTGTAGTGCGGAAAGTAATAAGGTATACACAATAATAGAAGTCATTATTAACACTAAGGTTCTTACCGTCGTGCCCTACACTGTATAGGGATCTGGAAAATTTCCTTGATAACACACTTTATGATGAGATATGATTAATTAAAATTAAAATATTATGATAAATCGTAGTAAGGAATTATAAAAGCATGTTCACAGCTCGATCGGAATGCCGTTACATTAAAACGAACTTGAAAAGTAAATTAACCATTCTTAACAACGACAGTGTTGAAAATGACGCCAACGTTTTCAGTTTTTCAATACAATACTTTACTATCACCGGCGATCACCAAAACTTTTTTTTTTATTTACTTATAGAATATTGATAGAAACTTAGTTAGAATTAGTAATATTTAATATTAAGTTAACGATAACATTAGTTGGAAGTTTGTTCTTTCTGTTCCCTGTCGATTAATATTTTTTTTTAAGTTTGAACGTTATTAACGTTCGAGTAATTATGAATAGTACAATCTCTACTCTGTGCGACTGTTGTGACTTTGTGTTTGACATTGGCGGTGTAAACGTAAACGAATGATAGACTATTATGTGAGTGACATTATTAGTATGAACGTAAATGAGCTTTTTCGCTTCTTGTCCATACAAACTTTAGCTACGACAAATCACACTCCTTCGTGCGCACAATATAATTAAAATGGGATACAAAGTTTTTTCTTAACATACTAATGAATAGATTTCAGGAAATAATATTATTATGACCCAATTTACAGTATATAAAGTATAAATGGTAAAATCCCATTATTAACACAGATTATAAAAGGAACTACAGAAAGACACACAGGCGTTGAATTATACAATTTATGATTTGTCTATTTATCATTTTTCCTCTTGCGTTCTATAAGAAACTACCATGATCTTTCAACATGTGGTCAAACATTTAAAATATTACGTTACACAAAACTATTCACGTAACCGAACAACGTCGATTAAAGCATGAGAATTAGTACTGATGGTTACGAGAAAAAAGAAATGATTAATCGGCTGTGTAATTGCTTTATCTTTTGATGTAAATGACACTTTACAAATGAGCATTAATTATCACTTGCCAATGTGTGAATTGTCATATCACACATAAGTGTTAATTTTCGTGCGGATCTAAAAACTTATCGACTAATTTCTTCGGTAAATATTTTGCGACTTCGCCAATTACTTGTATAATGGCATCATTCCAGTTGTCTGGCGGACCGAATGCTTCATTTTGTACAGCTAATGTGGCAAATGCTAACATCACGTCAGGCTTACATTTCAATTTACCGATATTCTTCGAAGCCTCCTTGTATGCAGACGGATGGATTCTTTCGATTTCGCTCCTATTAAAAGCGCAAAGTATATTCCTCAGGGCTGTTAGATCATAGAACGTGTAATCCTCTGGTTCTTTATCAGCAAAGTCTTCTCGAACGCGATCAGCTATAACTGCAAGTTGTGCATAACTAAGTTTGTAATCTAGTCCGAAGTTTTGTATCACGTCTATGTTGCTAAGAGTCAAGTTGGCGTAATCGGAGATATTGATCGCTGGCGTGACCCAATGAAGTACCATGAGCACATCGTCAGGAACGTTATAAACGCCATGATAATTGTTGACTAAAGACTGCCAAATGAAATCCGCTTCTGCTTTCGGCATCTCTTCACTGCCAATATGCGGAAGACAATTTAGGATCTGAGATATTTCCATCGATTGTAATTCCTTTAAAGCGGGCCTCTTACCCGAGGTTAATATTTCGTCACAAGTAACGTTATGAGCTAACGATGTTTTTATTAAAACGATCGCAATGAAGAGCATTCTGCGCGGTTAATCAACGAATACACGAAATAAATGATCCGATAACGAAAACAGTAACAACATACAACAGACTTCATTCTCTATTCATGCACCAATTATCCAGGTAGGGTTGAATCAAGAAATGTAAAAAATATACTGAACACAAGAATTCGTCGAAGAATTGATTATAATTATGAGACAGATAATTATTTATTGTTGCCTTCGATCGATTATAGTTAACTACATTATAATAATGGTAATAATAATAAGTTTATTCACACACACAAAAATTTACATAAAAACACAATTTTAACAATTACAGTAGTAGTACAAGATTCGTAAAATGTACAAACTATGATGTCTGACTCCTGGACTAGGATGCCTAGGAGCCTGTGTTACAGGAGTCAGGGCTCTTAATTTTTTTATGCCATAAACGTACCGTTTAATTTACTATAATTTTTTTACTATTTGTTTCAAAATGTATAACATGCAATTGTATTTAAGTGTGTGCGCGTGTGTGTCACTTTAAACTTTCCATCAAATGTTCTCTCTTCTACTGTGTCTATATACGATGATATTTTAATTACTTGCTTAGTCCAAAGCGCAATTCGTGGGTTTTGTGCTTGTTGCATATTCTGATATACTTGCAACCATTACGCGGCGTTCGTAAAAGATCGGTAAGTTATTATAATTATAGTCACCATTTTGGCAGCTAACATATTTGCTATAATTTTTTTAAACCTTTAAAATGAGCTGCGATCTTTGATACACAGGTTTATACCGGTTAATACCGAATTAAATTTAGTATCTAATTTAAGTTTGGCTGATAAAGAAACAGCCTATAAACATATTGTTACGAAAATTCTAGAACGTCATATCTTCCCTTGAACTAATAACGAAGTTTCTAGAATGCTATAGCTTCTCCTTGACGAATATCGAAGTTACAGGTATCGGGATTCATAAGAATTTTCTCGGCGCTCCAGAATATTCGATGGCTGTAAGCGAGACCGGAGGCCGAATTAGGATGAGTCTGAGTTAAGATAGCTGAAGGGCGAAACAAGTAACAGTGATAAATTTGTGGATTAGATCTTGTAAAGTTGAGTGAAAAATATACATATGTATGTATACCTAAACTTTATATTACAAAGAGAAAAGATTTCTTTTTGTATGTTTGTTTGGTTGCAATGAATAAACTCAAAAACTACTGAACCGATTTTAATTATTTTTATAATTTCACATATATACAGCTACGTAATCAGTGAGGAACATGAACTGTATTTAATTTAAGAAAAAACTGAGACCCCTACGATAATTGCTATGATGTAAATCAAGGTATCAAAAATTTACTAATAAAGGTAATTATATGGATGTAAAAATAAAATAAAGTATTACGTTTTCATAGTACTTATTATGACTAACAAAAAGTCCGCGAGGCTATATGTCTAACTATTATAGTTAAGTCACAATAACCTTTTTGCTTTTTGTTTAGATTAGTCAATCAAAACACGGGTAGAATCGAAAGATGATGACATTCGTATCATGATGTTAATCCTTATTCTACTAAATAGTTTCATAGTCAAGATTGATTAAGTATGTACATGTAAACTTTTTTTGAAATCATTCGAATTGGACTTATCGTTTAGAAGTTACGACGAGTATAAAATGCTAAAGTAAGAAAAATATCGCGGTGTGAGCGAACAGCCCTGCGCTCGCCCACGCTACGCGCAATTAGACTGACGTCTATTAATTACTTACCTACTCATATATTTTTTTGTAAAGTAGAAACAATTGAATAGTTGTTTGTAATTTTAAATACATATTATTTTTTAAACTTTGCAACGCTCTACAAAACATACAGCGGCCGCGGTGTCTCTCGTACGCCGCGCTGCCGCCCGGCTTCATGCGACTTGGGCAGAGGTCGAGAGCGGTCGTTTTATTTTGCTACCACGACATCAAATATTGTTTACAAGGAAGCTCTAAGCCACTAAACTTTCATGGCTTGTGTGTCCATAAATATGAAAATATTTTTGGTAAAATAACGTAATCACCTGACCAACTGCAGAGCCGCCGACGAGAATAGTCGCTACAAAAAATGTTAGTGTAAGGAATTGTTGATGTTCTATTTGTCCAAATAAAGTATTGATTTAATTTTCTAATATCTATCTACCCGTGCGAAGCGGCAGCACATCGCTAGTATATATATATATATATATATATATATATATATATATATATATATATGTATCATCGGAGCGTCGTACGTCGAACTATCGCATGTCGCACCAGTAGTTATACGTATTCCTTTGTTCTTTAGTAGATTTATTTAGGTTGTTTTTGTTAAAACATTAAAATAAGAGCGCAGATGTAATAATATTCGTAGTACTCACAAAACCACTTAATAAAACACTGAATACGTGTAATGACTCAATATTATGTGGCGAAGGTTAACAACACGGAACGTGCGATCGTAAATACAGAAAATATTTGCGTTCTAGAAAACTATTATAAAATGTTTGCATAATAAAAACACAAACTTACGCAGTCGTTTGCTCGTTACGTTTTCTCCATGATCAAAGGTCATTAGAACATAAAACGGTTTGCAAATGCGACTGGTTCAATTATAACTAGTAAAAATATGTAATAAAAATCTACATGTAATGTTTTCTTTCTATTTCACGATAAGCTATCTTTATTAACAGATTTTGTTTATCTTGCTTAGTTGTCTGTTGATTTTTGCAATCTTTCACGCCTGTTTAGGCTTCATTTTTTTTGTTCTGTGATTCAGTTATTATGTACTACGTACTAGAGGAATCGACTTAACTAGATTGTTTGTAACACGAGTTACGTTGCTCGCGGTGAAGCCTTAGTATGTGCATAGATAAGATAGTATAATAGGGAAGCAAGTGCTTGGCGCTTGCCCCAACATGACTTGTTCGAGTGACAAGTTTTATTTCGAATAAATTGCCTTTATGTGTACTGAGGTACTATGGAGATGACAAACGGTTTTTTCTACAAATGTCAAAGTAATATAATAAAATAAATGTCAAAGTAAATAACTTCGTTTTTACTTATTTTCTATGTTAAAAAATGGCTGAGACAGATTAAAGAGCGCATCTTCGTTAAAAAATATTAAAACGCGGGCGGCACACGATCGCGGGATGAAGTCACCAGTCCTGTTGCCGACCGGGTGTGGTGGGCTGTTTGTTGACTGATGGCTCGTGCTTTGCTTCATTCGTAAAATTTTGCTAAACCGCATCTAAAAATTAATAATAAATACTGTGTTGTACCTCAATGTAAAACACCGGAAAAGTAGTTTTTTAGCGTGCCGAAAATTCCAGAAAGAAGTGGATGATAGCTTTACGAAGAGTTGATTCTATAGGACCAACATGCTAAATTTTCTCACTGTCGTTGTAGGTATATTATTTTACTGAAAATGAACTTGAAAATAAACATGTTTATTCTTTAAGGTACCTAGGTACAAGGTAGGAAAGCAGTAGGTTCTACTTGTAAAATGGGTATTCGTAGTTAAGTAACTAACAAAACGTTATAAAATTACAACAAAACAAGAAATTATTTTAATATTTAAGCATATTTTTATTACATACATTTTTTCTATAGTCCATAAAGTTAATATCACAATCAGTTTATAGTCATAAATAGGTATCATGTAGTAACCTTTGGTTTATAACAAATATTGCATAATAAATAACATATACCTTTCCATTTTTATTCTACTTATATATTTCGGCAATAAAATCCTTATTTTGTGTAAAATATTGAGACACCATCAAGCTATCCCTCTTGGCAGTTTGTTCGACAGGTCTTCCTGAAATCCTTTTTTCATGGTGTATTACTTACAGGTACAAGAATTTATAAAATGAAAACTATAAGTATGGATAACTATTATTTGTTATAGCAATAACACACTAACAAACATGTACTATTTCAGCAACAGAATAAAAACAACACCAGCGCGAGTGACTTGTATGAGTTGTATGAGTTTCACTATGGCGGGCGGCGCGAGCCGATTCCATGGGACCCGTGACGTCACGCAGGGACCGCGCGTAATCTCGGAAATTTAAAAAGTAGTCTAAAGTTCTCGCAGTAATAACTTCGGTAATACTGCATGAATTTACGTGAAATGAAAACTAATATAACGTACGTAGTCTATGCTTTGATGTTGGGTAATGTATTTTAGGTGTAAAATTTTAACCCATTTTGTGTTCTCCAGAAACAACTCAAGAAACACAAGTAAATTACGCGGAGTGATTTACTACTCCATCGAACCGATCTTGACGAAGTTTACAGAGACATCTTTTTTTTTGTTTGCAACCTGGAGACGGACATAGGGTACTATTAATTTCGCAAAATCAAATTGTTTCAACGGGATATTTAAAAAAAAAACCTTTATCCACCGGGACGAAGTCGCGGTCGACAGACAATAAATTCATAATTATATTTACTATTAGAAAAGATTATACTGTTTTCTCTTGAAATCCATACGTTATCCCGACTACGCAAAGCGACAAGTAGGGTATGTGGTTGAATATTTCCGTATTATTAATATTATTTATTATTATCTGTAATTAATTTTTTCGACCAGACAACGAAAAAAGCAACGTGGATTAAAATTAGTTAGTAAATGAATCGCAGCGACGTATTTAATTTCAGATTATTTTGTAAATTTTAAAGCAGAGACTGCACCAAGAGCAGAAATTTATCAACTATAGATTACAATACTTAACGGAAGAACTAACTAAACTTTTTGTTAAATTAAAATACCTTGTTTAAGTTGAAATACTTATTTCCTATGTACGCTATCAAATAAGCAGAATAAATAGTATGTCTGTGGTAAGTCGCATCTTTTCGCACAGATTGTTGTCTGAGAACAAAAACCCATAAAACATGAAAAATGACATGCGGAGCATGCGCGAACAACGAAGGGCTCCTAGCGTTAGCTACGGAATATGACGGCCGAACAATTTGCACTGCTCCTCACTTAGCTACATCAAAAAAAATTTTTTCTTTATTATGATGGTAGTGTAACAAAAAAAAATACCTCATTACACATCATAGGTGTTATAAAAGATAACAAATCAATAATATAGGCAAGAGAACACATAGCCACGACAAAATTGTACAACGCTGTGTAGTGTTTTTGTTTTTATATTAATAATATTTGTATGTAAATTAATTTAACCTCGTGTTTGTATTTTAATCTCAGCAATTTTCGAATAAATAGAGACCAACCAACGTCTCCCCGCAAAATTATTTATTTCGAATAGCCGGGTTAACTTTTCAAAGAACAGAGCAAAATCACAAAGACTATGCTGCAGTGGACGAGTAATACGTAAAGAAGAAAATTTTGATGAAGTAAATGTTCAATAGGTAACGTCGCACATTGCGAAACAACTCATAATTCCATCATCACCACCTTGATGGTTGTCATTCCACCACAGTGTGTTTTTCGGAATTTTCTGCCGAGCACGTCCATTTTGTCGAAATATCTGCCGCCAGCGGATTTTCCGGACCAATATGACTTAGTAACCTTCAAGAAAAGAGCCTATTTCTTTCTCAAAGGCCTGCAACGCATCCACTATTCCTTTGGTATTTCCATGGCGGTGATCACTTATCATCAGGTGAACTGCTTGCTCGTTTCTTAAAAAATTTACGAGACAATATAATTCGCTTTAGGCGCCTCTAAAACCTCTTGTGGCTAATGAAACTGAAGTATATATTTGTTCTGGGAATTAATTTACACGGATAGCGCAACATGTTATATGTTACGGATGGATCTATACTAATAATAAATCTGAAGAGTTTGTTTGTTTGGATGCGCTAATCTCTGAAGTTACCAGTCGGAGTTGAAAAATTATTTTTGTATATGGTAACCTAATTGTTGAGGAAGATTATAGACTCTTTAACATCACGACTACGACCCTTTTAAACGGCGGGATAAACCGCGGGGCGCAGGTATGTATATTACAATTGCTTATCATTTGCTTTGGGTCCTACCTGTAATAGCAGTTGAGGATTATTAATAAAATCAAGCACCGTGTAAACAGCTTATCCGTCAGATAATAATTCAAACTAGATGCCGGCTAGAGGTCGAAATTAGACCGTAATTCATAATTCATGCTTAAACCTTATTAAGATTTGAGTAATTATTTGTTTCCAACATTTAAATACTCTGTTTTGTTACGGCTATTTGAAACAGAGACTATTATGTTGACTGACATTTTAATGCTAGTACGAATGTTAAAAAACTATTTTGTGATTTACATTGTCAGTATGAACGTAAATATTCAAAGTTTTATTTTATACAATTTAATGTATTTGTAACCTATATTATAATATAAATTTTAAATTCTTCTCCATACAAACTTCAACTGTGCCAAATCTCATACTCCTTGCGCGCATTTTGCTTAAAAAGGGGTGCAATGTTTTATCTTCACGTATCAACACATAGAAGATAACTCATTACCGTTACTGCCAGGTTAACAATCTCAAATACCTAACATGTATTACTAAAATTAATGTTCGGTTGATACAGACAAAGACAATCTAAATTCAGAAATATGTTACACGACTTCTAGACCTCGAGATGTTGATAAAAAGGTCATTGTTAGCAATTTATTTAATCGCAGCGATTTTAATAAGTAAGATTTTAACTCAATAGATCGTAGATTTAATCAAGTATCGTAAAACTTAGCCTTTGTTATTCACACGTGAATAGTTTCGTAACTGACTTAATATAACTCATTAGTTATGAATTTTAAAAAAGATACAAACCAAACACAACACGTAGGGGTAGCATTGCCAGTTGTCCTAAGTTACGCGGGACGACCCGCTATTTTTTTTTGCATTAAGTGATGAAACGAGCAAAACGTCCACCTGACGGTAAATGCAAGTCTGCCCATAATAAATGCTGTGTCACCCAGAAAATTTCCTTGAGACAAAGGTTCTTAAGTCTCATATGCCCAGTTCAAACCGAAACACATTAATGTTCGCCCACTACTGCTTCACGGCAGAAAAACTGGGTTTCAGGGGTTTGATGAGACAATTCATTCCTACTCGTAATCGAGATGCCAAATATCCCGATTTTTTACTAACCTCCTCTATCTAATTTGTTTAAGTTTTATTTGTTTTATTTCTTGTGTACCAATGATAACATAACATTTAAAAAACTGACTGTCCGATAAAAATAAATGATTATTCACAACGTCTGTTTTTGTAGCCATAGTAGCTACTATAGGGAATTTTGTAATAAATAATTTTGTTATTAAATTCCCGATAATTTTTACTTTCCATCCCGAAATCTGACACACTAGATTTAGGACACTACGTAGAGGTCATAAAAAGAACAGACAAATAAATTACTAATGAGGTTTAATATAACAACCGAGCTTCTGAACTTCGAGTCAAAGTATAAAGTACGTTGAAAAATCAATAGTCGACGTACAGTTAAAGACACCTCAAGTGACTCGTAAACTTCCTTAACCCAGTGGGCTGCAATTTATAAATTTTCAGAACAAGAAAATGTAAATAAACATTTCTTAATGATTTATCTATGGATAAATGATGAGTTATCTTCACAATATAACTAGGTAAAATAATTTTCTATGTCGGATTTTGTCTTATCTGTTTGTATCTTTTGCATTTCTGTATAAAGCTAAATGTATATTGTATACTTCCTCAAAAGTCCATATATATTACGTTTATTTATGCTCACCAGGAAGGTTGCTGGTGAGCATAAATAAACGTAATATATATGAATATACAGTGTATATATTCAATTGTACATTTATTTGTTTAATTTTGGTAGAGATAAATAAATATTATTATAAGAACTTTAATGAGTAATAAAGAATTAAGGTCACGCATTACAACACACAAATAAAACTTAAAAACAGGTTTTATGGTATGGCATAAAATAAAATGAGTTCTTTGTTTAAAAGCCAAAAATAAAACAACGAGATATTTGTCATACGTAAAAAATTATTATTGTTGCAACAACGAGGAAGTATAATTTTGAATGCCTAATCTACACATTCTAATGGTGATTACTGGTCTAATACATGGATAAACTTCCGGCGGGGATATAAAAAGTTTGAAGGCAATCGACATTTTTAAAATCAAACTAGTATATTTATCCTCTGAATTCTAAAAACTGTGATTTTATGAAATACGAGCATATTCACATCTATCATTATTCTAGATTGAAAATATCTTTACGTGCGAAAGTGGTGCTTTAGCAGTAAATAATCTTTTAATGATTTCATATATGTACTCGAAAGAATTTACGCTAAATTGAAGTCAATTCACGGATTTACTATTTATTTTCGTCATTCCGAGGGCTTTGCAACACTCTTAGTATCCGTGCTACCTACTGGTCTTAATTTGTCCGATCGGCGATGCAAAACGCTCCAAAAGTCGTGAATAAAAAGTAGGTAAATTAAACGTAATAAAATCTCTTACTACAACTTCTTTGTTTAATATTTACCAATAATAAAATTGAATAATCTGTCTGTGAACCAGCGTACATACTATATTGCATTAGTTGATTTCAGCAAAGCATTTGATTCTCTGTTTTATGTTAAGATATGGGAGGCACAAATGGAACAAGGAGTTGAATACAAATACATTCGCTTAATAAAAAATGTATATAGTCACAGTACTCCAAGAATACAACTAGAAAAGAAAGGTGAACCATTCAGAGTAGGAAAAGGTGATACACTAGGAGACCCCCTATCTCCAAAACTATTTTCGGCGGTAAAGGAATCAATTTTCATAGGTCTCTATTGGGAAAATCTTGGGTCAATGTGGACGGCGTCTCATTAACGCATTTGAGATTCGCGGATGACATAGTGTTATTTGCTGAAACAAAGTAGAATGATAAGCGAACTGGCAACTGAAAGCGAGACAGTGGGGTTAAAACTGAACCCGGAAAAAACAAGAATGTTATTATTCTTGTTTTTTCCGGGTTCAGTTTTAACAATGGAAGCAAAAACACTATAAATTTAGGAAACACTCAAATTGATACTGATGAATACATTTACCTCGGACAGCTAATGACTCAAAACGATCCTATATATACTATCCTATATATATACGCAAAGAAGTTGAGAGAAGAATAACCAATGGCTGGAGGAGATACTGGGGCTTGAGAGAGGCTATGAAAGATAAAAAGCTTCATATAAATATAAAAAGCAAACTATTTAACACCTCCATACTACCTGCCCTTATGTACGGAAGCCAAACACGGGCTTTAACACAGAAAATTACAAGCAAACTCGCAACCTGCCAGTACGCAATGGAAAGGAGTATCCTGAATGTGAAGAAATCAGATAGATTGAAAAACCGTGTCATCAGGAACAAGACAAAAATCATAGACATAACATCTAAAATCAGAAGGCTCAAATGGCGATGGGCAGGGCACATGATAAAAGGACAAGACAAATTGAGTAAAATTGTGACACGGTGGTACCCCAGAAAAGGTAAAAGGAAAAGAGGTAGACCACGGAAAAGGTGGGATGGCGACATCAGACAAGTGGCAAGAGTGATGTAGAACAGAGTGGCTCAAGACAGACACGAATGGAAAAGGTTGGAGGAGGCCTTTGCCGACTGGCAAACAGATCTGCAGTCATCAGTATTTGTTTCTTGCTTGTAATCTTGTACCTTGTAGATTTTAAATGTAAAAGAATATTAAGTTGATCTGAATAAAAGGCTACATTATATTATTAATCTGTCTGTAATTTCACAGTGTAATGCAAAAATTGAAATGAAAAAAGCTGTTTTTCGAATATGCTCCGAAACGGATTTCAATGAAAATTTTGGTCCGTATAAGTTCCATTTCGATATCTTGCAGGGTTCAGAAGATATAAATACAAATTTGCTATAGTATTTAATCATATAGCTTTAAGCCACACGCTGTGAACAGCACGTTGGCACGTTAGGTACTTCAACATAATGATAAGCAGAGAAGAATGATCTTACTTTTATTACTTCTTAACGAGCCTTTGTGATGGTGGGATAGTTATTAATACCTTAACATAATAAGTTTGCTACTTGTAGCAGCACGTGACCATTTACAAAATATTTCCGATATCCTAGCGTTGCATTGTTTTAAGAAAAAAACCTTCATAGAGCGTAAGGGTTATACCTTGTACTTGATTTCAAAGATATAATATTACTCGCTTACCAATTCAGTTGTCGCGCATATCCATTTTTATAGATATTTTATGAACAGACATTACATTACATTATCATTTAATGAACAGTAAATTTAATAACTACTAAATATAGACATCTCTTTTAGTTTCCAATAAAGTTATAAATGTACTACTTTTAGGATTTTGATTTTAATGTTATTCGTAGAATATACATAGTTACATTACCCGTTTAAGATAAATTACAGTATTGCATAATGTTTATTTAATTCAAGTTTAAGATTAATTGTATTGTGCATTATTGAATGCTGTATAGATATATATAATCTTAACTAATCAACTGAAGTCAAAGTTAGTCAAATTCTCGTAGGGGTGCCATTTAACCACCCCATCTCATCCCGTGGGTGTCGTAAAAGTCGACAGAGGGAAAATGAAAACAAGGCGACGGGCAGCAGCATCTTCCTGGAACATTTGAATAAATAAACTGCGGTTGCCAACGGCAAAAAGGCAAAATCCCCCAAAATGAGAGCTACATACTTTTGTGACCATCTACGGGGGAGGCTTATGTTCAGCAGTGGACTTGTGATAGGCTGAAACGAACGACGATACTAGCAGTTGCTCATAAAAAAAATATAACAATTAAAGGCCACTCATCTCACACAATCACCACTGAAAACATACTTTTTAACATAACGGTCGCGTTAGACACGCAGATTAAGTCTGCGAAACATTATAAGAGGTTTTATGTACATGTTGAAAACATCTTGAAGTCTTTAAACATCATGTTTAAATTTAATAAAGACAGGTATAATCGCAAATATTTCATTTTCATATCGTGTACCAACGATAATCTACAATAATACATGATTATTTATTGTTGTAATTTATACTTTTCTAAAGGTTCAATTCTACTTAGGCTCTGTACTGATATTTTTTGTACACGTATTTATTTGTCCAGCCGTCGCAGCTCAAAGGCCCGGCGCTCGCATCAACGTAGTACGTAAGTCCCGAAATCAAATAGCCTGACCACCCTGATCAATTCGTCATTACTAATTTTTTTAACAAAGGGTAGGTAAAGGAGCAAGCGGAAAGCAAAAAAGTGATCACCACCACTAATGAACATCTATACGAGAGAAATAATATTATTGCAGAATAAAACAAAAGAAAAAGAATATAAATTATCAATATTTCTTGTTAAAACTAACCTGCCGTCACGCCAAGTGCTCTGTTAGCATATGTATAATTAAAACAGCCATAAGCGTGAAATTTATGATGATCATTCTGTTATGATTTCTTATATTTTCTACAATTTACGGGATATAAATAGTACAAAATCAAACGCAATAGAATTCGTTAAAATCAATTTTATCTAAATGATAATTCTAGTTAATAAATAACATTAAAATTCATAAATGTGATGTCATGAAATTCACGATATGAATTACTTTGAAAATACCTGTTACATTATTTTCAAAAGCTTAGGTCATTTAATTTCCCGACTTTGTTCAACGAATATTTTTGGTTTCTTTTGAGAATTTTAATACCTACTTCATTTAAAAAATATCCAATCAAGTTACGAGTAGAAATACTACTGATAAAATTTGTCTGAAATTCTCCCTAATTTAAATTAAAATATCTGTGCAGGTTGCATTATGTTAATGAAACATAATTCTTAATTCTAAAATGTTAATATTAATCTAAGTAGCAAGATTTAGTACATTTAGTTTATCAAGAAAAAAAGACTTCATATAATTTATGTACTCGTATAAATTAAATATGTTTGTTATTGATACCCGGATGATATTTTTTATTTTATTTTTTATTGTGGAAAGTGACGAAAAGAGCAAAACGTTCACCTGATGGTAAGTGCAACCTCCGCCCACAACAAATGCTGTGTCACCCAGAATATTTCTGTGTGACACCACACTGCGCCCGTCACCCTGAGACATCTGTTCTTATGTCTCAAATACCTAGTAATTACGCTAGCTCACAGTGCCTTTCAAACCGAAACACAGCAATGTTTGCACACTACTGCTTCACGGCAGAATAACTGGCCCTGGTGTGGTACCTACCTAGACGGATTTTTGCATAGGAATCCTACCATCAGTAAATCAATGCGTAAAAAAAATTTAATACGCCGATAGTTCTGTCGTCACTCTCGGCCCACAACCTACGACTTAGGTAACTCAGTTTAAATATTTGTCTCAAATATTAGGCAAATAACCGGTGCGATTTTGCGTTTGGATAATCTTGACTAATTATTCCAAAACTATTCAGAATGTTAGACTAGAACAGAATTATCTTATAATTATTCTCTTATTCTTATAATTAACTTATAATTGTTTTAAAAATCTAATCTTGTATAGTTTGGTTGTCTTTTTATATTTTTCGAATGTTTAGGTAATAGAATTTCGAATTATGTTAAATGTACCAGGTATGGTTTTTAAATATAAATGGAACTAATTGATCAAACCGGGGCCTTTTTACGTATTTCGGGGACAGCGGGACTATCCCGCTCAAAGTGGAACGTATGGCCACGTTATGTATGGTCCGTATATTACCTTACCAAGATTTCATAAAGCTTAATTTTTATAAAAAGGAATTGGAGTAGCACGCTCGCATACACGCAATAAATAAAAAATTGACATTGGCCAAAGTGGAGGTGGTCTTAAAATAGAATTTTATTGGCATGTTAAATTTATATGTAAAACACACCCACGATACAGGATAAAAACCTACTGTCGGACATCTTTTTTTAAATATATAATATACAATGTGTCCGGGATCGTATTAGTGATAATTTCATCCCCACTCTAAAACGATCCCCTAATGCGTCCTACCTCCTTTCCCCTTCCAGACATGGCCATTTCTACTGTTTGTACGTTGTGCTGTGTATATCCTCGAAAAAATACCTATTTGATACAACATTCTTCATCGATTCAATTCTTAGAAATAATGTAAAACTTAAAAATAATTGTGTAAAAACACTTCGAAATCAAAAAAAATTATACTCAAATTATTGTTACATTTTGCAAAATCAAGCCGATTAAGACCATAATGTTTAATATTAAATCGACAGATTTTGAGATAAGCAACAAAACGGCGTCAAAGTTACAGCTGTAAGTTAGTTACTCTAGGAGATATTTACGTTTAAAGATAACGTAAGCGCGAGCGCATAAATCCTTTTGTTATTCGAATGTGGGTTCCTATCACATGCTACGTGCGAGCAGGTAGTAAAATTTGTTTTGATTAGTCATCGGTGTTCTGTTCCTGAATCTGAAGCTAAATTTACGAGAGCGGAAATCACAAATCACCTCAACGATTACCTATGCTTAACGGAAACTCCGCATGCAGTGCGCCCCAGTACTTTTCAGCATGAATTTTCTGTAATTGCCCCGCAAATTAAATCGCTCCTCCGGACAAATTTCGTGAATTTCTATCTGGGCTACCTTTGAGTTATCGACGAAGTATGACGCTGCAGCCAGATGATGCACCGGCGCACTTTGCTCGAGCCGTTAGAGAATACTTACATGCCCAACATTCGCGTTGGATCGGACGAGGCAGCAATTCTATAGCATGGCCACCTCGTTCTCCCGACCTAACACCTATGGATTTCTTTTTATGGGGACCTATGAAGCAGAAGGTTTGCTTTACTACTTTTCACGGCTCCAAAACCCTCCGAGGAGGCCTGTGCTCAGCAGTGGGACATTTATAGGCTGTAACTTTACTTTTTGTTTTTTACTTAATCTATCTGAGAAAACATGCATATTAAACGTAGGAAAACTTCGAACATAAAAATACAAAATAAGTATTATTGTTTATTGTTATGTTTAAGTATTGTATTGTTCATAGAATATTTCATAGTTTTAGCAACATCACGACTAGGAAAATTGTATACACGCTCCAAAACGCAAAAATCATCTTCGGGCATAAGGAGATGATAATTCGCTCAGTGAGGCAAGATACAGTTTTACAAAAAAAAAAGCTGTGGCAATAAATGAATTATCGCTTCTTTTCTGAGTCTGTACAAGTAATCGAGGTACATATTTCATAAGCGGTCTTCCACTACACCGGACAGGTGTGCTGTGATGTATCGAATGAAAGGTGAACGTGAATTTTTAATACTTCACGTTGTGTTCAACTCGATTTACCTTCGACCTTAACGTCGCCATATCATCTTTCTATTTAATAAAACGCTGTGGAATCCGTCAACTTTGACTATCATCCAAATTTTTTCAAAACCCGAGGTAGGAAAGAATTTTAACAGTACAGATCAATGCAAATGGTGTTTATTATCTAGTTTTGAAGAGCACCGCCCACAGTAACGTGCACAGGCAAATTAACACCGCCACCGGGAACAGCCACCAGATACCCTCCTCCACTACAACACTACCACTAGGCAATATACACCACTGAAGTCGGGACCACGACACGTGTTTCGCCTCAAAACGCGGCATTAAGTGTTATTGACTCAATAACATTGATAATAGGCATTATATTTATTTATTTAATAAACTCTTTATTGCTTCCTTTACAATAAAGGGATACAAAGGGCGGACTTAATACCTTTAGGCATTTTCTCTCAGTCAACCCATGGAGTGGTGAGATTTTGATTAGGTGTAGCAATAAAGGAAAACAGTGAAAGAAAGAAAGAGAAAAAAAATAATAATATAAAATATAGGATATAATATAATATAGGATTTCCGCAAAGTATTGCCAGATTCTATTAACTACAATGCAAATTAATAAAATAAAATCCGAAGCCAAACATATTGCTGCAAATCTTCAAGACAAACAAAACATATTCGCCATACAGATGTAATCTTAGCACGATTTAAAAAAAAAAAGATGAATTCAATGTAAGTCTAGTTTTATCTGTCGCCGCAAATGGCCGCTATCCATACTAATACTGGCACTAAGTTAGTGCTCTAGACAAGCGCCCAACTATTATCTTTTTTTAGAGACGTTATAAATTTATAAGGCTGTAACGTAGATTTTTTTATGGATTAAAGTGACGCGATGCACCGTGTGGTGGCGGCTCGTTAAAAGAATACTACCACTCCATCTCATCCAATGGATCTCGTAAAAGGCGAGTAAGGAATTAAACTGCACTGTGCGCCCAACAGCGCATGGTGGCGATGGGCTCACCACCTATTACACCAATTGCATTATATTGTTTTGGTGAAACGCGGATTGTGGCAGTCATCTGTTTTTGCAGTGAGCGCCCAGTCTGACTACCCCTTATGGGATACAGTCGCAATCTTATGTATGATGCACAAGTCCTTCACCTGATGGTAAGTTCAACGTTTGCCTGTGACAAATGTTGTATCACCCCGAACATTTTTGTGTGGTGCCCACACTGCGCTCGTCAGCCTGAGACATCAGTTCTTAAGTGTCATATGCCCAGTAATTACGCTAGCTATCAGTGCACTTCAGGCAGAAACGCAGTAATATTTGCACACTACTGTATATACGGTATGAAGCATACCATCAGGTGAGTGGTTCGCTCGTCTTGTCGCTTTCTACTTTAAAAAATGTCATAAGTCGTGCAGTTTTATGCTTGGCTTTGGATAACGTTTTATAAATGATAAGATCTCAAACGTGTTACTTTCCCGGTCTAGTCGACCTAATAAACTACAGGTAGTGTGTGGCTCTACAGTAGCACTAGCACGAAAATCTACTAAGTTTATGTTTAACTTCAAAACATTACGTATTATGTTTATTTCGAGAGGCTAAAAATTAGCATAAATTGTGAAATAACGCTGACATTCACCTTAAAATTATTAAATTAGTAAACCAGCTTTAAAATTGAATTCGAAGCGTGTTCGACCTACTTCATCTAGGAGCGTCTCGTCTTTACAAGTACGAGTACGTCGATAAAATAAAAGTGCATTAAATTACTTTTAGGAACGCAGCAATTGTTTTATGTTAATGAAAGCCCCAGACTAGGACCATGATCCTGTATGCGTTTATGCGTTTACAGACCCGGAATAACGTTTTTTACAAGATTACCGCTCTTCAACATTGAAGATGAGGGCGCGGCCGTGAGAGCGGCAAAATCAAACTCCTCTAGTTAGTATGAAATCGTGCAAACATATTTCCAACGAACGAGCGGGCGCGGTGTGATACGCTCCGCGCCGCATCCCGCGCCCGCTCCTTCATTGTGGGGGAGGTCTAAATTTGTTCCGTGCAAATCGAACCTGCGACCCGTAGCGCTGAAGCCAAATGCTTAACCGCTACGCCAATCGAGCCGTAAACTATGAACATTATTTAAATACAGAATAAAATTATTTAACGAATGTGGTAAACCGAAAACAAATACTCGAGTAAAATTATTATTAAAAATGGATTGAAAATGCATTTACAAAGAAGATATAAATTGAGACACTAAAACCTAGGTTTTTTAAAAGCGCACGTAAGTTAAGGAAGTTTCGGTTTAAAGGGCACCGAGAGCTAGTGTAATCGCTGGGCATAGAGGAATTAACAACTAATGTCTTAGAGGGACGGGCGCAGTGTGGTGCTACACAGAAATATTCAGGGTGACACAGCATTTGCTATGGGTAGACGTTGCACTTACCATGAAGTGAACGTTTTGCTCGTCTCGTCCCTTTCTCCAATGATTTTGTTATAGGAAGAAAGTAAAAATTGAAGTAGATTGTATCTCTTTTTGGTTATAAAGCGATCTAATTATGATAGATTAACAAAATGGCAGTAGTGTATAATGATTTTTTTATATCATAACCATAAAGAACAGGCAGATAAACTACATGATTAAAATAATTCATTAATAAATAACTATTGTTAAATGATAAAAATCGAAAAGTCTGCGTAACATAAGTTTAAGTTCCACACCAATCCACTCTAATAGCACGATTATTTCGTGTTCTATAACAGTTATGTCACATAATAACGTGAATTCCAGAATAGAACACATTCGTTTTAAAATAATTAAGCACACAAAGGCATAATTTAATGTAACTATGGACATAGCAGTTTCAAAGTTGATCTTACGAAATCATTCTTCGCGTAACATGTATTTGACGAAATTTTATTGTTAATACATGTGAAACTGGAAACTCGAATTTTCCTTTTGTAAAATACATATTTTCTTGTCTTAATATGCCGTATAATAAACTATACCTTAGTTTATTTACTAACTGAAACTATGATAATTATGAAAACAAAGGCAAAAATTATATACTCAAAGTCAAGTGTTTTAATACAAGTTTTATGAAATATATATGTCTAATAATATTTGCATATGCTTATTCCTTAAAAGCCTTCATTCGTGCAGAATAATACCCTTACATGTAATACTATATTGCTGGCGGGAACGCAATGGGGAGTGAGAATTTTTTGATTGGAACCAAAATGGCGGCGACCGGGTTCGCCACCCGTCACGTCTCGTTTCCCGCGGGGGCGAAAGTGGGCCATGGGTGTGGCCTTCCTATAGGGCATTATATACGGCAAATATAATTATATATATGAATTTCCTTGGCTTGTGCGCCGCGGGTCGCGGGTTCGATTCCCGCACGGGACAGATATTTGTATGGCCTACATATAGTTGTTCCGGGTCTGGGTGTTTGTGCATGTGGAATTTATGTCTGTAAAATGCACCCACGACACAGGAGAAATCCTACTGTGGGGCTTCGTTTTTTTACAAGAAAAAAATATATATGAATATTAAGTATCTAAAAGGCGTGACTGTATACATACAGTATGTATTTCCTTAAAAGAGATTAGCATGGCAGCATCTCACGTTGAAGTAAAGACTGAAAACTTTTATGCAATTGTTCATGTTTATAAAAAAACTTTAAACAAATCATAAGTCATAAGGTACAATGACGGCGATTTCTAAATTTTTTATTGAATAAACTACTCAACAGCTAGTAAAACTAATTCCCTTACGATTTAAGCAAATAGCGGAACAGAAATTTAAGTAAACATTGCAAAATCCCGCAATAAAAAACCCAAGAGGTTTTGTTCTTGCTTAAAAACAAAAAAAAACTTACCCTACGATTAGTTACATATAATAGGTATGTACACATTATAACTGGCTTCATTTATTTATCATTAGGTTACATGACATATTGCATGATCTATCTGTTTTAGTACGTTGAACGTTAGTGTGCGTGACAAGAAAAGCGTCGTACGAAAGAGTAAATTTCCAAAACAAACATTTTTTTGCGGTTAAATAGTTTGCCAACACGTAGGAGGTTTGTGGGTCACTAGTTCTGGGCATATCACGAGGGGCATCGCTCTGGCTCATGTCTCGACTCTCGAACATCTGACACGCGGGCCCAGTTTCACATGACGTAACGAAAATGCGAAGATGTCGTTTTCGTAATCAGTGGGCCGCTGTCATTGCGATAGTGACGGTCCTGTAACTTCGGTACGATAGACTGAAAAGTTACGTGCTCAATCATTTTGCAATATATATTAGAAGTAAAATACTCGTACATAAAATTAAAAACTGTTACAGCGATTAATTTGCCTTAATTTTTTAATTCAGACGGATCATTTATTTCCTAAAAAGGCTGAACAATATTTTTATTTTAATTTACAGATCATTTGTTTAGTTAATAGAATCAGGCGTTACTTTGCGGAAATCCATTGTAGTAAAGGAGAGAAAGTTGATTTGCTAAGATCCGATCTTAGCAAATTAACTTTCTCTCCTTTACGATCATTTGTTTAATCTAATTGAGCTTATTGCGTTAAAATACGTCCGTAAATTTGGTGACAGTTTGTTCTACGTATGAACTTTCCGAAGTCAAAATGCAGTGAAAAGTAAAAAAGTATGTAAAGTAAGTAAATGTACTATTTACTACTTTACATACTTTTTTACTTTTCTCACTCTACTCACTCTACTAATTTACTCATCATCATCATCATCATCATCATTTCAGCCTATCTTAGTCCATTGCTGAACATAGGCCTCATCCATAGATTGCCACAAATCACGGTCCTGGGCCATCTGCATCCATCGACTTTCTTCCCCAAAGGTTATCGATTCTACGAGCTATATCGCCGGCCCATTGCCACTTTAGCTAGCAGATCCAGTTCTGCTGCGAATATTATCGCTACGGATTTTACAATACATCAAAAGCAACCATAATTTTGTCGACTTTAGAACAGTGATCAGTTGACTTGACGGTACGAATGGTTTTTAAAAATACTTAATTATAATTGCCATCTTCTTCTTTAAGGAAAGCCCGTAAAAGTTCACTGGTGGACATAGACTACTTGCAAATTGGGAGGGTTTGCCGTAATAACCACTAATGGCAGGCGAATTGGCAGTCGCAGTACCGGCCACTGTGCACCTTAGACGCTCTAGCATAATAGAAATGGTTGTTCCGCCATCAATCGGAGGCGAAACGATTTTACTGTAATTTTCGTTAGTCGACTTTTACGACACCCATGAAGCAAAGCGGAATGACAGATTATATAAGAATGTTTGTGATACACACGAATGATATATAAACAGACATAGATATACACAGATAGATATATAAACAGATAGATATATAAACAGACATAGATATACACAGACAAAAAAAACATATTTATTTAAACAGAATACCTAACTTTAAATCCTAACTTTAAAATCACAATTTTAAGCTTAGTTATATCTACAAGTGGTCGCCCGATAGTCGAAATTCGACCATAATTATTACTTTTTTATTAAGTTTAGTATATACATTTTAGCTTTCTGCACTCCTAAAAAAACTGTAACTAAGCCAAATCTTCGTGAGCGCAGTATCCTTAAAAAGTTTAGTTAAGTAAGAAAGAACTTAGTATTGATTTTCCATCATTCATCATCATCATGATCATTTCAGCCTACCACTAGTCCACTGCTGAACATAGGCCTCCCTCATAGATTGCCACAAAAGTTTGTAGCTCTCAATTTGGGAGAAATTTGGCCATAGTCGCCACGCTTGGCAGGCCGGTTGGCAACCGCAGTTTATTTTTTCTGATGTTCCAGGAAGATGCTGCTGCCCCATCTTCTGGTTTTAATTTTCCCTCTGTCGACTTTTACGACACCCACGGGATGAGATGGGGGTGATAGATTCTCTTAAGCCGCTACCACGCGGTTTCGATATTTTATCAATACAAAGGAGTTGTTTAAGTCACCGTTAGAAATCTTTGAGTGCGGCACTGAGACACTGTTATTAAATAAATACTTACATAATGTGGACATTTATTATATAAATTATAGAAAATATAACCAATTACAATTTTCAACATAGGAAATCTGCATTTGTCTTCTATTCCCTAATTTTAAATTTGGATTACAAGCAATAACGCTATTACCGGCGACGAAAATTATTATAAATATACACATTGAAATTGATATGACAATATATATACGTATATAATACGGACTTTTGGCGCCAAGTTGAGTTGAAAAGTGACGTCAGTATTTTTATTTTTATTATGAACTTTGTAATTACTGTGTATATTTTGAGTTTTGATGTTTTATGTTGATAGTTTATTATGCAGCGAGTGCTCGTGTAATTGGGTTACTGCTTGAAGATTGTATACCTGGATATATACTTGATTGTGGAAAATAGTTTACGAATGATTCCATAAATAAATATGTAAATAAATAAATGGAATATATACCAAGGGAATTTGTGGCGACAACCAATGACAATATCAAATATAAATATCATTGGCGACAACTAGAAAAGTGGCGGTTGTGTTATGGCTTGAAATTTGTTATTTCTGTGTATATTTCTGGATTTGATGCAGCGAGTCCTCGTAAAAGTGTACAGTGGTTGGAAAAATCAATTCAGCATCAAAATTGCGTTTTTCGTTTTGTTTTCATTAACACAATTGAACTATCATTTTACTGACGATAAAAACTTTGATATTTTGGTGTAAATTAAACGATTGTGCTAAAAATTATATATGTACCTAAATATGATACCCGTACTTGACACATGCTGGAAGTTTAGAAAAGCATACTAATAACCTGACGAATTACTAAAATACTCGCAGTTACTAAATAAATAAACATACACAATAAACATACACAATAAACATACACATAGATAATACATCTGTAGGATTTTTGTCATTTTTGTCAATTTCATAACATTATATTTAAGAAAAAAACATGTTTCTCTTTTCTTAATAATTTAGTATACTAGTAGTAGGAAATACTAGAAATAAATCAATGTAATACTTTTAAAAGCTATTTAAATTAATAATACATAATCATTATAATCTACAAAAATGTACAGTGCTGTTCTACGGCGTTATTGACAACAAAGGAAAAAACCAACTAACACAACAATTTGTAAAATAAACAACAATAACAAATCTAATACTACAAAATTTAGAAACCTAAATTTGATATGTTAGCTAAATTTTTTTGTCTTAGCTTTTACGCCTATGAATAAAAAAAATGTTTGGAATTATTTAAAAGTATTGGTTGCACAAAAAAATTGCTGACATTTAATCATAATAAAAAGTAATGAGGCATTTTAAGCGAGGGAAAATTCGCTGTATAAAACAGAAATATATTAAAAAAAATACTACCAGTGTACTATAATGGATATTTTAAAATAATTTAAAAATCTTATTCCAATATCAAAATACAAGAAAACAATATAAAAGTACAATAAATTAAATTGAATAATCAAAAACTTCAAATTTTTTATTAACCAAAGACTTTTTAAGAAGGGTTATTATACGAGTAATATTAAAGAACACATAGATGACGATAACCCCCGGGAATGACGTGATCGCTGCCAAGCTATTTCTACATATATAGAATACTACAATTGTACATTATTTTTAGAATGACAAATGAAATAAATAATTTCGCCTGCTGGGTTTCTTGGTTCTTCCCAGGACAGAAACTTTTTTTGCGAACCAGTTTAGATAAAAAAAAACAAATGACTTTCAATAAGTATTATGTATATAATTTATGTTGAATAAAAATTTATTCAATTCTATTCTAAATACTACTTCTGATAACTATTTCTTCATAAAACAAATTTTATGTATAAAGTAACTGGCCAAAACGAAATTTTAAAAATATTAAAAAAACAAGAAACTTACGTAGTATAAATTATTTTCCGTAGGTATGACCCGATTCGCGCCTTATTGCGGTGCGCTTGCCCGTGCGACGCACAAACGTACAATGTTCAAGTCGCGGCGAACGCAGGCGTTTCCTTTCTGGTCGCTTTGAGGCTTTGCAATATAGGTACCACCGTGAATGAAGCAACAATATAATAATCATATTAATCACACATACTTAAAAATACCGAGGGAACTTGGTAACACACCAATTTTCATGAGTTCATACATTGATGTAACAACGCGTTTGTTGTGTATACACGGTTGTGACACGCACACTAACTCAATCGCTCTGTGACAATAAATATATTATTCATGTTACAAATAATTCTAAACAATCTGCAATGTTTATATTAAATTCTCACTTTTCAAATAAATTATTACTTGACATATTACCTGACATCTACGACGCGGGTCCTGGGTACGAAATTTAAATCCAACCAAATGTGTTGTGCATGTAAAACTCACGATACAGGAGAAATCTTAGTGCGAGGCGTCGTTTTTAAAATGAAAATTATTAAAATATATTTACCATACTAATATTACAAATGTGAAAATAACTCCTATTCTTCTGTCTGTTTGTAACCGTTTCACGGCTGAAACGTTGAACCGATCTTAACGAAATTCGGCACTGAGATAGTTTGCCTCTCGGAAACGGACATACTTTTTGTTCCGGAAAATCAAAGAGTTCCTACGGAATTTTAGTAAAAACCGAAATCCACGCGGACGTAGTCGCGAGCTTCGGCTAGTGTCTATAAAAAACAAACTACGAGTCATTCCATCATAGTCCACACGGTTAAAAACGAATCTACGTTTTGATTCTTCACCGCAGATTGACTCTCCCACGGTGACCACTTACCATCGGGTGACCGGTGGACTATGCAATCGTTTAACGCGCTATCATACATCTATATAATATACCAGTGGTCGAAGTTCGAACACTTTGAAAATTTTAAGTTCGAACGTTTAACGTAACACATCCATACTAATATCTCTCAGTGCCTGTGTCTAATTGTTGCCTTTTTACTTCGATCTCGGCACGGACGCAGCTTGCATTCTGGAGACGAACATAGGCTACTTTTCATTTCAGAAAATCAAAGAGTTCTCACGGTATTCTTAAAAAATACTAATCTATGTAGACGTAATCGCAGGCTTTTATTATATATAAATTTTAACTTTCTCGCTACTTCTCCATACACACTTGAACTATACCAAATCTTACATTTCTTCAGTGCGTACTATATACTCAAAAAAGAATACAAAGTTTACTCTTCACGTATTAAAAGTAAAAGCAATTTACCATTAACTCATCACGATATTTTCAAAACTACAAGACCCATTGACTTTTTATTTGGCATACATATTCCTTTCCTGACATAGACACTCACTAATAACGTATTTCACGAACATTTAATCCTAAATGTATAAATGGGTTGGTGCTGTTTTTCTCTATACATACTGCAACGTAACGACACTTCCGTGAGAAACGATTTTTGAAGAGGGTTGAAAAGGGACAAAAAAAATCCCATAAGGGATTGAAAGTTTCCCATAAGGGATTGAAATAGGGAATGAAAGTTTCTACGGAAGTTCGCAACTTTTAAAGTTTTAAATATGGAAATTGGTGTAATGTACGAAATTATGTAATTAATTATAAAAAAGCACTTGCTTGAACAGGGAATCGATCCATCCTTTAATGACAACAAATACGTCACCTTTTACGGCATTAATGGATGAACTTTAAAGAAACTTGCTTTTAATTAGAATAAATTTATATGTCAAGGTTTTTCATCTAATTTATGAAAAAATATGTATTTCTCAGTAATGCGGTTTTAAACGCGGCAGACAAACGACTTTTACAAAATTATTATTTCTAATTTTTATAAATACTGTCAAATAAATAATATTTAAAATTTTATCTACTCTTATTGCTACGAATACCTCGACATAGTACAGCAGCTTTTAGAGGTAGTTTCAGGTTTAGTGAATCTAAATGCTGGAACGATTTACGTCCACCTCTGCGTGATCTGCGATCTGTTAAGGCTTTTAAAAGGAATTAAGGAAGGAAGGATTACTAGATAACCAATTAGACTTATCACTTACCTAACCTACCTTTTGTTTTTATGCATACTTTGTTGTAACTTAATTGATTAAAACCCTTTTATATTCCAAACAGTATTTTGTACCCCATTATATAAAACTGGCTCGGTCTGGCTGCCTTACTTGCGTCCGCGCGTTACTCTAATCTGGGGCACTGCTGAAAACCGGCGCTACAATGTAGTACCGCTCTGTTTGCACCTTTTGAGACACTGTTGCAGCGCAATGCGACTAATTTTTGATAGGCATATGTACATACTCGTATATTTTAAATGTTTTTCTTGTGTTGTGCAATTGTTCAATAAATGTATTTCTTTCTTTCTTATATATACAATTCCCTGAAGTTACTACTCGTATCATGGTCCAGTTTATGTTTGTACTTCCGATCGCTTAAAGACAAAAACCCGAAGATAGTTTTCATGTTGATTGATTTGTTTTTTGGTTTAGCTGGTTTAGTTTATTACTGAAATTAATTTCAATTCAGGTTCGTGTATTGTAAATATGGATAGTATATTTTTCTTTTAAAGAAATTGTGATGTTTTTTTGGCAGAATGTCCCACAGACTGTTGTTACAATGAAATTGTAACGGATGGAGCCTTCTTATTTTAGTCCCTATGTTTTTTTATTTATGGATCCCAGAAAATGCATAAGGATGTGCCTGGGCAGATCGTTAGGGTTATTTCTCAGATTTATCTATCTCCAAGTCAAGCTGAGCTTCCATTCTAGATGAGAAGTCTACAATTTCCTTTTGGCTGTAGTTGGTCATCACAGTCAATAAAGTTCCAAAAATCGACATAATCCATATCCGACTTTTTGGTCATGGCGATGGTTGTGGTTTATGTCGCCTTTTCTCAAGTCATGCACTCTGAAGATGTAAAAGTCTTTGTGGAAAATTCCATGAATCAAAGACGATTTGGGTCCCAAGTCTGGAATTAAAAATATGGTATATCGTGAAGTCCTATAGGTTATTCTTGCATGTATGACGAAATTTTCTTTGCAAGGCGCTAAAAAGATTTTATCAACATTGATATGTTGTTAAACAACAACTATCTTTATTTGCATAAATATCGATATAAATACAAATGTTTTACATGTTGAGTCTCACATGTTTTGCTATTCTATTATACAGCATGCAAATTAAATTAAGGTCAACATACGAGTATTATTACAATAATTATGAAACATCTTAGTCAATAAATAACATTAATATCTTAAATTTAACAAATTATATTTGTATTAATTATTCATTTATATAATACTAATCAGTTCACAATGACAAAAAATTCTTTAATGCCGTAGAAAAGTTTTAGAAATTTAAAATTTATAAAGTACTTTTTAAAAGAAAAATGATACATATAATATGTAATGTCTTAAATTCGTGTATTTGTTGTATACACATTTTTAAACAGTTTTTTTTATTTCTATACTAGTCTTTATTTCGTTACGCAGAACTCATAACTCACCGCGGCTAAAGGGTAAAAAAGGCATGGAGGTTACCAAAAAAACAGAAACAGAAACAGAAAATATGAGAATATTGGCATGGTCTCTACGATCAAGATGGGAAATCCCATTGGGCTCACGGCTAGTAATAAATAAATTCTGCTAAAAATAATATGAAACAACGTTATGTCTACAATTACTGTATTCAAACTTTCATATCCATAAACTAACATAAAATACGTCACAAGTACGTCGTACGCCGGTATATTATTGAGGGCCAAGGGCGCCATCGCAATGAAATCCTACGGTCCTGTACTATTCCGACAAGCACAAGGGCCGCATAACGATTCATCTCCAAGCCGCAGCCGGTCGCCTAGGCGATTGGTTCCGGAAATGGAGAATAGAGGTAAACCCCGAGAAAAGCGTAGCGATATACTTCTCGAAGGGCACGCCAAAGCCCGCTAGACGAATTCACACAATCGGCAACAATCAACTAGGCACGATCACCCTATTCGGAAGCCTTATTCCCTGGGAAAAGAGCGCCAAACACCTCGGGGTCACTTTAGACGCAGCGATGTCGTTCGCTGCACACATAAAAAACGTTCGAAATAGAGTGGCTTTTACCTCAAGTCGACTATATCCATTAACTTGTTCTTCAAGCAAAATGTGCTTAAGACACAAACTTCGCCTCTATAAGACTTGCATAAGACCCGTAATGGCCTATTCTTGCGTCGCTTTCGCGCACGCGATTCTTGCGAACTGCCACCGAAGCCGGCTGGTATCAACGCAACGTAGACCTTCACAGCGACTGTGAAATGTCCTTAATCTCTGAACACTTCAGAGCATTATCACGGCGGTTTTTCGAAAAAGCCGCGGTTCATCCAAACAAGCCAAAATCCAAAAAAGCAGCAAATTACCGACCAGATAGAAACGCGACCGTACGCAAACGTCGCCCGCGAAACGTGCAGCACTCCCTGACCACGATACTGTCAGTCACGATCCAGGCTACACTGTACACACAGTTAATAGCTTTAATATAACACGCACCACGACTCGCGACCGCCGTTGAGAGCGGCGCGCAGCAGTCGACAATCACACCGCGTACACACGATACACCCGTGTTCCAGGACGGTTCTCACCGCCCAGAGATACCGACACACAAGTCGACAATCCGAATGGAGGCTCGCAGCCTCCCGCGGACGAGCTATGGACTGGTAGGCTGAAATGATGATGATAATATGTTTGTAGTTAATTTAGATTTTTTTAATAACCAGTCTAAACAAATCCAAAGGTGAACGCGAGCGAAGTCGCGTTTACAGCTTATATTTTAATAAAGAAACATAAATTCTGTGAATAAATAACTATACGAATAAATGATAAGGTACAGTGATCCCTAGTTTAGCAAAAAATAGTAAAACCGAAACGTGTAAATAAATTTACCTACTCTCTCTCGTCGGAAATTTCAAAACCTCTCTCCTCGCAACCACAGAGGAGCAAGGGACAACCTTGAAATTTAAAAATCATTGTATGTATGTTAAAGGCCTACCAATACTTATTTCATAATTGTGTCGTTTAAGTAGAGTAACTGTTGCAATATAAAAACTTTTTTTGTGCAATACACTTTTACTAAATCCACAAATTTACTTATGTAGTAACTCAAAGAGACGTATGCAAATTGAAACCCATTCAAAAATTGAACCGTTGTTAACGTGTCGCTTTTATTGGAAATAAACAATAAACAATAGTTTAGATAATTTTTATTTTTTTATCAGTTCATTATAAGTAGTGACAACCTGCTTTATTCTTCCGAAGTCAGACTATGACATTATAGGCGCCATGTTACTTTATATAACGCTTCTTAACAATTTATGATGTTATCTATAACAACATTTATATCATCCTCGTCAATTATGTTGCCGTTTTTTTATCTAAAAGAGTCTGTAAATCATAATTCTTGACATTGATAATTAACCTTTGCCATGAGTGCTCATTACTCGTAATAATTTATTTTTATATAAAACGATGCATCAAATTTCTCCTGTATCGATAGCGTTTTACAGACATATATTCGGCATGCACAACGACGCAAAATATCTGTAGGCTATACAAATTATTGTCCCGTGCGGAAATTGAACCCGGCCTAGAACTGAACTACTGCGATAACCGAACCGACTATTGAAGGATTGAATAGTAGTTATTTGGATACAGTTGTTGCGGCGATGGATTTTATCAGCAGCAATACATTACAATTTAAAAAAACCTGTGAAGATACTTTTAAATAAAACTACTTTTTACGGATTTTATCGCGTTTAATTTAGAACTAATTTTTTTTAACCCGACGTTTCGGGCGCTTTACAGCACCCATGGTCACGGGGGGGACTAAGGTGACAGTTGTCCCGATGTCATAGTTAACCCGGAGTACCTTCAGCTTTTAATTATTATTTTTAGTCCGATCTACGCAGAAAGAGCTTACTGTGTCTTGTAGCCTTGCAGTGGTATGCTTGGTTTTTGATTTAATTTTATTAATAATAGGATCCCAAGCCGGTGGTAGTACCCAACCATCTTCCCTATTGAAATTGGGATGTTTTTTAATTTCAATAGCCTCGCGAAGTATCCTTGGTAGGAATCGGTGTTCTTTTGCAAGGATTTGTGGTCTATCAAATCTGATGTAATGGTTGGGAGGATCCAGAACATGGTCACAGACTGCAGACTTCCTAGAGCGTCGATGCTTCACATCAGCTATATGTTCTTTAACGCGGGTTTTAATGGATCTTCGCCCAAAGAAAACCCAAATGTGCTTCATCATCATCATTTCAGCCTATCACTAGTACACTGCTGAACATTGGCCTCTCCCATAGATTGCCACAGATGTTTATAGCTGTAATTTTGGGGAATTTTGCCATAGTTGCCACGCTTGGCAGGTGAGTTTACAACCGCAATTTATTTATTTAGATGTTCCAGAAAGATGCTGCTGCCCATCTTCTGGTTATAATTTTCCATGTCGACTTTTGCGACGCCTGCGACATGAGATGTGGTGGTAGATTCTCTAAAGCCGACAGACACCACACGGAGGACTATGCTTGCTTTGCCCAAACTCTACTTAAAGTTTATAATGTGTTTATCGTGCCTCAGACAGGCTGTGCCTTAACTTATTGAAAAAACAAACAATAGAAAACTTACAGATTTGAGGGTAGCATGCAAAAACATAGAAAATTTCCAAAACCTTGTGATAAGCCTGTAAATTGTCATTGTTGAAAGATGATGTAAAATACGTAAATGTCACGAAATAATGGTATTACCATCACATGTTGATAATGAAAATTTGCATAGTGTGGTAATTGTGAGAGAAATCGTTACCATAAAAAACTCGAAACCCCTTGTGTGTAATAATTCTTAAATCAGACAAGCATTCATTTTATTGTAATATTGTGCAGGTATAATTTGAATTTGTTTTAGTTTTATTATGGTAATATACTTATTACTTATTGTAAATATGATTTATCTGTTCCACCGTAGAAATATAATTTATAAATATGATAATACTTTATGCTACTAAATAATATATTATGTTCTCAACTCTCACACTTATGATAAACCCATTTACCAATCCATCAATATCATCGAGGAACGAAGCTACAAATGATTATAACATGTAAATGGTTCAGCTGAGCCGTAGCGGATTATTCATGCATATTTTTCTCTCTTTGTTTCATAAATTTAATATACAACACATGACAAATCACAGAATATGTACTTTCAACAAGCTAATAATTTCTTCCGAAAATGGAAGACAGTAGATGATTTTTTTTGTATTTTAACAAAATTTAAATAAAAAATAAACATTATATAATTAGGACAGTTACCTAGATTCCTATAATATACAACCAAATAGACTCGTTATCAAATATTTTCAATGAAATTTAATTTTAAATTTCATACTTTTATACTTTTGCTATCATATTTTTTAATAAATTAAAATAACAAAAATCTAAAATATATATTTAGTCTTATAAAGATAATAAACAAATAGTGCTGAGTTCTATACATTTTTTTAACGTTCTAGACATATATTTTGCTTATTTTTAGAACTTTCACCAGTCAACAAAAGTAAACGAAGTTGGTGCACAATTTCAATTAATTCTATTTTTGACGCATTTGGATCAGTTGAATGCGTTCTTGTTTTTATTTTAATATCTTCTTAAAACGCCTCTCCTTTTATTGGAGGTTTCGGTTCACCTCTATACACAGGTTCCGGTCTTTCGCGCGGCGAAAAGTTCCTTTTATCCCCAACTTTTCCTATCGTGATGAGCTGCAGTAGGTCATATCTGTCATGCCTGAGCACGCGGCACATTGTTTCTCTTGTTGCGGTGTAAAAAAGTCTAAGATAAGTTCCAACCCGTCGCAGACCTTCCTCGTTTCCTTTTCTTTTTGAGTCTATTTAAGATTTTTTTTTAGTATTACATAAAAATACTTTACATAAACTTATTATTCCTCAAATAAATTATTTTGGGACGTAATACAATTAAATAAAAAATAATGTGATTAATTATTTTGCAACAATAACAATAATAGATAACTACGAGAAAAGCTACGATAATGCAACGCTTCTAATGTAAGTTTGCAATAAAATATTAATATGAATATGTATTTAGAGTTAAAACAAGGGAACGCTTATTAACAGTATCATCTGTAACAAAATGATTTCTACGGTTCGAGCCCTTGGTAAGAATCCAAACCGGTAAAAAAACAAATACTAATTTAAATAGTAGAATATTGATAAGCTTATGATTATTAAACCTCAAACTGTTTAATAAAGAAGAATGTTATCATTATCATCAACATAATCATCATTTCAACCTAACACTGATCCACTACTGAACATAAGCCTTCCCCATAGATTGCCACAAAAGATTGTAGCACTCATTTTGGAGGGTTTTGCCATAGTTGCCACGTTTGGCAGGCAGGTTGGAAACCGCAGGTTATTTATTCAGATGTTCTAGGAAGATGCTGCTGCGCATCGCCTGGTTTTCATTTTACCGTCCGTCGACTTTTACGAATGAACATATGAGACATTTATCGAGCTTCTCATGTGGCGACATAGATGTCCCTACGAAGGATTTGCTATAGTTATTAGTGATATTACAAAATTTACACACTTTCGAGTGTTGAAAACATTCCGGTTGACTGTGCGAACAGTATTAAGGTTAATTACTTGTTAAATAAAAATCAATGCAGAGCTTATTAGTAATCACGAGACTGACGTATCTATATTAAATTGCAAATTACTATTTTTACGCCGTCGTCAAAAGCAATAGATGGTAACATCACACTACAGTCGGCCAATTTATGTGCTGCAACCGATATGAGGCACTGCAGCATGACTCTGTCACGGACATTAATCGATATTTTTTTTAGTGAATGTAGTGACGAGACGAGCAAATTGTTCACCTGTCGGTAAGTGCAACGTCTGCCTCTGAAATTTATTGTATGGCACCACACTGCGATCGTCACCATGAGTGAGCAGGTCTTAAGACTCAGTAATTACACTATCTATCAGTGCACTTTAGACCGGTACACAGTAATATTTGCACACTACCTACTGCTTAACGGCAGAATAACTGGCACTGCGGTGGTATCCTAGGTGGAATACCTAGACGGATTCCTGCGTAGAAATCCTACCACCAATAACTATTTTTGACTTTAGGATTCGATCCGTCACTCGAAATATTTTTGCACCGTCTTGTGACAAACAGTATAAGTGCAGACGGAAGAGTCAATGTCTACTAATGATAGATGTATGATGTGTAAGTAGGTATATATGGTCAACAAGTCTTCTATATTTAATGCAATTCTTTAATAATAAAAAAATATAAAAAGTCACCCCCATCTCCCTGCCGGCAAGCAAAGCAGGATAAAGAAGGGAAACCCTCCATGTCTGTGGTCATTGTGTCATTTTTTAAATCAGCAAAAACATTTAACGCTACTGCTAAATTATTTATTAGTGAACTCTGGGCGAAACTCAAGGTCTCGGTTGCATAAACTGCCAGCCAACAATATAATATACATTCAAAAACTGAAGTTTTTTCGCTCACCTTTAGTTACAGAAAATTGATTGAATATATTAAGTCTACTAAATAGCAACATCGGTATGTTGACCAGACGACTCACCGTCCTATTTCATTATCCTCCAAAATTTGGTTTCATTTTTAAACATTGCAAATTGTGTTTATACTATTAAACGAGTAATTCCTCTCTATTCATTTGTTTGCTTGGTTCATCTAAACCGGAATAATTAATTTTAACATAATTTAATAATAAATACAATACGACTTAGGGACCTTCAAGAAAAGAGCCTATTCCTTTCTCAAACGCCGGCAACACATCTGCTATTCCTCTGGTATTGTGGATGTTCATGGGCGGCGGTGATTACTTACCATCAGGTGAGCCGCTTGCTCGTTTGTCGCCTCTTCCATAAAAAAAATAAGTTCAAATACCCGCCAACAGAAGGCGTTGATATATAAATCTGTTTAACAACAATTTTTTCATGGGGTAATTAATAAAAGGTAATCCAAATATTATAAAAACATTTATTGTGACATATGTAGTACACCGAATGACATACACTGAATAATTATTATGTCAGACTTATCATCTAGATATTAAATATGATACGCATTGTACTTAACCAGACTTATAATGTTAATAAATAACGTACTCAGATGCACGTAGCATACCTTCCCCATAGCACAATGCGAACAACACCAAAAGCTTACATTAAATGTATTGCTTTGTAATTAATATATGTAATGGTTAAAATAGTCATACAAAACACCTATACGTTGTGTATCAAGTGATTTATCGAGACTATTTATTCTTTTGATTATGGACGTCCCCTAATAGAATTCTATCAATGCAAAGACATTAGCTTGCAATACACGAGATATAAAAAAAATAACGTGTTTGAATTAAAAATAACTACAAACCTAAAACCGATTAGGTGATCATAGTAAATTTATAACTTCAAATCTATCCAATAGGTACATACGAAATCGGGAAACTATTCAAATTCGAGGAACCAATGAAGGTAAAATATTGACAGACGGGAGATATGGTAAAATAATTTTATAGTCGAAAATTTTTTATGCCCTAAATAATCACTTGATACATAACTCTTACATGAAATGATCCTTTACAGGACGTGATATTATTAGACTTAAAACTATGACGATTTGAGCACACCACCATGCCTTTTAAATACAACCTGTTTGACTTATACCAAGTTTCCTTAATTTTTCTTTACCAAGCTCTCGATAAATTCATAATTGTCAAAACAATCTAGGTGTAAACCTAATCCTAAAAATACTAAAAGGTTTCCTTCCAGGCCCGCGTGACATTTGCCAAAGACAAAACATCCAAACAAACGTGACGGAGGCGTCGCCGTGACCTTTGGTCGATTTATTAACTACTTCCGCTTGTCAAAAAATACCTGACTGCTATGCAGTCATATTACAGCTTTAGCTTTAGCGACATGGATATTTCCAAGCTGTATGCCCCTTATCATGCGTATGCGTACTGGAACGACCCTGGATGACATGTCAAGTGAACGTGAGCAGGACGACTGACTTGTGCCCAAAATGGGCTCTTAAAATTGCATACAAAATGTAAAAACAAATTCGCTATGAAGTACTTAAATTGATTTTTAAAAATGTATAATCCGTTTATGTCTCCTCTCGTTACTTACATTTCAATCGATTTTCCAAATCAATCTTGCAGTCTTTCAAACTTCGTATTATTAATTAGCATTCGACATAGTATAATACTTAGGACACTTATAAGATATACTCTACTAAAAAAGTGCATGAGTACCTTACACCGCTTAATACTAACTCAATATAATTTGTAATTACTACAAACATTTAGTTATATTGTGTATTAAAATATTAGGACAATAAAAGTATATAGTGGCTAAGTGCGCATTATAAATACGATGAAGATTATGGCACTATATTAAAATGGAGACTTACTATAGTCCATTCAAGTTAGGAAATTAGTGAGTCATCGTTGTCCGCCGGCCTGGCCACGCCCCCCAGCCAATTATAATGCTACAAATTAGAAAGTCGAGTACACAGTGACCAGTTGAAGAACAAAACGGTTGTGTATGAAAATGACTAAATTTTGAAATCGAATACCTCACCTATTCGAAAGAATAAAAGTGGGTCAATAATCCATAGCGGCGAGAAACACATAATTTACAATGTTTGTAAGTACTTTAAGCTGTGTGACTTAAATGAGACTGGAGAATACAGTAATAAAAACAGCAAGTGCATGCGGTGTGTCCGAAACGGATAAGTGATTTAAGTAATTATAATTTGTTTCCATTAAACTTAATTAAATTTTTTGAAAAAATTGTTTGAATAAATTACTCCACTGTGAATACACCCTTACCATATAGTTGCACTGACGACTCACTATTTTCTTAACGCGAACGGACTATAATTCATTCATATAGTACATATTGTACCGATGTTCATTCATTTGTAGTTTGTGACATCATGTCAAATCGACTTCTAAGAAAATATCCACAAAACGGTTGCACCGTTACCGCAAGTCAAATGATAATGCGCGTTGTCGTCTATACTACAGGACACAATTTAATATTTATCGAAGGTAGTGGAATGAGTTTTCTGAACTCCATGCGTATATACTGATCTGCTAACAACGGCAAACATAATGTCCAAGCTGAGCTTCGAACGTACCTTGGATGGCTCACACAAATTCACGTCTGCTTAGACAAAGCGTTTTTGAATGTATCATAAAGAGCCTGTAGGTTGTTAGTTACGAGGCATACTGATTCCGATAGCAATCCCCTAGTATACTACCTCAACGGACGTGCTTCGTTTTGAACTATTAGTAAATTCAAATTGGGAGTCAATGAAAATAGACAGATATATAAGCGACATCTATTAGCGAGTTTTTGAAACTGTTACAGTTCTGTTCCTGGTCGTTAAATATATATTTATGTTGAAAGATATCAAAATGATTTTTCATGAAGAGACGGAGTTTGATATCTGGATTCAAAAACCCGTTTGAAAACCTAGATTATTGACGGAACGTGAACATTTCTGACCATACCTACGCATCGTGTATCAATCCTCCAATAGACACATTTTCGGCCATTTAAGTATAAGTAAAGTGATTATAAAGTAGAGGCACAGTATTGCTTCATTTCGCTTCGTGTTTGGACTCGGGGCAGCCAGCACAGAATCCTGTACTGGTTTCGACAGAACAATATGCGACGGTCTAATATCTCTTGTATACAGCCATGACAAAAATCTTTATCGTGTTCCAAAAACAAAATTCCATATCGTGTACAAACTTGTTTGGCCGTGTGTATTTCGTTTCATATACCTCACAAGGTAAGCAAGTATACAGTGCATCTTAATCCACTACCAAGACTTAATAGATATCAATTGTGCTCGTAAGAAATAACGTTATATAACGAAAAAGCAGAAAAGTCGTTTTAATTTAACAAAGATTAACGGAAAACGCTATGCGACCTGTTATGATTCAAGGTGGCAAGTTTATTTGGCAAATGGGCGTAGTTTATATTATAATCAAGACTTAACCATATGCTGTCGATAGCTAATGATATTCAAAAACCATAATTGCATACTTATATTATGACTACAATAATCATCTCGCCAATGTCCAAGGACACGCACACATTTACGAGCGGAGATACCCCGGATAAGTTCCCGTCGCCCCAGACGGGGCGCAAGAGAAGCCCAGACAGACTATGCCCTTTAGTACAGACATAACTTTGCTTACGCGTCATGATTCCAATTTCATTAAAATAACTTTTATGAATAGAAAGAAGAATACGGTAATGATATTTCCATGTAATTATTAAGCTGTATTTAAAAACATACCAGCAAATGTTGACTTTGGTTTTAAAAACTTATGTTAGTCATCACCTATAAAAACAAGGAATTACAAATGTCAAATATTTTAATGCGCCAGTATATTACGTAGATCGACTGATACAAATTCAAAAAGGTGTACAATAGAAATGCCATGTAAATGTTGGTTCGATTTTATTTTGTTATTTTGGTCCGTGAAATAGGGACATAAAGCTATGCTTCGTCCGGGTATAATCTGAAATACGTTAGTTTTATTTGTCACTAGAGAAAATATTACATTTCACTTAAAAATAATTACATTACAAAATGGACGAACAAGAAAGCAGATGCTAGTAAAAGATTCGATAGTAAGCTTTTTGACAAATTTCCGTGCGATTCCGTTCCGTTCCGTTCGCATGCGGATCTTAGCAAATTAACTTACTTTCCTGCATTATAATGGATTTCCGCAAAGTAACGCCTGATTCTGTTAACTATATTTTGTTACAAAACAAAAAACAATTGTGATAACTCAAAAAACATTTTTTTTTATTTCTTTGTGAGTTTTATATCTCTAAGACTTTAAATAAAGGTATAAAAATTACTCATACTTCAGTCTGTTACAGTTTCATATTAAATTGAACTCTTGATTAAAAATAAATAGCATTAACTAAGTCAACTACTTAAACATATAATTTATTATCAAAATGACATTACATTCAAATAGCACGAGGTATTCATTAGGACTGATACTTTTAGCAAAACATCCCACTAAAGTAGTAAAAAATCAATACCTTGTAATTATTGCAACTAAAATAATGAATTCTTTAGTCTTTGCCAAACCTACCAAACTAATTTTACAACGAGTTACGACGTTCCTAACACTGTATATCTTCAACTTGACCGATGTTACATTTAAAATAACTACACTGTGTACCAACTTCTCAACGCAAAATAATCGCTAGAGATTACTAAAAATAAATTATATTAATGCGTTCATTTAAAATAAACGTGACTGAGTAACAAAAAAAATAAAGGAAAACTTTCCAAATTCAACAACTGAAACTCTAAAATAAATTATATAAATAAAAATTTATTGTTGAAATCTTTTCATTTTCCTTTCCATTTTCTTTCGTTTCTTTTCATCTTGCTCAGTGTCTTCGGGAGCTTCTTGGAAGAACCATGGACCAAGGATGTTGGTCCAAATCAGCCAGAAAGCCCTCAGTGGGATCATAAGCAAACAGAGCCAAAAGTAATTCGATATAATAGCCATAAGGTGAGTGATTGATGAAAGTATTACAACATCCTTAATATGCCTGAAAAAGAAAAACAGGATAGTGATCAAACCAATATGTTTCTAGTCAGACAAATTGTGACTAGACAAGCAAAACATTGACCAGGTTAGTGCAACGTCTGCGCATAACAATCGTTTTGTCACCCTGAACATTTCTGTGTGGCACCACCGTACTTGGCACCCTGAGATATCAGTTTTTAAATATCATATGCCCAGTGATTACACTATATAAAATTATAAATCTGAAAGTTTGTATGTATATTTGTTTGTCATACAATCACGCTCAAACGACTGAAGGGATTTTAATAAAGTATGGCATTGAGGAATGTTTTGTCACGGAAAATGTGTTACTATAAAATTTGATGATTTTCCACTTATGAAAGGAAAAAATTTAGAAGACCATTATTTAGCCTGTTAATGTCAGTGGGACATTGAATTAACTGAGCACAGGCCTCCTCTCATTTCTGAGAGTTGTGGAGTCGCGAGTCCGCTACACTGCTCCAATGTAGGTTAATCCAATATATATATACACATATATACACATATAATTACACACAAGGCCTCTCTTAAAGATCACCTAGAAACACGATCCTGAGGCACTTGTATACATCGTCTTCTTGCAAAACCGTGCTTGTCGTCCCTCCATCTAGGGGGAGGTTGCTCTACACTGATAACCTTTCTTCTTCAAGAGGTATCAACCTCCTGCACTTCAGCCTGCTGATCCTTAAGGTTATGTCGGTTACTCTAGTTCTGCTGCGAATCATCGTTACTGATTCTATATCGCAGAGTATACCGAGTGTAGTCCTAACCTAACTAACGGATTTAACACCACAACTACTAAAGTTGGTAACATTTTTTCGATAATGTTCCACAGAACACCATATGTTATATATGCATATATACTAACTACCCTTACTTTTTTTTGTTATTTAATAAATATAATAATTTCCTATTTTCACAAATCCAAAATTCCACCCAAACGAAGTCCCTTATCTGATATATATTATGTTTCTGTAAATAACTAGATAACTTTTAACTGTGGATTAATAACCTGTTATTTTATATTCAAAGCAGATATTAGCCAGTAATTTGAGTGAAGAGTAATATGTAGAGATAGATAAATGTATGAGCATGAATGCTTTCATTGTCTATCATAAATCAAGACTTTCCAATGATGTGTTATCTATGAAGAATTTTACTGCTGGTAGGACCAGTTATTTTGCCGTGAACTGGCACTGAGAGCTAGGGTAATCACTAGGCATATGAGACTTAAGAACCGATGTCTCAAGTTCTGGGTGACACAGCATTTGTAACGGACAGACGTTGCACTTACCATCAGGTGATGTAACTGTACCCCCATAAAAAAACTTATGCCATGTCAGATACTGCAATTACCAATCTTACTGCCAAGAGTGGCAATTTTGGAAAATTCTCCCAATATCATCATCATTTCAGCCTACATAGGCCTCCCCCATAGACTGACAAAAAACACAATCTTGAGTCCATCCTGCATCTATCGGCTTCCCACAAAACTGTGCAGGTCATCGCTCCATCTAGTGGTCGCCCCAGTTGGAAGTTGCAACTCGAGAACCACTCTTCCTCAACTGTTATTGATTCTACAATTATTGTCACTTCAGTTGCAAATCCTTCCAAAGATATTGGATTAATGAATAAACTATACACTTACTCTCCCATTCCTCCCTCCATGTTAAGGTCTAGACCAGGGTCAATCAGTTGGCTGTTTTCGGAGTATCGAGGTCTGCTAATAAATCTCATCAGCTGATAACAGGTGATGTAGATCACTGTTATTAATATGTTCATGAGCTGTTGGTGCAATAATAAACATTTTAGTATAATCATTATAATTATATATTTTACATACATACAGTCACTCCTTTTTCCCATATAAGGGGTAGGCAGAGGTCACTCACGTAGCTTACTTTTCGCCCTCGCGGGAGACGTGTGTTTGTCTATGAAACCTAGTGGAGCCATCTCTATTCTAGACCTAATCTTCAGTTTATATAGTTTATATCAGATGTACTCACTAAAAAATTATCAATACAATAATGTATGATATAATAATGTACATGTACATATGTGTGTAAAATGTTTCCAAATATTGTAGTCTTAAATTCCTTTAACTACTTGGATTGACAATTCATATATGTAATATCCGCCTCTTTTAAACCTAGCTACTCATGATTACTCATGTATTGTGACATAAATTGCAGATACATAGACTCCCACAGCTAAAACAACTATCTGTAGCAGTACTAAGTGTAAATACAAATATAAAATTGCACATTAGTAAATTACTCACTTAGGAAAATACCCATATTTAACTTTATATAATTTAGCAATGAAAGCGTTTCATCTAACCTGATGCGCACCATTAATGTGACAAAATCTTTTAAAATTATAACTGGTTATTTAAAATGAAGACAAATGATTTCCGTAAATGCACTTACCATGATAAATGTTGACATCGATTCATAGAAGAATACAAAAATAACTATATTGAAGAAAGCCCCTGCACCCAGTGACATGTTTCGATAGAAAATCACTGTAGCTCCATTTTCTGACAAAATTTGCTTGGCACCTTTAGTTGGTGCTTTTTTTGGTGGCTGCAATAAAACAAAAAAAAGTATTTTCAACTCTTACATGTTATTAACAAGGATAAATGATGTTTCATGGCAAAAATTCATATTCTTTATTATAATAACTATTATTATAAATTACTCCCCATTATTAATTTAGAAAACGACATTTCATTGTATTGTACTAAATGGTGGTAGGTGGTAATTCCCACAACCGGAATCCTTGTAGGTACCACCACAGTGACAGTTATTTTGGGCATAAATTAGTAGTGAGCAAACATTACTGTTTTGGTTTTAAAGGCACTGATAGCTAGTGTAATTACAGGGCATATATGACTGAAGCACCAATGTTTCAAGTTGATGAGCGCAGTGCGGTAGCACACAGAAATATTTTAGGTGACACAGCATTTGTAATAGGCAGACGGTGCACTTAACATCAGGTGAACAATTTGCTTGTCTCTTCACTTTCTTCCATAAAAATAAAATCTCTAAAGTTATTTAGGACATATACACAATATAAACATGAATTTTTGCTCGAATTTTTGTAATTTATTTTTGATGCTTCATGATTTGGAGTTCGTTTGAAAGTTGTGACAGAAACACTAATCATATTTTTTTTCCTGTCCTTAATTACCATCTTCTCTTTATGATTATCTTTCCCCCTTTCTCCCTCTTCCTTTAAATGTTTATCCTCTTCAATACATTATTGTGTTAACAACTGTGTTTTTTTGTTATGGGTAATTAAAAATATAGAATACCACAACAAAAGAATACCAGAATCACAAAAAAAACTTGTATTTTCACAATCGCTAAATTTTATATATAAACATCCTGCAGCTGGACACATATCTGGCATGCTAGACCAGATAATGTTGGACAATACATGTCCCCATAACAGCTTTATTTTACAAAAATTGAGGACATTTCCTTATTTTTTTATCATTATCATATTTATATATATCATTATTATCATTGGCTTAAGGGTTGATTTAAAATTGCGTTACAAAGACTGCAGAATTGTGTATTACTATAAAAAAGATATTTAGTCTGAAAATATAACAAAAATTGCAGCATAAATTATATTTAATAGATCGGATGTGTACCTATGGCAATGTCTTAGATGTAAATATATCACTCATAGCTACGCAAAATACGCGCTAGACGTGGAGTTGCGGAGCCCGTTGCAATCTACAATAAACCATCACTCAGTTTCATAATTTTCAAAGTTTTTGGTAGACAAAGCCAAATGTGTAACAAGAACATAGGACATGGACCGTACGAAAGTTTGGCCCCTGGCAAAGACCGTTATGTCTTTTTGGTATTTAATTTGAATGTACATACACATTTATTTTACAGTTGTTAACAAAACTGTGCATGTATAGTATATTAAAAATATTTTAAAAAACCAACAGCATCTTAAGATTAGGGAACTGAAACTTGTTTCCAGATTTTTTGTTACTTTGTTAAAGCTTCTTGCAAAGGTCACAACATATTTTTTATGGTTTTAAAATAATTATTGAAGTCATATATACATAGAGTCACGCCTCTTTCCCATTGGGGTATGCAGAGACCACATCTTTCCACTTGCAAGCTGGAAATAGTTTCAAGAAGAAGAGGAATAGAGACGGGAAATAGTTTTAAGAATAAATAAACTGAAACACATATGCAAGACTTTTTTGCCCATACCAGGGCAAAAAAGCCAGCCCTACTTTGAAGCGCAGCCCTGGTTTTAAAACCTGGTATTGTAAATACTACTCATCCCTATGGTGAAAGACATTGTCTCGAATCAATATGTCATCACTTAGACTTTTGTGGTTTACTTGTAGAGAAAATGCGATGTTGTTTCTCTATCACTGCGCAGCTATGTTAGAATCAATCAATTGACCTCTTAGACGAAATTGTACTTATCTAGTTGGCCAATTAGATATAGCAATTATGTCATAACAAGTATATTGTCAGCAAATGGAAGGTTAATTATGTATTCACCACTGACATTAATAAAGTACTCATTCCAGTACAGTATCTTGAAGAGATCTTCTTACGCAGTGATTCGGATGCAGTTTAACTTTTTTTAAATATTTGATTTAATATAGTAGATTTAGTTGTTGTAAAAAAAGGAAGGTAACTGGAAAGGAAACTGCCTATAAACATCCCTCTGCTGCCTCTCATTTCTGAGAGAGTTTTAGAGCCAATGTAGATTGGCGAACTTCACATGTCATGCAATTTTTTTTTATTACTCAGACATGTAGGTTACAATGTTTTCATTCACTATGCATAGTGAAATTAAAATCAAATGCCTAGTCTCTGAGCTATAACACTAAATCTTGCAAAAATACTATGAATGACCTCCAGTGCAGTAGAACATTATGGCTTATAAACAAGATGTCATAACAGCTCAGTTCTTTTATTGTAGAGTAAAGATATTGACTGACCATACAAAAGGTAGAACTGATAATCATTGGACAGATGGGTTGTTGAGTGGCAACTATGTAATCACAAACATAATGTAGCGTGACCCCAACTAGGACCAGAGTACTTGCATATTTTTGCACTTATGGGTGCAGTTGGTTCAGGACCATGTTTTGTAACAATCTGCAGGACAAGCTCAGAGGCTGCTGGGTTGGCTTGAAACCCAAAATTAAATTCATTCACATAAAATACACGCATAGATGTGAGGTTGCAGAAAACAGCCAATTTCAATTTACAATTTAAGAAAGACCGATGCACAGCAGTGCACTTGTGATGGGTTGAAATGATGACGATATTTAATAAAACTAGATTTTACGGATTTTATTGTGTTCAATTTTACAATTTATGAACATATGTTTTGGGACCTTCAACGTCGGGTTATAAATATGAAAATTGACCTTTATATTGACTGTTATATTATATTTATAGTATTCATGTAAATATAAGAAATCATTATGATGATGATATGTCGCAACACACTCCTATGAAGTATGTGATTGATCAACAATTAAAATTGAACAATAACCATATGGCTAACTACTCCGCAAGCAGGAAGGAGTTGTACATTGTAAGCTCTGGCCAAGTATCCCAACCCAAGTTGTTAGTAGGATAGTCTTGTACCTCTAACAAAGCATGCAATCCATCTTATCATATAAATGCTAAAGTGAGTGCTTCTGTGTTTACACTAATGCTTACGATTCTATAATACAAATGATAGTGATTGATATTAGGCAAGAAGTATATGATCAAGATATATATAAAAAAATCATTGTTACTATGAAAAATTCAAAAAATTATTTAAAAATATTATATTTTTTTACATATTCGCAATCAGCTGCAAGTTATTAATAAAGGAAAATCATAATCAATTGGGTACTTACAGGTGGCATGATTAAAATATGGTATCTCCTACGATATCACTAAAGCTGATAGAGGAAGAATAAATTATTTGAGGTAAAACTGATCACTCTTTATTTTTTACGTTATTTTTAAATAAATATGTTAGAAAATGTATAGTTTAATGATTGGAGAAAAAAATCTGCTACAGTAACAGTAATATATAATATCAATACAATATCGACAAAGTGACGTTCAAATTTTTTCGTTACGTGACATTTATATGACAAGTCATTCATCTATGTGGCAGATCGTTCAGAAAATCGAGATAAATAGGGCATTTTCTACAGAATGTTGTAGCTCACTTTAAGAGGACTTGATTGTAATCTTCATTTTATGCCGATTCGTCTATCTACAAAAATCGTCACTTATTATTAACTTAATTAATAGAACTATGCTGATAATCGATCCTGTTAGTGAAGAACAATTTACCGAATCTGGAATTTTTTTACTGAAATCGATTTAACTTTAACACTATGATGAAAAACCTGGTATACCTGTAAGTTGAAAAGATGTTACTGCAGTTGCCAACTGGAGCGCCAAATATAGCTATTAAAGTATTTGTCCTTCTAATCTGAACGAGGCTGCAAGGCTTTAACAATAGGCAGGCGGCAATTTATAGGATTCACTTTCAACAAATGTTTCGTAATATTACTGAACAGTCTCCAAATTTATATAAAGGTTCCACTACACTAGAGTGTTATTTATACCAATAAAGCATCGGCAATTGGTAGGTCTTACATAACTGTGGGTTCATTTTCTGCCCCTGTAATTGACAGGGAGCTTATACCTACCTATTTATTGTTATCTCTGCCTGTCTGTTTATTTAGGTGTATTATCTTACATCAGTGGCCTAACATTTACTAAACGAAAAGTTTACTTTGGAATACTCCACTTTATTATCGACATAGTCATCATTTTTTTTTAATTTCCGCATCAATTCGTTAAATTTGTACCTGTCTGTACTTTGGCTGGGGGCCCCTGACTGATCCCAGTGTCAAATTCACCGACTTCTGGTACTACATAATCGATTCATGCTCAAAGACACGTGAGCACCGTGGTTCCTGCATAATGTAAGCCTTCACATCGATCGGGCTTCCTGCCATAGCCCAATATCTAAAGTTGGCCCTCCCGCCTCCCGCCAATACTTCGACTTTGCCGTAGTGCACCCCAACCCACTGGTTGTATGTGCCGCCACATGACCCCTACCCTACCGTCCCTACCGTCGGCGAGGGCTTGTCAGACAAACTTGTTCGATATATCGCCGCATTTCAGGCCGGTTCTCCCCTAGCAATAATATCATAATCGTCGCTGAAGTTTTCTGCGCAATTTCTTCTCTGGCGGAAACGCATTACGAATTGATACTAAATTTAGATAATTCAGATAATAGTAATTGTATAATTGCCCTCCCGTTCGAAATGACTGACCGAGCCGAAGCCGGTCCCCTTAGGCACCCTCGAGTCAGTCGCTCTCGCGCACAGGATAACCATCCAAGTCTCCTCTCGGAGGCCTTTGCGCTGGTCATCCATAAATAAAAGTTTCGGCTAAGTGTCCTCGGCGTTCTGCCATCTTTCAATCCGGTGAAGCTGTAAAACCCTTCGGGCTAACAGTGACCATTAGTCCTAAAAAAAGCTGGACCGCCGCTATAATTATATATTTTTTCTTATATATTCTTACCTGGGTACCTCTCTTTCTTTTCTACATACAAATTTTGTATGAGATTTTTTTATTCATAGGAGCGATATCCCAAGTGCTCCGCTCGCGACCGTCTGGCCCAGTTGTACATACTTACGAATAGTCGGTTGTTTACATAATTACTATTGTTTCCTTGCGTATCTACTCACTACTTGTATATTGCTGGGGTCTTGCTAAGATTTTAACACACTGTGAAGTGGAACTGTATATTGACTGTATAAAATAACTATTTGGAAATTCACCGCTCCAGTGCTCCTTCATAAAAACTTAAATTTTATATCAGTAAAAACGTACTATTTTTTGTAAATATACACAAACATAGTGGAAATTGATTTGTGTAACGTTTTAATAGAAAACATTTTTTTTATGTACCAACTTTCAAATAAGTAGGGAACAACTCGATTTAAAAACGATTCAAATGCGTCACTAAAGGGTTCATAATTGACGCGAGAGTGAGGTAGTGATTTCATATGGTTTTATTGATTTTGAATGAATTACCTCTGAAATGAAATACTTTGTAAAATCTAATTGACTACTTCTCTATCTACACGGATTTAACATATCCTTTAGCAATAAATCAAGTTAATATGAAACTTGTAAAGCATTTGGTATCGTCACGACCCTGACCCTCAATTTGGGTTGGCTACGTTTTTTAGAAATTCCTCAGGTGGGTACAACAATATTATTACTGTAATGTTTTCTTACTCAGTTTGGGAAACATATTTATACTAAAACGTATCCGCCAGCGATTCAAATATCTATATTTTTTTAACCTGCTGAGTTATTTTTATTTTTCATAGTTTCTAATAATTATCACTTTGCTGCTTAAATATACAACAAAGTTAAAATGTCTAAACAAAAAGCTATGCGTAATTTTTTCTTTTATGTGGTAAACTTCTAGTATTGTAATTTGTATTTAATTTAATTCCACTTTGGGAATTACAGCAAGGCTATATAAAGTTCTCTTATAAGAATGTCTATTTAATTTTATCTTGTCCTGTATTAAGTTAATTATATTCCTCCTAGTATTTTTTCTAACTTTTGGACTTTACATTGATTTTAAATTTTATGAAAATTAAATTGGAAATTATAACTATTCAGTTTTACTTGCTAGAAAGTAGATTTGTAAATAACATATATATATATATATATATATATATATATATATATATATGTTGTTGCAGTTATTTCATATTTATAGGAAGATTTTAATATGCTATTCTTAAATAATATAAAATATATTTACTTATTTAAATATATTGTGCTGTGCCCCTGCTCATTTTAAATGTTATATTTCTTGCTTATTGTCAGAACTTGTATTATTATTAATATTATAATGTTATTGTCAACTATAAATATAGTTGCCTAAGCGAAATGTTTTGCTTTTGATACATACTTGCTTTCCTTTTTTAACTTTTATCAGTGTCTTACATAGCAAATTTGTATATCATCATCATCATTTCAGTCTATCATTAGTCCCTAGTATTATATCATAGTCATTAGTAGATTGTAGCCCTCATTTTGGAGGGATTTTGCGGATTTTGCGCAAAATTCCCCCAAAATGAGAGCTACAAATTTTTGAAGCAATCTGAGGCCTGTGTTCAGCAGTGGACTACTAATAGGCTGAAATGATGATGATGATGATGTTTTATATATATATAACTGTCAGAAAAATGTGAATATTTATAATGGTTAAAGTAACTAGTTCAAATTTAGTTTGTTAATTGTGACTATTAATAATTATATTTGATAATAAATTTGGCATAACTTAGTGTGCACCAATATTTATGAAGTATAGCTTTGCAATCTGTAATTAGAATATGTTTTACAAAATTAAAAGAAATATCTTATGAACTTGTAGGCCCAAAAAAGTCCTAAATGATACGTGAATTCTATGACAGTTCAGATGAAGATGAAATGGAAAATCAGTATCAGATAGACCCAGAATGTTTGGTGCTTACTCGACCAGATCGCGATATGCATAACCGGTGCTGTGGCGGCAAGGCTTGGTGCATAAAAGTAAGTAAAACATGATAATATGATGAATTTTTTATAGATTCTTTAATGTCAGATGCAAACTTTTTGATAGGATTAGACTCCAATCTCACAAAATAGTCCTGTTGAATAACATTGTTAACTTTCTTGCTTGATTGTCGAGTTCTCTGAACCACCATAAGATTTATATCAAATACAGTTTTATTTTCTGAACAACCAAACTTTTGATGATGTCATAATGATGTCCCAAATATTGCTAGAGACTGTTACCATCATACATTAACCAACCATCTTTAGTAAATTATTACGTATTGTAGATAATCCTTAGTTTATACTAAATTGTCTTATTCAACTGAATACAAAATGTTATTATTAAATACTAAATCTTGTATGTGGCATGATCCATATATAGTTATTTTAGTAAGTTTTGAGGAAATACCAATACTAGGATGACTTTGTCCTATTAATATGCAGTAATCCAATATCAACTCCTTAGTTACTTAGACACTAATTCCTATATAGTATGGAATGGTGTTAGAAGCGACAAAATAGTGTGTGCAGATCTGTAAGCAAATAAATATATTAAATTTTTTATTTGGTGCAACTAAAAGCATTATACAACTAAAAGTAACTAAAAGTAGTTTCCGTATCAATATAATATTCTTTAAAGTAGTAAAAAACATTTTTTTGCTACCAAGTTTTAAGTTTCACTTTTTAATTATGAGAGCCTATATTTCTATGGATAACTGATTAAATATCTTGAAACCCAAAACAAAATTATCATTATTGTATAGATATAAAATTATGGTAGTAGTGCCTTTGTTGAAGCAGCAATGGGCCGGCCATATAGCTCTTAGAACCGTTAACCGTTGGGGAAGTAATTATAATTAAAGGGTTCTAGAGTGACAACTTAATATGGCAAACATAGTGTAGGGCTGTTGGCGCTAGGGCGCGATGCTCCACTTTAGGTTTTACAGACTAATTTCACATTTTTCATTTACTAAATTAATACTTATCACATGATTTATTTGCCACATAACCCGTATTATTTTTTATGAAAACACAAAGATATAAAATGTAGCATCTCATCCACCAGGGAAACCAGGAGGATTCCCTAATATTTCCTTAAATTTTAGGAAATGGTTTCCCTAATATTGCCTCTGGCATATGGCAGACTAACCATCTGATATATGGTAAATCTATTCAATCCTGCAGTAATTGGCAGTTGTGTTGAATGGGTAAGGTGTCTTTATCTATGATTCACTGTCCATCTGCTAATCATAGCAGTTGGACTGGTTGATAGTGAATAAATATTAGATGTAGCAAATTGTGAAGTTGAATTAATATGTGAAGTTTAAATACTTTTTTATTCCCCCTTTTAAAGCATATTGTGCGCACAAAGGAGTGTGAGATTTATCATAGTTAAAGTTTGTATGTAGAAGAAGCGAGAAAGCTAATTTATATGTATTTGTAACACAATACATTAAATTGAATAATTTACATTCATACTGACAATGTCAATCACTTAATAGTCTTTCAATTGTTTACATTCATACTCTCAAGAAAAACTGATGTGAAATTTAGTAACTCAGAAATAAATATAAATTATGTTAAGATCATATTATAGTGATATGTTATGGGACATTACAACTGAGTGAAATTGTCTATTTAAAATCAATATGTTGAAAAGTGTATCTAATCCAACAATTATAATGATGTATCTGAGAGTGTTAGCAGCTGTTGTGTGCTTTTTATCCATGTACAACTATTAACAGTTACTGATTGTAAAAACAGTATAACAAAATAACAAATAAATAAATACGAGTATGACACTTAATATTAACATCACATTCTTTTTGACACATTGTATGTGGAATGCCATTTACCTGTGACCAACATTGATAAATTAAAAAAAAACAATGTTCTTACAAAGCCAGCCATGTTTTACAGCAGTTTTCTGGTATTTAAATAGACATACTATGTCGGAACTAAAGTAAAATAGACAAAGGTATTAAAATAATGCATGTTCCATATGTCTGCATGTAGATTTGTCATTTCTAAGATATTGTGGCCTAATCTGTCCTATGTATCGGTCTATTCTAGATGAAGAATTTTTGTGTAAGGATCGATATTGTACATGTTTGTGTGTAGATAAGATACAGATAGGCATTGTAAATGTGACTTAACATTCTGAAAACTTGACTATGTTAGCTCATTTGCAAAACAGCTGCCTTTTGACCTTGTCTATTGTATGCAATTTGTGACAAAGAAACCATATTGTTAGGTAGTTTCGATACATAGTTTATATAATATTGAAGGGAAAACTTTGGAAATACATAAATTTATATTATTTCAGGACATATGTGGAATAATTTGTGCAGTTTTGACATGGCTGCTTATATTATACGCGGAGTTTGTGGTGATGATGGTGATGCTTCTGCCTGGTCTCTCAACTTATCCATTCTACAGCTACGTAAACATCTTCGTGTTCCAAAGCCTGGCATTTCTAGCTTTCGCATCCCATCTTAGGACAATGTTTACTGATCCCGTAAGTTACTTGACGCATATTCGACTTTTCTCTTTGGTTTGTTTTTTTCCTGAAATAATAATTCTATTATTATTTATTGAAACGGACAGATGTTAACTATAGCAATTTCTCATTAGTACGGAATATCTTCTTTTAATAGCAATTTTTTTATTAATCTTATTGTGCTAATTGCTATACCTATTCAATTGACGACCGAACGGCCTATTGATTAGCGTACCTAACTTTTACGCTGCAGGTCCTGGGTTTGAATTCCAGCCAACATTTGTGCAAGAATACAAATATTTGGTTTTCGGGTCTGGTTTTGGGCATGTGAAATTTATATCTGTTAACCGCACCCACGATTCAGGAGATTAGTATTACACGATTCAGTGTAGAGCATAGTTTACTGTTGTAGTCCAAATATACACACTAATATCTAGTATAAAATAATTTTATGTATGCCATAATGGATTCACTGATGGTTGGATGCCTACGCAGGAATCCGTCTAGATAGGTACCACCGCAGGGCCAGTTATTCTGCCGTGAAGCAGTAGCGTTGCAAACATTGCTGTGTTTCTTTCTGAAGGGCACTGAGAGCTAGTATTCACTGGGCATATGAGAGTTAAGAACTGACGCCGTCACAGAAATATTCTGGGTGACACAGCATTGCTATGGGCGACCATCAGGTGAACATTTTGGTACCGTGTGGTGGCGGCTCGTTAAAAGAATACTACCACTCCATCTCATCCAATGGATCTCGTAAAAGGCGAGTAAGGAATTAAACTGCACTGTGCACCCAACAGCGCATGGTGGTGATGGGCTCACCACCTATCACACCAAGTGCATTATAGTGTTTTGGTGAAACGTGTATTGTGGCAGTCATCTGTTTTTGCAGTGAGTGCCCAGTCTCTGACTACCCCTTATGGGATACAGCCATGATCTTATGTATGTATGTATGAACATTATGCTCGTCTCATCCCTTTCCACAATAAAAAAAATGTTTTATCACTCACAAAAAACAGTAAAGGTTTTAATGCATAATGGAATTAACCTTGATCTAATTGAGGAGGTAGCTCAGGGGCTAGGCGCTCGCTTAATTTTCATTGTAAGCAAGTGACCTGGGTTCGATTCCTGGTGCCGGCACCACTGAAACTGTTAATTGCAACAATTTTGCATCATGCAATTTTAAGTGCTGATTTACCACGTGCTCGGCGGTGAAGGAAAACCTCGGGCAACCTGCATGTCTGAGAAAAAAAATTCGAAGACCTGTGCAGTCCGCCAACCCGCATTGGAGCAGTGTGGCGGCGGATTCTTCCTAGCTCTAAAATGAGAGGCGGCCTGTGCTCAGCAGTGGGACATTTATAGGCTGAAACTTTACTAAAACTTTAATTGCAGTAGTTGAAGTTTTTGCTTTTTCTTCCTAATACAGGGTGCAGTACCAAAAGGAAATGCTACGAAGGAAATGATAAAGCAGATGAGTTTCCGTGAAGGACAAGTGATCTTTAAATGCACAAAATGCTGCAGCATAAAACCTGAGCGAGCCCACCATTGCTCGGTTTGCCAGCGATGTATCAGAAAGATGGACCATCATTGCCCTTGGGTCAACAACTGTGTGGGCGAGAACAATCAGAAATATTTTGTGCTGTTCACAGTAAGTTAATTCACATTATTTTCCTCATGAACGTAAGGCCTAAAACACCTAAACCAGTGATGGGGAGTACAGTGTAATCACCAATGCCTCTGCCACTCAGGACCATTATAACAAAACTCCTTTTGGCTTGTATTGTCTAAGACTGTCATCATCTCTCAGATGTAGATGAGAATTGTACAAAATTTTAAATACTTTTTTATTTAATTATACACATAAGGGGTAGGCAGAGGCCACTCGCGTAGCCCGCTTTTCGTGCTTTTGGACAAACGTTAATATAATTGGTCCAGGGTGTAGACTTTGTTCACCTTGGAGACTAGCTTGGAGACTGAACTTCCACTACCCTGTAGTGGAATTTCAGTAATACAGAATATTCCAAGAGAGAAATGGATCCACTGGTTTTCTGTATGCCTTTTTATGCTATGTCCTTTCAGCGGGCATTTGCAAGATGAACGCATAATTCGGCTGTGTTCTTAGTATGTAAACAATAAATTTATGTATTAATTGACATTGGTAAGGAGGAAAATAAAATGAAATCCAACTGATAAACTAATTAACTTTTTAAACTGCAATACATATTTAGTTGATCTGTACAAAATTTTACGGCGACTGCTTGGCTGAAGTGCATCGAATATTACAAAAATATTTTGTATCAAATTAGACTACCATTTGTATGCTTAAAAAATCATACACCGTTTTTTCTATCAGATGGACATACTCGGATGGGCACACTTGCCTCTGACTGTGTCTAGTGACAAGTCAGCGAAAGTTTGAGAAACTCTTTTTTGTTCACAAAAATCACGTCGATTGGTGTTGGCAGTGTAAAAAAGCACACACCTCTTTCCTACCGAGGTGTCGTAAGAGGCGGCTAATTAATTAACTTATAGAGTATGTAATGTACGGACAGCCTTTATTCGTTCAGAACAATACTTTTGTAAGATTATTTTTGTCTCATACCAAAATTGCGGCGACGTAGTACGCCATCCGTCACTTCTCGTTTCTCGCGGGAGCGAAGAGTTGATGTAACGCTTCGCCGGCGGGTCGGCAACCGCAGTTTATTTGTTCCACGAAGATGCTGCTGCGGAAGATGCGGTTTCCATTTTCCCTGTGTCGAGTTTTAAGACACCCACGTAATGAGACGGGGTGACAGGTGTTTGCTTGGTAGTAAAAGGGTACAATGTTTAAAAAATCTATTTTAGTTCTACATAGCGGCGATCTCCATCCACTCATTGACCCTGTCAGTGTACCAGTTTGTGACTTGCATCAGACACGAATGGCGCGACTGTAGCACCTACTCCCCGCCAGCGACAGTCGTCCTACTGCTGTTCCTTATTGCTGAAGCGCTTTTGTTCGCAATCTTTACCGCCGTCATGCTCGGGACTCAGTTACACGCTATATGGAATGATGAGACAGTAAGTACATATGCAACATTAATGACTTCTAAGATATTTTCGTTAAGTTAAGAGTGCGTGTGCGTTTGTCTGTGTGCGTGTGTAGACGCATGTGCCCTTACTTGTGCTATGCGCTATTTTTATTATTTGCCTTCGTGCTGCGAAGTGAAAACATTTTTTGCGTGAAGGTAGATTTTTGTGCAAGTTCGGATAACATCGGCGATTACAGAATCGAATATTTAAAAAATGAAATGCTTCGGTCTGAGAAGTCGTTATTAATAATTAGGTTTTGTTCGACTAGACTTAGCTAGATGTATATCGATGCGATTGAAAATCATACTAACAAGATTTCCTTTCTTCCTGAACGGTTATCGGTTCTACGCGCTCTATGGCCGGCCTATTTTAACTCAAAATACGCGCATAGACGTGGAGTTGCGGTAATCAGTCCGAAGCAATCTAAAATGGCCTGCCCTATCGCCACTTCAGCATACAGGACCATCCACGAGGTTATAGGGCTACTTGGACTAATCCTTAGCATTATGTCGGTTACTTTAGCTGCGGATATCATCGTTACAGATTCTATCTCGCAGAGAAATAAGAAGCATAGCTCTTTCGCAGTGACGCAATTTCCCGAACGCTGCCCTTATGTGATAGTTTTAGTTTATTTCAAAAATAAGTATTTATGCGGCTTTTTTTTATAACAAGTGCCGTTTGTACATCTTTAATGGCCCCAGATCCTTATTCCAACCTTTTGGCTTCAGTACACCTCGGTATATAATTTACACGAGGTTGAAATCCGAGCCGCGTGAGTGAAGTCACAGGCCGAGCTCGGCGTAGAGCGGAGGCCGAATCGTCACTCTCGCACGAAAGCCGACATCTACATCCTCATGGAGGACGAAGGCCGAGCTCAGCGTACCACGGAGTCTGGATCGTTGGAGAATATTTTTTCAACCACCGAGATACCTGAACGGCACGCTAAACACGTGCCTGAAAGGGTAGTTTGTTATATAATTTTTATTGTAATTAAATTATCTTTTGTTTCTTTTGTAATTTGATGTGAGGATGCCACATGCTTAGCACAAAAAACATGCAAATTATGTGCATATGTTGAATAAGGTAGCTAGGTCATACGTAATAATAACCACCTCGTTATGATTCCTTAATAATATTTCTCATCTATTATCATGCATGTCACTGACTTCTGTGTTATATTTTATACTAGCTGATGCCCACGACTTCGTCCGCGTGGATATAGTTTTTTTTTTTAAATATCGCGTGGGAACTGTTTGATTTTCCGGGATTAACATTATCCTATGTCCGTCCCCAGGATGCAAGCTATCTCTCTGTCAAATTTCGTCAAGATCGGTTTAACGGTTGAACGGTGAAAAGGTAACAAACAGAGTGAGAGTCACTTTCGCATTTATAATATTAGTATGGATTTGGTATTGAAAAGTTACAAATGCAATTTTGCTAATGAATATCATTGTTTTATGTTTTGCCAAATACTACATGCGGTGTTAAACGAATCGATAAACGAAAATCTATAAAAAAACTTGCAACATAATTAGCTGTATTTATTTGTTATGGTAACGCTGGCTTATATAAACCATTTCGGACGTTTAAATAAAACTCTTAATTTCAGGGCATCGAGCAATTGAAGAAGGAGCAAGCGCGATGGGTTCGCAAATCGCGATGGAAGAGCATACAGTCCGTGTTCGGACGTTTTTCAATACTATGGTTTTCTCCATTCACTCAGCCGTCGCCCAAAACGAAGTTGGAAAGTTATCTGTATAGTGTCTAAATTGGTAAAGTATAAATGAACGGGTGCGTCAACGACGTCACCGCTTTCTCCAAGCTGAAATGGGAATCGCGCGAAATTTTATCGTATCACCTTACGTGAATCGGAACGTCGAATGGCCTATAACGTAGCGTAACGGTCGCGAATAAATAATTTGACCATGCAGAAACATATGCCTTTCAAACTATATCAACGCTAATTGAAGCAATACTAATTCCATACACATATGTGTTGTCGTTTTATAGAGGTGTATCTCTTAATTTGTGTTTTGGCGTTAAGACTGCATGTTCGAACAACCTTTGACTGATAATGGAATCAATTTATGTGTAGATATTATTAATTTACCAAAATTATGCATTTATTTGTACATTCTCCATTTGTATTTCCATTTGTATTCGTTGAAATGTTTATGTTGAAGTATTTTAATGCAATAATGTAGTTTAAAACAAGGCTATTTATAGAATGAGTTGTCATAAGAAAAACAAGTTCCCAATAATTACCACAGTGCTTTCAATACTGATAGTATTAACAGTTATATTCCGCCGAGGCGTTAATTTTTAATCCAATGTATCGTTCTTATTAGTCTAATGAACTACCAGTGTAATCGATAAAATGTATACTACGCTACCGACATTATTAGACAGCAGTTAAACGTGACGTCATCCGTAAATATTTCAAGTACAGTGTGCAAAAAAAAATAATCATTATAAACGATCTTTGAGTAGTTGAGTTAAATGATATGCGGCAAAAGGGATAGTCGTATAGCTGTATAGGCGTAAGAATAATACAAAACAAAGCTTCCTGCACCTGCCTTAGCTGGGCTTAATGAAACATGATTTGATGATGAGACCCAGATATTGTAAAATAGTGACGACGTTTGACATCTTCAGATAAGTTTGAATACGTAGTATTTACGTGGCAACATTATATTTTCATTTATTATATATATATTATATTTACGTAAATCTTACACACATAAAAAACATAAACGAACATAGCACCGCAACCTTTTTTGAAGTCGATTAAAAAGTCTACGTGTGGTAATAAATTATTAGAGATATTTTTTTGCAAATTTGAGAACAGCAACAGTTGCAAATTATTGTTGACATTCAACTACAAACGTCCGGACAAAATAAACACTATGTTATTGTTACATTCATAACCACTGCCATTACATTAATAGCGAAGTAATTACAAAGAAAATGAAAAACTCGTTACACTATCGAACCTGGATCAAATAATTCGTCAATAAATAATAAAGTCTGTTCGAATGTAATTCTTTACATAGCTACCAATGCTTAGCTACTCTTATTTAGACGGTTATATATTTTTCTAAATAAGAGTAACATTGGTATAAAATAGGACAGCAAAATGTTGTTGTCCACAACTTCCAAATTTTACAATTTTAAAACAAATCTCTTTCAAAACGAAACTGCATTCTATTTGACATCTTAGTTGCATATTTATATCATCACATTTGAATCTTAATCTCATCCAGATTGAGACTAGGTCCGTAACATAGTTATGTTTTCCTTTATTTTTATGCGAAATATCAGTATTAGCTCTCGGCAACACTTCTTAGAATTGTATGATATCAAATTTTGGTACAAATGGAGAATATAACTACTTTTACTTTACTTATTATGTGAATCAAGTAATATATTAATTTACCGATCAGATTACTGTCCGACAACTCTATTCTACTTAAATGCTTATTATCTGTAAGAATAATTTCCACCTCATGAAAATACAGTTACGGCGCAAATCAAAATTAATAACAAATTTATTATTTATATATTTTTTTTTAGTAAATTATTATGTTGTTAGAGAAAAGTTGAAAAAATTGGAGGTAGTTTTAACCCTTTGCACTCGTATTTGTATATGAGAAGGCTACCAATCCATTTTATCAATATTTATTTTACTTTATGTATACACACACTATTTAGCAGACACTAATAAAAAACATTATAACAACCCTGGAACGATATACTAATGTAAATATATGCAAAATAACAAAATGTAGAATGGCGACTTTATGGCAATATATATGTGGAAAGGGGATGTTTGCAGATTAAATTAAGTATACTCAAATGTATTGTTTTGGGGCACAAAACTTGTATGTATATATACGATTTGGTAAAAAACCGTGCTAGGTACGTTATTTATATAGAATGATGGTTATGGTTTATTTATTGACTTTCTATATGGGCATTCAAGGTGCCTGTTTAGCGTATTTTGTATAGAAATGTATTTATTTGCGTTTGCAAAGAAAAGTTGTCACTCGGCGAGATTCCGCACCAAGGAAGAGTTCGCTGATACATCGATGTACATATTATATCGATATAAACATATTCATATACATATATCGATATTCATATATTTTATATATATATATTTATATCGCTTGTAACAGCTACAATGATGTGTCACAGGACTTAAAATCTTAATTTTAAAGTAATGAGCTTATTTTTTTTTAAATCCTCCTGTATCATCTCCTAAAACATCCCGACTCGGAACTATTTGTAGATCATACAAATATTAGTTCTGTGCTAGAAATTGTATCGAACCCGCGTTCCTCAGCGCAAATACCTTATCGCCTAACCATATGTTGTGGCTATTGTAGAAATTTAAATTGCTTACATAAGCAATTGTGTGTTTTAAAAAAGATGAGTGACGTTTTAAAAATGATTTAATGTCTAATAGATTTAGCAGATGAAAAACATGTGGTATTATGTTGGCTTATTTAAATATTAAAATTTGATTTATTTCTCGCGCGATTATAATGAGGTTCCGCCAATCAGAAGGCACGTGGGCAAACAAAGCACATTCGTTGACTCTGCCGATTAAAGCCAAATGTCAAATAAAACAAAATGGCGTCCCATTATTTATCCGAATTCGTGTCTTACACGAAAATAATGTCTGTAATAAAAAAATATGCAGACTTTAATATTGAGTAGTTTTTTTTATCGAATCTTTATGTGAAATAAAGCGCTTTACTTTTTGACGGTTTTATTATTATTCAGTTTAATAACATTTTAACTGTCAGTTTGTTGCCGCTAATTAAGTCCTCCATTTAAAAGTTTTGATATAACTTATGACATTGGTATGAACAGTTTAGTATTATTAAACAGTGGATACCTGTGGCGTAGTCATCGTTTATATACAGTGCAAATATTAATATTGTTACGCTATTATTTGAATATAATTATTGAACGACTTTTATTTGAGGGAACACTTCACATTCAGTGTATTATTTTTTCCTATTGGAAGAGTTACATGTATAATTAAAGAAAAAACATGTTTATGTTTCACTATTTTAAATTGTAAGGATTTTCGTATAGTATTTAATAATGTACAATAAACGTTTTTGTTTATGTTATTTATTTTTGTTTTAATTGATATCCTTGTAAAAATATTACGTTTTTCCATTTTGTTTATAATTTACTATGATTATTTAAATAGTTATTATTATGTTAATAAATAATACCATTATTGCATGGTGATGATACTCGTATATGTAGTTTTATCGCAGTAAAATAACGTACCATAAACCTGTAGCTCCACAGTTCCGAATGATTCGGTTAGGAAGCATTGTACATAAAGAAACTTTAAAATTGGAATGTGGCACGTAACTCATTCTTGTAAATATCACCGGGACTCGTTGAGTGACGACTTCTTGCATATTTTATAGCACTATGCCTCCGCGTGACGTAAACGCGCTTTATGTGTAGACTGTATAGTTAAAATAAAACCCTACGTTTCTAAAAAAAATCTTGTATACAGACAACCTTGAAAATTCAAGGGAAATAATCTAGACTTACTATGCTGTATAATATAGCTGCAATGATTAGTGTGTTTATTAATTAAGTAAATTTCTAATAAGTATTCTTTCGCTCTAAATTCTAAATTTATAGATAATGTCCGATTGTTACTACCGAACGAAACGCAGATAAGATCCCGTATTTTTTTTGATATGTAAGTATGGCGACTTTTGGTTTTATCGTTCCGTGCAGAAAGACAATAATTTAAAAAAAATAAGTTTAAGCGTCACGTGATGTAAAACAGCAGAGTTTGAGATTTAACTATATAAAATCATCAGGCGCCAATAACGTGCAATTAATATATTCGATTTACTGAACAATCCCGAAAAGATGTTAGTATAGAAGTGACAACTGCACGCGTCAAAAAACCCACTAATAAATCGGATCATCAATAATCATTAATCAAGGGATTATGCCTTCCTTATGGAGTCTATAGACAGTCGTATCTATATAATATGTAAAACAGTGAGTGTAATTTGTCTACATGCCATGTACATGTCTAACCTTTGTTACCTTATCTAGTATTGGACCCTTATTAGATAATTCATGGAATTTTAGGAAATTCCACGTAATGCATAATACGCAGTAGCAGTTTTGAAGTGCAAAAATAGTATTGGTTTTTAGAGAGGAAAAGCTTATATTTAATAGGGTTTGTAACTTTCCTAGAAAAGTATGTACATAACGAAGCGCTTTATTATAACTGTATATTAAGGTATTTCACGGAACAATAAGGTTTGCCATCTCTCTTCATGTGATTAACGTATTTTTGTATTGGCACCTAATTATTTTATAATATTAAGGCTGACACACTAAAGTTACACACGAATACGGAAACTAAAATTAAAAGTCAGTTAGCTTATTCTTGTAACAGTTTTTCGCAATAATTTATGTCAAAAACTGCTACAATCAATACAGCCAAGATTCAAGCCTTGCTTCATTATAGACATCCTGATATTTGCGTCGACAGCTTCGGTCTGTCATTATCGTTAATTTACTTTCGTCAATGGATGGTATATAAGCGGTAATTGTTTGTAAGATTTTTTAAACATTAATTCCATATTATAAGAGAGTAGAGGCAATTATATTTGTAATGTATATTTGTGAATTTCCTATTCGAGATTATTAACTAGGGATAGCTTTATTGATTCATAGCAGCGATTGTATTTATTTTTGTCGATCAATAATTATAAAGTAATTTTAATGTTAATTAATGATTGTATTGGTGATTAGGTATCTGTTTGTTCTAAGCTTGTTCAAACTAGCATTGTAAGTATAACATTGTTTAACATAATTATAAGGGTGAAAATGGGAAAGGACAAACTGTCTCCGTGAACATAAAATAGTGACCACCAAATTATTTCTAACCATAACGCTCCAGCAGTAACAGTTAAGTTCTCTGTATGGGTAACGACATGTTTGACAAGTAAGCATGGATTGATGATATTACTTTGGAAAAAGCATGTGTCTATGAGTCTGTATTAAGTGTCGTTATAAAGCAAAAAATATTCGCATGATAGCATAAGCATACAATCACGCCTTTTCCCATATAGGGGGTAGGCAGACTTCAACGTAGGGCACTTTTCGCCATCGCGGGAAACGAGACGTGACGGGTGACGAACGCCCTATTTTGTTACGAGTCAAAAAATTCTTACTCAACGCTTTCCCACGAGCAGTATAGAGACAGCATTGCATACAGTGTTATTCTGCATGAATAAAAGCTGTCCGTACAATACCACAAAATAATCGAGTTAATTACACATACTCACACAGATACAGTTAACGAGTTGTACATTTACAAAGTATGCAACATTACATACAATGTAGTAAGAAATAAAACACTGAGAGCACTACAATTAAAAACATAATGAAAAAAGGTTACGAGGGCACGAAGGCTCTGTATTTTTGTGTTACACTATACAGGTTTCAGGCAGTCCGTGCTGCTGTTTTGCAACTTAAGCTACTAACTGGCACGCAAACTCAAAACATTTTTTTTTCATTTACAAGATTAGATTTAAAAACATAATAGTATATATTTTTTTAAATAACGCTTTCATGTGAACTTTTGAACAAATTGAAAATGGAACAAGAAAAATAAATATAAACGGCCTGGAAAGATTTCTGTTACGGATATTTTTTTAAATTTTGATTTTTATGTCAAACTTTTTAAGACGTAACCTGTCCCGGTGTCTGTGGTGATTACCCACTTCTTCACTACAATCTTATGAGTTAAATTTGACTCACTTCCCATAGAAATTTCGCATACATAAATATAAATCGGATGTCAATGCAATAAATGGTACCATGAAGCTGGTCTGGTGAAAGAGCTGGAAGTCGGCGACAGGAATTAAAGCTTGTAACAAAAATATTATTTTTATTGAAAACTTGTTAAAATGCAACGCACTAATTAAAAAGCGATTATAATAACGATTTAGTTAAAATATACCTGATTTTTTTTTCTTTAAAAAACAATGCCCCACAGTAGGGTTTCTCCTGTGTCGTGGGTACGTTTTACAGACATAAATTTCACATGCACCACACAACCAGGCCCGAAAACATATAATTAGTGGTTTTGCACAACTGCTCGCTCCGACTGGGATTCCGACCCAAGACCCGTGTCGTATAAGTCATGTACTCCGACCACTTAGCCACACGGTCGTCTGTATATGTTTACGTGTTAAAAGCTTCGTAACTGTAGTGAAAATATGAAAATATGCTGTTTTCCTAATGTTATAATCATAATGTAGTATTTTTGTTTAGCTATAAAAAACAAAATTAATACGGTCATGTATTCTGGTCAAGCGTGTAGTTACCTTTACATATTGGTGTGCTCTATTGTGTCATACGCCTTAAACAGCCAGGACATGGAATTATGTATAAAACTTAGTGCCTAATAGTATTTATAAAGCAACAACGCAGATATCACCTTTCTTTAAAATCTGACATAGTAAGAATAATACACAGTCGTGCCTAATGATAAATCTATATTATCTCTATAAATTGTATTTTTGTGGAGTACATAGGGTCGTGTGTCATTTTGTGTGATCGTATTTGTTGTAACATAGTTGTTCGGGGTAGGTCATATCAATTCAAAAGAGTATGTAACTCTAGGCTCTATTTTTGATAATAATCAGATAAATCAAAAAATAGTTGTTAAAAGTGAAATATAAACAATCTGTTTTGTTTCATTTATTTCGGGACTAATGGATATTTGACAAGTGCACAATTTGTATAGCAGAATGTATGTTTTTTTTTTCTAAATTAAATGAAAACTTTAGATAGACTTGTAAATTGCTACGGATTTGTTACGCAACTGTCCACGCGCAGGGGCGGATTTTACAAACTGCCTGCCCTAATCCTACGGAAGATTGCCCCCAAGCAAAGCACAAAAAATTTAATGACGAATAAGAACTCAAGTGAAAACAACGAAAGTCATTAATGAACAAAACATTTACAATGATAAAATTATCTCAATCAGGGTCATTAGATACTGATGCTTAACATTTTTATTTGTGAGTAACAGTGAATAAAAATATAAAAAAACCTCACTAAGTTTTCCTGCCCCCCGGGCCCGGGTCTACTCGGCCTTAAGAAAATCCGTGCCGTATCGGATATAGTTGTTAGCGGTGTACAATATATTAAGCTTAGTTCATTGCTTAGTGCCATTCTAATTCACAAAACCGATTTACTATTACTGGACTGTTTCATTTAGGTGTTTTGAATATTTTAGTAACTGGCATAATGGCGAAACATTTATATTTAAGTAAAAAACTGTCTATATAAAAAATTCCAACGGGATTAATACTTTTTATTAAATCATTTTGTGCACTCGTTAGTTCATTATTATGAAAATAGTGAATAATAGTTAGTTCGTTTGTTCTTTGTAGTTGTGAAAATGTTGTCATAGATTAATACAGATTTGTGTATTTCAATAAGGTGTTTAAACTTAGGTTGTCATCAGTAACTTCGAATGTTTTAAAATATTACAATTAATCTAATGAATGCATCGAGTTACGCTTTGATTTGTAGTATCGAATCGAAAAACCTCGTGCTTATGCCTATTAAACCTTTGTGGTAAGTCGTTCTACCTTCACACAGTGCCCTTCAATTTACATTTTATATAACAATAACAAATACACCAATTTAATACGCTTGCGTACAACTAATTGAATGGAATGTGTTCAATTTGGGCTCTTGTAGCTGTAGCATAATGTGTTAATGTTGAGCATATTTAAATTCCTTGTTTTGTATTTACGGAATAACTTCTGTATTAGGGCGTGTTTATACCAGTGTGTTAAGCTAAATTCACATAATGTTTTATAGTGTTACATTTATATGAACGCAAAATTATATTATAAATATATATTGTCGGCGAGTTATGCCGAGCACACACGCAATATTATCGTAGTTTTAAATATTAACAGTTTCTTCATAATCGTTTCAGTCATGTAAGCTTATTAGCCACTACTGCCTTAAGTAAGTTGTAGGCGCATGTAAAAATGTCGGCAGACATTACGCCCTGGTGTTAGCGCGCCTTTAATAAATGTATCAGAAATGTTTCAGCGACCGAGAGCGCTTCCATCTAGTGTCTTTATATCTCAATGATTGATAAATTAATAAATTCTACTAAATGAGTACAATTCGAGGACATAGATGTTTGTTCAAGTTTAAAATGGGTATACTTTTTAGAGATGATAAATATAACTCTAATGATTGTTGTCGACATTAGTTCATCTTGCATTATTATGGGTATTGTTGATAATACACAATAGATGGTTTATAGTAACAACATTGCTGTTGACTTAATATTTCTTCGGCCTAACCGTGATTTGTCATTGGCCGGCAATTAAAAGCAGATGTTAATATTAAATTCACAAAAATAATCGCAATTGTTGTTTTAAACTAATTGCTTTTGTTACACACATATTCGATGGGTGTCCGTTTGCCCTTTTACTCATTCGTCGTTTTATAAATATTTTAAGGCATCATAAACATGTTTGTAATTGAAAACAATTTTCATTTCTTATTTTAATGTATATAATGTATTTTAGCAGTCGGATTAAGTAGTTATGAAATTTGAAAGTATTTACGGGCACTAAAGTTACTTAACGTTATAAATTCTGAGCGTGGAATTCAAAATGGATTTTATGGAAAGAGCTACGCCCGAGCGTAGCTCTTTCCATAAAATCTATTTTGGAAGGTCTTACTCTGCGAGACAGAATTAGTAACGATCTTATTCACAGAACTGAAACAGTCCAAAGTATCAGTAAGCTGATGTAGCAGTAGGCTGGCCACGTGGCACAAAGAATCGGAAACCGCTTCGAAGAAAGGTTCTCAAGCAGCGTGTGTTTAAGGACGACCTGGACGGATTTGCTGAAAATCTAAGGTTGCAGATGGTTCTGGATTTTGCCTTGTGACCTATGTTTAGCAGTGGATGGATTGTAATTATCCATCCATGTAAGGGGTGGGCATAGGCCACTCACGTAACCCACTTTACACCCTCAGGGCAAACGAGACGTAACGGGGGCGAACCGCGTCGCCGCGATTTTGGTGCTAGCCAAAAAATTCTTACTGCCATTGCGTTCGAGCAGTAGGTCGGTACCCAAGGGCCAGTTATTCTGTGAAGCAGTAGTGCGCAAACATTATTCTGTTTCGGTCTAAAGGGCACTGATTGCTAGAATAATCACTGGGCATATGAGACTTAAGAACTGATATCTCAGGGTGTCACAAATTTTCTAGTTGAGACAGCATTTGTTGTGGGCAGACGTTGCATTTACCACCAGCTGAACGTATTGCTCGTTTGGTCACTTTATTCAATAAAAAAGCCCAAGAAGTCTTTGTTTATATTATTATCATATCACTATTTGAAGAACATTATAATACACATTAAAACTACCTAGAAATCGCATTCTCTGTCACGTTGCATATAAAAGACAAGGACAATAACAACTACAAATACAATTGGGCAATTGCCGTTACCATTTATTTTTAATTGTCTTTTATTGTTGCTCGACGTTACTTATGAGCCTTTATCTGACCAATCAAATGAAAGAACATTTTGGATTTTGGAACTCAAAAAGTGGCAGTAGTATATTTATATTTAATTTTATAATTTCTGTGTATATTTGGTGTTTTAAAGTTTAAAAATGATAGTTTATTGTGCAGAAAGTGCTCCTGAAAGTGTAGTCATTGGAAAATTCAATTCAAGACCAAAATTGAACTTTTCGTTTTGTCTCCATCAGGTCAGCAAATTTTCAGTAAAAGTCAACTATTAAAATTTTGAAGTCTTGCTGCTATACTTGTATATGTTACTTAACACTGGAAAATAGTTTATTTTAATAAATAAATAAAATAAAATTAAGAACATTTCGTCAGTGTTCGTCTCGTTTCTGTAAATGGAATCATTCTATTCAGGAAAATCAGTGTACTAGCTAGCTTTCGCCTACAAAATACTTAATATGCAGTCAGTGGTATATTAATTTAAAATTAACTACATTTTACAAATATTCGTTTTTGGCTACTTTCCATTTAAGAAACAGTTTTCGTATGCATGCTTTGCAAATTGGCTTTGGATGCCAACTGATTGTATCGGTACAAGCAGACATACATACATACAGTCACGCCTCTTTCCCATATGGGTAGGCAGAGACCACATCTTTCCACTTGCTACGATCCTGACACACATCTTTAGCTTCTTCTACTTTCATTAGCGTTTTCACACACGCTCGGTTGCGAGTACTTTTAACGGTGACCTTTCCTCAAAAGTTCACCGATCTGATTGTGATACAAGCAGACAAAATAGTTATAATAGTAAAAGAACAGGAGGGCATAAAAACATACAAGTTGCGTCTATCTATCGTTTACTACGTGTTTGTGGCGTGGCTAGAACATACGGTTGTGAAAAATACAAAACTTTCACTTGCGTCCGACGTAACGCTTTGTCGTATGCGAAGTTGCTTAATTTTAATACACGAAAATTTGTTTCGTAAGTAATCCACGGGTGTAGGTTGACTTTTGTTTTGTGTAGCTGCTTTTTCTTTCATACGCAGTATTTCAGATTAACATATAAGTAAACATATTGTTTTTTATTGGATAGGGTGACGAAACGAGGACAACGTTCACCTGATGGTAAGTGCAACGTCTGCCCGTAACAAATGCCGTGTCATCCAAAACATTTCTGCGTCACCCTGAGACATCAGTTTTTAAGTATCATATGCCCAGTGATTAAGTTAGCTCTCAGTGCCCTTCAACCCGAAACACAGTAATGTATGCACAATATTGCTTCACGGCATAATAACTGGCTCTAGGGTGGTACCTATAAGAATCCTAATAATAAAAAAGTAAAGTAAAGTTTCTACCTATAAATGTCCCACTACTGAGCACAGGCCTCCTCTCATTTCTGAGAGGGTTTTGGAGCTAGGAAGAATCCGCCACGCTGCTCCAATGCGGGTTGGCGGACTTCACATGTCTTCGAAATATTTTTTATTCCTCAGACATGCAGGTTTCCTCACGATGTTTTCCTTCACCGCCGAGCACGTGGTAAATCAGTACTTAAAATTGCAATTAACAATTTTAGTGGTGTCGGCACCGGGAATCGAACCCAGGTCACTCGCGTACTAGGAAATTTAAAGCGAGCGCCTAGCCCCTGAGCTACCACGGCTATTCTAATAATCCTGCATAACAATTCTACCATCAGTAAAATGTTCATTCTTTCTAACCGTCTCTTATTTAGTGATCGTAATAATCCGACTTTGGTTGAATCTAACCCCGTCTAGGAACGTCAAAGCGAGAGATATATTGATTTGTAAACAGAAACCGATTTTTGACCGAAGTTTTGCCCTAGGCCCATTGCAATAAAGCGCCGTCATGTTTTGTAATCGTATTATCAGTTCCTTTGCATTAATGTTATTGCATATTTAATAATTCCACTCTTGAAATTGAAACATCATTTGAACATGACAAGAATAAAACCCAATACGCCGTACGTCCGGGTCTAGCTCCTCTAAGACTAAACGTGTGCTCGTTTGGCACCTTTCTTCTTTTTCTTTTTTGATTCTACTTTTGAGCTACTAAATCGAGCCATTTTTGCCCAAGTCGAGTAATAATTTAATTATAATAAAGACTTCATTTCGATCGACAGTAAAATGATAGTTACTGAAAATTTTCTGGACTGATGGTTAGAAAACGAAAAGTACAATTTAGATTTTGAATTGAATTTTCTAATCACTTTACACCTTTACGAGCACTTGCTGCATAATAAACTATTAAAATTAAACATCAAAACTCAAAATACACACAGAAATTACAAAATGCAATAAAAACACTAGTGTCACGTTTCGAATTGGCGCCAAAAGCCTGTCACCTTTATGTGTAATAAAAGTTTGTGAACATAAAAAAAAATTGAGATATTTTACGAGTCTCGAATTCTGTCGACTATCAATATCTAATTAGAATGAATTTAAATACCAAATTTAAAAATATAAAAATTTGATAAATAACATGCGTCGGACTGCTCGTAGACAAGGCTAATTAATCGATATAGATTAACCTTATCAAAAGGTTGACAACCCTGGCGATTTGGAAGCGAAACCAGGGTTGACCCTGAAGGTAATAAAAATTATAAAAATATGAATTAATTATCTAAAATTTGAAGATGTAACCTAAACAGAGATCGCAGCTTAAGTATATTTCGATTAACTTCGAAACTCTCTCTGTCCCTCTTTCTCTTTGTTACTTTGTCACGGTGCAACTGCTAAAACTATCTTGACAAAAATTGGCACAGAGATAGCTGGCATCTTGGAGACGGACATAGGATACTTTTTATCCCGAAAAATCAAATAGTTTTCATGGGATGTCTAAAAAACCTATACCACGCTGACTAACTCACGAGCATTTGTTAGTAAAATATATAATAGTGAATAAAAAAAATTATGTTTCTGGGATTCGTGCATGTTAACGGAACAAAATAGTGTAGATTTGTTTTAAATAATTCATTTTCATCTCCCTTTTGTAAAAATGTGATTGATTTAGAATTTCAAAAAAGTCTAATTATGACATTATATTAGATTTTACCGCGGCTTCGCTCACGTGGTTCTAAAAAAAGTTATGGAGTTTTATTTTTAATAGAGCATCAATATTCTGTAAACTACAGAGCATTATTACATTAGGATAATGCTGTATACAATGTCGTAAGTAATACACATATTAAACACTATATTAATTTATTGTATTAATTTATTAATCTCATTACAAAAAATTGATTACATTTGATGGAAAATGATATACAATAATTTATCTATAGCTTTTTACCCGCGGCTTCGCTCTCGTAGTTGTTACGAAATATAACTAAGGTTTTTTTTTCAGGGCAGTACTAATCCTAGGCAAATTACAAAAGTGCTAGGATTCTACTGTAAAAAATTATGTTTGTTCTTTCGTTTGGCGCTAATACGTGCATTCGCGAACATGTAGCATGTTATATACTCTAATAGGAAAAGCATGGTATTTCCAGGTGAACCCATCTAAAGTTTGTCCACGCTGGTGCGATGCTTCTACTGCTGGTAGGATTCCTATGCAGGAATCCGTCTTGGTAGGCACCACCCCAGGGCCTGTTATTCTGCCGTGAAGCAGTAGTGTGCAAACATTGCTGTGTTTCGGTTTCAATGGCACTGTTAGTTACTGTAATCACTGGGCATATGGGACTTAAGAACCTATGTCTCAGGGTGATGGGCACAGTGTGGCGTCACACAGAAATTTTCTGGGTGACATAGTATTTCTAATAGGCAGACGTTGCACTTACTATCAGGTGAACGTTTTGCTCGTTTCATCACTTTATACAATAAAAAAATGCGTCTTGCTAATATACTAAGTCTCGTCCCGTTACCTAATCGCGGCATATTAAAATTTTGCAAAATGGTGACCAGTATGCCTTTTTTTAATTGAAACTTATGCGAGGTCACACCGGACAACATGATAACTTCAGAGAGTTTAGAAACTACATGATGGGAATTTCTGTGTCTACTGAAAAATACCCCTTCATTTATCCTAGTATTTTTTTAAAAAGTACTTAGTATTGCTTAGGTCATTGTATTATGCGCCGGTGTAAACCGTGCGTTTTTCCGGAATATAAGCATCATGTGTATGATTTTATGACACCTTCATACAAAATTTCATCGAAATCCGTTGAGCCATTTAAGCGCGTGGAGGCATGAATTACGCTCCAGATGTAAAAGTATGCCTTTGCCTCTCTCTGATCTTTAAACTATCTCTATGCTAAAAACCATGTCGGTCCGTTGCACCGATGCTGCGTGAAAGAACATACATTATTATATTATTAAATTAGGGATTCGCTTCAAACATTCTTATTATTCTCATTCATCTATGCGTTACATGCATAATATACGCTCCACTTTAATGCCTGTAAATACTTCGGATATGTATTTTATATAGTACATTTTAACGTTGCACCATTTTGAGGCTTTGCTTGCGTACTACATTAACTATATTAAATGAGTATGGAAATAAAATGTATTGGATTAAAAATTACCTGTAGGTCACTGAAATAAAGATTCTAAATATGTATGTAACAAATTAAAATGTTGTAACAGTAGAACTCCCTTGTTCACATGCCTACGTGTAATAACGGTAGACCCTTTTCTATAATAAATATAAGTATTTTTGCGGGAATTTATTAAAGATGAAATATAATAATTATATTCTGTGTTTTATTTTTACAGATAAGTTAAATGAAGTCGAATTTTCGTTTATTTTTTAATTTTCTGTTTCAAATACTAAAAATGTCATGTGTTTGAAGAAAGTGTTCGTTTGTCCAAACATCTATAACGAAAAATCGTAGTAATACTTTCTTTAAATCAGCACGACCGCGTGACCTAGTCGGAGTACCTGACTTCTACGCCGCGGGTCATTGGTTCGAATCCCAGCCGAAGCCAACATTTCACACATCACAACACTACCAGACCCGAAAGCACAATTTCGGGTCTGGCAGTGCTGTGATTGTCCCCGTGTTTCTGATCATATCGCATCAGCGTTACATCGTGAGTGCCTCTGTGTTAGTGCTTACACTTGTGGCACTAATAACTCCTGCGCAGTTGATGGGTCCTGTTAAAATTCGGAAGTTATTGATCATAATTTGCTCAGATTATCGGTAACCCTAGGAAATCGTTAAAATATTCTGTAGTTACATGGATTGTAAAGTCTACTACAGTGTAGACAAAATATCAATGTCGCGAGAACTGCTTGTTTGTATTTTTAAGTATTTTTATTTAATTACATTGCATAATATTAGAGAAGGGAGGAAATCAAAGCTCATAAATCCTCAAGTTGTACAAAATATCAACAGTCAATGGAACACCTTATGTTAGTTATTAACCCTGACTTAAACGGAATTAGTTTAAAAATTACTACGTAAAACAAGGTACGTGCTGCTTATTTTTTTGTGGTTTATTTTGAACAAATTCGTCGGATTACATTTGCGTATTAATGAAAAATATCATTTCACTGCACTTTGATGATATGTTATGATATGGACAACGACTGATAACACAGTCGGGTTATGCGTTGTTAATATATCAATTGGTAGATTTTGACATTCATAGGAGTTTTATACAAGCTATATAAACACTGTTTTTGTTGAGGACTACCTACTACCGTGTGGCATCCATCACCACAAGCTACCAATCTCATCCCGTGGGTGTCGTAAAAGTCGACAGAGGGAAATTTCAAACCAGGAGATGGGCAGCAGCATCTTCCTGGAACATCAGAATAAATAAACTGCGGTTGCCAACCCGCCTGCCTAGCGTGTCAACTATAGCAAAATCCCCCCAAAATGAGAGCTACAAAGTTTTGTGGCAATCTATGGGGAAGGCCTATGTTCAGCAGTGGACTAGTGACAGACTGACACAATTGTTTTTGTTACAGTAACGGCCTATGTAGCACACACTCAACACTAGATTTACGAAACTTGTCAATTTGACGGGTTGTCAATTTTATGCTTAAAATTCTGAATAAACATTATTCTACAGCGATTATATATTGGTTTTTAATTATATTATGCAGCGAATATATATATCTAGTACTTTTTTCTGAATCACCTATATTTTATTATATCTTGATGTTGTCTACCTATTCGTAATATACCCGTCCCGTCCCGTCCGTCAATGCCCGTAAATCTAGTGTTAAACGTACAAGGGCCAAACGATTATTTGAGAGTTACACGCGGTAAATTCCCGCGCTTTCGTGTATTTGTAGCCCAATCCGTCATTATGTCTGTCATTATGATACTTTTACGTCCAACGGAACAATGATCTCGCTTTGATCTTCAAAATTATGTTATTGTGCTATTTCTTTTATTATTAGATCATTTAGTGAAACATGTATAATCATGGTATTAATAATTATAGTAGTAGTAATATTGCCCTCCCGATTGCAGTAACTGACCGAGCCGAGACCGGCCCCCTTGGGCACCCTCGAGTCTGTTACTCTCGCGAACAGGATGACGGTCCAAGCCGAGGTCCCCTCTCGGGGGCCCTTGCGCCAGTCATCCATAAATAAAGGTTTCGGCTAAGCGCCCTCAGCGCTATGCCACCTTTCAATCCGGCGAAGCTGTAAAAGCCTTCGGGCTAACAGTGACCATCAGTCCTAAAAAAAAAAAAAAAAAAAGTGAAACATGCCATCCAATTATCAAGCTTAGTTTAGTAGAAGTCGGAATTAAGTGAATAGCTATAGGAAGAAGAAATATAATAGTGCCGAGGAAATTATATATTTTTATGTGATTTGTTTATTTTATTCTATTAATAATAAACATAGACAATAAAAATCTAAATTAACGCTATTTTTCTTAAATTAGCGTGTATGGAGTTCATCGAGCAAAGTGAATATTGGTTTTTTATGAGGTTTTTTGAGTCAAAGTCAAAGTCAAAATTTCTTTATTCAGTTTAGGCTTGTATAAAGCTCTTATGAATGTCAAAATCTACACCGGTTCAAAAAATAAGACCTTCTCAGAGAAGAACCGGCAAGAAACTCTGAAGTCTTTCTTTTTTTCAATGCCATATTACATGTCATTTATAAGTTACATAAAAATTACATCAAAAATTTAGTAGCAAAGGGGTTTGAGAGTGCAGAATAAGAGTTATTTCCACACATTTCTGTCTTCTATGTAATGATCTACTTTATAATACGCTTTTTTCAATAATGTTAGTAAAATAATTATAGTAAAAACTAACGTGCAAGGTGCAATAACTAAAAAACTAAAATATTCTTTGGCATAACTAAAGTATGTAGTTGTCATAGTCAATATGAAAAGTTTAAAAAATCTTGGCTTGACTATATATCGAAATTTAGCTTCGGAAGCCTCTCCAGTAAAGTTACGATTTTGCACTATTACCTTTATACATAGGATCCATCCATATTATCACTAGCAGTTGCCCCCGATTTTATCTGCGTTTAACTTGTATTTTTGCTAGCTCTCGGAAATCAGTACTCTGTATCGTTCTACAGGCTTCACAAGCTACCTCTTTCAATACAATTTCATCAAAATCAATTAAGTTATTAAGAGCAGTATGAATATATACAGTATAATGTTTTCTTGGTGGTAGGACTCATATTGCTGTGTGGTTAGACTCTGCCTCTGCGTCCCTTTCTCTCTATGCCTCTTTCTCTGGTGTAAAAATCGACGGAAAATACCAGGGTCTCGCGGCCATGACATGACCAATGGAATAATCTTCGCAATTATATTGCGTTCCCTTGCATTTTTTATCGCATATACCATGGGGAGTATTCAGAGGAATTGTTCGGAATTATTCCAGCCGCGGTGTTTCACCTTGGTATGTATGGTACACATCACCTTGAGGATTGGCATTCCACCAATGTGCGCTTTTCGCGGAATTTTCTACCACACACAACCATTCTATGTAACTTGCTGCCGCCAGAGATTTTTCCGGACCGATACGACTCAGAGACCTTCAAGAAAAGAGTCTATTCCTTTCTCAAAGGCCGGTGGCCGTGATCACTTAATATCAGGTGAGCCGTTTGTTCGTTTGCCCCCTATTCTTTAAAAACCCTCAATGATGCATCGTGACATTCTGCAGAGTCTATGGTATCAAGTGCCTTGCATTGCGACATTGAAATAATATTATTGTTTATGTTTTATTATTCAAAAATTCTGACATTAAATATCAAATCGAAAAACTGACGTCTCACAGACACCAAGTTCTGGGTATAACTGCCACGGGCAAAGATAAAGCGTGGCACATTCCATTGAACTATTTGCTCATGTCTCGTTATGGTATTAATCACATTTTTTTTTGTGCTCCGCTAGGATTTCTACTGTATCGTGGGTGCGTTTTTCAGAATTTCCCGTGTATAATGCAACCAAACCCGAAAATCAACGATTTGTACTTTTACAAAAATGTTTGCTCTCGCAGGGATTCGAACCCAGGACCTGCAGCGCAGAAATCAGGGATGCTAACCACTAGGCCACGCGGTCGTTAAATACACCACTTGCTTCAATGACGGTATGTCGTTATACGTCCCCTTGTTGGGTATTAGAATATGTAGATTTGGTGCATCCGAATAAGTCACGTGCAACTCGACGTGAAGATCATGCAAAAACATGGCATCCCATCATATCCAAATTTTCTCCCTCTCCTCTCCTCCTCAGGACCGTTGTTTATTGTGATCGCGCAACTTATTTTGAAAGAAAACTACAACATCTCGAACTGAAAAGGAAAATCTGTCGGATTTACGAGTATATGCAACAGATGCACCAGTGATCGAAATTAGACTGTTCTTGAGGTTTGAGTAATTATTTGTTGGCGACATTTATATGGCAAAATCTTTATGCGACTGTTTGACCATAGACTATTAAGTGTTTGAAATTGGCAGTATGAACGTAAACAAACGACAGATTATTATGTGATGTGATTGAGAATGTCAGTATCAACGTAAATAATGAATGTTTTATTTTATTTAATTAATTATATTTGTAATACATGACATTTTAGCTTCCTCGCTTCTTCTCCATACAAACTGATTATACCAAATCTAACAATCCTTCGTGCGCGCTATACACTTAAAAAGAGTGTATTACATTATATTCCGTCTGAGTCATGCAAAATCAAGATTTATACAGGATATGAAATGGTATTTATGTCCACGACAGTATCCACTGGAAAAAGTTTTTTTTAACTTGCCCGGCATTTTTAAGAATCTTATATTAATTTGAATTAGAACGTTTTTTTTCTTGCCAGTATTACTCTATAGCTTGCTTGCATTGCATGTTTTTGATATTAGCTCGTGAAACAGGATACAGGACTAGGGGCACCTTGAATGCTGCGTTTCCATTCTTTCCTCGATACTTTTAAGGAGAAACTTCTGCATAGAGATTTCAAAGAGTATTTGTTAAGGGACCTGGGGAAGTTGAAAGGAGCGTATCAAGGTAATTTCAGGGTTCATGGAGAATATACCGTTTCTTGGAAATTATTGTTATTAAAGTAAACGTGCTCGCCGTTTTTAAGATTCATGGCGAGATTATTTATAGTTATTGTTGGATATCTTTCATTAGTGCTTACATAAAGCCCTTCATCAAAGTACTCGTTTCAAAGAGTAAATAGGGCTTGCATCATATTCCATGATATACTCGTAATTGCAAATATATTTGATGGCAACCACGGAGCTGCTTGCTTAATCTGTTCCTTTAAAATGTTCAACGCTGATATTAAAATTATAATTAACTAGCTGATGCAGCGTCTTCGTCTGCGCGGATAAAGGCTTTCTACATAGCCCGTGGGAACTATTTTAATTTCGTAAAAGTATTCTATGTCCGGTCCCAGGATGCAAGCTATCTCTGAGCCAAATTTCTTCAAGATTGGTACAGCGGTTGAATCGTAAAAAGGTAACAAACAGACACAGGAACAGAGAGAGTTACTTTCCCATTTATAATATAAGTATGGATATCACCATTGAACATTTAGAACGGAACTGGCGTATAAGGAACAACCTATCACTTGTCCAGACTTTTGAATGTACTTTTGCGGTGACTGTGTGACCTGTCTTCTGATCCGCTACGTCTATATTACGGAAACCCTTAATTATTGTGCATAATTTATTTCAGAAATGCTCGTGGATATATGTTGTGCTTATTTCGTCTTTCAGACATGTTTTCATGGGGTCGGACCAACAACACACTATAAAAATTAAATATAATTTAATTAAATCTGTAACTTGAGTTTTTTACTGGTGGTAGGATTCCTATGCAGGAATCCGTCTAGGTAGGTACCATCCTAGGGCCAGTTATTCTACCGTGAGGCAGTAGTGTGCAAACATTATTGTGTTTCGGTTTAAAGGGCACTGTGAGCTAGCGTAATCACTGGGCATATGAGACTTAAGAACTTTTGTGTGAGGGTGATAGGCACAGTGTGGTGTCACACAGAAATTTTCTGGGCGACACAGCATTTGTTATGGGCAGACGTTGAACTTACCACCAGGTGAAGGTTTTGCTCGTTTCATCACTTTATCCAATATAAATAAAAAAATAAAACTTAGTGACATATTTAATTAAATTCTATTCAGTTTGTTTACGACGCTAATCAATGAATCACAGAAACACCTCTGTTGTGGTTATTTTATTTACGTTTATAACAAGTGTTATCACGTGACTTCGACTGTGCATACTTAGATAGTTTACGACTGTATTGCATTACTTATAGCTTAAAAATTAAGCCATCAAACAGTGAAAACTCCATTCGAATCGGATCAGTGTTTTTGTAGGAATCTTGTCTCGCGATTACTCGAAAGCAACTCCTTATTATCAGTGGAATTGGTAAAAGTTAAATCATATAATTCATTATTGCGAATTTCTTTATTTCTTTAGATTTACTTTCAGAAACAAATTTCAACATCTACATAAAGAACTACTTTACTTTACAAAAATAAAAATAACATAACATGCAAGTAACAGCATTTTAGTTGTGCTTTAAAGTAATTAATTTAAACATTTTTTTTATAAAGCGAGTCTCGGTCAATTAAATGCTGAATGAATGAACCATGAGTATCCCATTCAATATCACAAATCAGTTGTGATATTGAAAGGGATAGTCGTGGTTATTGAATGAGCGCCTAGATCGTATATATTAATACGTATATTTGATTGTCAATTTTAATCAAATAGATTTAAATTAGATTTTTTATTTGGGTCAGTAATAGCATGTTAATAATTTCTTGCTTAGCTTTTTAAGTTACAGTCTTAATAAACCAATTTATGACTCTATTTCAACACTTCCCTTACCTGGATCAATTTTTTTTATCCCTCTCTCGTCATACCTGAAATGAAATAATATTACAGGTATAACCTCTACTATTCATCAATTCATATCAACATTAATCATAAAAGTCTACACGTATTTTACAGTCGCCTCGTGCTTGACTTGAAATGTATATCGACCTAAGACATTCGATTTATATCTGAATAAAAACAAAACTTTAACGTTAGATATAATTAAAGTGATCTGTTATATTACTATATTATATGAGGATGTAAAGTCGTTTTTGACGAAATATAGATAGTATCTATATATCAACACGTTGCAAGCGAATCAACTTATTTATGTATTTATGTTTGGCTACTACAAAATCCAACTCAGTTATCCAATGAAGCTGTAATGGCCAAGAAGACTAACAGTTAAACTTCACCGAAAATTTATACAAGCGAAAGTCGAGTTTAGCGCGTACATAGCTTAACTTCTGTAAATGCTATTTCGCATTTGGCAGGTAACTTCAGTGTGCGCGTAAGTTTGTGCGTGAATGGTTGAATCGAAAGTATTACTACACGGAGACATATAGAGTACGCCTAGACTCGGTTCCACCATGATCTGTTCCCCGTCAAGGCAAACCACTGCCGCTACCCGCCGCCGCCGCGCTCCGGCCTGTCACATTCTTTTACGCAACCAGCACTATTGAGTCACGCTCACAGCGCATTTAATTTGCATCTGTTACTGTCATTGTACGTGAAGTATGGAACATTTGTTTTATTGTTTTTATAATTCGTGTCTCAATTTAACTACTTTGTTGCAGATGCGGGCGCTGTTTGCGGTATTTTTTGTGGCGATGCTGACGCCATCTATTTGCCGCCCGTACGATCCTGAAGATGATGAATTGGATAGTGTGCTGCCATCTAGCGGCAAGTTTGAGGCGTTTTATCCGCGACAAGCGCACGGAATACCCAATGGTTCTTCGAGACCCGCGCACGGTCATGGTAGTTTCTACAAGTACCGCAACCCAGCGCTAGTAGACGTAAAAAATGCAGCGGCTTACGGCTTTCGATTCGACGGCATGAGAAGATTTAATTTTGATGAAGATTAAGTTTACAAAAGGTCATTTTTGGTTTCAATCAAATATATTTTTTTATCATAAAAGAGTCTTTCCTTTTTGGTCATTTTTAAGTTCCCCCAATTCAGCGATTTTCACTCCGATAGACATCGGACTTATAATAAAAACGATTAATTTATGGTTTATGTGTCCAAATACTAACTAGATAGAATTCGCTTACCATTTGATTATTTTCGCGATATCCATACTAATATTAAAACCGCGAATGTATATGCTCTCTCTGTCCCTTTGTCTGTTTGTTACCTTTTAACTCGGTTCAATTGCTGAACCGATTTATACGAAATTGGGCACTGAGATTGCTTGCATCCTGGAGACGGACATAGGATACTTTTCTTTATCCCGAAAAATAAAATAATTCCCACGGGATAAAAACCAATATCCACGCGGGCAAAGTCGCGAGTATCAGCTAGTAAAGTCATTTAATGGGATCAATTCTTCTACGTTATAATTTTATATTATTATCTTCGCGACCTTCCTGGGTTCGAATCCCTGGCGAAGCCAACATTTGTTATTCAAAAATATTCGGGTATTCGGGTCTGGTCGTGTTGTTATGGAGGGACACTGCGTTTCTGACACTGCATTCCAGCCTGCTTCAGATCCCAGCCCAGATCTTATCGCTTGAGCGTTACTTCGGGCACAAGTAAGTTGGGACGAGGTGGGCCTCTGTGTTGGCGCGTACATTAGTGGCACTATAATATCTCCTGCGCAGTTATTAGCTTCCGACAGTATTCGGAAGTAGTAGCTTTTTTTTACTTTACTTTACTTTTAAAATATCTTAATATTTTACTGGTGGTAGGATTCCTATGCAGGTATCCGTCTAGGTAGGTACCACCCCATGGCCAGTTATTCTGCCGTGAAGCAGTAGAGTGCAAACATTACTGTGTTTTGGTCTGTAGGGCACGGTGAGGTAGCACAATATAATACAAATATTTGTATTATATTGTGGCAACTATGGGGGAGTCCTATGTTCAGATGCGGACTAGTGATGGGCTGAAATGATGAATGACGCTGATAGTGATTAAGATCTTTGTTGACTAAAATATTTAAACAAAGTAGGCTACGGGTATGGTATCTGCCTACCCCTTAAGTAGAAAAAGAGATGAGTGTATATATTTATGTATTAAAATATTTAACGGTGTACAACAACAAAGAACAGACAAATAAACCTAGTCATTTATAATAAATACCAACGATTATGTTACTGACGCAACGGTCATGTTGATTGAGTGCATGCAATAGAATCAATCGATTATTTCTTTAGGTATTATCTTACAATTTACTTTTTATTTTATCTATTCCTTACGTTAGTACAGTTGACTGTCGTTATCAGCAAAAAGGAAAAGGAAAAGGTAAATTAATTGTTAAATATAATTTAAGTTTTATTAAACGTTACGTTATGTCGTAGTTTTGACCTTTGTTAATAAGTGTAATGAATTGGTAAGGTTTTAAGAATGTTTTTAATCTGCATTACCAAATAGCTTTACATATTTCTGTTCACATAATTGTGATGAGCAATGCGTAATTTTTTATTATTGCTTAACATATCTGTGTTTTAAAAAAATTGCTAAAAATCTTTTCAAATGTTACCGTTGCTAAAAAGCTAAATGTTATCAAACACTTTGTAGGGACTTTTTCGTAATTTCATTCAACCGTTGAATGTGGGAACATAATCTGTACGGCGGAAATGGTTAAACGATATTTCGTCGAAGCATGACTTAAGTAGCGCCACACAAAAGCAAACAAAAACAGTAGTTGAACGTCATAGGAATAGTCATTTAATTAGACCATATGCAAATACAATCTAACAATGATATAGTGAATATAAATAAATACACAGCCGTGGTAGCTCGATGGCCGAGCGCTGGCCTTATGTTCCATAGTATGAGAGTAACCTGTGTTCGATCCTCTAAGATTGTTATGCAAAATTCACACAAATTTCAACACGCTTTGGAGCAGCATGGCGGACTCTTCCCTGCTCTAAAACCCTGTCGGAAATTAGAGGAGAGTGTGGTTAGCAGAAAGACATTTACAGGCTGTAACATAAATACAAACATAATAAATAAAATGTATATTTTCTGTCTGTTTTTTTGGAAGTGAACTTATTGGGCGCGATGAGAAAAATTTCAAGGTCCAATTTGAGTGCACGGCCATTGTTATTCTTAATTAATTAATAATTAGTAATATATAATTGTATCTGTTTAAATATTTTATACAAATATCTAATATATATAAATTATCCTACCACCAGTTAGTATTTAAATGCTGTGATGTTTCAGTTTAGATGTCCCATAACATATGGAATATCAAAACTGAAATCTCACAGCATTGGAATTACACTATCCTCAGTGACATTCAAATCGAAATACATCAGTGTTTGTTCATTTTAAAATGTCGCCGGAATAAATGATACTGCGGTGAAACCTACCAAGGCGGATTCCTGGAGGCCAACCACGGGTAAAACTGTCTGTCCAACAAATTTACTATTTGAGATTAAAACCTTGAAAAATAACTTTGTCTTTGTTTATAACAAAGACATAGATAACCTAATAATATATTAAATAAATTTAGACTCTGGTACACATACATTATTCATCTAGCTCTACTACCCTAGCTGTATGAGGAAGTCCAAAACCATTCAGCGAGCTTTGGAGTGGCTGTATAGAGCATAGAGCATTTATGCATGATAGAATCCGTAACGAGGGACTTCCTAACGATCAGTAAGCTCAAGTGGCAATTGGCAGCCATTAGGTATTTGGCACATTGTTCGTCGAACCGATAGCCATTTGGAAGTTTCGAGAACCCCTTTTCCGTCGACTCCGCACTGGGTAGTGTTTTGGACTGAACTGAATATGCCCAGGACCATGGATTATAGCAATCTATAGAGGAGGTCTTTGCTCAGCGGCGGGTAGGCAATTTTAATTAGCGGGTACAGGTTTAGTCGAAGAAAAATCTCGCTATTTTATCTATCTACTGCACAGCTGATTTACTTATACACTACTTGCTTTTTTAATTAATGCGAGACATTATTTGCTTCGAACTAAGGCATTTTATGACTAACAAGTCACGCTCACGACTTTACTATCTTATACTATATGTAACTTTTGAACTTTTAGATATCGATATAAGGTTGAAACGTATACTTAAATAATCCCAAGAGTTCAACCTCAGTAATAATTTCATAAACTTCTTTTTTATAATAAGCTTTAATTGAGTTTCACTTGTCCCGGTGTCTGTCTGTGGGTAATCAAGTCTCACAAGTTATTGAGACTGATTTTCCGTTGTTCGATTGAGTTTTGCATATATATATCATGTTTGCAGTCCATACCCTAAAAAATTAGGCTATTGCCGCTTGAACAATTGCACAACATGAACATCCCTAATAACTATTACATCGGTGTTTGTGTGTACATGTTTGAATATTTATATGTGTATATATTTATATAGACATATTTGTTTAATTGTATATGTATAAGTGTATGTATAAAAGCGTGTGTATGTATCTGGGTATATATCTATATGTAATATGTTTATGATGTTTTAGTTGTGTCGTCAAAATGTTATCTAATATTCTAAAGCACCTTTCACGTTTTTTCTCCATGCACGTGGTTGACTGGAAGAGAAAGGCATTATTAGGTCTGCCATTTGTAATCCTTTTTCATAAATGCGAATGAGAAAATAAATAAATATTTGTAAGACAGTTTACAAGTTACTGACTTTTAGTATTGTCATTCATTTAGTAAGCGAACTAGGTTACGGAAATTTATTGAAAGCCCGAGAATTAGTAAATCACAGACTGACACATCTGTTTAATTTCTTTTGTATTGACTTTAACATTAACTTACACGTCATCTCATCCGAGTCGGACCTCTCGCCTTAGCTTCTCTGTGGCTGTACAACCCGGAGCCATTTATTAATACTATACTATCGTATATTGATTGACTGAAATTTTAATCGTTTTTCTATGTTAATAAGATAATAAGCGACTTATACGTTGAGCTTCTCCGGCTATTTGGCTTATAATTATGCTTACCAATGCCTCTATAACAGATGGAGCGTTGTGTTGTCCCTAATGGGTGCATTCTTTGTGTTCCGTGTCGGACAACCTCATCCATTACATCCAATAGCAGTAGGCGGCAGTACATTTAATGCTTTCCTTGTATACCTTATCGGATAGAACCGTTCATTGCTGCGTTGTTTTTACTTTAGATTCCTCGGGTTTACCGTTGTGATAATGCTTTGGAAAAAATACACTTGACCTACTTTATATTAATGTGACAAAGTTCGAGAATTATACCTTACGTTTTGTGACTTAATATATTTTTTCATTTTAATTTATTGTTACATTCAATCAAGCAAGCTATTTTGACGACCGCTTGGCACGTACTTGACTGTCACGCCGCCGGTCATACATACATTTACGCCTCCTTCCCATTGGGGTAAGCAGAGACGACGTCCGTAGTTCACTTTTCCCCCCTCGGGAAATGAGACGTGGCGGGTGGCGAACCATGTCGCCGTCATTTTGTAAGTGTTAAATTTCTTGCTCCGCCATCACTTGTTCGAAAACGTAAATTGTTTGTTTTCGAGTCTTGTAGTGTTGTGGTTATCTTTGTGTCTCTGACACTGCATCCTAGTCTATCTCCGATCTTATCGCATGAGCTTTACATCGGACCCGAGTGAGTGCCCCTGTGTTTTCGCGTACACTTGTGGCACTACAATATCTCCTACGCATGGTAACTTCCGACAGTATTCGCTAGTTGTCGCTGTAGTCGAGAATCAGCCAGGAGGATATGACATAACAAATATAAAGAATAATTCCCTCGCCGCCTTGGATCCTGGGTATGAATCTAAGCCGAAGTCTGCGTAACACAATTTATTGGTTTTCGGGTCTGGTTGTGTTGTGACAGTTCCGTGCCTTTGACACTGCCCAGCCTACCTCTGCCGCGGATGGTTAGGACTGTGTGTGTTTTAGGACAGAGTGAATTTGTGTTTGTGCATACACTTGCGGCACTATTATATGTATTGCACGGTTCATAATGTAAAATCCGACAGAAAATAATACGTAAATGAAAGTTATACTGGGTTACTTGAATCACAGCATATTGCAACATTCACTGTTTGCTGACCTTTCGCGGTGAGAGTATAATTTCATAGTCAATTACGAGTGCAACGTTTCTGTATGAAAAGTTTCTGACGCAAAAAGAAGAAAAAATGAGGTAACATAACATACAACTTTTTCTCCGATAAAGGGGTAGGCAGAGGCTACTCACGTAGTCAACTTTTAGCCCTCGCGCGAAACGAGACGTGACGGGTGGCGAATTACGTTGTCGCCATTTTGGTACGAGTCAAAAAATTCGTGCTCCTCACTGCGGTCCCGGTAGCAGTATAGTGACAGCATTGCATTATGGTATTATTCTGCACGAATAAAGGCGGTCCGTACAATACCTAAGTCGCCTCTTACGACACCTCGGTAGTAAAGAGGTAGGTGCTATTGTACTGTTCCGGTCATCTATTGGTGGAAACAGAGACAACTGTTCTATATATTGTTTTATTGTTATAAGGTAACAACTATTTGTAGTAAGTGATGTAAAGTAAAGTAAAGTTTCAGCCTATAAATGTCCCACTACTGAGCACAGCCTCCTCTCATTTCTGAGAGGGTTTTGGAGCTAGGAAGAATCCGCCACGCTGCTCCAATGCGGGTTGGCGGACTTCACATGTCTTCGAAATATTTTTAATTTCTCAGACATGCAGGTTTCCTCACGATGTTTTCCTTCACCGCCGAGCACGTGGTAAGTCAGCACTTAAAATTGCAATTAACAATTTTAGTGGTGCCGGCACCGGGAATCGAACCCAGGTCACTCGCGTACTATGAAATTAAAAGCGAGCGCCTAGCCCCTGAGCTACCACGGCTCATTAGTAAGTGATGTGTTCGTCTGTAATTGGTATGCACATCAGACTTTATTATGTAACTGAATTTATAGGATATAATGTGTGTACTGTTGATGTTCCAAATTATATAAATAAATAAATAAATATATACGTTGCTTGGCTCGTTTAGGTCTTAATTAACTGGTTCTTTTTATTGGTGGTTGGATTCCTATGAGGGAATCCGTCTAGGCAGGTACCACCCCAGGGCCAGTTATTCTGCCGTGAAGCAGTAGTGTGCAAGCCATTACTGTGTTTCGGTTTAAAGGGCACTGTGAGCTAGCGTAATCACTGGGCATTTGAGACTTAAGAACTGATGTCTCAGGGTGACGGGCGCAGTGTGGTGTCACACAGTAATATTCTGGGTGACACAGCATTTGTTGTGGGCGGACGTTGCACTTACCATCAGGTGAACGTTTTGCTCATTTCGTCACTTGCTACAATAAAAAAAAAATTATATACTGAGTAGTTATTTTACAATGAGTAATATTTTGGTAATTATTTTTTATTTATTCTTAGCTTTATAAAAAGAAATGGTGATGGTAATACGCATAATGAATTAACATAAAATTGAAAACCATTATTGATAGTTCATATCCACGATTTTATCTTCATTTTAATTGTTATCATTTTAATATGTATCGTATAGGGAAAGTGATACGAGTATATTATTATTTTGATTTGTAATTGCCATTTATAAAAATATAAGAATATTATTAATAACGTTATTACATTATGATTTAATTTTTATAAATTAGTTTCGATAAATCGTTGCAAAACAGCTACCGGGTAGAGAATTGACAAGATTATTTATATGTTTAACAACCGAGTGATTATGGTTGGCGTCCCTGATTTCAGAGCGATGGGTTCTGGGTTCGACTTGGCGGAAACTAACCTTTCCAAAAATAGCCAAATATTGCATAAACCGTAACCTTGAATACAGTAATGCGTCTGTGTCGTCATATATTCTAGTACATTACGTCATTACATCATTTTAGCTTTTTAGTCCACAGCTGAACATAACCTCATGGATTTCTACAAAACACGTAAGTTAGTAGCTCTCATTTTGGGGGTATTTTACCATAGCACGTTTGGCAGGCGAGTTGGCATCCGTAGTTTTTTTATTTGGATGCTCCAGGAAGATGCTGCTGCCCATCCTTGGTTTTAATTTTCCCTCTTTCGACTTTTACGACACCCACGTCGTTTACGTCATTTAAATGTTATGTATATCCTTGCACATGGGCGATGCACTTCTGCTTGCGAACAAAGCTTAATGCATACAGGTTGATTTTGGGAAGCTGATCGCTGAGAGAAGCTATCAATACATACATACATATAGTCGCGCCTTTTTTTTTATTTATTTACACTTCTATGCACTTTAGTTGTACATATGGCGGACTTAATGGCATTCTCTCCCAGTCAACCATAAGGCTAAGCAGAGATAAACATATGATTTTTCCCATATCCTCAGCGCTGAAAGAAAACATCGTGAGTAAATCTGCATGTCTGAGTTATTAAAATGTAAAGTGCCACAACCCGCATTGAGTCGCGGACTTTTCGTGACCCCAAAACCCTCTCAGAAAAGAGTGCAGGCCTATGCATAGGCGGTGGGATATTGATTGGATATTACTTAACTTTTTTTATTAATGATGCATGTTTTTCTTTATCTATCATAACTATAATAAAGTCATAGAACATGTAATATAACTGATTTTGTGGATTTTTATAATCGGTATACTGTTATCCACACATTAAGTATTTTTGATTAACGAAACGACGTCCCACTGTAGGATTTCAACTGTATCGTATATATAATTTCGGTGATGTAATTGCTGTTAGCCTTTTTGGCTTTTACAGCTTCATCGGATACTGTGCTCACGGGCCAGGGGCCCGCGTGCCAGGTTTGGTTCTACCCAAACATAAATACTTATATAAACTCTTAAAAAAACCTCGAAATTCGGACTGTGTCGCCTTCGCTACGTGCTTGCGCGATTTCGATCCTTGCGCGATTTCGAAACTGTATCGTGGGTGCATTTTACAGACATAAATTCCACATGTGCTAACACCCAGACCCGGCCGTACAAATATTTGTCCCGTGCCGTACGAATCGAACCCGCGACCCGCGGCGCAGTAGCCGAGGGCTTAGCCACTGCGCCAACCGAGGCGACATATACAAACCATTTAGTATAATGAAAGTATTTTCGGAGTCACTGTGACTAACGTTAGGTGTCGCGTTCCTTCCCAATGAACCGACACCACCACGTTGTAATAGAATCCTGACAAATTACTTAAGGCTTATCTTCGGGCATGTCACCATTACCCATTTTAAATCAGTAACGTCCAAATCTAGAGGCCACTTTAGTAATCTCTTCAAACAAAAAAAAAGGAGTTAACCAACGCTCCTCTTTTTAGAATCAACATTAACCTGTACCTCTATTGTGTGTTATACTGTATTTGATTTAAATACTGTATTTGTATTTATCATTTTTAATTACAATTTATGTACTTAAAGTCTGTGGTAAATAACTTTGCTAAATAACTGTGGTAAATAACTTTTAAATAAGTATCATATTTTTGTTACAAGATTTTTTGGAGGTCTATGTCCAGTAGTTGACTTCAAATGGTGCTAGGAATATAGCATTTGTCAAAACAAATCCTACCAGTCTAAGCATGACGAAGCTATCATGCTTAGTTGAGGAATTCTTATAGCCAACTTCCGGCTCCATCATCAGATCAGCTCCGTGATGGCTTTTACTGGTGGTAGGATTCCTAGGAATGTGTCTAGGTAGGTACCACCCCAGAGCCAGTTATCTTGCCGTGAAGCAGTAGTGTGCAAACATTACTGTGTTTCGGTTTGAAGGGCACTGAGAGCTAGCGTAATCACTGGGCACATGAGACTTAAGAACTGATGTCTCAGGGTGACGGGCTCATTGTGGTGTCAAACAGAAATTTTCTAGGTGACACAGAATTTGTTATGGGAAGACGTTGCACTTAGCATCAGGTGAACGTTTTGACGTTTCATCACATTATCCAATACAAAAGAAAACGATTCTATTATTGCATAGTCTTTTATATTTTCAAGTTACATAGGTATGCCAAATTTCAGCTTTTTATATTATAAAGTGAGTAAAACGTCCCCCATCCAGAACGCTTCTGTGTGGCACCACACTGCGCCCGTCACCCTGGGACATCTGTACTTAAGTAATGCCCAGTGATTACACTTGCTCAGTGCCTTTAAGACTGAAAAACAGTAACGTTTGCACGCTACTGCTTCACGGTATAATGGTCTGGAATGGTACCTACCTAGACGGATTCCTGTATAGGAAGCTTACTACCAGTGATTCTGTGCATTATTTCAATTGGACATTGGAAAGTAGGTCAAAGTTGACTTACTAGATTTGAACCGGAAATACATGCGAAGGAAGCAAGTTAAATAAAAGCTTGTAAAAATAAAGAAATAGCGTCTAGCAAACAACTAGATGATGCTATTGATAAATCTACCTCGTAAAATTTATAATCTAAATTAACAAGACATATAAGTAAAAAAAATGTATTTCACAAATTTTTTATAACAGTTTCAACAGGATCCGTGGTTAGGTCGCTAACCTATCCTCATCGTCATCCTCTTCTTGCATAAACGTCTTCGAAAATTATTTTCTCTACTAAAAGAATTACTGGTGTAAATCTCGAATGGTACCTATGACTTCTTGAGAATGATGGCGTTTTTAGATTCGATCTTTAATTGCGTTTCGAAATGACACTCAAATATAAACTAAAACTCATACACATTTAGGGTGATTATAAACAATAAAGTTGAGATAAGTTAATCGCTCTCCGGTGTCGACACCGCTTGAAGTTACAGTTTAAGGTGCTGCCTTACCAAGTGCTCAGTGACGTCGGACAACATCGTGCGGTAAGCGGAATGTCAGTGGAATAGGAATATTTGTAAAATCCGCCAATCCGCATTGACGTGACGTGACGTCACGAGCAGCGTGACGTGAGTACGTCACGCTGCTCCAATGCGGACGTCCGTCGTCCGGGAAGAGTTTCCCGGATCAAAAACCCTCTCCGAGATAGGAGGAGACTTGTGCTAAACAGTTGAACATTCATAGATTGTTACTTTAATTCTTTCATCTAATGTTTTCCATTCATCATCATCATCATTTCTGCCTATCACTAGTCCACTGCTGAACAAATACCTCCCCCGAAGATTGGCACAAAATTTTGTAGCTCTTATTTTGGTACACTTGACAAAGGACGATTTCCACTATTCCACATTAATTATACTTACAAACTTTATTACTGCACTTAAAACATTGCTTTTCATCCTTTATGTGGTATTAGTATTAATAAATGGTAGTAATATTATTCTATTTAAATGAAACTAATTTTACGGATTTTATCGCGTTTTATTTTATTATTTATAACCCGACGTTTCGAGTGCTTTACAGCACCCATGGTCACGGGCGGACTGAGGTGACAGATGTCCCGATGTCATAGTTAACCCGGAGTACCTTCAGCTTTTAATTATTATTCCTTGTCCGATCTACGCAGAAAGAGCTTACTGTGTCTTGAAGTCTTGCAGTGGTATGCTTGGTTTTTGATTTAATTTTATTAATTATAGGATCCCAAGCTGGTGGTAATACCCAACCATCTTCTCTATTAAAATTAGGATGTTTTTTAATTTCAATAGCCTCGCGAATCATCCTTGGTAGGAATCGGTGTTCTTTTGCGAGGATTTGTGGTTTATCAAATCTGATGTAATGGTTGGGATGATCCAGAACATGGTCACAGACCACCAGCTTGGGATCCTATAATTAATAAAATTAAATCAAAAACCAAGCATACCACTGCAAGACTTCAAGACACAGTAAGCTCTTTCTGCGTAGATCGGACAAGGAATAATAATTAAAAGCTGAAGGTACTCCGGGTTAACTATGACATCGGGACATCTGTCACCTCAGTCCGCCCGTGACCATGGGTGCTGTAAAGCACTCGAAACGTCGGGTTATAAATAATAAAATAAAACGCGATAAAATCCGTAAAATTAGTTTCATTTAAATGTGTAGTGTTCGCGTAAATATAAGAAATCAATATTATTCTATTTTATATAATGCATGCGCATGTATGCGTATGTGTGTGTGCATGTATGTATATGTATATATATATATATGTATATGTGTATGTATATGAATATATGTATATATGTGTGTGGGTGTGTGTGTGTATCCGTGTACATGTGCGCATATTTATTTCTTTTAAATTAACCTAAGTCAATTAACAATATGTCCGGAAGCTGCTCGTTAAACCTGAGGCATCGACAGAATAACAGCGCTGTGGCAACTCTGCCATAGCATTATGCTGAGTCGACAGCCTTTTCGTTGCTGCAACCCAACGTACGTCTGACAATGTAATACGACGTATTTTTTGTTTACTTATTTTTTGTATGTTGTGTTGTAGTATTGAATAAAAAAATTTTCTTTCTTTCTTTCTTTCTAATAATTTTCTAATAGTACTTCTTACTAAAAATACGGTATCTTAGTAAATATTTACTCTGAGACCTTCCTGCCACCAATAAGAAAACATTAGTGAGATTTAGAAAGACCGGTCTACTAGATATCTTGACTGATTTGGCTGATTTTTTGTTGTTGCGTATGAATGTGATGACAAGACTCGTATGAATGAAAATTTTTGTCCTCCTCCGGAAAAGTCCTCCGGAAAAGTAGGAAATTTGGAAGTTATTTTTGTATTAAAATCTCAATAAAAAAAGTGACGTTCAATTTGACAGTTCTGCTGCCGCATGTTTTTATAACATGGACAAATTTCGCATCGAATGTTGAAATTTAGCGAAAAGGATATGAATTGAAATCAATATTTCAATGTGATATCGGTGGATATGCCAGATATGTCTTTGGTGTATTCAAAATACTGACTGACTGACAGACAACGCTCGGCCTAAACCACTGAAGATGAGAGACATGCAATAAAATATACATACTTAATATTTTTTTGCTAAGCGCACTTCTCATTTACTTCATTAGTAAATAGCACCCGTGCGATGCCAGGGCGGGTCGCTAGAACTAATATAATATTATCATTAAAAGTGTATCTATTAAGCTAGCATAATATAATAATAGATTAAAAAATCTACAAAAGAATATTAATGAGAAAAATCTTTCTTTTATGATACTGTTTAAAGAAATACATAGTTTCTCACGTTGCAGACCTTCATAAAGCCGAAACATTTTTGTGTCTTTATTACAAGACGACTTGGAACAAGAAAAACCGGACCCTCTCCATAATATCAATCACCGATAATTAAGCGGTCATGGTTTTATATCGGCTTTTTGTGTTTCCACTGTAAATGTTGACTTGCGTCCATTTAGGATACGCGCAGAGAAGCATGTCCAGTCATGGATCCTGGGCAGGATGAACCTTTAATAGTTACGCCCCGATTCGTTCCGTCTGCCCGATACATCCTACCCCTTTATTACGAACCACCGGGCGAGAGCGCCGCTCGGAGTCACTTCCCCTCAAAAAACCCGATGTCTAAACACTTAGCCACTGATATAAAAAAGTGTGAAATTATCTTAAGTGGCCAGTGTCTACGAAACCCCCTTTAAATTCGGCCTAATATAACAGTACCTTCGAAGTAAAAATGGAGTGTAGATAAGTTAATAAGATTATTATTATAAGTTCATGCTGGGGTCGTAGACCGGCTTTTAAGGACGGAATGTTTCTTAAAGCGTGTATAAAAAACGACTGGTCCCCCGGGAACGGTCATTCCGCGGTCGGAGTGGGTGCGCGCGTCTTCTCTGAGGTTTTTGTGTAAAGGCAACCTCATTTCTCCCTACGGCTACAGTACCAGGTCGGGTCTCGGGAAAGGTACAACGCCGTTCGTCATTGTTTTAGTTCCCTTTAAACAAGTGCCATGTATTCGTGTAGGAATCGATCGGTGAGTGACTAAACTTATGATTAATTTTAAAATATAACAAAACTTGCGACAGTATTTGCTACCTGCATAAAGTGAAAAAATATTTTTAGCTGAAAATGTAACTGCTGAAATTTTAACGAAATCTGAATTTTACTCATTTGTTTTCACAGTTATTAATCATTGAATTCCTTAAGGTAATAATGAGACATGACAACATGCTGGTGTACATGAATTCTTTTCATTAATATGTGCAAGTCAATAGATCCATTTTTTATATATATACTAGCTGATGCCTGCGTCTTCATCCACGTGGATATCGGTTATTTTATCCCGTGGGACCTATTTCTTTTTCCGGGATAAAAATTATCCCATGTCCGTCTCCAGGATGCAAGCTGTCTCTGTGAAGAATTTCGATAAGATCGGTTTAATGGTTCGGTTAAGGTGTGAAAGGGTATTAAACAGACTGAGAGAGAGTGACTTTGGCATTTATAATATTAGTAAGGATGAAAATTTCCCGAAATTTTATTTTGCTATCGGACCAAGTGTCTACAAAGTAAAACTAAAAAAAAATGATCGAAATCTATTCAGTGGTTTTTGCATGAAACGCGCCCAACGGCATACTTCTATGATTTTATTTATGTATTTTGTGATTACAGATTGTTTTAAAATTTTCTGACTCATTAAAAAAAAGTTGTATACCAAAAAGGACTCAAAATACTATTGTGGGAATAGCACCATACTGCAAATTTACACATACATAAATTATTATCCATTGACTACAATTTCAATTCACATAGGAGTTACTGAGGCGGTAGCGGGTGGAGCAAATAAGCGCAAGTCACTTCATTGAGGGCCTACGGTGACCGTCCTATTAACGCCTTTATTGTGACAGCTGAGACGTATTGAATTATTATGATGTCGTTATCGAAACATCGTATGTTTAATTTGAACTTGATCGTTTTAACGCTATATTTGCGTGAAGACATACGCGACGGCCGCATTCAAAAAAAAATTACATTGTAGCATTTAGAGTTTCATGCCGGTTCATTTCTGAGAATATCTTATTCAAGCCGGTTTAGATTTTGACACACATAAGAGAATTAAACAAGCCTTAATTGAATAAATTTTGACTTTAACTATTAATATAGTGTTCATCGACGAAGAACGTAAGTTCTAACGGCTATAGTGACCCATTCCCATTCGGCGGACAGCGTGCTTTTTCTCCGCCTTTACTTCCTTTAAATAATAGTTATTGTTATCATATATTTTTATGAAAATGTAATCAACATATGTATTTATCTAAACAATATGTTAACCGAACCGTGGAGGCGACGTGAGAGAATCTGCCGCCCCATCTCATTCCGTGGGTGTCATTAAAGTCGACAGAGGTAAAATAAGAGGGTGATGGGCAGCAGCATCTTCCTGGAACATCTGAATTAATAACTTGCGGTTGCCACCTGCCGAGCGTGGCAATCTATGGAGGAGACCTATGTTCAGCAGTGGACTAGTGATAGGCTGAATGATGATGGTAACGATGATGTGGAGATAATTAAGATGGTTGGTCGTTTATTAAATTATGTAGAAGAAGCGAAACATGTATGTCAGATGCGTAGCAAGTGAAGAGATATGGCATCTGCCTACCCCTTAGGGGAAGAGGCGCGGCTCTATGTATGTATGTAATTAAGTAAATCTGTCCTTCGTGAACTTACATTTTCAGTGTTTATATGATTTATAATATTATGGGAAATTTCTATATTTATTGATATTGCTGTTAAACTAATTGTTATCTAACAATATTTGTGTTGTTTTTGGGATCTATTCTTTACTATTTTACAATTTTACAATAATTAAATTATTACTATAAACTTCGACGCAATCTGACATTCGTCAAATACGTAATACTAGTTTATTAATAATGTAATCAATGTAAATTAATAAAGAATAGATCCCAGAATTTGTATTACTAGAGTGCAATTTCAGTTGTCACTTTGCTAAGTACAAAACATTGATAGGAATATAAATTAATAAGGAATGTATCTGCGTTTTAAATATACAATGAAAATGTAAAGTCTCACCGCGCTCAAGAGATGTAGGTAAAAAACTTTTGTCTATATTTTTTCTATATCGAAAGTTTGTCTGAATTGCCACTCTTGACAGATTTCTTTATGTCTATAATTCCAGGTGTACTTATAGTTGCAACTTAAATTACAACTTTATTCAAGTAAATTTTTTTATTAAAGTTTGACCATGATATGAGAAGGCTTCTTTGTGAATTATGCATAGGAATTTTCTAAATTAAAACGTAACTCAGGCTCAAAGCGAGAAAAGAATTAAGTTATACTATATTGTTTTGTTCCTCCTGCACAAAATGAATTGCCATTTAAATAATTAAACAATGCTCCTCTTGCTGTAGCAGCATTATGGCACTTAACCATATTTTTAAATTATTGAATAATGGTAGCCAGTGTATTTGCATAAAACGAGTTATTGAGTTCTTATTTTAAATTATATACACTTACTTGATACGTACCTATGAATTGCATTATATACATACATATACACACCCACATATGTATAATACAATGTATATATATATATAATTCGTCAGCTACCTATTGAGTTTTAAGCAAATTCTTTATATGCATATCTCCTACAGGTATAACGCTACGAGGCTCATTATATTTTTGGGGCATATACACATCGTCTCTAATCCCAGCCTGCCGGGATGTAAAAGACATTACGATATATAGGACATTATGCATATATAAAACGGACTCGTTAACAATATGAATAAAATTGATGAAAATAGTATCCTCGCCTTTTCAACCTTTTCCATTATGCAATGTAACGAGTCAGATGCAGTGTCAGAAAAACAATTGGACAACCACATTACATACATTAAAGATTCTTGATTTTTGGTTATATTCGTATCTTGTACCCATGACTTAACGGGCCGATAAGATTACTGAACCACGCCGTTTTCTATTACCTTACTTAGGTCAAGTAAGCTTCAAATATTCAAACGAAATGAAACGTAGATTTTTAACATTTCAACGTAAAAGCAAAGTATTGAAATTAAATATAACGGTCTCTAGGGCAACTGCAGCATTTAACTGCATTCCGAAAAAATCTAACAAAATATTTGAATGCTTAATAAACATTCAAATATTTTGTTTTAGTCCACACGAACATTGGTAACGCTTTCGCCCATGTGCCAGTGCGGTTTGCGTCGGTGAGAATTAATAATGTATTTGTATGTCCGGGGCTCGCTCGGTCCATTTACCGATTCGACATGGACCGGCACAAATCACTTTATAATGTTCATGGTCTAGCGAAACGGGACGCGGTCTCCGGGTTGACGTCTTAGCTATTTGGATCCTTTTTTTGATGGGCCGATTTAAATTTATGTAACATCTAAAACAAAACAAAACTATGATTAAAAATTATACTTTGTAATAGAACACGTTGCGTTGAAAGAGTGATTCACTATTTTATTTTGCAATTACATACCATTTTAAATATTAAGCCTCGTATAATATTTTATAAATACTTTTGTTATGTAGCTGGAAGGGGAGCGTGTCAGCCAACCTCCACATGTCTAAGAAATCTGTTTTTTTTTTCTAGTTTACAAGTGGAAAGTCATTTCTTTTTATTGCAATCAACAGTTTTATTGAGACCAGCGTCTAAGTTACCGTGGCTATATAAATAAATATGAAATGAAATTTTGTTTGTCAAACGCCATTTTTTTACGATCTACCACCGATTCGTAATGGGGTTCTCCTGACGGAGAAGAAACATACGAAAGCAACTCCATAGGTATTCTCTCTTTTGTGAAACTTTTTTTTTATAAGTCAATCGTCGTAGTTTCACTCTATCACAAGTCCACTGCTGAACATAGGCCTACCCCTCAGAGGTCCACAAAAGTTCTTAGGTTTCATTTTGGAGGGATTTAGCCATAGTTGCTACTCTTGGCAGGCGGGTTGGGAACCGCAGTTTATTTATTCAGACGTTTCAGGAAGATGCTACTGCCCATGTCCTGGTTTTCATTTTCCCTCTGTCAACTTTTACAACACCCACGGGATGAGATGTGGTGGTAGATTCTCTTAAGCCGTCACGACACGGCAAGTCTTAGCAAATACATAGTAAATAAATTTACAAAGAATGGTCTAAAAGCATGTTCCATGTTAAAATTTTAGACAAGATTCAATAATAAATATATAAGTATATTCGCAAACTCGAGCAGATCAGCCTCCTCCAACAGCACCTGTTCACAAGTATGATGCATGTGGCAGCCAAGGCCCTCCTCAACCATTTTAGAGGAAAGTGGACGGCCCGTCCCACGATTCCACCGCAGGCACATTATAGCGAACATGAGTTACTCAAGTGTACCAAACAAAATGTACCTTACTAAGATTATTGTCCTTTACTTTATTTACAGAGTGTAGTTATAATATTCCACTAGACCATTTACAACATTTTGTCTGTAAATCGCATATAATATTTATTAATAAAACGGAAATATAGAATCACAATCCTTATCGCTTTGCGTGGTCGGGATAAAATATGAATATCAATCCAATAACATTTCTTATAGTGGATATTTTATAAATACCGACGCTAATTGATAAAATATAATTAAATTATATGTGTTTTGTCGAAAATACAGTGACTATACTGGTAAAAGTCACTCCTCGTAATTGACTTAAAGTTACACATAAAGATGTGCGGCTTAAAGGAAACTATCACTCCATCTAATCCTGTGGGTGTCGTAAAATCCGACAGAGGAGGAGGCCTCTGTTCAGCAGTGGACTAGTGATACGCTGATAGGAACTAATAAAGGAATTTTATTCGAAGTAAAACTTATCACTCAAACATGTAACGATGGGGCAAGCGCCATGCACATTCTAAATGAGTTTCAGTGCGTGCACTGTAACTCGTGTTACAAACAAACTACAATAGTTGAGGCGTCTCCTCAACTAAGTAGTACATAATAACTCAGTGCGTAAATATCATTTTACTGTTTTTTGATCCCCCATTGATAAATCATTTAAAAGTGTATGTAACGAATTACAAAGCAAATTATTTTTATGTCAGTTTGATGGGCAATTGGTTACGATAGCACGAATGATACTATTTAAAATGGCGCCACGGTCGAACTTGCTCGATGTCACAGACGGAAACTAACTTAGATATTCTGTGGGTCTCACTCAGCATACTCAGAACTCTGTTTAATTAGCTTTGTTACTATTCTTCGGAAAAAGTGTTTTATAGTTACGTACATGCATGACGTTTACATAAATATACTGGTATGTAAAAGTTAAAATATTAATTTCTTTATAATAATAATAGAGCGCATATAATAGTAGCACCTAAGTAATTTTATTTTTTTAAAGTTATTTACGTTAATAACTGAATATAATTTCGAAAAATAGTAATATTATATTTTATTGTGTTTTTAATATATTTTAAGAGTTATTGAAATTTTGAGTTTTGATATTAATAGTTGATTATGCAGCAAGTGCTCGTGAAAATGTACAATGATTGGAAAATCAATTCACGAGCAGAATTGTAGTTTTGGTTTTGTCTCCATCAGTCCAGCAAATCTTTAGTAAAAGTGAACTAACTATTATTTCATTATCGATCTAAATTTTGATCTCTCGCTTCTTGAAGATTGCTACTTATATAATAATATGACTACTTGACACTAGAAAAAAGTTTATTTCCATAAAAAAATTAATAATAATAATAATTGGATATTTTCCATAATTTACTGATCTATCCGTGTTTGTTTTGTTTAGTTTCCTTCTTAAATTCTTTTTTAAACGACTACAAAAACGAGGGAGGTTCTCGATTATATATATTTTATATGTATGTTCGGACATAACTGCTTTGTTTATGAACCGATTTTAATGATTCTTTTTTTCATCAGAAACTAAATATTTTAATGGTAGTCCCATATAATTTTAGCCAAGTTCTGATTATGGGTTCTATGAGAAAATCATGAACTGCTTAGAGCTGCTGCATTGAAGTTAGTTTTTTGATTCAATAATTATTATGGTTTGCATTGGGAGTCCGTTGAGATAAAAAAAATGTGATTATGATTCTAGTCAAATATTATCCCGAATGTATAATTATTCCACACTATATTTAACGAGGTGGTGACTGACGTCTGTTTATCATAGATCTATTATTATAACAGTACCTTTGGGTTCTTTCGGATTACTAATTACAACTGTACACATCAATCTTATAGTAACTCCCACGCCTCCGGTAATCGGTGACAAGGAAATAAGGGCGGGGATATATAAATGCCCTCTTCCCTACTCTAGTCCTATTATAAAACTTATGTATATTCAAAATACGACGCGTACACCGGTAATGTGATTTTTTAAACTATGTTCCATACTAGGATTTCTCCTGTATTATGGGTATATTTTACAGACATAAATTTCAGTACAACATAACCATACCCAAAAACTAACGATTTGTGTTGTCAAATGACCCCGGCTGGGATTCGAGGCAAGGGCCGGCGGCGTACTCGTAGGAGTCAGATACTCCGGCCGTTAGGCGAGGCGGTTGTCATTATTATACTTCGTTATTTTACTGGTGGTAGGATTCCCATGCAGGAATCCGTCTAGGTAGGTACCACCCCAGGGCCAGTTATTCTGCCGTGAAGCAGTAGTGTGCAAACATAACTCTGTTTCGGTTAGAAGGGCACAGAAATTTTCTGTGTGATACAGCATTTGTTATGGGCAGACGTTGCACTTACCATCAGGTCAACTATGTTTGGGTCAAAAGCGCAGCATCCGATGAAGCTGTAAAAGCCAAAAGGCTAATAGCAATTACATCACCGAAATTATATATGAGGTGAACGTTTTGCTCGTTTCAGAACTTTATTCAATAAAAAAAATGTAAAGAAAAATAAACCATTAAGTAGCGAAACCAGCAAATCGTTCCAATAGTAATTGACACGCTTACCAATAACAGTTGAGATGTTACCCAGAACATTCCATTGGAACATGGGCGGATTTGAAACCCCGAAGCTCGAAAATTTGGATAACGAATAAGAATTAAATTAAAGTAAAAAAAACACGAAAGTATGTAAATGATAAAATTATCTCAATCAGTGCCTTTAGATACTGATGCTTACCATTTTTATTTGTGTGTAACAATGAACAACAATAGCAAAATCTCACGAAGTTTTAAAAAAAAAAGTAAAAAGTAAAGTTTCAGCCTTTATATGTCCCACTGCTGAGCACAGGCGTGCTCTCATTTCTGAGAGGGTTTTTGGAGCTAGGAAAAATCCGCCACGCTGCTCCAATGCGGGTTGGCGGACTGCACATGTCTTCGAAATATTTTTTTTATTTTTTTTTATTTTTCTCAGACATGCAGGTTTCCTCCCGATGTTTTTCTTCACCGTTGAGCACGTGGTAAATCAGCACTTAAAATTGCAATAAATAATTTTAGTGGTGCCGGCACCGGGAATCGAACTCAGGTCACTCGCTTACTATGAAAGCGAGCGCCTAACCCCTGAGCTACCACGGCTCTTCAGTTTCATTGCGTCAAGTTTTACCGCCCTCTAAATTTTGCTGCCCCAATCTGCAAATATTGGAGGGTTTATTGTGTGTTCGTACTGCGCTGGGCACCATGAGGCCTCGGCTCATAAGTCTCGTACAGTTTGAATCTTATTAAGTCTATTCTCTCTAGTATATCTGTAGTGTATTATATGTAGATATAGCTTCAAGAATATCTTCTGATTTTCAGTGTTTTTGTTTTGTTAAGAGGTTTAGTTTTTTATACGAGAAAGTGACGAGACGATGAGAGACTGATGGTAAGTGCAATATCTGTGCATAACAAATGTTGTGTCACCCAGAACATTTCTGTGTGGCACCACACTGCGCTCGTCACCTTTATATATTAGTTTATTTATTATATCGCCAACATAGCAAACACTGTTACCAACTTACAAAATATTAAAATAAAAGCACAAACTATAAAAAATTAATGTTGCAATAATTATAGGCGAAGACGAAATGCGCAGAAATGTTTACCAGATGTTACTTCAACATAAGTCTGAAACTGATTGTGATATCAGTTCTTAAGTCTCACAAGTCCAGTCATTACTCTAGCTCTCAGTGCCCTTTAGACCGACACAGAGTAATGTTTGCAAACTTCTGCTTCGCGGCAGAATAACTGACCCTGTGGTGGTACCTATGGTGGTAGTACCTAGAAGGAGTCCTGCATAGAAATCCTACCACCTGTATGTTTGATGAGCCGGTTGCGTTATACTAGTTGCTTTATACACGAGTAGTTGTAGCACATTTCCTGTATACAGAATGATTTTTGAATTTTAGATTCATTAAATAGAAGCGGTCGTGTGGATTCGGCGTAAGAGAATCTACCACCCCATCTCATACCGTGGGTATCGTAAAAGTCGACTGAGGGTAATTGAAAACCAGGAGAAGTGCAGCAGATACTTCCTGGAACATTAAAACAAATAAACTGCCGAGCTTGGCAACTATGGCGAAATTCCCCCTGATAAGAAAATATATGGGGAAGGCCCATGTTCAGAATGAACTAGTGACAGGCGGAAATGATGATGATAATGAAATACAAACATATTTTAATCGCCCGCTCAATTGGTGCAGTGGCTTAGCGATTCGCATCTGGCACCACAACACAAACGCAATGTGTCGTGGGTTTTATTCTCGCACGGAGTAAATATTTGTATGGCCTACAGCAGACCTGTTTTTTGGTTTTTGTGCATATGCAATTTATTGCAATAAATACTCCCACGATACAATAGAAATCATAGTGTACATACATACATAAGATCACGACTGTATCCCATAAGGGGCATTCAGAGACTGGGCAGATGACTGCCACAATCCACGTTTCACCAAAACAATATAATGCACTTGGTGTGATAGGTGGTGAGCCCATCGCCACCATGCGCTGCTGGGTGCACAGTGCAGTTTTATTCCTTACTCGCCTGTTAGGAGATCCATTGGATGAGATGGAGTGGTAGTATTCTATTCATAGTGTAGGGAATTGCTTTATATAAAATATAAATATTAGGAAACGAGAGTAGAATTAATTTGTGGACAAAAAGTAGACGTTAAAATTTTATTAAATCCTAGTATGTTTCTACATTTATAACAATGCTTTGAAGTCGGGCTAAAACAAATGCGAAAGATGTAGATAGCTAAAAAATAGGAAATTGGCAGGATTATATTTAAGTGTTATGTAGGCGTCTACAAAAGTGACTTACGCGAAACTTAACTTAACTATTAATAACTAATTAAATTAGTTGATTTTTTTATACGAAAACAGTTTTTCACGTGAAAGCCGAGAATAAAATGCTTATTTAATGCACTCAGAAATGTTATGCGACTAAAAATATTATTTGGTTATTGCCCCCCTATACAAAAAATAACGTTATGACGATAACGTTTGAGTAACGCAACCCGAAGAACAACAGTTCTTTTATTCATCATCATCATCATCATCATATCAGCCTATCACTAGTACGCTGCTGAACATAGGCTTCCCCATAGACTGCCACAAAAGTTGTAGGTCTAAATTTGGTGGAGATTTTTCCATAGTCGCCACGCTCGGCAGGCGGGATGGCAACCACAGTTTATTTATTCTGATGATCCAGGAGGATGCCTCTACCCATCTCCTGGTTACCAGTACATTTTTATGGTAATGCTTCTCATTCTAAATTATAATCTGTCATTATATATCTTTTGAAATGAAAAGGAGGGCTTCCGAAGACCGTAATCGTTTACGGTAAACATACAAAGTGAAAAACAAATAAAGTAACAACAGCTCATAAATGTCCCACTGCTTAGCACAGCCCTCTCTCATTTTTGATAGGGTTTTAAAGCCGGGAAAAGTCCGCCACGCTGCTCCAATGCGGGTCCAAGTCGATGTTAAACCGTATACAATAAACAATGTCTTTGGTACAACAAGTAAAAAATTTAAAAATTAAATAAATTTAAGCTAAAGATCAGAGCAGTGCCTATTAGTAATTCCAACGTTATACCTTTTTATAGAGCAAAGTGACCTGATGAGCAAAACGTTCACCTGATTGTAAGTGCAACATCTGTCCGTAACAAATGCAGTGTCACCCAGAACATTTTTGTGTGGCACCATACTGCGCCCCCCACCCTTAGAGATCAGTTCTTAAGTCTCACATGTCCAGTTATTACACTACTGCTTCACGGCTGAATAACTGGCCTGGGGTGGTACTTACCTAGACGGATACCTGCATAATCCTAGCACTACTTATAGTGTCCACCAGTATGACAACTGTAGCAGCCATCACTTTCTTCCAGTCTCTCCTAAATGGTTACTAGACTACGGACTTAATTATAAAAGTCTAGGAAATTAGTGCTGAATGAAATAATTAATGATGTAATTTTTGCATTTTTTCTAATGACGTATGGTCTCAGTTAGCCCGAGGATTTTTCAGCTTCGCCGGACTGCATCACTTTATCTAGTGGCTGGTGTCTAGGCTATTCACTGTCACTGTTTGCCGGTATAAGGTTGCCTCGAGAAAATTTCTTCCTTAAATGTAATGGGTTGTATAAGCTAAATAACTAGCCCATTTAGCTTTTTGATGTTTAGGTCTATTTTAGTTGCGTTAGTTCTGCTGCGGAAGTCATCGTTACGGATTCTATCTTGCAACAAAACAAAACACACAGAGCATAACCCTTTCCATAGCATGCTGAGCGACTGTCAGTTTCCTCATACGGACTGCTGTGATGTACGGTATTAACCTAAAGAAATTTAATGCTATGTATCGTAAATGTTATAAGGAAACATTTATTAATTCATTTTATGTATTTAATAAAAAAAATAACAAATACTAACTTATAACACTGTTGCGAATGTGCTTTGGCTTTGCGAATTATATTTAATCATATTTGCTAGGCATATGTGCTATATGTTTCTAAATAATGTTGTTGACAGTAACGTACATTGCCTGTTTATACATACCTTAAAAAGTTATTATGAGAATGAAGAAAGTTATATATTTTCAAATTAATAAAATGTTAGTATTTTCTTTAATTTAATATTAACTATAAATACACTGGTAATAAATAAAACAGATGACGATGCTGTCTACGATTACTTACACATTAAGCTGAGTTAGTAGAAAAAGATTGGTTATGAAGTAAAATAAAATCAAAACTGTTAAATTAAAAAAGAATATTTAAATAGTTAATTCTATTCTATATCGATATCAGGTTTCCTATCGAACATTGATAGTGACTTCATTACTCTTTAACTCTAAATGCACTTTATATTCTCACTTTGCTGCCAATGCATATTTTGAAATCAATTTATTAGAATATTTAGAAATGGATATTCGATCTTAAAATACAATGGGCATTGTGGTTCAGTGTCAGTGTCAGTAAATGATTTCTTGATACTGTAAATCTTTGGGTATAATTCAGCTATGAAGAGATTTATGTAAGTCACACTCACACCAGCAAAGAATTTAAGGCGGTCATTATGAACTGTATCCTGAAGTCAGTCTCTCATTAAGGCAACGTCAATCTCGTAAACACCTGAAATGGAGTCTTAGAGAGCTTTTTTGTGAAGTTGTAAGGCTTTCTTAGAAGCATAGTTTTATACATCAACAATGTTACAATCTTCTGTGTATTTTTATACGATGCCTCATTTTTATAAGATGCGTCATTTTTATACGATGCATCATTTTTATAAGATTCGTCATTTTTATACGATGCATCATTTTTATAAGATGCGTCATTTTTATACGATGCATAATTTTTATAAGATGCGTCATTTTTAGGCTTGTTTTTTTAATGAAATATTTTTATTTAGACGTCTTTTTAATAGATTTTTTTCTTTTTCTCTTTGTTTCTTATATTTTAATCATTCACAAATGTACAATATTTTGTTAAAAAAGTAAAGTTTCAGCCTATAAATGTCCCACCACTGAGCACAGGCCTCCTCTCATTTCTGAGAGGGTTTTGGAGCTAGGAAGAATCCGCCACGCTGCTCCAATGCGGGTTGGCAGACTTTAAATTGCAATTAACAATTTTAGTGGTGCCGGCACCGGGAATCGAACCCAGGTCACTCGCGTACTATGAAATTTAAAGCGAGCGCCTAGCCCCTGAGCTACCACGGCTCTTTGTTAATGTTACACATTATAAAATAATGTGTTATGATTGTTTTTTAGAATATTTAAAGTAACAGCTGTAAATACTCCAACGCTGGGCAGCCGTTCTTTAATTTTTGATAATCTGAAATTATCATACGATATTATTAGAGAATCGCAAAATGTAGCTTTTGATTTCAGATAGTATTTTGCAACACTTTAGTGCATTATATATCTTTAGATATATAAATATTGTAATTTAAATTAATGTTTATCATTATTATTTTTATATATTTAGATAAAAATATTTATGTAATGATGTAATTTATTTTTAGTTCTGATATAAATTTCGCGCCTGCCATAGATTTTCTCACACAGCCATGGTTGACTTTATAAAAAGCCCTAAGGTATTATCAGCCCATTGTAATCCTAACTTATAAATAAATAATCGTCAATGTATACGAGAGTTTAATACAAACGTCGTTTCTTTTCAGATATGTGTCCTGTTCAGTCTGGTGCTGGTAGCTTCAACGGAGGCTTTCTTCCTGAAATGGGGCTCAGATTCAACGTAGGTATCCCAACACAAAAGACAAACGTCAGTCCAGTGATACAGAATGTATATGTATCGTAAAGATATTCATTAGAAATTCAATTTGGTTAAGTGGGTGAAGTATACTTGAATGTTATGTATCCTCTTGAGGCGTTGCGATTTTTTTTACAGCGTTATGCATTAAGCGAATTGTGTCCGTATATATGTACATTTACACGTGACTTTTGCGTAAAATAGTTTTTTGTTATCATCGTATAAAATATATTACGTTATCGTGCTCTGCTGTTGCGTTATTTCCATGAAATTCAACGAACTTTTTTTTAACGATATTATTGTTAAAGAAAGATGCTATTTTCTACAGTTGATGTTTATTGGACAGCACTTCGAAGAAATAACTTTTTTATTTCTTTCTTTTCACATACTCTGTTTTTTCGTGAACGTGTAAATGTCTTTGGCATGTCGATGCCAGTAATTCACAAGTTCCGTATTTAAACGACTTTTTGCTTTATGAAGAGAAAAAATAGTTTTCGACTCGCTTTATTTTCTTACTTTTTCGTACATTATTTAATGGACAATATTCTTTGGATAGTTATTCGCACGAACAACAGCGACTGTGATGTTGAAGTATAATTAAAATCCCATCAAAAACATAAACATGTGAAAACTATATGCAAAGCCTCGGATCGCAACCGTTAATAGCTTAAAAAGTTGTAAGTTCTCATGTAGAGCCAAGTCTATAATTTTATTATCATCTATTCGCCAATTCCAAAATTTTTTTATAAATTATATACATTTCTTAATTAATGATCAATATTTTGGGCCTCTCATTATTATGTATATTTGTTTACTAATTACTAGTTTTCTATTTCTAAATACTATGGATAAAAACTATGTCCTAATTTTTATATTTCTAGCTCTGCTAGAAGTACCTTAGAATTTTGATGATCGGTGAGTCAGCGACAAAATAGGAGAATTTGACTTAAGATATTTCTTAAACTATCATAGGTACAAACTTGTTATTTGGCAGTATAGGTAGGTTCGGTATGTACTCCTGATGGCTGAAATATCAGACTTCTAACTTTACCCGCAACGAAGATACAGGGTGGTAAAAAGTGCCGCGTGTTGCTTCGAGGAAAATATGTTACGGCCGTGCCCGCGTCGTTTGTTTGTTCGACTTGATATATATAATATGACATATATATGATATATATATGAGATATATACACATACATATGTGTGAAGTTGCATTAATTTGATGTGCAGCATTTTTATATTTAGAAAACAATGTTTAGAAGTCAATTATTATACAGAACTATTAGAAATATTATAATCAATTAAAAAAGAAACAGTTAAAGAATGTTGACAGAATTAATTTGTTGCAGGCCTCAATCGTCGCAGAAGACCTGGGTCCAACCGCTTGCGCCAAACATGACACCTGTGCAGTACCGGTACCAATACGCGTACCCGTATGAACAACGCAAGGTGTACCAGATGCAGGGACAGCAGTACCAGCAACCTGAGATCTCGATGCAGCAGAGCATGGCGCCTATACCCATAAGTGTTCCAGCTGGGGCCAGTTTAACTCCTGTCTCCCTTCAACATGTCCAACTTGTTCCTTGCATGTGTCCCGTAGCGCCAGAGGAAGCTGAGAAGTTGCAGGAACAAGTCGGCCCCGGTCCGTACTTAGCACAGACATACACACAAAATGCCTACTCTGCCCCCCAACAGATGACCACTTCCGGTGACACCAAAACGACGTCGAAACAGTGAACTGTTTTACTTCACTTTGTTAAATGTAGCTTATATTTGCATTACATTACAAATCTGCTCGTGGTTCATTGCCGTGATTACTAATTTGTTTCGTTTATTTATACATAAATAAGACTGATAGAAGTAAGATTATATTCAAAATAAATTATTATAAATCTTGACGTACCTATTTTATTTTAAAACAGCTGATCCAGCGATTTAGTACCCGCAAACTTTAGCATTTATCTCAAAAATCATTTGCAACAAGACAAACTAAGGCTAAATACATCCAATAGTTACTAGTTATAATTTGGGAAATTTTACTTAAGTAACTTCAGCAGAGATAACTAACATAACTTGTAGATGTTCATGGGCGGCGGTCACCAGTTACCATCACGCTCGTTTGCCCGCTCTTCCATAAAAAAGAAGAGTTTAATTTTAGTCAGGTTATGCAACCTGACAGAAAGAACTTTTTAACGTTGCAAAATTTTGTCAATAAAGTGAATAACTAGAAGAAAAGAGAATTTGAAACTTAAAAATTCTAAAGACATGAAGAGGTGCTTTCATTTTATCTATGAGGATAACTATAACAGGTATTATTGGCAAACGAAATTCGTTAAACAAAATGTCAGCGATTCAATAACTACAATTGTAATGATACAAAACTTAATACTCGAAACTGATTACAGCAGCCGCTTTCCTTTTAACATTTACTACAAGAAATTTAACCACAAATAACCATACCATAATAAGTTTTAAGTTCATTTATTGAATAAATAGTGATTCCGTAAAGCTTGTGTTGCCACGTATTTGGATTTCACCCATTGGAATTTTAAGGAATTTTTATCCACTCTTTTACACACACAAAGAAAGAAGAGGTGATCAATGATTGCTTCATGAGAAAAGTCACATAGGCAAATGCGAGTTCATCAACAAAAGGTCGTTAAATTTTTAACGAATATGAGTGTTATAGTTATTACCCCTATGTATACTTTATACGGGCAATGGGCACCTCTTTCCTACCGAGGTGTCGTAAGATCCGACTAAGTTATTTTTAGGTCTTTGTTCGTGCAGAATAATACAATAATATGCACTGCTGTCAATATACTGCTGGGAACGCAATGTGAAAAATATTTTCTTTTACTAGTGTCAAAATGGCGGCGATGCGGTTCGCCACACATTACGTCTAGTTTCCTGCGGGGGCGAAAATTTGGCTACGGATGTGGTACCCCTTATAGGGGAAATGATTGTATGTATGAAAAGGCGATTAGGCGGAACGACTTTAAAGTAACATTTTCGATCGTACAAAGAAATACTGCCATGTAATAAAAAAAAAACTTTGTTTAAATACATAAAGATCAAGCGCCTAGTGCAGATGAAGACGGTAAAAACATTTTTAACATTAATGTGTGCGTAACAGATGCTGAAACTGGCTCTTATATAGTTTATTAATAGTCATCACTTTCTCCTAGGGATAGATCTCCAGGATTTTTTAACTGCGAAGCAACTGAGAGTACCACTCCACCATCCTTTCCATTACCTTCATTCTTTCCTGACTGTCATCATCATCATCATCAGCCCACAACTAGTCCACCGCTGAACATAGGCCGCCCCTATAGATTGCCACAATAGTTTGTAGATTTTAATTTGGGGGGATTTTGTCATAGTTGCCACGCTTGGCAGACGGGGTTGGCAACCGCAGAATATATAATATTACTTAAAACCTTGTTGATACCAGCGCTCCGTATATAAATTGCAAAAACGAAAACTATTGGAAGATCAAGAAACGAAAACTATTGAAAGATCAAGAGTTGCTATCACAATAACTCTATAAAGAGTTTAATTGGACGTATAATTTGGACATTGTTATTATTACTTAAAAAGTGTATATTTGCTATCTCTATGTCTTAGTATTGATACCTAGCTGATGCTCGCGACAACGTCCGCGTGGATAGGATTTTTAAATATCGCGTGGGAACTCTTTGATTTTCTGGGATAAAAAGTATCCTATGTCCGTTCCCAGGATGCAAGCTATCTCTGTGCCAAAATTCGTCAAGATCGGTTCAGCGGTTGAACCGTGAAAAGCTAACAAACAGACCATGGGACAGAGAGAGTTACATTCGCATTTATAATATTAGTATGGGTATACGCCCTTAAAGACAATTTACAGAAGCGAACTTGAATATTAATCGCAGTTTTCTGCGTAGTGACTTGATAATTGCGTGTCTCTGTTGTTACTTAGTAATACAATTACACTGCTCTTACATGAGCCAGAACCAGCACTGTTGATCGGAAATACAGGGAAGTGGGGTTACGTAAGCACTTTCATTGTTTCCAACTCGATATTACTAATACACTTGCATTGAATGGAATGAGAACATAATTTCACTCTCAGCGTCTTTTCACTTAACCTCATGCGATTGTCAGTACCATTTGAACAAGATCGCATGAAATATATACGTATATTACTATTTCGAAGAGGTTTCTTTTAGTTGGTTTGTGTAGTTTGTCGGTTTTAGGACACGAGGTCATAGGGCCTGTAAGCCAATAAAGTTGTTAACGTATGTTGTTAATATATAGACATATGTCTCATCACAAATATTTAATACACACGTAACATCTAGGTGTATATACTCGTATATTGAGAACGAATGTGCATTGCCCATGGCTGCGATGATAATTTTCAACTCTTTAGAAGTTCCCGTTCGTGCAGAATAACACCATAATATGCAATGTTGTCACTATACTGCTCATGGAAACGCAATAACAGTTGTTTGTCGTACAAAAAATGGCGGCGATGTGGTTAGTCACCCGTCACATCTCTTTTCCCGCGGGCGTGAAAACAGAGCTGTGTTTGGCCCCTGCCTACCCCTTATATTGGGTAAAAAAATTGCTGTGTCACCCAGAAAATTTCTGTGTGACACCACACTGTGCCCATCGCCCTGAGACATAAGTCTCATATGCCCAGTGAATATGCCAGCTCACAGTGCCCTTCAAACCGAAACACAGTAGGTAATGTTTGCACACTACTGCTTCACGGCAGAATAACTGGCCCTGGGATGGTATCTACCTAGACGGATTCCTGCATAGAAATATTGCCGGACATTGGCATATTTGTCGGAGATATAGACGGTTTGTTCTATCCACAAAAAGCGCTGAACTGGATTTAAGTTAGTTAGGAATTTCATTTGTATAGAGAAAATAGCAGAAGAAAGAAGTAAGTGGTCGAAGAGGCATGTTCTGTCTTCGCTCTGAAAGGTGCAATATAGCTTTTGCGCCATTGGAAACGATTGCCCCTATGCCAAATGTCTTCTAGCATTTGTTCGGTTTAGCGGTATACATGCAAAAATATGATTTATAGGAGCGCTATGTATAGTGCCCGTCAGTAAGGTTTACGTTATACCTTTTAGGTCGGCTGATGACCGTATTTTGCTGTATTTAAAGAATGCTAAGTGATCTGTATCTGAATAAGCCTTGCTGGGAGTCACTGATCCATCATGTACGCACATCGAACTTTATTACAAAGATTCTGGAGCCGAAAGCCAATGGTATTAAAAGTATAAGAAACGGCACGCTTTTAGATTTAAATGTAGTGCTGGAATATCAATAACAAAACGAAAATGACATCAACAATAAAAGTGTATAAGAGGCAAGTGCGTTAACTATTCTAAATGTAGGATAGGCTTGGCTTTCAACTAAGGAAACTGCACGTACTACTTTTTGATATAAATAGTCTTTTAAATTTATTTAACAGCTTATTTAAAAAAATATTTTTACTAATGTAAAATAAACTAACTCTCTGTGTCTCTCTGTCTGTCTCAACAGGTTGAACCGATCTTGACAAAATTCAGTACAGAGATAGCTTGCATCTAGGAGAAGGACTTAAGATACTTTTTATTCCGGAAAATCAAAGAGTTAGAACGGTAATTTTAAACAGTTACCTATAAATTTCAATATTTTCCGTCCGATCCGGTTTAAGAGGTTTTTATTTAGTTCAGCTATAGAGTATGTTTCACTACATCAAGCTCCGTCTAAAATTAGTTGGACTATGTTTAACTTTAAACATTAAATTAAGTAGCAAACACAATTATCGAGTCAAAAATATAATGTTTTCAAATACAAGGCGGAACAGTGAAGTTTGCAGAATAATTGACACTGCGGTAGCATCTACCTAAGCGGATTCCTGCATTGAAATCCTACAATCGCATCGGTAAATACGTCTACGGTTACGTTATTTAGTTTTTATTCCATTACGCCTGTAAATAAATACGGCTTACATAACTAAATACGCATTTGTACGTTAAAACGTTTCGTTTTGTTACGGATTGTTTGTCAGAGTACGTAATCCTCGGAAGTGAAGCAAGACACGCATTAAATAAAGTAAAAACAAGTCAAGAGTGAGTTGAGTTAGAGAAAACTTATTCCGTTCTAATAATTATTATTATGATTTAATAAATTAAGAAATATTTCAAATAATTAGTAAGCTGCACTGTAGCCGCTGAGTTCCTGGCGTCTGTCAGTTGGTACGAATAGTGATGGGCAATAAGTAACACTATTCATTTAAATGAAACTAATTTCACGGATTATATCGCGTTTAATTTTACTATTTATACCCGACGTTTCGAGCGCTTTACAGCACCCATGGTCACGGGAGGACTGACTTCCTTCAGGAAGTCTGCAGTCTGCGACCATGTTCTGGATCATCCCAACCATTACATCAGATTTGATAAACCCCAAATCCTCGCAAAAGAACACCGGTTCCTACCAAGGATGATTCGCGAGGCTATTGAAATTAAAAAAAAAACATCCTAATTTAAATAGAGAAGATGGTTGTGTATTACCACCGGCAATATATTGTAATATTGGAAGACTACAAGATAAAATGATTTTGAAAAATGATTCAGATAAATGTCTGCCTCTCACATACATTCATTGCCACGCCCGACATGGTACATGAATTTTATAATTTTATAATTTAATTTCATGTAAAGCAATCTAAATAAATAAATACAGTTAGCTCTTTCTGCGTAGATCGGACCAAATATAATAATTAAAAGCTGAAGGTACTCCGGGTTAACTATGACATCAGGACATCTGTCACCTCAGCCCTCTCGTGACCATTGGTGCTGTAAAGCGCTCGAAACGTCGGGTTATAAATAGTAAAATTAAACGCGATAAAATCCATAAAATTAGTTTCATTTAAACGTGTAGCGTTCGCGTAAATATAAGAAATCATTAAGTAAAAATATTATTTGCTTTTATAAACCGATCCAAGAAAAGAGTAAGTAGGTTTCAATACTTGGTTACCTGACTTCTAATTTCTGAATGTAATTAGCCAAAATAAAATGTAAGAGTAATGTTCGAAAACATTACTCTTACATTTTATTTTGGCTAATTACATTATATTATAAATTATAACAAAACAATAAAAATATTTTGAAAAATAGTTGCGCCTGGGTTCAAACTAATCAGAGTTCGACTCGCTTGGGGAGCTGCTGTTTTGAGCATCTTCGCCTAGATTTATACATATACATATCAATATAAATTATAGTATCAATTCTGATATATTTTTCAATGTTTTCGAAAATAAGATTTATCGTTTCTAACATAGCGAGACAGCATTATAACATAATTAACTTTATTAGTACATTCTATTATTAAAAAATTGTTAGAAAGAATTACTTAACAAATTATTGTACAACGACAGATAATGTTATACAATTTCCTAGTATTTTGGTACATCACTACAAAAATTAACAGTTGACATAACTTCGTAACGGCGCAATATTTATTTAAAAAAATATTCTTTTCTCATACATTTAACATATCGCAAAAATATATCATTTTTTGATTTTATTGTAAGTTCACATAATTTTTAATGATATTAAAAAATAATATATTTAAGCTATATTAAAAAGTATGATATTTAAACGATAAAAATATATTCATCATACATTATTCGCCACTTCAACGTTACGTGTTCCATTCGGTCACGATATGTCAAGAACGCATTTTCAGCGGCCGGACTATAGTTCTCAATATTTTAATGTATTTAACTAAGTTGATAGCTACTAGTGACGTATGATGGTCTCGTTAGAGAATCTATCTCAGCATCTTGTCCGTTGAATTTCGTAATAGCTGAATACGGGAAATACCAGATAATAGACCATCACTAATATGCCAGACCGAAATACTTATTACGCAGATTCGTATAAAATGCGATAGATGTCTGATTAAAAAAATACGTAACAATACTGACATTAATTTTGAGTTGTAATCAAAATACGGAATAAATAAATCTTTTATAATAATAGAGCCGTGGCAGCTCAGGGGCTAGGCGTTCGCTTTAAATTTCATAGTACGCGAGTGATCTGGGTTCGATTCCAGGTGCCGGCACCACTAAAATTGTTAAATGCAATTTTCAGTACTGATTTACCACGTGCTCGGCGGTGAAGGAAAACATCGTGAGGAAACCTGCATGTCTGAGAAATAAAAAATATTTCGAAGACATGTGCAGTCCGCCAACCCGCATTGGAGGAGCGTGGCGGAGCTAGAGCCTAGCTCCAAACCCCTCTCAGAAATGAGAGGAGGCCTGCGCTCAGCAGTGGGACATTTATAGGCTGAAACTTTACTTTTTTTATAATAATATAATACTCGTAGGTGTATGTTACTACGATCGCAAGTCCACCTGACTAGTGTGGTGATTACAGGAAATCCACCAAATCTGTGATTACGTCCAGCAGTGAACTTTTTTCAGGCAGGTGATGATTGAAAATAAATCGAATAAAATAGCTTAATTTCTTGATTAAAAAAAACACTTAGCAATACTAGTCTGCAGTAGGTATCTTAATTTTATTGGGACTATTGGGATCAAAACTACGTAAAGCACAACGAGCTGACGTAAACATTATTATTAAACCAGGAAAGGGGCAGCAGCATCTTCCTGCAACATCTGAATAAATAGACTGCGGTTGCCAACCCGCCTGCCCAGCGTGGCAATTATGGCAAAATCCCGCCAAAATGAGAGCCAGAGCAATTTTTGGGGCAAGCGGAGGAGGCCTATGTTCAGCACTGGGCTAGTGATAGGCTGAAATGATGATGATGAAAGTATTTCTGTATGGTGGGCCAGACCTACACTCTTACTAAGAGGGTTCTCTGTGTACTCCAAATATTTAGATAACATAGATGATTTGTTTTACTAAAATAAATAAAGAAAGACGTAGTAAATGCCAAAAAAGTTAAGTAAGGGCATATAAACGATCGTGCCTTAAGAGAACAGTCGACAGTGCGAAAATAAAAACCAGGATATCGGAAGCAGCATCTTCCTGAAACATCTGATTATCATAAACTACAAACTTTTGTCGCAATCTACGTGGGAGGCCTATGTTCAGCAGTGGACTAGTGATAGGCTGAAATGATGATGATATAAACGACTCACTGTTCGTAACAGCTTATTTTTGGGAGATTTATAAAGTAAGGAGTAGTATTCGCTGTTCTAATTCGGGTTTGCGAATTTCCATGTCCTTGGAATATTGTTTTTGAGAACCACGTAGTAAATCCGTATTTAGTTTTTAATTAACAATGTAAGAAATAAACGCGAGTACCTCACCCCTGTGCTACCACGACTTGTGATGGGCTGAAATGATGATGATGATGAAAGAAAAATTATTTTAATATTTACGAGTACGTCACTTTGCTTATAATACGTAGCGAACTATATATGTAAACTATATCTTGTATAAATGTCATAAGCGATTATTAATATGTATTGAGTAATATTAATTTAAAAAATGAATGGGCTATAATAATTTTTGTGCAATTCCTTCTTAATTAACATTTTGGAACATTTGAAACATTAGCAATTACCATCTTATGAGAGCGTACGTAATATCAGTGTTTAAAGCATTTTTATTGTATTTAATAGTTGCATTTCTGTATAAGCGGAAGTCACGCTCTGGTAACAAATCTGTATCATAATAATATGTATCATAACAAGCAATACGAATGGTTTTGAGTGTTATATTGTCCGAAAGTGTTCATAGTAATCCAAGCTCTAAGAAACGTGACGTGACGTTTCGGTACGTGTAAAAAAATAATCTTTCTCCCCATTGCATTCACATGACCTAGCATGCTGTCTGTATATTTTGCAATGCTACAGAACAGAAACAAGCAACGAACAGTTTTTTCAGTATTTTCTGTTCAATGTGCAATGCTATCTGCATATTATGGTGTTATTCTGAACGAATGGAGACTGTCCATACAGCTTAGTCGCCTCTTAGGACACCTCGGTAAGAATGATCATCTCAAAGATAGTATGTAATGCAATGCAATGAAAACCACACCAACCGAGCCGTAAGCGCAGCGACTAAACGATTGGTTTCTGAGCTACGGTACGCGGCCTCGATGTCAGTTCACAGTCACATGGGGTGAGATACCCATTAAAAAAATATCTGTACATACAAATATTTGTTTAATATAATGTTCGCCATATTATTCGGCCAGGCATTCGCCTTAACTTTTATTCTACGCGAATGTCCCGGGTTGATCCCCGGTTGGGCACCCCTAAAATTGTTCTACAATATTAAGTGCTGATTTACCACTTGCTCAGCGGAGAAGGAAAATATGGTGAAAAAACCTACATGTCTGAGGAATATATGTGAAGTATTCCAACCCTCATCGGAGCAGCTCGGCAAACTCTTTCTGGCTCCAAAACCCTCTCAGAAACGAGAGGAGGCCTGTGCTCAGCATTGCGGACATTTATAGGCTGTAACTTTACTTTTTTATATTTATATGTACAAACAGTTGTTTCGGATGTTTGTGTATGACGAAATTGTCTGTTAAAGGCATAGTGTGCCAGATTTAATTACGCTGGCAATACACGGAAACTGTCGACGTCTTTAAAATAACTGAACTCGACGGTCTATCGTCTATGACACTTGATAATGCCCAGTTTTGGGGCGAAACACGTGCGTGTAGAGGACGGTATCTGACGAAGGTTGCTGGTGGCGGTGTTGTTGGCGTTGCTCTTCAAAAAAACTAGGTAAAATTCACCATTTTATATTTCGCACGCGGATCTTAGCAAATTAACTTCCTTTCCTTCATCAAAAGAACCGATTCAAACAAAAAGTTCTCACAGTGACCAATTTACGAGTAAAAAGATGATCGTCATCATCGTAAGGTGAATGAAATATGCTAGAGTTACAGGTATATTTTCCACAAATCAATGTCTGACCTTACTTGATGACTAAATAATAAGTCCCGTGTAATTTGTGTGAACGCTAAAGGAAAACAATGACGGGAGCCGACTTTCAAGCGGTAATTATCTGTTCATCAAGTGCATTATGTTTATAAGTAACATGCCTAGCAGCTTTGTTTTACGAATGACAATAATTACAATGTCGAGAATTTCGTTCTAGACACATTCATTGCACCGTTGGACATGTACATAATGAGCGCGATTTATATATTTTTTCATATTAACTTTGGAAACCTACTTTACTATGATGCGTAAGTTTGAATTCCAGCCGAATGTTTTTTTTTTGTAGAAGGTCTTTGACGACACCAGCAAATCTTTCACCTGATGGTAAATACAACGTCTGCTCATAACAAATGCTGTGCCACCCAGAATATTTCTGTGTGGCGCCACACTGCGCCTCGCTCAGAGACGTCAGTTCTCAGACGTTAAGTCTCATATGCCCAGTAATTAAATTAAATATTACACTAGCTCCACATCAGTACCCTTCAAACCGAAACACAGAAATATTTGCACACTACTGCTTCACGACAGAAAAACGGGCCCTGAGTTGGTAATTACCGAGACAGATTCCCGCATTAGAAACCTTCAAACAGTAAAAATTTTGCGTAGAGAATAATATTATAAAAAAATGTCCATAAATTATTTTAAATGAACATGAAATATTGAGCTCTAGACCATTTCTAACCTGACTTGCAGTTGACCATTCCAACATAAAAGTTGGTATTGTTATGCTAATATATTATATATATACCAAACAATCAAATAAACCAGAGAATGAATTTCATTATTTTATGAAAATCATTAGAATACTGCTAGAATCTACCTTACATACCGTGTGCGTCATAAAAGTTGACTAAAGTAATTGCCAAAAAACCGCCGACAGTTTGCGGTATAACCATCTCGAAAAAGTCAGACTGTTGAAGAACTGCCTAAAAATGTCGTAATGCTGAGCATAAGGCACCTTTCAAGGCTTAGAGAATTTTAAAACCGGGACAGTCTGCCGCGCTGCTCCAAAACGGGTTAACGGACCTACGGTTTTCCTAAAAAAAGTATAAGTATAAGTAAGTAGCCTATGAATGTCCCACATGCTGAGGACAAGCCTCCTCTAATTTCTGCGTGGGTTTTGGAGCGAGGAATAGTCCGCCACGCTGCTGCGACGCGGGTTGGCGGACTTAACATGTCCTCGAAATATTTCTATTCCTCGGATATGCAGGTTTCCTCACGATATTTTCCTTCGCCGCTGAGCACGTGGTGAATCAGCACTTAAAATTGTAGTACATTTTAGAGGTGCTGGCAGCGGGGATCGAACTCAGGTTACTCGCGTACTATGAAATTAAAGACGAGCACCCGGCCCCTGAGCTACCATGGATCGGGGGCCAGGTGCCGGGCTATTTATTAAACTGATGAATAAAAACTGAATCAAATTCAGATTACGCTTATTAAATAAGTAACGATTGAACTAGAAACATTGCTTATTAGAGCGGAACTAACGCGCAAGATAAATATGACACCATCCTTTGTAGTTAGATAACTATTTTCACGAGCCATAAACCATTAAATCAGTTATAGTACTGTCAAAACGAATGGCTTATTTCATTGTTTCCTAATTATTTGATAATACTTTTTGTTTATTTTAGCAGGAGTTAGGCGAGCTATAGAACCAAACATATTTTAATATTCCTTATTCCTCCTCCTTTGTCCTCCTTTATTCTCCTTTTTACTAATATTATTGTGGATTTAAAGCTCATAATCTTCTGGTGAATACGTAAGATCGTTAAATCACACAGAAGAAAACGTGGGACGAATAACACCGAAAGATATTTATAAGATTGTTTTTTATATTTTTATTTATATTTATATAGATAAAATGAATCAATTCTATATTCAGAAAAATATAATAAATGACGAAATGACTTCACAAACACATAGTACGTTTATTATGCAACTGAACCAATAGTTCTTCTGTATCGTATGCGTTGAGTGGCATTTTACTAATTCAATAATACAACTGTTACTTTGCTTATTAGTTAGTCGTAAGATAGTTGTCAAACTTATTTTTAGCTGATTTTTTGAGGTATTATTAACAGTTAGTATATAATAACAATATTATCGAAATTAAAGCCTACTTCGAGCCGTTGCACAGTGACCTAGATTCAATTCTTGATTTCGGCGTCTTTGCCTTGTTCTCGGCGGCGAAGAAAAATATCAGGGGGAAATATGTAAATAAATAACAAATCTAACTCTAATGACACTTTATTAATAAAAGTGTCCTTTTTTCAAAATTATTTGCATTTTCTATATTTTGTCATAATTTACGTTAATTGTAAATACATAGTACTTTTATAAAAAAAATCTAAAAAATAAACAAAAAAGAACTAGGGCATTTTTTACGAACCAAAGATGTCCAATCAGTATTATTCAAATAATCTAAATTTAATTAAAAATGACTGTTAGTAGACACAGACTAAAATATTTCTATTAACATTCTTTAAATAATTTAGACGACGAAGCGTCTGTTTTCGCCATTAAATGTAACTAAGGTCAATGATCGTATTTAATTTCGTCTGCATGGAAGTGTTAAATTTGTTGAAATTAACTTGTATCACAAACTTTAGGGTTTTTAATTTTCGATTAAACATTGTAATACAGACAATGCAATTTTAAATCATACTGTTTCATCATACTAATTATAAACATTAGATATTTACTTATGTTTATGGTTCACTTAATAACTGAAAAAAAGAAATTGTAAACAATTATTTATTATAACTTCTCCAAATACTACCTTTTAGTCTGTTCTCAGCGACTTAGTGGTAAAGTAGGTGTTAACTCTGGCGATATTGTTCTTTAGCAAGTCCTTATAATAATATATATTATATTACACGCAATATTTATAACACAATTCTTTCCCTGTACCGCGTCACAGTTGCGAGCTTATTGCTGTTTGGCAGTCAGTGTGTACATATATAGTGTTATACATATATATGTATAACAAACCCTACGTAAAGAATCTGCCGGACTTGAATGTAAATTTTATGAATTGCTACCGATAAATTTCTAAGAGTTTCTTCTTGAAGCCTCTTAGACTAGGGTCATCATACACCGTTTTCCTTCCTACTCTGTTGTTTTTATTCGTTACAGGAGGTGGTGGGAAGTGCCCACATTAACTGTCAAGGAAAATTTTACTCTCACAGAAAACAGTGAATTACGAAATGTAATAAAATATTATACTAAATGTAATTATTGTAATTTGGCAACTTGTCATTGACTTTTACTTCCTTCTAAAGAAATGTCTAAGAACTAGGTCACTTGATAAATATTTCAGTTTGAATGAACCACTACCTCATCATTACGATTGTTAAAGCCGAATTTCTCTGCTAAGAGGTTAGTACCATAAGTTCTCAGAAAGCCCCCTCGATTTAGATGCCGCCTCTTCATACATTGGCTAAATTAGACAAATATTGGCTTCATCTAGTGAAATGTCTTACACTGCGTTTGCAGAACGAGGTTCTTACTCGTGAATATTCCTTCCTCATCGGTTATTCTACGTGCTATGTCGGCCCAACTGCACTTCAGCTTGCTGATTCTTAAGATTACCGGTTACTCTACTTAAGTTCCGGAAATCGTCACAGCGGATTCTGTCTTCTTCCCATATTCTATCTCGCAGTGATAAAATCGAGGCACAGCCCATCAGTGAAGGTCGATGAGAAATCTCAAAGAAATCATCACTAAAAGAAGTCATCACTTTTCACAAAGGTTTAAGAGGTTTATGAGTATTATTAAGGTGTACTTGATAATGTGATGCATTTTTTTTAACTGGTGGCAGGAGACAAGTGAGTCGTTCAATCGTTCAGTCGATGGTAAGTGCAAAGCCAGCCCGTAACAGTTAACAGTTGCGGTATAGCCTAGAACTAATCGTATGAAAATTCTGTGTAACACCGCACCGCGGTCGTCACCATAGGGCATCAGTTCTTAAATCCCGTGTACCCTGCAATCACACAATTTAAACTGACGCAGACCGTAGAATAACTGGCCCGGCGGTGATCATATGTAGGCGGATTTACCAGAACATTCCACTTACAGTGGTCAGCGAACACAACTGAATTTCGGATCGAAAGGCACTGAGGTTATGCTCCGGTAAATTCGTGCGCGACTGTCCTGCGCGCGACAGACGGGAGCAAGCTAACACATCACACTAGTACTCAGCTATATATGTCCTGGAAGTTAGTTACACACGCTTCCATTCTCCGCTACACTACCCACGTCCTCTTACATCTAGAGTATCTCTCTATAATATATATATATATATATATATATATATATACATATATATATATAATATAATATAATCATATACATATAATATCGATAATATATAATAAACTTCAATGGGGCCCCCATAAATCTAAACTAGCAAGTAGACTTAGCTCTGCAGCTTATGCTGTGAAAGGAATTAGAAACTTGAATAATGTTGAAACTGCTAGATTAGTTTATTTTAGTTATTTTCACAGCATAATGTTTTATAGTATTTTGCTATGGGGAAATGCGACTGACGTAGAGGTGATTTTTGTTTTGCAAAAGAGGGGCCATAAGATCTATTTATAATCTTGGCTCTAGGCTCTTAGAGATAAATTTTTATAGAAATTAAAAAATATCTTAACCTTAAAAGTACTAAATATTTGTTAAACAAAGACTTTTTAAGAAGGTTTATTATAATATTAAGGAATACATGGATGATGATAACCCCTGGGTATGAGGTGATCGCTGCCAAGCTATTTCTACATCTTTATAATACTGCTTGCTGTAATACTGTCCTTGTATATTACTTTTAAAATAACTGAAAAAAAAAAATCCGCTGGGTTTCTTACTGGTTCTTCCCAGGACATGGCATTTCTTTGCGAACCAGTGTAGTTGAAAAAAAATACGTTAGTGAGTATTATGTAAATGATATATTAAATAAAAAAATATTCTATTCTATTCAATTCTATCTCAACCCCTTAAAAATCTTTATCGTCAGATTCACTTATTACATATGCATGAGGTCATCAGGCACTATATGCTCAAAGAAATGCGCTCTACTATTTACTGTATTTACTGTATTAATTGCCTAGACCTGTTTACTGGTGGTAAGATTTTTTAGGTCAGTTCCTAGCAGTAACAGTACTGCAAGGTCAGTAAATTCCCTTTACATAAGTTGTTGAATTATTGTTAACAATAATTGTTATTTTACCACCAGTCTCCTACTGAAATATGAGAAACAAACTTAATAGACTGTCTTCAGTGGAATGGAATGGAATAGGGAAATTTATCTTCTTTTAGATCTATATTAAACATAGTTTCTACATCAATATATCTACTCAAAATCTTGCCATGACATGGTCACCGAAAGAAAAACTCAACCGCATCTAGAAAGATCCCCGTTAGAAAGAGACGTTAAAGCGAAAAATTGGCAATCGGCTATCGATCGATTCGTGATTCTGGATTCGCGTGCATTCATGTATGGCATATATAAAAGTATTGATACATGCCACTGCTTTCATTATCAGTCTGTCTGTAGAATCGGGCGCTGCGTAACAAAGTGCATGAACATTGAAAAGTAACTGCGCTTGCGAATCTTGTTCCCACGCCGCATAAGCTCTTTTTGTCCCGATTTATCTTAATTAGTGCTTTCCATTACATTGTTAAACAGCCATGGATTACCGAGTCGCGGTACGTATTTAGTATGGACTTTTATTTTGTTTAATGTGGTATGTTTCCATGTTCTTATTTTTAATATATGCCATGTATTTTCAGTCTAAAAGATATCTATCCATTTTTTTACTTTTATATAATAAATACGATACTTGAACGAGAAATGTTCAAACATAAATACGGTTGAGTGGATGTTTTATTAATGCTAACGATACATTATTTTTTTATTGAACAATAAGTTTAAGGGATTTTAACTAATAAATAATTTTTATAAATAAGCGTAACTGGCGAATTTACAAATGCGCTTTAGCTTCCTAAACAGTGATTAATTCGTTAATTTTGGTACCATTTATATCATTATATTGTTAATCTGTAACATATTTAACTTTTCGGTTAATCAATGGCATACAATGAAAATGACTAATACAATAATTCAAAAACCTTTAACTTTCCAGCTGTTAGCTTGTCTCGTTGTCTTCCTGGGTTTGTTGGTCGCAAATGGAGAAGGGTAAGTGACAGTGCGAAGAAAATTTGTTAAGTAATTTTATCGCCATATTTTAAAAGAAGGGGAAGGTGGATATCATCCGATACTTATAACATTGTAAGACACAGTTGTAACTGAAAAACTCATTTTGAAAATTCTTAAGAAAGGGTTTCCAGTTATACGTTTGAGTACAAATTTAAATTTTTATCAATAACTAACTACAAGATAAAACAAGTTTCTAAAAACTAGGAGTTATATTTCTTGTTCGGTCTTACTACTGTGTCAATTATGGTGGTCACAATAATTTTTTTCTTCAACATTTACGATGTTTTCTCGGAGGGTCTTTACGAATCAGTCCGTAATCTGTGTGCCTTTCCTGTCGGTGGCTGTGTGTTGTGGCAGTTCAACGGCTGTGTTTGAGCCAGATGCCGGCACCACTAAATTGATTTACCACGTGCTCGGCGGTGGACGAACCGCCAAACACGGAAGTTTGTGTCGCGATCTTCGAATCCCAGTCGGAGACATTATTTGTGCAAAAACACAAATTGGTGGCTTTCAGGTCTGATTGTGTTGTGTTTTTTATGTAAGAAAATAAACAGAGAAAAGATTATGCAGCTAGAGTAGATAAAATGAATACAAGTAAAAGTTTACTTTATATAGATGCTAAGTAAACTTGTATTGTTATCCTTAATCGTTTCCTTGTTATGGAAGCAATTGAGCAAGTCGTTCACCTGATGTCCAATGCCTGCCAAAATAGTTGAGGTTTCTCCCAGAACCTTGCTCCACGAGACATCGGTTTATTAGTATTACATGCAGGGGCGGATTTTATACCCTAGCTGACCTAGGCCTACACGAAAAAATTAATTAAGTATACCAGGCTAGGCGCTCACATTTTAAGTGCTGATTTATCACGTGCTCGGCGTTGAAGGAGATGGCATGTCGGAGTAATAAAAATATTTCTAAGACTTGTGAAGTCCGGCAAACCGCATTGGAACAGCGTGGCATATTCTTCCCGGCTCCAAAACCCTCTCTAAAATGACAGGAGTTTTGTGCTCAGCAATTGGACATTTATAGGCTGTACCTTCACATTTTACTTTCTTTTTTAAAACATCGAAAGTGTAAATTATGAAAGTATCTCAGTCAGTGTCTTTAGAAACTGATGCTTACCATTTTTATTTGTAGTAACCGCAGTTGGACCAGAATAGGCACTGCGGTTGGTCCTTACCTAGGCGGATTTCGATAGCAAAGTGACGGTATACGAGTATTTACAACTTTTTAGTAGATATAAATCAATAGAAGATAGATTTAACCTGTGATTTCTATGCAGGAATTCGTCTAGGTAGGTACCACCGCAGGGCCAGTTACTCTACCGTGAAACAGAACAGACATGACTGTGTTTTGGTCTGAAGGGCACTGAGAGCTAGTGTAATAACTGGGCATATGAGACTTAAGAACTGATGTCTCAGGGGAACGGGCGCAGTGTGGTGTCACACACAAATGTTCTAACCATAAGGTGAAGAATTGGATCGTCTCGTCACTACATTCACTAAAAAAATATCGATAAATATCCGTGACAGAGTCATGCTGCAGTGCCGCATGTCGGTTGCAGCACATACATTGGCCGACTCTAGTGTGATGTTACCACATAACGCTTTTGACGACGGCGTGGCATAGGTCAGACCTGCGCCTACGACACGGGTCCTGGGTCTTCGGACCCAGATTCGGATCCTGGGTCTTCGAACCCAGATTCGGATCCTGGGTCTTCGGACCCAGGACCCGTGTCGTAGGCGCATAGTAGGCGTAATGTTGGGTTGGTTGGGCCCGGCTGGGATTCGTCCCAGCCGGGCCCAACCAACCCAACATTTGTACCAAAACACAAATTGTTGGTTTTCGAGTCTCGTTGAGTTGGGCATGTAAAATTAAGGTTCTGTAAAACGCACTCACCATTCTGGATAAATCCCACGGTGGGCAATTAAAAAAAACGTAACTTCGTTACTTACGGTGAGAGCCAGTAACTGTAGGCATGCGATTTATTATATATTAATCTTCTGAGGTGATAACGCTCCTAATTTTCGGATCATCACAGAGGATAGATGCAGATCTTTGTGGACTACAATGATCACTTAGTGATAAACTGGGTTTTTTATGGTACAATGTATAGAGGCGAGCATTTCGTTTAAATAATGGTGAGTGCAACTTTTGTGCGATCTGTGCAATGGTCCCGACTACAAATACTGTGACACCCAGAACATTTCTGTCGGGCACCGCAGTGTGCTTGTTACCCTGCGACATCAGTTTTTAAGTCCGATATGCCCAGTAATTACATTAACTATACAGACATTTATTTTTTGGGTAATTAATCTATTATGCTCACAGAAACGCATTTAAAAATAAAATTTTAGTAAATAGCAAGCATGACACAATTACAATTCAAACCGATTTATTATAAATCGGCTCGGTTGGCAAAGTGACAGCGATACGGGATGCGGAATCGATTCCCGCTCTGAACGAATATTCGCTTGGACGACCGATAGTTCGGGGTTTGGGACTTTGCACATAAATGTGTGGACTGCAAAACGCAGCCACGGTACAAAAAAAATCTTAGTGTTTCCTTTTTATAGAAAAAACAATCAAAGTAAATAATTCTACCATTACAATAAATCAAATACGCGTACAAAATGTCGCGTATATCATATATATGTGCCTACAAAAGTCTATTAACTGCATATAGGTACGGTCGTCGACTTGTAATACGTAGTTGATAGTACATTGGTATTAGGAGATCATGGATGATGAAATGGATGTTGAATGATAGATATTATCAACTCTACCATGGTAATGTCTACGGAACCGGGAAAACTTAAAGTACACAAAGCGCTGCATGCCCCTACAACAGGAAGCCGAGCGAATCAGTGCGCACTCACGCACAACGCGCAAGAAATTACGGTGACGTGACGAAAACGCGCGCTTTTCATCAAACGGTCATATCTTTGTATAGTTATATATATCGTATGATCCCGCACCGTACGATGACCGTTCAAAAGCAAATTGTTGGTTTTCGGGTCGTGTTGTGTTGCGATAAAGTTTCCTGTATCTTTGACGTTGCATCCTAGCCTATCTCCGATCTTATGGCGTGAGTGTATCGCTAGAGCGCAGGCAGGTTGGAACAAGTGAATGCACACACAATTCACAAACACAGCACTTATCTTCTTTTCTTTTCTAACACTATATCTTCTGCGCAGTTAATAGTCTCCGATAGAATTGGGATATTATTCCCGTGCCCGAATTTTCATGATATGGTGAATGGTTCACTATTGGTGTATACGTACACTTGTGGCACAAAATCTCTCCTGCATATCGATAGCTCTCAACAAAATTCGGAAGCTGTGGCCGTAATCGAAATCATCAGGAGGACATCATCATCAGAGAATCATTAAGGATTCTCTTAAATATCACCACCATGCTCGTCGTTACATTGAATTTTAAAAGGCTATCAGTGATTAACAAAATGCATATTATAGAATAAGAGAACTGATTAGTCTTTTCAGTGTATTTGTCTGTCCGTTTGCCTAAAAAGTACTAAAGCTATTGACACGAAATTTGTATTGATTTTTAATAGCGACCCGGCTTGGGTCGTTAGTCTATTTGTATTACGCTTGCATACCTAAAATGTGAAACATTATTGTTAATTATAAAATGCCTATGATTTGGCCGTGTGGTGGCGGCTTCAGAGAATCTACCACCACATCTCATCCCGTGGGTGTCGTAAGAGTCGACAAAGGGATACTTACAACCAGGAGATGGACAGCAGCATCTTCCTGGAACATCTGAATAAATAAAATGCGGTTGCCAACCCGCCTCCCAACCGTGGCAACTATGGCAAAATCCCCCAAATTGAGACCTATAAAATTATGTTAAGCAGTGGACTAACTGTGAGCTGAAATGATGATGATGATGAAACGATTTAAAAAAAATGGTGCGCTTACTGGTTTTACCCAATAATTAGCATGTATTACTAACCAGCTCGAAAAAAGCATTGATCCAATTTCGATATTTTTTTTGTCATAATTTGATAACTTTCTGGATTTGCAATTTCCACACTAACAAACCAGTAGGCGCCGCTTGAAAGCGCGAAAGTGCGAATAACAATGCATTGCTTACCATTATTCATTAAATTCAACAACGGTCAACTCTTTCATTGTTTTTTAACATCTTTTTCAGGCGTACAAAGAAGGTAGTGATACATGTTCCGTTCAAAGTAAAGAAAATCAAGCACACCCACACGATTTACAAGACGGTACATCATCACCACACTCATCATGACCACGCGGACCATGGATCGGCGGCCGACCGAAGAACACGAACACTTCCACCACATCCACATCCACGATGAGCCGCAGATAGGGCAGCACAGTCAACCAGTTGGCGGTATCAGTATCCCAGAGTTCCTACCTGATTTACCTTTGGAAGTGGAAGATAACTCTAATTTATCCCACGACCTGTCCAGGATCCCTACTCGACATACCATACCGCCATATAGACGGCATTACGTGAGTACTTAAATGGTAGCCTTAAATGTAAATTTTGTCGCCAGCGTACCTGCTTTGTGACCAAGGATTTCAATACTGTGGTTCGCCACCCTTCATTTCCCGTTTCCCGCGGGGGAGACAAGAGTTACATGTGTAGCCTCTGCATAACCCTTATACGGGAAAAAGGTGTGACTGTATGTATGTATGTATGTATTTTTGCACGCATAAATTATTGATATTCGGATGTATTTTGAATATCCCAAGAATTTTACACTTTACCCGTGTTAGTAATATTGGATACGTGGAAATCGGTAAGTGTCTCAGTTTTTCTGCTTTCGACACTAAATTATCAATCGATGATGACCACTGCTAATTCTTAAGCCACCCAACATGGGTCAGTGGACAACAATATTTATCACTTAATACTCAAGGCTGTGTTTGTGGCAGTCTACGGGCGAGGCCTATGTTCAACAGTGAACATGACATGTCCATCACATTGTGATGAGGTCAAATGATGACGATGACGATAATGAATCAATAAAGAAACAAAACATCTTTCGGAAAAATATAATAATATTATTTATAAGTGTCGTAAAGTTAGTTTGCCTAAGGTAAATTCAGGGAAAGTGCCGACAGGACAGAATTGAGTGGATGGATCGATTGTTGGCTTGGTAAGCGCAGTGGCTAGGTGATAGGTTTCTTCACTATAGGTCGTGAATTCTATTCTCGAGCGGGTCCAATATAGTATGACCTACAGATAGTAGTTTCGGATCTGTGTTTGTGTATGCGAAATTTATGCCTGTAAAATGCACCCACCACGATACAAGATAAACTCTAGTGTGGGGCATATTTTTTTTAAATAAAGACCGAAGAAATAACGATCTTAAATGTGCACGACGTATTATTGGTGGTCAGATACCTATGCTAGAATCCATGTAGGTAACACTGCAGGGTCAGTTATTCTGCCGTAAAGCAGCAGTGTGCAAACATTACTGTGTTTCCGGTCTGAAGAGCAGTGAGAGCTAGTGTAATCACTGGGTGTATGAGACTTAAGAACTGACGTCTTAGCGGGACGGGCGCAGTGTGATGCCACACACAAATGTTCCAGGTGACACAGGTGATCACTTACATAGATTTCCAATTCTAAACATATATATTACATATATATTACAATAGTATAATAGTAGTAATCGGAACAGTTATTATGTACGTAATGTGTTCAATTTTATTTCAGAACATGGGTCCAAAATGAATAACATACAGTATATGGACCAGCCATCATTATTTCCCATCTTGCTATGTGAATCAGACGATATCTTACTTTCTTGAAATCAAGAATCCGTAAAGAATATCTATTAGTGGTGACAACATTCATTCGAATTTATCATCCCATCAACAAAATTTAGTATTACTATAGCAAAATTTGAGTTCATATATTTGATAGTTCTGTCAAAGACTTTTATTTAGTTATTTTAGTGCGCAATATAATTACTTTACTTTTCAAATCAACCAAAAATAACTTCTGTTTAGATGGGAAGTATTTTGTTTATTTCGTACAAAGTAATCCAATTATGTTAATAAGACACTTGAACGCAAAGAATACATTATCTATGCCAAAGACTATGTACAAAACTTTTTTTATACGTCTGTCCCTTTTTATTATAATTTTATTATATCCCTGAACTGCTTTTTTGTATTCATTTTCCATAAAATTTTTGTACATGTTTTTCTTGTAACTAATAGGTTTATGTTACTGATAAAGATAGTTGTTATTAGATTTTAATAAATTTTTTTCAAACATTTGAGACTGTAACAGAGTTTTATAGAAGTAGTTAGAAAAGTAACAGTAGTCTTTTTATTATATAATAAAAAAAATCCTAATTATTTTACGTTTTTTATTGATACCAGTAATTAGATTTTTTACCAAGAAACTGCAGTATAAGTAGTTACTTATATATACATTTGTGTTTAATTATATCTAGTGGTCGCCCTGTGTGTTATGTATTAATAACTACTGGTTTGCCGTGTGGTAGCGGCTTAAGAGCTCAAAAAAAAAATCTATCACCCCATCTCATCCCGTGGGTGCCGTAAACGTCGACAGAGGGACAAAAAAACCAAGAGATGGGTAGAAGCATCTTCCTCGAACATCTGAATAAATAAACGGCGGTTGCCAACCCGCCAGCCAAGCGTGGCAACTATGGCAAAATGCCCCCAAAATGACAGCTACAAACTTTTGTGGCAAACTATGCGGGAGGCCTATGTACAGCAGTGAACTAGTGATAGGCTGAAATGGTGTTGGGCCTGTGGTTGATATTCGACCTTAATTCATATTTTTTTTAAGCTCGACCGTTATTGAGGTTGGAGTAATTATTTGATGGCTAAATTTTTAATACCCTGCGCGACTGTTTTAACAACGACATTTACGTGTCTTGCATTGGCAGTATGAATGTAAACAAACCAACAAATGTTCTGCCTGGTAAACATTCTATGTTGTATTATATTCAATGTAATGTATTATATATAAATTTTATCTACCTAGCTTCTCCATACAAATTTTAAATATATATCACACTCGTTCGTTCTCACCATATACTTTTTTATTGGATAAAGAGACGAAACGAGCAAAACATTCACCTTATGGAATAAGTGCGACGTCTGCTCATCAAAATTGCTGTGTCATCTAGAACCATGAGACATAAAGGGTTCAAAGTTTTCTCTTCACGTATTATTATATAGATGAATATTGTATTTTTATATAGATACATATTGTATATATATATCTGCTGTGCGAATGTACTCTGTTCGGCATAACGGCGAAAATTCTCACCATACTATTAATAAAGCTCTGCTGGACACAAGTCTCTCCCAAGAAGAGAGTATTGACGCAACATCACGCTTGCCTTGCTTTCTTTGACAACTACAAAGCCATGAAATTTTTCAAACATTACCTTATGCTTAATTACACCACACCGCATGATGTAAATGCAAACAAAAGATCATGTTTTTAATTTATATATTATTTTAATTCATAACGTTTATTTCGCTGTTTTGTTAAATTCATATGCGATTGTTTAATCCAAATGTAAATGTAAATGAGCTCTGCTCTCTTTTGACTTTGAACTTTGTGAAACGTTTAGAATTACTTTTAATAGAGATACGGTAATGATTTAATGATGAAATTATAACGATATTAACCGTAGAACTATGTACTGTCTATAATTTGTATACTGTAGAACCATAGAAGTTAGTTTTAACATTTAGACTGGCTGATAAGGATTATTAACCGGCACATTTAGTTAAGTAAACGATTACGCTAACTATAACAAACTTTGCTAAATATTAATACTGCCGTAAATGTATGCGCGCTTGACTCCGCCTTTTCATCTCTGAATAACGCTTTTGCCATAGATCAGATCAGATCGGAAGAAGGATCAGATGGAAGAATTCACATATCGTCAAAATATTTTTTTCCCACAGACATGCACCTGCATTTCTGGGAAAAGAAAATCTCGATCATTCATCATCATTTAAAGAAAACATCATCGGGAAGGAAAACAAGTTCAGATTTTCCTTCGCCGCGGAGTCGTACGTGGTAAAGCAGAAGTTTACTTAACTAACTTTTAATTTTAAAAAAACAATTTTAGAGGTGCCGGCATCGGGGATCGAACTCAGGTCACTCGCGTATTATGAAATTTAAGTCCAGCGCCCGGCTCCTGAGCCCACACGGCAACATACAATACAATAGTACACATACAACACATACATACTCGTACAATAGTAACACAGAATAGTGACAGTCCAAAAAAGTCTCGCTACGGGTTCAGTTTTGGACGTTCAGATTTCCACGTCAAATACATGATGAACGTTTTTCTAAAATAAATGTTTTTTTCATATTATAACACAAATCTGTACATTTTTCCATTATTACTATTTTAGTAGTAAAAAACCTGGTACACTCGTATTAAAGAGAATTCATTCGCCTCTGAGCTCATCGGAACCAGAAAGAGAAGCATATAAACAAAGTTAATAACAATTTTTTCGAATATCCTTCACCCGAGGGATCCAATAAATCTATCAGAGAATGGTGATTAAATATCAAGAGGCGCCCGATTACCTACGGATTTGTTTACGGCCGCGATGTAACCCCTACGTGCGTTATTTATTAGGTGTCAGTGTACATCCTACAAAAAAAATGGTTAAACATTTATCGTGCTTTTGGTTTTAAAACCGTTAAAAAGGTTAAATGTAAATAAATTCTAAGTTTTATGAATTTCCTATTTAACAAATAATTGAATTATGAATTCATCCATCCGATCCATTCGTTGTGGGATAGTTAGCAGTACAGGTACGTATTTACGTACCTGTACCGCTAACTATCCCACAAGAGTAATTATGTGAGTTTTGATATAGTATTTATTATTTAATTACTCGACATAGAAGGACAATACCCCAAAAACGAGTGTTGAAATGTGATATTTTTCTTGAATTGTTTATCTACTAGCCAATGTTGAACCGGCGACATTTTTCGGATTATCATCGTCATTTCAACCTATCACAAGTCCACTGCTGAACATAGGTCTTCCCCATAGATTGCCATAAACATTTGTAAAAAGAGTTTGAGGAGATTTTAGTTTCCCATATTTGGCAGGCGAGTTGGCAACCGCAGTCTATTCAGATGTTCCTGGAAGATGTAGCTGCCTATCTTCTGGTTAAATTTTCCCTCTGATGACTTGGACAACACCCACGGGAGGAGATAGGGTTGTAGATTAAGATAAGACGCAACCACGGTTCGGGTTACATAAGTTAGTTTGCGTAGGATATGTTACAGTACCATAAGAATTACGAAATACACTTTAATTCAAAAAATCAATCGTCCTCAACATTACGTGTGTAATGTTAAGAGCATGAGTGACGATTTATTCCTCTCCGAACTGCCGAATGCATCAGAAATAGAGTACACGATACATCCAAATCCGAGACCGAACAGTTTGCACAAATATTGGCTTCCACTGAAATTCTAATCGTCTTCAAACATCTTAATGACAAACCTCTCAATATTTAAATGCAAAGCGTTACGCTAAAAGCATAACGGAACTGGACAGCTGACGGCAAATACGTCGTGAATGCAATGCAATAACTCAGTTACGGCATCAACCCTAATCGAATGCGTTGTTTTGGAACGAAGGCGAAATAGTTTTTCGCACGGTGCTGTTGTAAAAACGCACCTAGCCTCTCATTTTGCTACGCCAAACGGAGCTTTGCGCGTATAGAAGTTGGAATTAAAATAGTGCAGCTTGAACTTTTCGATAGGTTACAACATGCTTCGCTGATAAATTGTTTCTTTGTTGACATTACGGGTTTATTTAAGTGAAATTAGATAAATGGTCATCTCATGATTTTTCGCCGTTCAATCCGGCGTGGTGCTGCTACGGTGCGGTGCTCGGCTTGTAATGTTCGACGGTCCAGTGCTTTAAAATAAAAAGAAAATAATCGGGAAGCAAAGAAAGTAACACTTGTTGTGCAAAACAAAATGTGAAGGTGGCTTGGTTGATGCCGGCTCTGTAGATATTGGTACGTAACGCGTTACGAACTATTGAAGTGTTAGTTCGACTCTGGAAATGGATCTGACGAGATACCTAGCGGTGCTCGTCGTGGTGTTCATTGGCGGCAGCGAGTCGGGAGGTCATGGGGAGAAACATCAGTAAGAAATTTATATTTACAATTTATTATACATACAGTTGCGATTTCATGCATAGCGATCTTTTTTTTTAAATAAATGTCTTGTTATTATTGTGTTTATTCTGTATCGATGTTTATTAGATTTTTGCCTTATAATTTAAAATTAATAAAAGGAACTCCTATTTGATTATTCAGGATTGGAAGCTAGTGAAGTAGTCTAATTAGTTGTTACTGCGCTGACTTTTAATCAAACTTATCAATATTAGCGTAAGCGAAATGTTTGTATGGTTAACGCGCATGCTTATATATATATTATTATTATATTTAATTTCATATTTCAATTGTTAAATTTAATGAATCTTTTTTCTCCACAGTGATCATGTTAAATTGCACATACCAAAATTTATTCATCATGATCGGCACACCAAAGTGATAACAATTCATCACCATCATCATAAACCGAAGAAGGAACATCACCATCATCATCACCATCACCAAGCGAAGCCTCATATTCCTCACCATCACTATAATCATCACCACCATAAGACAACGCTTAAAACAACTACAGTGTCGAAGGGGCATCATAAGAATCACGGACATGGACATCACGGACATTCCGGGCATCATGGACACCACGGACACCATGGCCATCATGGTCATCATGGTCACCATGGTCATCATGATCATCATGGTCATCTTGATCATCATGACCATCACGGACATTATGCCCCCCATGGCCATCACGGTAGCACGCATCATCACGATCCTCCATCAATCAGCTACGATCCAAATCCAGTTTCATTCGAAGATGACTTTAAGTCTTTTACGCCATCGGTACCAGTTAACATTCCTCATAATCCGCACGTCCATGGAGTTGTACATACAGTTAAACAAGTAAAAGTGTTCGATTCACTCCCAGGGACGATCCAAGGAAACACAGGCGGCATCGGTTCACATGGTTATGAAGTAACAGAGGAAGGTGAAGATGGTGAGGAAGACGCTTTCACTTCTGTCAATACAATCCCCCAAACCTATCCCGCAACCTACGATTTTGTGAGAAGCGCCGCTCCACAACCTGCTGATCCGTACGCTGGTATCGCACTCCAAAGCACCTTACAAACAAACCATGACCCTTTTGCTACTGCGCCTCAGCCGACTATGTTTTCTGGCTTAGAGAACTTCTCCAGCGGCGGTCAAAGTAATCCCTTCGCAACCTCGTTACATGAGCAAGGCGTTTTGTCTAATGCGCATGCACCACCTGAGTACGCTTCAGTTCCTGTTAACCAAGATTCGCTATCTGGTTTCGACGATTCAGAAGGTGCTTTTATAGGCAATGATATAAGTAGCACGGCACTGCTTTCAACAGCTGCAGCTAACGATGACTCTCCGGTCTCCTTCTCACGGGAAGCTGGTATACAACAAACCATTAAAACCGGTGGTATTGAGACGGTTGTCTACTAAGCGACGACTGATTTCAATTGTAAAACATGTGTGGAAGAAATAAGAAAGCATGAGGACATTACTTTTATGATATATTAAGTTCTTTTGTTGTTTCTCTGAAACTGAAATACTTAAAGAAATTAAAAAAAAAATCGTAACATGAAATCGAATTACTTGTTTTACGATTGCGATAAAAGGTTTAGATGTGCTATTTATACCACCTAGTTGATATTTATTCGAATCCGACTGTAATGATTTTTGTAGTAGTTTCAATTATAAGTGTCGTAAACAAAAAATTAGTTACTCGTTCAGCCGTACAAAAGACTTAAACGTCAATAGAAAATGTTATCCATATTAGATGTAACTGAGTAGCTTGATGTTATGCTAATATTAATTTTAAGTGTTATTGTTTGTTTGTTTATTTAATTAAATGTTGTTATGGTTAATACCTCTTTTATTATAATAAGCTTGCTACCTCGGTAAACAGTAAACACAGTAATACTTTTCTGACGAATATACTCGTATCACGCATTTTTAATATTAGATAAAATAATTGTACTATTTACAATTATGTGCAAGTCTACCACATCTTTAACATCATAACAATATACATTTTGCGATAGTGATCAGAAAATAAAATAAATGATCCAATTTGTAACGACGCTTATCGAAGGCGAAAGCGATGATAGTAAAGAAAAAGGTAGGACATACAATGAATGGATGGAAAAATAAATGGCAGACACGATTACGTTGCGGTACGGGCAATTTGCGTTCAAATGCACTTATGTCAGCGGACCGCGCGCGATTCGTACCCCAAAAAGTACACAACAATAGTCGAGTACAATTGGACATGCCCTAGATTCCCGTTTGCGTAACTGACAAAATAAAAATATTATATAGTTGTTACGTTGTCTTGAAAACGTCAGCGTAACAACTATATAATATTTTATAAAAAAAAGAAAAAATATCGTCCGTTGAACATTGCACAACCAGGTACAATTACTTAGGTAATCAGAAAATGAATAAAAAAGTAACAGCGTATTAAATTTTAAATTATCCTACATGTTTTAAAGCCGAGAAGCGTCCGCCATTCTTCTCCAATGCGAGTAGGGTTCACATGTCGACGAAATATTGTTTTATATCATTTAAATTGAAATCGCCGTGTGGTAGCGGCTTAAGAGAATCTGCCACCCCATCCCATCCCGTGGGTGTCTGAAAAATCGACAGAGGGAAAATAAAAATTAGTAGATGGGCAGCAGCGTCTTCCTGGAACATCTGAATAAATAAACTGCTGTTGACAACTATGGCAAAATCCCCCTAAAATGAGAGCTAAAATCTTTTGTTGCGTATCTATGGGGGAAGCTTATGTTCAGAAGTGTACTAGTGACGATGATGAAATTGAGATCGCACTCAGGCCACTCGCGTACCTCGATATTTAAGGCGAGTGCTCGGCCCCCAAGCTACCGCGACTTTTACAAAATGTATGCTATGTAATTGACACTTTTTTATTATAATACGAGTGCAAGAAAAGCAAATGTATCGCCGGAAAGAAAGTAGCGATGTCGTTTGTTGATATTACAAATAATGCTATACTTACATCACGACGATAATAGCTGTTATCATCTACCTAACTAAGCGTTAGAATTTAAAATTACCAGTGTTTGACTGATTTTTAATGTCGTCATATGTTTGGGTCTTATTATATTAAATTTCAAATCGTGACATGTTATAAAATACAAATTTATTAAATATAAAAGCTATAATTGAGTGCAATTTTAATATCTTAACTATAATGACCGGCAAACGCAGTGTAGGGTGACTCCCTACTAGATGGAGCGACTACCTGCACGGTATGCCGGAAGTCGGTGGATGCTGGAGACCATGTTTTATGTCCACTATTGATATATATCATCTGTACAGAATAAATTATAATGCCGTGTCATAGTAAATACATAGGCACTTTATACTATCCGCTCTAGCTTCTCCGCTTTACTGTATCCGATATAACGCTTATGTGATAAGATTTCACGAAGTATCATATATTTAGAATTAGGGTTGCCACATTTTTTTCAAATAAATAAAATGTATTTGCATACTGAATCACCAAAAATAAAGTATGATTTATTTTTAAGCACATGTTTCGTTTGCATTATGCAACATTCAACAAACGTCATTTCTAAGACGGCTATTAATGGATGGAATATTATTACATTCAAATTTAGTTTATTTAGATTTAAATGATAGTAGCTCATTTTATCCAAAAATTTACTTTAACTTAACTTTTTTGAACTTTATTTTAATTTAGTACGTTATTAAATGTGTAATATCACAACGATTTTATTATGAAACCTGTTTGAAAAAACGTACCCCGTCGCATTAAGCTATTTTCTTTTGAATACATAGTTAAATTTGTGTTGTTGTCCAGTTGCGTCTACTCTTCTAGAGTAACTAAAATCATCACCATCATCGTCTCAGCCTATCACTAGTCAACTGCTGAACAAAGGCCTCCCCCATTGCCACAAAATTCAGTAGCTCTCATTTTGGGAGGATTTTGCCTTAGTTGCCACGCTCGGCAGGCGAGTTGGCAACAGCAGTTTATTTATTCAGATGTTCCCGGAAGATGCTGCTGCCCATCTCCTGGGTTTTGTTTTTCCCGTGTCGATGACCCACGGGATCAGATGGGGTGGTAGATTCTCTTTAACCGCTACCACACGGCCCTGTCCGATATCCGTCAGCGACTCAACTCATACTAAAAATGTAACAGTTTAATTTAAAGTGTTTGTCAAAAAGTTTTTGCGAGCTTTCGCATCTTTTAGTACAACAAAATTGATTCCCATGTCATCAATCTCCTGTAGACAATAAACAGCTCAAAGAAAATGGAGGTGAATACAATGCATAAGGGGTTTAGCAGTCAACATATATTCGCATGCTTAGGTACAGGATATGCACAGTAACAGGAAACGAAATTCTGCTCTATCTCTGTGTGGTGGCGGCGTAAGAAAATCTGCTAACCTATCAAACTCGTGGGTGTCGAAAGAGTCGAGAAGAGAGGAGAAAGTTTTTTTTTATTGGATGGCCGGATTAGAGGCGACTGGTGGTAAGTGCAACACCTGCCCATCACAAATGCTGCGTCATCCAGAATATACCTGTGTGACACAATACGCCCGTCACCCTGAGACATCAGTTCTTAAATATCGTTAGTAATTACACAAACTCTCAGCGGTCTTCAGACCGAAGTATAGTAAAGTCTACACACTACTTCTTAACGGCAGAATAACTGGCCCTGCAGTGGTACCTACCTAAACGGATTCCTGCACAGGAATCTTCACACATTTCAGCAGTTCCAGACGGTTCCTTAGACGCTGCTGTCACCTGTCTGTCAATCGGTCAGGGTTTGTTTTATATTTGTTTATTTATAAAAAAAAAACACTAGAGTTTCTTCTGTATTGCAATGTCCGTTTTACAGACATTAATTGCGCATAGGCAAACACCATACGAACATATGTCCCGCGTGGGAATCGAAACCGCGACCCATAGCGCAGCCGACGACGTTCTTGGTCAGAGAATAGCCTCCATGGAAAGTCACTGATATATTTTTTCTAGAAATAAAAACTATTTTGCTACGCCTGTATTTTACCACAAATTGAACAAAACTTTATTCCAAATTTATTTAGCTTTATTCATGTAAATTCTAAATCGTATAAGATATTAGGATATGTCATGTTACGACTATGAAGACAAATTGATATATGTAGGTAAGTGGAAAGATTAAGCTAGTCTCAGATTTGCTATCTACAACCTTAATATAATTTCATGCGTTTAATTTTAGTAGTTCGCAAGATAAATACATTCAGACAAACAAACAAAAAAGTCATAGGTATTGTAAAGTTTCAGCTTATAAATGTCCCAGTGCTGAGCACAGGCCTTCTCTCATTTTTGTAGGTATTGTATTTATTTGTAATTGTTCAATAATCTTTGATGCAGTGGAAGACTTTTTTCTTTTACAGAATTTTTATTTTCTGATGACAGGGTTTTAAACAATTTTATTTATACTATTTTATAGAGATTGAGGTATGTTTGGAGAGAGTTTTATTTTTATGTGTTTAACAATTTTGTATTATTACAATCGAGCAATAAACTGAAAAAGGTAATTCTGCTCAAATTCAATACTCAAGTCCTCCTCCTCCTCCTCTACCACAGTTGACGATGCAACATTTCAGGTCGACAGTCACCGTTACGTTTGTATGAACATCCATACTAATATTATAAATGCAAAAGTAGCTCTCTCTGTCCTTCTGTCTTTTTGTTACCTGTTCACGGCTTAACCGCTGAACCGATCTTGACAAAACTTGGCACAGCTTGCATCCAGAAGACGGATATAGGATAGTTTTTCCCGAAAATCCAAAAGCTCCTACGGGATATTTAAAAAACATATATCCTGGCGGACGAAGTCGCGGGCATCAGCTAGTAACATATAATGCTAAATTTTAGTTTATCATACTTCAGTGAACGACTTTGAAATAGTAGCTGCTGTTTAGTGTGTAGCGAATGTGCAACAGTTCAAAAAATTTGAGGTTAAAACGTACAAATGACAATTGATAGAACTTACAAAAGTATCTTATTTATACCAAAACGTTAATTCCGCAGCTTTTTTCTATTGAGCAAAGTTATTGTGCTAAGATCTCGTTAAAAAAATCCTTATTGTGCAAAGATCAACTTTTTTAGTCCTCTTTTACAGAAGTGCCGGCACTTATTATTAAGTGTTTTTTTAGATTATAGTACTGATTTACCACGAGCTCAGCGGTGAAGGAAAACATCGTGAGAAAATTGCATTTCTCACGCATTTCTGAAGAATAAGATTTTCGAGGATATTTGAAGTCCGCCAAGCTGCATTGAAGCAGCGAGGCATGTGCTCAGCTGTCGGACATTTATAGGCTGTTACTTTTCTTTTTTTTACCACAGAAGTAGTTGTAGCATAACTGTTAATACGTAATAGTGGTATAGTTAATAAATAATAATAATAATAAAATTCCTATTAGTGTAACACAAATATCGGACATGGATTTTAAAAAACTTATCAAGTATATAGATAAAATATATATTAGATAAAGCGTATTATAAAATAGATCATTATATAGAGTACAAAAAGAGCCGTGGTAGCTCAGGGGCTAGGCGCTCGCTTTAAATTTCATAGTACGCGAGTAGACCTAGACCTAGACCTGGGTTCGATTCCCGGTGCCGGCACCACTAAAATTGTTAATTGCAATTTTAAGTTGACCGACAAAAGATACAGGTCGATGAAAATTACAAACAGTTAATTAATAACGGTAAACTAAAAACTCTGTTAAATAATATCGACTGGAGCAAAGTTAACAATTTAGAATGCCCAATTCAAATCTACAACCGTATTCAAAATAGTTTTGATTATTGTTATGAACAGGCTAAATACACCAAGAAAATTAACATTATTAGTAAAAGAAATAAAGATTTATGGATAAGTAATAAAATAAATAATAGGTGTCAAAAAAGAGACCTGTTATTTACACAATGGAAAAATGATATGAGTAATAAAATGCTTAGATTAGAGTTTAATAAACATAGAAATAAAACACGTGAATTAATAGAAACTTCCAGAAATAAACACTACAATAATATAATTAATGATAATAAAAAAAATCCAAAAAAAATATGGGTAACACTAAATAGACTAGGTAAGCAATATTAAGAGCATTTAACAAAAATAAAGTAACGGTTAAAAATTTAGTTAATAATTTCGGCAGAGATTTCGATTGAAAATGTTAAAAAAATATTACCTGCGTGTAGCAAACGCCTCATTAATGAATCTGAATACATATTTCCAGAAAATAAATCAATGCTATTTAAAAAAGCAAGCAATTGCGATATTCAGAAAATTATAAGTAACCTTAATACAAAGAAATCTGCTGGTATAGAGGGCATTCGATGCATAGACGTTAAGAGTTTAAGCTACAAAATTGTGAATGTCATAGTTAAACTTATCAATACCAGCTTATACGAGGGAAAATATCCACAAGAACTAAAAACCGGTATTGTGAGGCCTATATACAAAAGAGGTTCACGCACTGAATATGAGAACTATAGACCAATCACAATTCTACCTATGATAGACAAAATTGTTGAAAAATACATATGCAAACAAATCCAAGATTACTATAAAAGATATGAAGTATTATCAAATGCTCAATTTGGCTTTCAACATAGTAAATCAACGTCAATTCTGCTCTCTAAGTTCACTGATGAAGTGAATCAATACCTTAATGATAGAAAGCACGTAATATTATTATTTATTGATTTTGGCAAGGCGTTTGATACCCTTAGGCATGATGTTTTAATAAAAAAACTAGAGAACACAGGAGTCCGTGGACCTATTCTGAAGTGGTGTGAAGACTACCTCAGAGATAGGAAATACTGCGTCAGGATAGGAAATGACTTTCAGTGATAAAATAAGTGTTACAAGCGGTACGGCTCAGGGATCGGTACTAGGGCCCATTGTATTACTTAGCATATGTGAATGATATGGTAAATGTTGTTACTAAATGTTCAATTTATCAATACGCCGACGATTACATGTCTCGTTGCAGCAGATAAAATGCACTGAAAGCAGCGCAGTGCATACAACATGACTTTTCCCGATTATGCATGTGGTCGCATGATGCAGGGCTTTTAATTAACACAAATAAAACTAAAATTATACATGTCCGTTCCAACAATTTACGTAATTACAAGTATACCAATTAAAATAATTTCACATAAACACGACTGCTTGCATAAAGCAACTTCAATCCACTGTAAATGTCAATATTTGGAACAAGTATCTAATTATAAGTATCTGGGTCTTATAGTTGATGACAGATTCAGTTGGAGATATCATATTGAACACGTGTGCAATAAATTGAGAGTCATATTAACCAAATTTGCAATGACTAAATATAAAGTTCCGTATAAAATCCTTCTGAATCTGTACAACGCTTTGGCAGAATCAATAATATCATATGGAATTACTAGTTACGGTCGAACGTTTAAAACTTATCTGGATAAAATATACAACTTACAATTGAGACTTTTAAAAATGATTTTGCCTAACAAAACTAAAAAATTGTTATACGAGGAAGAAAATTTAATAGGCGTTTTTAAATTTTATAAAGTATTACCGGTACACATGAAAGTAGATATGTTACTTCTGATCGAACAATTTAGTAATAAAGAAATACAAATCAAAATATCACACAGTAACATAATAACTAGAAAAGTAGTACAAAATAAGTTAGAATGTCCCCAAAATGCAAAACTATTACGGAAAACGGACTAATAAATACATAATACCTAATCTTATAAATAACATACACCACGAAATTATAAAAGAAATAAACGAGAAAAACTATAAGATGAAATATAAAGAAATTTTCTTAAATAAACTGCAACAAATTACTTGTCGAAAAGCTGATAGATAAAGTGCAAAAACATTCACCTGTATGTCTAACGCACCCGAGCATAATTGCATCGGCGATCACTAATTGGAAAACGGTTTTTGCGAATCGTAGTAAACGGGGTACGATGGGAATCAATAACTGAACTGTCAGCAACGCACTAAAATATTTTTGGTTTCTTTTTAATTTACTTTGTATTTCTTTATTTATTACAGCTCAAGTGTCTGAGTATCCAAGACAAACCTGTTTTAGGATTTTATGGATACTTCTCTAAAAAAAAAACCATGTATCTTCTTTTTAATATAAATAAAAAAAAGTGCTGACTTACCACGCGCTCAGCGGTGAAGGAAAACATCGTGAGGAAACCTGCATGTCTAAGAAATAAAAAATATTTCGAAGACATGTGCAGTCCGCCAACCCGCATTGGAGCAGCGTGGCAGATTCTTCCTGAAACCCTCTCAGAAACTAGAGGAGGCCTGTGCTCAGCAGTGGCACATTTATAGGCTGAAACTTTACTTTTTTACTTTTATAGAGGACAAAGATGTGTAGAAATAACTCATACTCTGCACTTGCAATCCCCCTGGCTACTAAATGTATGATGTAATTTTTTTGTAATCTGTAATCTGTAAATGACATTATGTAATATGGCATTGAAAAAAGAAAGACCCCAGAGTTTCTTACCGGTTCTTCTCTGAGAAGGTCGTTTTTTGAACCGGTGTAGATTTTGACGTTCATAAGAGCTTTAAACAAGCCTAAATTGAATAAAGAAATTTTGACTTTGACTTTGAAATAAAAGTGTACAACAATTAAGATGCACTACGATTATTGAAAACATAGCGAGGCTTGCATGCCATGTATGAATTTCGCAAACCCCAAATTGTGGAGCGCGGCAGACTATATTGCTAGACTTATATTGCTTATATATTGCTAGACTTAGATTGTAGACCTATATTGCTGACAAAATAATTGACGGCCTTAGTGGGTCGCCTTGGCTTTGATGTTCTCCTAGCCGATTTCGACCACGGCGACAACTTGCGAATCCGAATGTCGAGAGCCATCAACTGCGCAGGAGATATTATAGTGCCACAAGTGTACGCGCAAACACAGAGGCACTCACTCGTCCCAACCTACCCGCGCCCGATGTAACGCTGATGCGATAAGATCGGAGGTAGGCTAGGATGCAGTGTCAGAAACATGGGGACAAATACAACTCAAACAGACCCGAAAACCAACAATTTGTGTTTTAGCACAAATGGTGTACTTCGGCTGGGATTCGAACCCAGGACCCGCGGCGTAGAAGTCAGGTACTCTGACCACTAGGCCGCGCATTCGTCCTTGGCTTTAATACGCTACCGTCTAATAAACACTATTCAAATTGTCCTTAAAGAAATTTTAGGAGTTCTTTTGTGAAGGAAAACTAAAATTAAGACACGTAACGGATGACTTGGCAATATTATTTTTTCATCATCCTGTTAGTATTCCACTGCTGGACATAAGCCTCTTCGAATCCTTCCTGGATTTACCGTAATCACCACGCTTTATAAGCTAATCGCTGATAACGGCACAGAACACCTCGCACCTTAGTCTGTGTTTTTCTGTTTTGGTATTTTTCTAGACGGTCTTCCACCACCTGTCGGAAGCCATGTGTTTATTCAAACAAGATTGATTGGCAGATTTACTTGCGCCTATACCACACGGCATATAGAAATAAAGCAGCTGTTGTTCAATCGCACACTTACTTTTATGTTATACGTTCATAATAATAATAAAAACCATTTATTCACTTTTACAAAATAGGTTTTACTACAACTAGGAGATAAGAAAAATATGCATTGTAACACTGATTTTCTTTGAGCTATATCATCTTCTACAGGAGTTTGATGACCCCGGAACCAACTTTGTTGGACCGAAGGATGGATAAGAAGAGTAGTAAACATCTACGAGGTCTTATTTTAGATTTAGCTAAATAAAACACACAATTTATACAAATTTAACAAAACATTTATTATTAAATAAACTTCACCTTTAAACAGGCAACCAAATATTCACAGTCTCTTACAAAGAACATAAATGTGTATCTCCATAACCCGCAACAAATTATATAACATATTCGCTCATAAAACAACTCAATAGATATAAGAAAAACATTACATTAATTATGTATAAAAATTAATCGAAATGTATAAGGAACTTGTTAACATAAATAATGAACAATCCGAAAATAAAAAGTTAAACTTACAATTTCGAATACAGTGATTTATAACTATTACAAAGTAAGATAATCTCCGAAGTTGAACCTGTTGCCACTTCGAGATGCCAGCGCATTCATAACCTTAAAAATATTGATTTCTTTGTATGGGAAATATTAATAGAATAGAACCAGACGGGGAAGACATAATACTTAAAACATTCGGGAATGATTTTAGAGATACAGAAGGAAAAGTGTTATTAACAATAAGCGATTTTTTAAATACTGTTAGAGAGTTTTAGTATGCATTAATAATAAAGAGCATACAACGATCTATCGATTGAAGCAACTTATATATTTTTACCGGAATTTGTTGATGTACAGTCTTATATTTATATAAATAAATTTCTATTAAAATCAAATATTCCTTACGTCTCAATCAAAGTCACTTCCGAAATGCTGTTAACAGTGTAGTATAATTCTTAGTTATAATTCTTGTTAACTAGTTCAACTAAACATCGTCGAATCGTATATCAAAGGATAAATTATTTGCAAAAACATTTGGCATTTTATTTTTAAGGCACTGTTAAAAACCGTAGTATGTACCAGTTATTGCCAATTATTCAAAATGAATGAATGAAATGAAAGAAGAAAAGAAATTATTAGAGACAGATGAAGAATGTTGAAAAGATGAATATTATTCAAAAAGTTTTATAACTATTTTAAGTGTTCAGTACCTTAATACAAACAAGGAAAATTGTGCACCTAGATTAAGATCAACTTTTTAGGAATGAAACATTATCCAATTTCAAAATTCGGAAACAGAAAATATGTCCATTTTATAGTTTTTTCTTTTGTAAATTTTTAAAATAATATTTTAAGACAATTTCTTAAAATATTAAATTTTAAGAACTGGTAAAATGTTCAAGACGAAGGAAAAGGCTCTTATAGAATCGCAGCATCAAGTTACCGTTTGTCATATTTATAATTTAGATATTATATCACTTTCACAAATTATTTTTTAGATTTAATTAGATTACAGAGTTAACTAGATTACCACAAACGCACACACATACACAAAACTTAACTAATTAGAAAGAAATTTATGAAAATATTTAAGGATAATTAAAGCGCCTGCCAGAAAATAATTGTTTTGGTTAAATCGGAAATAGTAAGCTATCGAAAATCAGTGCAGCAACCACAAGAATGGTAAGTGGTTCCTTCGATAGCGCATAGTATAGTCAAAGTCCGTTGTTTCTCGTGAATAGAATTCCAGTACAATACTATGTAACTTTAATTACAGGCCGTAATACTAGTTTGCACTAATAAATAATTTATAAAGAATCTCAATATCCATGACCCTGTTCAATTTCCTCGGTGCCAGAGCTGGAAAGACCATAACTCCCGTGGTCTGCACCTTCGAAACTGACAGGTGAGTCTTCGAGCCCATGGCCCTCATCGGCAGCACCCCAACCGTGACCTGGAAGTTAGAAATTATGGTTTTCAAGAAAAATAAAGCAATAATTTCATTGGGATAAATATTTTTCTTAACATCACGTGTTAAACTTCTGCCGCATATCTATACATTCCGTTATGGACCATTAGACGGATGAGAGCATTACACGGATGAATTATGTTAAATCATTTGTTTGTAACTTAGGTTTTTTATTATGTTTACGGTAATTATTTATCAGACGTCTAATTAACTAATTTTACTAAATATGTCTATAGTAATAACAAATAAACTTATCTCTATGTAGAATAATAAGCATAGAATTCACATTTTGGATAGTTTATATTGCAATATCAGTCGTCTGGAATATTATTCGATCAGTAGTTTTTAACAAACTACGTCACTGTATAATAAAAACAAAAGTACATAGGAAGTTCAGAAACAATGGATATTTCATTATCAGTCATCTGGAATATTTATCAATCAGTAAGAAATATAGAAAACATTAGCTTAATTTTTTACGTACTATTCCCGTTCTATTCTCAATCATCAACTCATAAACAAAGAACAAACTACGTCACATTTTAATTATGCCATTAAATCTGCGTTTTCAAATGTGTAAAGGTGTCAGAATTTCGTCCAAATCAACTGACGTTATGTGTGCACTGTGTCCATAAAGAATCTTCATGTAATGGCGTTATCACCTCTAAATACAATCAAATTAATCGTTCAGTAATTGTCCCCGGTACGTTACACACTATACGAAACAGACTACGTACGAGCACGATATAATATATATGCTGATATTTTGTAATAAATTATGCTCACTGCTCCCGCAATCGTGCTAAACAATTTATGTATCACAGCTACTATCTTATATTAGTCGGAGCCTTTCATCATCATCTTCATTATGGATTATGGATTATGGTCTGGCAATATCGACTGTTCGGATCTCTCGTCTAATTTATCACTATTGGTACCTAAATATCGTACAAGACGTGGGATAAAGGCGTATGCCTTTATTCCACGTACCACGAACAAAAACAAATTATGCAAAAAATTACACCTCATGCCGCATAGTTCAAAACTATAATAAATGCTATGCTGATTTGGATATGTTTGACCTAACTAAAACTGTTTCAAACTTTAAGTTACAAATATAAACAGGACATAACCTATACATACACAAAGTCTCGCACACACCCACCACAACATTCACAGTCACATATGCGCGCATCCTGTTAACTTAATTTAAAGAATGTTTTATAAATCGTGTAACCTCTGTAGGCTACACATACAACGCTGTATGATTACCTAAATAAATAAAAATATAAAATTCAGCCCGTCACAAGTTCACTGCTAAACATAGGCCTCTCCCAAAGACTGCCACAAACCACGGTCTTGAGCCACCTGCATACATCGACTTCCCGCCAATTAGTACAGGTCGTCGCGCCATCCAGTGCCTTTACTTAATTTCAAAAAAACTTATTGTAAATTTCCACTCCTGGACATTGGCCTCTCCTTAGTGTGGATGATTTGCCGTAATAAACACGCTGGGCAGTCAGATTAGCGATCGCTGTACCAGACACTTCGCACCTTAGACGCTGTTTCCCGTCAAACGAGTCAAAATGGGATGCTAGATCGAGCCGCCATAACACGGCGAATTGCTCAGACCTCAGGCAGTTACCGCTTATTAACTGAATTAATTAACCATAAATGTACTTACCACCACCGAAATGTGGAGCATGCTTCGGTTCACCGTAAGTGTAGCCGAGTACTTCGTAATGGTCGTCACCGCCGCCTCCGCTCTTGTGGTGCACGTGCTTGACTATGGTGTGCTTATGATGGTGGTGCTTGACAAACAGTGGTACATGGATGATAACTTTCTTATGACCACCACCGTGTCCACCGGCTGCTATGAATGACGTCAGCTCGGCCACGCAAACGAGTACCAACTGGTTAACCAGAAATAAAATATTCGTTAAAATAAAATGTCAAAACTATATTTTTAAAACGCTTTTTTTATTAACTTGTCCTGTATGAATATAATGGAATCTTCCAATTAAATTTTCACCCACTTCCAGACGTCCGAATTAAAAAATTATCACACGTCACACTGTGACACACACAGCTTACTGTTTTTTTTTAGTTATTTTAACTACATTATTTTGACTGTATGATCATACACAGCAAAATAATTTTTATTAAAAAAAATTGTCTGTAAAATTGTCTGTATTTTGTTAAACGAGGTGACAAAAAACTAAATGTGTATGATTTTTCAGAATAAGCTCTGTCCACCGCCAAAAAAGACTGTAATAATTTTTAAATTTACAGTTTTCTGCCGTGAACCAGTAGTGAGCAGAAATGTGTTTCGGTCTGAAGGGAACTGAGAGCTAGTGCAATTACGGGCATAGTCTCATATGCCCATAATAGTAGAAATGATGTCTCAGGGTGACGAATCTTACGGGCATACGACGCATTTGTCATCAGGTAAACTTTTTGGACGGTAAATAGACGATTTAAACTAAAAAAAGAGTTTAGAATGGCGACTAAGCCTAATACGCCGTAACGTAACAACATAATGTGAATAATAGTAGTAATATGTCATTAACAGTAGACACCGGTGTTGATACTCGTAGCATTCTGTATTTAAAAAAATCGCAAAGCATACACACTAAACCTATTTCGTTGGCAAACACTGTGGAAAATCATTCGCTGATTAGCATGTCACAAAGCAATAACGAGGCCAAGAAAAAATTTACAGACGACGCAAATTATATAGCAGTGAACGAATCTCAAAATTGTCCAACATTGAAAGTTCGGAACTACCTAAGAAAAGAATGTCCCATTGTATAGCCATGCGCTATCTAATGCATCAGAGTTGTTAACCGTGTCCATTTATAGTTTTGTAACAGCGCAATGTTTCACTTTCAACTAAAAAGAAGTCGACAACATTCAATACAATTATGTTTTGCCTCTCACTATCACACTTCATTTATATTATTTGCAATGAACTACGTCCGCTCGATGCTCGGTACTAGAAAAATGGGATTTTTTAAATAGTTGAGGCCGTTAACACTTGTAAACGAAAATTTGTAAAATAAATATATAAACAACCTACATTATAGAAGGTTGAATGATTTAGTTTTTTAGATTTTGGATTTGGACTTAAAATCCAGTTCCTTTAAAATTTTGTAAAAACCTTAAATCTTAAAGTTTGCAAAAATGTAACCTTGGTAAAAATCTAAAAAATAAAGCGCATGTTATCATAAACTTACTTTAATTATGTAATACAATAATCAGAATCGCTAATTAATTCCGCGTTGCGACAAGATCGGAACTAAATAGCTCTCTAAATAGACAAAAGTTAGGCCAAATGTGAAATCAACTGAAAAAATTCTGAAGGTCGCTGCAAAATGTATTGCCTCATTAATTGATTATTGAGTACTCACCAAAAAACGTGCAGACATGATTGAAGCTGGAGCGTTAGACTAGACGCGGTTACTGTTAGACGTTGTGTGATAAAGAAATTTAAACAAAACTTCCTTTTATATTACAACGTGGTCGCGTTTCGCGACACTGCCTCTCGGAGGCTTCAGTACAATCCGCAACCGTCTCCTACCAAACAAAATGGAACCATAACGGATTGTCATAAAGCTTAAAATCTAATTATAATTGAATTCGCTTGTTTTTCACTTGTGTCAATGCAATATCAACTTCAAAACATTTTACAAAGGTTCATAATTGTAATGAGGAAAGGTGCTCGAAGCTCCGTCACAGTGAAAATGTAGTTTACACTGATCTTGGTATAGTGGAAATTTGATCGCGATGTTATCTTTGCAGGGCCCAGCTTTAATACTATTTGATTGTACGTTAAACTGTATAGTTTACGACTGATGACCGGTGAATGAACTTAGATTTATATCTAAAAATTGAAGAAACATTTCAGTGTCATTTAAGTTATTATACCATAGACTTTTAGCACTGTCATCATCATCATCATCATCATTTCAGCCTATCACTAGTCCACTACTGAACTTAGGCCTCCCCCATAGATTGTCACAAAAGTTTGTAGCTCTTATTTTGGCGGGATTTTGCCATAGTTGCCACGCTTGGCAGGCGGGTTGGCAACCGCAGTTTATTTATTTAGATGTAACAGGAATACGCTGCTGCCCATCTCCTTGAATTTTCTATTCAAAGCATAATATTGTCTACAATTTGAAAAGTTTTGTATAGTTCACTCAATCTTTTTGTATTCGAATCAAATGCAATTTATATTCGATGTGTTTAATCAAATCATAAAAATAATATCTTTATCTTAATAATATAAAACGTTTCATAATTTTTTCAATTATCGTTATTTCGGCTATAATATTTAACTGGCAAATAACATAATTTTTTTTATTGTAGAAATTGTATTTTTTTATTGTAAGTATTTTCAAATGATTACATATTCTGTAATTAAAAGGAAACAATTTTTATTGCCGTATTGAGGCGGCGTTAGGTAATTTGCTTAAGCATATCAAATCATGTAAGGTGTCTAAGTTTCGTTTTGAAGGGCACTGAGAACTAGCGTAATCACTAGGTATATTAGACTTAAGACCTGATGTTTCAGGGTGACGGGCGCAGTGTGGTATCACACAGAAATGTCCTGGGTGACACAGCATTTGTTATGGGCAGACGTTGCACTTACCACCAGGTGAACGTTTTGCTCGTTCGGTCATTTTTATCAAATAAAAAAGAGGAAAGTGTATTTAAATATATCATTAACTAATTTTAAAACTGCCCTTATGCTATAAACTTATCAGACCATATGCATATATAGTCAAAACATAAGACCGAGAATGGCTAGAAATAAGTAATGAACTTTTGTCTACATAAAATGTTCTACATAGTATAATATGCGTCTTCTCAATCTGTTGGTCTCACCGAGAGGATATAATTGATTAAACATACCAATAACCTACCAACTTCAATATTTCGAACAACACATTTATTATAGATATTATAAACTGCGTGTCTAGTTATATTGTAATTAAAACACGTCTCTGACACTGCATCTTCCCCTTTCTCCGATCTTATTGCATAATCATTACATCGGATACGCGAAGGTGAGCTAAAGTGAGTGGTGAAGTGTTTGCGCTAATACGAGTATATGCAGTATTATAGTATATAGGTAATATCCGTTACCTCTGATTCAATGACGAGCTGCTAATCGTAAGGTTTAATTGACGCCGTGATAAGAATCGGACAAGAGACATCACATACAGACACAACATACAACTATGACTAACTTCTTTTGTTTAGACGTAATTTTTTAAGTAATAATTGAATATGAAGATTTATAAAAAATATAAAAGTCATTGCGCCCGCGGGTACAGCTCTGTATGTATCAATGTTTTCACTGGTTGTGGGACTTCTAAGCAGGATTTCGTAACTGTGTGGATACTGTAGCTAACTATTGGGCATACGAAAGCAGTGTAGTGCCACACGATACCTAACAATTTGAAGTACTTAGGCAGTTGTTTTTTATAGGAGAAGGTGATGAGATCTGCCCATGGCAAATGCTGTGTCATCCAGGACATTTCTGAGTTGTATCGCACTACGCCAGTCCCCCTGACACATCAGGTCTCCCCCATAGATAGTATGGGGGAGACTATGTTCAGCAGTGGACTTGTTATAGGCTAAAATGATGACGATGAATAATTTTGTCAATGGTATTAAATTCATAATTAATTCTGAACGTATTTTTCGTGTTTTTAATTCTTTGCGCAGTATAGTCCGTGAACCTGCATTGGAGCACTCGTCCCGGCTCCAAAACCCTCTCAAAAATTAGGGGAGGCCTAGGCTCAGCAGTGGGACATTTACAGATATACACATATAATACTTTACCTTTTTTACGCAGTTTTTAACACCATTCTACTAATTTTCATTAATTTTCATTTTACTAATTTTTTAACCCTTAGTTACCGTTTTTTTTAAGTTTCATGTAGATACCCATGGCATACTCAGCGACGAACCCGCTGGCTACCATACATAGGCTATATTTAAAATTGTATAAATTTCTTACACTAGATATTGGCAACGCCCTCTAGATGGTATCACATTTGAAGGTAAATTCTTAACATATGGGTCTTACCCACACTTACCCACACCTCCACCTGGTTAGGTATAATTTTACTTTATATCTTCCCAGGATACATTTCTCATAGATAGCGACATCTTATGTTTAACAAACAGAAGTAATTATATGCGCATGACGTATTACAGAGCCTACTATACTGTCATAAACACTGGAGCACTTTCCTCGCTTTTACTATTGAATGAAACTATGCTTTATGTCTGATGTATTTATTTTATTTATATTTGTTCAGAATATGCTACATATCACTTTTTTATGTCTTATTCCGAGTTAAATACTATATAAATAACAAGCGAATGAGTTATAACAATTTAATAAAAAAAAGAAGGTAATTAAAAACATAAATCAGGGAAATAAATTTCACAAATAAATTTCAGTACTTTTAATAGTGCAAAAAATCTTGTCGTTCGTATAAGTTAAGAAACTTTTAAGATTTGTTTTAAGTCTTCAATTAAGTAGTTACTCTCTAGTATCAAGCATTTTTAAGGCAGGCACACACTATTCATTTAAAGGGGAGTTCAACGATCGACTTAGGCAGGGCATTATAAATTAGTCGCGCCATATACACGCAATTGCCATCTTACAAGTTCGGGTCTAGGTACAGGCATATTTAAAAATATGTGACTGACTTACCTTTCATTTATATCACTTATGATTTAAAAAAAACTCTAGATTACATTTTACAAATTTAGCTAGTTTTAGAAAGGAGATACGGAACAATTATTTTATATATTTATTTAGGTCTTCCAATAATTATTTACACTCACACAAAACATTTCTTCAGTTTAAGACAACTAGCAAAAATTGTAATAAACTGCACATGCATATATTAAAACAAAGAAAAATCATATATTAAACAAGAACAATAATACTTTACAGTACAATACAATAGCTAAAAACTAAAAAGAAACCAAAATATTAGGACATCCTGTGCAGGAATCCGTCTAGGTAGGTACCACCCCAGGGCCAGTTATTCTGCCGTGTAGCAGTAGTGTGCAAGTATCACTGTGTTTCGGTTTAAAGGGCACTGTGAGCTAGCGTATTCACTGGGCACTTGAGACTGAAGAACTGATATCTCAGGGTGACGGGCGCAGTGTGGTGTCACACAGAAATATTCTGGGTGACACAGCATTTATTGTGGGCGGACGTTGCACTTACCATCAGGTGAACGTTTTGCTCGTTTCGTCACTTTATACAATAAAAAAAAATCAACGAATGGACAGCTTTACAAAGTTTGCCATATGAGTCACAGTATATATCAACATGTTTATTTACAATTACAACATCTAAAATCTATATTTAACCCATGCCCCACTTCTCAGCGATCTGGTAGGCTGTCGGCTAAGGCGTATGCTCATTCATCGGTTAATGGGACCAAATGAAACCGATCACGAAACCAACCAGAGTTACACAGTAGCCCCCCTGGTCGTGATTAAAGCAATACTTGATTTCTTTTTTCATTATTTAAAAACCCCAAACCGAGATTTTTCGTGTACCGTGGAGGCATTTTACAGACATGAAATATTTAATAATTACAAACACATGCACCAAACAGGCCCGGGGCAAACTATCTGTAGGTCATTCTAGGTCTGTCTATGTAGGTGGCGCAGTGCCGCTTATTCTGACGTCAAGCAATAGCGTGCAAAAATTACTATGTGACAGTCTGATGGGCACTAATATCTAGTGTCATCACAGCTATAGGGCATATGAAACTTAAGAACTGATGTTATAGGGGTACGGCCGCATTGTGGTGCCACACAGACTTGTACAGGGTGACACAGCATTTGTGTTGCAGGAGCATCGTCTAGTCGTAGTACTTTCGTCTTTAATAAAAAAAAAAATCCTGTGCGGGAATGCAATCCGCGGCCCTTAGCGCAGAAGCTGATCGCTTAACCGCTACGTCAACAGAGCCGACAATTATTTCGGAATTAATAATGCTCTCCTGGTTGATTTTGACCACGACAAATTTCCTCTTAAGAACTAAAGTAACTGTTGGCACTCTCTGAGCTAGTGCTACCAAATATCAGCTAAAAACTAGTAATTAGAATATGATCAGAAAGATGTGACATAAAAACTCTCTCAAATGTGATCAGCATGTTGTAGATTGTGTTGTAGCTGGCGAACGGAAGACTCTCACTTTTGTTGTCATTAGCGCGCGAATGAGACCGATGCGTCTGCAATTATAGACATACCACACACTGCAACTTTTTCAGCGATGAGGAACTTTTTAGGTGATCTTTTTTTAGATTGCGCAATTTTTGTTACTGAGTAATGTTATAACATATGTTTAAAATTGCATATTGTAATGAAGATACACTCACGGAAGCAGAGATCTATGTCGGTGAGCGATTGAACGTGTCTATATGTTGATATTTACAACATTTACAAGTACAATTATAAAAGGTTTATTGATTTTGTAAACTCTTTTTTTATTTTTGGTTCAAAGATTTTTTCTCATTCCCTGATGTCATCATCAGCCTTGCTGTAGTCGCAGCCAGGATGTAGGTTACTAATTGGGAGGATCAAAAATATTATTTTGTCTTCTAGATGAAGTGTTTACATATTTTTATTGCTTTTATAAAAATAACACAATAATATTAATTAGAGATATTTATTTATTAGAGGTTTATATTATTTCTCTACCAGCCAGTTTGTATTAAAGGGAAATTTTTTGACAGGTGCAGACATCAAAAAAATAAAAACACTAACTTATAGTAGTACACATCCTATAAGAAACTTAATAATGAAATATAATTACCATAGACTTAACATTTAATTATTTATATATAAATTCTTACATATCTACAAAATATACCTAACATATAGAATATGAAATAGATCATCGTCTAAAAAGAAGAAGGTACTGGAGCCGGAAAGGGACCGCCACGCTGCTCAAGTGAAGATTGGTGGACTAAACATAATTATCATCATCATATCAGCCTATCATTAGCCCCCTGTTGAATATAGGCCTCCTCATAAATTGCCACAAAAGTTTGTAGCTCTCATTGCCAAAGTTGCCACGCTTGGCAGGCGGGTTGGCAACCGCTATTTATTTGTTCAGATATTCCAGGAAGAAGCTGCTGCCCTTCTCTTGGTCTCTGACGACTTTCACGACACCCACGGGATGAGATTGGGTAGTAGATTATCTAAAGCCGCCATCACACTGTGTCGCAACCACAAAGTGAGGACTTAACAAGGCTTTTACATTATTTCCAGAACATGGACTCAACATATTCTGGAAATATTTTTTGAAGAGGGAATTGCCTAGCAGTTTTAGAGGCTAGTGATGATGATGACTCAAAATAATTATATAGGTCAACGTATTGTAGGTGGTCCACGAATTTAAGATTCTGTGTCTATTGAGATGTCTTCTGGCATGTCGACCATAGCAACATCATTCGCTTACAAACTGTTTGTTATCATAAGCGTAAGATACTAAAGCTCGCTCTCACTCGCTCGTCTTACCTTCCCTTACCAGATGTAATACCTATAAAATAAGATAGATGACGCGGTGCCAAAAGCAATTCACCCACATCCGAAAACCAGCTGTTTGTTCGTTGTACAAATATTGGCTTCGTCTGGAATACGAAACTGGGGACCATGACTAATCGGCAAGGTACGCTGAATGTAAAGCCACGTTCTTATCAAAAAAGATATTGTATTCAGGATACCTATTATTCGATTAAAACCTATTACATTTTCACCAACAGAATTGTATAAAGGCTTCGAAAAAAAGCATAAAATTAATTGAAATAGATATGGGGCTACTATATTTTGTTCCTTTTCTTATTTATTTATAATTATTAAACCAAATTCTACAAAGTGACAAGAAAACCGGCGGGTGCCAACGGAATTCCGCGCACCGACCCATGACGATATAACTTGCCAGATTGATTCAGAGTTTCCTGTGCACAGTGAAGGTCAACAAGGGAAACGTAGGCGTAAACTGCAAGCCTAAAAACTGGGCCTGCGTTTTTGTCAACTTTTTTATTATTTTACTTATCTAACAAACGTTCTGGAACGTGAAATTGCCAAATATGAATATCACAGCATTTTTTATTTTTTGTCGGGCACATGAAGTCGTACTATTTGTTAACTCGCTTTTTAACCGACTTCAAAAAAGGAGGAGGTTTTCAATTCATCTGCACATATGTATATATATACATACATACATATATATATATATATATATATATATATATATATAATGGGCAAAACGTTTACCTGATGGTAAGGGAAGCGTCGGCTCATAACTAATGCTGTATAGGAGTCCTACCACCAGTAAAATTTGGTTCAAGTTCTGATGATGGGATCTATGAGATATAGGCGTGAAACTCTTAAATTCGCATAAGCACGTTTGCAGCTACTGTTTTTAAGTTGGTTGGTTTTATAAAATAATTATATCTATTAAATAGGTGCCGACAGGTCTATGGCATAGTAGAATAGAACCTACCTCTTTCCTACCGAGGTGCCGACAACATAACTGCAGCGCTGTTGTAATAGAGAAAAATTTACGACTATGCGATAATACCATTATTATGGGGCAGAAGCAGTATAACATCATATCATAACCAGATCTGAAATTTCACAAATATAGGCTGCAAATCAAAGATTTTGGAACCGAATCCAGGCCTCGCGATTTATCAGGTACGCCGCTTACGGCACTTTACGATGTTAATCCTGCGCAGATAACATCTACCGGTAGACGCTGAAAGAAATCGCTCAGAAAGCAAAAATGTGATGATGTCTCATAAAATCTCAAAACGGTTTGTCAAAGTGCGACCGCAATTTTTGTATAATTATCTTATTCAAAATAAATATTATTGGGCGTATTCACTTTACCAAAGGGTTTTAGTGAAAACAGAATTTCTAAGATAATCCTTACTATCTTGTTTTATCTTCCAGGTATTTTACTACAGCCACGGAGTCAGAATGGCAATGTTCTTTAAGCCGCCATCATCATGCAATTTCCTTATGGTGCATAAGGAAATTGCATCATTTATATTAAATACAACACGAAACATACATAACATCACGTGAAGTTTCAATTCGTAATTATTACGCGTACACCTCTTGCGATACATTTAGAAATCTACTGCAACACAAATAAAAAAAGTAAAGAGAAAAAAGCAACCTAAATATACAGACGTCAGAACGTATATTAAAACATAATTGTTCCATCTCAGAGAGTTTAACTATCAAGGAAGCGTGTGTACCGGACATTGGATAGAAAATAAAAAAGGAGCGCATTCTTGCGTTAGAAGTCGTTTGAATTACATAAGTGGACAGAAGTACTTTCACGTGTAAGCAGTATTAGGAACATTTCAATGCCTTGAAGGTATCCATAGTTACACAAATAACATTTAAAATCTCCATAATGCTCTACGCCTTAAGTATAACTTTAAGTAAACAATAGTTACATTTAAATAAATATAGATTATTTAAAGATGATTGGATACAATATTATATACATACATAGTCACGCCTTTTTCCCATATAAGGGATAGGCAGAGGCCACACCCGAAGCTCACCCTGGTGGCGAACCAAGTTGCCGCCATTTTGATACGGGTCAAAAAAATCCCTATTCAGCATTGCGTTCCCACAAGAAGTACAACAGCGTTGCATATTCAGGAATTATTGTACGCGAATAAAGCCTCTTACGACACCTCGGTAGGAAAGAGGTAGGAGGTAGGTACTATTCTACTCTGCCGGACACCTATCGGTTTTATCGATGTTATAAAATCTCTTTAAAATGGTTTAAGTCAATACAACTAAAGCTTGTATTTCAACATCCCTTCGCAATGTGGATCACTACGCTACACTATGAGAAGCACAATTTTTACTACGCAAACAATTTTAATTTGTAGACCTAGTTTCTTAGTTTAGTGGTACAGTCATACGTGAAATTGAATATTGAAATGCAAATAATGTAACTTATACATATGTAAGTAACTAGATGAACTCTTGTGTTTATTTTACTTAAAATGTTTGAATGGGCCAGTTCTCGTAATGAATGATTAATATTTTACTCCCTTTTTATTTTCTTCTTTAAAAAAGATATTATTTTATTTACAATAAAGATAAGTTGAAAATAATGCATATAAAAGAATTTAAGAACCATTGATCTTTTTTATATATTTACGTGTTTAGTAAAATTGAGTTATTATTATTTTATTATTTATTTAATCTTTGTTAACCATATAAAAGTGTAGGTACAATAGATGCACTTAATGCTATATGCATTCTATACTAGCCAGCTACTACCTTTGAGATAGCAGACAATCTCAATGGCGGTTCAAAAGATGACAAAGAATGAAATAAAAGGATTACACTTAAGAAAAACTCTCATTTATTACTTTTTTTTATCGAATAAAGTGATAAACTGAGCAATACGTTCACTTGACGGTAAGTGCAACGTCTGCCCACAACAAATGCTGTGTCACCCAGAATATTTCAGTGCCCATCACCCTGAGACATAAGTTCTTAAGTCTTATATGCCCAGTGATTACGCTAGCTCACAGTGACCTTCAAACCGAAACACAGTAATGTTTGCACACTAACTGGTGGTAGGATTCCTATGCTGGAATCCGTCTAGGTAGGTACCACCCCAGTGCCAATTATTCTGCCGTGAAACAGTAGTGTGCAGACATTACTGTGTTTCGGTTTGAAGGGCACTGTGAACTGTGAGCAGAATTGGAGAAGATTGCTGATTAAGAACCGATGTCTCAGGGTGACGGGCGCATTGTGGTGTCACACTGTTCTGGGTGACATAGCATTTGTTATGGGCAGACGTTGCACTTACCATCAGGTGAACGCTTTGCTCGTTCCGTCACTTTTATTAAATAAAAAAATAAATACACTTCTGCTTCACGGCAGAATAACTGGTCCTGGGGTGGTACCAACCTAGATGGATTACTGCATAGGATTTACTATTTATTTTATTACTCTTTACTTACTACTCTACTATACTTCAGATACATCTCGTTACGGTTTTTGTGCATGCACAGGATTGCTTAGTCAACGACCTTTTCTCAGGTCGCAAGTTTATACAAAATTTGTTACTGGTTCAGATAAATGCCAATCAGTAAAATTTGCGCTCGTTCCTCTATTATTGGCTGTGTTATTTTATTTTTATTGTCAGTTTAGTATTTATCGGCATGTTAAACGATAGGTGTCCGGCAGAGTAGAATAGCACCTACCTCTTTCCTACCCAGGTGTCGTACCAGGCGATTAAGGTATTGTATAGACAGCCTTTATTCGTTCAGAATAATACCTTATGACATGCTGCCAACGTACTGCTTGTCGGAACGCAATGGGGAGTAAGAATTTCTCGAATCGTACCAAAATGGCGGCGACGTGGTCCGCCACCCGTCTCGTCTGTTTCTCGCGGGTGCGCAAGGTGGTATAGTCTCTGCCTACACCTTATGGGAAAAAGCGGACTGTATGTTTGTATGTAAATATGCCACATGCTTCAAATTATTTTTCAAAGCTTACACGCCTAATCAAAGAAAGGCTAAGTTACAAATACCGAAAACATGGATTGAATAACTATTGAATCGAAGTGACAATATGCTCGCCACATAGCTCTTAAAACCGATAACTGTTAGGGAATTTCTCGAGTAGCATGAATCTGACTAACGAAGTGTAGCACTCCACTAGATGGAGCGTTGACCTGTTCAAGTGTCCTGGGGAGTCCGTAGTTCGGTTCGGTTACACAAACAATACGATTAAATAATTTTTCACGTAATGCTTTTTGTTTAAGCTTAAACCAGCAAGAAATATGTATATAGCATAAACCGCAGAAAAATTGGAAAAGATTGCCGATTACTGAGACACAGTTGTAACTAGTTCGGAAACCAGGGGCTTCACTCCGTATCCGTAATTAATATCAATAAATAAATTTAAATCTATAATTAAATTAATATCATTATAATAAATAGTACACTTGCGAAGAGCTACAATAATCATGACAACGATAAAGTTGTTGACAATAAAGTATTTGTATATGTATATACTTTGTATCTCATGTTTCCTGCATCGGGCAACGCTACATTTTATACATACGCATAAATATATATATTTTTTAATTGGTTATACAGACGAAACGCGCAAAACGTACACCTGATGGTTAGTGCAACGTCTGCCCATAACAAATGCTGTGTCACTCGATACATTTGTGACACAGTAGGGGTAGGCCCTTATATTGGGTAAAAAAATTGCTGTGTCATCCAGAAAATTTCTGTGTGACACCACACTGCGCCCGTCACCCCAAGACATCAGGTTCTTAAGTCTGATATGCCCTGATTAGAGTGATTACACTAGCTTAGTAGCTGTGTTTCGGTTTGAAGGGCACTAGCACAGTGCCCTTCAAACCGAAACACAGTAATTTTTGCACACTACTGCTTCACGGCACAATAACTGGCCCTGGGATGGCACCTACCTAGACGGATTCTTGCTTAGAATCCTACCAAAAAAAAAAATATTTACTGGTGCCTTTAATATATATATTTTTTTACAGATTTATTGCGTGTGTTGTATATTGTGTACAGATGTATTGTATATTGTGTCAAATTACAATATCAATTGAATAGCGCGTTGTGCGCTGTTTTTTTTAGGACTTTTTTGAGTCGGTGACAGTGTGTCTAGTGTGTTTTGTCAATGGGAATTACCCTCTATCGAATCTATATAATCTATAGATTCTCTAACGCCGCCACCGTACGGCACTTCTAACACAGTTTTAATTTAAAATCTAGATCAAGCTAGTATTATGAAACTGCACTTCCTAAAAGATAAATCAATTATTCCACTTCGTGGTTTTTACGGTACGAATCGAGGGGTACGCTGTTCCGTTAACACAGCAATAAAACGTCCCACTGTAGTTATTTATACGAGAGATTAACGATTTTGATATAATTTCAAAGAGAAAGTTAGAAACAAGTAATTTTCAAGGCTATCTGCTTTATCCCGACTCGTATGATATGCATAGAGGCTGGATTAACTACGTGGTATAAGAAAATATCAATTATGCGTGACGAAGTAACAATTAACTATGTATAATATTGTTGTAATTGTATTGGTGTACGCATTAAATTGTAAGTTTGGATGTTTATTTGTTTTAATTTCTATTTGACGGTTGTCAAATCGTAGGTCGGACTTGTTTTATGTCATCTCCATCATCCGTTTCATCTCTGCTGCAATAACAATTGCAACATGGGTCTTGGAAGAACACTGTTCTCGCGTTTAGCAAACGGCTGGTTAACTTCCAGTATGCCTTTATTTCCTGATTCAATTTATTGACAGGACGACATAGAGTGACGGATACTCATAGATAATGCGACATTTTTTTATTATATTTGCGAGATGTCGACTCTGTTGGCAGAGTTGCGATTAGTCGATTGGCTTATGCGCTACGGATTTTGGGTTCGATTCCCGCACGGAACAGTTGTGAGACTACTGGCAGTTGCTTCGAGTCTGGGTGTTTGTGTATAAAGCATTTATATTTGTCAAACAGACGCACGATACACGAGAAATTCTCGCGATAGGTAACGTTTTCATTTTAAGAGAAAAACAAGTATTAAACAAGTAGAAAATCAAATATTTTTTTCTCTTTTTTTTAAAAAACGATGCCCCATAGTAGGATTTCTCCTGTGTCGTGGGTGCGTTTTACATACATAAATTCCACATGCACAAACACCAAGACCCGGAACAACTATTTGTAGGCCATACAAATATTTGTCCCGTGCGGGAATCGAACCCGCGACCCGCGGCGCAGATGCCAAGGGCTTGCTATTGGAACATCAGGATATCGTCCTGTCTGGTTGATTGTCCACCGCTCAGTACTGTTCGATATAACCAGTAGTAGAGTGTATTCTTAACTTCACAAATTTTTGAGTTTTATATTACGTCGGGGTATTCATAAAGCTTCTACAATTATTTATTTTCGTTATAATTTTTGTTCTTACTATCTTCTTTGTTTATACAATAAATACACGAATCTCATCGCGAGAACAATTTGTATTATGTAAACAATCGGAGAGATACTATTGTGTTCTTAATTTACAACGAACAAAATAATCGCGGTGTTAAATTATATGATCTGCAAAGCGAGCCAAACCTAGGAATACGAAATGTTATGTTTTTTTTTAACAAAGTTAAATACTTATATCCACGAAGATTAAGTTGCGGGCAACAGCTAGTTAATAATCAATACTCTTCCTTCATAAAAGAGTATATGAGTCATAGGGACCCATGTCGCATGGCTACAGGTACAGGCACACAGGGATATGCATTTGGTGGCACCGTAACATTATGCGCAGGCGTGGCTTTTAGCATCAAAAAAACGGCTTGCTTCGGCTTATTCTGTTAAAGAGGAAGTTGACATATTTTGATGACGGCATGTTTATCATCATTACCATCATTTCAGCCTAACACTAGTCCACTGCTGAACATAGGCCTCCCTCATAGATTGCCACAAAATGTTGTAGCTCTAATTTTGGGGGGATTATGCCATAGTTGCAAGTAGTTGGGATACTTCTTAACTTTTCTTAACTTGGTTATGTTGTCGTCCTAAACATATTTAATATCGACATAGCTGAAACATCTGTGAATTTGTATATGTTTGACTGCAAACACTGTGAAAAATGAGTAATCCCTTTGTAACAAGGCTATAAACCTTCGATATTTCATATGAATAAGACCGTTAATGTTGTAAAACGATTGTTTAATACCCTTAAGTAATTGAAAATCTCAAATTACCGACGCTGAAAAAAATCGTCGTGTAAATAACAGAATAGTAGGCGTACTGCCTGTAAATACAAACTAAAATTATGTCGGATGTCTACTTCATGTATCTGCCCAATGTGCATTTTTATAGTTTTATAAGCTTTCTCACTGTCGCAAAGTGTTTAATGATTAAAGTTATATATAAAACGATAATTTTCGGAAAGGTTATGTTACCTTTTTAATACTGTTATTTTATTTGACAGCTATACTATACTAGCTATGCCCGGAAGTTTCATGCTCTAAAAAGAAACCGACCACGTCACTGCGCCGTACGGCATGGTACCTCATTGGCCTGAGTACTCGCAGTTCGGTACTGCTCGGTAATTTTTAGTTTCCAACGGGCGGCTCCTTAAGGATGTAGTGTAAAATTTTTTACCTAAAAATTTTCCTCAATAAGCGAGCTAGGTAACGCAAAAATATTTTTTTTAATCGAATTATAATTTTATGAGATTAGCGCGTTCAAACATACAAACTCTCCAGGTTTGTTAAAGTAGTAAGATAATATCATTAGCTTGGTCGTACACTTCTTAACATAGAGACAGTTTAATTTTTTCTGTCATTTCTCGCTGAACCGTTCCCTGTCTTTTTTGAGTGAAGAAAAAACAAGCGCTTTTTGTTCTAGATTGCTCTAGTTTGTAATCTTGTAGGATTGTGATATCTCGTACGTTGCCAGATCCAGCATTTTACGGTGTCCCCACCCCGGTGCCTTCACCCGAGAGATCCTAGGTATCCCCTGTCCCATCGATATATTGACCGAACCAATAATGTAAGTCGGGAATAATGGGTCCTTTGGTTTTATATGTTTCGGAGGTTAAGGGGCTATACTTAAAATCAAGCAGGGCTCTTCAAATAACTTTAACAAAATTTTAAACTACGTTTAGCAACTTTTGTTTTCATATATATATATATATATATATATATATATATATTGTATACAAACAACAAACAAACGTACAATTTATTTAATGAAACATTTGTGAGAGAACTTATGACCCGACTAGGTACATATTTTTAGCGACTCTGGTCTGAAGATCAAAAATAAGCTACTGAAACATGTTTTGGACACATAGGCACAAAATAACAGATTATCAAGGCTTTCAAATTTCGTCTCAATTTGATATGGTCAGTGTTGAGTACGCCTGTTATTAGCATACATACTGTAACCTGAACTATTTATTATGTAAGAAACTGTGTTATATATTATGTTGGTTGTATGCCTTTTTAATAAATTAATAAATAAATATTTCTGTGGGTATATATTATTTTCAAGAAATGAAGTATTAAAACAATTAAATCACTAAAAATTAACGTAACGACCGACGTTTTTCTTCTCTAGCTGGAAGACACTTCATGAAAATCTGTAGAATATAAAATATGTATCAAAAATACAGCTTCACTTTTATTTAGAAAAACGTCTATAAAGAAAAAACACGATCGTCTTATTGATTTGTAATTAAAATTAAACGGGGAAATTTATCGGTAAATACAAACAATCTTAAGATAGACGCGCATGACCATCGTGATGGGTGGCACGGGTACCATTAATCCCCGGCGTTCCAAGTCCCGACCCCCCACACGCCTACAAATGGCAGTTTATTTAGAAATATGACATCCCATCTCTTTCGGGTATTGTAATTAATTAATACTCGGTTCCCCTCTTCTTCTTTGACGGTAGCCATTTGTCAGATACTTGTTTTCGTTAATGACGATCTTAATAACCTGAGAGGATTAAGTCATGAGATGTTATTTCGAAATTGTAATCGTGTTTCATTGTTCACTTGGATTAGTTGTTTAACTTTCCGTAGGCCTGGCATACGAATATACTACAAATTTCAGTTTCAAAGCAATAAAATGTGCATTTAAGAAATCACAGTAATATGTATATTGAAAATTATTGTAATTCACAAACATTGGTTTTCAGGTCTAGTTACTGTCTATTGTATCTAATATCTCTGTATTTCTCTCTGCATATTAGTGAGTGATTAACGATAATACTGAAACTATAACGTCAAACGAGAATTACTTTTTTTATTGTCAACCAGATGATTTGCCGTAGACGAAACTACATTTTCAATTGTCAACCAGATGCTTTGCCGAAGACGAAACTACATTTTCAATTGTCAACCAGATGCTCTGCCAAAGACGAAATTACATTTTCAATTGTCAACCAGATGCTTTGCCGAAGACGAAACTACATTTTCAATTGTCAACCAGATGCTCTGCCAAAGACGAAATTACATTTTCAATTGTCAACCAGATGCTTTGCCGAAGACGAAACTACATTTTCAATTGTCAACCAGATGCTTTGCCGAAGAGGAAACTACATTTTCAATATTCAACCAGATGCTTTGCCGAAGACGAAACCACATTTTCAATTGTTAACCAAATGCTTTGCCAAAGACGAAATTACATTTTCAATTGTCAACCAGATGCTTTGCCGAAGACGAAACTACATTTTAAATTGTCAACCAGGTGCTTTGCCGAAGACGAAACCACATTTTCAATTGTTAACCAAATGCTTTGCCGAAGACGAAGCTACATTTTCAATTGTCAACCAGATGATTTGCCTAAGACGAAATTGAATATTCAATTGTCAATCAGATTATTTGCCGAAGACGAAACTACATTTTAAATTGTCAACCAGATGCTTTGCCGAAGACGAAATTAAATTTTCAATTGTCAACTAGATGCTTTGCCGAAGACGAAGCTACATTTTCAATTGTCAACCAGATGATTTGCCTAAGACGATATTACATATTCAATTGTCAACCAGATGATTTGCCGAAGACGAAACAACATTTTCAATTGTCAACCAGATGATTTGCCGAAGACGAAACTACATTTTCAATTGTCAACCAGATGAATTGGCGTATCATTTCCATTATCCGGTGTAGTCATCATAATAATTTAAACGAGATTTAAGAGCTTTATTACTTATTGGCATTCGTTAAACAACATAAGTTATGTACTTAAACCTTGTGAGAGCAAATAAATAAATAAAGTATTATAAATACAAGATGACGCATGTTCTAATTACCAAGTATGAGGGTATATCCAAGGTTGATTATGGATTGTTCTAAAAAAACTTTATTTTGGACTATAAAAGTTATACTGTTAATAAGTAAATGAATATTGGACACGTGCCTTCTGTAAAAAATCCGCTGTCTATGCTCTTGTACTGTTTGGAGGACTTTACATCTCGTAGAAATATTTTCTACTTACTACTTATACTTGCGTATTGATATCTTAGAAAATATTTCTAAGTAAAATTTCTAAGTAAAAGTTTTATTATGTTCAATCGAAGTATCTAATCCTTACTATCCTAATATCAGACGTTCTTCTCCTAAGGTAATAATGATAATAAGTAAATATTCGTGTTTTATATAGAAATTGAAATTTCAGATTACTTCCTATAAACGAAACAGCACCATCTACAGTACAATTCGCACAGCGCGTTGATGTCTTTTGTACGCCGTTTTTTTCATCGCAGTGTTTGCGATCAATTCTTGACAATGTCTACTATTGTTGTTAGATGGCGTCGCAAAATACACTAGATCTAACTCCAGTTTGAATTAGGTGAAATTGTAATAAACCACAATTATTTGTGAAGAAAGCATATCTCTAAAAATAACCCTTTTATTCATTTTAAAATATTAAATCAAAAGTATTTGAAAGGTAAAAAAGGTTACGGTGAAAAAGTAAATTTAATTTATAAAAATAGTTAAAGTATTTTAGTTGCCCAGTTTTATTAAAAATATTTCTAGAATAGCTACAATTTTATACCTGTAATGAAAAAAATAGTAAAAATATTACAAAAGAATTGACGTATGACGTAACTAGTAACGATTTAAGTAATTTTTAAATAATATTTGGAAAAGCAACGAAGTAGTGTCATCCATTAAGGGTAAGATCATACTCAAAATCCCAAAATATAAATAGTGTCTGCATTGCAAATTACAGCGTCAAAATTACACTAAATGTTAGTGTACAGATACAGTATATAACAATATAATTTGTTGTTAGCTATGTAGAGCAATAATTTCCTGTGTGCTGACTTTGCGATAAAGTTATTTCAAACACCTCTTAATCTCACCTTCACAGTATCGCATGTTACAGTCCGTAATAACTCTCTAATCACTAAAATGCAGTGTATAAGTAACTAGATTCCAAATTATCCGAAGTACCGTAATAAGGTTGTCGTGAGACGGGGAGGGAGTCGACAGCTCCAAGCGGTTCTCCCCGAACCTGGGGAGACGTCCGGGCCCGATTTACCGTAACACAAAAAATGTTCAGATAAGCTGACTTTCTAATAAACCCCACTGGATCGCCGAGCCTTATTCCTTGTATATAATAAATCTTAAGGAGTCCTCTTCTTAAGATGGTGATACGCAGTGGTGCTCAATCTTGCTTGATGTGGATATGAGTTAAAATTAGTGTTTATTTTAATTTATAGGCCGATAGGTGTCCGGCATAGCAGAATAATCTATTTACGAAGTAAAATACTATTACTATTTCCGAAGTAAAATATTTTTTTAACTCGTACCAAAATTTTTACCTCGTTTTCCGTGGTGCCGTAAAGTGGGCTACGAGTGTGTCTCTGCCGGTATATGGTAAAAAGGCGTGACTGTAAGTATGTATGATTTTTTTTTTGTTAACTCTTAACTAAAACACTTTTTTTTTTATAGAATAGGAGGCAAACGAGCAGGTGGCTCACGTGATGGTAAAATTAGTACTTAAACTACAATTATTAATCTTGTAACATCCATAAGCTGATTTCATATATTTATATTTAATAAGTCATGTATCTGCCGACAGTATATGCCGACCTCAGCTCAAACTGTCTGTAGCTTGTGGCGGTTAATCGGAGCGATGAGAACTCCCTGGAATACTGTCGGAACTTATTAACTGCGCAGGTGATATTATAGTGCCACAAGTGTTCGCGCAAACACAGGAGCACTCATTTGTCTCAATCCACCCGCCCGATGTAACGCTCATGCGATGAGATCGGAGGCATGCTAGGATGAAGTGTCAGAGACACAGGCACAATCACAACACAACCAGACCCCAACCCAACAATTTGTGTTTTTGCACAAACGTTTGCTCCAGCTGGTATTCCAACCCAGGACCTGCGTCGTAGTTACGTGCTCTATCCACTAGACCACGTCGTCTACTAATTTGATAATGTTATAATGATCAATGACATGTTATTACTTAAACTTTAAAAAATTTGCTTAATTTGAATTTGCATATGACAAATCTAAGACAAATCAAACCCAAAATTTCATAAAATACATAGGCATCATTTATTACAGTTTTTATTTTAAAATTATACTAAACACACAGAAAATAGTTTTACAAGCGCTGTCTGACATATTAATGTGGCCTAATAATCAGGATGGGAATAAAAAAACCGTGAAGTGTACCGGTGGGCTTTAGCACGGCTCTGGATTGATGCCTCTCGTTGGTACTGTTGGTCAGTTCGCTCTTATCTAGGCCCTTATTTTTTAGCTTTTTATCTTTAGTTTGAATATTGCCTCTCGTAATAAGTAAGGGTCTTGGACCGTTAATACAGTGGCCATAAAGTGAGCGAATGGTATTGCGATCCAGGTGCTTATATATGGTACAGATATTCAAATTTAAATATTAGACAGATCATAAGACGAATAATACTAAAAGATTTCTAAAATAAGCCTATCTAGTATATAGATACCTTAAATCGCGGTTTTACTGATAATTCCCACTCCGGCAAATTCTCTCATTCCAATCTAAATGTATACGGAATCACAAATAAGACGGAGATAAAAATCACAATAAACTAACTAAATACTCGTATATTAAATTGTTTAACACCACATACTAAATTTGTACACATATATGTATTGGGTTATAAGGCCGCTTTGCAAACTGACTTCATTAACAAGTAAGTACATTTGAAGTTCACCCGCCTGCCAAGCGTGGCAACTATGGATACCCAAATTGAGAGCTACAAACTCTTGTGGCAATCTATTGGGGAGGCCCATATTCAGCGGTGGACTAGTTGTGGGTTGAAATGATGATGATGAAGTTAATTTGCCCACAGATTTACAAATACAAAGTTATAAGTATAATTTTAGTCGTTGGTTCGATATCCAATTTATAACATTTTGTTTTTGGAATTTCCATTTAAAGTGATTAACTTATATCATTAAAGCTCGGTAAGTTCATGCTAAGCGTATTGAAAACAACTGCGTGGTTCTACGCCGCGGTTTCTGGGTTTTAATCCCAGACAGAAAAACATTAAAAAAAGAAATTTCTAACATTTACGTGAATATTATACATTTAATAAAACTGAGTTTACGGTCCGAACTTTATCGGGTCTGGTTGTGTTGTGATTGTCCCCGTGTCCCTGATTGTGTATCTCAGCCTACCTCCGATCTTATCGCAGGATGCAAATAGGTTAAAACAAGTGTATATCTCCTGCGTAATTGATAGTCCAACAGTATTCGGTAGTAGACGCCGTGTGAAAGAAAGAATGTAGTGTGTGAAAGAATTTAGTTTTAGATTGGTTACGAACTAAATTTCATCTTCATTTTAGCCTACCACTAGTCCACTGCTGAAGATAGGCCTCTCCCATAGATTGCGACAAAAGTTTGTAGCTCTGATTTTTCCATTTTTTTTAACTATATTTATGGGTGTATAATTCGCTCAGGTGCTCGCCTTTAATTTCATAGTAAGCGAGTAACCTGGGTTCGATCCCCGGTGCCAGCACCTCTAATATTGTTCTACAATTTTAAGTGCTGATTTACCACGTGCTTAGCGGTGAAGGAAAACATCGTGAAGAAACCTGCATGTCCGAGGAATAGAAATATTTCGAGGACATGTGAAGTCCGCCAACCCGCATTGGAGCAGCGTGGCGGATTCTTCCTAGCTCCAAAACCCTCTGAGAAATGAGAGGAGGCCTGTGCTCAGCAGTGGGACATTTATAGGCTGAAACTTTACTTTTTTTACTTATTAATCGCTAATTTACTGGCCACAGATTATGAGCCAGGGAATGCACGTCCAGTGAATGAACTCCCATATCCACGTGTTTCGATGATAGGCCTGCTTTTTAAGCATTTATTTGTTTGTTATACTCACACTACCTTTTACCCGCGGCTTCGTTTGTAAACAATATTGCTCATAATGTAATTTGACTTTATTACTATATGAAGTTCTTTAACATAACATATACGTATATACATTAAGCGTTCATATAACGTAGAAGAATGTAGGCGTTTTAACACTATAAACGACTAATAAAACCAATAATACTTGTTCATGAACAATATATTTTTTTTGTTTTATTAAAAAAAATACTAGCCGTGATAGCTCAGGGCCGGCCCCTGCTCGCATTAAATTTCATAGTATGCGATTGGCCTGATTTCGATCCCCGTGCTGGGTACCTCTAAAATTGTTCTGCAATTTTAAGTGCTGATTTACCACGTGCTCGGCTGTGAAGGAGAATATCGCGAGGAAACCTGCATATTTGAGGAATATAAATATTTCGACGAAATGTGAAATCCTCCAACCCGCATTGGACCAACATGATAAACTCTTCCCAGCTCCGTTCTCTCAGCTCAGCTCAGTATGAGGACGCTATCAGAGGAGGTGTGCTCATCAGTGGGACATTTATAGAATGTTTCTTATTTTTGTTTAAACTGTAATATAAAAAGAATTTGGCTTAAGTTTTATAAGACTATACCTGTATAATGTACCTGTAATATTTGTCGACCGCGTGGCGTAGTGGTTAGCGTACCTGACTTCTGCGCCACCGGTCCTGGGTTCGATTCCCAGCCGGAGGCAACATTTGTGCAAAAAACACAAATTGTTGCTTTTCGGGTGTGGTTGTGTTGTGCATGTGAAATGTATGTTTGTAAAACGCACCCACGATACAGGAGAAAATCCTACTGTGGGGCTTCGTTTTTTCGTATCATTAGATATTAATTTTCACGTAAGTACTGTATATTTTCATTTTGAAAATTAATATTATTAATAGAGCAAAATAAATAAACACCAGTTAATTATGAAATTGTTATAAGATTTAAAAAAAAACCCTATTACCTATCAATAAAATTACAACTCCAGTTGTCAATTATGAGTTATGGCATTAATAATTGTTACAGTAGTAAAACAGTGATTTAAAGATTTATTCATGGATTTATAGGTAATTACAATTCATTTCATTGTTCATATCGTATACTGCTCATGCATTTTTGATACACAGTCTAATTTTACTTTAACTTTACCCCATCCTAACTTGATCTCATAATAAAAAAAATATTTTGGCAATACTTCAGTCGAACGTGCGGTATACTATTCGGCACCGCTGACTGTACGACTTATTGTAAACGATGAATATAAGACTTTTATTTATTTATTGCTCATAGTAACCCACGTCGGGTGTTGCAATATAGTTAACTAAATAGTTAAAATTGTAATACATATTTTTATCTTATTGCATTATTAAAATTCGTACTATGTTTTTTACTATGATTTTAATAAGAAAGTTGCATGCTTGCGTGTGTGCGAGCGTTCGTGTGTGCGTGCGTGTGGTAACATTTGTTATTGAGTATTGAAAGAAGTTTCTTCATATATGTTATGTCTTGATCTATTGTTTCAAAGAAGTCTGGTTTTATATTGTATATTTTTTAGGACTTATGGCTGCTGTAGAAGAAATGGCGCAATAAACTGAAGCGACGTTTCTAATCATAATTGAATTCGCGAATGATAATTAGTATGCTAAATTGATTGTGTATACGTGTGTGTTAGAATGGGAGAGAATCCGGTAGGGCCATTAGGCTTGGAAATTAACTACAGCCGAGACTACATGCTGGTGCCGCATAGCTGCGGCGATCCTCTCCTCGGGCTTACTGTTAGTATCCCTGAGTGCCTTTGCAAGGGCGGAAACATCGTCGCCACTGAAGACGGCGGCGAAGCGACAGATTAGGCCTAAGCCGAGGTAGTTGGCCATGTGGCCCTCTGTGTTACAGAGAACACAGGAGGGTGGACCGAAATCTGCTAGCAAGATTTTGTCCTTTGGTCTAGGTAGCGTGATCGCCTACGCATTTGATGCACCTTGCTCGTGCGTAAGAATTCCACGAAAAGTGGCCATAGACCTGACATTTATGGTATTTTTGAACAGGAGTTCAATTGTTAGCCCCAAGAACATACAGCAGGATTGTATATATTCCCCCACCGCCTTATGGGTTCTTGCCTTGTCGTGGGGGGGGGGGGGGGCTTAGTAACCAGTGCTTGGTCACCCACGGTGAAGCTAAGACGGGCCCTTATGGTTGGCCTGTGGCGTCAGTATGATGGACTGCTGGGGGGAGCAGTACGCTACCCTCCGCAGCCGAGGTGGAGTCGCGGAGGAAGAGGAGTGTAGGTGTATCGTTGCCTCTCTCCCGATCCTCCGTGACTCTGGCGGGCCGCACCGTGGATGCGGTGATGGTGGACTGCTGGGGGGAAGGAGTGAGTCGGCCTCCTATCCTCCGCGGCCGTAATGTGGTTGGCGGCGGAGCCATAGACCAGATCCGTCGTCGGGGCCGGGGGACTAGTGCTTTCGAGTGCAAGTCTCCTGGTCCCGTGGCCTCCGCGTGGCGGACACGGGGGTGTCCGTTGCGCACACCAAAGGAAGGCCGTGTTGGAAGGCGCGTCGCGTGTTCCGGTGCGACACTAGGAAAGAGACAGGAGAGGAGTGGTCCTCTCCCGAGGAGGTGCCGCCGATGATAGGCGGCCGGCGCCGGTGGGGTCGCGGATGTGTGCGCGAGCGCTCCCGTGGCCCTGCCAACATGCGGCGAAGTCGGAACACCATGAGATTTTAGTCGGTGCAAGTCTGACATAACCCGTCCTTCCCCCCGTGAAGGCGGGTATACGTTAGGCATTTCCCCATGAAAAAAAAAGGATTGTATATATTTACGGATGGGCTGTTTCGAAACATATCTATTCGGTGCGTTGGTAGTATTAATTTGGTTTTCCGGAGGTCACTTAGCAAAACTCGAATAAATTAATATGTTTTCTACCGAAAATCGCTGTTTCTAATATGTATATACAGGGCAAGAACAGTAGGTAAACACTTTTTAATAAATAATGTGCGGTAGCTATTTCCGCACATCCATTTTTTTTGTAATAAAAAAACATCTCTGGCTTCGGTACTGTGGCCCCATAGTAATATACCATAACAAAGCTATGCATATCCATATGGTTTGATAGCCTATTCAAGGATTTGATATTATGAGCGCGTTGCCACTTAAATTAAAAAAAAATGATGAATAAATCAGTAACTTTGGCTTTCCATAGCTTCTTCATAAAGAAGTAAAGAGAAGAAATCTGAAAACCTTTCGTTGCTCCCTGTACAATTTGTGAAGTAGAATTGAAACCTTTTCATGCTGTATCTACGTGAAATATTGATGATGCACTGAAATAACTTCGCGGTTCTACCACATTTTAAAATATGATTTACAAAATTGTATATACAGTGTAAATAACGATTAAAACTAGGTGTTAAGGCGTTGCGTGAGTGCGAATAGCATTTCCTGCATTTATGTTGTGAAACTCATGAAAAATTAGTCACCAATCAGGGAAATGTTATCGCGAAAGTGATTTATTAAATCAACCCAAAATTATAACTGTATTTACAAAATATGTATGTAAACTTAAATAATGAATTTCGTGCATATATTAGAAAATTTAAACGGCTTCATATAAATGTTAAAAAGTTACAGCATATTAATGTCCCACTGCTCAGCACAGACCTTCTCTCATTTCTGAGAGGGTTTTGGTGCCGGGATTTGTCCGTCACGCTGCGGGTTTGCGGAATTAACATGTCTTCAAAATGTTTTAATTCCTCAGACATGCAGGTATTACGCACGATGTTTCTTTCACCGCTGAACACATGGTAAATCAGCACATAAAACAACAAAAATTGTTAACTTAACAATAATTAAGTTAACATTTTTTTTAAACGTTAATAATTTTATAACAGTTATTTTAAGTTCAAAATTCTAAGGTAATTTAATTCGAAAGGAAAAGTCATGTTAGGACAGCCCCAATTAATATGATTATTCTTAATCTACTTCCTGTGGTATGGTAGTAGTGGAAGAGAGCCTGTTAACAAATTTCGTGTCGCAGGTATCGAAGAGATCAAGTCGACTAAGGAAAAAGGCAACCCGTGTTGCAGTATTTTCGACCAATTATTCGACAATTTGCCCAAAATTTAATTTACATGAGCTTAAGTGACGATTAGAATTAATATAAATTAAGAAGTGATTAAGTTTAGTATTCAGTTTGGTTAAACGATTTTAATTAATATAAAGACTTCTTCCTAAGATAACTTTCGTCTAACACCGCCGAGCACATGTTATTGTCTATGACCGGTATGTTCCTATACTCTTTACCCTTAGCATGTTAGATTAATTGATACAAAAAAGCTGCATTTCTAAAACCACATGCTTGTAGAAACTAGCATATCCGCGAAACATTTCTGCAACATATCATGGCATACTATTCCCGGTTCTAAAACCCTACATAAGAGAGGCCTACGATTTCTAGTGAGACATTCATAGACTACAGTATTGCGCTTGTTTTTTCAAGCATTGTTTTAATTTTCAATGGCCAAATGAAAACGTAAGTGATAATCAAATATTACATCGTATTTCTAGTTCGTGTCTTGCTTAAATAAACTCGATTAATTAGTTTCCCAATACTGAACTGTCACTGAACATAAATTAAATTGTCAAAATGGACATGTATTGCTAAATAATCACATATTTCGATCTATATTTCACTAAGAAATAGACTTAAAGGAAGATAACTGCAATATAGGATACGAAGCGGAGTTCGGGCTTTGCGAAGAGACGTTGCATCTCTTTGCATTTTCTACCGTATATATCATGGGGAGTGTTCCGAGGAGTTGTTCGGATTAATTCCTGCTGCTAAATTCTACCATTGTACATTGCGGCACACAACAAAATTTCATCGACACCACCTGGATGACTGGCATTCCACCGCCGTGCGCTTTGCCAGAAATTTTCTGCCACGCACAACCTCTTTGTGGAATAGGCTGCCGCCAGCAGTTTTTCCGGACCGATACGACTTAGGGACCTACAAGAAAAGAGCCTACTCCTTCCTCAAAAGCCGGCAACGCATTCGGAGTTCCCCTGGTATTGCGGATGTTCATGGGCGGCGGTGATCCCTTACCATCAGGTGAGGTGCGCTTGCTCGTTTGCCCCCTCCACTATTAAAAATAAAATAAAAAAAAAAGATGTGGGAGACCCTGTGCCGCTTTGGTCGTATTGTGTGCGGTTAGGACCCCCAGAAGTTTTCCTCCAGTTCAAGAAAAATCATATTTTTTATTTATTTTTTACTTCTTTCGGAACGGCGATTGATGACGATGACGATGACGACGATTTAAGCATCAACGCGAGCAAAATTTTGATTTGCCACGTGCTCGATGATGAAGAAAAACCTCATAAGCAACTTCCGTATCAAAGAAATAAAAAAATATCATTTGCTCTATCTTCTGTAAAAATATAATAGCCAGTAGAATATTAAACACAGAATGTCATAAAGATATATGTGTGTGTTATCTAAAAGTAAAATGAAAAGTAACGTCGTAAAAAATATCCCTCTTCTGAGCATATGCCTCCTTTCAATTCTGAGAGGGTTTTGGGAAAAGTCAACCACGCTGTTCCAATGCGGGATGGAGTAATTCGGAATATTTTTATTCCTTAGACACATATGTTACATCGGCACTTAAAATTGCTGAAAAATTATAAGGTGCCAGCACCGGAGATCGAACTAAGGTTACTCGCGTTGTTTGAAATTGAAGTCGAGCGCCCGGCCCTTGAGCTCGGTTATACATTATCCAAAAATAGATAAAAGACGTTAGATATTTCAAAGCCGCTTTAACTTAATAATATAAATGAAAATAGAATTTAAGTAGATCATTAGAATTTTACCTTTAAAATTGAAATACGATTTAACCATTCTAAGCGTTTGAGCCCTCGCTCCATATTTTAAGTTGACGTAACATCGAACGTCCTGCTTTTGATGGGAGCATAAAAACTACGTCGTCGGTCCGTCTTCAATGTCCGGGGCATGATTAATGTGACCAGATTTCTGGTAATTGCTGGAACAATCCGTTATTGCTTCAATGTTACTACAATTTTCCATTTATTTTGACGTGGCCTAGTTGGTCAGAGTTCCTGAGTTTTCCCTCCCGTGGTCCTGACATTCGAATCTCAACCGGAGCCAACATTTCTGCAAAAATACCAATCGTTGGTTTTCGGGTCTGATTGTGGTGTGTCTTGAGTATGTCATGCTAGCTTTAATGTATCTGCTTGCGGTAGCGCCTACGTTGTGTGACGAGTCCTCCACTTCCCTTTGAAGAGTTCCCCGTTGTAAAAGAATTGTCCCCGTTGAAAAGGGGGTTGGTCCGCCACATGCGTCATACTTGTGAACATGAGCTGCTTGTGAAGGCTAGTTTCCATGTCAGCAATACACTTATATAAGTATGATTTAATATGTTGGAAATTATTGTTATGGAGCATGCTTCGGCTGTCTGTCAGTATATAATGTTGAATGACTAAGATAAAAATAAAAGAATTACAAAAAATAGGACACCTGCAGAATGCCTTTCGGCTGTTTGACGACAATCGACATTTACATTTCTTACGTTGAAGAATAAACAATTTTCGTTTCATTTAATTTCACGCACACGTATTTTGATTCGAATATTAGATGTATGTAAGTGTTTATGAGCCAACTACATAATAAACAAAGGAAGAAAGAGCACATGCAACTCAGTACAATTCAGTTGTGAAGAAGTGACAGAACCGTCAGAAGTGAGACTTTTATATAGAAATTTTATTAAAACTAAAACTAATAGTTTGATTAAATAACCATAAATTAACTGTGACGTAAAGTAAACGATCAGTATTAAAAACAATTGTTAATTAATCGACATATTAAGAATAACTGAAACGTTGTACGAGCTTAAATTCGGCCTTAGAAATTTTACTCTCATCGCGCCCAAAGAAGTTTCGCTTCTAAAATCAAAGCTTGTCCCTTATTTTTACGAAGAAATCATTGTTACCATGTGTATCATCGAAGCGTGGCACCTCTCCGACCGGGCTCAGATAACGATTTAATAGTTGCATGGGTAATAAAAAGGTTCAGAAATTGGTCACAATTACATTGGTTACTGCCTCGTAACATTTTAATAGCGCGCTCACATTCTGTGTGGGAAACAAAACAAGCGACGGGATTTACGTGGGACGGGACCCACGAGTAATTTTAGACTCTGACGAACTGATAGAAATCTTATCTTTACACAAACGTAACGGTAATAGTGAAGGATATCGATTTTGGTAAAAAGATCTTAGTAAAATTTCATTCAGAGGTAATAAGATATCCGTTACCGAAGTCTCTTTCGACTCAGAACTTTATTGTTGATAACTTTCATATAATAAAAAGGTAAGTTAAACAATTTCTTCTTATTATTAATATTTAAACAGACGTGAATCTACAAATTGAATACCTAATAAGCCGTGGTAGCTCAGGTTCTAGGCGCTCGCTTTAAATTTCATAGTACGCGAGTGACCTGGCTTCGATTCCCGGTGCCGGCACCACTAAAATTGTTAATTGCAATTTTAAGTGCTGATGTACCACTTGCTCGGCGGTGAAGGAAAACATCGTGAGGAAACCTGCATGTCTCAAAAATATTTCGAAGACATGTGAAGTCCGCCAACCCGCATTGGAGCAGCGTGGCGGATTCTTCCTATCTCCAAAACCTTCTCAGAAATGAGAGGAGGCCTGTGCTCAGTAGTGGGACATTTATAGGCTGAAACTTTAATACCTAATAACTATCTGCTGGTAGTCTTTTTATTTCTGTGTATATTTTGTTTTGTATTTAATAAATATTTAGGGGGACTACACGAAGATAGTACTACTTTCATAATCATTATTTAAATATAGTACGTTAAAATTTATCGACCTCATTGTACATTAATATTATTATAAGTTTTAATTATAAATGCATTAATAAACCGTTTCATAAATATGTTAAACAAATGTGAACAAATTTAAATCTATTAACATAATTCAGTTGACTGAATATTACGTGATAATTGAGTGCGTATCTGTCCGCTGAATCGTGGGCTCTCATATCGAAACGCTGACTTCTGAATGCTGAACAGCGTCGTAACTGAAATAATGACAGACTACGAATTACCGATGAAAAATGGAGAATTATCTTACTGAACGTCTGAAAAAAATGAAGGCTCGAGAGATCCCGCGCTTTGTTAAGGCGGTACGCGTTAGGAATAAAATAGCGCGAAATTCTTTTTTCCGATAAAAAAATTTAACGTTACAACAAACAAAATGATAAAGCGTATGCCCACAACTAGTGAAGAAGCGAGCAGGCGTATCCCGACAATCCAGCGTGGGCATTATCGTTCATCATTTATGGTTTGGCTTGGACTCTCGTATTCAGGCCTAACTGCGATGTTGCTCTGTGAAAACATGTGTATCAAAATGCCGTTCTTACACAAACGTTGTGAAATCTGTTTCTTAAACAATGTTCAAAAAAAGACGCTGGGTATTCCAACATGATTCAGTGGCGGCTTATCGGGCAGCAAGCACCCAAAACTTATGGAATCGAGGGCATGACGAGTAGCCCTCTTCCAAAATTTGGAGGAAAAAGCCTTTGTGAAATCTCACTGCGTGTTGCGGTCTACGACTGGCCTCAGAAATTCTGCGCCTATATTAAAAATCAAGTACGAATAACTTTAATAAAATTTTAAGCAACATTTAGCTACCTTTGCTTTCATCCTATAAATGTCCCACTGCTGAGCACAGGCCTCCTCTCAGTTCTGAGAAGGTTTTGGAGCTAGGAAGAATCCGCCACGCTGCTCCAATGCGGGTTGGCGGACTTCACATGTCCTCGAAATATTTCTATTCCTCGGACATGCAGGTTTCCTCACGATGTTTTCCTTCACCGCTAAGCACGTGGTAAATCAGCACTTAAAATTGTAGAACAATATTAGAGGTGCTGGCACCGGGGATCGAACCCAGGTTACTCGCTTACTATGAAATTAAAGGCGAGCACCAGGCCCTGAGCTATCACGGCTTTATAAATACATATTTATATACAAACCACAAAAGTCGTACAATTTATTTAATGAAGTGTTTGGCAGAACTTATAACCCGACTAGGTAAAATGTCACCGACATCGAAATCATTTCAAAGATTAGAATGACTCATTTGACATTTTATACAAAGTCAAGTATTCAATTCAAGTATTGCTGCTTAAATGTCCAGTAGCTAAGCTAAAACATTGACTTTTGCGCTATGGGTCGCAGGTTAAATTCCTGAACGGTACAAAAATTTATATGACCTACAGATGGTTACGAGTCTGGGTGTTTATGTATGTGAAATCTATAATAAAGATATAATATATATGGATATAAAAAAAATTAAAGTTTTAAAAGTTTCGTATAAAATTAGTAATGCTCTCTAAGTTTTAATAGGCACGTTATATCCGATGATAATAATCGTATAAATTATTAACATAGAAGATCATGTTTAATGTAAATTTAGATAGACTAAATATTCTAATACTCGATATACTTAAATATAACAAGATAAGTCGTGTTAAACAAAGCTTCTTGAGATTCAGAGACGCATAAAATTCAGATTAGACACGCAACGACAGTGTGAGTCCGGAAATGAGCAACCTTTTTATAGTAAAAGCAACAGATAGCTGATGGACGATACACCGGATTGCTAGAAAGCGGGAAGGCGGGCCTTACGCAACACCTGCAAGGTGTATTAGTTCATAATGCACTTTCATCATTTATTTGCACTTTCTCAGTTGCAACCTTTTTGCGAACACGACGTTAGTCTTTTCGCCTTTGTTCTTGTAATATCCGTAAAAAAAACTCGTATATTTACATAGAGCAATTGTAACTTTCCGTTTTAAATTTGCGTAGTCAGATATGTCAAAATTCACTGATTGTATCAAGGTGAAGTTACATAGCTTAGAAATGTTCGGATGTCCGCCACGCTGATCCAATGCGAGTTGTGATATTATCGCTCGCCGTATAAATATTAAACAAAGAATTTATAAAAAGGCTCATTATAATATTAAAGAAAACATAGATGACGACAACGCCTGGGATCGCTACCAAGCTATTGATTTTATACCAAATAATACCAACAAAATCCATACCCGCTAGATTTCTTGCTGGTTCTTTCCAGGACAGCGCATTTTTTGGAAACCAGTGTAGTTTACAAAAATGACTTTTAATGAGTATGAAGTTAATAATGTATATTGAACAAAATAATTTTATTCTACTTATTGTAACATTTTTTTATTTCTAAGACATGCTGGTTTTGTCATAATGTTCTCTTTCATTGCCGATAATTTAATTATCACATAAAATAGCAATTAACAATGCATAACGAATATATAGTATATAAGGAATGTCAAAGTTGGCCAGCGAGCTTTCGAAAGAACTATGCCCGATGTTTCGCTGTGAAATAGATTCCAGAATAACAATATCTGCAGCGGACCGATGAAAGATGTAGGTATAAGGATCAAAAGGCAAATGACGGCTTGTCTAACTTTGCGGCTAGTAGGTGGATGCACAGAACTATGATTTTTTGCAATCTATTGTAGTTACTCCACATTAGACTTATGATTGTCTGTAATAATAGTAATGACGGCGACAACTAATAGCTTAAATACGAGTACATGTGCCCATATTTGTTTTACGATGACAGGTAATTTGAGCATTAAAATGCATCGGTATTAGATTTATTTCAATATTTTATATAGAACGATTTTAATGTAGAACCAATATATAATTTTAATTATCTATATATTAGTACGTGAAAAGAATACTTTGTACCCCTTATGAAGCATATTGCGCTCACAAGGAAGTGTGAGATTTGCAAATAGTTAAAGTTTGTATGGAGAAGAAGCGCCAAAACTTAAATTTATATATTATATGTGTTGCAAATACGTTAATTGAACAAAATTAAACATTCATTGTTTACTGACAATGTCTATCACATAATAGTCTGTCGTTTGTTTACGTTTATAATGCCAGTATCAAACACATTATAGTCTGTGCACAACAGTCGCACAGAGTAGAGATTGTTTGTATTTCAACCACAGGCTTCGACAACTAACTCAAATAAAAACAAAAAAATATTTAGTCTCATCGTAAACCTAATCCTTTTTTGAAGTAAGTTGAAAATAGTAACTGTATTTATGGCCGTGTTGTGGCAGTGTAAAAAAAACCATCACTCCAGTTTACCATCCATCCATCTGTCAGAAGCAAAATGACACACCCCTCTATAACGGATATTGTTTAGTTCTACTCACGATACCTAGTTGTAATACTCAGATAACGTAACAGACTTGAATGTTACGCTACGCGCTTACTAGGGTTGCCAACGCTAGTTAATTTCATGGCTGAAAGAAAATTTTAAAATTGATTGTTAATCTTTATTGAAAATTCATGTAAGTATAGTTATAGTGAAATTAATGACAAAGATCTACTTATATCTCAAAAAAGTGTCAGACTGGAAACTAAAACCAAAATAAAATTTACAATTAACTAAATATTACAACATTCAAACTAAATCGGTTGAGTGCAATTTTTGAAACTCCACATCGGGGTTCAAATAGCACACGTGAAATAGGTTCTATATGTATTGTTAAATACATATAGAATTCTATTTTCTCTTATTTCTTCATCAAGAATATATGGGGATGCTTATGTGCCACCGTGACCACATGTGCCACTGTGTGCTTCTGACCAAAACATAAAAAAGCCAACGTTTGAATAAGTGCACCAATAAGTAACAGCTAGCAACACTAAATCTAGGGCATAGGTGTCTTTCGAATTTTGGAAGGGTTTTATAGCTGGTAATGCTGTGCCACGCTGCTCTTGTGAAGGTTTACGAAATTTACATATCTTCTAAATATTTCTCACTTCACCAATATGCAAGATTAAACGAGATGTTACTCAACTCCGCCATCATTGATTCCTTTATTCTTATGCGAGAAAGTAAACGATGCCCCACAGTAGCATTTCTCCTGTATCGTGGGTACGTTTTACATCATTCATTTTGCAAAAACAAGCATTTCGGGCAATTGGGTCCGAAGTATTCATGGATACTAATATTTTGACACTTCCATCATTTTATATTTAAGAAAATATAATGTACGTACGAGAACACATGTATTTATTCAATAAAAAAGTAACTGTATCCTGTAGAGTGGGCCGAGGCAACACGCTAGAGATTCCTGGGTTTAGTTTGGCCAAAACTAGACAATCTTTTCTTAGTAGATCCATAAAATTTTATTCCTATCCTAAATTTCTAAAAGTGTGACTCAAAAAACAGAAATAGAATTCAACAAACTTGTCAAAAAGACATTATTAGAAAAAGCGTATTATAAAATAGATCATTACATAGAGGACAGAGATGCGTGGAAATAACTTTTACTCTGCTCTTGCAAACCCCCTGGCTACTAAATTTATTATGTAATATGGAATTGTAAAAAGGAAAGACCCCAGAGTTTCTAGCCGGTTCTTATCTGAGAAGGTTTTATTTTTTAATCGGTGTAGATTTTGACTTTTATAAGAGCTTTATACTTTATATGACTTTGACCACAAAACCAACCCCGAAAACCAACAACTTCGTTTTTTTCAGGGTTTGAAAACCGGTTCGGTTTCGTTACGGTGCTTCATTTTGGTTCCTTTCAAAGGTTTCCATCCAAGGTCCCATGTTTCGATACGGTTCCGGTTTCGGTTCCGGTACGGTTACGGTGACAAAATACCGGTTCCATATAACATGTTTCTTTTTTCGTCATACTGTGCATAGTTTGTTCGTATCATAGGACAAAGGAAAGGGATGTGCATGACGGGCATCTTGGATACTTGTTACTGAAACGGGCAAAGGTGCTTCATGTTGTTTATTGGTACACTTGTATATTAAGAAATTGTGAAAATACTGAATTGTATTAAATACTGAAGTGCTATACTAAATTTAACATAGCATGCGTGACTATATGAAAACATGGTTATTTCATTATATTAAAACACTATCACAATGCAATTGCAACTGAATACTGAATTTCGGGAAAAGGCGGTTTCCAGTACGAAATAAAAACTGAAACTTATCGAAAAAATTAAAAAACTTAAAAACACTACTTACTTAACTTAAACTTAAAATTAATTAAACTTAACTTATCTATAATATAACTAAATGACTCATGTCGTCGAACGACAGCGCATTTAAAAGAAAAAATAACTCTGTTGCAAAATTATTGGCACATTTCACCTCAAAATCATAACGAGGATGACCATAGCATTCAAATCTTTTCTGGTTCAATACCGCTATCTCTCTTTAATTAAAATCAATGGAATATATCCATTATATATGTTAAGCATTATGAAGAAACGAAAGAATAATGCCGCTTTACATATTGCTTATTCAAATTGAGCTACTAAATGAAAGCGATGATAAAACTTTCTGTTACGAGTAGTACGACTGTACTATTACTACATATTATTCTTAAAAAATAATTCATCATCAACTGACTAGTTTCCATTAGATGAATAAATTTTTTAAGAATAATATGTCGTCAATTATGTCGTTTTTCAGTTTTGTTCGAAGTTTATTAAAGGCATAATTTAACGACGAAAACAATCCCTCTGCACTTACTTGTGTTATATATTTTCGTTGATGTAATTGCTGTTAGCCTTCTCGGCTTTTACAGCTTCATCGGATACTACTTACTTGTGTGGCCTGAGTAGCTAGTACTATTTAATTTTTCTTTTCTTCCCAAAACATCAATATATCTTTATTTATAGGAAGTCGCACTTGTCTGCCGAAAAATTCTGACTTCGGCGTAAATAAAATATTAATATACACAACTACTTTTTTTTTGGTCCCATTTTAAAACAATCCTAATATCACTGAAACAATTTATAAGGAATAGGGAAAGTCGATATTGAACCATAGCAGCGTGGGCACTGGTTGTAACAACGAGCTTATTAAACAAAATATAATTTAAAACGCGCTCGGCCGATCTCAAGAATTCGAGCATGGTTCAACTAGTCCTGCTCGAATACCGGTACCATAAGGGTTCCCAAAGGTTCTCATTTAGGTTTCGGTATCGGTTCCGGGTTCTAGTATTAGAACCGCTAAATACCGCTATCATACCGGTAGTTTGGAACCCTTTTCAATCCCTGTTTTTTTTTGCACAACTGTTTGCTTCGGCTGGAATTCGGACTCAGGACCGGCAGCGTCAGGTACTCTGACCACTTAGCCACGTGGTCGTCCTATTTAATCTATAACGAAAAAATCTTTTAGTACGCAGCACCCCTTTTTTCCCGATTTTGTCTGATCAACGGAGCGCATCGTATATGCAAGTGCAAGGCTCAGCTCACGGTCATGCACAGCCGATGAAACTAATTAACCGTGCGACGTAATCACTTTCTGTATCCGTTTCATGTAGTTACTTTTACGTATTTCATACAGACATACATACAACCATGCCCCGATACCACATAAGGGGTAGGCAGAAACCAATTACATGCATTGCATGAAGATAATGTACGGTGGCATTGTTTGTCTTCAACGTTCCGTAAAAAAAGTTCTTGTCACAAAATATATACATTTTACGTTGAAGCTATGTTACCCAAAATATTGGACCATAAATTCTCTTAAATTGGATACTGTATTTGTAATGCACATTTTATAATATTAAATTAATTATTATCAAAATAAACACTTTTATCGCTTCTGGTATTAATATGAGATAAAATTTGTCTTTTAAATTATTATTTTTGCACATCAAAGGATATAAGTGCACAGATTTTTGCATACATAAGATCACGACTGTATCCCATAAGGGGTAGTCAGAGACTGGACACTCACTGCAAAAACAGATGACTGCCACAATCCACGTTTCACCAAAACAATATAATTCACTGGGTGTGATAAGTGGTGAGCCCATCGCCACCATGCGCTGTCGGGTGCACAGTGCAGTTTAATTCCCTTACTCGCCTTTTACGAGACCCATTGGATGAGATGGAGTGGTAGTATTCTTTTAACGAGCCGCCACCACACGGCCAAATAATAACAATATCCGGAACTTACACCACATCGTAGAGGACAGCTATCAAACGATTTAATCAGAGAGCTATGCTGCGATAGCACCAATTAACATTCTCACGTGAGTGAAATTGAGCCACGGCTGCAATCCGAGCAAAAAGAGATTTATCACAAAACATGACAGTGAATTGAGAGGGGTGACGGCGGCCCTTTTTCATCTTCTTCCACTTCGATCCCAAAATACAGTAAAAATAAACAAGTTAAAAATAGCCTCAGAGTGCTTGCTATGAAATAACTGTGTGATTTGATCATTCATAGCAAATTCGAAGTAGTGAGGTCGTGAGTATCTAAACACTTTGGAGCTATCCGGGGTGCTCCATAAACTGGAACCATAAAGGTAGGGATACCCGTTTTGTTAATGCCCAACCTGAACGTACCGAAATTATGCAACGGTACTAAATTGAGAGTCATCGAACGGGAGAGGCATATTGTGAAGGCCACAATTTTAAATGGAGAAGCTAAGGAAGGCGATGTGCATATACCACGCAACACAGTTATACCCAATAACTTACCATTTAACTTTAAACAACTGCAGTTTCCATTAAAAGTTGCATTTCCAATGACGATCAATAAATCACGGGGTTTGACTCTTAAAGGTAGCAGGAATACATTTGGGCACGGCATGTTTTTCCCACGTTTCAGCTCACATGTTCCTAAGTCGCAATATTGCATTTTGCTGAAAGAAAAGAAAAAAATTCTTTAACATATTTTAGTATATTGCAGTAACTGCTCTACTTAGCGCAATATTTACTTAAAAACACCTTACTTTACTTATTTGCATTCTTGAATTACTTTTTCTAATCCTTAAAATTTTTATTTCTTTCTAGCTGAATTCCCGAAACTAAATCCGAGTTTGTAATTTTCCGGAACAAAAAGTGTCCTACGTCCGTTTCCAGGATGCGATACGAGTAACCTTTAAAGGCTATTTTTAAAATTTTTGTCTGTTTTCTGTTTGTTCGTCCTAATCTTCGGAACGGCATAACCGATTTTACTTTCACTTGATGATAGAGGAGTTCGTAGGGCTACATATTTGGTGGTATTTAATCCGGAAATATTAAGGGTTACTGCATGGAACTCGGAAAACTTTTAAAAATTACGCAAAGATTGATTGTATGCGGGCGAAGCCGCGGGCGGAAGCTTGTTTACAATAAGACATCGAAATGAACCTAGAACCCGTGACATAGACGTCAAGTACTTTGCCAGGCCAACACTAGGGTACGCGGTCGATAATTGTATATAAAAGCAGCAGCTGTATTGGATTGTATCGGTCATTGAGTATAGAAGATAAGTAAGGATTTGGTGAATTATGTTTCCCCATACTGGATAAATTAAGACTTGTTAAAACGAATATATCAATTTTTTTCCAAACAGTGTTCACCGTCAGAGGCCTTCACATCTTATAATAGTTGCAAACTATGTCATAATTTAATATAAAGTGGAAAGCGACGTCTCTAGACATATACCTGGAGACCCTACTTGTTCAGTGACCAGCCTAAAGATAACGTACATTGTATTCAGTAATCCAGCTGGTTATTTCGAACAGATAATTTATTCCGCTGTTTACCTATACTATCGCTTTTGGGTGCATCTAATTCCAGTTGCCTTTGACGATTATTTGGATTTTTTTTTACTTTGGTTTTTTTTGGTTTGTTTTATTTTCATTGGGAAATGTTGCATTTGAGGGTGACGTCGCCATGTGTCGGAAACGCTTTGCGTGCCTCCTCGAAACCTTACCCTGCCTTGTGTCTGCCCACCTAGGCCTCATTATAGGGCTCGATAGGCCCCTCTCCGGTGCCGGACTCACCAGCTGCGGCTCTGAACAGCGGCACTTCTCTCACCGTCTCCGCATCCTCCTTCTGCGACAATACTTTTTTGAGAAGGCAGCACCGATACTCCTCGAGCATCTAGGACTGTACGTACAGCCTCCACAGTCTGCCTGACCTGACCTGGGATGGCCGTAATGATTTCGAACCATTACGAACATATTATCAACATTTCATGACTAAGAAAGGTAACGGTTATCACTGTAACTTCAATGTCACAATTCCGGCCTCAGGCCACCTCGTTAAAAATAAAAAAAGCCCTTAAGAGTTCATCAAGCTGCTTCAGTGATTAGACAAATAGTATGTTACAGCACCTGCCAAATATTGCAATTATTCTGATATGGTATATAACAAGCCGTGTGGTGGCGGCTCGTTAAAAGAATACTACCACTCCATCTCATCCAATGGATCTCGTAAAAGGCGAGTAAGGAATTAAACTGTACTGTGCACCCAACAGCGCATTATATTGTTTTTGTGAAACGTGGATTGTGGCAGTCATCTGTTTTTGCAGTGAGTGCCCAGTCTCTGACTACCCCGTATGGGATACAGTCGTGATCTTATGTATGTATGTATGTATACAATCAGGAATATCCCTCAATTTGGGAAAGCCAAAATGGAAAAGATTCGAAAATCACAACCACACAATTTCGTTCAGGACGGCATGTTCTAGTTAGTTATCTGAGCAGTTTATATGTCTGTAATTATTAATGTAAAATAAACACTGATGCATCCACTGGACGAGGATATCTTCGCTTATCCAATTTAACATTTTTGTTATAAGTGGAAGGATAGTTCACTGTAGTGAAGTGTATATACACTATTTAGTGTACTAAAACATAGCACAATACGTTACCTTAGTACCTTAAAAAGTTTGCATAAATATTGACTTCGGCGCGAATTCGAAACCAGGACAACTTCATCCAACAGTCGGTACTTAACTACGCGTCGTCCTGTATACATACATGAACTCAACGATTCGATTGCGAGCACGGTGCGACGCCATGTAATATCGCCATTGTATAAATATCAGTATATATTTTTGCTTCTCATTGATCAACTATGTCATGTGTGGGCTAATTTTGTGCGTGCCATTTGGTAATAAATCAGTACAAGACTAGTTAAAGGAATAATTTCCGCTTATATCAAACAGTATTACTTAGTTTTTAATTCAAAAAAAAATTAAGTGCTATATACTGAAGTAGTTCAGTGATTGATGTTCTATCACTGAATGCTGTTTTCTTTTTAATATGGTAGGTGACAAAAGTTATTAAAACAGAGTCCATTGATGCACATAAATGTGTTTCACCTAAAAATCTAATGTGCCGCATCTTTGTATGTCATGTTAACAATCTCCTTCACCACTAATTAGGTGAGAATAGAGATCAAGTAGAGTAAACGAAACATTTTCTTCTAATTCTCTTCTGTTGTTCACGTGGCGTAATAGATATCGCTACTGTGGCACCACACTGCGCACGTCACCCTGATACATCAGTTCTTTAGTCTCGTATACTCAGTAATTACACTAGCTCTCAAAGCCATCCATACAGATACACCATCCAGGCTACACTGTACACACAGTCAATAGCTTTAACATAACACGCACCACGACGCGCGACCGCCGCAGAGAGCGGCGCGCAGCAGTCGACAAAAACACCGCGTAACACAAGATATACCCGGGTTCCAGGGCAGTTCTCAACGCCCAAAGTTACCGACACTCAAGTCGACAGTCCGAATGGAGACCCGCAGCCTCCCTCAAACGGTCATTAGACGACTTAAAATTATTTTGAGATATTCGAAATCGCGCAAGCACGCAGCGAACACGACAGTCCGAATTTCGAGGTTTTTTTGTAGGAGTATTATTTATGTATTTATGTTTGGGTCAAACCAAAACCTAGCCTCTGACCCAGGTAACTCGTACTATGAAATTAAAAGCGAGCGCCTAGCCCCCGAGCTACCACAGCTTTAAAACAATATATTACAAATATGACAATATATTCTTACGTGTATACACAAACTGTTTCTACTACTCGTAACAATCAATATTTGCCGTGTGTTTTGCGTGTATAATAAAATTATTGAGAAAATCGGAAATATTTTCATATTTTCTCATAATAATAATAAGAATTTTGAAGGTTGTATTAAAAAGATAATATATGATAGAAGTTAATATTTACAGTAAATAAATATGTATATACTACCTAACCCGTGCGGATATTTCGCACAGTAACATAATCATGAACCCATGGTGGCGTCTCCATACTTTAAAGAATGTTAACAAATACCGACAGAAAGCGTGCATGTCAGTTAAACAGATTGTCAACAGATGGCGCTTTCTACAATTAAATTAATTAATTTAATCTTTTAATCAATATTTTTAACGAAAACATTCATTTTAAAACAATTACTTATTTTTCGTCATTTGAGGAAAAAATAATCTTCAAAATAGCATAAACATTAATTTTAATACAGTATTAAGGGAGATATTTCATACAGACAAAAAATATTAAAATAATAATCTATACATTGACAAATATGTGTACATTATTTCTCAAAGGTAAGTAAGTAAGTAGTTGTATAATTGATAAATATATAAGAAATCGTAAATGAACTAGTATGTTTACGCGATATATTTAAAAAAGTTGTGTGTGCGTCTAAGTGGATGACGATACAGTGTAAGACTAAGTATACTCATCGTAAATAGTAATATTTTTATTGTAATCTGTTTGTGTAATTAAGGCAGCTGCGTTTAAAGAGAGTCTGACACTGCAATCGCTTAGTCGCTTACCAAGCGAAGTGTAAAGTAAAAAAGTAATGTCCCATTGCTGAGTACTGGCCTCCTCACATTTCTTAGAGTGTTTTGGTGCCGGGAAGAGTCCGCCACGCTGCTCCAATGCGGGTTGGCGGACTTCACATGTCCTCGAAATATTTTAATTCCTCAGAAATGCAATGTATAAACATTACTGTGTTTCGATTTGAAGTGCACTGAGAAGTAGCGTAATTACTGGGCTTAAGATAATTTCGAACTCATGTATCGTTGGTGACATACTCAATGAGGTGCCACACATCATTTGTTATACTTGTTGCACTTACCATAAGGTGAACGTTTTGCTCGCCTCGTTTCTTTCTCCCATAAAAAATGTGCTCAGTAGGTACCACCACAATGCCAGTTATGCTGCCGCCAAGCAGTGGTCTATCAACACCACTATATTTCGTGAAGTGTATTAGAGCTAGTGTCGTTATAGGGCATATAAGATTTAAAGACCGCTGTCTAGTAGCGACGAGCACATTGCGGTGCTACACAGAAGTTTGCAATTCATAGTTCAGGATGAAACCGCAACTGCTGTGGTAAGACGAGGCACTTTCCATTAGGTGAACTGTTTGCTCATCTCTTCACTTACACAGCGAAGAAAATCCACCCCATCTCATCCCGTGGGTGTCGTAAAAGTCGACACAGGGAAAAAACCAGGAGATGGGCAGCAGCATCTTCCTGGAACATATGAATAAATAAACTGCGGTTTGCCAACCCGCCTGCCAAGAGAGGCATTTGCCAATTACGGCAAAATCCCCCATAATGAAAGCTACAAAATTTTGTGGTAATCTATAGGGAAGGAATCTATGCTCAACAGTATAATAGTGATAGGCTCAAATGATGATATTGATGATGAATCTAGTTTTCGACCAGCTTGCCAAGGCTGATCACTTTGGTAATTACAAATGCTTTACAACAAAGTTTACGAAATTCATTCTTGTGTTGATTCTCTCTCTCTTCTTCGCTTTAAAACAAACTTACTGTACAGATTCTCACCATTTCATCGAATAATTGACGTCGTTGAGCATTACACACTTATCATGACTTTTTCACAACATGAGATGTAATACAATGTTGTCTATTTATCTGGAGACTTATTCACAATTCCAAGCCATTGTAGTCTACGCTATTAATAGCGTCTAGGTGCTTTACTAAAGAAAATATGATCTACATAAATATTTCCGTCTTAGCAAAAGCACGAACGTTTATATGAATTCCAGTTATGTAACCAAAATCGAAACATACACCTTTTTATCAATTAGCATACCTGATATGAGTCGTTAATATCGTTAATGGCTTTGCTATACGGATGCAGGAAGCAAGGGTGTATGTCGGCATGCGATGCAATATTAGTAATCTAATCAATCTTAATCGTAACGACTCTAAATCAAATCCGCATCGGCAGTGTCACAACGGCCCGTTTCACTATCTAGGTAATAGGACAGGAATGATTCAAATTACAAGCTTCTTTTTTTTTTTTTACTAAATTTACAGTTTTTTGGTGATAATAGCCATACAAATGTTTTAAATATTTAAAACCGTTTTAGTATTAAAACAGGGTAGGCAGAGGCCACAGACGCTGCCCACCTATCGCCTCCGCGGGCTCCATGGGCCTATTTTGGTAGAGCTCAAAAAAATTCTTATCATTGCGTTCCCGCGAGCAGTATAGTTAGTGCATTGCATATTATGGTGTTATTCTCCACGAATAAAGCTTGACCGTACAATACCTTAGTTGCCTCTTACGGCACCTCGGTAGGTGGTATTCTACTCCCAAAGTCAAACTCAATATTTATTTTTTCAGTTTAGGCTTATATAGAGCTCTAAGGAATGGAAAATCTCTCACCAGTTCCAAAAATAAGACTTTCCCAGAGAAGAACCGCTAGAAACTCTGGGGTCTTTCTTTTTTTTAATATCATAATACACAATTTCATGTACACAATACATTATTTAGTTTCAATATCACATTTTTGGTAGCAGGGATTTGCAAGTGCAGTAAGAGTTATTTCCACACAACTTTGACCTCTATTTTATAATACGCTTTTTCTAATAATGTCTTCTTGACAAGTTTGTTGAATTCTATGCCAGTTTATTGATTGTCATAAAATTTTATGGATCTACTAAGAAAAGAGTTTCTAGTTTTAGCCAACCTAGACAAAGGAGCCTCGAGCGTGTCATATGGCGTGGCATATATACAGCCTTCACCGAGTTACCATATGTATTTACTTTTACATACTGTACTTCCCGTGCTATTGTTTGGGTAGTCATTTGAAATGTATTTAATTAAATAGTACTTGTTTCCTTAACTACGATTCTCTTTAAAGCCTGCGCACTGTTTATGTTGCACTTGTATGCTGTTTAGTTTTTGCACTTGTTAATAAATTAACAACCGGCAGTTAAAAAATAACGCAAAACGTGACGAATGGTTTATTCTGACTCTGAGTATTTGTATAGTGTCAAACTTGATTGTCGAGACTTAGTTCTGTCCGATCGCTTTGCTTCACTGGCCTTGCAAAGTAACGTTGCGTCTCTGCATTTTTATGGCGTTTAACACTTGGACTGTTTCGAGGAATCTTTTCGATTAATTCCAGACGTTGAGTTCTACCTCCGGACATTGCTGCACAACACAAAATTACATCCAAATCACCCTGGCGGTTGGCGTTCCGCCACTGTTCGCTTTTCCAGGAATTTTCGGCAACGCACGACCACCTTGCAAGAATTGTGATATTTACCAGCGGTTTCTCCGGACCGATACGAATAAAGGCTACATGAAAATGACGATCCTCCTCTTTTGTACCTGTACCAATAAATGCTTTTTCTTTATTTCTTTTTTAAAGGACGGCAACGCACCCGCAATTCTTCGGGTGTTGTGGATGTTTATTGACGGTGGTAATCACTTGCCATAACGTAAGCCACTTACGTGTTTGCCCCCTCTTCTTAAAACTAGATAACCAATATTATTCATTACACAGATTCCTTTCTAAAAGTCCGGCAACGGTAATTCCTCTGGTATCGCGGATGTTTATGGGCGGCGGTGATCACTTACCATCAGGTGGGCCGGTTGGTCGTTTGCGGGGGAAATTTTTTTAGTTATAGAAGACGGGTCTTCTATAACTAAAAAAATTGCCCGTACAAAATACAATTAACGCGGAGTATCGCACTAAAGAGCTGAACCTATGTGAACTGAGAATCTTCACTGATGGTTTCAAAACTAAGTCAGCTACTGGTTCTGAAACCCTTTTAGAAGACTTAAATATTAAAATACGAACACCACTTGTTGTCCACAATACTGTGTTACAATCGGAATGTACGGGCACAATCATTCAAGCGGCCGTAGTATAGCCGATCTATAGCTACTAAGCTGAAAAGATCATTCTATCCGAATACTCTCGGACAGCGTGACAGTACTACTGTCACTTTTCTGTGTATATATATTTTCGGTGATATATATTTTCGGTGATGTAATTGCTGTTAGCCTTCTCGGCTTTTACAGCTTCATCGGATACTGTGCTCGCGGGCCAGGGGCCCGCTTGCCAGGTTTGGTTTGACCCGGCTTTTACAACTTCGTCGGAAGAGACTCGCGAGCAGAAGGTGGTTTACTGGTGGTAGGATTTCTATGCAAGGATCCGTCTAGGTAGGTACCACCCCAGGGCCAGTTATTCTGCCGTGAAGCAGTAGTGTGCAAGCATTACTATGTTACGGTTTGAAGGGCACTGAGAGCTGGCGTAATCACTGGGCATATGAGACTTAAGAACTGATGTCTCAGGGTGACGGGCGCAGTGTGGTGTCACACAGAAATATTCTGGGTGACACAGCATTTGTTGTGGGCGGACATTGCACTTACCATCAGGTGAACGTTTTGCTCGTTTCGTCACTTTATACAAAAAAGAAAAAAAAGAAGGCCCGCGAGTAAATAGCAGCTCGCTCCTACCAGCCTGCTACTACACTGTAACCAGATTCCTATCATAAACCTAACGGGCACTTACTACACCGTACCATTGTTAAGTAGCAGTGTAAAAGCTCGGAAACTTCGCAGGATCAATGACGAAAACTGGGGATTCAATAAATAACACCGAAGCATTCAACTTCGTAGTAATTAATCTTCGCACTCTTCTTGATCATTGCTATCCATTTAGAGAATTATTAACATGAAAACATGTACATGTACTCTCCCATATCAATGTTTACACACCGTCTCAATGAATGCAAGTGCATTGTAGTTGCATTTTCACGCTACTCACACAAACACATCGCTGTAGTCTTTCAGGCGTAAAAATGAATGTTATAAATAAACAAGCGCATCGCGGACAATTACCATACGAAACTGAAGTGCAGCGAGGTTTTGACTAGTAGAGAAAAGTAAAGTGACAAAGTTTGTCTACGCCGCAGCAGCAGATGGCGGCCATGGATTGGTTGAAATTGGTCGGTATCTTTTCTAGTGACACTTTTTCTAGATGTGCTTAATTGTGATAGTGGTTTAGTGCTGTATACGAGTATTTTAATGTGCTATGGTGTTATCGGTTTCATTCTAGGATTGTAGTGAAGGTAACTTAGGCCAGATACAAAATCTTTTTTCTATCACTGTTGTGACTGACGACAACTGTGGTGAACTGTTTTTGACTTTTGCACACTTTTCAATTTATAGTCCTCCTACAACAGAAGTGAATTAAAAAAATACTTAAGCTCCGTAGCCACTTGTGAAAAAAAAAACATTAACTACATTTTAGTTAGGGTATAACGTTAAATGCGCAAATTTTATAGAGTGCTCTCAGTTTAAGCCCCGTTAGGTGACCAATAAGCATATTTCCATTTTTTAACAAATCACCAGATAATAAAATAAAAGAAATAGACAAATATAAAACTAAACGACTAGCCCCAAAACCAAATAATCTTGATCAAGATACTGTTAAATATCTAAATTTAGATTACCGGTAAAATTAATTTACATCAACATCAAGGCAGTTTTTTTATTGGATATAGAGATGAAACGGGCAAAACGTTCACCTGATAGTAAGTGCAACGTCTCCCCATAACAAATGCTGTGTCACCTGGAAAATTTCCGTGTGACACCACACTGTGCCCATCACCCTGAGACATAAGTTCTTAAGTCTCATATGCCAAGTGATTACGCTAGGTCACAGTGGCCTTCAAACCGAAACACAGTAATGTTTGCACACTACTGCTTCAAGGCAGAATAACTGGCCCTGGGGTGGTACCTATATGGACGGATTCCTGCATCGGAATCCTACCACCAGTTAGAAATCAAAACTCACAATCCCGATTTCTGACCACTAACTAAACTTTCTATTTAGTTTTAAAATTATTGTTTTTGTAGTAATACGTAGTTAAAAACAAATCAGTTAAAAAAAATCTTTTAAAGGAAGCTATAAAGATTTAAAATAAATAAATAAATATATTCCCAAGCATAATTTAGTCACGTTAATTTATATCAAATGTCGAAAGTAATTTATATGTTAGTTTTTTTTTTTTTAATAAAAGTAACTAAAGTATTTATTTTTGGAATCAAAAGAGTCACAAGTACAAATGAAACGTGATCAATAAACACTTTATCTTAATTAAAAATTAGTAACTATTCCTTTTTCAATTTTTTGGATTTTGAAGACAACATCGGTTAGCAACCGGATGTTGTCGTCTTCGCAGGATTTAGTATAGAAACGCGCACTCTTTCAACTTTGCGGATTCGATCTAACGCTCTTTAGAAAACTTGTTGCTGTTCTTCTGGCCAATTTTCTACCACGGCGACTACTTCAGAATACTTTCGGAATTTATCAACTGCACAGGAGATGTTTTGAGACAATCGGCTTCACCTAACCGCGCCCAATGTAACGCTGATGCTATGATCGGATGGCTAGGATTCAGTGTCAGAAACATGGAGACAATCACAACATAACCAGACCCGAAAACCAATTCTTTGTGTTTTTTACAAATGTAAACTCCGGCTTGCATTCGAAACCGGAATCCGCGGCGTTCGATTCAAGTACAAGGCAACTTGAAGGAACCGTCTAGTGCAGCGTAGAGAGACATGGAACAATCACAAGATCTTACAATAAATTTATTAATGTACTGCGCATATAATTGCTTCAGCTGTGGTTCAAATCTAGGACCCGCTACCAGTTTGGCAGGTCCTTTTTTGTTATAACTGTGAACGTTTTTATTGTTATTTGCTAGAAAATCGAGTACTCAACTAGACCCACTCCTTTTGAATATACCGTAACGGCTAGCTGAGGCACGTAACATTTTACAATCTCTCTCTTCAGATCTGAAGGGCACTGATAGCTAATGTGATTACTGGGCATTTGAGACTTAAAAACTAATGTCCCGACGACCGCGTAGCCTAGCGGTCTGCAGTTCGAATCCCAACCGGAGCTAACTTTGTGTAACACATTGTGTTTATGTGGTTTTCTGATCTGGTTGCGTACCATGTGGCAGCGGCTTAAGAGGATCTACCACCCCATCTCGTCCCGTGGGCTTCGTAAAAGTCGACTGAGGGAAATTGAAAACCAGGAGACTGGCAGCAGCTTCTTCCGGTTGCCAAGCGTGGCAACTATGGCAAAACCTCCTAAAATGAGAGCTACAAACTTTTGTGGCAATCTATGGGGGAGGCCTGTGCTCAGCAGTGGACAAGTGATGGACTGAAGTGATGATGTGATGATGATGATTATCTGGTTGCGTTATGGCCTCATATCTCTGATATTGCCTATTATCTACTGCCTGCCTACCTCCGAACTTATTGCATAAGCGTAACATCGACCGGTAGTAGAGTAAGACGAGTGAATGCCTCCGTGTTTGCGCGTACCTTGTGGTACTGTAATATGTCCTGCGCAGTTCATAGCACCCGGACAGTTTTTGAAAGTTACCGCGGTGGCTGAATTCATCAGAACAACAACATGCTGAATTTATTTTACATACGTACATGCTTACCTCGAAGTCACTATAATATTTAAGATGTATATTGTAGTTTCCCAAAGCGGTCTGTATGGACTGTCGGGGGCTGATTTCGACTTACCATGAAGGTCTTTGTTAGCGGGAAAAAGTAGACGATCCACTTCGGAATTAATATGTATAGGAAAATTTAATACCCTTATATACCCCGAATAAACGTCTGAAATAATTAAAGTAAAGCATTATTCACATAAAACATTTTGTTTAATAACTGCAACAAAATCTAGCTGTGACATTAGTTACCACGGTTAATAAATATTATAGTTTTTATAAACATAATTTTCCATCGCCCGAACTTAACTCAGTACATTTTTTTTTAATGATCGTCGGCTCGGTTGGCGCAGTGGTTAAGCGCTTGACTTTTGCGCCGCGGGTCGCGGGTTTGAATCCTGCACGAGACAGATATTTGTATGAAAACAGATAGTTGTCCCGGGTCTGGGTGTTTGTGCATGTGGAATTTATGTATGTAAACGCACCCACGACACAGGAGAAATCCTACTGTGGGGCAACGTTTTTTTTTTTCAACAAAAAAAAAATTATTCTTCTCCACCTCAGTTACATTCTATGTGAACGTCAACACCTATCTGAAGTTGTACTGGAATAAATTACGAGAATGGAATGAAAGAATATGTCTTTGTCAACACTGAATTATTAACCGCGCGGGTACAAATGATATGTCCAGTAAACTAAAAAAAAATATGTTTATTTAGTTTACTGGATCTATCATATTGTCTTGAGTTTCAAACTCACAAGAACTCGATCCGCGACTCAGTTGGTAAGTTTTCCAGTCATTATGAATAATAAATATCTGTTATTTTTAGACAAAGCAAACAATATTTAAAATGTAATACTTTTAAAATATTGTTGAACAGAATAAAAATATTGTAACAAAATTATTCAGTAATTTTTTTTTGCAATTAAAACGATGCCCCACAGTATGATTTCTCCTATATCGTGGGTGCGTTTTACAGACATACATTTCACATGCACAACACAACCAGACTTGAAAACCAACAATGTGTGTTTCGAGCAAATGTTGGCTCCGACTGGGATTCGAACCCAGGACCCGCGGCGTAGAAGTCATGTACTAGCGGTCGTCGAATTATAAACATTTCTGCGGATGATCCAAAACAAATAAATACTAAGTCTGTCAGTTTTAATATTAATATTTATAAATAAAATTTGTGGATGTGAAGTAATATTGAATCAACTATAGCCTACCCAATACCCTCCCGTTTGAAGTAATTGACCGAGCCGAGGCCGGTCCCCTTGGGCACCCTCGATTCAGCTACTCTCGCACACGGGATGATGGTCCAAGCCGAGGTCTCCCCTCGGGGGGCCCTTCGCTGGTCATTCATAAATGAAGGATTCGGCCAAGTGCTCTGCAAGCTATCAATCCGGCGAAGCCGTGAAATCTTTTAGGCTCATCATGAAACATCAGTTCTAAAGTCTCGTAGGCCCAGTGAACACACTAGCTCTCAGTGCCCTTCAGACTGAAACACAGCAATATTTGCACACCACCGCTTTACGGCAGAATATCTGGCCTGGGGTGACCTAGACGGATGCCTCCATTGGAATCCTACCACCAATGAGGTCTAGAGTTCTGGCCTGTTATGGTCTTGCTTAAATGCACCATTTACTATTAGGCGAACTACTCGCTCGTAACAAAGGCAAAATTTCGGTTAACTATCAATCCTGGATCACTTGCGTTTAGCTCAGGGTAGGTCTCAAAGTCTCAGTTGTAAAGATTTTGTGTAAATAAGCAAGTGTTTTTGTTACAGTTGGTTCTTCTTGTAGCTGTCACTTCCATCCCAATAAAGGCTGATGGGCCTAAGTAAGTACATAAAATAAGACTGCACTTATTCATTACCAACATATTTTCTTAAATTAATTATACCTTATTTATGTAAAAAAATATATAAAAAGAGCCGTTGTAAGTCAGGGGCTAGGCGCTCACTTTAAATTTCATAGTACGCGAGTGACCTGGGCCCGATTTCCGGTGCCGGCGCCGCTAAAATTGTTAATTGCAATTTTAAGTCCTGATTTACCACGTCCTCGGCGGCGGAGGGAAACATCGTGAGGAAACCTGCATGTCAGAGAAATAAAAATATATCAGCGACATGTGAAGTCCTTTAACCAGTGGAGCAGCGCTGCGTATTGTTCCCAGCTCCAAAACTCTCTCAGAAAGGAGAGGCCTGTGTTTAGCAGTGGGGTAAATTATAAGCTGTAACTTACTTTCCTATGTAAACATTTAAATAATTTCCAGGAATTTTGAGAAAATGTGTCAGTGCGAATTTAGCTTGAACTATAAATTTTAAAACCAATATGTTTGATTCTGTTCCTTTCCAGAAATGCGAACGCTTTTTTGATTAAGCTGTGCGATAATAGAATTAGTACTTTCATCAATGTCAATACTGCGAATTAATTGCACATTGTATTGTTTCCCTGTGACGCGTCAATTGTGCGAATGCGCTTGGTTAGACACGGTGTAGTGGGTCAATAAACCAGGAGCGTAATAACCACGGCCTGTAGAAAGCGTAAGTCGATATCTCATTTATGACACGTGGTAAAAAAAACATAACGCCTTCCGTCGGTATTTTGTTTTGCGTTATATATCAAGCGATGCTTAGGATATCCAGCGAGTCCACGTCACAAGAGAAAGCCACTACCGCATCACGCGTTAAGCCAATGACTTTATACGGAAACGCAAAAAAATTACCAACATGCTTGCGTGCGACTACCCATCTATTACAAATAATACTTCTGTACTTCAATGAAACCACGTTGCTTAATTGGATCGTAAACCTCTACCACGCGAATACTACGTCTAAACTTAAGTTTCACTTTTGTAGAATATAAACATTGTAAGCTCCCTTTGTTTCAGGAAAAAAATTCGCATACATCTACCGCAATCGGTGAAACACATACATCACCATAAGAAGATATATATAACAAATCACCCTGCACCCTCACAATACGCGCCAGCTTTCATGCCCAGCGCGGAGGGTGCGGTAGCTGTGCCGACAAACATCGCGTTGCCGACTGTGACCAACATAATGCCGCTCAATTCGGTCGACTTAATTGAAGATCAAGTACGAGTACCCGGTCTCACTGGATCCGCTTCCAAGCTTTTACCACTTTACCGTGCACGTGGCTACTATGGACCTACTCGCACCGAATATGATGAACAAGATTACGATTTTGCGCCTCCTTCAGAACATGTGGATAGTTATGTTGTTCCAACGTCCATGTTATCTCCTTTATCTGAGTCTACTGTTCATCATTCGTCTAAAAGAGTTAAGGTACTGAATTTAAACGAACCAGGGCGAAAAAAGGTGGTGCGTAAAGTGAAACCTAAGCGAACTCCAGTTCGCAATAAGCCCGTAGCATCGGTTCAGCAGCAAGATGAACACCCAGTGTCAACTTTCCATGAACAGTTCTATTCGGATTTACAAGATGCGAGTACGATTAAGAAGGTGAAGAAAGCACCGCGCGTTGAAAAAATTGTCGATGGAAATACCGAACATATTCATACCTATAGCGAAGAACACATACACAAAGTTGTTTACGACGATGAACCGAAGTATACTGGTGTCGTTGGAGTAGAACCAATTGGCGCTGTGACTGCATTTCATCCATTCATTTCTTTAAATAACGGCCAGTTACTGACCATGGCTTCAGATCCATATCGCGCCCTTGCTGTTGGCTCAATGGGAGCTCAGTCTCAATATGAATATGCAGCATACAATCCACGCGATGTAACACATGACCACATTTTTCATGATCATGGCGAATTACCGGGGGAAATTGATGTAACTAAAGATGTTTTAAGTTTACCACCAAAAGTTTCCTACAACAGCCAAGGACTACGAGTTGGTACTGGCCTGACCAAGAGTGTCAAAAATAAATATCTTCAAAGGCCTACCAAAGCACCTCCTGCGGACTTTTCTTATTATGAAAGTATTTATTCATCCAATCGAGTTAAACCTACTAAAGCGGCCTCTCCTACGCAGTTGTATGTCTCTTCTCAAGACGAAAACATAAATGAATATAAACCCATATCAACATATAGGTTTAAAGATAGTGGAAGCAGTAAAATTCGTAATAAGGCTCCTTCGTATTTTGGAAAACCGTCGACAGATTACCGTCTGAAGTCCAACGTCCCAGCCCCATTTTCGGTGTCATCGAAAATAATTCACGACTACAAACCAACCGCTCAAAGTTACTCTGAGGTCTCAGCAGGGGCAAATGATCTTTCGATCTACGAAGATCCGTTCGCAAACTTTAAAGATAGTTACTTGAATAATTTTGAATACGATAATTTCGCATCTTCGTCCAACTTGCACCATTCTGAAGAAAAGAGTCACAAGTCTTACAGCAATCCTGATAGAAAAGCTGGAAAGAAGTCAATTTCAACGCAAAATATCAGGTTTGGTACCCGAAACAATATAAAATATGGTGACACATTTGCGAATGAAGCTATTTCGATTGATGAAAACGATGATGCGCCTTCCGCTTTGGAAAACGTCGATAGTTTCGATCAAATACAGTTCTCTGGTAGCGTTACACCAACATCGTACACTGCAAAAGAATCGTCTTCCTCTTTCCCGTATTACCCAGTCATGGCTGTGAAAACACTGAGCGATTATCACTTGTCTGTGCCAGAAGCTTCAAACAATAACTACCACTACGCTGAAGCACCAACTTCTACCACATCTTATACTTCAATAATGGCAGCTACTGCCGCTCCAAGTCACCAATTCCAAGGCAGTCAAAACAGTGATAATTTGACAACTCGATCACCCGAATTCATAGAAGACACAAGATCTAACAAAAGATATGTAGAAAATAAATCGAATAACATTGCTAATACACCGGCACGAGAAACGTACCGAGTCTTGAAAGAAATACAACCTTCACAAAACTTGTATAAGCCTAGGTTTCGTACTGATGAGTATAACTCGTTCAATGGCTTATCCAGTTCATCGACAGAAAGAAGTAAAGTTAAATACGGTGACAAAATTTAAATGACAGTGGACCAAAAACAGTAGACCTAATAAGCTAGTGTTGACATTTGTAATTCTAGTGCATCTCTGTGTTCGTTGCTATGGAGGATCAGTGATATAATTTTTCGCTGCAAGTAATTATTTATTAAACGCCGTATCATGGTTTCATTAATCGGTTCGAATATTAGCTATAAGCGGGTTGCGACGACATTTATGCATTTTATATAGGAAAAGTTGTAAGTACATAATAATAAATTCTTTAACATTTAACGATATCGATAAACCTGCCTTTATTTTATATACTTTTCCAAGTGTTTATTAATTTAAAAAGTAATCGCTAATTAGCGCCTGTAAGGATTTTACTTGCAAATGTAGCATAGTGCTGTATTTCTTGGTTAACTTATCCCAGGTGTAATTAAGTTTATAAGAAAATGTAAAAACTGTGATGTTTTGTCGTATTAAAGAAAATTGGTGTTAATATTAACTAAATATCTTCATGCCATAATTCTAATTGCATTAACAGGCTAGTTTTATACCAAGATAAAAAAGCGTTGAGATTTAGCAACCTTTTTTATATTATGAGACGAGCAAATCATTCACCTGATGGTAAGTGCAATCACTTCCCATAACAAATGTGGTGTCACCCAAAACTTTGTGGACACATAATATGCCCAGTAACGAGCTATGCGCTCCCTTCAAATCGAAACAGCAATGTTTGCGCATTACTACTTCACATCGGAATAACTGACACACATACCTAAATGGAATCCTACGTAAAAATCTTCTCACCAGTAAATTCCTACCACCTATGTTTGCACACAGTTATTTCATTTTTATTGTAATATTTTCTTAATTCATTCTAAATTATTATCACTATCATACACGACTAAAAAAAGTGTTATACGAAAGTAATTACAATATTAGCAATATAATATAACAGTCCAAAACAACTAACTTTATTAATAGCCGTTTTTTTCTGTTTAATAGTAAATTGTAACGGGAGGAGCAAATTGTTCTCCTGGTGGTAAGTGCAACTTCAACCCATGACAGTTGTTGTGTCATCCAGAACATTGAGCTGCAAAGTTCTATATGGCACCGCACTGTGCTCATCATCCTAGGACATCAGTTCAGTCCTGTGGTCTCACTAGTATACAGTATACAATTTTTTTTATTGCATAAGGTGACAGAGTCGAACACGCAACCGATGTCAAGTTCAACCTCCGCTGATAACAAATGCTGTGTCACCCACAACATATCTGCGTGGCACCACCTTGCGCCTGTCACCCTGAGATATTTGTTCTCAAATTTCAAATACCCAGCGATTACTCTCAGTTCCCATCAGACCGAAACACAGCAATGTTTGCACACTAGTGCTCGGCGGCAGAATAAGGGACACTTCGGGGGTACCCACCCAGACGGATTCCTATGCAGGAATTGAATACGCAGTTGATAGGATTCCTACGTAGGAATCCACTAAACATTATAGAAGCTCCTTCATATCATTAGTCACTATTTAATAATCTTTATTGTTATTTACGTATGTAAGTGTTGATAACAATCTTGCCAAGACAACTGCTTGTACCACACAGATTTACAGTCACATATTTTCTGACAAAATATTTTTTTTATTGGATTAAGTGACCAAATGAGCAAAACGTTCACTTGATGGCAAGTGCAACGTTTGCCCATAACAAATGCTGTGTCGCCCAGAACATTTCTGTGTGACATCACACTGCGCCCTTCGCCCTGAGACATCAGTTGTTAAGTTTCATATGCCCAGTGATTACACTAACTCACAGTACCAAACCGAAACACAGTAATATTTGCACACTACCTATAACTGACCCTGGGGTGGTACCTACCTTAAATATGTAATCATCACAATCAGATTGTTAATAGTCCACAGCTGGACATTGGTCTCTTTTAAGAGGATGGATTTGTCGTAATCACTACGGTTGGATTGGAGATCGCTTTACCGGACTTGAGTGTTTAAAATCTGGCATTTTCGATAAGGCCGTATGGTGGCGGCTTAAGAGAATCTACCACCCCATCTCATCCCGTGCGTGACGTAAAAGTCGACAGAGAGAAATGAAAACCAGGAGACGGGCAGCAGCATTTTCCCGGAATATCTAAATAAATAAACTACGGTTGCCAACCCGTCTGCCAAGCGTGCCAACTACGGCAACACCCCCCAAAATGAGAGCTACAAATTTATGTGGCTATCTATGGGGGAGGCTTTAGTTCAGCAATGGACTAGTGATAGGCTGAAATGATGATGATGATGATGATTTTCGATATGGCTATTCCGTTATCTGTCTTTTTGCTTTTTCCAGGCATTTCTCTTATACGCAGTTTGTAAAAAATCATACTCTCCTTGATTTCTTCTAATATTTGTCTCTTACAGCGTCCGGGGACGAACTCGAGCGAGAGCAGAATAAATCAGCGTTATCAAAATTGCATAGAAGGACAATAGAAAAGCTTAATTGTTTTTTATATTTTTTAATACATTTGAAAGGAATACACCAAATCTATGGATGAAGCTACACAACATGAAATTAAGTTGAGTTAAATAATAACTTTTTTTTATTTTAACGGGGTTACCCGTATCTATGTAACGTTTGAGAGAAGCGGAACACTCGAACGCAGCTTTCGCGAGGAAGTTCACAAGAGAAGGGTTGGGTGTGGCAGCTTTACGTAACGCAATTAAGAGCCCTCTCGTGACTGTTCAATTTTAACAAAGTTTCTTATAGCCGTGTTATTTAATTTAACAAGAAGTGCGTTCTTTAACGGTATAAAAACAAATACTCACAACTAAGTCACGCTATGTGATATAACAGTTTTCAATTTGTAAAAACATTACTATAAACACTTCGAGGCCAGGTAAATAAGTACATTTCAAACTTGTTCACGCCAGAGCAAGAGCTTCGCGAACAGGAAGGGGGGCGATTTTAGACCAGAGTAACAATTACAATAAACAAATCTAGTCACATAGATAACGCTAACTCAAATACGCACAGCATTTTACTTATTTTATAATTCCCTCGTTTATGAATAAGGGAAACGATCTTCTTTTTTTATTGGATCCAGTGACGAGATGAACATAACGTTCAGACTATGGCAAGTGCAACGTCTGCCCATAACCAATTCTGTGTCACCTAGAACATTTCTGTTACTCGTCACTGTCTCGGTCGACCGTGTCTCGGTCGACCGTGTCTCGGTGTGACGAATCAGTTCTTAAATCTCGTATGTCTCAGTGCCGTTCGACTGAAACACAGTAATGCTTGCAACTACTACTTCACGGCAGAATAACTGGCCCTGGGATGATATCTACGGTACCTGCATAGCAATCGTACCAGTAAAATAATTAATTCTTACGAAATAATTGATCAGTCTGTGGTATTTCCACTCGGCACATTCGAATTAGTTTTGGGCTATCATCTGGTCGTCAGAGCTTCTTCCATCAGCTGTACGGCGGGCGCGCAAGTGGAGTTAGCGTGTGTAAAATTTTACAAGTGGTAGGATTCCGATGCAGGATTCCGTCTTTGTAGGAGCCACCGCAGCGCCAGTTATTCTGCCATGAAACAGTAGCATGCTTATATTACTGTTTCTATTATATGACCAATGTAAGCTAGTGAAATTACTGGGCATACGGGACATAAGAACTGATGGCTCAGGCTCCAAGGTGACAAGCGCAGAGCGTTCTGTGTTACAGCGCATCTGTTATGGCCAGACGCAATACCATACTACTGATAAAGGTCTCATCAATTTTTCTATAAAATAGTGTAAATAATGTAATTTATAATATTTATCTATAAATACCACACCAATGTAAAAAATGCACATTTAAACAAATAATGCTTAACAGGAAATTGAAACTATAATGTACGAATCGCTTGAAAAAGCTATTCAATAGTATATACGCTTTGAAATTTAAAATATGAAATTACAATGTGAACACTACAACAGGCCCAAGATATTTCAAAACATAATACCTATTTTAATGCATTATGCAATTAAGTTCCGAGATAGATAAACATCTTTGAAGGATTCATTTTAATAATTTTATGTAATTACACAACATTGAAATGGAAGTTTATAGCGGCAACCTCGCGTAACTGCTACGTGTTGAGATAAGAAATGTTATCAATATTATCATCAGTTCCATTCTTGCTGAGTAAGGCCAATATTAGAGTATTTTCGTCGTGGCATTTATAGTTATAGTTACGTTCACAGTTAAGTGCCGTGGCAGCTCAGGGGCTAGGCGCTTGCTTATAGCGATTATGAAATGCGGGAATGGACCCAGGTCTCTCGCGTACTTTATAGTGACCTCGGTCCATTCCCGGTGCCGGCATCACTAAAATTGTAAATTACAATTTTAAGTGCCTATACTTATATGAATTCCCGGCTCCAGAATCCTATAGAAATGCCTGTGCTCAGCAGTGGGACATTTAGAGGCTGTTACTTTACTTTACTTATTTTATTTATAGTTAGCGGTGCAGATCTAGAGGGCTGCATTTAGTAGGGACTGGATTGCTATGATACATTTTTATCCCCATATCCGTACTGTAGCATCCGCCGTGTAGTCCCCTCCCCTCCATGTTTACATACTTCCGAGCAGGCCTAGAAACAGTCACAACAAAAATAGAGGAACTTCAAAATTGACACCATTTGCATTTGATGTCAATTTGGTCATCTGGTGGATATCCGGATCCGGACATGACTTCCTGTTGCGGTAGAAGAGGTCAGCTGCTTAGATTATATTATAATGCCAAAGTTATAAGCGCAACGACCTAGTGTTTAGTAGTATCTTACTTCTCTTCCATGCCGCGCGTCCTGGGTTCGCTTCCCAACCAGAGGCAACATTTGTGACACGCACTTACGACACGAAGAAATCCTAGTGCCGTTTAATTAAAGGTTTTTCGTTTTATTAAAAACAACATTGGGTGCCGGGTGGCGGCTCGATAAAAGAATACTACCACTCCATCTCATCCAATGGATCTCGTAAAAGGCGAGTAAGGAATTAAACTGCACTGTGGACCCAACAGCGCATGATGGCGATGGGCTCACCACCTATCACACAAGTGCATTATATTGTTTTGGTGAAACGTGGATTGTGGCAGTCATCTGTTTTTGCAGTGAGTGCCCAGTCTCTCACTACCCCTTATGGGATACAGTCGTGATATTATGTATGTATGTACATTGGGTTCTCAGTTCCTTCTTTACCCTAAGGACACGTGCGGTACGAGCCCAGGGCCCCCGGCGTGATAGGCCGGTACACCGAAACCGAGTGCTTTAGTATTTTTAATCGAATTAATACTCTTCACAGCGACTGTGAAATGCCCTTAATCGCTGAACACTTCAGAGAATTATCACGGCGGTTTTTCGAAAAAGCCGCGGTTCATTCAAACCCGCTGGTAGTTAAAGCAGCAAATTACCGACCAAACAGAAACGCGACCGAACGCAAACGTCGCCCGCGAAACGTGCTAGACGACACGGACGTCTCAGCTCTTCCTGACCACGATACTGTCAGTCACGATCCAGGCCACACTGTACACACAGTCAATAGCTTTAATATAACACGCACCACGACGCGCGACCGCCGTAGAGAGCGGCGCGCAATAGTCAATAATCACACCGCGTACACAAGATTCACCCTTGTTCCAGGGCGGTTCTCACCGCCCAGAGTTACCGACACACAAGTCGACAGTCCGAATGGACGCGCGCAGCCTCCTTCGGACGGTCATTAGACGACTTAAAATATTTAAGATTTTCGAAATTGCGAAAGCACGCAGCGAACACGACACAGTCCGAACTTCGAGGTTTTTGTAGGAGTTTTTATTTATTTATTTATGTTTGGGTCAAACTAAACCTGGCACGCGGGCCCCTGGCACGCGGTCCCCTGGCCCGCGAGCACAGTATCCGTAAAAGCCGAGAAGGCTAACAGCAATTACATCACCGAATATATATATCGAATTAATAAATTTAAGAAAACATTAATTTCTTAGTTTAACTTATAATTAACTAGCTGATGCCCCCGACTTCGTCCGCGTGGATATAGGTTTTTTAAATATCCCGTGGGAATTCCATGATTTTCCGGGATGAAAAGAATCCTGTGTCCCCGTATATAGGATGCAAGCTATCCCTGTGCCAAATTTTGTCAGTCGGTTTGGTTCAGCCGCTGGGCCGTGAAAAGATAACAAACAGTGGGACAGAGTTACTTTCGCATTTATTATATTAGTATGAATAACTCATAAGAAACAGTCCATTAACATTTAGGTATTTGTTCTTCACGTTCAACTTACCCTATATAAAATATGTACTTTTCTTACTGAATTTATTCGTTAAAGAAATTATCTTAGGATTCGAACCCATGCCTTAGCAGGTAAGTAAGAACTCACAAGGCCACGCGGTCTTGCCGAGCCGATTTAGTAACCGCTTTTCAGGCGCGTTGACATCTTTGATCACTAGTACATTGCTGGACATGGGCCTCCCCCATAGATTGCCACAAAAGTGAAGCTCTCATTTTGAGAGGATTTGCTATAGTTACCACGCTTGGCAGACGGGATAGCTACCACAGATTTATTTAGATGTTCCAGGAAGATGCTGCTGCCCATCTTCTGATTCTCATTTTCTCGCTGTCGACTTTTACGACACCCACGGGTAGAGATAGGATGGTATATTCTCTTAAGCCGCCACCACACTTCATTATTTATGAACCGATTTTAATTTTTCTTTTTTATTAGAAAGGTGGTTTTTTTTATAGAATAGGGGGCAAACGAGCAGGTGGCTCACGTGATGGTAAGTGATCACCGCCGCCCATGAACACCTACAATACCAGAGGAATAGCAGGTGCGTTGCCGGCCTTTGAGAAAGGAATAGGCTCTTTTCTAGAAGGTTCCTAAGACGTATCGGTCCGGAAAAACTGCTGGCGGCAGAACATTCCATAAAGTGCAAGTGCGTGGTATCCTAAAGGTGGTCCCATATAAATTTGGGGAAGTTTTATGAGAAAATCATGAAACTCTTTAGTTCGCAATAGCATATTGGAGCTGAAGACTGTTTTTAATAAAATTCGGAATCAGTTTTAAATAGTTATTAATAAAGTGTAGATTATTAATAATTATTTAATTTATCCGATAGGTGTCCGGCAAAGTAGAATAGCACATACCTCTTTCCTACCGAGGTGCCGTAAGAAGCGACTAAGTTATTGTACGAACAGCCTTAATTCGTGCAAAATAACACCATTACTTATATGAAATGTTGTCACTATACTACTCGTGGGAACGCGATGGGGAGAAAGATTTTTTTTGCTGCTACTAAAATGGGGGCGTCGTGGTTCGCCACTCGTCACCTTTCGTATTCCACGGGTGCGAAATGTGGGCAACGTGTGAGGCGTGACTATGCGTGTATATATGTATGTACTTAATCAAAAAAGCCGATATCCAAGTTAGAGACCCTACATACATGTTTACTCGTGCATCTCGTCTTCTCGGCTTTGAAATCTTGAATAATATCAGTGCGGCCGTCCGTGGAGTGTCCGTGGAGGTTTCGATGGGCCCGCCGGAGAAGGGCTCATCGAAACCTCCGGATCCGGAAAACCTCACTCTCAGCAATCGGGATGGCGCTCTCTCACTCTCCGCAATCTCCTCTGCCAGACCAAAAGTAGCTCTGCCGCTCTATGACCTTCCACTGGCGACCATGGCTTTAAAGGGTGGGAGTGACGAACACAGCTGCGAAGAGACTGACTCAGCTGTGATCTAGTCACTCCTTCTGCGTAGGATGCGTAGTAGTGACATCTGTGGCATTCTTTTCCGCCTTTTTTTATTTGATATAGTTGCGAAACGGGCTAAACGTTGGTAATTGCAACATAACATATGCCTATAACAATTGCTGTGTCACCCACAAAAATTCTGTGTGACGCCACACTGCGCTCGTCACCGTGATACATCAGTTCTACAGTCTCCTATGCCCAGTGATTACGCTAGCTCTCAGTGCCCTTCAAACCGAAACATAATAACAATATTTGCATACTACTGCTTCACGGCAGAATAACTGGTCCTGGGGTTGTACCTACCTAGATGGATTCCTGCATAGAAATCCTACCACCAGTAAAAGATTATCCGATAAAGACGGACGTCTTAAAACGCCAGGAACTTATTGTACCTTCTCCGTGACTTATTGTAGGCATAAAGATAAAACGCTAATGTATTTCTGTCAGTTCTCTTTATACGTATATATATTACATAATTGGATGATACAATATTGCTATTAAAATATAATCAAACATTGTAAATTATTTCGATTATAAAACGAAACTAAAATTAAATAAAGTTAGTTTGTAACTTTTTTTGTTATTAATATAATTTGATCACTTTAACAGATAGGTATTGAATTCGTAGTATTGATTCCGAACATTGAAAAGACTTATAGAACTGATCCTATATTTTTCAATTCCGCCATAAATTGTGATGTTTATAACTTTTTGTATGTTCAAAGTCAAAGTCAAAATTTCTTTATTCAGTTTAGGCTTGTATAAAGCCCTTATGAATGTCAAAATCTACACCGGTTCAAAAAATAAGACCTTCTCAGAGAATAACCGGCAAGAAACTCTGAAGTATTTCTATTTTTCAATGCCATATTACATGTCATTTATAAGTTACATAAAAATTACATCATAAATTTAGTAGCCAAAGGGTTTGCAAGTGCAGAGTAAGAGTTATTTTCACACATCTCTGTCCTCTATGTAATGATCTACTATATAATACGATTTTTGACAAGTTTATTGAATTCTATGTCAATTTTTTGAGTCACACTTTTAGGAATTTTATTATAAAACCTCATACAGTAACTTTTTTATTAAATAAATACACGTGTTTCCGTACGTACATTATATTTTCATAAATATACAAAGGCGGAAGTGTCAAATGTTATATCATATATATATTATATCATAACAATTATGATGTTTTCTTTGCCGAATTCCGATAGCTGATAATGCCACATAGCGATGGGCGATTATTACTAAAATTTATCGAATTATTCGATGGTTCAGTTTAGTCGATGAAAGTTGATAAAAATGGTGTGTCAATTGTTATCGACTAATGGCATGCGGCGGGCGACAATGATTGACGGTTGTCGTATCAGTCATTGACAATCACCCATCGCTAGTACCACAAGTGTCCGCGCAACCACAGAGGCACTCTAACATTCCAACCTACACGCGCCCTAGGTCAGAAATGCATTGTCAGAAACACGGGGACAATTATAACACTCCAGACCTGGAAACCAACAATTTATGTTTTAGCGCAAATGTTGACGTAGGCTGGGATTCGGACCCAGAACCCGCGCGGTCATTATATACAATTATACCAGTAGTCGAATTCAGTAGAATTAACATTAAGTGTACTAGCATTTGTGTTCATTAAACTTTCATATAAAACAGTCCGAGTGAATAATCTCAAGTCAAATTGCTCTCGTATATCATACCATGACCCCACGAGGCGCGTTTCTTCCTTGTCGGATTACTTTCACAATATAAGAGTTACATAAAAGTTATATTTAGTCTGTGTTTATGTCTGTGTTCATTATTTAAAACATAAAAAATTCATAACTTGCTAAAAAAATACGTGGATTTTTAATTTTGTTGATTGTATAAATGTTGCACTATTAAAAAACCTAAAAGCTACTTATACAATCTATAACCGATTATAATATATTTTGTGTGTGTTATATCACACTGGAAAAATAGGCGAGGAAACGAATAAGAACACTAAAAACACTTTGTTTAGGACTTTCACAACTTCTCCGGATTGAAAGGTGGCAGAGCGCTGAGGGCGCTTAGCCGAAACCTTTATTTGGCGCAAGAGCCCCCGAGAGGGGACCTCGGCTTGGACCGTCACCTGTTCGCGAGAATAACTGACACGAGGGTGCCTAAAGGGGCCGGCCTCGGCTCGGTCAGTTACTTCAATCGGGAGGGCAATATTACTACTATTAATATTATCAGGATTATTATTAAATATATTTACCACTAATTCAGAATGTGTTTCCGCTGGAGAAGAAATGGCGCAAAAAAAGCTCCAGCGACCTTTCTATTCATGACACTATTGCTAGGGGAGAACCGGCCTAAGATGCGGCGGTATCGCGAATAATTTTGTCTGATACACCCTCGCCGAAGGCGGGGCGGTATGATGGTGATGTTGTGTGTGAGTGTCGTGCTGAGTAAAGCACTTGGGCCCTAGTGGTCGTATCGTCAGGGTCCTCGAGGACGTGCCTCGGTCTCCTTTTTCCGCGAGTTTTGGTGTAACGCGAGGAGGTTGTATGTGGCGGCACAGTACAGTGGGTTGGGGTCCGTGGCGGCAGAGGAGAAGAATCGGCGGGAGGCCAACTTTAGATATTGGGCTATTGTAGGAAGCCTGAAATCGATGTGAAGATTAGCATTACGCACAAACCACGGTGCTCCCGTAGCTTTGCGCATGAATCGATTTTGTAGTACCTGAAGTCGGTGGATTTTACGCGGGGAGTCATGCGGGCTTGCGTATGTCATAATCGGCCGAATACAGGCTTTGTATAATGTAATTTTATTACGTAGGGATATTTTACTATTTCATTTTAAATCGGGTGTAGTCGGCCGAGGACGAACGCTGCTCGATTCCTTACTCGTTTAATATGTAGACCTAAGCTAAGTCCCGAGTCTAATAGGACTCCTAAGTATTTTGTCTGTGTACTGTCTTTTCACAGTGGATTGCACGATCAACTAACTCTATGGTAGGGAGATGTGGCGTTATGCCCCGTGATAAGTACATGGCTGCACTTTTGGTGGGGTTGACCTCGATCTTCCATTTCCGTAACCAGTTCCCGAGGATTCGGGCTGCGGATTGGGGGCGTTTAGAGATAGTATCTGGATTACGTCCAGACACATAGAGGCAGGTATCGTCTGCGAAGAGGGCAAGTTCGACGCCGCTTGTGTGCGGTATGTCGTTCGTGAAAAGGGTGTAAAGCAGGGGACCTAGGACTGAGCCTTGTGGTACGCCGGCTTGGATGGGATGTGATTCGGATCATTCCCCCTGGACGTGGTAGCGGAAGGTTCGACTGCGTAGGAAATCTCGTATGATGAGTACGAGGCGATCTGGCACACCGAGTCCATATTACTTGTATATGAGCCCGTTGTGCCAGACCTTGTCGAACGCTTTTGCCACGTCGAAGAATAGCGCTCCGGTATGAAGCCCACGTATGAAGCGGGATTAAATGTGCTTCGTTATGCGGTGCACCTGCTGGGTACATGAGTGTTTGGCTAGAAATCCAAACTGCGCGTGGATGGGGATCCCTCGAGACTGCATGAAGTCACTTAAGCGGGCGAGAAGTAGGCGTTCGTATATCTTGCCAGAACATTGAGGAGGCTACTTGTACGGGAAAGTTCGTTCCATTTCTAAAAGACTTCAAGAAAGGAAGAGCATGTTCGGGCCTAACTATTTTGTTTATGAAATGTTGTTTATGTAATGATTATTTTTTTTAGGAATGTATCCGTGGCGGTGGTTTTGTATTTTCCTCAAGTTCTTATGATGGGATCCATTAAAAATCATGACTCCTATTTTTTTTAAATAATTACGAGTACCGATACATAACTGAAATATTTTAAAACAAATTAAGATTTTCGATTACGCTACGAAATGGTTTATAACTTTACTTTGACGATATCCGTAATGACTAATAAAAACATATGCATATATAAACAAGACAATATACCAGAATCAGAAAGTGAAATGCTTTAGATTGTCCGTCTGCTTAAGTTCTTCCAAAACATATTATCGCTAAAAATATTTACAACCTATTGTTGCCTCTTTATGTAATACGTACCGTATGTTATACTATTTGAATAACTATTATAATTTTATTTATTATAATAATATTATAATATTATATGAGCCCGTGAAATTCAGTACACGTGACAAAAGTGAAACTTATATATTAGAAAAACGCAGTATACAAACAATTATTAATATATTAATAAATATTTATCAATAATTACAGAAACGTAACGCGAAAACGCTGCGTTTTCGTGTTACGTTTCAAATACAATCTTAATTTCTTTTACTAGCACAAAGAAGTTTCAGTTCAGTTTGCAATCCAAAGAAGTTTCACTTCAATAAATAAAAAATCTGACAAAAGTTTGCCACAAAAGTTTGTAGCTCTCATTTTGGCGGGATTTTACCATAGTTGCTACACTTCGCAGGCGGTTTGGCAACCGCAGTATATTTGTTCAGGTGTTCCAGGAAGACGCTGCTGCATCTCCAGATTTTCTTTACAAAAATGTTTAATTTAACATAAAAAAGTCGGTAAATATGTATTACCAACTAAATAGTACGAATGACATATACTGTCGAATTGTTAGATTTAAAATCTGCCACCCCATCTCATGTTGTGTGTCATAAGAGTCGACTAAGGGAAATGCTAGGAAGATCAAATCATTTCCGACGGGTGAAACAAAGGTCACGGTACTGTCTTAGGTAAAATGTGTCTAGTACTGCGATCAGTAATCCGTCTTCCAGGCGCGTTGATTACGACAAATCTTTGCGAAAAAATTCTTGGGAGAGGCCAGTCAATGCCCAGCAGTGGTCTGTTAACAGACCACTGCTGGGCATTGAAATGTAAATCCTACATTCAATTCAGACATAAGAAGGTAAGCCCTTGTTAATGATTAAGAAAATCTTCAGTCATGGGACGAGGGCAGTCCAAGGTTATCAGCGTCTTAATGAAAAGCGTTTGGATCCGACTTACTACTGCTTCCATATAACATTTTTATTAATTATTTAATTCTTTTAACGGCCATCTACAGTATAAGTATAAATCTCAAGGCGACCGCGTGGCCAAGTGGTCAGAGTGCCTGACTTCTACGCCGCGGGTCCTGGGTTCGAATCCCAGCCGGAGCCAACATTTGTGCTAAAACACAAATTGTCGGTTTTCGGGTCTAGTTGTGTTGTGATTGTCGCCGTGTTTCTGACACTGCATCCTAGCCTACCTCCGATCTTATCGCATCGGCGTTACATCGGGCGCGGGTAGGTTGGGACGAGTGAGTGCCTCTGTGTTTGCGCGTACACTTGCGGCACTATAATATCTCCTGCGCAGTTGATGGCTCCCGATAGTATTCGGAAGTTGTCGCCGTGGTCGAAATCGGCTAGGAGAACATCATCATCAACATCAAGTATAATTCTAAAAGATGTAACAATGAAACGAAAATTATCATAATTAAATAATGGTTTTACTATAAAACAATAACAATAACTTAATCTATAACCTATGTACAAACAACAGTAATACTGGATAAACAACATTGTATGTACCTGTGGAACTATGACTTAGTTAATTTATTTTGAATGGTGTAATCAAATCTGTCTATTTTCGTTTGTGGTAAGGGCCACCACCGTGGCCAGCACCGAGGGCATTCGTGTAACTGTCACCTCCAAAATCATGACCGCCACCGTGGCCACCGCCGACATCCGTCAAACTTATTCCGGCAATTCCACCTCCATGGCCACCTCCTGACCCATGTCCTTGTCCTATACTGTAGCTGTCACCCCCGTGACTACCTCCGAAACCGTGTCCACCACCACTGCTGTAACTATCTCCACCATGGCCACCGTGGCCTCCTCCCCCTATAGAATCGTAGCTGCTTGTAATCGAGTAACTGTCGTGGCCGCCGCCATGCCCACCGACACTGTAACTGTCGTGGCCGCCTCCATGCCCACCGACACTGTAACTGTCGTGACCACCACCTTGACCGAAGTCACCAAGTCCACCAGATCCGCTGTGACCGATAGACGAGAACCCGTGGCCGCCACCGCTATAGCTATCGTGCCCACCAGATGAAAATCCTCCACCTAATCCTCCTGATAATCCACTTCCACCGTTATGGTCATGTTCTTCATGGCCACCCCCTAAGCCACTGCCAAAACCCCCACTAAAACCTCCGCCATGTCCACTCCCAATTCCACCTAAGTTTCCACTGCCTATGTCGTAGCCTCCATGTCCGCCTCCGATGTCATGGCCTCCATGGCCACCTCCTAATTCGAGACCACCTCCGTGGCCACCTCCTAATTCGAGACCACCTCCGTGGCCACCTCCAAAACCATGTCCTCCGAGTCCACCGCCTCCGTAACTACCTCCAAAGTCATGTCCACCTCCTCCGTGGCCACCTCCTAATCCACCACCTCCATGGCCGCCTCCAAATCCACCACCTCCGTAGCCGCCACCAAATCCACCACTTCCGTGGCCGCCTCCAAATCCACCGCCTCCGTGATCGCCTCCAAAGTCATGCCCTCCAAATCCACCATCTCCGTGGCCACCTCCAAATCCACCACCTCCGTGGCCGCCTCCAAAGTCATGGCCGCCACCAAAGTCATGACCTCCGAGTCCACCGCCTCCGTAGCCGCTATCAAGGTCATGTCCTCCAATTCCACCACCTCCGTAACCGCCTCCAAGATCATGTCCTCCAAAGCCACCTCCTCCGTGGCCACCTCCTAAATCTCCTCCGAAGTCATGTCCACCGCCACCTCCGTATCCACCGCCGCCGCCGTGATCACCGCCAATTGAAATGCTGTGTCCATGACCACCACTGAATCCACCTCCGGAACTGCCTCCGTGGCCTCCGTGGTCATGTCCTTTTAAGTGGTCGATAAAACCTCCATGCAAGTGATCAGCAAAACTGCTCCCATGATCTCCTCCGTAGCCTCCCCCGCCGCCGCCGTGTCCGTGATCATCGTGATGTTCATGAACTATGACTTCTTTCGACGAGTGATGTTCTTCCGGTATGTGTATCCGAATGTGAACGCTGTAACAAAAAAAGGCAATTATTAACTTCATGCGGAAACTTCATTTACTCGCGTCAGTGTTACAAGTTTGCTTAAACACAATAGTAATAATAGACAATAATGTGAAATCATAGATCGCAAAGCCGGTAGGTCAGATTAGACGCAAGTGAAAACTATGAGGGTAAGAGACACAATAGGATGATTTTCACCATTTACTGCAATGAAGAGACGCGTGAGAAACAGTTATAGAAATCTTAACCAAATTGCCACGTCCAGTTTTTTTTTTTTTGTTTTTCCGCTTGTAACATTATTCTTGTGGATACCACGGCATAAATGTATGAAAACGATTCAATGTTAGTTTTTTATGATCGTAAGCGGTGTCTCAACTTAAGACGGAGCAATTTGGGAGAATATGTACATGATTATACTAACTGTTCATGACCAAAAGTCGCGGAGCAGATGCCAACGCTAGCCAGTAGAAAACAGGTCAGCTGAAATAATAATACACAGCGGTTAAGTATATTAAAGACTCTCGAGGTATGATACAAAAAATAACAACAATACAATTTTGGACATCACAGCTCCAGCCAAAAGACTCGTCCTAAATTTCATATTACGCTAGTGAACTATGTAGGTTCAATCCTGGGTGATGGAATAAAATAGTAAGGAAGCTTGTATGTTAATAAATAGTTAGCTGAAAACATTTTCTCCAATCCGCACTGGGGCAACTTTTAGGGTTTGAAACCCTCTCAAAAAATGGGCTGGTCCTACAAATTAGACATTTAGGGCTGTCACTTCACTTAAATACATTTTTATTTGGAAATAATACTTAGCATTGATAGCCAAATAAATAGTTAGACTCGGCGACCGGAAACACTAGAACATAATGACAATAGATTTCTCAATCTCACCGAACGTGTAATAACACTACAACTCCCATAAAACGGTCAAACGCCCGTACGTTTGAAATGGAAAGCGGTCACTACAAGTCACTAGATAGCATCTCAACTCAATTGTTTTAAATGACGTTAGCTAAGTATGAAAATATAAATGTGCAAGTAGCACTTACAATCTCAATCTTAAACGGCAGAGTTTTGCGAAACATTTCCGTTGTTATACTAATTAACTTTTATTCAATTAAATTGTTACTGACAATTGGAGATAGACGGAAACATTACTTTTTTATTTAAAATCGTCTCATGACTCGGCTTTATAAAATATTACTAGTATTTAATCGGTCACCTCTGAATTCTGTATTCAAATATATTGTTATATAATTATAATTTCCAATCACAAATTAAAAACACTGAAATATACCGGAATATGTACAACCAAACCATAATATAATAAATCTTAAATGAAATATAGAATTGAACGCAAACGTAAAATAAATCTAGTCTCACACACGAACTTTTGAATCGGATATGTATTCACTATTTGATAAATAAGCGAAATTTAATTAGGAACTACTAGTACGACCAAGGCATCTATATTTCAGCTTTCTAACGTTAAGTCCAGTTCAAAGAATTCCGGGTTCGAATCCCGAGATTTTCTCACATAATCCGGAACTAATTTACAATCACGTAACAAGTTACTCACGGCCAAGCGGAAAGCCATTGTGTGTGGCAGCAACTTGTTCCTAAGATCGGCACAAGCACTGGTGAGATGAACGCAAGTGTTGTGACGCCGCTGGGGTCTTGTGGTCTTTTATATCACAGTGAATGTACAGCAACCCCTACTCGCGACGCTAAAACGTATCGAAAATGCTAATTTCTGTAATTAAATAAAATTGGCTATCAGTTGCAACGATAGGAATATGATTTCCGGTGCTTGTTAATGAGATTTTTTTTAATAGTTTGGATTTATTTTGTCCCTATAATATTACTGTAATCTGCAATAATTGATTTATCAAAAAAAACTGAAATGTAGTTAGTTTCAGTTTTTTTTCTAGTTCTTTTTTGCTATTTAAATCTACAATCCGTCTTAAACGCAATAAAATTTTATAATTAATCTCATATACTTCAATTTAAAAATTCCAATCTGTGTACCAGCCGATTTTCACATTTCTTTTCATTTTTTTTTATTTTACCTACATCATAATTTAATAATACGGCCATGGTAGTTCCGCTGCCGGGCACTCGCTTTATATTCATATCATAATTAATAATAGGATTGTTTCTATTCAATACAGATTGTTTGCATAACACTCATTGAACGTATTTTTTTTAACAACATTCGCAAAAAATGCCTCTGTCCTGGGAAGAAACCTAGCGGGCAGCTTTTACGCTATTAAGCTAGCGTCCTGGGTATATATTCCTGGGGTACACGCCCAGGACCAGGAATATATACCCAGACGCAGTGAAGGAAATGATCGTGAGGAAACTTTTGAAAAGTGACAGAGAGAAAACCACATATTTCGACGACATTTGAAGTCCATCTTACTCATTAAAGTAGCGTTCAGCAGGCTCTGAGGCGTCCTGATTTCAGCAGTGGAACATTTTACATTGCTTTTATACACCATAATAGAAATTGTCATTACGAGCACGTTGCATCACTGCTGCGTTTCCATCCTTGCAATTTCCCTAGTATCATTAACCTTTTAGCATCACCTTTACATTGATGTAATGAATTTGAATAATGACTTTTCCCATAACCCGCAGCTGCAATAAACAAATTATCATTAACTTTAGTTCCTTTATTATTTTATGACTAAGAACGGTGGACAGATGCCGAACGATCACCTTACTTTTCATTATACACGGGCACCCTGAGTTTTAATTCTATTGCAATCTATTGGGCCTGCGCCCAGCTGTGGGGCATTAGTATGCAATTACTTTAAATGATAATGATCTAAGAATAGTTTTAACCTCTACAATTCACACATTACTGCTACAATATGGAAGTATTTATTAATTATTGTAAAAGTTAGATGCTCTATGTTCACGGTGACATTTATTATAATATGTATGATATGTTTAAAAAAATGCATCGTCGCCGAAGTCGATCCAGAAAAATATTCTCCTCCATCAGCCTGTGAAGCTTTCCCTACAGGACATATGCATTTTTTTAAAGACAGTGACGAGACTTTGGCCTCAAAGTGCCCTTCAGACCGCAACTAATTAATGTTTGCACACTATTGATTCACGGCCAAATAACAACGGTGGCCTAGACGGACTACTGCATAGGAGTCCTTTCAGCAGCAGTGGTCTAGTTGTTAGAGTACCTGTCTACCAAGCCGCGGGTCCTGGGGTCGAATCCCAGTCGGAGCCAACATTTGTGCAAAAACACAAACTGTTCGTTTCCAAGTCTGGTTGTGTTGTGAATGTCCTTGTGACTCTGACACTGTTTCCTAGCCTACCTCCGATCTTATTAGTTAGCGTTACATCGGGCACGAGTGGGTTGGGACGAGTGAATGGCTCCGTGTTTGCGCTTACACTTGTGGCAGAATAATGTCTCCTGCACAGTTGATAACTTACGACAGCATTCGGTAATGGTCGCCGTGTTCCAAAACCCGCCCAGGGAAGAGAACATAAATTTGGAAGTAATTTACCATCCTACCAAATTGGAAAGATTCGACGTAATCGTCGCGGTTTGTAGGCGAATTGGCGATTGCAGAACTAAACAGCTCGCACCTTAGGACGCCGCGACCCGTCGACGGTCTGGAATATCTATAGTCTTGCACAATTGCGATGATTATACTGGCATCTACCAGAAGTTTTACCATAAGATTTTCCTAGCATTCCCCTAAGTCGACCCTCATGACACCCATGGAGTGATTTGGGGTGGAGTCCCTAACACCGGCCACTCCCGGCTCAGACGACATACAATCGACCAGACGACGACAAATAAAATAATTAACCCTACTTTCGTATGGTTGTTACCATGAACTATATTTTAAATTTGACAATAGCCATTGTTGAATCTGAAAACAATACAAACACAATCAGTAGACCGATACAAAATCCGTGACAGCTTAATCGTTCAAGTTTTAGCTAAAGCGCCTTCAAAAACTAGGACTTTGTAAGGTCTATGCAATAATTAATAGATTTCCTTCGAAGCGACAGCAAAACACTACATATAGGTTGGGGATAAAGTCTTTTCGCATGTAGTATGTATAAACTTGTAATAAAATCTCTTTGCCTGTACTATTTGTATCTAGCTGGTTTTGATGACATTGAAAAGGTTACATTTCAAAAAAAGAATCAAATTCGTAAAATTATGTTTACAGCTATTTTTAATTTTTTTTTATTGTATAAAGTGACGAAACTAGCAAAAAATTTACCTGATGGAAAGTGCAACGTCCGCCCACAACAAATGCTGTGTCACCCAGAATATTTCTGTGTGACACCACGCTGCGCCCGTCACCCTGAGACATCAGTTCTTAAGTCTCAAATGCCCAGTGATTACGCTAGCTCACAGTGCCCTTCAAACCCAAACACAGTAATGCTTGCACACTACTGCTTCACGGCAAAATAACTGGCCCTGGGGTAGTACCTACCTAGACGGATTCCTGCATAGGAATCCTACCACCAGTAAATTGTTTTTAATTGTTTGTTTTTCTATCTACCAAACTGAGTGAATCTATTCAAGAAATTCAATACATTTTAAAATTTTATTACAAAGAAGGTAAGAATGCAAAGCAAGCCGCGGAAAAAAACGTGTGACGTTTATGAACCTAATGCATTGGCAGTAAGAGTAGCACAAAGTTTGTTTCTTTTTTTCTCTTTCTTCTTCTTTTCTCGGTCGTCGGTCCAACGCACCGATGCAAAGTTTGTTTAAGCGTTTTCAATTCGGGAACTTTGATGTCAAAGATGCGTTTTACTCTCGTCGCCCTATTACGGATAAAATGGACGACATTTTTGTAAAAGTCGACCAACATCAACATATTAGTAGTTACGAATAAGCTGAAGAACTGGGAATTGTCCACAAAACAGTTTTGACCCATTTGATAAATGGTCTGTTCACAAAAAAGCTCGATATTTGGATGTCACACGAGATCACTGAAATAAACCTAATGAAGCGTGTACTCCATTGCATTCTTTATTAAGACGTTCTTTATTAAAACGTTATGATACCAAACCGTTTTTGAAGAGATTGATAAGTGGTGATGAAAAGTGGATCAAGTACGACAATAACGTGCGAAAAAGGTCGTGGTATAAGGTCGGTCAGGCATCACAGAATGTGCCAAATTCGGGGTTAACTCGCAATAAGGTGATGCTGTGTGTATGGTGGGATTGGAAGGGCGTTGTTCATTATGAGCTTTTACCGCCGGGCAGAACCGTCGTTGCAGGACTCTACTGCCAACAACTGATGAGAATAAAACAAGAAGTTGAGAGAAAGCGGCCGGAATTGATCAATAGAAAGGGTGTGGTCTTTCATCACGACATCGCTAAACCACACACATTTTAGCCACTCAGCAAAAAAGAGAGAAAGAGAGTTTGGCTGGGAGGTATTAAACCATCCGCCATAAAGCCTTTTTCGGTCTCTTCAGAATTCTTTAGGTAGTATCAGGTTAACATCAAGAGAGAACTGCCAAAATGTCTAAAGCAACGGGATCATGTCACTAGAGTCATCGAACAAAATGGCATATATACACTGTAATTAAATATAAATAAACTTTGAGAAAAAATGTCTTGAGATTTCGTATGGAATGCGAAGAAACTTTTTCCCCAAACTATTATTAATTCCATCTATATACCAAGTGCAAACGGTGTACTACTTTGCCAGATGATTATTTCCTTATTATAAGAGAGATCAAATAACTTTATGATTACATGGAAACTACATCGCCTACTTTAGGATCTCAATCGTGACACGTTGTCTGCTTGCATATACTCGTATTAACTATCGCACTTATCAGAGACGCTTATTGACTGCATATTATTAAGTTCCATATAGCTATACCCCTCACATTAAAAAGGCTTAACAACGTCCATTTCAACAGTCTCAGCTTCGTTGCTTATACTCTGTACTTTATATAATTAACAAGCTGACGTCCGCGACTTCGTCCGTGTGGATATAGGTTTTTTCATATCCCGTGGGAACTATTTGATTTTCCGGAATAAAAAGTATCCTATTTATATCCGTCTCCAGGACGACATCACTGTGCAAAAAACCTTTCAAGGTCGGTTCAGCGGTTGAACCATGAAAAGGTAACAAACAGGCAGAGGAAGAGAGTTACTTTCGCACTTATAATACTAGTAGGGATTATACATCAATACACTGTTTTAACTATGTTATGAGTAAATAAAGCTTAAAAAATAACCTCAAACACTGTTATTTTAAGAGCTAATTCAATTAATCTTTCGCAATTAAAACAAAAAACGGTATGCAGCTGCGTGCATCATTTACCCATGATTTATTTTATTTATGATATTAAACGACGTGCAAGGCGTTCACCTAATGGTAAGTGTTCGCCTGCTTGTCACAGTTGTAGTGTCACCGAAACTTCGTAAGCTTTAGCGGAAATACAGACGCACTCCCTCGTACTTACCATCCAGTCGGTGTGAAATGTAACGCGTATATTTTCAAAAATATCGAGAGCAGGATCTTGTACAGTTTTGAAGATACGGGGGCCATGGCATTCAAGATATATCTAGACTAGAAAGTCAACAATTTGTACCGCGTAATAAACGCATGTCGGTATTTAGCTATACGTACGTACGTATATCATTACGCTATACGCGGTACGTTAAGCACCGCGCTGTTTATATGTATTTAAAAATACATATATATTGAATTCATGGGCTCCTGGTAGTTTTAATTTTTTGTAAGTTAATAAAAAAAGTACTCTTCTAAAATAATTAAATTGTAGACAAAGGCGAAATGGATCCCAGGATTATTAAACAACATAATCGCGCAAATTTCACCAAAATGGCTTAAGCCTTAAGCATTTATTTATTTTATTTATTTGATAAAAGTGTCGGAACTAGCAAAACATTTACTTGAAGGTAAGTGCTACGTCTGCCCATAACAAATGCTCTGTCACCCAGAACATTTCTATGTGATACCACACTGCGCCCGTCACCCTAATACATCAGTTTATATGCCCATTGATTACTCTAGCTCTCCGTGCCCTTCAAACCGAAACACAGTAATGTTTGCGCACTACTGCTTCACGGCAGAATAACTGACCCTGAGGTGGTACCTACCTAGGCGGATTCCTGCATAGGAATCCTACCACCAGTAAAAATCAGTTCTCCGAACAGAAAGACTACGGATATCAGCAGTTAAAATCAACGAAACTCCGTACATATAATATCCAACCGAATGAACTATTGTTTAAAGTTATACGTTTTATCTGTGATAAGACACCTTCATTTTTATTATTCATATTACACTAACCACATAGCAGGTTTTTTGTGTAATACGTATTACAATATACGTTGGTCAAATGCGCTTTTGTACTTTTAATTGACGATATTCTAGTGGCACATAGTAGCTTAGAAGTAGACTAGTAGAAACAAAAGCAGTCAAAGCATTGAGACATCAAAAATCTACGCATTACAGATTTCGATTTGACAACGAGAATATTCATTTTAATATCAGATGGTTCGTTTCCCTCAAAAAAAAACAATAATTCTGTGACTCGGTTATGATTTCCTATAAGTTTATGTAATTTTATTTAGGTTTTCGAGTTGTAAAATCTATCCTATTTTTTGAGATACTTTGCTTCGAAAGAGATAACAGCCACTCAGTCAGTCAAGAAATCTGAGTGCCTCTGCGTGCATCAGCTAGTATTTTATAAACTAAGAAATACATAAGTATTTTCATAATTGGTTAAAAATGAAATTCAAAAAAACTTAAAACGTTAAAGTATCCGTCTGTAAGGTTAAAAATGTATTTAGTACAACGCCATCTATGTTGTGAAGCATCATAGGTGCAAGATGTACTGCGACCTGGTACTGCGAACGAACAAGCATTGCACTTCACAAAGTTTCGGTTTGCAAAACGGATTTTCAGATTTGCGCCTGTAATCGATGAGATGTTTTTTTCAACAGTCCGATATTTTCTCCGTAATAATTTGGCGACCGTAAAGGCTAAAGGCTACTCGTGTGAAGCGCGGAACCTGTTAAGTTCAGTACGCACTGACGATAAACGAAAGCTTCTCACTGCCAGGGCATTGTGCCGGCCGTATTTCCTGTTGTACCATACACAGTAATGTTATGACACCTTTGCATAATATCGCGAACTTGCTTACAACTCGGACTCGATGTTTTGATGATAGTTTCCCGCGGTATAGAAATAACACATTTAATACGCGTAACACAAGAATAAAAAGTTCATACTTTTCATTTGATGTTGTCATATTACGCAAGATGTCATAATCGCTAACAACTAGATAAACATAAGACGGCACCGTCTCGAGGTACCGAAATGTATGCACATGTATAAGAAATGAACTATAGGATTAAGGTCATCATTCGTGAATGTTATTTTATTACATATATTACGTGAGACTTCATGAGTTTGAATCCCAGCCGTGGCCGACATGTGTACAAAAAAAATCTGATTTGGTTTTCGGTTGTGTTTTGACTTTGTTTTTTCATGTTGTGACTGTACTCGTTTCTCTGACACTGCATTCGAGCCTACCTCCTATCTTATCGCATGAATGTTACGTTGGGCGCGAGTGGGTTAGAATGTGGAAGTACCTCTGTTTGGGTACACTCGTGGCACTATAATATTCCCCACGCAGTTGATAGCTTTCGACATTATTCGAAAGTTGTCGAGATGGTCATAAATCGCCAGGAGTACATCATCATCAGTATTTGGTATGTTAGTTAAAAGAAATATTAGTGCGGTGGTTGTATTACAGTGTCGTATGGTGGTGGCGTTAGAGAATCTGTTACCCCATTTCATGCTGTGGGTGCCGTTAAAGATAACTAATAAAAGCGTAGGAAAAAAGTCATAACCTACAACTAATTGCGGAATAACCGCCTAAATTATGCCAGAAAAAAATATTCCGGAGTAGGCCCGGTAGGCGGCAAAACTTAGTGAGATTTTTTATGGCTATTAATTGTTATTTACAACTAAAAATGGCAAGCGTCAGTATCTAAAGACACTGATTGAAATAATTTTATCATTAACAGACTTTCGTTGTTTTATACTTTTATTTAATCAGTCAATTTTTCGTGCTTTCCAGGAAGTAGGAATACGCCTGCCAAGCGTACCGATTGTACCAAATCCTCATTGGGCAAAGCAGAGACCTTGCAGAGGACTTTTCTAAGGTGGATGAAGAAATTACAAATCCCGTGGCATCCGATACACCTCACAGATATCTCAAATTCTTCAGAGCTAAAATAACCTAACTGATCAAGGATTACAGTTTAAGCCGCTAGCCACCAACGAATCCTTCCAACTTCAAAAGTACCTATGTCCTGCATTAATCTATAAAGATTCTGTCATCTGCATATATAAGTCTACGCTTTTGATATCATCAAATGATATTAAGAGCATTAAATGAAACTTAATGGTGGTAGGGTTCCTATGCAGTAATCCGTCTAGGTAACTAGGTGCCACCCCCGGCCGGTTATTCTGCCGTGGAAGAGTAGTGTGCAAACATTATTATGTTTCTGTCTAAAGGGCACTGGGAGCTAGTGTAATCACTGGGCATATGAGACTTAAAAGTGAATCAGGGTGAACACACGGAAACGTTCTGGGTGACACTCTGGGTGACTAGCAGCAGGTAAGAGCTAGTTTCTCTTACCATCAGGTAAAGGTTTTGTTCGTCTCGTCACATTATCCAATAAAAAAGAACAATCAACAAACGCTATTTATCCCCGTCAATAAATTTCATCCAAAAATAATCAGTTTTATAACATTTTCCATTTTATCGCTAACCTAACCTAAAACCCTATTAAACTACATTAATATCAAAAAGTAGAGAACGATGCCTTTCACTGCTTGTGTCCAATATTACGTAACCTTGTAATCTCTTCTACGCGGACGTCCTAGATTAATACGCCATACAAAATTCTGTTGATCCCGTATGTCATCACGCGCGTGAAAGTATCCGTTTACATCGCTTAATACACGGTTCCGCAAACAGTCTCGAGCCTCGCTTTTACTAGCAGCGACGGCGATCCTGACTCGATTCGCTCTGCTTATGGATAAGCGACGCACCGATGCAGAACGCGGAAAATTTGAGCAATAAAATATAAACAAACACTTATTAACACAAAAAGCGTATAAACTGTACTCAAAGAAATAACCAAAGCGCGTAAATTGGAACGTCGACACACGATGCCTTTAATTAAAATTATATAATATAAAAAGTAAAAATTACCTGCTGCCGGTTGGAACCTGTACTTATTTGATTATTTAGTAACTTCACATCGGTTTTGAAGCTGAAAGGTCGAGGGTTAAAGTCGTTTTATGTAACATGTAGCCAAAAAGGTTGCCACCGCAATGACGAATCATTACAGTATTATACACTATCTGATGCCCGCGATTTCGTCCGCGTGGATAAAGGTTTTTTATATATCCCGTGGGAACTATTTGATTTTCCTGGATAAAAAGTATCCGATGTCCGTCTCCAGGATTTCATCAATATCGGTTCAGCGGTTGGACCGTGAAAAGGTAACAAACAGACAGAGGGACAGAGGGAGTTACTTTTGCATTTATAATATTAGTATGGATTTGGTATTGTGATTTGATGTGTCTTTCTGTGTGTTTAGCGGATAGGTGACATTTGTGCGTGATGTTTTTTCCCTATTTTTTCCAAACCATAATGAAGCGAATGGCGTCAATGATTCTTTACGACATATTGATTATATCTATATTTTTATTTTTATTTATATTATCATTTATATCTATATTTTGGTCCTAATTTAAACTAAACATAGTATGAATAAGTATGACATCCTCATCGTCATGATTGCAGTTCCAGTATATAGAAGTTCATAGAGTTTGGTTTTTTTTGACGAACATGTGCATTTTTTATATTTAATAGTACTATACAAATATGAGTGGGTGAAACTAGGGGAGGCCTATGTCAAAGGACAACCTGACCAACAAACTAGTTGCTGAAGAATGTGTACTGACTTACCAATCGACTTTTTTTTTCGTTTCATTAAACTAGAATTAAAAATTACATTTATATAAGTCAAACTACTATATTTCGGTCAGCGAATAAAGGCTTTTATTATTTATGTTTATTATTATATACATATATATCTAAACTAAATCATACCAACCCAATAGTATCAACAAACATACACGACCAGCGTAGTATAGGACGTTGATAATGAAACCCGAAATCGCAATTGCGTTCCTTTTTTCTAATCTTTCCGTGATCGACCCAATATTTTGACATTTGGAGTTCACCAGCAAGTGCGTAACAGTGTGGCGGCCTCATCCTGGGTTCGAAAACATGAGAGGAGAAGGACATGGGGTATGCTCAGCAGTCGGACAATTATAGGCTGATACATTTAGATCAGAGGTAACTAACATACATACCGATTCAGTCCGCAAACCCGTCCAAATCAATGTATTCGTTTATTTCCCAAAATTGAGAAACTCTGTATCGATGAATGAGAGGTTCATATAGAGCTACTTTACTTTTTTATTTACTTTACTTTTTTTACCGTGTGGTGGCGGCTCGTTAAAAGAATACTACCACTCCATCTCATCCAATGGGTCTCGTAAAAGGCGAGTAAGGAATTAAACTGCACTGTGCACCCAACAGCGCATGGTGGCGATGGGCTCACCACCTATCACACCAAGTGCATTAAATATAATGCAAATAAACAATAGTTTTGGTGAAACGTGGATTGTGGCAGTCATCTGTTTTTGCAGTGAGTGCCCAGTCTCTGACTACCCCTTATGGGATACAGTCGTGATCTTATGTATGTCTGTATTTATTGCTAATTTGATGTCCTCCTGGTCGATTTTTAACAACGTCGGCAATTTCCGAATACTACCGGAAAATATTATAGTGCCAGAAGTGTACACACAAACACAAACGCACTCACCCGTCCTGCCAATGTAATAATAAACGCTCATGCTATATGATAGTAACATATGATGACACGGGGTCAATCACAACACAACCAGACCTGAAAGCCAACAATTAGCGATTTTGAACATATGTCAGCTCCGGCTGGGATTCGAAGCCTAACGCGTGTAGCGTCGTGGTCGAAGTCGCGGATGCGATTTTTATAGGATAAAGTGACGTGACTAGTGAAATGTTCACATAATGGTAAATGCAACATCTGCGCTTGACACACAGAGATATTAGTTGTGTGTGTGTTATGCCCAGTAATTTCGCAAGCTATCAGTGCTTTTATGACTGTGTAATATTTGCACACTATTTCTTTACAGCTGAATAACTGGCACTGCGGTGGTACACAACTACACCGGACGAATTCTTGCATATAAACCATATCAGCCAATAAAGGGAGATAATAGAACTGGGTGGCACCACACTGCACCTCTCATCCTAAGACATCAGTTCTTATGTCTCATGTGCCCAGTAATTACACACGCTCTCAGGCCGGAACACAGTAATGTTTGCACACTACTGCTTCACGGCAAAATAACTGACCCTGCGGTCCCTGCATAAATCCTACCACCATAAAAAAGGTTGAACAGACTGCGAAACACAGACAACTTATGGGGTTTCAGAAGTAGTAGTAAATCTAAGTATAAATGACTGTTTAAGCCTCAGATGTCTTCAGCTTTGCTCAGCTTTAATATGAATACTGATGTCGCGAGGAACAGCAAAGAAAGGTTATGTAAAGCCAGTTCGACATAATTCATTTCATTACATAATGATTTTTGAATACATTTTAGAATTTGCATACTTTTATTAAATAAGTGAGTCGCTTTCACGTGGGTTAGTAATGATCTTCTTATCGATCTCGGACGCGGCGACATCTTTTGTTTAACGACCGGAATTGTCAACTGCGCTGATAAATCATAGCGCTGTAAGTTTAAGCGCCAACAATCGATCAATTAATCGATAATACTCTTTATTAATACTCTTATTTAATACTCTTTATTGTACACCAACCAATACCTAAATAGACGAAGTACTACATATAAGTTAAGGTAAAAAAGGAAGTCTTCTCCCTGAAAGCGATTTCTTCTGGACAACCTTAGTATAGAGTACTGATGCAGCAAAATGATAAACAAGAGAAGAGAGTGTGGTGTACACTAAACCGTATCAATTTGTATAAAACACAAGACAATCTACCACCCCATCTCATCCCGTGGGTGTCGTAAAAGTCGACTAAAGGAAAATTAAAACCAGGAGATGGGCAGCAGCATCGTCCTGGAACATCAGGATAAATAAACTGCGGTTGCCAACTCAACCCAACATGCCAAGGGTGGCAACTATGTCCAAATTCCCCTCAAAATTAGAGCTACAAACTTTTGAAGTAATCTATGGGGGAAGCCTATGTTCAGCAGTGGACTAGTGATAGGCTGAGACCACGACGACGACGACTAGATGATAACATCTCATGTAAGAAGCGACAAACTTAACTTTTTTATTGAAAATGCTGCCCCAAACTAGGTTTTCTTCACTAGTAGAAGACATATGCAGGGAATAAGTCTAGGGAGGTACCGACGCAGTACCTACCAGTTATTCTACCGTCAATCAGTGGTGTGCAAACTCCGTTGTGCTTTGGTTTGAAGGGCACACTTATTGATAGTATAGACGATACGCGTAAATCGTTCACCTGATGGTAAGTGCAACGTCTTCCCATAACAAGTGCTGTGTCACTTTGAACATTTCTGTGTCACCACACCGTGGTCGTCATCCTGAGACATCAGCTCTTAAGTCTTATATGCCCAGTAAATACACTAGCTATTAGTGCTCTTCAGACCAAACCCAAATGTTTGTTTGCGGGCATCTAACCCGCCATCCATAGCACAGAAGACAATCCTATAACTACTACGCCCGCCGATCATAAGAAGAATTGACTGCAATGTCAAATACGTGAGGAAATCCACCGTACATCCAGATCTAATAAATAATGAATCATATGTTGCACAAATAGTAGCTTCGACTGGGATACGAACAGAGGATCCACGATTCAATAGACAGATCGGCATGTATTTTTTTTTTATAGGGAAGTGGGTAAACGAGCTTGCGGCTGCTGGTCAGTGATCACCGTCGCCTGTGAGTGTCCGCAATACCAGAGGAATAAATAAGGTTCGCTAATCAGGAGGGTACGTTGCCGACCGATTAAGAAAGCAGTAGGCTCTTTTCTTGAAAATTCCTAAGTCGTATCGGTCCGGAAAAACCGCTGGCAAATCTGTATTAGGGTAGATAATGTTTGTTATGTCAACGATATTTAGAACCGACCATGTATTTATAAAGTCTCCCACACATTTTAATTTCGCATCGTCATCTTTGCAACTCAGGTTACATCAATGTTAAGTAACACGTTCGTCCAAGATTATCATCAGTAGCTTCACATAATTGATTTTCCGTATTTAACAAAATGTCTTGATGAATAGGTGTACTTTCTAATCATATAAAACATTGTTACGTGAATTTTTGTTTTTATAAAATTGTTGAATATAAACAGTTTCACTTAATTTTAATTATATCAGCTAATAAATGTTCCACTGCTGAGCACAGGCCTCCTCACATTTTTGAGAGGGTCTTTGAAGCCGGCAAGCGTCAACCACACTACTTCAATCGAGCTTCGCATGCCTTTGAAATATTTTTTTATTTCTTAGACATTCAAGCTTCGACCACGCTGCCGCACGTTGTTTTCCTACTTTGCCGAGCCGTTGTTTTAAATTTGCTAGTGAGCGACTAACTTAGGTTCGATTCCCGGTGCCATCACCACGAAAATTTTTATTCATTGTAATTTTGGGTCAAAACTACAATGACCATAAAAGAACCTGCGATGCTATGATATACATAAATATTGCCCATAACAAATGTTTTGGCACACAGAACATTATACTGTGGCACCACACTGCGCTCGCCACCCTGTGACATCTTAAGTCTCATATTCCCAGTAGTTACACAAGTTATCATTGCCCTTAAGACCGAAACACAACAATGCTTGCACACAACAGCAGAATAACTGGCACTGCAGTGGTACTTACTTAGACGGATTCCTGCATAGGAATCCTACCACCAGAAACAATATTTACATTGAACTGGAATTCTTCGGATTAATTCCGTTGAGTTTCACCATCGTGCTTTGCGAAGCGAGGTAGCTCAGGCGCCGGGCGCTCGTCTTAAATTTTATAGTAAGCGAGTGAACTGAGTTCGATCCCCGGTGCCGCAGTTTTAAGTGTTGATTTACCACGTGCTCAGCGATGAAAGAAAACATCGTGAGGCACGTGCATGTCTGTGGAATAGAGATATTCCGAGGACATGTAAAGTCCGCCAACTCGCATTCAAGCATGGTATGACTCTTCGAAGCTCCAAAGCTCACTCCAAAAATAGGAGGCGGCCTCCGATCAGCAGTGGGATATTTATAGGCTGTTACTTTACATTTTAATCCATAAATATACTCTTTATTGTACACATATACAAAAATAAAGACTAAGTACTATATTTAAGATAAGGTACAAAAGGCACTCTTCACTGAAAGCGATTTCTTCCAGACAACCGAAGCGCAGAGAACTGATACAGCAAAATGAAAAACCAGAAAAACGGGGGCGGTGTAAAATAAACCATATAGATACATAAAAAAAACACTAGATGATAGCATCTCATATAAAAATTGTGTTTTATACCAAAAAATTTACATTGCGGCATAACTCCAAATTTCATGACCTTGATGGTTATTCGATCACTGTGCGCTTTACACCACGGTTTCTACCATGCACGACCACTTTTTGGTACCTGCTGCCGCCAGCGAATTATCCGGACCGATACGACTGAGAAACCTACAAAAAAGAGCCTACTTCTTTCTCAAAATTGCAACACACTTGCAATTCAATACACAAATTGGTATTGCGGATGTTTATTGGCGGCGGTTTTCACTTATCATCTTGTGAGCCGCTTGCTCGTTTGCCTTCTGTTAAATATAAAAAATAACGAATCGGATATCTCACTGGCGTATAAAATCATTTTGTTACGTTTTAATTTAGCGCAGGTAGTATACCACACAACAGTACATTTAAAACTGTTTTAAAACACACTGTGAAATTGTAACGATCAATTCGAATCAGTTCGTGCCATGTCTAACACTAATTTACGATTTGGACAGTTCATTATCATTGAACTAACGCAAAACGTTACCACTGAGGTGCATGACCCGTCCGCATACGGTAAATAATGCAAGCAATTTCGGCTCTTACTAACCAACTGATTTCATAAGTATTAACGGTTCATATTCGTTAATCTACAACGGTGATTTCTCCGTGTATCTGTAAGACAAAATAAATATCACTGCGGTGATTACGTGTGTACCTACGTTCACTTTTATTTTTAGAGAGGAGACTAGCAATGGGGTTACGCAACAGCGCCCTACACCGAAAGCAATATGTTACCCCGCATCGAAGAATTGTTAATATGAAATAAATAATTTTCATTTTAGGAATAAAATTAGTTTCGATACATTCGTGAACTGTACAACCTATGGAATATCCGGAGTTACAAAATCATATACATAACCCTCTTGTCTCCTTAAATGGGAGTCTAGAGTAAACGCTTGTCGAGATATGTAGTGCTTATATTGTTATGTTATTATCTACTTTATGCTGTCGTCAATCTGTACGTCTGCAGGCAATTCTGCCGTTCGACAGAAGGCACCCAGTTCCTTTGGCGGATTTCTGCAGGCGTCGATTTTCATATTTCATTTAATAAGTCATACAGCCTGCTACAGCATTACTCTGACTCGACAGCCTTTTCGTTGCTACAGCCCAACGTACATGTATATCTCATTATTTTTAGCCTATTTTAGCTCACTATTGAATATAGGCCTCTCCCATCCATTGCAATAAAACACGGTCTTGTGCTACCTTCATCCATCGACTTCCCGCACAACCGTGGAAGGGCGCCCTACACTGCGTTCGTCGGTACGAGGTTCCCACTTTAGAAACTTATTCCCCAACAGTTATAGGTTCTACGAGCTATATGACCGGCCTATTGCCACTTCCGCTTGCTAATCCTAAGGGCTATGTCGATTACTTTAGTTCTGCTGCGCATATCATCGATACGGACAATCAGTCCTAGGTATACATATTCGTCGACAAATTCGAGCGTAGTGTTCCCAACAACAACCGGTATAGGTGTGACGTGGACGTTAGACATGATTTTCACCTGTTCACCTACCCTTTGTGAGACACTATTTAGGTAATTGAGCATAGTGCCCAGTTGCTCCTGCGATTCTGCCATTATGACAATATCATCAGTAAATCGAAGGTGAGTGATGTGTTCGCCATTGATATTAATAATGTATCCTTTCCAGTCCAGTAGCTTGAAGACATCGTCCAATGCAGCGGTGAACAGTTTCGGGGATAGGACATCGCCCTGTCTTACACCTTTCTGCAATTGAATCGGTTTCGTACTCTAGTTCTGCACGCCGATACGTGAACTTTCCTAAGGAACTTTCCTTTTTGTACAATCTGGCATAGGATATGTATGTAGTCTATTGGACTAAAGCCTTTTCGGAAAAGAGCTGGTTTGGGAGGCTGGTAGTCGTCAAGTTTGATTGCGAGACGATTCGTAATGACTCTCGAAAACAGCTCATAGATGCGGCGGCGATATCGGTCTGTGGTTCTTAAAGATGACATTATCGGCCTTCTTGAAAAACAGGACAACCACGCGTCTGATCCAAGCTTCCAGTGCCGCCTCGGATGAAGGAATTCAATAGCTTCTGAAAAATTAAAAGTACCAGTTATCCACGCGCTTTCAGTAGCTCCAATGTAATTCCATCCTCACACAGCGCTTTGCCATTCTGGAGCTGTTTGAGAACCATACTAATCTCGCCCAGACTGCCGTCCGGGATATCTTCGGTATAGTGTTTTAGCTCTCGGGTATTATCTCACACCAGTGTGTGGCTCTAACGACGATGTGTACAGCAGTCCATAGAATCCCTCGATCTCTCTCAAAATCTCTCCAGCAAAAATGACACTACCGCTGTTGGTCCTCAACTTTGTCAGTTGATTATTCCTGGCCGATCCCTGGCAAAAACCTTGGAGCCTTAGTTTCGCTCCATCACTTTTTCTATACGGGCTGTATTGAAGTTGCGTAGGTCTCGCCGCATACATTGAGAGAACTGTCTGTCCAGTTGAGGATATACTCACGCGTCAGTTGAGGACTGTAGCCTTATTTCACGCCTAGCCTTCATGAGACAGAGAGTGTGATCGGAGAGCTTCTGGATCTTCTTCTTTGCGACGGGTCTTCCAAAACTTTGCCCCAACCGCCTGAAAGGTTTCCACGAGCCTCTCGTTCATATCGTCCACTGTAACGCAATCATCTAGGCACAGAAAGAAAATATGCAATTCGAGCTGGAAGCTCTCGGGGTTTTGGATAAGGGCTCAAGATGGACATCAGAGTTTAGACTTCACCAGACGAGGCCTTTTCAGCTTAATGTTCAACTTCAACATGCCTCTAACCATTCAGTGACCACTGCCGGTTTTCACCCTAGCGATCACAGAGACATCATTGAACAGCTGTCGTTTGGTCATCATGATGAAGTCGATCTCGTTTTTGGTAGGACCGTCCGGGCTCATCTAGGCCCACTTTCTGTGGGGCCGCTTTTTGAAGGAGTTCATCATAAAGAGTCTCTTCTGCTCCATAAAGTCCGGCAGCTGTTGGCCCCTTTGGTTCCGTCGCCCTGTTCCGAATTGCCCCACTACCAGCTTATCGTCTTTCTTCATGCCTAGCTTCGCACAATTGTACATATACTCGTATATCTCTATTTCATATAAAGTTATAAAATTACGATTATTAATTGAATTAAAAAAAATACGATTATTTTTAAAGATTTTGCCGTTGTGCGCGCATCACGCAAAAACTACTCAATAGATTACGATATTTTTTTTTTAGTTTCACTTCTTAGATACTTGGTCCGCTAGCAAAAAAAAAATGATTACGATATTTTCATCCATACTAATATTATAAACGCAAAAGAAACTCGCTTTGTACCTCTGTCTGTTTGCCCTTTCACAGCTCAATCATTGAAACGAACTTATCGAAATTCGGCAACCAACAATTTGAGTGTTTGGGCGAATGGCCATTCAAAAAGGCCTTTGAAAAGGCCCTCTGGGCCACGCGGTCGTCCGGCAGATTATTCTTAAAACATGCAGCGGTAGATTTTCTTACATTGCCATCGCACATGTGCTTTTTGTGTATAAAAATAAAAATTAATGAAAGATAAAAATTAATGAAACCGTCACAGGCTGGAGATCCTAATGAGAAATTGAAGTGATGTGAAATTTCTCAGTTTAAGTTAGGTCAGTTGCCATTCAGTCACAATCAATAGTAAAATACACACGTAATTCCCTCTGCAACGCGTCGTTTCTAATATGTAACACGAACATTTATAAAACGTGAATTTATAAAAATTATAACGTGCTTGTTTTATATTAGTATTATTTTCGTTTATCTATGTTTTTTTTTAACAATGCTTCACGCTAGGATTTATCCTGTATCGTGAGTGCGTTTTGCAGACCTAAATATCACATGCACAACCAGGAGGTCCATTGTGTAACTCTGGTAAGTTTCGGAATCGGTTTTATTTTGGCGGTTGAACCTCATTCATTGGTTAATCGTGATCAAATGAAACCGATCACGAAGCCTACCAGAGTTAGACAATAGACCTACAGATCCGATCCGAAAACCAACAATTGGGTTTTTGCGCGAATATTGACTTTGGCTGGATATACGAACCCAGGCGTAGAAGTCAGGTACTCCAGACCACTAGGCAACGCGTTTGTCTAATTACTGTGATATATCATGAATTTATAAGAAGAATAACATAACTTCATCGGGCTTAGATATATAAAGCGAAAGCACAATTTCTGTGAATCCACGCAATAAGTAAAAAACATCTACATATTCATTCAGAGAGTCTATTGAACAAATACGTGAATGAACGTTCCGCGGCCTTGCTAATACTCCTACAAAACGTGTAACCCCCGTTACACGTTTGTGTGATCTGAGTGATGCCGAGTGATATCATTACGAACTAGTTGTCGCCAAATGGCCGGAATTCGACCATAATTCATTTTTTTTTAAATTTTATTATAGGTCTTTGTAACATATATTATATCTAAATTTTAGCTTTCGACGCTCATTCTCCATGAGAACTTTAACTATGCCATATCTCACACTTCCCCGTGCGTGATATATTCTTAAAAATGGTTACAAAGTTTATATAGACAAACACTACATATTTTCACTACATATTTTCCGAGATAATAAATAATAGCGCGGGAACTAAGTTATGAATTGTACATACTGAATATGTTCTCTTTGTGTGTGTGTATGTGTTTCTTTAAATTATTAAATCAAAATCTCATTTGCACAATTTTAAATCATCAACGTTATTACGTTGGAATACTTTAATACACCATTTCACACGCCAAGGAATTACAAATCAACAAGATTCAGGCTCATATAAATGCTGATTGAATGTTCGAATGTTTTGCTTCCGAGTTTTTTGATCTAAATATTTACGTTACTAATCGAAATGTTCGTGACAGATTCGACCACGCCATGTCCGAGAATGTAGAATAATCTAACACGTGGTTTATTGGTAGAAAGCGTTGCCCGCCAGGCTGAATTCCAGTGGACAGGAAGCGCGGAAAAGATATCTGTCGGTATAAACAGAACCTGTTTCCCGACTCGCTAGTAGGTACCCGGTTCTACACTTTGAATACGGTTTTATGCTCTTAAAAGCACTTTCATCGATCCTCTTTTCCCGCTTAAGGGAGTAAAGCTTATAATTTTTTATCTGACAAATTTATTAGTAATTCCGAAACTGGTTAAGTAACACTGCAAGCTTAATATGTTTAAGTACAATTAAATTTTATTATAATTAAAGTGAAACATGAAGAGAAATTAAGTTTTAAATGGCGAAAGTATAATAAATACACACTTAGAAAAGGTTCGTAACAATATCAAAATTTATGCAATATGTCAGTATTTAAGAATAGAAATACAGAAAAATAGAGCAACATATTGAATTCACACCAGACTATACGCTAATACATATAACCTATATATTGATATGTGAAGAGAAAACTTTGTACTCCTTTTTAACATATTGCGCGCCCGAAAGAGTGTGAGATTTGGCATAGTTAATGTTGATATGAAGAAATCTGTATTATACATTAAATTCGATTAAAAAAAGTTACGGTCGAATTTCGACCATTGGGCGACCATTCATCATCATCATTTCAGCCTATCACTAGTCCCCTGCTGAACACAAGCCTCCCTCATAGATTACCGCAAAAGTTTGTCCCATTTTGGGGAGATTTTGTCATAGTTGCTACGCTTGGCCGGCGAGTTCGCAACCATTTATTTATTCATGTTCCATTGAGATGTTGCTGCCTATCTTCTGATTTAATTTGCCCTCTGTCGACTTTTACGACACCCACGGGGTGAGATAGGGCGGTAGATTCTCTCAAGCCACCATCACACGGCCATTAGAGATGATTAGGGCGACCATTAGTTATAAGTAATACTTGAGATAGATTTGAAAATACCCCCTCCCGATTGCAGTAACTGACCGAGCCGAGACCGGCCCCCTTGGGCACCCTCGAGTCTGTTACTCTCGCGAACAGGATGACGGTCCAAGCCGAGGTCCCCTCTCGGGGGCCCTTGCGCCCATCCATAAATAAAGGTTTCGGCTAAGCGCCCTCAGCGCTATGCCACCTTTCAATCCGGCGAAGCTGTAAAAGCCTTCGTGCTAACAATGACCATCAGTCCTAAAAAAAAAAAAAAAAATAAAAAAAAAAAAAAAAAAAAAATGAAAATACTTAAATGTTAGGACGGTACTTTAGTACGTATGGTATAAAACAATGTGTAAAACAATGCAACTCACTACGGTTTCTCCTGCATCGTGGGTGCGTTTTCCTGATATAAATTGTTCGTTCACCCGAACCCGAAACCACTATCTGTAGAGCTTACAAATATTTTGTTATTTAATAACAACATTTATCAATGAATAGTCCGAAAAGTGTAATTAATCGATGTATTGTTACGTTTTTTTTTTATTGACGAAAACGAGCAAGCGGTTCACCTGATGGTAAGTGATCACCGTCGCCGAATAGCGTGCCGTGAGAAGTGTTGCCACCCGTACTTTATAATAAAGTATTGTACCTTATTTCGGGCAATTGTACTCTATACCGCAATTTTGCTTGTAACGGGTCCGCTGAGTGAATGGACCATGAACTGAGTACTTGTTTTTGAGCACAACCTAACCACAAATGTTAATATTGCTAACTGCAAATCTCAATGTAAATATGGGTGATCTTTCCGGCGGAATTTGCTAAAAGCAATAAAAATATGTCTTTAAACAAAATAATTAACTAAAATAAATCATACTTTATTTTGAATCAATTTATTTTTTTCCTAACTATATTAACTAATATACTGTATTTGGTCAAGTAAAAGGTGATACCCTAGCATTGAGGCTGAAAACCGCTGTAAAAAGTTCCTATAATTGTGCCCGTACTTCCGAGACAGCAAACCGACCAATAAATATTAATTACGTTATGTAACCTCACCAGTTACTCTAGGTGGAATATTTTGCAAAAATACGGATCCAAGCAATTATCAATGATTTCATCATCATCATCTTCATTATCAGCAAGCAGCAGTCCACTGCCGGACATAGGCCTCTACCAATAGGCGCCATTTAGTCCGATCTTCGGCTCCATGCATCCAGTAGCAGCCAGCCTGCCTTGCGCAGATCGTCGCACCATCTAGCCATGGGACGCCCTGCACTACGTTTGCCTGAACGCGGTCTCCACTCCAAGATTCGCCTACACCAACGGGTGTAACTTCTGCGACAGATGTATGCAGCCCATTGCCACTTCACTCTGCAAACTTGAAAGGCCATGTCGGTGACTTTAGTTCTCCGGCGGATTTCTTCATTTCGAATCCAATCCACCAGAGAAACCCCGAGCATAGCTAGTTCTATTGCTCTTTGAGTGACTTTGAGCTTGTGGAGCAGTCGTACCGTCAGTGTCCACGTTTCGGCACAATAGGTATAAACGACAACTTTCGTCTTCAGGCTTTGTGGTATGGGTGACGAGAAAACCTGACGACGCTTCCCAGTCCAGTTAAATCCTACTATCGACTTCTTTCTCGAAGTTGTTTCTACCTGATTCCACTATCTGCCCGAGGTAGACGTAGTCCTGAACAACTTCGAGAATTTCGCCATCGACGGTTATTGGAGGTGGTATAACGAGGTCGTTGATTAGGACATTCGTCTTGTTCAGATTAATACACAGGCCAACACGTCGGGAGGAGTCATTTAGGCTGTTGACCATTTCTTGCACTTCCTGTAACGATTCTGCCACGATGACGATGTCATCGGCAAATCGGAAACGTGGAATGTGCTCACCGTTGATATGGATGCCCCGTCCTTTCCAGTCTAGCGACTTAAAATATCTTCCAGCAAATTTACTAGTTACATAAAGCCGTAGTTCGTGGTACATTGCGCTTCTTAGAGACAGGCTTATTTCCACAGTACTACGCAGGCTGATTAAGATTATGATAAAGAAATAAGTTGAAGGTTTATAATTTTAATAATCCTGAATTCATCAAAAAGTATTAATTTTAATTAATCCACTATTAAAAAGAAAATATGGGAACTGGACACGAGTAAATAAGCTATATGATGTCATCAGTCTCGACTATCTCAAAGTTAAATCATTTTAGTCGAATTTTCATATGATCATTGTGATATTATTTCCTATTGCATTCATGTATTATATCATATATCATGTATCATATATTTATACCCAAAAACTAAATTAACAAAATTCAAGTATATTACAAATGTTTTTTGTATAGTCCTTGTATAACACTGTGTTACATAAATATAATCTACTTTATTCGAGAAGTATGCTATAATTGTATTGTTGGAAAAAAACAGCTTAACGGTAAATCAAACCACGGACGTTAATTTACCGATAAATGTATCCGGCGCGTATTTCAACGAGCGAAAGGAGTTGAACTTTGAAGATATTGTTGCGTGCAATTTAATCACTGTTTTCGTACGTGTTACATCTAAAGAACTTCAGACATACCATTACGCATCCCCTAAAGGAGACACGCGTTGCAATTTACCGTTGGACAAAAACAGGTTAAAAACGAATCACACCACGACGTTAATTTATCGATAAATATTGTGTCCGGAGCGTATTAAAACGAGAGAATAGTGTTTATCTTTGAATATATATTGCCGAGAGTGATTTGATTACTGTTCTTGTACGTTTTGTACAATAAGCCATTACATCAATGAAACCGAACTTCATACAGTGTCACGCATTGCTATGCAAACTTGAAAAAACATATTATTCCTTATATATATTTCATACTTTTACTAACCGTTCTCCAACCACCTCACAAACTTTTCTGAGAAACAACGTAGTAACCGAAAGCTCTGGCTAAGAAAGAATTTAGCGTTATTTACGAACGCTGTGACTTCTTTATTTGTTTTATGGTAGAAGACGAGACGAACAAAGCGTTCACCTGATGGTAAGTCAGACGTCTGCCCATAACAAAAGCTGTGTCTGTGGCGCCACACTGGGCTCTGGGACTGATAGCATACCCACTAAGGATTATTTTAGGATATTTAAAATACGAGTACGCAATGCAGAAGATGAAGATATTATGGATGGTTTATCATTTGATACCTACAGCATCCTTAGATACATATTTATTTGATTAATATAACATAATAATAAATCCTTAGATTCCTTTGTCGTGTCGTAAATTAAAGTTCTCTAAATGTGACAAGGTATTTTATTTAACAATACTACTACTAATGTTCCTAATAGCCACTAAGATGGTAACACTGTTAAGCACAAAGCTTAAAAGCTTGTGCTAGGAGATTGTTCGCGACAATAGTCGAATGGGTTCGATCCCACGGCGTCCCGTTTCGCAGTCCGTACACTGAACTTATTACGCACATAAACTTTAAAAGGTGGTAGGATTCCTATGCAGGAATCCGTCTCAGTAGTGGCAAGCATTACTGTGTATCGGTTTGAAGGGCACTGTGAGTTAGCGTAATCACTGGGCATTTGAGACTTAAGAACTGATGTCTCTGGGTGACGGGCGCAGTGTAGTGTCACACAGAAATATATTGGGAGACACAGCAGTTTTTGTGGGCGGACGTTGCACTTACCGTCAGGTAAACGTTTTGCTCATTTCGTCACTTTCTAAAAAAAAAATATTATTGTCGCTTTTACGTAAATAATGTAAATTGTACCTTAATCATAGCGGCAGTTCCAAATATCACACGTTTTATTGACAATTGTCATTATTGATTGGATGTGGTAGGTGATCTGGGCTTGGTTATTCCATCTCTTACGTGTCCTATAATAAAGACTATTCTTGGAAAGAAGGGAAGACTTCAATTTGGATTTTTTCCTCCTCTATCTACTCTTATATGGTAAAACGTACTGGCTTAGAACAAGGCTATTCGCTGTTGAAGACACATTATATTTAGATATACGGATTGTTGGAAGCATATATTAATGTAAACCTTTGTCGTACTTGATGAAAAAAAATAATTTCGAGTGTAAGGGAAGTATAATCTATTTGTAATAAATTTGTAGTAATGTTTTAGTAGATTATTCAATAACGATTACAGAGCATACGATATAGATACTCGTATGAATACAACACATTTGTATGTTGTACGTAATGGCTTCGGCTGTAATTCGTCAAGATTCAGCAGGTAAGCTGACGGCGGAGCCACTCAGTCGTTACCGCCGACTTTATAGTCTTGATGCATCTTGTCTATATAAAATGACAATCTTAGGTGCACTTGTTATTTCACACAAAATTTCTTTTTAAAATATTATTTACATTTTTTAACTTTTAACCTTCTTAGTCTTGTTCAATGAGTATTATGTAAATGATCTACATTAAATAAAAATATTATATTCTATTAATTCATAATTATCAATAAGTATGAGAATACTGATTTATTTTAGAGAAGCAGAATTTAGTTTTGCCCAGTAGAGTATTTTTCTTAAGAAGATAAATGTGTTAGTGATGGAACTGTATACAAAAATAAAAGACACATTTAGCAGTAATAATAGTTTATTGTTTCAAAACTTCTGCAATATCATACAAAACATTATTAAGTAAACATTCAGCTTCATATAAATATATCCGCAATATACACTACGTTGACTATACTCAACACTATTTTAGTTATTATTATATAAGATATAATTTTATTATTCTAATATAGATAATTTACGTATAACATATAAAAAATAGCGAAAGTAAAGAAACGAGGTCACGTTGCTAATAGCGGTCTTGGTTGCGTTTTTATCAAAATGAACACTTTAATTTGGACAGACGAGATGTGCAATTAACATTTTCATACCAGTTAAAAAATAACAGATGTTAATTAACCCGAGCGGTAATTAGTGAAACTACAAATACAGAAAAAGTTCGACTGCGTAAAGTACTGGACGAACTTTCGCAGTTTGTTGCCTAATAGCAGATAGCAATGGTTTACTCGATCTCGTGTTAGGTTTTCTCGGGTGGAAGGTTCTCGGACAACAACCTAACAAACGACCCCACTAGATGAAGCGACGAAGTCCCCAAGAGTGATTAATGTTTGGTGCACATTCCTCGGAGTCTTGCTTTGAACCAGTCTATGGAGTATGCCCGTATCCACGGACTGGTGGATTATGATGGACTCCGTCTAGGTAGGTACTACCGCAGTGCCAGTTATTCCATCGTTACGCAGTAATGTGCAAACATTACTGTTTCGGTCCGAAGGGCAATAGCTTGTGTAAATAATGGACATACGAGTATAAGACTTAAGAGTGTCTCAGAATGGCAAGCTCAGTGCGGCGCCATACAAATGTGACACGGGATTATTAACACTAGATTTACGAAATCCGTCAATTTGACAGGTTTTCAGTTTTATGCTTTAAATTCTGAAATGATATTCTTTAGCGATTATATATTGGTTTTTAATGATATTATGCAGCGAATATATATATCTGGTAGTTTGATCTGGAACCCCTATATTTTATTAAGTCTAGATGTTTTCTACCTATTCGTAACATACCCGTCCCGTCCGTCAATGCCCGTAAATCTAGTGTTAATAGGTAGACATTGCATTCACCATCGGCTGAACGCAATTACCTCGTCTCGTCCCTTTTTTCTTCCATAAAAAAATAATTACAATTGAACACGTTTATTGATAATTTACAGTTACACTATTACAAAAAAAACTTAATATCTGTGAAAATTCTAAACGATGATATGTTTGAAAAACAAAGAATTTAACTACCGCGTTGTTAACAACGTGCACTCGCTCCTAATACTCCCTAAACAGTTAGTAAAAATACACAGTAAAAAGATGGAAGCCCATCGCATTAGAGAACGTGTTACGAAGAGTTACGGCTCGCTGCGCTAAAACGTTTTTGCACTTATTGTGATGTACAAATACAAGAGGGTTTGGCGACATATTGTCTGATTCTAGTTCTGGCTCAAGGCTATGCGTTGGGACATATAGTTTAAATAGTTTGTTAGTAATTACTTCTACTTGTAAAAGGTGTAACCGGCTCGCTAGGTACATTGGCGATCGCGCTACCAGTTACTGCGCAATTTATATGCTGCGACCCAACCCTGGTTCATAAAATTAAGTTGGCATTACTGAGATGGTTATTCTGCCATAAACAGACTTCGACATTCTTTCTGGCCGCCACCACACGGTTAAAGACTACTGTATAATATCAAGGGCATCCATAATGCTGTATAAGAATTTCGCTATTGTGACAAATGATTAAAACGAAGAAATTGCTAATATCGCGTAAAATTTATTTACATTATCACCATACGTTAATAAAGGAATGAAAGTTAATTTACTAAGATGCATAATTTTGCATGCGTATCTTAGCAAACTACTTTCTTTCCTTCATTATAATGGATTTCCGCAATGTAACGCCTGATTCTATTAATTATACAATACGTTAAGTGACTTGTTAGGTCAAAATCAAACTCGTCGAATATTCAGACTAATTGACACTGAAATCGTTACCAATGCAGTTCAGAAACTAAATAACTTTGCAAGGTTTTTGATCGCTTTCTAGAAACTAAACATTTCCGGACAGAGGCCTGGTATTTATATATATATATATATATATATATATATATATGTCATAAAAACTTCTCTGATTAGTCCACGTTACCAGAAGATGAACAGAAAGTCGGTGTTTAAATGTAGCTATAGTTATACATAGCCGTTATAGATTGGTCGAGACAACAATATTATTTACTTATAGATAACTCCTTACTAAGAATAATGTGGGCAGTAGTAAAATTGACCATATTGTATAGTTTTATTTCGATTTTTAAGTAGTTTAGTAATTAGGTGTCCGGCAGAGTAGAATAGCGCCTACCTTTTCCCTACCGAGATGTCGTAAGAGGCGACTAAGGTACGCACAGCCTTTATTCGTGCAGAATAATAACATAATATGCCATACTGTCACTATACTGTTCGGGGGAAGCCAATGCAGGAGTAAGAATGTTTTGACACATACCAAAACGGTGGCGACGTCGTTCGCTACCCATCACGTCACGTTTCCCGTGGCGGTGTAAAGTGGACTACGACTATGGTCTCTGGCTACCTCTTATATGGGGAAAAGGCGTGACTGTATTAATGTAGTAATTAGTTACTAATTATAGAAAGAACAATCCATCGCAGAAACTAGTACAATTAATTACTTTGGCCAACTGAATAATACTATAAAGCTACACGTAATAAAGAATGAAACAAGGGCGTAAAAAAATAGTCATACCAAAATCTGTTTTCAAAATCATTAATAAATTTAATTTAAATTACAACTGTCTAAATATGATTGAAATTTGGTCATTTAAAGTATATAAAATATTTTTATAACTCATGCCAAAATGGTGGCGACGTGATTCGCCATCCGTCACGACCCGTTTCCCGCGAGGGCGAAAAGGGGAAATGGATGTGGGTCAGATACCACCCAATGGGAAAGAGGCGTGTACCCACGTAAACTACATGACATAATCACTTCTTCAAAGAGTAAAACCTTTTTGCGACATTTGTTCGTTAAATAATATAAAAAATCATAAAACATCAGAAATTATAGACAAGAAGAATCAGCTCTTCTCAATTTTAATATTTCACAATCTACAAACGCATTAACACATCTTGAGATAGATTCACTGATATATTATTATTTAGATACAACAAAATTCCATACAAGGCTTATCAGAGGTGATAATTTATTATAGAATATTTAATACATTATTGTCAAGAGATTTATAGTCTTATGTATTCCAAATTTATTTTAAACACGAAAAAAACTTGCTATTTTGTCAACAAGAATTTTGAATTCTAAGTCTTCGATTCGACTAAGTACCGTGCCTAATCATAAATTACAGTTTTTAAAAATTTTGTCTGTCCGTCTGTACGTTCGTTTTGAATGGGCTCCGAAACGGCTAGACGGATTTTAATGAAAATTTTAGGGATTAAAACAGCAATTTTAACTTAATTTTTCATGTACCTTCCATTTCGATATCTTGCCAGTTTCAGCAAATATGATTTTTTTACTATAATACTTAATGCTATAGTCTTGAGGAGCCGCACTATGTGAAACGAACACTGAATTGCCATGTAAGCGAGGCACAATTCCGTAAGGCGCAATCGTGTGATATAGTTATCATACGCGGGTGAAGCCGCGGGTCACAACTATAATAACTGATAATAACGTATGTCGCCATTACAACGTTACGTCACTTAGATTTATTAGATAAGATTAAATTTCTTTCATTTCAATCAAGCCGTGTCAACGGATCATAACAATACATCATATATTATTCTAACTGCAACATTACATGGATCAATATTGTGAACAGCATTATACGTGCATGTATTGGGAAGTTTGTAATGTTGAGTGAGGTTATAATTAATTTTTCATTTAATTTATTTTCTGATTCTTGAAATTATCCATTAAATGTGCTAAATATACGCTAACGATATGTATAGCATGTAACGATTCAAAGCGTATAACCTTTTAAACCGTTCCAAATGCTACTAACAAAATGATATAAATGCAATCGAGTTTGAAAAGGTAAAAGAGAGCTGAACAATATAAGTTACGTCGAGAAAGAAAGGGACAGTAAAATAGAATAAATATTAATATTGCTAATAAAATAACCGCGACTGAAATGAAATTTACTGTGGTTTGAGTACAAGTTGGTGAAACGTGGATTGTGGCAGTCATCTGTTTTTGCAGTGAGTGCCCAGTCTCTGACTACCCCTTATGGGATACAGTCGTGATCTTATGTATGTATGAATGTATTGAGTTCAAATATATTTGTAGTTACTTGGTCAATTATGTTTGTGGTTAAATCAACTTTTAGCCTAGTCTATTCTTCTGTTTCTTCGACAGGTTGCATCTGTAGAAAGTTTTTATACCAACGTAATGATTATTTTCCACCTAGCGTTAGTGATAGAAGATCATTTGAGAGTCTTTAACAGTATCCGTAGAGGTCTCATCTTTTGTAGAGTTCGCTACAATCATTTCCCACATTATACACAATTCACCTCATACCATTTCAAGATTTGGGCAGGTGGTAGATTGATGATCATAACATTTCATACGCATTTTATGTGTTGGATCGTTGTTAGAGATCTTTTAGTAAATTTTCAACATGCACACCGATTGGTAGCAAAAACCGTATCTATTATGGAAATATATTGTCTTGTTTCCAATCAGGTAGCTTTTGATAACCCTACATTAACATTAGAAGCGGAAACAATGTAAACAATTTCAATTTACTAGGATTTCGATATCATTACCTACTTTATATAAGTTATCTACTTTAAAAAAATATTTCTCTTTATATTGTTCATAGATTATTGTTAATGCATTGTATACGTATAATATTAATACATTAATAGTGTATAGCGATAAAATTCTAAGCGCTCAAATTCGTTTAGGAATGATACGAGTATAGTAATTGATATTTGATATTACTAGAATTTATAAAAGACCTAACATGATTATGTACGATACGAAATACATTTATAATAATATTTAGAGTACAGTTTGCAGTTGCAAGAACGAAATCACATTTTTTTATATAATAATTTTCTTGCGTATTGGGCAACTATGATATTTTGTTTCTTTCCATAAGATTTTCATTATTATTATACACGTACACTGTTCCTTAAAAGTTAATGTTTTAGCAAAAATAATTTAACAAAATTTATTCTAAACAATGCCGCCTCCAACATAATTTTTTAACGATTTAAATTTTTCGTGTGATATTTTTTTTTCATACATCAACCGCAAAATTCACAGTTCATCCTTAACTTTGGCATGAGACGTACAGAACTTTAACATGTCCTCGGTGGTCCTGTCACCTTCGTAATCAGCGATATGTTTCCCAGCGGCGTATATCTTGAAAGTGGGCAAGGTTTCGACGCGAGCAAAGTCGGCCACTTTCGGATTGTCGGACGCTTCCACGGCGATGACTTTAACGGGCCAATTGTCCGTCTTTAAGGCGGTTGCTAAACGGCTGAACGCCGGCTTCACGGTTGCGCAGTGAGTGCACCCTAAAAAATTACAAAAGTAAGAATTCATTAAATAAATTTTTAGTCTGTTGCGAATTTTAAACGTTTTTTAATAAGATTTTTATCGAAATATAAATTTTAAGACATTTACTTATTTTTCTTAGGCGAGTAAGGAATTAAACTGCACTGTGCACCCAACAGCGCATGGTGGCGATGGGCTCACCACCTATCACACCAAGTGCATATTGTTTTGGTGAAACGTGGATTGTGGCAGTCATCTGCTTTTGCAGTGAGTGCCCAGTCTCTGACTACCCCTTATGGGATACAGTTTTGATCTTATGTATGTACTTATTTTTCGTCACTAGAGGGAATATAATATTAAAGGCAAACAAAAAAAAACACCTTCGAAAAATAATATATGAAGATGGTTCGGAAATATATATAGAGCTATTTACTGGCACTTATCTATGTTTACCCACCACATCGCCTAGTGGTTTTCCTGTCCCCGTGTCTGTCACGCTGCATCCTGGCCTACGTTCGATCTAATCGCATACGATTTAAAGCAGACGCAGGTAGGTTAGGACGAATGGTTCCCTCTATGTATGCGCGGACATTCGATAACAAACAACAATACCAGATAACAAGTGCAGAAAAAGTTATTTTCCTATAATGATCTAATATAATATAAAAATTAGAGATAATATAATATCTTTATGTAATAAATAATAATGACTTTATGACAAGTTTGCAATAGGAGGGACATCATTTTGACACGTACCAAAATGGCGGCGACCCGGTTCACCACCCGTCAGGTCTCGTTTCCCGCGGAGGTTAAAAGTGGACTACGCGTGTGGACTACGCGTGTGGTCTCTGCCTACCCCATATATGGGAAAAGGCGTGATTGTAATGTCTTCATGACAATTTTTTTAAAAAATGGTATAATGATAAGAAGCCACTGAAAATCAGAGCAGGGTGATGCACCGCACCAAACAGCTGATTTTGTATTTATGTTGTTTTTGCTACTGTTTCGTCTTTTATCTATCATCTTTTTGAATGTAACAAATACTTTTTTTCGTTTACAGTTAAATAGAAAAGTTTACAAGGTTGTCTATTCTCTCGTAAACAAGTCTACGATAGGCGTTGAGGCAAGAAATATCAGGCGATAGTTTGAAGCAAAAAAGAACAAACGACGGGCGTAACTCACAGACAGCATAAAACATGACGAAAGTAGGCTTCCGCGAAGATATGATCTTGTCGAAGTCGTCATCGGTAGCAAGTTGGACGTTGACTCCGAATCCGGCGTCCTGGTTTGACTTGGCGGACTTCTGTGGCGTCTCGTGCTTCCCGCGTTTGCTGTTGATGAAAGAGACGAAGTCTGCTTCCTGCAATAAAAAAAAATGAACAAAAATATTTTACTTTTAAACAGTCAACATGGATGAGCGAAAGTGACTGCAATCACTTTTTTGCTTATTGAGGTTTTTCACTAAACCGAGTTTATCTTTGAGTGATTTTCACACTTAAACTTCGGTTAAAAGAACAATACAGCAAATATGTAGTGATATATATGTATTGTATATATGTATTTTTTTTTTTTTAGGTTAGACGAGGCAAACGAGCAAGCGGCTCACCTGATGGTAAGTGATCACCGCCTGATCACACCATGTATAGTTATATCTAATAAATTTCACATCCACATAAAGTAAAATCTAAGCAATTGGAGTATAAAAAGTAAAGTGAATGTAATTAATGTCATGGAGCTTTTATAATGTTTACTAAACATTACTTAACTTAATTTATATATATATATTAATAATTATAATAACAGATGCAAAAGGCGGTACTCCTCGATATGGAACGCATCGTCCGCCGGTTTCTTCTCCCTAACCCTCGGCCGCTTGGTCTCCCCTGACGAGGGCTCCCGTCTGGATGGGTTTTTTTTTACTTATGTTTAGTATATGTCTTATAGTATCCTATTTCTTTTATCTTATTTATCTATATATACATATATATCCCAACCACACGATAACTATAGGAATACCCCGAAGATAATAATAATAAAATTTGTTTATTTCTCAAAATATAAGACATGGAAAATCATTCGTGGCTGACTGGTGCCAGTGTAGACCCGTGTTGCAGGTCACCTTATAGGTATAGATATTGTTCATTAGAATTTGACATATTGCAGATGCTTACAAAAAGAAAACAAAAAAATCTCACACTACTCTACTTAAAGAAATCCCTTAATTTCATCTGCGTATCTGTTTTTGCATTTTGTATTACTTTTTCAGTTCATAAAACTTATCAAATGTATTTGTGGTACATGACGTCATCAATTCAGCCTATACCTAGTCCACTGCTGTACATAAGCCTCCCACATAGTCCCACAACGGTTCGCAGCTCTCGTTTTGGGGGGATTTTGCCATAGTTGCCGCTCTTGGCAGGCGGGTTGGCAATTTATTTATTCAGATGTTCCAGGAAGATGCTGCTGCCCATCTGCAGGATTTTATTTTCCCTCTGTCGAATTTAACGACACCCACGTGACGAGATGCGGTGGTAGATTCTCTTAGGCCCCTACCACACGGCACTTAACGTAACCTAAACTTTTTTAAATTATTTAATTGATTATTTTTGGATATGAAGCTATAGTTATCAGACATTAAAAGCAAAATGTCATCGAAACACAAAAATATTTGTTGGGAGCCTAAACTCCATACATTTTTGCTCATTCTCCGTTAAGAATGGGTTATAAGTCTCTTATGCAGATACAGACAAGTAGCAATCTCTGTTAAAGAGATCCACGGGGTAAAAACTACTTTTTTATAGAGTTTTAAGTTTCGTTAAAATTACGGGACTTCACAATTACTATCACTTGTAGAGTTTTCTCGCTTATAAAATACACACTCACACAGGTTAAACTGTACATAAAAATGGATGCTGCTATAACTGTTTGAAATTAATAAATGTCTCTACAGTTTGGCCAATCAACATGAAAGATGGCATATCTGATGATAAGAGCTTGAGCATACCGTCGAACCATAAGAGATGCTGTGTCACCCAGAACATTTCCGTGTGGCACCACATCCTGCGACATCGGTTCTCAAGTCTCATCATCATTTCAGCCTATCACTAGTCCACTGCTGAACATAGGCCCCATAGATTGCCACGAAAGTTTGTAGCTCTAATTTTGAGGGGATTTTGCCATAGTTGCCACGCTTGGTGGGCGGGTTGGCAATCGCAGTTTATTTATTCACATTTTACAGGAAGATACTGCTGCCCATCTCCTGGTTTTTAATTTCCCGGTGTAGATTTTGACATTCATAAGAGCTTTATACATGCCTGAACTGAATAAATACATTGAGACTTCTCTCCCACTCCTAAAAAAACCAGGTTTTTTTACTCCAATAAAAAAGAGATGGGGTGGTAATATTAAGCCGCCAACACACGGCTATCCACTTCGTTGTAACTCGCCACTAGATGGCGCTACAGCACACGAACTATAACGTTCAACCGATCCATATACAGAGAAGACTAAATTATGCATATTCCCTCGCAATGTTTTCCTTCGTCGCCGATCACGTGGTAAATCAGCACTTATAAAGTAAAAAAGTAAAGTAAAGTTTCAGCATATAAATGTCCCACTGCCGAGCACAGGCCTCCTCTCATTTCTGAGAGGGTTTTGGAGCTAGGAAGAATCCGCCACGCTGCTCCAATGCGGGTCGGCGGACTGCACATGTCTTCAATTTTTTTTTTTATTTCTCAGACATGCAGGTTTCCTCACGATGTTTTCCTTCACCGCCGAGCACGCGGTAAATCAGCGCTTAAAATTGCAGTTAGCAATTTTAGTGGCGCCAGCGCCGGGAATCGAACTCAAGTCACCCGTACTGCGGAATTTGAGGCGTACGCCCGGCCCCCGAGTCAGCTCATAACGTTGTTTACTTGATTGAATGTCGCATGTACTGTACCTTCCTGCCGCCGGTGTAATCTTGCACCAGCTTGTCGAAGTAGCTCAAGTACTTGATAGTGGGATATCCCCGCACTTCGTAGCTGGAGCACAGCTGCTGTTCCGCTGTGCAGTCGACAGCGCCGAACGCGACTGTGAGCTCGTCCGCAAACTCTTCCGCGGCTTTCACAAACTCGGGCTTTGTACTCTTGCAATGTCCACACCCTATAAAACAAAAGTATAAATATAACGGTTGTAGGAGTCTTACGCAGGAATCCGTCTGGGTTTTGCTCGTGATAGAATTTATCTGGCTTATGAGACCAAAGAGAACCCACCACCCCATATCATCCCGCGGTCGTAAAAGTCGAAAGGGAAAATTTAAACCAAAAGATGGGCAGTGGCAACCTCTTGTAACATCTGAATAAATACACTGAGGTTTGAGGCACTGCCACTTTTTTTTTTAATTTGATATAGTGACGAAACGAGCAAAATGTTCACCAGATGGGAAGTGCAACGTCTGCCCATAACAAATGCTGTGTCACACAGAACATTTCTTTGTGACACCACACTGCGCCCGTCACCCTGAGACATCAGTTCTTAAGTCTCATATGTCCAGAGTGCTCTCGGTGCCCTTCAAACCGAAACACAGCAATGTTTGCACACTACTGCTTCACGGCAGAATAACTGGCCCTGTGGTGGTACCCACCTTGACGGATTCCTGTATATCCTATCACCAGTAACTATGGTAAAATCCCCCAAAATTAAAACTACAAACTTTTGTGGTAAAATATGGGGGTGGCATATGTTCAGTAGCGGACTAGCGATAGACTGAAATGGTGATGAGACTTGAGAACCGATGTCGCAGGATGTGGTGCCACACGGAAATGTTCTGGGTGACACAGCATCTCTTATGGTTTGACGGTAAGCTCCAAGAAAAGGTCCGCCGCAGTGCTGGGTTATCAAGATCAACAGAAACGTTACACGAACACGCTGCACATCTGTTACAATGCATTTCCTACGACAGATGAAGAAGCAACCAACTCGAATTTGCCAGACGTGAGTCCCCATCTATCTGCCAATCGTCATCATCGCCAATTTTGGGACGCCTACGTTCAGCAGTGGACTGCGAAGAAGCTGTCAATAATGGTTATGTTATCTATGATCAATAAAAATTTCATTTCATAGTAAGCGATTTACCACTGACTGATCGCTATATCTCCGAAACTACAAGACCCATTGACTTCTAATTTGGAATACATATATATTCCTTTCCCGTATAAACTAAGAACGGATTTTACAAACATTTACCCGGCATGGGCAATCGTGCTGGTGATGTTTTTCTTTATATAGATTAACATAACCACAACTTCCGTGCGAAGCCTTGATAGGTCAGCTAGTATGTATATATAAAAATATAGGTCGGCTTAAGAGAATCGACCACCCCATCTCATCCCGTGGGTGTCGTAAAAGTCGACAGAGCGAAACTTAAAACCAAGAGATATGCAGCAGCATTTTCCTGGAACATCAAAATAAAAAAAACTGCGGCCTGCCCGCCTGCTAAGCGTGGCAACTATGGCAACCAAGATTATGATGGTATAAATGTTAATTTTTTTTATTGGATAAAGTAATGAAAATCATAAAAGGTTCACCTGATGGTAAGTGCAACATCTGCCCATAACAAACAAATGCTGTGTCACCCAGGAAATTTCTGTGTGACACCACTCTGTGCCCATCACCCTGAGACACAAGTTCTTAAGTCTCAAATGCTCAGTGATTACGCTAGCTCTCAGTGTCCTTCAGACCGAATCACAGTAATACTTGCACACTACTGCTTCACGGCAGAATAACTGGCCCTAGGGTGGTGGTGGACCTACCTAGACGGATTTCTGCATAGGAATCCTACCACCAGTATTTCTTAGAAAGTATCACGCGCAAATGTTACACACACAAACGCTCGAACGCCCGTACCGTACGTACGTAAGAAAACACACAAACAAAAACGAAAACACGGCCCCAAATATTTTTTTAGTAAAAGTTTTGATGACTACTGCATCGTTATCGAAAAACTTCAATGACAACTTACATGGAGCATAAAACATGACAACGGCGTGCTTGATCTTCCTAAGAGTATTTCTGAAAGTCGTAGAATCCAAATGTCGCACGTGAGATTCCTCTTCAGCCCAAGGTTTTTCTGGAGGAGGCGGCGGTGGAGGCTCTTGTGGGCTCTAAACAAAGATTTCTTTATTCAATATGTCTTACGCTCCCGAGAATATTATCGGGCGAAAATCACCACTGATCGGATTTACAGTGAGACAGACCAAACATGATATAATTTTCGAATATTGTGGTAGTGTTTATGTTAATTATAAAAGTTTCTTATTTTTTTTATTAGAAATATACGGTACCCTTAAATGTTAACAAAATTGCTAATTACAATTAAGTGTCTATTCACATTTTTTTTTCATAATGTAATAACAAAATATTGATATCTTTGTTTTATTTAAATTATGGTGCCCGTTAAATTGCTGGTTAAAAATGTTTGCATCTTAAAATTTTGAAATTCAATCGGAAGCGATCTTATTGCAAGATGACCAATTCGTCTAGTGGTCTAGTGGTCACGGAGAGACTGAAGCGACTGACGTCCTGATGTCATAGTTAATACGGGGTTCATCCCTCTTCAAATGTGGAAGACGGTATTTACCGACTTATAAGACCACCACCATCTGAACAAATATACAGAATAATTAATATAATATACAGCGGAGTATAATGTTGGGATTTTTGACCAGTCAGTGTTTTATATCTATTTTGGATAACTGACTGTTTTGGCATCTACCTATGGTATTCGTCAGGCACTGATGATCGCACAATCCCATCCACTCGCGGCTCCGTAAAGGGGTCTACGTTAATATGAACAGAATCTACAAAGCTGTTGTTCTGCCTGCGCCTAACACATAAGCAGGTAATTTTTTTTTTTTACATATAAACTCCTTCGAATATTCACCTTGATAAAGTTTACTATCTGCTCCTCTTGTCTAGCGTGACCAGCATCGTACTTGTATTCGCCCCTGCTGAAATACTTCAGGGTCGGGTAGCCTTTGACACCGAAACGTGACGCCAGCTCCGAATGCTTGGTAGCGTCGACTGCCGCGAGGATCCCGTCGATCTTATTAAAAAAAAGTACAAGTTCACGATTGAATTATGAGAAGGAGGAAAATGTGAGAAACCTGCTGGAAAGAAAAGTGGCAGCCTACCGTCGTCTTGTCTCATTTTGAGAGCGCTTTCCGATGGGACTCCCACGGGACAGGACCGAGTGGCAGATTTTCTTACACCGTCACCACACGGCATAATGTTTACCGCAGTGTCATGTGTCCTGCGAAAACGACAACTTCGACCGGTGGCAGGATTCCTATGCAGAAATCCATCTAGGTAGGTACCACCGCAGTGACAGTTGTTCTGCCGTCATGCAGTAGTTTGCCAACATTGCTGTGTGTCGGTCTGAATCGCACTAATGGCTTTTTTCTATGGAAGAGGGGGCAAACGAGCAAGCAGCTCATCTGTAGGTGATCACCGCCGCCCATGAACATCTACAATACCAGAGGAATAGCAAATGCGTTGCCGGCCTTTGAGAAAGGAATAGGCTTTTTTCTTGAAGGTTCCTAAGTCGTATCGGTCCGGAAAAACAATAATTAAAAACAAAACTGTAGTTACTGGGCATATGACACCTAAGACCTGACGTCTCGGAGTGACGGGCGCAGTACCATGTTCTGAGTGACAGAGCATTCGTAATGGGCAGACTTTGTACTTATCATCATGAACGTTTTGCTCGCCACGCCACTATTTCTATAAAAAAAACATGTCAAAGACGCGGAACAGTTCTACATCCGAAAACTTACTTTGGTTTCAAAAATATTGGTATCGTCAGGAATTCGATTTCGAAAGCGTCGACTACCTGAGCTAGATTACATACATATATACAGTCACGCCGCTATCCCATATAAGGTGTAGGCAGAGGCCACTCACGTAGCCCACTTTTCGCCCTCGCGAGAAACGAGACGTAGCGGGTGGCGAACCACGTCACCACTATTATGGTACATACATACATACATACATAAGATCACGACTGTATCCCATAAGGGGTAGTCAGAGACTGGGCACTCACTGCAAAAACAGATGACTGCCACAATCCACGTTTCACCAAAACAATATAATACACTTGGTGTGATAGGTGGTGAGCGCATCGCCACCATGCGCTGTTGGGTGCACAGTGCAGTTTAATTCCTTACTCGCCTTTTACGAGATCCATTGGATGAGATGGAGTGGTAGTATTCTTTTAACGAGCCGCCACCACACGGCTAGTATGGTAAGAGTCGAAAAATTCTTACTCCCCATTCCGTTCCCAGGAGCAGTGTAGTGACAGCATTGCATGGCATGGTGTTATTCTGCACGAATAAAGGCTGTCCGTACAATACATTAGTCGCCTCTTACGACACCTCGGTAGGTGCTATTCTATTCTGTCCGACACCACGTTATCAAATTAGAAACCATTTTGTTGGCCAACGTTAGAGTCTTAGCAGAATTCATAACTAATGGCTAGATTACTCTTACCGAATAGCCAGCCACGTGACTGTCAAAAACATCCATACTAATATTATATATGCAAAAGTAACTCGGTCCTTCTGTCTGTTACCTTTTCAAGGTTCAACCGCTGAACCGATCTTGAAAAATTTGTCACAGTGATAGCTTGCATCCTGGAGACAGACATAGGACTTTTTATCCCGGAAACCATATAATCACCACGGAATATTAAAAAAACCTATAGCCCGCGGACGAAGCGGCGGGAATAAACTAGTAATATTATAAATGGAAAAGTAACTCTCTCTGTCCCTCCGTCTGTTTATTACCTTGTCACGGTCCAATCGTTCAACCGATCTTGACGAAATCCGACACATAGACAGCTTGCATCCTGAAGACGGACATAGGACGGACTTTTTGTCCCGGAATACATACAAGCGGACATCCGCTGGTAATTAAAAAAACACATACGTTTTCATCCTTTATTCTCGTCGCAGCTTTCTCGAACTCCGGTTTGATTCTCTTGCAGTGTCCACACCACGGCGCATAGAATACAACCAGTGCATGTTCAGCATTAGCCAGCACACTGTCGAATGTATCCGCTGGGAAATAATGCAATCGATTCATTACTTCCGTTTATGATTTGGTGGCAGATCCTCTGACTATTGAAAACGTAGTCATGGACCATCTGTGACATATATTGGAATAGACTACGGTTAATCGACGTGCCGTGTGGTAGCATCTTAAGAGAATCTACCACCCCATCTCTTCCCGTGGGTGTCGTAAAAGTCGACAGAGGGAAAATTAAATCCAGAAGATGGGCAGCAGCATCAGAATAAATAAACTGCGGTTGCCAACCCGCCTGCCAAGCGTGGCGACTATGGCAAATTCCCCTCAGATGAGAGCTACAAACCTTTGTAGCAATCTATGGTGGAGGCCTATGTTCAGCAGTGGACTAGTGATAGGCTGAAATGATGATGATGATGATGATGAATCGACTATCGTGATTAGATCCATCTACGTAAAATTGCATTTGAATAAGATTTTTTCATTGATTCTCTAATACAGGGGCGCCCGAACTTGAACTGCTGGCAATCTACGAGTACCTCAATATTGTGAGACTACGATCGTTCGAGTCGTCTAGGTGGGGTGCATCGCGGAATAGATATCATGTTGATTTCTATATGTATATATAACACGTTATGATAAACGATCGATCGCGACCGTTTGAGCAATCCTGCTCTAATACTTAAATGTTAATATTAACATACATACATACAGCATACGCCTTTTTCTCAAAAGATGTAGACAGAGACCACATCCGTAGTCCACTTTTCGCACCTATAAGTGTCGGCTTAGTAGAACAGCACCAACCTCTTTACTACCGAGGTGTCGTAAGAAGCGAATGAGGTAATGTAATGTCAGACTTTATTTCTGCAGAATCATACCAGAATATGCAATGCTGTCGCTATACTGCTCGTGGGAACGCAATGAGGTGTAAGAATTTCTTGACACGTACCAAAATGGCGGCGACGTTCGCCACCAGTCCCATACAGTTTCACGCGAGGGCGAAGTGGGCTTTATGCTAACACTATACACTTATATCGTATTCTTATGCAGAGGCCTATGGCCACATAGGCCCGGGCCTATCATCATCATCATCATCATTTCAGCCTACTACTAGTCCACTGCTGAACATAGACCACCCCCATAGATTGCTACAAAAAATTGTAGCCCTCATTTTGAGGGGAATTTTGCCATAGTTGCCATGCTTGGCAGGCGGGTTGGTAACCGCAGTTTATTTATTCAGATGTTCGAGGGAGATGCTGCTGCCCATCTTCCGGTTTTACTTTTCCCTCTGTCGACTTTTACGACATTTCATAGTACGCGAGTGACCTAAGTTCGATTCCCGGTGCCAGCACCACTAAAATTGTTAATCGAAATTTTAAGTGCTGCTTTACCACGTGCTCGGCGGTGAAGGAAAACATCGTAAGGAAACCTGCGTGTCTGAGAAATAAAAAATATTTCTAAAACATGTGCAGTCCGACAACCCGCATTGGAGCAGCGTGGCGGATTCTTCCTAGCTCCAAAACCCTCTCAGAAATGAGAGGCGGCCTGTGCTCGGCAGTGGGACATTTATAGGCTGAAACTTTACTTTTTTTACTCACAAATAAAAATGGCAAGCATCAGTATCTAAAGACACCGATTCAGATAATTTTGTCATTTACAGATTTTCGTAGTTTTTTACTTCAATTTAATTCGTTTGCGTCATTAAATTGTTCGTGCTTTGCAGAGAGTAGGGGAGCGGCAGTCTTCCGTAGGGTTTGTAGAATTCCTATGCAATCAATCCGTATAGGTAGGTGTCGTCGCTGGGCCAGTTATTCTGCCGTGAAGCAGTAGCGTGTCAACATTACGTGTTTCGATCTGAAGGACACTGAGAACTAGTGTAACTACTGACCATACGAGGCATAAACGGGGCGCAGTATTGTGCAACACAGAAATGTTCTGGGTGACACAGCATTTGTTATGGGCAGACATTGCACTTTTTATAGCAGCTCACCGAACGGTAGGTGATCACCATCAGGTGAACGTTTTGCTCGCCTCGTCAGCGTCTTCTATAGAAAAAATATATAAAAGCAAATTTCCACACGCCTTCACACCTTGCTCCAGTAACCTCAGTTAAAACAAAAAATCTCAACCTAAAAATTCTGTAATATAAATTTACTGGCAATAAAAATACAATAATACACACTTTTGGTACGTTTTAACAAATGTTCGAAATACTATACGACTCTTACGATATCCAAGGGTAAAACTGAATTGCGTCGTCGGAAATTTTAACAAACACTTCGTTTTCTTGAATCCTTTGATGAAGTTAATCAGAATCATTTCTCTTGTCTGGCGTGACGAATTAAGTCCTTTTTATTAACGCACTATAATTAATTTAGCTCAAAAAAACCCAAAGACATTACGTCAAAAGTGACATTGGATAGCAAGGAGTTGCAGAAAAAGAAAAATACAATCTAACAACAATTTAAAAAAAAATTATAAACAACAACACATTGTAGAAAACTGAAATAATCGTTTTTTGTGGAATAAGTAGCGAAAATACTAATAGAACTGATAGTTCCAAGGACGTAGTTCCATCATGAGATATAATCGCTAATAATTCGTAAATTCGATTAAAAGAAAAACCAATCATAACATAAAAACGCACTCTAGTGCAAATAGGGGCGGTGCAGAACGGCAAGGCGAGCGTAAGAAATTTCATGAGATTGGGACATCGTAAGATATTTATTATTTCTTACGATAAGTTGAATGGGCCCACAACTTATATTTTTAATGTAACGTATTTTAGATTTATTACGTCTCGTCTCGTTTCCCGCGGGGGCCAATAGTGGGCTACATGTGCAGCCTCTGCCTATCCCTTATATGGAAAAAGGCGTTGGTTCTTTAGACAACGGCATGGTCTAGTGGCCAGAGTATATGACAAATCTTCGTTTTCTGGGGGTCTACTGTGTAACTTTGGTTTCGTGATCGGTTTCATATGATCCCATTACCCAATTAGTGACTATTTTATTATTTTGGCGTATGAAGCTCATTCATTGGCCTTATATGGTAGACAAATTCGTATAGTAGTATTGGTAGAGAAATTCGTCGACTCCATTGGCGCAGCAGCTAAGCGATTGGCTTAGCGCCACGGGTCACAGGTTGGATTCCCGCAACGGAACAAACATATATGTCCTACTTGGGTGTTTTTGGAAGTATAATTATTGTTAAATCAAAAACACCTACGATACTAGAGAAATCTCAGTGTGGGGCAACGTTTTAAAAAAAATCTTAAACAACAGAGCAGGGGTGAGCAACGCGGACACGTGTCGTCCCGCACGATTTCTACTAAAAGTAAAAGAATTTTCAAATCGACTAAAAAGTTATATTAAAACTCCCGGTTACGCCCGGTTCCTGTATTCACAAAACGAGGCGTTCTCCTTACGATCCGTTAAATTATTTACGAAAAAAAACCAGCGTTCCTGTAACTGACTCACGTTATTAACTGGTAGGTGGCGTGAACAATTTATGAAGCGCTACGTAAAGCCCCGTTACCCGCGAACAAAACGAAAAGTAAAAAAAGTAAAGTTTCAGCCTATAAATGTCCCACTACTGAGCACAGGTCTCCTCTCATTTCTGAGAGGGTTTGTTGGAGCTACGAAGAATCCGCCACGCTGCTCCAATGCGGTTTGGCGGACTTCACGTGTCGTCGAAATATTTTTTATTCCTCAGACATGCAGGTTTCCTCACGATGTTTTCCTTCACCGCCGAGCACGTGGTAAATCAGCACTTAAAATTTCAATTAACAATCTTAGTGGTGCCGGCACCGGGAATCGAACCCAGGTCACTCGCGTACTATGAAATTTATAGCGAGCGCCTAGCCCCTGAGCTACCACGGCTCACGACAACGAAAAATGGCTGTTAGCAATAACGGTTTTTTTTTCTATTGGATAAAGTGATGAAACGAGCAAAACGTTCATTTGATGATAAGTGGAACGTCTGCCCATAGCAAATGCTCACCCAGAACATTAATGAGTCACACTGCGCCCATCACCCTGAGACAATAATTCTTAAGTCTCATATGCCCAGTGACAGTTACAATAGCTCTTAATGCCCTTCAGACCGAATCACAGTAATGTTTGCACACTACTGCTTCAGGGCATGCTTAATAGGATTCCTAATAATCCTGCATAGGAACCGGAACCGGTCGTTAGTGGTTCGCTACTACTGAAGGTCACCTCAAAGGTACCAATCCACTGGATTATAAGAAAACGCCCATGAAAGTAGAAGAAGCGAAAATCTAGAGTCAACATTGCAGCAAGTGGAAGGATGTGGTCTCCGCCTATTTGAAAGTAGCGTGACTGTATATATGTAGTACTGAATCATTTTGTTCTTACCTGTCAAATGAATCACATCAGAATCTTGAGACCAGCTCTCGTCTGCGACCTCTTTTTTCTTCTGCTGAAGATGCGAAGTTGGATCCCTCATGAAATCCACTATTGCCTGGTGCTTATTATCACCGTTGTATGCAAACCGGAACTGACCCTTTCTATAAAATTGATATTAATGACTGACTATGCTCGCGGTTTCACCCGCGTAAAAAAGCCGAACCCCGTTCGACGATATATACGTACATAAACGAGTAAGTATACTTCCCTATTTGAATCGGATTTTGGGGTTTTAGTTTTTTGGCGCGGAACCCTAATTATTTTTCTAAAATTAAAGTAGCTTAAGTTACTCCCTGTAATATCAGCTATCTGTCAGTGAAAGTCCCGTCAAAATCGGTCTAGTCGTTTTCGGAGATTAGCCGGAACAAACAGACGGACAGCCAAAAATTTTAAAAATTGTTATTTTTTCTTATAAGTACCGTATTTTACGTCATAAGCATTAAGTAAAAAGCTGTTATTACAAACAGACACTTCAATTTTATTTATTTGTATAGATTTAAAATACTCCAATTCTTTAGGCGGTAAGGATACCTTATCTAGCTTAATGCTCTAACATTTTTATAGACAGGAATTATCGGATTTGTGTCTTTCACCAGCCCACGACATAAAGTACACCATTCACTTATTACACCAGTCGCATATTACATTTTTCACAATTTTTTTTACTGGTGTTGGTGCTGGTGGATTCCTATGCATGAATTCGTCTATTTGGGTACCACCGCCGGATCAGTTATTCTGCCGTGAAATATTACTGTTCAATTAATACTGTGTTCAGTCTGAAGGGATAGTAAAACTACTGGGCATATGAGACATATGAACTGATTCATCACAGTGACGAGCGCAGTGTAATGAAGAGCGCGGTGTAGTGAACTAGCATTTGTTTTCATTTTATTTATATTTAAATTTCTATGCAGGTAGACGTATTCGACAGGTAGATGTATTCGACGGGCAGACGTTAATTACAAAACGATCGTAATACGCGACAGCTAGAGGAGTAGTGATCGGTAGACGTTTTGCGTATCTCAATATAAAACAAATCTGATTAAATTGCAGTGATGGTGAAGTGAATTAAAAAGGTTCAAGAAACATTATTATGTTTCTTATTCCTATAAATAAAATATAGGACAAAATGAAAAAACAAGCGAATACTGTGTCACTGAGAAACTTTCTGTGTCACTGCACTGCGCCCGTCCCCCCGAAACATCATTTCTTAAGTCTCATATGGCCAGTAGTTACACTACCTCGTTACTAAATTATACAATATTCCCATGTATATAATTATTCTGTGCGTGTGTATGTCATTGAACTCCTAAACGTCTGGGCCGATGTTAATGAATTTTTTGTATGTTTTATGATTCCCTGGATGGTTTAGATTCAGAATTGGACCCGGTAGGTGGCGCTGCGATAGAGTTCTAGGAAAATGACAAAAGTCACTCAGTATATAGTTTATCTATATTACGAATATCGAAAAATCGTTTGCTGAATTTGTTAACAGCAGGCAAGCCAACGTTCGAGCAGGACAACGTCTGTCGATCCGCTAGTATTCCCATAAAATTATAACAAATTATTTAAGCAAATAAATAAAGAATACTTCAGGAATTAAATACATTACTCACTCATAATAAAGCAAAGTAGGGAAGCCAGTTATATTATACAACTGCCTTATTTTGGAATTGCCGGGCTTGGCAACGTCAATAGCAGCCAATAATGCTTCGCCCTAGAAAAGAATTATTCCTTTACTTTTTATTTTTATCTGTATACATATCAATTGTAATATAACAATCGCCGTGTGGTGGCGGCTTAAGGGAATCTACCACCTCAAAAGTCGGGAGAAGGAAAATTAAAACCAAAAGATAGGCTGCAGCATATTCCTGGTACATCTGAATAAACAAACTGCGGTTGCCAACCGAACTACAAAGCGTGGTAACTATGACAAAATCACTCCAAAATAAGAGCTACAAACTTTTGTGGCAATCTACGGAGGGGGCCTATGTTCAGCAGTGGACTGGTGATAGGCTGATATGAATGAATTAATATCAAATGTTCGTAAAGAACTTTTTGAACATCAATATATATAACTTCTTAATCCAAATAAATACAAGTTTTAAAATACATATTTAAAAACTGGTCTAATAAGAATAAAATATTTTTCACTTCCGACTCCATACCTTCAAATCACCGGCAGCAGCGACGTACTCAGGCTTCATGGTCTTACAATAACCACACCACGGCGCGTAGAACATGATCAAGGACTTCTTGTATGCAGCAGCTCCTTTTTTTAGGAATTTCGACAGCGCCTAAAGCAATGAAGATTTACGACAATTTCAGATTTAATATGTTGCTTTGCTCAGCTCCTAAAACCTAATAATAACTTCAGTAATATTATGTAGGTATAGAATATATATAAATTTAAATACCTGTGCGATTCGCCGTGTGGTGGCGGCTTAAGAGAATCTACCACCTAATTTCGTCCCGTGGGAGTCGGTAAAAGTCGACAGAGGGAAGATAAAAACCAGAAGATTGCCCATCTTACCGATCCGCCTGCCAGGCGTGGCAACTATAGCAAAATACCCCCCCCCCCCCTCAAATGAGAGCTAACTTTTGTAGCAATCAACAAGGGAGGCCTATGTTCAACGGAGGACTAGTGATTGGCTGATATTGTGATGATGATATAAATTTATATAGATCTTATACTTCACCAAAGAGGATGAAAACAAGCAGTGAATGTAGGACATGATGTGGTGGTAGCATACCTATGCTGAAATTCGACTAGGTAGGTACTTGTGCTACCTAGTAGGGCTAGTTATTCTGCTGTGAAGCAGTAGTGTGCAAACATTTGTTTTGGTTTGAAAGGCACTGAGCGGTAGTGTAATACCTGGCCATATGAGACTTAAGAATTGGGTAACGGGCGCAGTGTGGTGTCCCACAGTAACTTCTGGGTGACATGGCAGTTGTAATGGGCAGACAAAGCACTTACCATCAGGTGAATGTTTTGTTAGTTTTCCCACTTTATACAATACAAAAAAACACAATTACATGAATATGTTAATCTTATAAGTTTTCTCCACAATGACACAGATGATTGTTGTTATAATTTTTCAAATAATCATCATCCATCATTACAGCCCATCGAAAGTCCACTTCTAAACTAAGGCATCCCCATTTACTGGCACAAAAAAAAAAATTCTGAGCTGCTGCAAACATTTCTGCACCAACAGTTCTATATGAGCCGTTCCATTACTACTTCAGCTTTCTGATCCTTAGAGTTATGTTGGTTACTTGAGTTCTGCTGTTAATATTGTCATTATGGAATCTTTTATTTTTATTTTTATCTTATAAAGTGACGAAACGAGCAAAACGCTCACATGATGGTAAGTGCAACGTCTACCCATAACAAATGCTGTATCATCCAGAATATTTCTATGTCACTACACTGCGCTCGTCACCTAGAGATATAATGTAAGTTCTAGTGCCCTTCATTCAGGTCGAACACAGTAATGTTTGCTCACTGCTACTTCAAGACAGATTAACATGGCACTGGGGTGGAACCTACCTAGATGGATTCCTGCATAGAAATCCTACCACCATCTATCTGGCAGAAAAACACAGAGAAAAGCCTTTTCCATAGCCATGTGGAATAAGGAGAGCCTTAAAGAGTATGATGAGATCCAAAATGGATATTTATTTATCTTGACAATGATGAGGTACAAGCTTTATCATTTTTGATCTGCATGAACACAGTATATAAGTCTACTATCAAATCTAACTTTTATTATTGATGGCAATTGTATTGCTTTGTCAATAGGTGTCCGGCAGAGTAGATTAGCATCTACCTCTTAACTATCTAGGTGTCGTAAGAGTCGCCTAAGATACACCATAAAAAGCCGTGTTGTAACTATACTACTCGTGGGAACGCAATGGGGAATAAGAAGTTTTTTTGACTCATACAAAAATAGCGACGACGTTGTTCGCCACCCGTCTCTTTTCCCACAGAGGTGAAAAGTTCGCTACGTATGTGGGTCCCTGCCTACCCTTTATATGAGAAAAAGGCATGACTGTATGCCATATGTTGTATTGCTTGAAACAAATGGGTTTATATTTCAATTCAGAATTAATCAATTTGCAATGTACTGTCAAAACGGTGTATAATTTGTTGCAAAAACAAAACAAAACAACAAATAGCCTATTTACAAACCTTCAGTAATTAATATGAAACATGAAAATTAATTTCAACTGTAATTACAGTTAACAATATCATGTAAAATTGAACTTTTAAAAATTATAAAGTCATTGCTACTCAATTTGTTACACTATTTCACTTAAAGAAATGTTTAATTTACATTACAACCATAAAGCTGAACCAAGTTAATTGAAATAGCCGTGTAATATCTATAAATAAATGACATTAATCAGCCTCCCATAGCGTGGAGCAATAATTTATTAAGTACTAGATGTGGCAAGCAGTTTCACCCACGTAAAATAAAGCCACCACGTGATTTTACGAAGGAACCCTTAACATAACCGAAATTAAAATAAGCTTATATTACTCTCTCAAAAGGCTGCTACCTGCCAATGAAAATCCGATCATAGTCGAATCAATGACAGACAAACTGAATAATGGACAAACATTTTTAAAAAGTGTGGTTGAGTATTAGTATCCTGCAAATTGCCTTATGAGATTAAGAAAAGTCTTTATTGCGAAATTACAGACAGACACTTTAATAATTTTCTTTTCTGTAAGGAATATCCTAAGAGTTAGCTATTAACTAAGTAGTAACTATTTTACCTCTCCATCCTGGAGATGAAATATGTCTGTTGCCTCAGGATCTTCTTCCCATGGCAAATCACCAGTTGGATCACGGAGGAAGTTTGAAAAGGAAGACACAGTCTCACTCCTATCATAATCTTTGTGGTATTCACCATCTTTGTAATGTTTGATACAGTATGGTTTGTCGGAACCTACTTTCAATTTCTTGCATAATTTCTTGCTCTCACTATAAAAACACTGAGTATCAAAAGCAAATAGTTAATAATCAAAAATTAGCAAAATAATAATATAAACATAAACACTTAGCAGAAACAGTTTGTGTCTACAAGATGCAGTTGTATACAAGCTGGATTGTGAATGTGTTGAAGAAAACCTGTTTAAAAGAACATATAGCTGGTGTGAAGCATTGATGCTTTAAGAAGTGTGCAGTCTCTGACCATTTTCGGGACTGTCCCAACCATTACATCATATTTGATAGACAACAAATACTTGCAAAAGAAGATGGGATTACTATCAAAGACTTATTATGAGGCTATTGAAATGAAAAAAAATCGTAATTGCAATAGAGAAAATGATTGGGTAGTACCAAAAGCTTGGCATCCTATTACAAATAAAATAAAATCAAAAGCAAGAATTCCAGACATACTAAGCTCATTCTGCATAGATTGTACCAAAAATAATAATTAAACACTGAAGGTACTCCGGGTTAACTTTTATTAATCCATTCATCGGTTGAATTGAGAAAAGGTAACAGAGTTACTTTCACACTTATAATATAGTTTGGAGTATCAGTGAATAGCTTAAAATTTTGTTATTTTTACAATAATGGAGTCCCATAGTAGGATTTCTCCTGTATCCTGGGTGCATATTGCAGACATCTATTTCACAAGCACAATAGAACCAGACCCGAAAACCAACAGTTTGTTTTTGCACAAATGTTGGCTCCGCATTTCAATCCCTGGTGGACCCTTAGTGTAGAAGTTGGGTGCTCTAACTTCTAGGCCATGCATTTGTCAAAATAGAGATAATATTATAAGTTATTGCCTATATTTTTCATTATTCATAGAATTCATACCTGTTGCTGCAGTCAATAGACACCAGAGTTGCCTGTCCTTTCATAGCATCAGCAGTATCCTTAAACACATCTAAAATCGACTGTGATGACTTTGGTGTATTTAAAAATAAAATCAAGACATTGGTTTTGGTCCTTAATAACTTTTTAAATTCTTTAATATCATTTATGTCCGTTACAAGATGTGTTTTTTGCTTTTTTACTTGAACTGATGTATGAATACATAGTAGTAGAAAAGTTGCAATTATCTGAAACAAGATTTCATAGAATATGAAATATATTACTAAGCCTTTTTCTCAACATTTGCTCAGGAAGATCAAATATAAAGAAATATACATTTCTATAATTTTATATAATATTTATGAATATAGCTGAAATCTGTATGCAAAATAGTTTTAACTTAATTAAATAAAAATTTGTCACTGTAATTGTCAGACTGATATACCATTTAGTATTTTTTATGATTAATTATATTTAATTAAATAAACTAGATATAACAGACATCTTTGTTTCAGTGATACCCAATACCCAACATTCACACAAATTATTAGTTTACAATATGTTGTAGCTGATGTTATTACAAGTGTTACATACAAGTAAGAATGGAGGACTTTATTTGTGTATTAAAAAAACTTATAGGCTATTAAACGGAAAATACTATTAAAAATTAAGCAGGTAGACATCAAAAATATTTAAATTTATAGTCCAAGTACAAATATCATATATATAACTTCAGCTGATATCTTTCTTGTGAGTATTATTTATAAAGAAAATAAATAATATATACACGCACTTAACAAGTAATAAAATTTTGGAGTTACATGTATCGTGAGTTGGCAGTCTTTCGGAACCGGTGTATGGTGAACGTTGTGATTGTGAGTTATGAGAAGATTTTGTCTGAATCAAAAAAGGTAGTGAAAATTATCCCCATTTAAAGAAGTTGTAAAAATATATTATAACTTGAAAAAAAATATAAATAATTTTTAAACCGGCTCTTACTTACTTTATAAAATATTTCGTGACGCATGATTTCTACTGCAATTTATACTAAAAATAACATTTATTCTTTGCTAACAACAACATATATATTTCACTTAATAAATAACAATATATTATGTACTAAAAAGGAACAGAAATTTTAAACTCTATATATTAACAGTTATTCATAAAATTTGAGGATGAATCGGATTCGGTATGGCATTGACATTGGGTTGGATGGCATGTCATCGACCGGAACAGATAATTTGTATTGCACCCACAGATAAAAAAATATTGTTTTACAATAAAATCTAGCTGAGAGGTAGGAACACAACTAAAATATAAAATTAAAAATTGCCTTCCCGCAAGAATAGTTGTAGATTCAGTTGTGGGATTGATCTTTTATAATAAGACGATGGCGGAAGTATGATAACGGCCGGCTGCCTCTAGACCGTATCCTGTGTTTGTTTAAAATTTTCTTTGCACGTTAAAACATATGTATTTGAGGGGCTTAAATAGGATGCTAACATGTCACATATTGACCCACGCTGAGACACCCACTCTACACCCACTCTACACGCGGTTTCATCGCGTTTACCGACGTACACGGGGTATTACTCGTGTATCCGGTCGTTTTTAAGTTTTGACCTTTTATCACCCCCATTGACGACGACTCTTCTTCTTTTTTGATTCTGGCAATTAGCTAGAAAAACGAGCCGCTCTCACCAATGTCGAGTAATAATTTAATTATACTATAGACTTAAAGTCGACAGTAAAATGATAGTTGAGTTATACTTTTTTATTAAAGATGAAATTTTGCTGGACTGATGGAGACAAAACGAAAAGTACGATTTTGGTTTTGAATTGCTTTTTTCAATCGCTTTACACTTACGCATATCAGACTCGGGGGAATTCGTTGCGCACACAAAGGAGAGCCGTGCTGGAAGGCGCGTCGTGGGTTCCGGCACGCCTTGCTAGGAAGGAGAGACGAGAGGAGCAGTACACTCCCGAGAGGGGGCCGCCGATGGTAGGCGGCCAGCGTCGGAACACCGTGGGCTTTTAGTCTGTGCAACTTCGACATAACCCGTTCTTCCCCCTGTGAAGGCGGGTATGCATTAGGCATTTCCTGATGTAAAAAAGGTTAGGTTAGAAAAGTACGTTGCGGGGTTATTTTTCTAGTTTTACGATATTTAAATTAATTCTGAAGTTAATGCACTTACCGCATCGGACCGCAAACCGTGGTGCTAAAGCCAACAAATTAGTCACTGCGCCAACGGAGCCGACTAAACTTACCATATTACTACAGTGACCGCTTCCAGATTTTAGGTAATTGCCATTCTAGCAAGAGTAGCGGTCGGAGTAAAGTTTTCGTACCTTACGTACTACTGGTGCTTAAAATGGTAAACGAGAGAGCAAAATACGTTTGAGATATAAAAAACTATATATACTTATATATATTAACAATCAGCAGTGCCGCGCGGTTTCTCCCGCGTAAAATAAGCCGACCACTAGATTGCGCCGTGCGGTATAGTACCACGCTGACCTGAGCATTCACAGTTCGGCCCTTCTCGGTAATGTTCGGTTATCAGCGTGCGCCTCCTTAAGGCTGCAGCATGAAATATTATTGCCAATTTAAGATAAAATAAATATTTATAATAATGTCCAAACTCAAAATGAAGTCGTGCGTAATAATACAAAGGAAAATATAATAATAAAAAGTAGCTTAGATTACTCTCTAAAAAGTCATTTGCCTCTCAATAAAGGTTCCGTCAAAATTGATGCAGCCGTTTCGGGGATTAGCCCGGACAAACAAACAGGTAGACAGACACATATTTTATAAACGCGTGTTATATCTGCAAATAACTGTATGAGATAAGGGAGTCTTTATTGCGATATCGCAGAGACAATTTAATAAGATCACGACTGTATCCCATAAGGGGTAGTCAGAGACTGGGCACTCACTGCAAAAACAGATGACTGCCACAATCCACGTTTCACCAAAACAATATAATGCACTTAGTGTGATAGGTGGTGAGCCCATCGTCACCATGCGATGTTGAGTGCACAGTGCAGTTTAATTCCTTACTCGCCTTTTACGAGATCCATTGGATGAGATGGAGTGGTAGTATTCTTTTAACGAGCCGCTACCACACGGCAAATTAATTTAATTTATTTTTATAGATTTCTAGGTCTTAAATTAATTTATCATCCGCTGGTAACAGGACTCTCGTAAGCTGGCGTAATCACTAAGATTTCGAAAGCATGGTAGGCGAATTGGCATCACACTACTAGGATACGGATCTTTAATGCTGTTGCGGCATTGCTGGTGGAGAAATTTTAGGTATATTAGAATATATAAGAGTACTTTATTATTAAAAGCTCATTTTTTTGGTATTTCCCTCAGACGATTCTTAGGAATCCAGAAGAGACAAGATCGGTTTCCCTTAGGCCGCCATTAAAGTATAACAAAATGAATTTATACACACATAATAACGTCATAGTTATGCCTCTTTCACATAGGGGAATGCAGAAGATACAATCTTTTCACTTGCTACGATCCTGACACATGGTTTCCGCTTCTATTTCCATTAGCGTTTTTATACAAGCTCGTTGGAATTAATATCACATGAAGAAATAATTACAAATATCTTCACAACTTTTTATTTTTATGGTATAATACTTAATACATCACATAATATCAGGTAGAGGCATACACCAGAAAAGTCTTTACAAACGAAAAAGAAAATGGTGCCCGACCAGTATTTCGAAATAAGTTTTGTTTTTACTAAATTGAACACATTACTAGTAATACTAAGTCTTCATTTTTAATTAAATACAATTTAAAAAAGAATGTGCCATTCATTTTCGTCATATAACTAACTGTTAACAGACAGACAGTTTACCCTAATTTGAATAAAGAATTGGATTTACGATTTTTCACTAATAAAGCTCCTTTAAAATATGTAATCATGCTTTCTATTTATTTATTAACATTTAACTTTAATATACAAAATAACGCTTTGGTCATAGCAGTTACAGCAATGAAACAAAGAAGAATTGTTAACTATATCTAAATTTATAAGTTCTTAGTTTAATAAGTTGTTTAAATAGCTTTAAACTAAAGGTTCGTCGGTAAGTCTTTTCCCCTTCCTGTTTGGAGAACAATATTTCAGAACCACATATAGGAGCACATGCACAAACAGGAATTATATATGCTAAATAAATTATCGATCATTCTTGGAGTTGTTCTTCATTGTTAGAGTTGTTGATGTCTCTAACATCAATACCCGTATCATCAGAAGATTCTTGAATGAGATCCTGAAAAATGATTTTTTGTTCAGATTAGTCTGTCACATTATAGGCATACGATTAATGTTCTGAACACTTGGATTTGAACAGAGGACTAGCGGCGTAGAAGTCACTCTGAACAGGAACCCGGTTCTCCGAGCCGAAACTGGTCAGAGTATATTACTCTAACCATATGCTGTCCGGTTTTAACTAATAATTAAAAGGTAAAGGTAGCCCAGATTAATTATGACAGGACATCTAACATGGTCCTCCCATGACTATGTGTGCTGATAATAGTTACATTTGTTTTAGTTTTATTCAAGGTATTATATTGATTGGCCATCCATTGGTGTTATTTTGTGAAATCTATATACATAAAAGCGATTTACCACTGGCTCATCTCGATATCTCCGAAACTACAAGACCTACAGACTTGAAATTTGGCATGCAGATTCCTTTCCCGACATAGACTCCCACCACTAAGAACGTATTTTACGAACACTTGCTCTTAAATGCAGTGGTGGTGATTTTCGCTATACAAACTGGATTACAAATAAATAATTGAATTGAAAATAAAATGTCTGCATAACCTTTATTTATTTTATAAACACAAATCTAAACAATCCCACATGATTCAACTGAATAGGTTTTTTTTTGATGGGGCTCCATTACTTTTTACTGTTGTTCACATTTAACCTCTAAAACAATGAAATCTTTTTTCATGTAGATGGTAGGTTTTTTAAATAAGCGTATATAAGGTATAACACACATAGTCATGAGTGAGCATTTATCTATGTGTTCTAAACGTGATTACCTCGCATTCCTCAAAGTTGCAAAAAAAGTGGTATACGAGCCTAGGAAATGCCGCTCTAAATGTATTAAGGCTCATGGAGGGAAAGTATATCTACGACATAAAGAACAAGACTTCTAAGTATATATTAATTAAATTAAAAGAAATATTGCCTATAAAATATTAAACATTGCCTATAAAATATTAAGATTACAAAATATATTTCTATAATTAATAAACTAACCTGTAAACTATATTGAGAACCTTAGTTTTTTGCGTATCCTAGTTTTGTTATAGATATCCTCAATACAGATTCTTAGTACAATAGACCTTGCAATAGACTGTGCCTAGCCCTTTCCTTGCCTGCATAGTGAAGGACTAAATATATATTTAAAGTGACTTACTTTGAATACGTCCACAAAACTGTTAGCTTCTTCTAACAATTGCTTATAGTGAACATTTTCTTTAGTCAACATTTCTTTAAGTTTACAAAGTCTTTCATTCTCCTCTAGAGCATCTTCTAGTTCAATACTGAAAATAAGAATTTGGGTTTGAAAAACACAATAACTTCACATAATCATTTGTTTTTTTTAATAGACCTATGGAGTGGGCTTTTCTTCAGCATAGTGATTGCGTTTTTACAGACATAAATTTCACATGCGAACACAATCAAACCCGAAAATAGACAATTTGAACCCAGGACCTAGGAGGAGTGACGACTATGCCATGTGGTCGACATTATCATCTATATATTAGCGATATTCCTAACCTTGGTAGGAATCAGTGTTCTATTGCAAGAATTAGTGTTCTACCAAATCAGATTGTAAAAAAAACAATAATTAAAAGCGCAGTCCCTCCGAGACTGTGGAATGCTGTAAAGAACTCATACATCGGGGAAGAAATCAGTTCTAAGTGCCACATGCCCAGTGCTTACGCTAACTCTCACTGCCCTTCAGACCATATGGAGGTATAATGTTCACAACTGCCGACAATGTTAAAGAAACTGATGACAACCAGATCCAATGTCCTGTACACCATAGAAAAGAAAAATATGTTAAATGTCATAGTCTCACAGTTTATCATACTCATCATCATTTCAGTCCATCACAAGTGCACTGTTGAACATAAGCCTTACCCATACATTAAAACAGAGTCCTTAATTTTCCGGAATTCATCAACTTCCTGGAAAACCATACAGGTTGTAGCTCAGGAGGGTCGTCCTAAACTGCATTTGCTGGTACAAAGCTGCCGCTTGAGAATCTTCCTTCACAAACAGTCATCGGTTCTATGAGCCAAGTGGTTGGTCCACTGACACTTCAGCTTGCTGATCCTTAGGGCTGTTACTCCAGTTCTGCTGTGAATATGCTCATTTGTTTTTCTCTTAGTCTACACTTATGATACTCATAGGACAGAAATGAAGTGAAAGACTATCTTTTGCTTCTACCATATTACACTTGACAAATAGCCTGAATAAATCATTACTACAGTGACCCTATTTTGTATAATTAAAAGTTATTCTAAGTATATTACTGCCAGCTGAATAATATTATAGAATGAATGAATACCGTTTTGTCTCTGCCAAGTCCTGCCAGTACATTTCTGCTTTTAAATCAAAGATCAGGCCTCCACTAGGCAAAGTTCCCTCAAATTCCACTTGTATATGCTTAGATATCATTTTTTTCTTATTTTCTGTGTCCCTGTGAATTTAATAAATTGCATAAGTTTAAATGAAGCAGATTACAAGTTTTGTGTTCAGGAACATATAAAATGTGCAAATATTTTCTATGTTCCTGAGTGAGTTATTTTTATTAAAAGTCATATCCAATTAAAATGTAAATAATTCATAATTTGTAAAACATATCATTTATTTAAGCCCCTGTAATCTAAAGAATTATAGTTGTTGGTCAGCAAAAAAATTAAATGATATTATCTTTTATAGGGACAAAATACTCTTCTACATTGCAACAGTTAAATAAAATTTTGTTCAATAATTATATTGAATAAAAATGTTAAATGTTGTCATACAACATAATTTTATATAATTAACATTGTTTATAAATAGTTTGTACAATTTCTTTTAATATGCAGCAAATAATTTATAACAATAGTCACTTTAATTTATATTTTAGACATACAAAACACAAGGTATCTTTCATTATTGTTATAAAAATATAACTACAAAATTGATAAAAAAAAATTATCTACTTACAATTTAAAATATTTACCAACGCATTTTACGTACCCTTTAAACCAATCGTGAGATATACATTGAACAATGTACAAGTGAGCAAGTGACTATGACAGTAATAATATTAACATGACAGACACATGCTACTTTAAGAATACGGTAACATATTTTTTAATATTTTACCGTTTAAAATCTTATTTAATAGGGTATCTACAAAGATAAAAACGGAATCTGTCAAAGTTATTTACGTATTGAACGACAATATGGCGACGTCTAAACAGCTGTTTCCCTTGACATATTTTCGGGGGGAATCAATACAGTTGACTATCTGTATTCTGTATAAAAATAGTTCCATAAATCGTTCTGGATGTTCAAGAAATCGCGAAATCTGAGCCGATAGGATCTCTAAAATTCGATTCGGAAACGAACTACATAACATGTTATTATATTTGAATATAGACAATAATATACTGAATTGCATTCCTTTTTTAAATTATTAGTAGCCATTGAGTTATTATGGACTAGATAAATGGTAGTAGCTTTAAATTATTTGGCGTCTCATGTATAATATAAGGTGAGGAAACAAGTTTCTTCACATTTTATTTGAAAACTCAAGACATTTTTTTTTAAAGTTACTGCTACCTAAAGAATTCTGAAGAGACCGAAATAGGGGAATCTGAAGGTGCAAGGTCAGGACTATATGACGGATGCATTAGCAAAACTTAAGAGTGGGAGGGGTCCCAGCCACTCTTAATTTTTGCTGAGTGGCCAAAGATGTGTGTTGTCTAGTGTTATCATTATGAAAGACCACACCCTATCTATTAATCAATTCTGTTTGCTTTCTCTCAACTTCTTGCTTTATCACGCAATTTTCTGCCCCGCACAAGCACCATATGGAATCTGCTGCCGCCAGCGGTTTTTCCGGACCGATACGACTTAGGGACCTTCAAGAAAAGAGCCTATTCCTTCCTCAAAGGCCGGCAACGCATCTGCTATTCCTCGGGTATTATAGATGTTCATGGGCGGCGGTGATCACTTACCATCAGGTGAGCCGCTTGCTCGTTTGCCTCCTCTAACATAAAAAAAAATCATTTATAAAAGCTCATAATCACCCTTCTATCCCACCATACACACAGCATCACCTTATTGCAAGTTAACATGGGTTTTGACTCAGTCTGTGACATCTGACCAACCTTTGACCACAACCTTTTTCACACATTCTTGTCATATTTCATTCATGTTTTCATGTCCACTTTTCATCACCAGTTTTCAATCTCTTCAAAAACGGTTCCGTTTCATTACAGCTCAATAAAGAATCGCAAAACAGTACAAGGTTCATTAGGTTTCTTTCAGTTAGCTTATGTGTTAACCAAATATAGAGCTTTTTTGTGTACCCAGCTTTTTTCAAATGGGTGAAAACTATTTTGTACTCAATTCTCATTAACTACCAATATGCCAATCTTCAAAAATGCCAGTCCATTTTATCCATAAGAAGGAGACCAGAGCAAGGTGCAACTTTGACATCCAGATTGAAAACACTTAAACCAACTTTGTGTTACTGTTACTGACACTGCATTTAGACACCAATTTTTTTTCACGGCTTGCATAGCATTTTTTCTTTTTCTTGTAAAAGTTTTTAAAATGTAACGAATTTCTTCATTAGCTTCACTCATTTTGACAAAAAGAAAACCAAATAATAATAGCTGGAACAACAACATTTTACTAATTTGTTTTTTTTAAATGTAACCTTTTTAGATACAAATAGTACAGCCCAAGAGATCTTATCACAAGTTTATACATACTATATGCAAAAAGACATCCCCAACCTATTATAGGAGTTTTTTATTAAACTTTTATCTTTTGTAAATCAATTTGGACCGAATTCCGCAACTTCAGGTTTCTCTCTGCCAATCTTGGCAACAACAGTGGCATACTCTTTAAAAAAATTATTTCTCCATCCATATCCCAGAACTCAATAAAAGGATGCATCATACTCCATACCTATTTATTAATAGTCGCCGACATATTAAAAAAAAGAGAGGATGCAACTCAGTACATGGTGGCAGAAGTGAAACTTATATTTAAGAGATATGTTTATAATAAAAATAAATAAACATTAATCAACAAATATATTACTCACTGTAAAGTAACTGCTCAGTTTATAAACAATTGTTAATTAATAATCATCATCATCATTTCAGCCTACTATAGTCCACTGTTGAACATAGGCCTCCCCATAGATTGCCACAAAACACTGTCCTGAGCCTGCATCTATCGACTTCCCGCAAAACTGTGCAGGTCATCATTCCATCTAGTGGGGAGTCGCCCTACACTGCATTTGTCACTATGAGGTTGCTGTATGTTAAGTATTAATTAATCAATAAATAATATTAAAAATAACAGCAATGTTAAATGAAAACACTGCTCTTAAATTGGATCTTGAAATTTCACTCTCATTGAGACCAAACAGTTGCATATTTAATTAAACTAATTTTACAGAGTTATTTTTCGTTTTGGAGTGTTTTTTATTGGATTTATTGTTTTTTAATGTTCATTATGAGATGAGCAAAATGTTCACTTGATGGTAAGTGCACTGGCTGCCATAACAAATGCTGTCACACAGAACATTTCTGTGCATGTTTATGATTACTAATGAATGTCGTAATTATGCACAAATATGTCAAGAATGCCAAAGTGTTGTGTGGTGGCAGCTTAAGAGAATCTACCACCCCATCTCATCCAGTAGGTGCCACAAGTTGATGGAGGCAAAATAAAAATCAGAAGATGGGCAGCAGCATCTTCCTGGAACATCTAAATAAATATACCGCGGTTTCCAAACCGTCTGCCAAGCATGGCAAATATGGCAAAATCCCCCAAAAATGAAAGCTACCAAGTTTTGTGCGAATTTGTGGAGGAGTCCTATGTTCAGCAGTGGAACTAGTGATAGGCTGAAATAATGCTGGTGATGGATGACAAGAATAAGAAGTGAAAAAGTGGAAAATAATGGTTAGATAAACCTATTCGATATAATTGGTAAAAATTGGTATAAGTAATCTGATTTTGATTTAGAATAGTAAAGCATGTATTTGAAAAGATGTACTATACAATTTTAACAACTATAACAGACGAATTTAATTTGAATAAACTCAAAAGATTAATCGACTGGTGAATGTGACAACAAGCCATTTTTTGTAAAATAATTTTCATTTACCGTGGTAATTTATCCTCAATATTCATGTTTGCTTTTCTCTCTTGTAAAGAACCCTTATCTTTAACTGCACTTTCCTAACGCGTTTAAATTTTCCCTTATATCTTCGGTAAACGTCTATAACAAATATTAACGTGTTAAATAAAAAACATTTTTTTAGAATGAAATCCGATCAATAATTGGTTTCACCTCACTCATTTTCTTTAATTTCTAGTTCAAATAGGTCTTTTACTATTCTGTAAATTAAATTTAAAATTCAATGTATGTTTGTTTATAATTATAAGTTTTGACATGAGTCTAAAGAGTGACGCGCCACCTGCCATTGCTCAATAATACTCTATACTCTATGTCTCCAAATTCGGATATGAACTAATGACTACATTTTTAGACAAGAATAAAACAGAAGGTAAATTAAACGTGCTATGAAATTAAAATTATAAATATACGTAAGTCCTTATTTATTTAAGCTTTATAAATGAATAATCAAAGTTATAGAATGTTACTGTAGCATAAGCGAATATTAATTTGTCTTTGAGTGCAGGGAATGAATACGTATTTTGCCAATGTCATAAAGGTCAAAGCTAGTCAGTCTGTTTAACTTGCTGAGACAAAATCAATATCGACTGCCGCTTATTCGTGATTGGTCATAAAATTTAACAGTAAGTTATTTGACAAATAAAAATAATCTCCTGCTGACAGAATACTTTTTTTGTACTCGACGGTAGTAGAACGGAGTGCTAGTGATTATATTCTCTTTTGGGTAGGAACTAGACTTACATCTGAGCTTACATTTGTATTCCTTTTTTTAAATCCACATTAATTGCCGGTTTTGTTCTGACTGCAAGGTATCGCTGTAGTATCGGTGACAGAGGTAAAACACTTGTGATTTTCAAAACTTTCAAATTTTATATTTTCTATCAAATATAAATACAATATCTGGGGTTTTATCATCACATAACAGATATTTCATAATTAATATTTTGTTTAGCCTGTAGTGTTAATATTTATTTGTTTAATATCTGAATCTTCTGTTTGTAGAATCAAATTACAAACATGGGTCGCAAATTTGTAGTTGGTGGTAATTGGAAGATGAATGGTGATAAAAACCAAATTAATGAAATTGTGAACAACTTGAAGAAAGGTCCCTTAGATGAGAATGCTGAGGTAATACTATTAACATATGTTTTGGAAACGTTATGAGAATGTAATCTGATAAGTACTCTTTGACCTTTTGACCTTGAAAGGACAGCTGTGAGTTAAACTTGCATTCATAAAAAATATAAAATTAATTTTTGTAATTAAAAAGGTGAAGGAACTTTTAAGAAATCTGTCGAGTTTCCACTTTAAAAAAAATACAGGTTTGACAAATATCATAAAAATGAGTTACCCAAATCTTGGGTGATTCAATAATGTTTCATATAAGAACAAGAAGTCACATGATATTTTTGATAATGCACCAATTAGCTTCTTGATGTAAATAACTAAGAGACAATACTGCATATTGAAAGAACTCACTAATGAATAGCACTTCCTTAAACCTAGGCTAATGCCTTGTTACTCAATAACAGATTTTGTTTCACTTTAAATACTTTATTTCTTATAAAAATTATGCCCCACACTAGGAAATACACTTTATCAGACAACTGTGCTGGGCTTAGTTTGGTAGGACTATATATCTTATATACACAAATACCAACTTAAAAACATGACAAACTAAAATTATGGTATCAAGATGTATAATAGTTTTTATTGTCGCTAATAATAATGAATGTTAATATTAGTAAGACAGGAAATTATAGTTATATACATTTGTCTATATATTTAACATTCATAATTTTTACATAAATGTGAAATTTTTATCTGTACCAATAGCATATTAAACTTTCGAAGAAATAAACATTCGATTTATTTAGTTTTTTTTACCAACTTGGTTTTACATTATACTTTTTTAATACATGCAGATAGTAATTGGGGTACCTGCTATCTACCTTGCTTATGTGAAGAGCATAGTCCCTGATACAATTTCTGTAGCGGCACAAAACTGCTGGAAAGTTTCAAAAGGTGCCTTCACAGGTATGTCTATGTTAATTTTATTCTTAAAAATGGTAATGCAAAACTCGTTAAACTGATAATTGTGCCAACCCTACAACTAAAACCCTCAACAAGATCTATAATAAGAAGAAAAAGATCTCAACACTTTCACTGGAAGTTGTTGGAGTTCAATATAATTTTATTTCGATTTGCAGTCACAAAATTTACAATTCATTTTGCTCTAAGCTTTCGGAGGTATATAATTACAAGAGAATATTAATGCTAAATCTCAGTTTCATCAAAGTGTCACTAGGTTATGAGCATATCTTATTTGTTAGGTTCTGGAAAATTAAAAACACAGACAGACATATATTATCATACATACATACATAGAGTCACGCCTCTTTCCCATAGGGGTAGGCAGAGACCACATCTTTTCACTTGCTACGATCCAGACACACATTTTTAGCTTCCTCTACTTTCATTAGTGTTTTCATACAAGCTCGTCGGTTGCCAGTACTTTTGATGTGTGACCTTTCCTTAAAACTATTTCTATCTGATCGTAATATGTTCGCGTACGTCGACCCTTACCTGGCTTGCCCAATCACACTCGCCTCATAAATCTGTTTCATATAGTTAATAGAATCAGGCGTTACCTTGCGGAAATCCATTATAGTGAAGGAGAGTAAGTTAATTTGCTAAGATCCGCATGTAAAATGGTGTGTATTACCTAGTTTTGAAGAGTTTGTGAGAGAGAAGACTCTACGACAGTCAACCTGGTGGTCAATATCACTTGATAATGCCTCGTTTTGCGGTGAAACACGTGTCGTGGCTGGACATGTGTCAGGCTTTATAGCACTGGTCACAAAATGTGATATTGTCTTATTATTATAGCAGTACAAACATTTAGTTTTTGGTGTACTATCACAATTGAACTATTCACACCTGTAATGCTAACTCTGAAATGCAGCGCTGTGCTTCCAATAATGCATCTTTTCCGGCATCCCTCTGTGCTGCCTGCTCTCAAACTAAGCGCTGAATGTCATACTGAACAGACGCAAGACGAAACTCACAGTGAGCGCGTTGGGAAAATTCGGTTTATGTATGAACTGGCATCAAATTCATTGTTATCAAACTGTTCTGTCCCTCCCATTAACACATTGATGCGAATCATCACTGAACTGGGAAAGGTTATTGGGACCTCAGATCCGCTATATACTAATAATATATTATCAATGCATATTGATTAATAATGTGTTAATATTTCAGGTGAAATTTCTCCAGCAATGTTGAAAGATGTAGGTATTAACTGGGTCATCCTTGGACACTCTGAAAGGCGAACAATCTTTGGTGAAAAAGATGATTTGGTAGCTGAAAAAGTATGTTTAATATTGTACACTTTGCCTTTATATTTAGTTTTTATTAGTTATTTTTTATTATAATTACGTAAATTATAATTGTAGGTGGGTCACGCTCTTGAGTCTGGTTTAAAAGTAATTGCTTGTATTGGAGAGACTCTGGAGGAAAGAGAAGCAGGGAAGACTGAGGAGGTTGTATTCAGGCAGACTAAAGCCTTAGTGACTGCAATTGGTGACAAGTGGGCCAATGTGGTGTTGGCTTATGAGCCTGTGTGGGCTATTGGAACAGGCAAGACTGCTTCACCTCAACAGGTAAAAAAATAAAAATTACGTGTTCCGTTTTGATATGATTTTGAGATGATTATGTAGGTACCACCTGCAGGGCCAGTTATTTTTCCGTAAAGCAGTAGTATTCAAACGTTACTATGTGTCGGTATGAAGGGCACTGAGAGCTAGTGTAATCACTGGGCATATGAGATGTAAAATCTGATGTCTCAGGGTGACGGGCGCATTGTGGTGTCACACAGAAATTTCCTAGGTGAGACAGCATTTGTTATGGAGCAGACGTTGCAATAAAAAAAAATTGAAATTAAAAAAAAAATTGTGTCCTAGTTCAATGTGTTTTTTTTTCATTTATTAGGGACAACAAACAATTACACTACATAATTAAATTCAATAGAAGGTATATCAATACAGGGCAATGGTTATTGAAGCGTAACCAGCCCCGTTGTCCACAGATTGCTAAAATATTATTTAACTGCATTTGGGGCAATGTGTGAAATATTACAATAATAATTAAATACACATTTTAGAGGAGTTGACATTAAGATGAATAGAGCAAGCAGTTCACATATGTTTTTTCGGAACGATGCAGGAGAGAATGCGAACAAGTCGGTGTCTGAAAAGTGTGTGTTAAATAGATTCATGATTCGATTAATGGGCGCACGCCCTCCGGCATTCGTCTTACAATTAGGAATTTCAAATAAATACAGTTTGCGAGTCTCGCGAATAGTGTGGCTTCTATAAGGTATATGGATATATATTTGGCTGGCAAGGTTATTACAATCAAATTTATTATTACATATATTGTATAATAGCATTTGATCGATGATCAATCTACTAATTTTTAGTGTTGGCAATGAATATTTCCTTAATAGTACCTCGTATGATGACCTAAAATGAAAGCAACGGTAGTTCATAGAACGTAGGAATTTACACTGAACGGATTCCAACTGATCATGGTATTTTGCATAAAACGGATTCCAAACATTGTAATTTTATATTTACCTTAAAAATTGATGCAATTGCTGCGCGAACTTATCAATACTGTGTAGATATTTTTATTATGTATTCTGTTGTTTTTTAAAATATGTATAACTCAACAAATTAATATTATATAACACTAATATACGCCTATTTGAAAGCTTCCCTCGGTATTGGGAAGTTTTCGTCGTTTTCTAATATCGGGCAGGAGAATTTTTTTTTTGTGGTTTGTGGTGGGATTAACTTTTTAATATTGATAAAATTTTGTTCAGGCACAAGACGTCCATGCTTCCTTGCGTAAGTGGTTGTCCGCCAATGTATCAGCCGATGTTGCTAATGCTGTGCGTATCCAATATGGGGGCTCCGTCACCGCAGCCAATGCGAAAGAGCTGGCAGCGTGTCCAGATATTGATGGTTTCCTTGTCGGAGGTGCAAGTTTGAAGCCGGAATTCGTTGATATTGTTAACGCTACTAAGTGAATAAATATGTCTTATGAGCATTAATTAAATACTGTATTAGACTGCTCATTCAATGTCTATTATTAAATGTTAGTGAGATCGTAATTTAAAGAATTGGTTATATTTGGTTTTTCAAAATCAACTTAAATAAATTCATCTGTAATCAAACATTGTTGAATTAAGGCATTTTTGTTATATTATATCTATAGTCATGTTATACAATGCTGCCAATTATTTTTAAGCGCTTTAAATGTAACCTGTCATATTTACTTTAAAGTAATATTAAAAACTTGACGGAATGTGTTTTAATTTCTTTGAATATCCATTTTTATAACAGTCTTACAATATATTGTTATTGTGATAGGGTTCGCCTAGGTAGGTAAGACTGCATTGCCAGTGCTTTACGCCAAAATAAAAAATAATGAACAAAATAAAAAACACCACTGCAAGACTATTCCTATCCCTGAAATTCAATGAAACAAAAAGACTGCTTAGGTCTGCGTAGGTCTTAGTCCTACTCGCTCTTGACCATGTTTTCTAACGGACTTGGAAAAATGGAGATCCGGTATTGAATGCATATAAAGTTAAAATTAATTTAGAATTACTGACTAATATTTATAAAACTTGATCTTGTGAATGGCTTTTTTTTTAATTTGATAAACGTGACGGAACGAGCAAACGTTCACCTGATGGTAAGTCTAACGTCTGCCCATAACAAATACTGTGTCACCTAGAACATTATATTACATCACCATTAATACTTTCAAACAAAAAAAACAATAAGTAAAAAAAATATTTTGTAAATTAATACTATAAAATTCATGATAATGCAAATACAATGTTTAATTAGGCTGGCGATATATAAAATGACTTTGTTAACAATAAAGTTTGGTGATATATAACTTATGTTAAATAACCTCCGACCTTGATAAGATAACAATTTGGCAAAACACTGAATGTCGAAATAGCACTTATCGTGATTAATAACCTGGCACTACCTACTACTGACCGAACATGGCAACATCTGGTTAATAACTACCAGTTGACAATTTGAATTAACAATTGCAGGTACCCTTTTTAACGATGTATATTTTGGGACTTTAGATATTGTTTTTATAATTAAACTTATAATGAAGTATACTTCTTATCCTTTTTTTCTTATTTTGTGTGTACAATCACTATTCCAATCATAGGAATTGGATATAGTGATTGCACATAGAACTAGTATTCCTAACCAGAGTCATATGATACCAGACTTTTTAGACTACAAGTAGTTATGATTACAAATGATTACCAATACAATAATCTTAAAATTACAAAACACATGTTTGTTAATTAGACATCGAATTAATATTGCAACGTCGTCGTCTCTTTAAACATGACTTTTGAAGTGAATTGAAACTCGTCTGAGAGGAGTATCAATTTCTTTCATTAAAAACAGCGGAACCCAGGAACGGCAGGTGCTTCACAATTGGCTCGCCGAAGGAGAACAGAACTTTCACCGGTTCGAACCATTCTGCTAAGAACGAGAGAACCAGGAGCCAGAATAAGATCTTCACGACCCAGTCGAGTACATATAAGCTGGAAAAAATAAAATGAAAAGGTTTCATCTCTATGGCACAGTTATCATTATAAAGTAACAGCCTATAAATGTCCCACTGCTGAGCATAGGCCTCCTCTTTTTCTGAGTGTTTTGGAGTCGGGAACAGTCAACCACGCTGCTCCGATGCGGGTTGGCGGGCTCCACATGTCTCCGAAATATTTATTATTCCTCAGACATGTCGGTTTCCTTCACTTCCAAGGTGTTTTCCTTCACCGCCGAGCACGTTTACCATCGGCACTTAAAATTGCAATAATCAATTTCAGTGGTGCCGTCTCCGGGAACCGAACCCAGATCACTCGTGGCTATGAAATTTAAAGCTAGCGCCTATTTTTTTTAATGGCTTAGGGTATGGATTGCGGAACTTAACGCAACAGGTTCGAGCCTGTGATTGGCTTATTGTCGCGAACCATCTTCTAGCAGAAGCTTTAAAGCTGAGTTGGAGTTATTACAAGGAATAGTAGTAATGTTAATAGCATTGCTAGTATTCTTTAAGAACGGATGTTATATAAAGGGCTTGAAGAGGTCACTTCCAAAGGATGTTTTTTACAGATTGACTTCTTATTACTTAAAGGACGGTTGATGTCTTGTAACAGGAAAATTTAAACACAATACAATTGAAGGGAAATTGCTGGTCATAGACTCCCAAATTCTGATAAATATGAATAGAGCCGTAGAGAGAAAGTCACGCTTTTCTAACTGGAGTTTGCTGACTTCACGAGTTTTTTTTTATTTTTCAGATACACATTCGTTTTGTTTTACAAGTTTTCTTCAATGATAGGCTTTCGTCCCTTATTTTAACAATAAATCAAAGTGACTTATTTGTAAACAAGACTATATACGAGTACATATTTTCATATTTACGAGTATAACTTCAAAAATAACGAACTTCCATACATTACCAAACATTCTTTCTTAATGCTTACTTATGTACTCGTACGTTATTTTTTGATCAAAATTTCATGCTTTTAAACGCACCAGTTTAGGCTGTACACTGTCTATCAGTCAGTCGATGCTGTACTCGCTGATGCCCGCGACAACGTCCGCGTGGATATAAGTTTTTAAAATATCTTGTAGGAATTATTTTATTTTTCGGGATAAAAAGTATCCTATGGCCGTCTCCAGGACGCAAGCTATCTCCGTGTCCGAAATTCGTCAAGATCGTTGCAGCGGTTGAATCGTGAAAAGGTAAGAAACAGACAGAGGAACAGAGAGAGTGACTTTCACATTTATAATTTTAGTATGGATAAAGTATCTTTATTTAACAAAATCTACTGCGGCTACGATTCGCTCATTATGCTCACTGTTTACTGGTGGTAGAATTTCTGTGCAGAACCACCATTACCACCGCCTCAGTTTCAGTAATTCTGCCGTGAAGCGGTCAGGAAAATAATAGTATGTGGCTTATGATTCACAAGCTTCTTGGCCCTATGAACCGAAATACAATAGTGTATAGCGTTGCCGGTCTTTGAGAACGGAATGGGCTATTTTCTTGTATCGGTCCGGGAAACCGTTGGCGGCAGCTGATTCCATATAGTGCTTGAGCGTTGCAGAAAAATTCGGCGAAAAACGCACAATTTAAAATTGGAAACTTTTTTTGGAAACAACTTTGTTTATATTGAAATAATTAAAACTTTGCAATCGAGTCTAGTCAGTCCAATTTGTCACGAGCGGGAATCGTACTCTCGACCCGTAGCGCAGGAGCCGATCTCTTAGCTACTGTGCCAACTTTTTTTTTTTATTTCATTAAAGTGACGGAACGAGCAAAGCGTTCACCTGATGGTAAGTGCAACGTATGCCCATAACAAATGCTGTGTCACCCAGACAATTTCTTGTGCGACACCACACTGCGCACGTCACCCTGAGACATCAGTTCTTAAGTGTCATATGCCCAGTGATTACGCTAGCTCTCAGTGCCCTTAAAACCGAAACACAGTAATGTTTGCACACTACTGCTTCACGGCAGAATAACTGGCCCTGGGGTGGTCAAACGAACATAATGTATTATTAATATACTTACAAGTTATGGTACGATCTATTATATGATACTTTAGAAGGATCTTCCTTAAAGCAGAACACGCGGCCTCCCTCCACACTGTCCGCCAGATATTTCTCGCGATCCACTGTGGATAAGTTGGTGTTGAAAATCGTCCGTTCCTCCTCATTCAACTTTGTGTGGATGCCGTCGAAATTAGGACATGGGAACCGCCATGGCCTCATGGTGAAGTATTGGAGCACTTGTAATCCCTGGCTAATCCTTTCCTGTATCCTGATCATGCTGTAACATTGTAATATAAATATTATTATTTACAAGTAGCTGTGCCCCGCGGTTTCTCCCGCGTAAAATAAGCCGACCCCGATCAATGATATGCATATTTACTTCCCTATTCGAATCGGATATCGGTTCTGCGCGACACCCATATTATTTTTCTAAAATTAAAGCAGCCTAAGTTACCCGCTATAAAATCAGCTATCTTTCAGTGAAAGTCCTGTCAAAATCGGTCTAGCCGTTTCGGAGATTATCCGGAACAAACAGACAGACAGACAAAAATTTTAATAATTAATTTTTCTTATAAGTACCTTACATAAACATTGAGTTATTAAAAACAGACACTTCAATTTTATTTATTTGTATAGATGATAACGTGCAAAGTGTCTGATACTGTGATCGACCGCGTTGCCTGGCCGCGTTTTCGGTCCAGGGTTCGAATCTCAGCCAGAGCCAACATTTTAACAAAACATAAATTGTTGGTTTTACACACTATATTATCTTTTGCGCAAAACATAGCTGCCGACTGTTTTCGGAAGTTGTTGCCGTGGTCCGTCTGCCAAATGTGGTAATCGCAGAATATCCTTCCAACTTGCGAGAGGCCTAGGCGTACTTTATACAGACATGAAAGAGAATAAAAAGAATAATAAAAAGATTAATTTTTGGTAGGATGCCTATGCAGCTATCTAGGTAGGTACCACCCCAGGGCCAGTTATTCTGCCGTGAAGCAGTAGTGCGCAAACATTACTGTGTTACGGTTTGAAGGGCACTGAGAGCTAGCGTAATCACTGGGCATATGAGACTTAAGAACTGATGTCTCAGGGTGACGGGCGCAGTGTGGGTTCACACAGTAATTTACTGGGTGATACAGCATTTGTTATGGGCAGACGTTACACTTACCATCAGGTGAACGTTTTGCTCGTTCTGTCATTTTTTTGAAATAATAAAAAAAAATTGAATACAATTTAAAGTGCTAATTTAATTCGTGCTTGACGGTGAAGAAAAGCTTGAAGAAATCCGCATATCACGAGAAACTAAAAAGAATAATTTTGAGGACAATCGAATTTTGCCAAAATTAGTAGACGCTTTCTATTCCGTAGTGGGGTGGGTTACATAGGCTGTTATTTTATAACTTTAAAAAAAGAAACTAAGTTGTGTCTTGTGCTAGAAAAAATCTGTAATTTAATACAGAAACAAAATGTGCTTCGCAATTAATTACGAGAAGCATGAAAGTTACAACGGTTTACAACGAAGTAAAAACTATGTAACTTCATAACTTCTTTTAAATATTTCCAAGAATTTTAGATTAAAGAGATACTATTCTTAATTAGTTTTAAGAAAACAAAACAACCGGTTTTGTAATGTGGATAACATTAACAAATGTTTATCTTAACAAAATAATTTGTTTAAGGTTTTTTTACATTTTTGCTACTTTCGTCGATGAACGGAGTGAATTGATCTCGACATAGTGTTTTGCTTACGGTTTAAAATTTCAGTTTTAGGCATTTTCGAAATATGGTCCGGTCACCGGCTGCTGTTTTACTTTTTTAATTAATCAAGATAAAACTGTCGGATCTGATTACGAAAAGCCGGTTAGGAATGCAAAAATAATATTTGTTTGTAATTCGTTACAAGGCAAGAAAGTTTCTTCTGGTTTTAAGCTACTGTTACATTGGTTGCCGAAGGGCCTGTTGTAATCTGTGACCGAACAAGGCTGTTGCCATAGTTGCCACGATAAGATTTTTTATATCGTCTTCCAGAATCTAAGACAATTTATTTGTTTGCATTAATTGTTATCGTTAAAACACATATTTGGATATATCTTCTTAAACTATGTTTAGACTTACAAGCGTTTCTGCCCAACAATCATAAGCAAGAAGTCGATAGCGTATGCTGGTAGCAAATGATAGAAAATACGTCGGAAATTATGTAGAGTTGAATTGGTAGTGATGTCTCCGTTGGGGTACCACAATGGCCAGGCGAGGGGGTACTTGCGGCCGTAATCTTTGGCTATGTTCAGCACGTCACCCCATGTCGTGGGTTTCTGGTGTCCAATGTTCACGTTGTATACGGATATGATATCAGACCTGAAAAACAAAATAACGAAAAGAATTTCTTTTGCTGTTTCTTGTGTCGAGAATAAGTTCATTATGCAATTTTTCAAAGACGCATATACATATGTATATACATACATACTTACAGAGACTATATGTATATATGCTTAGTGTGTTATTAATGTGGACCCGTGTGGTGGCGGCTCGTTAAAAGAATACTACCACTCCATCTCATCCAATGGATCTCGTAAAAGGCGAGTAAGGAATAAAAATGCACTGTGCACCCAATAGCGCATGGTGGCGATGGGCTCACCACCTATCACACCAAGTGCATTATATTGTTTTGGTGAAACGTGGATTGTGGCAGTCATCTGCTTTTGCAGTGAGTGCCCAGTCTCTGACTTTTTGGGATACAGTCGTGATCTTATGTATGTATGTGTTATTAATTTACAATTGGTGAAAAGCGTATCAACTACCATTTTCAAGCTCAATACAATACAATAAAGACGGCTGATTAGGTTTGATACAAAACTAATACGAGAGAGTCGTAAGTTGCTGACTGTGCCGGCTCAGAGATGAGAACAGTACCGCGTGGTGGCGGCTTAAGAGAATCTACCACTATCTCTTCCCGTGAGTGTCGTAACACTCGACAGAGTTATAATTAAAACCAGAAGATGGGCGGCAGCATCTTTCTGGAACATCTGAATAAATTAACAGCCCGCCTGCTAAGCGTGGCAACTTTGGCAAAATCCCCAACCCCCGTGAGGGCTACAAACTTTTGTGGCAATCTATGGGGGAGGCCTATATTCAGCAGTGAACTAGTGATAGGCTGAAATGATGATGATGTACTTACTTCTCAGTTCTCGCCCCCTCTAACATTCCTATTGCAATGATAGCGTTAATTGCAGTGTCTACTGGGATCACTTGGGCGGTTAGGCTGCCGTCACAGAGCATACTGCGGATGACGCCTTTACCAGCTCCCAGCATAACGCCTATTGGTCCATTCAAACTGTCTACCCAGCCTGGTAAAGGTTCGAATACAGCAGGACACACTGAAAAATAAATCCAGTATTCATATCACCCGTATCTAATACAAGCAAATTATGTTTTAACTACCAGAAATTGTAGTCAATGTAAGGTAATTGTTATCATACGAGGGTGGATTGAAAAGTACTCGGCCTATCCAAGAAAATAAACACATACTAAATCAGTTATATTTTTATTTTTCTATATAATCACCATCAAGTTCAATACACTTTTGCCACCTCCCCTTCCAAGCATTTAGACCGTTAAAAAAAATGATTCTTCCTTAGAGTCAAAATATGCGTCTACAGCTGCTTTGACCTCGTCGTTTGTCGAAAATCTTTTACCTCCCAAGTGCTTTTTTAGGTTAGGGAACAGAAAGAAGTCTGATGGTGCCAGATCAGGTGAATACGGCGGATGCGGTAACAGTTCAAAGCCACAGTTGTGAATTCCAGCCATTGACTGTACTGACGTGTGAACACGGGCGTTATCTTGATAAAACAGGACTTTTCTTCTGAGCATTCCTCGACGTTTTTCTTTTATTTCCTCTCGTAATGACGTAGTAAGGTGCAGTAGTAATCAGAGTTTATAGTCTGACCCCTTTCAAGATAATCAATCATAATCACACCTTTCGAGTCCCAGAATACTGAAGCCATCACCTTATTTGCCGACAAAATCGACTTAGCCTTTTTAGGGGGTGGTGAACCAGCTCTTCTCCACTGTTTTGATTGTTGTTTTGTTTCCGGTGTACAGTAATGAACCCATGTTTCGTCCATAGTAACAAAACGATTCAAAAAATCATCTGCATCGGCTTCAAATAACTCCAAACAGTCGCGTGAAATAGTCAATCGCGTCCTTTTTTGTTCAACTGAAAGCAGTCGCGGAACCCACCTCGCAGACACCTTGTGGAAACCCAACTCGTTGACAATGATGTTTTGAGTTCGTTCATAAGAGATGCCTATAATCTCGGCTATCTCTCTAATTTTTTATCTGCGGTCTCCCATTATTAAATCAAGTACTTTTTTAAAATTTTCGTCAGTAGTTGACGTCGAAGGCCTTCCAGAGCGGGGTTCATCTTTTACACTCTCTCTACCACGCTTAAATTCTGCTATCCATTTTTTGACGGATGAATATGACAGAGCACAATCGCCTAATGTACTGACCATGTCATCATGGATGGCTTTTGATGATAGCCCCTTCTTATGGAGGTACTTAATGACGGCACGCTGCTCGATTTGCTCCATTCGCGGAAATTATGACCGATTACTTTGTTAATAAATTTATAAAATCACAACTAATTATCGCACACGTTTCGAACTTCACACAATGAACTAGTCTGAACTGAACTAAATAATGTGGGTAGATTTGATTTTTAGAATTGAATGGATCTGTGTTAGGCCGAGTACTTTTCAATCCACCTAGTATCTCTATAGTAACTTTCATTATTTTACATTTTTCACGATTTCCTCTGTAGTTTAGGCAGAAAGTTACTGTTTTTGAAAAAAAACTTGTCTATAAAATCGAAGCTGCTTTCCTTGGCGCAGAAGCCGATGTAATTGTAAGTTGTACCTGGCTACCACGTTAAAAATAATATGAACAAGAACTGGTATCTCCCCCGCTTCATTACCCAACCGTCTTCACCTTCCTTATGCAAAACCTATGCAATAAGATCAGAGGAACAGGGAGACGGGATAATAATAATACATCCAGACCAAAAAATTCATTCATTTACTTTCTCCAAAAATTATTTGAAAAATCTGTTGGAAGTGTAACTTATGTAATGATGAATGATAATAACGTAAGGATGAATGTCTCACCAATGCTAGGCCGCACTATAACAACTGGGAGATCATTATGGGCTTGCTCCACTATGTTCTCGGCGAGCCGTTTCGAGAACGTATAACTGTTCGGATGTGGACCGAGCAAGGACGGCGCGAGCAGCGTGAGTTGTCTGTCGTCCATCCATTCCACTATCCTCATAACGTCTTCGGGCTTTACTGGAGGTGCGTGTATCTATGGTAGGAAAGAAATATTAAGGGCTACGTGTCTGTGGGTCTACGTGTCGGGTATATGCCTAAACGGTAAGGACGTAAGGAATAAAACAGTTCAAATTTCGCATCTTGCCGTCAAAGACTGTATTTGCTTGCAAATGTTCTTACATGTCCTTTAAATTTATGTCTGGAATAAATTTTTTTATTGATATTGTCTACCTAGAAACTAAATTAAAGAGTGCATTGAACTTCAGTATTATTATGTAAGTCAACTATTTAAGAAAAAAAATGTATTTTTATTTTTACTAATAGGTGAGCCTTTTAAGCTTACGTAAAAAGAGATTGCATAACCGTGACGTGACGTCAAATAAAATGGAACCAGGAAACTTTAACTAGTCTATTATAAATCCTGTTAACACACTTTACTCCATAATGATTTTAGAAAATAGTTGACTTTGTTAGCGTGTTCAATTTCTGCAAAATGATAAAACAAAATGTTTTTATTTCAATAAGAAGGTTATGCAAGCTTTACTTAAAGTTTAGAAGATTACGTCTTATGACTAAATATACCGCTTATTGGTGCTTACTTTCTCATCTAAAACCTCGTAATCAGGATAGCAGAAAGCCGTTGAAAGGTGGACGAAAGCCAGAAGGTTCTTAAGCCTCTTAGCAACATTAAGAGTCCTTGAAGTGCCACAAGTATTCATATTGACGTTGTCTCTCAATGGGGCCTCGAGTTTAAGGGTAGCAGCAAAATGAAACAACAGCGAAATTTCTTTCGATAAACTGTCAATATCAGAGTCCGACAACCCAAAGTTTTCAAACAGCACATCCCCTTGCAAGGGTTTCAGCTTCTTCAGAACTGTAGGGCGTTCATTTTTTATTCGGTCGAACATCTGGAAAGTAAAGTAACGATTACGGTCATAGATTTAAAACGTTCTGCATTTTTTACTTATTAAAAGACAATTTATACTTGATCTTATCAATGGTAATTATATGTGCAAGGCTATCTGTCACGTACGTAAATTTAGAAAAATGAGTAAAAACTTACGATCCACGCGTTAACCCGTAGTCAACATAGAAGTATAAGTAGAGAAAAAAAAAACGAAAACGGAATAAAGTAACTTCGTATGAAAATGGTGTAAAGAAAGCGTATGTATTTTTTTATATATGAATTTTATATTATAGTTTTGATATTCCGCGCAAATTCCTGAAAATAGACACTAATTAAATCAGTTATTCTGTTAGGAGTTTTTTTATGGTTGGTGTGACGTTTTGGTTATGACACGACAGAATTACTTGACCAATTTAGAAGATGACCGACAGTTATCGAACATTGTCATTCACTAATTGGAAACGGTGCAATTGAAGTGTGTAAAAAATAATGATTACGTATAACTAATTCTTAAAAATGAAAAATTGTTAATAAAATTCAAAAAAAATTAAGACCTCTCATATTCAAATAAAGTCGCGGGTAGGCTATTCGCCAGTAAAAGTTACTGGAAACTAGTAAGAATTTCGCTATGGAAGAATAATACTACTCAGCCGGTAACTTATCTGTTAATTGATGTGCCGATAAGCATGTTTAATAGCCGAGTAAAACAATCCGAGAATTTGAATGATTTCTATATAAAATATGGCTAAATGCTAGATTTTATTGAATATATGTTAATAAACAATCTTTGGGAATTATTGGAAATTATTAAAAATGCAACTGTTTTATTTGTTTGATCATCAATTAGTGGAAGAAAAAAGTCTTTGACACAAAAATAAATATCGGAGAATGGTATTCAATATTAAATCTAACATTTATAATTAGTGACAGCTGGTTAATCTTTCGATTCGATTTCTTGATTTGGATCGGTCAAGTCGTACGGAAGTTCCTACGCGATAACAGATGCACGAACGACAATTATACTATTAAGATAGTAAAGATAAAGATTTCATTAGATTTAGCCTTAAATACAATTTTCTGTTTTTATTTGTAAATATAACTTAGTGCTCAGCGTTGTATGAACTTTCACAATTAAACATTTTTAACGAACAGAATTCTATTATTTAAAATTTAACTTCCTTCTGTCGATTGGGTTCGGTCGGGGGCGAACGAGCACGTAGCTGAATTGATGGTAAGTGATCACCACCGCCACTCCACTTTCCACTTGCGAAGACACGGCTGATGTGATTCTAATCGAAATAAGCGCATTGTGCGCTCTTTTTTGAGGACGTTTTTGTGTCGTGACTGGTTTTTTGTACATCAATGTCTTATATATATATATATATATATATATATATATAAATATATTACTCCTGGTACGTGGACTGAGTTGCACTCTGATTTTGAAATATTGTTCACTGTCAGGATAACAATTCCTAGAATGTGCAGAGGTTTAAGGGTTTATTTATCTCTATTAAAAAAACTGTCAACTGTACGATAATTGCCTAATACTGTAATGGGAAATTTATAAGAAGATTTGGATTGAATTTTGAAAAAAAGTAAAGTAACAGCCTATAAATGTCACTCTCCTCACACAGAACACAGGCCTCATCTCATTTCTGAGAGTTTTTTGGAGCAGGGAATAGTCCACCGCGCTGCTCCAATGCGGGTTGGCGGACTTCACATGTCCTCGAAACATTTCTATTCCTCGGATATGCAGGTTTCCTCACGATGTTTTCCTCCACCGCTGAGCACGTGGTAAATCAGCATCTCTAACACCGGGGGTCGAGCCCAGGTTAAACCCGGTCCCTGAGCTAGATGTGGATGCCGAATGTTACTAATGGATTTAAGTAATTTCAAAACAATCGCCGATGCACAAACCGAATTTAGACTAATATTCAATGCACGGAAATTAATAGTTCAAATTTACCAACCGGTAATCGTAGCATTTCCTCCATGCGCTGTTTGACGGATTTCCCCCGTTTCGGTCTCATGAGTACATAAATAGTACCAATCTCAGGTATGGAGTACAGAAGCTTCTCGATGAGAACTTTCCCCATAAATCCGGTACCACCCGTAAGAAGTACATTCTTGTCTTTGTAGAATTCTCTCACGGACATCGCAGCAGCCATTTCCTTAACAAAGAAACGTCAAATTAATTTCAAAATAAAATAGCACATTACTTAATCCCCACGTTAGGCCTATTCTGTTAAGCCTTCCCTTTTCCCTATCTTCTTCATTTGAAATTTCTCACACAATAACATGGTCTCACACAAAATATCTTTTTGTAGACATTTACAACGGTGCTCAGATAGATTCAGTGTAAACCGATTTTCGAAAAGCATTTGATAAGGACCTTCCTTATCCTTCTTACCTACACTGCGTTTGCCGGTACGAGGTTGCCACTCGAGAACCATTCTTCCCGAACGGTTATCGGTTCTCCAAGCTATATGCCTGGCCCATTGCCACTTAAGCTTGCTAATCCTTAAGGCTATGTCGGTTACTCTAGTTCTGCTGCGGATAACATCGTTATCGTGCGGATTTTATCACGCAGAGAAACTCCGTGCTTAGTCCTTATTCAATAATTACCAACTTTTTTATATAATTTATTTATTTATTTAAACTTTATTGCACAGTAAACGTACAATTGGCGGACTTAATGCCATTGGGCTTTCTCTACCAGTCAACCACGAGTTAAGCAAAGAATTTAAGCGGGTGCTATCAAGTAAACAACAAAATTAGAAACAATAAAATAAATTGAATATGTACATAGATTAAAACAAATAATTACATATGGATTTATAAAAATAAATACATATACACATACATATATATATTTATATACATACAAACGCTAATATATATACATATACTCACATGCACTGTATAATGTTAATAATATTTGTATAATATTATTTGTTTATATGTATGTAATAAGTCTTTATTTTATTTATTATATGTGTAGAAATAACTGTATCTATAAAATTGCAACTTATTCGTGCATGTTATTTATAAATATAATAATATAACTTATACAATAAAATAACTGAACATGCTTTGACAAGCAGATCCTGGTCCTCCTAGATCTTAGTGCAAGTCGCGTTATGAATTGCATAAAAAAAACTGTCCTCAAAAAAATTTTAGTTGAATTGTATAAATAAATTATGCTTTACGCAATTTTTGATGAAAGTGTGTAAAACATTTTATACAGTTCAAAATGTTTATGTAATGCGGACTCAATTACCACAATCAGAGTCATGTTTATGTGAAGTTGTACTAGGCTAAAATTTTCGACCTTTTGAATTTCTTGTTTATTCTATTAAGATTTAAGTGTTTAAGATATTTATTTGTTATTTTTTATTGTATAAAGTACGAGCAAACCGTTCACCTGATGGTAAGTGCAACGTCTGCCCATAACAAATGCTGTGTCACCCAGAAAATTTCTGTGTTACACCACACTGTGCCGTGTCTCATATGCCCAGTGATTACGCTACCTCACAGTGCCCTTCAAACCGAAACACAGTAATGTTTGCACACTACTGCTTCACGGCAGAATAACTGGCCCTGGGTGGTATCTCCCTAGACGGATTCCAAGAAGTTAGCATGAGGCTTATATTAGCCCGAGGTAAAAAAATAATGGACGGTTCTTAGAATACGATTTTTTTTTAGGAGTAAATAACGAGACGAGTTAGTCGTTAGCCTGAGTGCCAAGTCTACCGATAAAAGTTTCGGTGATACACTTATTTTGCATCTCCGCGCTGCGCTCTTCACCATAAGACATCGATTCTTGAGACTAATTTGTTCTGTTACTACACTAGGTGTAGTGCCCTTTAAACGGAATCATAATTTTATTACACCACTGACACAGACTAACTGTATCTACAGTAGAGTGTGTACTGTAACGACATAATAACTGTACGGCGGTACCGACCCAGGCGGATTTCAGCATAGGAATCCTAACACTTGTACATGTTTTAGAGACTTTGTAAACTCATTGTTTTATTAAATTTAAGCCGATTTAGTCTCAGTTAATTAAGTTTTTGGTATAGATAGAATATACATACTGACGAGTTGTGTTGCCAGCAGTAGACCCTGCCGGGTGGTGTAATTGAATTTAAGTTGTTTTCATTATAAGTTCAAATCAGTATTTAAAAGGCGTGTGTTAGTACAACCGATGTTTAGTGTCAAATTAATTATAGTCAACGCGAGACGTTTGTACAGTGATATCACGCCTGGTTAACATTTCTGGTGACCCAATAGCAGCAACTTTGGTCAGCGAATTAGCCTCACGTTACAGCGCGGCAACTCGGCTAGTTTGTAGATTGTAGATTGCAACGGGCCGGTTTCCGCAACTCCACGTCTAGCGCGTATTTTGCGTGTAAACGCAAAACTCCACGTCTAGCGCGTATTTTGCGTGTAAACGCAAAAGTATATGTTCTGATAACTATGACTTCGTAAAGATGCAGACGTGCAAATATTTAAAAGCGCATATTATATACAATAAATAATATTTTCTTATTTTATTTCGTTCTATAACTAATTTTTATTACCATTTTTCTATTTCATGTATATATATATATATATATATATATATATATATATATATTTAATTCCGCCATCTAGTGGTAAACTATCGGAACGTGGCGTATGGCGTTAATTCCATCTCTAGGACGCAGACATTAACTAATATTTTTAAAATCCCAGTGGCGTATCTATTCTCTAATATATAGTATATTAGAGAATTATACTATCTTATCTATGCGCTGCCTACAGGTTTACCCAGTTTGGAATTGTAAATAATTTCTTGTTTATTTGTTTAATATCTTGTTTCGTGTTTAGATTAAATTTCGTTAAATTAGGTAATTGAATTAAACTCAACAAAAATTGTAGTAGGGTTATTTATTTATTCATCACCATCGGTATTTTATTAGTGTCCAACAGGGATATGTGGATATGTCACAGGTCTGCATAATAAATGTCCGGCATATTTGAGTTGGATTTTCCACCAGTTTTTTCCGCTATTTCTTTTAGTTGATTTACAACTTTTACAGTAGGGTAAATTCTCTAGTTAACATGTCATTATTTTACCGATAGGTGTTTCGTATGATAAAAAGTTGCCTTGTAGTTATTTATTTAATGTAAGGAAATTTAATGAGAATTCTTTATTTTTTAACGTAATCCTTTTATACAAGCTTTTATTTAACTTGCAAAGTATGTGAAGATCAAATCCTGCAACTGAATTTTCAATAAGCTCCCCCAACCGATTGAGCCCAAATTTAGGACACATATGTAACTTAGATGACAGTGCAATATGGTATGGTGCAAATATGGTAACCGTGGAAGTGGTCTCATGATGTAGCCGTGAGGAGCCATAGGAACTTCTCAACTTCTTAACATAAGTCTGTCGTGTTTAAGCTCGTTGGATTTGTCTTGACAAGTACCGTAGAAAAAAAACGCGATAAAATTTGTATAATTCGTTTTATTTAAAGTACTGTATAGCTATATGACGTCCAAGTTCTCATGATAAAGTCGGCAGGTGGTCATAGGAACTTCTCAACTACCCATCATAACTCCGTCTTGTTTGGGCTCGTTGAATTTTACTTTATACAAGTACATAGATAGTGTTCAGAGTCGGATTTCTGGAGGCAACATAATATACATAAGAGGCACTATTAACATTAACGTTATCAGTTTTTCGACTAACATTAAATATCAGAAATGTATCTGTAAATAATACTATATTTGTAAGATTCTGGACTAAGTATGGTAGATCTTTTATATAAATTAGAAACAAAAGCGGGCCCGGAATAGATTCTTGTAGCACACTCACTTTGATTCGATAGCCTACAGAGTTAGAACCATTAATTTGAGGTAGCGGCTTAAGAGAATTTACCACACCATCACCTCCCGTGGGTGTCGTAAAAGCCGACATAGAGAAAATGAAAACGTTTTAAAATTGAAATCCTCCCTAAACGAGAGCTACAAACTTTTGTGGCAATCAATCAAAGAAAAATTACTTCAATATAATTGTGAAAGTGACTTACAATAAAACTTGATTGATTTAAAATGATGTAAAAATGATTAAAAAGTTAATTGATTTAAAATTGATTGAAAATTCTGTCCAAATGATTACCTGAGAATTAATGCAGACTTAGGAGTATATGTACCTGTTTGGAGCTAGCTGAGGGGGCTAGTAGTGAGCACACTACTAAAGTATACAAATTTGATGGCATGAAATGATGACCATAAGACGAAAACAGCAGTACTGTTTAGAAAGTAACCATCCTGCCAAATTTTGTCAAAATAATATTAAACGTCGAATTTGCAGAAAGAAACACCATTCGTTATTACATCCTTAATGTACTTCTGTAACCAATAAAAATAAAAATGATTTAATTAAAGATAGTAGCGTATGGTATATAACCAGATTTTGTTAGCGACAGCATTGATAAATGATAAACAAGGAGTTGTTAACAGTCAGAGCACTAGTCGACCAAGTGTCGCAGTCTTCATTTGTGACTGAATCTACAGTCCAGCAGTTGGGGTTGAAGAAAATTCCTATCAGGGGTCAAATAACAGGAGTGGGTGGAGATCACAGTGTGATCTCTAAGGCTATGGTCATCATAGAAATTATGTCCCGTATTGATCCAAGTGTGGGCATAACGGTGAGAGCGTATGTTCTCAAGTCAATTACTACACATTTATCTTCCAGCAAGATAAATGCAGTGGAGTGGGCAGAGCTAAAAAAAATAAAGTTGGCAGACCCCAATCACCATACTCCAAGTCGTATCGACCTGTTATTAGGAGCGGAAGTATACAGTCAAATACTTCAAGAGGGAGTAAAAAGTGGGCCGATACAAACTATCGTTGCACAATCGACAACTTTTGGGTGGATATTATCGGGAGCAGTAAAAAATCAAAGGACTTATAATCGCCCTACTATTAATGTTATGCATTTTCAAGTAGAAGACAATGAACTTCTCAAAAGATTTTGGGAATTCGAATCAGACAAGGAGTTACCTACGGAAAGAATGTTAAATGATGAAGAAGTCCATTGTGAAGAGATCTTTAACCGGACGACACGTAGAGATCACACTGTTAGGTATATTGTAAGGCTTCCATTCAAGATAAATAAGACAGAGGTAAATAAATCGCTAAAAATAGCGGAAAAAAGGTTATATTCATTAGAACAAAAACTAAAAAGGTAAATACCTTAAACACCAATACACAGAGGTTATTAATGAATATATATCTTTACATATATGGAACAAGTACCGATAAAGGAGTTATCAAATTCTCAGGCTGTACTTACCTCATCACGCCGTTAGTCGCGAGGACAAGGAAACTTCAAAGGTAAGAGTTGTGTATGACGCTTCCTGTAAAGGTACTAATAACGTGTCACTGAATGACAGTTTATTAGTGGGTCCAACCTTACAACCCGAGTTACGGCACATTACAGTACGGTGGAGATCTTCACCAATTTGGTTGTCTGCTGACATCGTAAAAATGTATCAGCAAATGAAGGTAAATAACAGGGACGTTGATTATCAACGAATAGTCTGGAGAGATGATATAACAAATGCAATAAAGCATTACCGGTTACTGAGAGTCACGTTTGGAACCGCCTGTGCGCCATATTTAGCAGTAAAGGTTTCAAAACAGGTAGCTATAGATGAGAGCAGTAAATATCAATTGGCAGTTCAAAGAATCAAAACTGACTTTTATATGGATGATTTGCTAACTGGTTGCCAAAATGTAGAGGAAGGAATAGGGATATTTAAAGAAATGACCGAACTTTAAGCAAAAGTATTCAACTATAGTTCTCGCATGGATTAACAGCCATCCGAGTCGATGGCAAATGTTTGTAGCCAACAGTGTGTCAGAAATTTTATGCAAATTGGATTCACATAATTGGGCTCATGTTATCCCTCGGCATAACATGCATATGAGGCAACATAATATACATAAGAGGCACTATTAACATTAACGTTATCAGTTTTTCGACTAACATTAAATATCAGAAATGTATCTGTAAATAATACTATATTTGTAAGATTCTGGACTAAGTATGGTAGATCTTTTATATAAATTAGAAACAAAAGCGGGCCCGGAATAGATTCTTGTAGCACACTCACTTTGATTCGATAGCCTACAGAGTTAGAACCATTAATTTGAGGTAGCGGCTTAAGAGAATTTACCACACCATCACCTCCCGTGGGTGTCGTAAAAGCCGACATAGAGAAAATGAAAACGTTTTAAAATTGAAATCCTCCCTAAACGAGAGCTACAAACTTTTGTGGCAATCAATCAAAGAAAAATTACTTCAATATAATTGTGAAAGTGACTTACAATAAAACTTGATTGATTTAAAATGATGTAAAAATGATTAAAAAGTTAATTGATTTAAAATTGATTGAAAATTCTGTCCAAATGATTACCTGAGAATTAATGCAGACTTAGGAGTATATGTACCTGTTTGGAGCTAGCTGAGGGGGCTAGTAGTGAGCACACTACTAAAGTATACAAATTTGATGGCATGAAATGATGACCATAAGACGAAAACAGCAGTACTGTTTAGAAAGTAACCATCCTGCCAAATTTTGTCAAAATAATATTAAACGTCGAATTTGCAGAAAGAAACACCATTCGTTATTACATCCTTAATGTACTTCTGTAACCAATAAAAATAAAAATGATTTAATTAAAGATAGTAGCGTATGGTATATAACCAGATTTTGTTAGCGACAGCATTGATAAATGATAAACAAGGAGTTGTTAACAGTCAGAGCACTAGTCGACCAAGTGTCGCAGTCTTCATTTGTGACTGAATCTACAGTCCAGCAGTTGGGGTTGAAGAAAATTCCTGTCAGGGGTCAAATAACAGGAGTGGGTGGAGATCACAGTGTGATCTCTAAGGCTATGGTCATCATAGAAATTATGTCCCGTATTGATCCAAGTGTGGGCATAACGGTGAGAGCGTATGTTCTCAAGTCAATTACTACACATTTATCTTCCAGCAAGATAAATGCAGTGGAGTGGGCAGAGCTAAAAAAAATAAAGTTGGCAGACCCCAATCACCATACTCCAAGTCGTATCGACCTGTTATTAGGAGCGGAAGTATACAGTCAAATACTTCAAGAGGGAGTAAAAAGTGGGCCGATACAAACTATCGTTGCACAATCGACAACTTTTGGGTGGATATTATCGGGAGCAGTAAAAAATCAAAGGACTTATAATCGCCCTACTATTAATGTTATGCATTTTCAAGTAGAAGACAATGAACTTCTCAAAAGATTTTGGGAATTCGAATCAGACAAGGAGTTACCTACGGAAAGAATGTTAAATGATGAAGAAGTCCATTGTGAAGAGATCTTTAACCGGACGACACGTAGAGATCACACTGTTAGGTATATTGTAAGGCTTCCATTCAAGATAAATAAGACAGAGGTAAATAAATCGCTAAAAATAGCGGAAAAAAGGTTATATTCATTAGAACAAAAACTAAAAAGGTAAATACCTTAAACACCAATACACAGAGGTTATTAATGAATATATATCTTTACATATATGGAACAAGTACCGATAAAGGAGTTATCAAATTCTCAGGCTGTACTTACCTCACGCCGTTAGTCGCGAGGACAAGGAAACTTCAAAGGTAAGAGTTGTGTATGACGCTTCCTGTAAAGGTACTAATAACGTGTCACTGAATGACAGTTTATTAGTGGGTCCAACCTTACAACCCGAGTTACGGCACATTACAGTACGGTGGAGATCTTCACCAATTTGGTTGTCTGCTGACATCGTAAAAATGTATCAGCAAATGAAGGTAAATAACAGGGACGTTGATTATCAACGAATAGTCTGGAGAGATGATATAACAAATGCAATAAAGCATTACCGGTTACTGAGAGTCACGTTTGGAACCGCCTGTGCGCCATATTTAGCAGTAAAGGTTTCAAAACAGGTAGCTATAGATGAGAGCAGTAAATATCAATTGGCAGTTCAAAGAATCAAAACTGACTTTTATATGGATGATTTGCTAACTGGTTGCCAAAATGTAGAGTAAGGAATAGGGATATTTAAAGAAATGACCGAACTTTAAGCAAAAGTATTCAACTATAGTTCTCGCATGGATTAACAGCCATCCGAGTCGATGGCAAATGTTTGTAGCCAACAGTGTGTCAGAAATTTTATGCAAATTGGATTCACATAATTGGGCTCATGTTATCCCTCGGCATAATCCTGCCGATTGCGCTTCAAGGGGAATAAGATCATCCGAATTAATGAAACATACGCTGTGGTTTCAGAGTCCGGAATTTCTTCAACAGGATAACATAGAATATTCTAAACCAAAAAATGTGACTACGGATTTGGAACAAGTAAAAATCAGATCTCATCGTGTTGTCACCGGAACGGATCGTTTATGGGAAAGATTCTCGTCTCTTACCGAGAGAACTCGTAGCATTCTGCTACGAGTTCTCTCATACTGTAGACGGTTTTTAAACAATGCTAGAAAAGGCAGCGAGATTTTTACAGTTATCTCAACACTGATGATATAATAAATACATGGAAATTTGCATACGAGAATGTCAAGCTGGTCAATTTAGTAATGAAATATCGATATTAAGAAATAATTCGAACTTACCTAAAAACAGTTGTCTGATTTTGTTGAATCCCTTTCTGGACCAGAATCAAATTTTGCGGGTTGGTGGAAGATTGGAGAATACGAAGCTCACAGACAATAGGAAGCATCCAATGTTACTTCCAAAGATGTCACATTTGACGCAATTGATCATCACGCATGCTCATATCCAAATATTACATGGTGGACCCCAACTAATGATGTGCTATATACAATCAAAATATTGGATTGTGGGTCTTAAGCAACTTGTTAAAGCATATTTTCGAAGGTGCGTTATTTGTGTGAAAAACTCGGCTACTACACGGACACAGTTGATGGGCCAATTGCCATCTGCAAGGGTAAGTCCTACACGTCCATTTAAAATTGTGGAGTAGATTACGCAGGTCCGATCCAAATAGGAACAGCCAAGGGTAGAGGTCACAAGTCCTACAAAGGCTACATATGTCTTTTTGCTTGTATGGTGACACGGGCAATCAATTTGGAGGTAGTGACCGATCTCACCACAGAAGGTTTTCTGCAAGCGTTGAAAAGGTTTGTGGCCAGGCGTGGATTTTGTTCAGATATTTGGAGTGATAATGCTACTAATTTTATTGGAGCGGCCAGCGAAGTGAGAAAACTCTTTTTTACTGAAAAGCAATCCATGCTTCACGAAGTTGCTGAAATGCTAGTCACTAACGGCTGCATTTAGCAATTTATTCCTTCACACTCGCCCAATTTTGGAGGATTATAGGAGGCGGCTGAGAAATCGGTGAAGTATCATCTTAAAAGAGTTATCGGGCAATCTACTTTAACTTTTGAAGAGATGTCGACGGTCCTAGCTCAAAAAGAGGCCGTGCTCAACTCTAGACCGCTGTCGGTTCTTACTGGTAACCAAGCAGACACTGGAACAATTTTGACGCCTGGACATTTTCTTGTGGGGGAACCACTGGTAACACCGCCTGAAATAAACTTTGAAAGTTCTAATGTCAGTAGTTTAAGAAGGTGGCAATACACCCAAAAGATGCTGCAAGATTTTTGGCGTCAGTGGTCACAGGAATACCTTACTCAATTCTATCATAGATATCGATGGTTTACAAAAAATCCGCAACCTAAGTTAGGGGATGTTGTGCCCCCCCCCCCCCCCATGGGTTCTCGCCTTGTCGTGGCGGGGGGACTTAGTAACTGTGGCCGCTCCGAGTGGGCTGCGCAGGTCCGCTCTGGATGCGAAAGGGTGGACTGCTGGGGGGAGCGGTACGCTGCTCTCCGCAGCCGAGGTGGAGTCTCGGGGGAAGAGGAGTGTAGGTGTGTCGTTGCCTCTCTCCCGGTCCTCCGCGACTCTGGCGGGACCGTACCGCGGATGCGGTGTTGGTGGACTGCTGGGGGGAGGAGTGAGTCGGCACTGCTGGGGGGAGGAGTGAGTCGGCACTGCTCACCCTGCCCTTCGCAGCCGAGGTGGAGTCACGGGGGAAGAGGAGCGTAGGTGTTGCGTTGCCTCTCTTCCTGTCTCCCGCGACTTTGGCGGGGCCGCATCGTAGTTGCGGCGGTGGTGGGGCCGCGGGGGAAGAGGAGTGTTGGTGTGTCGTTGCCTCTCTCCTTATCCTCCGCGGCCGTAACGTGGTTGGCGACGGAGCCACAGACCAGATCCGTCGCAGCGTCTGGGAAGACTAGTGCTTCCAGTGCAAGTCTCCTGGCCTCCGCGTGGCGGACTCGGGAGGGTCCGTTGCGCACACCAAAGGGAGGCCGTGTTGGAAGGCGCGTCGCGTGTTCCGGCGCGCCTTTCTAGGAAGGAGATAGGAGAGGATTGTCCTCTCCCGAGGAAGGGCTGCCGACGATAGGCGGCCGGCGCCGGTGGGGTCGCGGATGTGTGCGTGAGCGATCCCGTGGCCCTGCCAAGGTGCGGCGATGGCATAGGCATTTCCCCATGTAAAAAAAAGGGGATGTTGTGGTAGTAAAGGAGGACGGGCTACCGCCTTGTCGATGCCTAAATGGCAGAGTGGTTGCAAATCATCCAGGAAATGACGATATTGTGCGCGTCGTTACGTTGAAGGTAAAAAACGGTGTTTTGAAAAGACGTATCCAAATTGTGTCTCCTTCCAGTTTTGTTTATTTGTTAAATTTTTGTTATGGTGGGCGAAAATGTTAAAGGACAAAGTGTAATTTGTCCTTGGTGGGCGAAATATGTATAATTTATCTACAAGGTTAACATCCAAATAATTAACGATAGGTGGCTTTGTACTGTAGATCGTCTTTTCTATGCTGCGATGTTGAGATTCGTGTAGGTTCAATAACCTGTACTACGATGGTCAATGAAATATATGGTTTACCACTGTGGAAAAAAGATTTGAGTGCGTTCTTTTTTAGAACCCCTTATCACAGTACACTTTCGGAGCTACCAGAGCAAGGACTGTGTTCAATAACAATATCCGGAAAATCAAGACTGCTACATCATATCCAATTTTTTTAAAAATATAAACCCTCTATGATATTTAAAAATATATGGCATAAAAAGGCTCACTAAGATTTTTCGATAAGGTAAAATCGTATACCTTTCTTACAGCCCTGTTCTAACATAGGTAGGTAGTATTTTGCATAACACGAATAGGCTATGGCTCGATTCGCTGATGGCCAATCGACATTGCGTGCGATTTGTCTTTAACAATCCGAATTTTTCCACCGGAGGTCCAACGAGGCCGTCTAGAGTTACCTACAATGTTTCGTATGTATTAATTACGTCTAGCGGAACGCATTACGTCGTGTTTTCGCTTATGCCGTGGTATTTATAATTGGTAAGCCGAAATAAATAATAGATGTTGCTAAACTGTTCTGAGTTTCAAATCAGATTTGTACGCACTATGATTTATAAGTTTTTTCTGAGTGACATTTTTAATTGTTTTATTCTATTTTATGAATTGTTTATCACTTATGTTAGTGTCATATAAGATGTTACTAACACAATATGGGTTGCTAGTACCTTAAATAAAAAAAAATATTATTATTATATTATTACTATGCTCATTTAAACCTCTATTTATTAATTGTTTTCATAGATTATAATCGTAATCATCAAGATGAATCCTAATAATAATACTCGTACCTGATTCCGATAATTAAAACTGAAATAGGTGAGTTGAGTTTGTTGAGCAGAATGTAATTTTTTTTTATGAACACTCGGATTTATAATGTACCGAGAGGGCGTTTTACAGACATAAATACCATATGCGCAACAGAACCAAACTCAGAAACTAACGGTTTATGTTTTGCAATAATGTAAACCCGGGGCCCGCGGCGTAGTAGTCAGGTTCTCTTACCATTAGACCGCGCGGTCGTCGATATGTTTACTATACCCTTTTTTATTAGACAAAATTACATAACAACAAAAAGCGCAACGTCCTCTCATAGCAATGCTGTGTCACTCCGAATATCTCTGTGTACACACTGCGCCTGTCCCCCTGACACATCAATTCTTAAGTCTCATATACCCAGTGATTACACTAGCTCTCAGTGCCCTTCAAATGGAAACACAGTAACATTTACACGCTACTGCTTCACGGCAGAAACCTAGATTGTTTATAGTAAATATTGTTTTCACAATGACCAATCTAACAAAAACTTATTTTTGCATTGAGAAAGTGGAGAAAGCCGATGCAGTCTCAGAAAAGTTAATCGATTATTTTTATTTGTATCGAAAAATTTCTGTGGAGTATCGGGTGAACGACCCCGGCTATCCGAGCTGCCCCTGTCCTCGTGCTCCTTCCGAGATAGTAATATCTTACACCTTATAGTACACCTTCCCAACGTCCCATTCCCAACCCCAAGTCCATTTTCTACCTAATCCCTAATTCCTAATTCCCTTCATCTCCGTCAGTGGTTGTCGTCCTAATGGTTAGCTACTCGTGGGAACGTAATGGGGAGCAAGAGTTTACACACGTATCAAAATGGCGGCGACATGGTATGCCGCCCATCACACCTCGTTTCCTGCGAGGGTGAAAGGATGCGGTCTATACATTCCCCTTATTTGGGAAAAAGACGTACGTATATATCGAAAAAAAAATTACTTTGATAACTCAGGATCAGCTTTCAGGAATGCAGCGTTTGGACTGTTGGCGAGGTTAATGATATATAATAATATATTACATTACTATTCGAAGTACATGTCATCGGACTGGAAAGTAAAAGGTGCGCCACTAGGATTCCTAACAACATTCTCTGTACACTTTTGTAACTAGACAAGCGGAAAATTTATTCTAGGAAGTTTAAATGCTAGCTTTGGGTCACATAGCCGGGTTTATAAGGTTACGAAAGACCCGTTTAGATTTTCTCACGACGCTCCTATAACAAACAGATATCGTTGGGAAACAGATTTTCTAAATTCTATTTGTAGGCATTTAATGCTACATGTTGCAGAAGGCCCTTATAGTACGAGAGTTAGCAAGGTTTTCGAGAAAGAGTTTTAGGTGAGCTGGTTTTTTTATATTTCTGTTATTGAAGATTAGTAGAGTGCGGCCCACGTAGCTGCTGGGAACGTTTGCGTTTACCAGAGCACTTGGTTCAAAAGTGATTCCAAAATACGATACTGGTACGAAGAAACGAATTGCATCTGTACAAATGGGATGCGCACAGGTAAACGCAACCGCTCCCAGCAGCCAGATGGGCCACATCGCTACCAGCTTCAATAAGAAAAGAATAAAAACAGTTGAACTCAAATACTTTTTTTGCGACGTTGCTTTCTCTTATACTATAACGATTCCCGATTTATAAAAAACACTGATTTCTTTGTACATTTTCGCCTCAATATATCAGAAGAAGAAAAAAATCTCCAAATTAAACTAGAATCCTAAGTATTGAAACCAATGAAGTTGATTGTATATTTGATAAATGTTCGGTTTTGTGAAATATTTCCATTGCGAGTTTTCTAATGCGTTACTAAATACATACATAACTATTAAATTAATTACGAACGAAACGTTTATAACATTCTTATCAAATAAGCTTTAGTCGCGATATTTAAAGTCAGTTGTACGGGCAACTTAAAGTATTCCAACATTCTCTAATACGGGCAATTAATGTAATACAAAAGTAATTTTTTGTTTCATAAGCAGTGTTATTAAAGTAAAGCTCCATTTAAAACCAAATTCGTTGCGAAAAAAAATATTTTTAGTCATTCTAATTAAAATACGAGAAAGTTATTTGAACTACATTTTGTTTCTTCTTTAATTTGGAGAAAGTAGGGTCAACATTAAAAGAAATTACTAAAGTAATTACTTGGACATATGAGTCTTAAGAACTGATAACTCGGGATGACGGGCGCAGTGTGGTGCCACACAGATTTGATCTATGTGAGACAGCATTTGTTATAGGCAGATGCTTCACTTACCAACAGCCATTTTAAATTAATTGTGTGGTAAATGTTCTATTCGGTCCGGTAGTTTATTATAAAGTGCTTATTCTAATTTGTCTTGTTATCTTTATTATTTTTTTCATAGTACGCGAGTGACCTGGGTTCGATTCCCGGTGCAGGCACCACTAAAATAGTTAATTGCAATTTTAAGTGCTGATTTATCACGTGCTCGGCGGTGAAGGAAAACATCATGAGGTAACCTGCATTTTTAGAAATAAAATAATATTTCGAAGACATGTGCAGTCAGCCGCCAACCCGCATTAGAGCATCGTGGTGGATTCTTGCTAGCTCCAAAAACCCTCTCAGAAATGAGAAGAAGCCTGTGCTCAGCAGTGGGACATTTATAGGCTGAAACTTTATAACGTCCTTTGCTTGTATTTTTTATGCTTATATAAGTTTAGAAAATTTCCTATCTCTAATATGGAGAGGGCAAGGAAAAGGTAATATATTTAAAGCTTTAAAATGAGGCTTACATCTCTGATGCATCTCGTTCGGGCTAAAATACATTTTTTAAAACGATGCCCCACAGTAGGATTTCTCCTGTGTCGTGGGTGCGTTTTACATACATAAATTCCACATGCACAGACACCCAGACAACAACTAACAACTATCTGTAGGCGATACAAATATTTGTCCCGTTCGGGAATCGAACCCGCGACCCGCGGCGCAGGAGTCAAGGGCTTAACCACTGCGCTAACCAAGCAAGAGAAATTGTACGATAGATACATACATTAGTTTTATCACGCTCTTTATGCAAAGTTTTTACGACTGAAATTTTTAATTTAAATAAATTACAGAAGAATATTAGGCCGAGACGGCACCGGAAAGGCGACGACAGCGCTACAGCGTTTTTTTTTTGTTATTTTATAAAAATGACGGAACGAGCAAAACGTTCACCTGATGGTAAGTGCAACGTCTGCCCATAGCAAATGCTATGTCACACAGAACAGTGTGACACCACAATGCGCCCGTCACCCTGAGACACCAGTTCTCAAGTCTAATATGCCCAGCGATTACGCTAGCTCTCAGTGCCCTTCTCAAGCCCCTAAAAACATAAGGCGATGGGCGCGTCTCAAAAGCCACGTGCGAAATTTATTTGTTAATACCGTTCGTTATGTTCAATTGTATTACAATTAACTAAAGTGTCCGCATTGAATAGAATTATATTACTGCAAAGCGGTGGCGACTCTACGGCGAGTTATGTGCGATTTACAATCAAGTCCGCGCAGCCTCTATATTGGTGCGAACGAGCCAGATGAAGTTCGCGCGAGGAGTTGCCACAGAGACGCCACGCGATTAGCGTTGCTAGATAATATTTGGCTAGAAAAATAGTATTTTGCTTCTCAGCACCTTTTGTTACGGTTTAACATTTTGTCGCTTATTAATTAACATACCAAATTGTTTTGTTGTGTTTACGCGGACATTAATCGCTACTCCCACATCGCTTGACATAATCAATGAGGCCAGCCATTACGCGATGTAATCGCGATTCGCTGGTTTGTCGCCACTGAAATGCGGACATATGTTTTATCGCGTCGCCTTCGCATCGCAATCTCCTCAAATGCGGCTTCGGCCTTGCATAACTAAAAAGCTCAGTAAAATGGACTTAAATCGCTGTATCTAATTGTGTAAATTACTCTTATATGACAGTCCGACGTTAAAACGCTCGGTGAGTTACGTGCACTCAACCATTACGTAACTATTTTTTGTTTCAAGGATTAATTCCATATGACTAGTATACCCTTAGTTTTACTCAAATTACAGTGCCCTTCGTTTCCAAACAGTACCATTTGTAGACTAGTGCTTTGCGTCATAACAGGTACCGTGTTGCAGGCGTAACACAAAATGTTTTGACCGGTATTAGTCTGCAAAAGCGTGGGTTCGGCCAGTTTTTCACGCTACTGTCTTGCGGCAGATTTTTTTTTATTGTTTAAAGTGACGAAACGAGCAAAACGTTCACCTGATGGTAAGTGCAACGTCCGCCCACAACATATGCTGTGTCAGCCAGAATATTTATGTGTGACACCACACTGCGCCCGTCACCCTGAGACATCAGTTCTTAAGTCTCAAATGTCCAGTGATTACGCTATTTCACAGTGCCCTTCAAACCGAAACACAATAATGCTTGCACACTACTGCTTCACGGCAGAATAACTGGCCCTGGGGTAGTACCTGCCTAGACGGATTCCTGCATAGGAATCCTACCACCAGTAAAATTATAAGTATAAAATATATTAAGTATATTACAAAATATCGAAACGAAACAAACCAACAAAACAATTAACGGCTCCGTCTTCAGGGTATTTATACATCATTTCAACACCAGCAATTAACACTACTCTGACTTGCAAATGTCAATTGTTCACTAGATAGCTATTTAAAGAAAAATCTGTAATAACTTCTAATTGGAAAAAGATAATTTCAGATTTTTTAAAAAAAACGCATTTTTTTTGTCGGGTTCAGTATTAAGTGATACAGTAAGTCGAGCATATATTTTAAACACACCTTGTGAAAACGTCGGTGACCTGACTGATTACGGGTATAGTTAAAAAATCAAATTCATCGCGTGTAGACACGCTTAATGTACCATACTAAAATGCGGCGACGTGATTCGGTCGGTTATATTTGTGGTAGCTGTCGATAGAGAAACCTATTATAATTATCACCTATCTCGATGCGTTCGATCGGAATCGGATATGTATAGTGGTTAGCTTTGTAAAAATTGCAGTTCTTAACCATACTCGATTATAATACGTTAATTGAACTCATATTGAGCTGCTTTTGTACATAAGTTACTCTTGTATCGTCCCTGTCTATTTATTTATTTCCGGCATTGACGCATTGTGTTGTTTTGACTTAACAATAACAACAGAGCCTTACAACAATCAACGTTACCAAAATTAGTTGACTAATACACAAATTAACAACTATTCACATTTAACCGTGTGGTGGCGGCTCGTTAAAAGAATACTACCACTCCATCTCATCCAATGAATCTCGTAAAAGGCGAGTAAGGAATTAAACTGCTCTGTGCACCCAACAGCGCATGGTGGCGATGGGCTCACCACCTATCACACCAAGTGCTTTATATTGTTTTGGTGAAACGTGAATTGTGGCAGGCATCCGTTATTGCAGTGAGTGCCCAGTCTCTGACTACCCCTTATGGGATACAGCCGTCATCTTATGTATGTATGTATTCACACCACATCTGATGCACTAACATTCATATTTCAAGACATCAATTGCAAAAGTATTACATCAATAAAGATACAAGTTCAGCCCAATTCCATCAGCCGCCGTTCTACAGGCAGAGACATAACTAAAAACGGAGGTATCCAAGCCGGCCGGCCCTCCAAATCAATAATTGAAAAACCTATCTCCAATAGGAAATAGCCTCAATGAAAAAATATCAGTTCCAAATTTAAGTTGTACCAACTCTTATTTTGATCTCAGTACGCACGCACTACATACGCACTTATAAGTATAGAAACAATCATATCTAATTTTTATTTTATACCATACAATCCCAAATGATATAGGTAGCTCTATCATTAAGATTTTGACTGGGATTATTTCATCATTTCAGCCTATCACTAGTCCACCGCTGAACTTAGGCCTCCCCCATAGATTGCAACTAGAGTTTACAGCTCTCATTTTCGCGGTATTTTGCCATAATTGCTACGCTTGGCAGACGGTTTGGTAACCCCAATTTATTTACTCAGGTGCTCCAGTAAGATACCTCTGCCCCACTTCTGGTTTTAATTTATCTTCAGTAGTAAGGAATGACAAAATTTGTGACCTTAAACAAACCCGGCTGTGATGCCCACACTTGAGTATGTTTGAGAGTTCCAATATCTTGCGAGCGCCTTACTAATTATACTCCGCCAAAACACTATGGGGAGTTTCCACATGGTATGTTTAAGATGTTGTAAGCGTAAGTCGACGCCTTAGAAATTTTGTGTCAATGCCGAAAACGTACAGACAGTGCAGTATGGAGGCTAAGGTGGTCACAAGAAAACAGTACCTATTAATTTATTTCAGATCAACATCGCCATCAACATTATTATTATAAACAATAATTAATAATGATCGAAACGTTAAAAGTTAATATAACTTTGAAATGAAAATTATTCGCTGAATGGTAAATAGTGCTTAGATGTGCGTACTTTTCATGTATGAGCTGCTCATTTTTGAAACAGTACATCTATATATTAATACGTGAAGAGAGTTAAAAATATTTTAAGCATATTTAAAGTTTATATGTAGAAAGAATGCAGAAATCTAAAATTTATACATAATATGTGTTACAATTACAATACATTCAATGAGAAAGAAATAATGAAATACGGTCGAATTTTTAGGTGAGCTCTATGAATGAGGGACTGGCCGATGTCTTCGTTTTTTTCAAACAGGTTTAGGCGTGTTCTCGGAACGTGTTGATTAAAAAATAGAAAACGACAGAGAAATGCATCACGTTAAATTAATAATTTGAAGGGATCATAATTCTAATCATCTCTTTTATGTATTTATTTTTAATAAAATAAAGCAATAGTTTAAAATTAGGTTAATACTCGTAACTGAATAATAGAAGCTAATAACTTTAAAAATATTGTCTCGTAATCATGTAGATAGACTGAATTTGTATACATATAGTGTAAAAAATAAGAAAAACATGTTGAATCAGATGATAACTCACTTTAATTGTCCGGCACACAGTACACATTATTTACTACATACATACAGTCACGCTTTTTCCCCATTTAAAGCGTAGGCAGAGGGCACTCACGCAGCCCACTCCTCGCATATGGGGGAGGCCTATGTTCAACAGTTGACTAGTGATGGGCTGAAGTGATGATGATGATGACGACGACCGGTCTAGTGGTCCCGACTTCTGCGCCGCAGGTCCTGAGTTAGAATGCCAGCCGGAGCCAACGTTTGTGCAAAAACACATGTTGTTGGTTTCTTGGATCCGGTTGTGTTGTGCACGTGCACGCGTAGTGCAGTGAAACGCACTCATGATAAAGGACAAATCCTAGCCCGGACCATCATTACGTAAAAGCCAAAACAATCTACAAGTAAAAGTAAAGTAAAACAGCTTATAAATGTCCCACTGCTGAGAACAGGCCTCCTCTCATTTCGTGGGCTAGCCGTGGTAACTCAGGGGCCGGGCGCTTCCCTTACATTACTTAGTACGCGAGTGACCTGAGTGCGATTTTAATTGCTGATCTACCACGTACTCAGTAGCGAAGGAAAACATCGGGAGGAAACCTGTGTCTGTGGAATAAAAATATTTCGCAGACATTTGAAATCCGCCAACCCGCTTTGGTGCTGCGTGGCGGACTCTTCCCGGCTCCAAAACCCTCTTAGCATCTGTAAGTACTCTTTCGTTATAGGCGGGGAAATTTACGGTTACGGTTTATGAAATTTTACTAACTACGACTGCTCTTTCATCGGTTTCAAAGATTTATTTTTTTACTTTTTTTATATATAAAAAATCATCTCACGGAATGAATTCTTTCTAAAGCAATTAAAACGGTTAACACACTCACAGTCACTATTACCGCACAATTTTCTAAAGCCTCACTCGGAAGGTCCAAAAGCCGGGAAAAATTCGTCACGCCGCTCCAATGCGGATTGGCGGACTTCACATGTTCTCGAAATGTTTTTATATCTCAGACATGCAGGTTTCCTCATGATGTTTTCTTTCACCGCTGAGCATGTGATCACACATCACTTAAAATTGCAAGACAATTTTATCACCGATCGAACTCACTCGCGTACTATTAAATTGAGGGCAAGCGCTCAGTCCCTAAGCTACTCCGGCTCTTATGTAATAATTACATCTCTATTAAATAATTTACTAGACACAATGAAATCGACCTTAGAGAATCAGGTTCGATGACTTAACCAATCTAAACGGCGAAGTTGCCTAAGGGATATTTCGACAGTGTAGTGTTTTAAAATATCTATTTCAATAATTATTTTAATAAATGCACGCTGTCAAAATTATTTATAGCTTTAACGTAACAATACCGTAACCGCGTTTTGGTGTCGTTATAATAAAACTTAATTTATGAAAGGAAGTAAAACTGAAATAATATTAGAAATTTGATTAAAACAAAAATAAATTTAAACATGATTTAACAACAATATTATTCACTGTAAATGAAATTCTACTCTAATCGCGCGTTTAGTTTCAAATGCATAAATATAAACTGCATTACTATGCCATATTACGCAACAGAAGGATATACCTCCTGTTGCGTAGAAGATATACCGTATATCTCAGAAATCTTACACACTATGGAGTGAAAGGGCTTTAGAAAGGAAGGGTATAGACGAGTTAACAAAAAACTATTACATAAAACTAAGAGTACAAGTTCCCGACGCTTTAAGCGTTTTGCAGCATTTATATTCATGAGAGACGACATGGACATATTTTATTTTATTTTTCTGAGGACATTGTTAATTCGACATACCTTCAGGACTTAATTATTAATGTGTCCGATATAAGCAAAAGTAATAGTATGTTATGTAAATAAAATTTAAATTAAATAATTTATGACGTATAAATATGAATATCATTTATGAAGCTAAAATGGTTTTGTAATTATTGCTTTACATAGATCGTTGATTCTCGTATCGAGCATACACTAAAGGATCTATTTAGACGTAAATCAAAATCAGCGAGAATATGAGATGGTCGAGATGTATATGGGATGAATAAACTTTAATAAAAGTTACTAAGAGTCTATAGAAAACAAAAACATCGGAGTGAGCAGTGGGACAAAACAGGTTTGGTAACCTGGACACTAATATTAGACGAATATAGTCACATTTCATGCACAACAGTGTACCAGCACAGTGTGTACATACATGAATAATAAAACTTTATATAAAGGAGGTTTTACTTTATGATAATGTCGTTACTCTAAGTATATCATGTAATCATGTTTGCTGAAATTAAATATGACTTGAAATATTATTTAGTTGTCACACTTAACAATGTGACAAATTGATGAAGGTAGTCAGTTACCATAAACTATGTTGATTTTTAAATTTCACGTAATTTTTTTTATTAGCTTATAGCTACGAGATGAGCTAATCGTTCGCCTGATGGTAAGTGCAACGTCTGCCCATGACAAATGCTGTGTCACCTTGACTATTTTTGTGACATCACACTGTCGTCCTGACCCTGAGACTGAGTCATCCGTTCTGTAGTCTTATATGCCCATTAACTAAAATTATTCTCTCTACGACATTTATCATAAAATAAATGGTCTTCGTAGAGACCGAGTATTCGAGTAATAATAAATTTAAAACAAAAAAGGCTTGAAACATACGTTATAATAAACTAACTTCGTATAACCCTTAAAGGAAATATCTGCTCATACTATTTGAAATGATAATTGTTTGTTACGCCGATATGACACTTACGTTCCTTTTAATAATATTTCTTTATTTTTAAACTCTGATTTTAATGACTCTGTAAACGTTTGATGGTTGATGGATTACATTTGGGTCTATTCGGGGTGTTTTTGAAGCAGGGCGTTACTTTTCGTAAATCCTTCATAATAACAAATTAACAACCTCCTTTAACAACAAATTATGAATACAAACACATAGTAGAAATGGGCGGTCATGGGACAGTCTAATTCTGTGACAATGTTAACCAATCAATTAGTAACTAAATAATAAAGAAATTTTTCAATGATCACTTTATTACCTTGAACATACATTAACCATTTCAATACAATCAGGGCGTTACTTTGCAGAAATTCATTATAATCATTGAAAGAAAGTTAATTTGCTAAGATCCGCTTGCAAAATTCAAAATGGTGTGTGTTACTTACTTTTTGAAGAGCATCGCCCGCCTACCCGCAATACCGTGCACAAACTAATACCGCTGCCGGAAACCGCCACCGAATAATCTGGCGGTAGATTTTTTTTGCATATTTTCATTCATTAATTAATAAACCAATTTACCAATTTGTTGAAAAATGTATAGACCGTTAGTCGATAAATATCCCACTGCTGGTAGCAGGCCTCTTAATTTTTAGTGGCTTTTAGAGTCAGGTAAATCCACACAGTCTGCTCTAGTGCGATCCGGCGGTCTGTTACCTCGGAATATATTAAACTTCTCAGACATGCAGATTTCTTAATGTCGTTTTCTTGCACCGCCGAGCACGTAAAGTTTAATGACAAGTCAACATATGCGATTTTTTTATATTTTAATTTAATATCATATATTACTGGACTGACCAAGTTTTCATGTATAGTTTGTTCTACTTGAAACTTTAATACTTATAAACGATAAAAAACCCCGTTAGCCTTAAATAAATCGAAATCAATTGATCAAAAAATATCTATACTCAAAAAACCGGCCAATGAGCGACGGACCACGCATAGTGAAGGGTTCCGTAGCCGGGAATAGCGTGTAACTTAAAATATCCATTCGATGATTACGGCAAATTTCCTATTATTTGGAAAAGAAGTCCAGCGGTAGCTTATTAACGGCCTGATGGTGACAGTAATCATGAATAATAGTAAAAGTGAACGCAACATTTTAAATGAAGGATTAAATGAACTTATAATATTGATACTTACTTATAATGATACACAACATAGGGCAAACAAAAAGATCAGTAAAAACCCGCGTAAAATAACATATAGCTGACGTGAAGCATCGTCGCTCCCGGAAGTTTGCAGTTTGTGACCATGTTAGTGATCATACCAACCATTACATCAGATTTGATAAACCACAAATCCTCGCAAAAGACCACCGATTCTTACCAAGGATAATTCGCGAGGCTATTGAAATAAAAAAACAACCTAGTTTTAATTGAGAAGATGGTTGGTTATTACCACTAGCTTGGGATCCTATAATTAATAAAATTAAATCAAAAATCAAGCATACCACTGCAAGACTTCAAGATACAGTTAGCTCTTTCTGCGTAGATCGGACCAAAAATAATAAATAAAAAGCTGAAGGTACTGCGGGTTAACTATCACATCAAGACATCTGTCACCTCAACCCTCCCGTGACCATGGGTAAAGCACTCGAAACGTCGGGTTGTAAATAGTAAAATTAAACGCGATAAAATCCGCAAGATTAGTTTCATTTAAACAAGTTATTGTTGGTAACAGTCTGAGTGGTTTTGCATTAAACATTCAGAACCAATATTTCTAGTCAGCTCCACATCGGGAACCTTGAGATTGTATTGTGCAATGGGCTCGGTATTTGCGAGTGGCGACCGCTACCGACTCGCTGATGCGCACGAAATGCCGTTAATAAAATAAACAAATCTTTAGAGAACTATTTCTAAATAATCGTTTTTGATATATTAGCGGAACGCTCAAGTGGGTGACTCTGGAGCACCTACAACTTGATTTTAAAGGCCGACCGTGTTTGAGCAAGGACCACTTGCTATAGTATAGTAATGTTGAATAACCTCATTATTACTTAATCTGGCTGTCTTGACTTGAAATTTGGACATATTACTGTAGCGACGTCTATGTCGCTGCAGTAATATGTCCAAATGTTGTGAAAGTTTTCTGAGATGCGAACTATATATACAACATCTAAATATTACTAGTCGGAGGAGACGTCTTCCCCAGATCAGTCCACTCGTTCTGGCGGGTAGCTACCCTTTTCATTGGCAATATTATCCGCCAAAATGTTGAAATCGACGTGATAAACCTCGCAACCAGCTTCTCCGAACCACAGCAACGAGGTTGCAGTCACAGCACTAGACTACTGTCGGCACAACGCGTACTTCCTAGTCTCTCAGCCACTGACGATCATCAACGGCGGCCCCTTGTCCTCAGGCTGGACTCCTGCGCATCAACACTGTCTCCACTGGACACAGGTTAACGGCAACGCCAGAATGCACCTCATCGCCTGACGTCACAAGTTCTCCACGCTAACCTACGACTTCCAGTTTCAGCGGGGGAGTGATGTACGACATCTATGTCATGCCATAATCGCGCTATGAAAGTTTTCTGAGATGCGAAGTATATATTCGGAGGAGACGTCCTCCCCAGATCAAACTACTCGATCTGGCGAGTAGCTACCCTTTTCCTTGGCAACATCATCCGCCAAATTATAAATAGAAGCTTAGGGGTCAATATACTTTCGTTTCCGAGGTAATACTGTGATGTTACGACGATTGATGCAACGAACGGGTAAGGGCGGTAAGAAGGACTATACCTCGAGGAGTACGACTTCATGAAAATTTGAGTTTATAGGTAATTATTATTTTTTGACTCTTTTGACAGTTAAGGCATCTTCTATATAAAAGTAAAGTTTCAGCCTATAAATGCCCCACTGCTGAGCACATGCCTCCTCTCATTTCTGAAAGGATTTTGGAGCTAGGATGAATCCACTACGCTGCTCCAATACGGGTTGGCGGACTTCATGTCCTCGAAATATTTCTATTCCTTGGACATGCAGGTTTCCTCAAGATGTTTTCCTTCACCGCTAAGCAAGTGGTAAATCAGCACTTAAAATTGTTGAACAATTTTAGAGGTGCTGGCACCGGGGATCGAACCCAGGTTACTCGCTTACTATGAAATTAAAGGCGAGCTACCACGGCTCAATCTTCTAACTTTAATTCTAACTTTAATTCTAACTTCTAACTTTGAATTTATAATAAAGAAGACTAATTCATTAAGCTTCGTTGTTTTTTTTTAATTCATAAGAAGTTCTGACGATTATAATGATTAAGGATCAAAAGATGACACACGCAACCGAGACGTGGTTCTTCGCTGCAGGCCGCATGAGGAAGCTCAGAGTCACTCAGCGAGCTATGAAAAGGGCTATGTTCGGAGTTTCTCTGCGGGATAAAATCCGTAACGATGTTATCCGCAGCAGAACTAGAGCTAACCGACATAGATCTAAGGAGAAAACGAAAAGGCAAACGCAGTGTAAGGCGATCCCCACTAGATGGTGCGACGACCTGCATGGTTTTGCAGGAAGTCGATGCAAGGAGGTAGCTTGCCCAGAAGTCCGGCTCATCTAGCTGGTCTGACCGAATTTCTGGTTTTAGGACCTGTCAATCCTATATTTATAAAATATTATAACGGAAGGATCGTTTAATTTGAGGTATTATAAGTAAAAAAAGTAAAGTTACGAACGAGTAAGAGCTTGTGTTGCGCGTAAACTTGATGCACTACTCGTATAATGTCTCCTCCGCAGTTGATAGCTTCCGAAGTATTGTATTCAGAAGTCGTCGCCGTTTTTTGAAACTCGGCCGGGATGACATATCAACAATATTTTTTCAAGAAATAAGTTATAATAATAAAATTGTATACAGTCCAACAGCATCCATTAGATTTTCAAAAATGAACTTTAAATTCCTTTAGCACAGGTCCTTATTAATTCATAGTTTGATAATTCATACTATTAATATCTTGAGAACTTCTCCCAATTTATTTTATATTTGAATTGTTAATCTATTTCCATTTTTAACTTTATTTCCATATATATTATAATTTATACACGTGTCTGCACAACTCGCAGGTATTTCGTAACCGTGACCATTATAAGCGAAAGAAAAATATAAATATAGATAAATTTTTTATGGCATATTTCGTTACAAATATTGAGTATTGACTGAGGTATACCGCGTGTCCTGGGCTTAAATTGTTGGTTTTCATGTCTGATTGTTTTGTGCGTGTGAAATTCTTACCTTTAAAATTAATACGCACTCACGATACAGGACAAATCCTAGAGCGGTGTATAGTATTAATCGAAAATATTTTGTTTAATGTATCATAATAACGTTATATTAATCAGCATCATAGGTTACAATTCCACAAAAATGTGTAATAAAAAAGTAAAAAAGTAAAGTTTCAGCCTATAAATGTCCCACTGCTGAGCACAGGCCGCCTCTCATTTCTGAGAGGGTTTAGGAGCTAGGAAGAATCCGCCACGCTGCTCCAATGCGGGTTGGCGGACTTCACATGTCTTCGCAATATTTCTATTCTTCGGACATGCAGGTTTCCTCACGATGTTTTCCTTCACCACTAAGCACGTGGTAAATCAGCACTTAAAATTGTAGAACAATTTGAGAGGTGCTGGCACCGGGGATCGAACCCAGGTTACTCGCTCACTATGAAACTAAAGGCGAGCATCAGGCCCCTGAGCTACCACGGCTCCAAAATGTGTAATAATAAAAACTTTATTCTAATTTTTTCCAAATAGTCTAAATGTCAATTAGCATGATGATCGACGGACATTGCTGAATATTTGAGAAAATGAGACTATATTTAATACACAGAGAATTGTAAGAAAACGTATTAACTTTGATAATTTTAGTGAATTCAAAGAAACTTTTCGCCTCACTAGTCAAGTGGAATACGTGCTAAGTTTATCTGTAGTTGCCTTAAGAAAAATACGAAAATAAACAAGGGTCTATCTGCTACGGACCGGTTGCCATTGGCACAACATTGGTTGGGTAATGGTGCTTAAATGATATAATTTACTTGAAATAGGAACACGTCACGTTGTAGGAAAATGTACTGTGTCGCTGGTATGTTATTTTGTAAGATACAAAATGTTGTGCTGTATTGATTGCGTTCACGCTTGCGTTTTCCAGCCAACTATACTAACTAACAGTTCTAAGAATCATTACTCCTACGGTACTTGTAATAAAAAAAAGTTTGTCTGTCTGTTTGTTCCTTCTAATTTAAAATTATTTTAAAATTCTTCTCCGAAACGGCTGGACCTGGATTAGGGGTTCCGCCTAAAAAATTAAAACCTTTAGTATATATGTATATTATCGATCGGGGTCACCTTTTTCACCTGGGTCGCGCGTGGGACACAGCTAGCAAAAATTAGTTAAATAGATTCGAAAGTGGTTGGAAACCTATAGAAGAAAGGAGTAGTTGCTGCTTCCGCTTAACCGAAATCATGATCATGCAATCGAGATAAATTCCCAGACGATCACACACGACACAAATCAACCAGACGGTTGTATAGGATTTTTTTTAATTTAATAAAAGTGACGGAACGAGCAAAGCGTTCACCAGATGGTAAGTGCAACGTCTGCCCACTATAAATGCTATGTCACCTAGAACAGTGTGACACCACAATGCGCCCGTCACCCTGAGACATCAGTTCTTAAGTCTCATATGCCTAGTGATGAAGAAAGATTTCCTGTTCTCAATCATATTAGACTTGTCCCAGTCTACGCAGCAATTGCGACGTTGAAGACTAAACGAAGATAATGACGAGCCAAATGAAAATACCAATAACAGATTGAGCAGTCATTTAAATTACGTTGCATAGTTTCGTAAAATAAAACATAATTGATAATTATTTTAAAAAGGCACGACTGGCTGTACATTAGTTCTGGTCCCCACACTTATGTATGGTAGTGAATGCTGGGTCTGGCAGAAGAAGCATGAAAATAATATTAACGCTGTAGAAATGAGAAGTTTGAGAAGTATAGCTGGAGTAACTCTGATTGACAAAGTGGGAAACAGCGTGATAAGGGAACGTTGCGGTGTGGTTGAAGATGTAGTGGCAAAGATAGAGAAAGTGATGCTTAGATGGTTTGGACACGTAGAGAGGATGAATGAAAGGAGATTGACGAAACAGATTTATGAGGCAAGTGTGAATGGGAAAGCCGGTAAGGGTCGACATAGGCGTACGTATCATAATCAGATCGGTGAACTTTTGAGGAAAGGTCACGTTAAAAGTACCCACAACGGACGAGCGTGTGTGAAAACGCTAATGAAAGTAAAAGAAGCTAAAGATGTGTGTCAGAATCGTAGCAAGTGGAAAGATGTGGTCTCTGCTCACCCCAATGGGAAAGAGGCGTGACTGTATGTATGTATTGATAATTAAATAAGATGTATTTATTTATTTAAGAAGAAAAATAAGAAGTTGGTCTAATTTTATAACAATTCTGTTTTTTGTTTTGTTTTTTTTAACGATGCCCCACATTAGGATATCTCCTGTGTCGTGGGTGCGTTTTACATACATAAATTTCACATGCACAAATACCCAGACCCGGAACAACTATCTGTAGGTCATACAAATATTTGTCCCGTGCGGGAATCGAACCCGCGACCCGCGGCGCAGAAGTCAAGCGCTTAGCCACTGCGCCAACCGAGCCGATAAATATTGTCGATTGTCAATTATAGGTATATATATTTTGAGTTTATATATATATATGTATCTAAGTATATATATAAACTCAAAATATATATACCTATATATACATTTATATATATATATATGTGTATATATACATTTATATATATGATAACTACATTAGTTCTATAAACACTTTTAAGTCTGAACAAAGCAGGAAAACAATCGTTGCCATACCTGCTATTACACTACAACTTATCACGAACAAATTTCCAGTCCCGGTTCCCAGCAACAAGACCAACGGATTCCGCTCTTTGTAGAACATCTTCCCAAGCTTTCACTTTACCTTTGCGGGTAACGTCAGAGGAAAAAGAGGCAAAAAATATACGCTCGTGTGTTCTGTCACTTCCACAACTGATAGGTTATGACTCGTAGCCTCTTTTTCTTCTGAGACATCTTAATCAAAACAACTTTCCTTCTCTTCAAAATAGGGAATAATAATTTGAATCTTTAATAATATTAAATAAAGGGCAGTATGTTCAATTTTTTTAAAACGCAGGATTTCTAGAAATGCAAACATAAAAGTTTTATTGAAACCAAAAAGCGAATTGTACTTTCGAAAGTTTTAAACTGCACACTGCCGCATACCGCACCGCTTCATAAAATATACATTTCATGCACTCTTAAAATGTAAAAGTGAAAAGCGTACATCTAACATGGCCCAGGTGGCTTAGGACAATCTTTTGTAGCAATTGAACGAGGAGACCCATGTTTAGCAGTAGGCTGACTTGCGATGGGTTGAATTGATAATGATGATAAAGTAATCTCAACTGAAGGTGTAAACCATAAGGTTTAGGCTTAACCTTGATGCCTAAGACGTACAAAACTTCTTCCGAATAGTGTACTACGCTATTTGGTATCAGCGTTGGAGTCTACCACTACGTCTAGTCCAGTGGTTGTTTTTTTTTATTGCAGAAAGTGACGAGACGAACAATTCTTGCAACAAATTCAAGCCGCTGAAGAGCTGCCGCAAGTGGTTTTTACGGACCGATACGACGTAGGGACCTTCAAGAAAGGCGCCTATTCCTTTTTCAAAGGCCGTCATTCCACTGGTGTTACGGATGTTCATGGGCGGCGGTAATAGTTTTTGTAATATTTTTTTGGTTTATATCATTTTTACAATATCAAATAGCCAGTATGTCTCGAAGAGCACGAATTAAGTATAAGGAGATGCGCGCTATTTAGGAGTCCTGGCAATATGTATCATAATATAATGATGAAAGTAGTAAGCCTATTATTTATTAACAAAGTCAATAACTGTGTAATAGTCAAAGAAGTGTTAATAGTTATCCAATAGGTCTAGAATTTGAGTCAAATTATTGAAAGTTCTTATTAGCCTACGATACTCGTATCTTTAGTGCTATAAATTTTGAAAGAAACTTTTTTACGTTACATTATTAAAGTACTTTTTTGATACTATCTTTATTAGAAGTTACTTTATGCGGCGATTTTCAAGTTTTTTTATGTAACATAATAAAGTACGCTAGGTATTATTCAGGGTTATTTATTATGATTATTTTTTTGGCTTTGTACGTACATATCCTAAATATGCTAAAACCAGTTAGCAGTGACTCAGTCGCTAATGTTATTTTGGCAATAAAATCTAATGCGCAGGGTATTGACGGTGTGACTAGAGACATGGTAATCCTGTCACTTCCTCATACCCTCAATACCATCACTAACATAATTAATGAGTCTATTAATTGTTCAATTTTTCCCAGTCAATGGAAAACAGCATTAGTGCGGCCTATCCCAAAAAAATCGAATCCTAGCAATGTAAATGAGTTGCGACCAATATCCATTTTGCCCTATCAGTCAAAAATCCTTGAGAGAGCCATCTTCAATCAAGTGTACACATTTTTGGAGGATAATAATATTCTTCCACAGTATCAATCGGGATTTCGTAAGGGTCGTAGCACTTGTACGGCACTTATTGATGTTGTGGATAATGTGTTGTCTTCCAGGGATTTAGGCAAAGGTACTGTCCTGGTTCTCCTTGACTACTCCAGGGCATTTGACTCCATAAACATTAATTTGCTGCTCTCAAAAATGGCTTATTATGGATTTGATAGTACTGCGATAAAGTGGTTTGATAGTTACCTCAGTGACCGATATCAACTAGTTGAACTGCAAAAGGCAGATGGTTCGGGTATCATCCAGTCCAGTCCACAGCCTGTTATTAGGGGAGTACCTCAGGGCTCCATTTTGGGTCCTCTCCTCTTTTTACTTTATTGCTGCGATTTAACTAATGTAATAAAGGACTGCCAGTACCACATGTATGCCGATGACTTACAGTTATATCTTTCCTTCAAACCTCATGATACCACTGAGAGTATAAGTATACTAAACAGAGATTTGGAACGAATTGCACTATGGTCAAATTCACTCAATTTAAACCCCGCTAAAACAAAATTCATGATATTAGGTTCAAGATCACAGATTAAAAGTATATCAGAAGCCAAACCTATACTTTTCCTGCAGGAGGAAATCATTGAGCAAGTTGATGAGGCTCGTAACCTCGGTCTCAAAATGGATGGCCTATTGCATTTTGAGAACTATGTCTTGGATATAGCACGTGCCTGTTTCTATAGGTTAAAGATCTTATACAAAATACGGGCTTACCTGAGCCTGAATATGAGAGTAACGCTCTGTGGGTCTTTAATATTGTCCAAATTGAATTACTGCATATCAGTTTATGGTCCTTGTCTTTTGGGAAGGTCTATGAAACTGCTTCAAAGGGTCCAAAACGCATGTGCCCGTTTCTGTTTTAATATTCCTCCTAGAACTCATGTTTCATCGTATCTAAATAAGGGCAAACTACTAAACATGGCATCTAGGCTTAAATTGCAGTTCGCTAGCCTGTTATTTGGAATTATTAAAAGCAAAACTCCGGAATATTTATATAAGAAGCTTAAATGGTCTAGTGAATATAACGTTCATAATACTCGTGGTGCGAAGTTTCTATTAGCTGTCCCAGGACACGTTACTGCTGCGTTTCGAGGTAGTTTTCGTTACTTGGCAACAAAGTGTTGGAACGATTAACCGCCACCGCTTCGAGAAATTCGTACAAAGCCTTATTTTACTGTTCGTTACAAGTCTTATCTTCTAGAGAACAATGACACAAAGTAAATTTTTTAATTCGGTGCCACGTATTAAAGTAAACGTGTCAACTATATAATTGCACAGACTAAAAATCTGGTTATTACGCATGATTAATTGAATAGTGACAGAGATACAGAAACTTTTTTTTTCTTTTATTTTTTGTTACATGTTTACACTGCATTTGTGTTTAATATTTAATAACTTTGTTTATATGTAAGTATTTCAGACCTTTTTGGTTTTTTTTGTAATTTGCGCATGCATTTTTATTCTATTTTATATAATGCATGCGCATGTATGTGTATATGTGTGTGCACGTACGTATGTGTATGTATATGTATATGTATATGTGTGTATGTATATGTATATATGTATATATATATATGTGTGTGTGTGTGTGTGTGTGTATCCGTGTACATGTGCGCATATTTATTTCTTTTAAATTAAACTAAGTCAATTAACAATATGTCCGGAAGCTGCTCGTTAAACCTGAGGCATCGACAGAATAACAGCGCTGTGGCAACTCTGCCATAGCATTATGCTGAGTCGACAGCCTTTTCGTTGCTACAACCCAACGTACGTCTGACAATGTAATACGTCGTATTTTTTGTTTACTTATTTTTTGTATGTTGTGTTGTAGTATTGAATAAAAAAATTTTCTTTCTTTCTTCTTTCTTTCTATATCCGGCAGAGAAAGTGTATAATGCCATTCTATTCAACAATAAAAGAACTAGCAATGTTAAAATTTTCAATAAACTGTCGTTTTCCAATAAGAAGTAATTACAGATTTGTCTTTAAATAATAGCTCTAGTTAACAACTGATATTTGCAAGTTAGCGCAGTGTTAATTGCTGGTGTCGAAATGATGTGTAAACATACCCTGAAACGGATCCGTCAATTGTTTTGTTTGTTCGTTTCGTTTTTGATATTTTGTAATATATAACAGATTTTAAAATCTAACTTTACAATAACCTGACTTAGTTTTGCATTATAACATCCTAGTTATGATTAAATATTCCGGTTTCTGATGGTGCAACCTAAAGTCTCTCTATGCTATAAATTACTCGTAGAATTCGATGTCATAACGAAATCAAACTAAAAGTTTCACTTTGATGCATGGAAATTTCCAAATAATATTTGTATGTTACTATTCGACCATAATTAAATACCGGAACAATAAAATAAAATGTCAACACGCCGGAATATATGAAATTATATCTGCTCTCATGCAGCAGATTTTGTTTATAACAAAATAGCAAGAAACCAATATTCATAAGCGTCAAAATTGGGTTGATACCATATACCATATTATATACCATATATACTAATATTACGAGTATAAAGCTGAAGAGTTTGTTTGGTTGAACGGGCTAATCTCAGGAACTACTGGCTCGAATTGAAAAATTATTTTAGTGTTCGATAGCCCTTTTATCGAGGAAGGCTATAGGCTATTAAATACGACACCTTAGAGCGATTTCTTTTAAATTAAACGGTGGGCGAAACCGCGGGGCACAGCTAGTGAATAATAAAAGTGGTTTTCAAAATTAATATCTAAAGTATAATTTAGAATCGATTTCTAACCAGTTATTTAACCCGTGGCTTAACAGTCGGAATCTTTACCTAATATTAAAGTTATAGCTGTGATGTCCTCACGAATACTTATTTCACTGACATCTTTTGTCTTCACCATCCCAAAGTGGATACTTCCCTTTCAAATTACATTAAGTAAATAGACCGATGTCCAAATTATATATTGACTGCATATATATACACATTCCATTGAAGAGGGAACCTCTTCAAACTGTGTGGAAACGTCGTCGTGCTATTTTTATATTTAGGTACAAAGTAGATGCCAACACCTGGTCGCAATTCAACAGTTTTTCATCAATTTTTTAAGTTTGAACTTCATAGAGGGTTTGAGTAAATGTGTGTTGGCAACATTTTACAATTCTATGGCGACAATCTCTACCATGTTTGAAATTGGTATTGTGAAAGTAAACACAGGACAGACTGATTAACATTGTCAGTATATATAAATTTTAGCTTCTTCGCATCTCCGTACAAATTTTAACTATGCCAAATCTTAGTGCGCAATGTATTTAAAAAGGGCTATAAAGTTTTCTATTCACTATAGATAGATATTATACAGACTTTAAAATGCTTAATTATATAATTAGTAGGTACCACTTAAGTAAAAATTAAAAAAATAACAAAGAAATAACGTTACTCAAAATTCTTTGTTGGACAAAATATATTTCAATTCATTTTATAGTTTTTACAAGGTCGAAACGTGGTTTCGGTGTGTGCAATGTACTTGCAACGTCGGGTTGCAAAATTTTATGGATAGATAAAGCGAGTTTTTATAATTAAATACAAATGGAACATTTAAGTTATAAATCTATTCAAACAAAGTGACACAGTGCCGCAGGGCGTTCGACACTGTTATACATACATACAGTCACGCCTTTTTCCCATATAAGAGTAGGCAGAGCCACTCACGCAGCCCACTTACCGCACTCGTGGGAAATGAGACGTTACAAGTGGCGAACCACGTCGCCTCCATTTTGGTAGGAGTCCAAAAAATTATGACTCAATATTTTATATAAACACATTTTTTAATATACTCTCGCAGAAGCAAATTCGCTCAGCTAGCCTTTGGCTGTTATTGCTTATTAATTCTACTTAATTCAAATACTTTATTTGCTATTTACTAAAACAGTAAGTATTAATAAATCTTTATTTCACACTTAAGTTTTTCAACTATAACTAAGAACCCTTACTCTCGAACTAGGGTAACTCAATGTCAGGACTCAGTGCCTTCCCATTTAGAAACAGTTTGTGCCAATGAACATTATTAAAAGAAAGCAACAGTGAGAAAAAATAAGAAAAAAAAGGAAAACTCTGTACACATGTTTGTAGTGCGTGTGTGTGTGTCTTTGCGTGCTGTGTGCGTTGTAAGTAACAAACATGTTAATGTCAAAGAAAAAATATTTCTTTTAAATCTATTTAGCAATTCTTAAAGCAAATAATTGCAATACAATCTATTCAAAACTAACTTCAAATTTATAAATGTCTAACGTCGATTTCACCGTTGAAACTAAACGCGATCAGTTCAAGAAAAACGAAGTTTAAGCGTTTAATTGAGTTCAATCATTAAATGAACGCAGTCAATGCTAAACGCGGTATAAATTCTGAACGTCCAATTTTCGACGTTCGGCTCTATAAACGAGATAATAACAGAAAAGAGCTGTCATTGTCAATTGCACAACTATGTAAACACAAAAATTATTTTTAATTCGTATTATTTATTGTTTGCATACCTATGGTTACCTTATGGGTAGGTTACTATGAATAAAAACAGGCAGTTTGATGTCGCAAAATACGCAATAAATATTATTTTTGTTTTAGATTGTGACGATATTTCATGCAGACTTCGTTTTTCTAAACGCGATCAAAATGGGGTCGGTGAAATCGGTTAGACGAAAACCGAGATCAAATTATACATTTGAACTCAGTTAAGTAAAACATGGTTTTAATAAAATTTGGTTTCCAATACGATCGGTGAAATCGGGTCTAAATCTTAAGGATTTACAATTACATATTTTTACACATTAAATCATAAAGTGTGGTTCATAAATTTGTAGTGGTATAGATGTACAAGTATGTTATTTAAGCATTAACGCAAAAACAGAGGCACTCACTGAATCTCACCTTCCCCTATACCACGGACCGCCGTAGCGATGTGACCTGGCTTAAATGCACTGATAGAGAGGGTCAGATACGAGAGTTGTATGTTTTTCCAGTTGGAAATCTAAACCTAGAAATCACGACTCAGACGGGATTTACTCTAATCGCTACTACACAAAATAAAAATGGAAACCTAATTACCATTTCTTAGTTCTTGTACTCCAAGTAGTTGGTGTATAGTTACACACTTGGGCTTTAGAGTTTGCCAGATGCTGATGAAAGATCAAGGGTTGATCTCTCATGATGCAAACCGGATGAATAAACCCTCGCAAAGTTTAGTATATATTTGTGATTATACATATTAATGAACGTCTGGCCCTGTGTTATCGTGTTGGTTATTTCCGCCACCAGTCAGAGACATCTCAGTCGACTTTCCCAAACCACGAGACGAGATATTGTGTGGTGTTCCATTGCTCATTGAGATAAAAAAAATAGACTGTTACACGTTTTAAGGCGAGCAATACAACAAAAGGGTTTAATTCTGTTCGTTGTTATCGCCATAATACAACAAATTAAACGCGTTGCTTTAATGAACTTCGCCAAGGCATTATTTTAATGAAGAAACAGTGTAATTTCCATTATTTTATAACATATATTGGTCAGTTGGTTTGAAACTTCCTCTTAAACGCGAGAAAAACAACTCTGATGCTAAAATATCTCTTTGAATGTAATCACTGTTAACAAATACACATGGAATATATGATGCTTAAAAATAAATGTGTACTATTTTTTTCCTCTCCATCTCTCAACTTCCCAAACTTAAGTACCATATTTTTTGGAACTTTTTGAAAAAAATACTATTGTTCTTAAAAAATAAAGGTGGCAACCCCAATCTGTGTATGTCTTTCAAAAACACTTCGTTGTATTTCCGGTGTTATTCAACGTTTAACGAATATAATTTAGTAAACAATGGAATGACGTCATTGCCATTCTTTCGATCCGTTTTTATCACGTTTTTATTAACTCGCTTTCGTTTATGTCTGTTCAGGTCAAATTCAGTAATTGATTTTAAACTAACTTCTATCATAGCTTAGAGCTGGATGATAATTCATTATTTCCTCGCTTTCTTGTCTGTCTGTTTGTTACATATTTTGCAGTTGATAATAAACTAACTTTATACTTTTTAGTCCGTTTTGAAACAGTGGTATATAAAAGTTTTCTTATATTTCGTTGGTGTCGTAAAAGTCGACATAGGGAAAAATAAATACAGAAGACACGATGTGATTGCATAAAAAATGATTCACAATTAGAGCAAGGCCACATGCCGTTAAAAATTAAAAATCAACCAAAAGGTTCCGTTTTGTCATACGAATGAAGAACTTGATAAATTTAAGAGCTTAAACATTTAAATAAATTTGTTTGCTATCGTTAAAATGTTTTATAAAAAGATTCCGTAAATAGTTTTCAATGCATATATTTCTAATAACTTTCACTAAAAATGTTAACTTTAAGATATTTTTATGCACTAGTATTTCTCCCGAATCGTGACCGCATTCTAAATAACACGACTCGGAAACCAACAAATTTTGCAAAGATGGGATTACAAGCCAGGATCATAAAGCTCAGGTACTCTAACCACGAGGCAACGTGGTCGTCAGACTTTATTGGAAACTTTAACTTTTCATTTCAAAGGAAAGGGTTTTATTAATTATTTTTCCGAAAAGCTCATTATTTCTGTTTCAAGGTTATCAATCTACAACCGCATAACGTTTCTAATTTTAATAGGTGTTATACACCGAGAAAAGTTGAAATGACTGTGATACAGACAGACGGATGGATGGACGGACAGAATGAATTTGTCTAGTTTAGTACTTAGCTACTTGTCACTAAAATGTATAACGACGCTAGTGATGTAGAACTGTGTGGTAAGAGTTAGTTTAAGCATTTTTTGTAACCTTATTATTATATACTAGCGATCCGCCCCGGCTGCGCACGGGTAGATAGATATTAGAAAGATTATTACACTAACATTTTTTATAGCGACTATTCTGATCGGGGGCTCTGCAGCTGGTCAGAGATTACGTTATTTTACCAAAATAATGTTTTATTTATGGGAACATAAGCCATGAAATATAGTCAATATTTGATGTCGTGGTAGCAAATTAAAACGACCGCACTCGACCGCTGCGCAAAGGGAGCCGCGCACCACGATGTCCAAGTTGCATGCATTGCGGCGGCGCGGCTTTCGAGAGACACCGCGGCCGCTGTATTTTGTAAAGAGCGTTTTAAAGTTTTAAATAAAAAAAAAAAAAATCAAATTACAAACCACTATTCAATTGTTTCTAGTTCCCAAAAAATAATATGTTAGGGTAAGTATTTATGAGATTTTAGTATAATCGCGGGTAGCGCGGGCGAGCGTAGGGCTGTTCGCTCACACCGCAGCATTTTTCTTACTTTTATCATTTTTATACCTATCGTAACTGCTAAAGAATAGGTCCGATTCGAATAATTTTAAGAGGACTTTACATGTACGTAATCAACCTTGCTGCCATCTGATTTTTAAATATTGTACTAATTATACTAATTTAACATGACGCTTTAAAAAATGACTTTTTAACTATACATATAATAAAAAAGTAAAGTGCACGTCTATGTGTATGTGTATCCTTTTAAAATTATAAATGGTATCTTTCTGTAACATTTAGTCTTTGTTTTATTAAAATCGGTCCATTCTATAAAAAGTTATGAGTATTTGAAGCTTACGAAGTTGTACAATGTTGGCGATGAGTCAATTATGTAATCTAAGAAATGGTAATAAAATATGAAAAATAAAGTTCTACGGTATTAAACTAACACCTGTACCTGAAACACAGCAAATGAAAAAATAATATTGTATTTTCTTACATAGAATATAATTAATATAAGTACAATAGTTAATTACGAATTTTCGCTGTCAAAGTTAATAAGCATTATCAATAGATGGCGTTGTATTGCAAATGACCGTTGTATGACTAAGAGACCCTTTTTTATGTTTTCAATAATTTGCAGGGTACCAAAACACAAACACGCGTTTTAAAAATTTTTGTCTGTCTGTTTTTTTTTGTCCAAGCTAATCTGGGAAACTTTCATTGACGGGTAGGGAACTTTTCAGAGTAATCTATGGTACTTTTTCTTTCGAAAATATTCAGGGAGTTTGCGAAAAATCAGAAAAATGATAGATATTTGGGGCGATGCTGATGGATGTGTTACGCGCGGATTTAATTTGCGTTTTGGTCGTCATTATGTTCGTTCATGGCAGTTTTAATACGTACATACTTACATATAATCACGCCTTTTTCTGATACAGGGGGTAGGCAGAGGCTATACATGTAGCTCACTTTACGCAACCGCGGGAAACGATATTTTAATAAGTGAGACATTTTAGTAAGAGACAGTTTTAATATTTCTCTTAATACCTTAATAAGTGGTTCACAACGTTCATAGTTATTTCTTTTACGTCTTTCCCTTAAACCTTAACTATACAGTACGTACAGTAAAAAATTCTTACACCCTGTTGCGTTCTCGCGAGCAGTGACAGCATTGTTCATTAAGGTATTATTCTGCACGTTGAGTATTATGCCTCGGTAGGAAAGATGTAGGTGCGGTCTACTCTGCCGAACACCTATCGATCATACTATGAATAGTAAGAAACATCAACTATTTTTATTAGTTTATTATTAGCTATGGAATTCTTCAATCAGGCGATGCATGGGTTATATTAATAATTTTTATGAACAGACTATTTATGCAATTTTATGATTTTAATAATACAACAATCCTTTGGTTTAACCAATGTGTTTAAAAGCTTTTTATTCGTCTCCAGAAAACGAGGTTCTCAATTCGTCTGTATAACATAATTTCTTTGTTTTTATTAGAAAGGGGGTACCGCAGGGATGGCTCATGTACATTTGGTCAAGTTATGGGATCCATGAGAATATCACGAAACTGTTGATTAAATAACTAAATAGGCGTTCCTGTTATATCAAGTGTTTGCTGCGCCTAGCCAGCTGCCATTTTACTTCGGTTTCATACTGGGGCTGTTGGCTATTTTTACATATATCGGATAATCGATATATCTTTATATTTATGTAAAAAAAATAAGTAAGACCAAAAATTAGTAAACGATATTTAACGTGTTAAAATATACTTTATTAACAAGTGTTTTTTTTGTAAACAAGTTAAAGTTTTTTTGTAAACAAGTTAAAGTTAAATATCCTTTTTGTGTCCAATCTGAAATATAGATTAAGGGTTTATAAGGCAGTTGAAGGATTTACTGGTCTTCACTATTTTAACTACTTAAATTAACTGAATTGAACTGTGTACACGTACACAGTCCACCATACATTAAAAAAATACTTTTCGTTTTGCAAGGCAATACATGATGAATGAATGAAGTGGAAAAAAGATAAAGTAGTATAAATACATACAGTCACGCCTTTTTCCCATATAAGGGGTAGTCAGACACTACATCTGTAGCCCACTTTTCGCCCCCGCGACCGCCGATACTAGATATCGGTATATCGAATTATCCATATATGGTTTCAAAAATTTTCAGTCATTAATATTGATCTTTCGATATATCAATTTTTTATCAACAGTCCTACTTCGTACCATTCCATATATATATATATATATATATATATATATATATATATATATATATATATATATATTTTGCGTGTGTACGTCACTGAACTCCTCCTAAACATTTGGACCGATGTTGATGAATTTTTTTGGGTATGTTTGTGTGGTTCCGTAGATTTAGAATTGGACCCAGTAGGTGGCACTGCGGTAGAGTTCTACACGTACCACGTCTGTCCGGTCCGCTAGTATTTATATATGATTATTAATAGAAATATAATTTGCGCTTTTGAATTTTTAATTATTTATCTGTCAATGATTAAAAATATCAGAAGCTCCATATTACATAAATATTTTTTTACTGTTTCAAATTAATTTAAACTTGAAGTGTATTTAGATTAATGGGAGCGTAACAAAGTAAATTTGCAAAAAATATTAGGCAGTTTTGAAGAGCTATTTCAACGGGTATTAAATATTTTTATGTCTATTGTAACTAATTATTTAAATTTTCAGGCAGACAGAGAAGACATAGATTTTTGTAAAGCAAATTAATTAGTTTAAAATCTAATTTTTTTCAACATATTTATGAGGTAAGTATGTGGACAAAAAATATTAGCAAAAGTTACCTCGTACGTAAAAAACAATGTGTACTCTTTCATAAAAATTAATGTTTGCAGTAGTATTTGTTTAAAATTAAACTATTGTTATTATTATTGATTGGTGTTTTCTTCTTATTAATAATTAATTAAAACCCTTCTGTAGTAATTAACGACAAGGAGATCGTGTAATTGAAAAAGTACACGAGAAAACGGTGTGCACTAAATACTTTAGGCAAGTATCATTTATTTCCAGGAATCTTAATTTTAGTCGCGTCGTTTAGTTGATATTTTAACAACTAAAAACAACTTAAACAATATGACAAAAATATTAAAATTTACTGTCATTATTTAGAAAAAGTAGATTCGACTTACTCACGGTTTGTAGTTACGATGAATATAAAAAACCGACAATACGCGATCTCGACACGGCCTTTCGCGCGCAATTCGGGTAGTGGACTGACTCCGGCGCATTTGCTCAGCTCGATATATTTCCCAGCGAGAGAGCCTCTCATTATTATTGTGTTATGTATCCAAAAGGCTCGATGCCCATCCCTCCTATATTTAAAAGGTGGTAAAGGATGCGACTCACTACAGCTTTTGCTAAAGACGGGATATGAAAATGGTAGACGGGTAACTTTGATAACTCTATGGAGTGGTGTCTTTTAGCAAACTTTATTTTCATATTCGCTTTTGGCCGATGTAGTCTTGAAGATCGATAACTAAACTATTGTTTATTTATGGATAAATGTATGTATTCAGTGTTAAGAGCTTCGCTCAAGAAGAAACATGTTTAACACAAAACTGTATTAAAATCAATTTAACTTTTTATAATAATCTATTTTAATACAATGTTAAATCACTGCTACTAATCAAGATGTCATATGGAAATTCAGAAATTCAAATCAGAAAGCTTTTAACATTTATCTTTAAATCTTGTAAACAATTTAAACAGAAACGTTTAGTAAATATTTAACTTTTCTTACTTGTCCAATTTAACAATGATAAAATATTACAGTTAAAGTGATGATGTATTCCTAGCCGATTTCGACCACGGCGACAACTTCCGAATACTGTCGAGAGCCATCAACTGCGCAGGAGATATTATAGTGCCACAAGTGTACGCGGAAACACAGAGGCACTCACTCGTCCCAACCTACCCGCGCCCGATGTAACGCTGATGCGATAAGGTCGGAGGTAGGCTAGGATGCAGTGTCAGAAACACGAGGACAAACACAACACAACCAGACCCGAAAACCAACAATTAGTGTTTTAGCTCAAATGTTGGCTCCAGCTGGGATTCGAACCCAGGTCCCGCGGCGTAGAAGTCAGGTACTCTGTCGACTAGGTCACGCGGTCGTCACAGTTACAGTACTTTTATTAATACATTTAAGTATTTTTTTGAGATTATTATATTCCTTATATGGGGAAAACCCATCATCATCCGAAATATTATCATTAGAAAACTCGACACACACTTCTTTTAAATCGTTTCGTAAAAACCTTCATCGAATGTTTTCTTTTATTTACGCGAATATTACACATTTAAATAAAACAATTTTTTACAGATTTTATCGCGTTTAATTTAGAACTATTGTAACGACCATGCCGTTATTACATTACTTTCCAGTTTAAAATTAAAAATAAAATACATAAAACCGGACAGAGTGTAACCATTTTGTACATAATCTGTCCGGTTGCCTAATTAACGATACCTAATTCACTTTCTCCCTCATACGAGCACCCGTAAAGGTGATTCCATTCGCGATGAGCAGACGGCGATACGCTTCGATGCAGGCAGTCGCATAATTTTCTTGCCTCACAAATTTATAGTAACGTCTAAACTTTAACTGTGCTTCTTTGTGTTCCCGTACTGGGTAAGTTGTGCATACAATATTATTACGTAGATAGTTAAGTATTGTGTATTTATTTAGCTGATTAGTACAGATTTGTATTTTTATAGATTAGTTTAGATTGTAGTATGCTGTGTTATTTTGTACTTTATTACTATTGCCACTAGCCAATACATATATAGTTTTTTTTCCGTATCTGAATGTACCTTCTCATTTTCTTTTGCACCGCAACCGCTCAGAATTTAAAATACTGCAAACAATTGCCTCTTTTCGCAAAGATTAGCGTGTAACGATCATAACCACTAATTACTAGATTGTAATATTAGTCGTTTGACCGACATTACAGGAACTTGGTACGGGCTGAAATAGCGTACCACCTTATTGCGACAGCTATAACCGGGCATCAGCGAGAGTTAGCTGTTGCAGAGCTGGGCTGCTGTTTCTCTCCATCCTGCTACAAATGAACCAGACCCGGAACGTGCCTCAGATTAACAGACAGAACGAGGAGAGTGCGGTATTTGTGGGAACGGTTGACCGAATCGCAGTTTTTGAACCAACGACCCTGATAAAAAAAAATGATTTTATTAAATCCTAGTAATGTTCACGTCATGGTACTTTTAATTACCCCTTAAAATGTGACACTATTTTAACCCGACGTTTCGGGCGCTTTAAAGCACCCATGGTCACGGGGGTCGTCCCCTTTTTTTTAAACTTTCATCGAGAAAAACGTCATAGTGAAAATCATTAGCGCAAAATCGTCGTAGAAAAACGTCAATAGGTTTTTCTACACAGCATTGAAGAAAAAATCGTCGTTGAAATCTTCACCGGTAAAATAATCATCAGAGAAAGTCATCGTGGAAACTAGCATCGGGAAAATTCAATATGGGTCTTATGCTTATCAGAAAAGTATATGACTATGTTTCTGACGAGCATATTAGTAAGAATCACGAAAATTAAGATTAGAAAAATCGACGCAGTGACTCAAAATCCTCATCAAAAATAGTTCGCGTATCAGAAAAAAAAATTGGTAACAATCGGTATCGGGATAATTGGTTGACATAATAATTAAAGAAAGTTAATTTACTAAGATCCGCATAAATGAAATGCAGAATATAAGATGATGTTTACCTAGCTTTTGAAGAGCACCGCCCGCCCTCCCACAATAGCGTGCACAAGCAAACTAACACTGCCACAGGGAACCGCCTCAGATACCCTCTACTACTTTGGCGAACCATTCACGTGAATGGATTGACCGACGCATTTAATTGTATATACTTGAAGTGTCACAAAGATGGAACGTCAATATCATCAACTTCGGTGACGATGTAGTATTAATGAACAGTTTGGTCAGGGCAATTAGCTAAAAACTGGGGATGTTTGAGTATGTAGTTTATCTTGGGCAAAAACATAAAACCTGTAAAAACGTAATTTTCGTCACATAAGAAGTAAAAATTGTTAAATATGGTAAGAAATACCTTAAACATATATACATAACATATTTAAGAATACTCGCAATTCAATTATCATCGCTAATAGTTAATCACATTAACTGACCATAGAATAGTCGAATCGAATGACGGGCTGGATCCTGCGACATCAAGTTTTGCAGTCCGTACTCGAAACTATTGGCGCTTCGATATATTATTTTTTCAGCATTCATCATCATTTTAGTCTATCACTGGTCGACTGCTGAACATAGGCCTCCCTATAGACTGCCACAAAAGTTCGTAGCTCCCATTTTGAGGGGATTTTGTCACAGTTGCCATGCTTGGCAGGCGGGTTGGTTGTGGTATCCTCCGGAAACATCTGAATAATGCGGTTCGCATTATTCAGATGTTTCCGGAAGATACTGCTGCCCATCTCCTGGTTTTAATTTTCCCTTCTTTCGACTTTTACGACACCCACGGGATGAGATGGGGTGGTAGATAGTCTTAAGCCGCCAACGCACGGCAGCATTATATTATGCTTAAAAGGAAGGTCAAATTACTGAAATTTTAATATTTGTCACTTACAAGTTAATAAAGATTTATTATTACTATGAGGTATTTCTGAGATATTCTTGTCTGGTTGGAATTTTCTGGTATATACATAAATATAAAATACAATTAAATAAAAATTATACTATAAGATATTACATAGTTAATAAAAATAAATGTATAAATAAAACCCAACGGACTATGCGGGCGGTACGAAGTCCACCGCCTTCTGCATTGGAGTACGGAGCGGACCTTCACGGAGTTAAGTCTTTTAAGATGTCCGAGGGACTGACTGAGATTAGTCCGTTCGCATATACGACCACGCGATAAATTTCGGTCAGCACACCACTCCACATGTCGGTTACCTCGTGAGCCAGGTCCAGATATTTTGTTTTCTTATCAGTCTCGGTTTTCACCAGGTTCTCATCAAATTTCATGGTAATGTCGACCAAAAATGTCCTTGACTGTGCCCAGCCCATCAACACGATATCAGGCTTAGTAGGAAGAACAGTGATCGCAAGTATTCTGGCTACTAGGTTTTGTCGCTGCAGTTACTCAGAGCTAGATAGCACCGAACAACTGGTTCTTATTATTATTAATCTTAAAGAGGACATTGATACTAATGAAAGGTGTTCACATGAATATGTTAGCGAATGGATTTGTTTGTCGCGCAATACAAAATAATAGTGCGGTGCAACGACTAGTTTTATTAAGACAGACAAGTTAATGTCTAGTCAAAATTCTGGATATTAAATAAAATACAATTCACTGTGATGCGTTTATTTTATCATTTTGATTTAATAATAATAATCCTAGAAAATCTTCGATCGCAGTAACTATAGATTGATGACATCGTCCTCACCATGGTCGTTGTGTAGAAAGAAAGTAATGAACAAATTTATTGCCATTGAAAAAACAACTTCAATCAATATAAAAATAAATGTAATCATGACAAAAGGAATTAAGCTCGGCAGAACATCATACAGCGCTGGTTTTTAGCTTAATACAAAAAACATGTATATTGTCGCCTCTATTTACAGTTAACATGGTAGGATTTAATGTTTATAGAAGCATCGTCAATATATCAACGACGCCGACGTAATAACCAAAAGTCATCATCCGTATCATGTTTTTATCGGTCCTAGGATAATTATGCAGGAATCCGTCTAGGTAGGTATCACCGCAGTACAAGTTATACTGACGTAAAGCAGTAGTGTGGAAATATTACAGTTTTCGTTCGAAGAGAACTGGTAGCTAGTGTAATTGCTAAGTATAAATGTCACAGGATGACTTGCGCAGGTACTATACAGAAATGTTTCGGGTGGCCTAGCATTTGTTACGGGCAGACGTTCGTCTCGTCACGTTCTTCCAGAAAAACCGCCCGCCATCCGCCATCCGCGAAGGTTGTAATATGGTGTCGTAAGTATTAGTGCGAACTCAGGGACAGTCATTCATTTTCACTTTCTCAAATGTAACATATATGCGTTAAGATTGCAAATTCAGATGTAGTGACCCGAAAACCAATAATTTATTTGTTGCGGAAACAGTGTTATTAATAAATTATACATTATATTAATAACTAGCTGTGCTCCACGGTTTTACCCGCATAAAGTAAGCCGACCTTATAAATACGCCGTATGGCATAGTATATACATGGCTCGGTGACCTGTGCATTCACAGTTCTTCTCGGCCGTGTTCGGCTCTCAGCGTGACATCCTTAAGGGCTCCTTAAGGATGTCATGCTGAGAACCGAACACGGCCGAGAAGAACACAGAATAATTTTTATAAACTATGTAGAACTGAATAAAGAATTACACATATCCATCGAGAGTTAAAACTATCAATTTTTCTCGAATTTTTTAATTTTCCTTGAAACTGTTCTAATTTTTCTTTCCCTAAAAACCTTTCTCGGTCTATTACATAATTAAAAAAAATAGCCAAATCGGTCCCGGCGTTCTCAAATGATGTGCTTACCAACGAACATAATTTAATTTTTATTTATATAGATATCATCTATTAATAGTGAAAAGTTTTTTCGGACATTAATAGAATAGAATAAATTTTTATTCAACGTACATTATTTACGTATTTACTCGTATTACAATTTATTATGTATTTATTTAAGTATATACGTTTTTATTAATTTATTGCACGTAATTTTTTTAAATCTACACTGGTTCGCAAAAAAAGCCTCTTTCCTGGTAAGAACCAGCAAGAAACCCAGCGTGCAATTATTTTTTATTTAAATCATTTTAAAAATAATGTACAATTACAGTATTATAAAGATGTATATGAAGATGACTTCATTATCTGCTTTCGACAGTTCACTGCTGACCATAGGCATATTCTTTAAAACTATACATACCAGCGGACCCTTCAAACGTTGTCCTGCCCGAACGTTGGCTTGCCTGCTGTTATGAGATTCAGCAAACGATTTATCGATATTCGAATTATCGATAAACTATATATTAAATGATTTTAGTTATTTTCTTAGGACTCTATCGCAGTGCCACCTACCGGGTCCTATTCTGGATGTAAACCATCCAGGGACTTTTACTGGTGGTACCACCCCAGGGCCAGTTATTCCGCCGTGAAGCAGTAGTGTGCAAACATTACTGTGTTTCGGTTTGAAGGGCACTGTGAGCTAGCGTAATCACTGGGCATATGAGACTTAAGAACTGATGTCTGAGGGTGATGGGCACAGTGAGGTGTCACACAGAAATGTTCTGGGTGGTGAATGAAATTTTGTGGTGAAAAAAATACAATTTTGTACAATTGCCATTTTTATGTGTCAATGTTATTTAAAAGACGAATGTCTGTTTTAGTTTTAGTTTATTTCAAAACATTTACGTCACTATGTTATTTAAAAGTCGAATGTATGTAGTTTTTGAATTCTTCAACAGATGGCAATGTGATATTATGATATTAACGGTATAAAGAGTCATTGTGAATAGTATAAGAGGTTCATATTGAATACATACATCATGCACCAAGTGAAACACGTTTTATTGGAGTAAATCCTTAGCAGTGATTTCAAAATCCCACTTTCGCGGTTTCTATGTTGCGACGGTATATAGTGAACGTACCATTTGGTCCTTCGAGCCGGATATTAGTGAAAGTGGTGGTCATCATATCAGCAAGGCGGAGCAAACCCTTCGTACCCTTGGCAAGCGGTTTGCCATATCGGGACGAATAGTCAAGACGGCGGTGTTGTGAAATTGGCGCTGTTTGGAAGTGACGGCAAATCAAGGAAACTAGTTGCAGCCGAGGAACGAAGAGAAGGTTATTGTGGTGTATAAACTGTTAGTACGTTCCATTAAAGTGATTAGTGAAACTAATGAATATAATAATTCTGAATACAGAGACAAAGTAGTGGTTTGGACTTAGAAAATTTAGACTTGTAAAATTTTAGGGCAATAAGTGATAATCTCAAACACTTCTAATATTTAAATTATTATTTTACATTTATTATACAATTATTACATATATTTATACAATTATTTTCAAAGTCCACTGAATAAGTGGACTTTGAAAATAATTGTATCCTATATTTAAAAAAAATGGAAGGGCTAGTCAAATTACAAGATAATATTTTTGAAAGAATTTCGAAAGCTAAAAGGACCTTTAAAAAATCACCAAAGGAAAGAATTCATATATAGAATATATAGAAATTAGATTGTCAAATTTGGAAGAGTTGTGGCAACAGTTTAATAAAACACATGAGAGATTGATTGTGGAAACTGTGGCTAGAGAATTTAGGTCTAGTTTATATAACACTAATAATGTTTATGAAACGGGTGAAGAATGCTACATTGGATTACAAAGTTGAGTTATTGACAATTCTTGACAGTTTCAAAGCAGAAAATACTGATAAATCTAAGAATGTGGAGAGTAGTAGAGCTTCAACTTCACAAGTAAAGTTGCCTAAAATTTTAATACCGACATTCTCGGGAGACTATCTTTAGTGGATCACGTTTAGAGATTTGTTTGCATCGTTAATTCACAATAGCGAAACGTTAGACAACGTGCAGAAAATGCACTACCTTAAAGGATATCTAGCAGGTGAAGCTGAACAATTATTATATATTGAAAAAGCATGGAATGCACTTAAATCTCGGTATGATAATAAGAAATATTTGGTAAAGAATATCCTGAGGAGACTTTTTAGTCTACGAAATGCTTCTCATGAGTCTGCACAATATTTGAAAAATTTAGTTGATACAACTTGTGACTGCTTGAATGGTTTATCAAATTTAGGCGTAAATGTTTCTCATTGGGATACTATTGTAATTTATATGTTGTCACTTAAACTTGACGCTGAAACTAGAAGGCAATAGGAGTTTGCTAGTAATAATAACAGTTCTTTAGACATATTGGCAACATTTAATGAATTTAAAGAATTTCTTCTTGACAGAGCTAGAGGCTTAGAAGCTTTAGAGCCAACAAAACCAAATGTGTTAGGTATTTCAAAACAGTTTCCTTATACCTTGAGTATTACATGTAATTAATATTAAGTGTACATTTTGTTCAGAAGAACATAAATTAAGCTCATGTGATAAATTTATAAAGGGAAGTGTTAATTTACGACGTGATTATGTGCGGGAACGACAGTTATGTTACAATTGTTTGGCCAACACTCATTCAGCAAAATATTGCAAAAATTCGGTTAGGTGTAATAAATGTAAAAAACGTCACCACACATTACTACACCCGGAGAGTAGTGTGATCCCAAGCACTGTTGCTAATAATCAGGATGATATTAACAACTCAAGTGGCAGTCCGTCTCATGCAATCAAATCGCAAATATTCTCATGTTTTACAGCAGGTAGGACTTACGATCAGGTTTTACTAGCCACTGCTCTTATTCAAGCCAAGGCAAAAAATGGCAAGAATTACGTCTTACGAAGTCTTTTAGATCAAGGTTCGCAAGCCGTGCAGTATTTAGGACTCAAGAAAACTCCTATAAAAGGAGAAATTTCAGGATTAGGTGGAAACCGTAATTTAGGCTCTAAGGCAATGGTTACCTTAGAAATCAGTTTCAGAATTGATCCAAGATTCGTGATTTCAGTGAAAGCATATGTCTTAAAAGTAATCACATATCAGTTAAGGAGATCCCCTCAGGTGAATGGGTGGAACTCAGAGGAATGGATTTAGCAGATCCAGGTTATAACAAACCGAATAAAATAGATCTTTTTTTAGGTGCAGAAGTCTATTGTCACGTTTTACGTTACAGAAGAGTCCTCACGGCTCGATAGTAGCTCAATCCACTGCATTGGGTTGGATATTGTCAGGGAGTATAAAATGTTCAGCCACACTCTCATCGAATATAGTCGTATTCCATTCACGCTTTGACAATTATGATATGCTCAAAAAGTTTTGGGAACTTGAGTCAGAAAGGTTAGAGAAAAATGAAGAGTTCAAAAATAAATATAATGGTGTTATAAAGGAATATTTGCAAATGAACAATATAGAGAAGGTGCCAGAACCAGATATAAAGAATAAAACTGCAGTGTACCTGCCGCATCACGCTGTCGTAAGAAATGATAAAGATACTACAAAGATCAGAGTGGTATTTGATGCGTGACCAGATTGATAATCTAAAATTTCAACGAGCTTGTCATATAATATTAAATGACTTTTACGTGGATGATCTGATGACCGGTTGTGAAGATGTGGTGGAGGGGGTTAAAATGTACAAAGATATAAATGAAAAACTAAAAGGAGCTGGATTCGAATTGCAAAAGTGGACAAGCAATAACAATGATTTATTACAGGAAATAGACAAAACAGAAGGTGGAAAGATAGGAAATGAGGAAGGATGTAAAGGGTTACATGTAAAAATGGATAAAATTCTAAAAATACTAGGACTTACCTGGAACCGCAGCACCAATGTCTTCCAATACACTGTAGCTTTACCAGAGCCGAAGGAATCAGTAACAAAGATAACAATATTTTTTGATATATCTCGTTTGTTTGATCCACTAGGGTGGGTGGCACCTAGTGTCATATTAGCTAAGATCATGATACAAAAGCTTTGGCTTTTAGGTATAGATTGGGATCAGGAAGTACCACACAAATTATCAACGGAATGGAATAATTAAAAACATAAACTCCAATACTTATCTAGCTTCAAAATTCCGTGATGGTTATGCACGAAATCAAGCAACATTCAGGTAGAGTTGCATGGTTTTTGTGATGCTTCATAAGCGACATACGCAGCTGTAATCTATCTTCGTGTGATTGACTCCTCAGGCAACATTCATGTTTCACTCGTTACGGCTAAAACCAAGGTAGCACCCATCAAACAAGTATCTGTACCGAGACTAGATTGTGCAGAGCTGTACTCCTCAGCAGACTAATGACAGAAGTAGGAAGTGTTTTGAAGATTAGTAAATTTAAATGGCACGCTTGGATTGACTCGACTGTAGTTCTGGCATAATTGAGTAGACATCCAAGTTGCTGGAAAGTATTCGTTGCCAACAGAGTATCGGAAATCTTGACAGCAATGGACTCGAATCAATGGTCTTACGTACGCTCTGCTCAGAACCCTGCAGATATTGCTTCACGAGAACTAAGTCCATCTGAACTAATTACATGTAACTTGTGGATAAATGGCCTTGAATTTATTCACAATAATATTATTCACAATAATATTATAGAGCACGCAGAAACTATTATGATTTAATTTATTTACATAAAATCTTGCACAGTAATGTGGACACACCAGGATTATTATCTCTCATCAATATTAACACCTATTATAGATCCAGGGCTCCGAAAACATTCTCATTGCACGTATACAAAAATAACACCTCATACTATAATCCCATAATAAGAATGTGTAGACTGTATAATGAAATTTTTGAGAAAAGTAGACATATTGATATTTTTGTTAATAATCATAGGACTTTGAAAGATTGTATAAAAAAGATAATATAGGTTAAGTTACTTGTGTAGCTAATAAAAATATACGAAAATCTTTAAAATATGTTTACGCGATATAATTAAATAAGTTGTGTATACATACTAAGTGGATTGCAATTTAGTGTAAAACTAGGCTTTCTCATTGTAAATCTTCGCCCATTTTTTATTGTAATCTGTTTGTGTAACTAACAAATAAATAAATTCTTAATGAAAAAGCAAAGAACCTGAAAACCGAGCTGGAAGAAGTAAGAGTTCATTGTGCGTTAGTTGAAGAACCCATCTGGAATAGATATTCGACTTTGTCTAGGTTAATAAGAACGGTGGCATGGGGAAGGCGTTTTCTTGGATTGAGAAAGTCTTCAAGGCGACATTATTTCAATTATATCAGTAGCGAAGAGTTGCGAGAATCATTAGAAGGTTTTATAAGACTGTGTCAAGAACATCACTTCAATGAAGAGATAGTTAACTTAGAAAATAAGAACACTATCAGCAAAAGGAGCAATCTGCAATCACTCAATCCGTTCTTGGACGAGCGACATATACTCAGGGTGGGCGGTCGCCGAGATCAGTCAACGTTACCAAGTTCACAAAAACACCCAATTATTATGCCCAAGGAAGAAAACCTGACTAAATTAATTATATCTGCTGTTCATCTTAAAACGCTGCACGGCGGACCGCAGTTAATGATAACAGTTTTAAATGCTACTTATTTGATATTTGGGCTAAAACGGTTAGTTAAAACTTTTGTACAAAAATGAGTAACTTGCGTACAAAATAGTGCGATAACAAAAAGACAGTTAATGGGTCAGCTACTAGCAGTGCGAGTTAATCAAACTAGACCATTTAAATTCAATGGAGTCGATTATGCAGGGCCTATCCAGTTAAGAGTCTCGAAGGGGAGAGGTCAACGCTCTTATAAGAGCTATATATGCTTATTTGTATGCAAGGCAACAATAGCAATACACTTAGAAGTAGTATCCGATCTGACAAGTGAAGGGTTTTTTTCAAGCTTTTAAACGGTTTGTGGCTCGAAGAGGCCATTGCCAAGATATATGGAGTGACACCGGCACAAATTTTGTGGGAGCGGCCAAAGAACTTAAACATTTATTCCATTCTTAAAAGTCCAACATATTAAAAGAAGTAGCCGAGGCCCCAGCTAATAATGGAACCACTTGGCATTTTATTCCGCCTCACGCACCGCTCTTCGGCGGATTGTGGGAGGCCGAAGTCAAATCAGTAAAGTTCCACCTGAAACGAATTATAGGAAACTCAACACTTACGTATGAAGAAATGTCTACAGTGTTAGCGCAAATAGAAGCATGTCTCAATTCGCAGCCGCTATCCAGGTTAAGCGATGACAGCGATTCTGTGAATGTATTAATACAGGGTATTTTCTTTTAGGGGAACCTCCCTTAGTGGCACCTGGGCGCAATTTCGAAAACGCCAATGTAAGTTCATTACGTATGTGGCAGCATACTCAGAAAATGCTGCAAGATTTTTGGCGTATGTGGTCGGGAGAATATCTGCGACGGTTTTTTCAAATATATAAATGGAAATCTAAGACTGCTGAACCTAATGTAGGCGATATCGTTATCGTAAGGGAAGATGGCTTACCACCTTGTCGGTGGATGTACGGTACCAACATCCGGGTCCGGACAGTATCACACGTGTTGTTTCATTACAAACAAAAAAATCTATAATAAAGCGACCGACCAATAAAATTTGTGCCACTTTCGCGGTTTCTATGTTGCGAAGGTACGAAGTGAACGTACAGATTTACGTTACGTAACATTACTGAAACGAAATGAAAATTCTTTATGTTTCGACATATGAATTAAACAAATGAAACAAATGAAAGTCAAACGTCAATTCTTTACAATCTACCGCTGTTTCGTAATGAGGTTCCTCTTACGGAGAAGAAACAGGCGAAACAAACTGCGTAGGTATCCTCTTTTTTTTAATTTTTTTTTATCTTAGACAAAAACACTTTATCAATAAATTTTCAAATAGAGCACGCTCCATGTTCAAATTGTAGACAAGATTAATTTAATTAATATATAAGTATATTGTAAACTCGAGCAGACCAGCCTCCACCAACAGCACCTGTTCACAATTATGACGCATGTGGCAGCCATCGCCCTCCTCAACCATTTCAGAGGGAAGTGGATAACCGCCATACGACGCCGCCGCAAGCAGATACATTAAAACAAGCATGAGTTACAATACAATACAATAAAAAATACATTAAATCAAGTCTACCAAACAAATTAACATTACTAAGATTATTATCCTTTACTTTACAGAGAGCACTTATAATGTTCCATAAAACCATTTGCAATTTTTTGTTACTGAAAACGTTACATCGTAATTACTTATTCCTACCTAAAAATAGATATTACATAGCTGCTTACAAAATAACAGTCACAGTGTGATATATATTACTTGATGTCTCCCTGCATGGATATTTCCATGCGTCCTTATCATTGAAATAATTATTCAAATTATAATACATACATACATAAGATCACGACTGTATACCATAAGGGGAAGTCAGAGACTGGGCACTCACAGCAAAAACAGATGACTGCCACAATCCATGTTTCACCAAAACAATATAATGCACTTGGTGTGATAGTTGGTGAGCCCATCGCCACCATACGCTGTTGGGTGCACAGTGCAGTTTATTTCCTTACTCGCCTTTTACGACATCCAATGGATGAGATGGAGTGGTATTATTCTTTTAACGAGCCGCCACCACACGGCTTAAAAAAATTATAATAAGCTAAAATATTAATTTATTAAAATAGTCCCCTAAACGAATCACGAGAGCGCATATTATAGATTGCGCGAACTGCTCTTTTCTGCAAAGTAAAGATTGTATTCACGTCAGCCGCATGTCCCAATAATAAAATTCCATAAGACATCAAGCTGTGAAAATAGGTAAAGGAAACTTATCTTGCAGTAGCTATATTCGTTATATGTTGCATCTTTCTCACAGTATACGCAGCCGAACTGAGTTTATTAGCTATGGTATCTATGTGTTGACCACACTGAAACTTACAATTTAATGTGAACCCCAAAAATACGGTTCTACTAACAAACTCTCATTTATCATTTTGCAAAATTATATTATTTTGTACTGTTTTAACTTTAAGTAATGCAAATATAACACATTTTATTTTCGGTATTTAGAGCTAAATTGTTTGCATGGCGCTATTAACTTCATTTAGCTTCTCAGTTTTTCAACTAAAATAAATAGCAGTGATGTATCATCTGCAAACAATACTATATTTGTAAGATTCTGGACTAGGTATAGTAGATCATTTATATTGACTAGAAACAAAAATGGGCCCAGAGTCGATCCTTGTGGTACACCCATTTTTACTTGAGAGATTACTGCATTAGAACTTTTAATCAGAACCATTTGTATCCTATTACTAAAATATAAGAATCAAACAAACGAAGAGCTTGCTCTTTTAAACCATAATATTTTTGTTTAAGAAGCAGAGTTTTGTGATGCTTTAGATAATTCATAGAATACGCCAATAGCATTCTGAGAGTCCTCCCAAGCACTGTAAATGTATTGAATTAAACTAACTCCTGCATCAATTATGGAGCGCCCTTTGGTAAAACCAAACTGACGGTCAAGCAATAACTTATTGGTATTTAGGAAAGACAGCATTTGGAAAGATTTAAAAAGCCGTATTACTTTACTGCAATTCATAAGGTCAGGAAATACGCCTTTATCAATACAAGAATTAAACAACAATGCCAAATGTGGTGAGAGAATGTGAATTACTGAATATATTAGTGTGACAGATATACCCGATAAATCTTCTGTTTTTTTTTTCATATTCAATGATTTAAATTTTTTAATAATTTCGCGGGTGTTAATTTGTCCTAACTTAAATGTCTCAGTTCCAACATTAACAGTCTCAACTAACAGTTTATTCGCAATGATGGCCTAAGACCAGCAGTAGTTTCAATTTGTACAAAAATGTTTTAATATTTTTTTAGCATATTCTTACATTGTGTCGAATGAAAGTATTGTGTCGAATGAAATTACTGGTGGTAGGATTCCTATTCAAGAATCCGTTTAGGCAGGTACCACCCCAGGGCCAGTTATTCTGCCGTGAAGCAGTAGTGTGCAAGCATTACTGTGTTTCGGTTTGAAGGGCACTGAGAGCTAGCGTAATCACAGGGCATATGAGACTTAAGAACTGATGTCTCAGGGTGATGGGCACTGTGAGGTGTCACACAGAAATGTTTTGCTCGTTTCATCACTTTATACAATAAAAAAATGTCTTTTATTCATATAATTTAAAAAGCTTATCCCTGCTTTTACGAATACCTACGGTAGCCAATTAATTAAATTTAAAATTACTATTAACATTTAGTGACTAACTTTTAAAAATCATATTAAATTATATGTATAAAAATACAAAAATATCTTCATAAAAACAGGATCCATAGGCTCAGAAACAAATATAATAAGACTATTAACTAAGGAGGTCCTAAACCGTTCGAATTTTCCAAAAGTAATTTGTCTGAATGCTATGGTGCTATGTATGCTATGGCCCTATCCAACTTATCTGAAAAGGAAAAGTTAACAATTTGGTCACTGTCATTTAAATGTGGGGTGTAGATTATAGATATATAGACTATAGATATATATATAGATATAGATATATTTTATATATACACCGTAATTTTTACATCGTTCTGGAAACGAAGAAAATTAGTACAGTTTCAGTTACAGAAACGATTGGTAGTATCAGTTTTTAGATTTTAATATTTACTTTTTTTTGGTAAATTAAAATTAATCACGTGTTTTTAAAAGAACCGGCAACTTGCGGTAGCTCCCGTCTATAGGTAATTACGATCACAGTCGATAGGTCAATGTCCTTACGAACGCATAAGCGACGAAGTAAAGGCTATCGGAGAAAAAAAGCGTTGAAGATCGTGAATTTTCGGACATTTTTCGACATGGTTAATCCGCCATCTGGCCGGACGTCCAAGATTTTTCAATATTTCCCTTGGATGACACTTACCATACCTACCAAATGAGACTGGGTGGCAGATTTTCATACGCCGTTTCGTACTTTATAAAATTATCACAATAAAGGCCCCATGGGTTTTATTCTGCCACATAAAACTGAAGAAGTTTGCGAACCACTTCAATTTAAAAAAATACGTTTAATAAGTACTACGTCAATAATCTACACTGAATAAAAATACTCTATTCGTACCTGGGATAGCCTCTGCCGGACGATACTCATGGCATAACATTATTTACGAAGTTACAAAATAATCTGCGAAATACAGTTTATTTTGCACGACACACACGTACACGGCTTATTAAACTGGCTTCTGGATTTTTATCAGTTTTAAACACATTCACGATCATAATGCGTAACACTTTACGAATTTATTGTTCATAAGAATAAACCTACAGTCAAATGGTTCTTGTTAGCAACATCGTATACCTGTACCATTGTTAGATATTGTGACGTTAGATAGTATACACTTTACGACTTCTTTTCTTCGCGATAATTCAACAACAGAAGCGCGACCAAATGACCTTAGACTATAGGTGACGACCGACCACATAGACCAACCAACTAAAGCACTGTCACTCTCGCCAACACATGAATTTTTTTACCCTTAAAGACATTAAAAACTCCCTAAACTAAACATTTGAAAAACATAAACTAAGTGTATGTCGGCAGTGTACTAAATAGTAGACAAACGTCTGTCTACTATTTAGTTTTTGTATGCCAGTTTTTAAATTAAACAAAAAAGTTGTCGATAGAGCATAACAGTAAAAGTAGTATCAAAATATTCATCAATGGTTATTATTACAATAGAATTACTTAGTATTAAATAATAAATAATTCCATTAATATAAATCCTAGAAAACAATAATAAAAAAAAATGTAATAAGAATAATAATCATATCACTGATTGTCATTAAAAATTAAATGTACATTGTGTGTGTGTTAATAATATTTCTTCCATTACAATAGAATCCTTCTCAGCCTCGCTGTATTTTTTTAAATCATACATTTTATTAACATTTCACATAACATTTATAAAACCATATTTTCTTCCCCATCTGGAAGGAAAACCCCTAAGTTGGCAACACTGAGAACTGCGACGTATAGCGCTGTTGTATATCCCCTCCCGGCCGCCAAGTCGAAACGTCGAAATTTCGAAACGTCACAGCCCTAGGGCTGTGTCGTTTCGAAATTTAATTAAACATGACAAAACATTAAACGAAAACGGTTTTGTGCATCTACGTTAGCTCGAGCGAAAAAGATTTTTTTAGGACGAGCTAACGTAAGCGTAGATGCAGTGCAATAATTGCAACTGCACATTGGGTGGCTCGCTTTACCTAAATATTTCACGAACATTATCGTATCCGCGTTTTTCAATTATCGTAACGGAAATATGAGTCGAAAGTAAATGTATTCCAACGTAAGGAGAAACTAGCAATTGTATATGATAATTCGGGCCATGCAGTTGTACGTTTATTCTTATGAATATAAAAGTAGTCAGAAGATAAGCAATATGATAATGGACGTTTTCAAAATTTAAAAAAATGTCATCATCATCATCATATCAGCCTATCACTAGTCCACTGCTGAACATAGGCCTCCCCCTCAGATTGCCACAAGTTTGTAGCTCTCATTTTGGAAGGATTTTGCTATAGTTGCCACGCTTGGTAGGTGGGATGGCAACCGCAGTTTATTTATTCAGATGATTCGAAAAAAATATATGGGACGTTAAAGAGATCAAAATAAACTATGAATTTTTTATGTTCGGTCACAGCTTTTACTTTAATATACCCGATCCAATGAATCTTTTGGCAATATTAAAAATAAATTCAGATTAATAAAAGCAGCAGTGATAAAAATTATTATAATAATTAAAAATCTTTTTTGAAACAGCCCTGTTTAAAACATGTTCGTTTCACGCGTTGTCCACGATGCTATTGGAGGCGAAGTCACTCCCCGCCACCTTTAACGTAAAACAGCAAAATGCAAAAAATAGGTAAATAAGTGACTTAGTCACGTGTGAGCTCTGAACTTTTTAATGAACAGTTAGTGCTTATGTTAATTATTTCTTTTTATTAATCGTATTTGTTCTTCGATGCACTTTTATTTGTGATAATACTTAAATAAAAATAAAAATACTTGTGTATACGGAAGAAGCGCGGAATTTAGTCAATTAAACGGCATATTGTGGATGCTAAAAGTGATAAAAGGTGATGTGATACTGTGAGTGTGAATAAATCATTTGAAAGAAACCTTGCGAAAACGTGCTCGTTTATGTTTACAACCAAACAGAAAGCAGTTTGCACAGTTATTACAATTCAGGTATGCACTTAACTAAATATTTATTTTGTTAATTTCAATTCCAATCAGTTGTAAATAGTGTAAATGGTTTATTACAATTTTTAATTACGCATAAAATAATTAACCGATATTATTACTAAAATTCTACCTAACGTTTTTACCAAAAACCACTGTTTCGATAGCTAGAATAATTTTATTTGATAAAAATAAAATAATGAAATAACATTTTATTATTAAAAAATATCTGAATATTTGTTTTATTTTTGGAGTTTACTCCATAGGAATCGATTTCATTTAAAGTGAAATGAATACGCATAAAACGAAAAATTAATTAACGTAAGCGCCATCTTAGCAAACTATTTCAAAACTTTTCGTAACATAATAATATACGTATCTGACAAGATTCAATGTAGAATGAATATACATGTAGAGGAGCCAATATTTTTTGTATGGGCATTGAGCTCACTGTAAACTTAAACAGAAGTATGTTGTCTAGACCTAACTAGTGGCATAAATAGTTATATTTAGTCCAACCAGAATGTTGCAATATACTGCAACAGTGCCATCTACAAGCGGCTCCGTGAACAGTCAAATAACTATAATATTTATAAATATTGTAAATTTGCAATTTTGTAACTTAATAGTTTGTTAAAATATTGTTGTTTTGTTAATGATATCATGAATGTTTTATTATTTATAAACAAACGAATATCTGTTTTACTTTTCATGGATAATTAAACAAAAATAATGTTTTAATAATTCGCCATTTTATTTTATTTAGTGCAGTTTTGAAAGTAAGTTTTCTGATTATTTAGAACGAGTAAATGCGTAAATGACATTATTGGTACAGACAGTGAAAACTTTATTGTAAAAATAATAATTTAATTTGTATTACGATCAATTAATAGGACTAATTGCTCTCAACGCACTCTTAAACACTCGCGGGGCTTGTCGTCAGACTAGGCCGGTACAAACCGGTTTGTTTCTTCTCATGTAAAATCGCAATTTAAAATTATTAACAAAGAATAGTTGAAATGTTCTTCTTTAATTTAGAAACCAATTTCAATATTGAAGATAGACGAGCGTATACACTACTGATCTTGCTAAAAGCAATTTTTTTAGTATGACTTCTCTGTTTTAAGATACGATTCTTTTTGAAATAAAAACAGATCTAATTTTTTTTAAACAATTAAAGTTTATAGTTTATCTTCGCTTTCAGAACAATAAAGAAAGCACGGGATTTATTTTCGCGTGGCCTAGTGGTTAACGTACCTGACTTCTACGCCGCGGGTCCTGGGTTCGAATCCCAGCGGGTGGCAACATTTGTGCAAAACACAAATTGTTGGTTTTCGGGAATGGTTGTATTGTGTACAAATTTCGAAAGTTTGTTAAATGAAATTATTTGTACCAGATAAATATTTATAGTACGTAGATATTTTATTTATTTTTTTATTTAAAAAAAGTATTTCTCCAAGGTACCTATAGTTTAAATTTTGTTACACCTTTTATAAAAAAAAAAACTACGGTAGATTTGAAATGCCATTTATCTAATTATTTTTACAAAGTGTTGAATAACGTAGCACAGTAAGTCGCATATATCAAGATTCCAGAGGCACTTTACCATTAGTGTTTTACAGACGAGGCCAATACGGATTGTAAAATATGCTTATTTGTAAAATACATTTTTTGAGAATACATAATATTATTCTTAAAATTTGATTTAACTTTTTTATTCCACATTGATTATTTAACATTTTCGTATGTTTCTTGCCCGCTGGTCTCGTGACGTTCGGATTTGTTACATAGTTCTTTCTTTTTCTCTTTCTGTCTAAGTACATATTTTGCGTACTTTTCGCGTCATATTAAACGTCTCGCCGAACTCGTTTCTCACATTCAAAACGTCGCACTGAATTTGACCTTGGATGTTCAGCGTGTTGTCGCTCTTGTGTTACGGAATTTTCGTAAAGAAAATAAGTCTGTAGTAAGTGTATTCAAGTAGGAGAACTAATGTTACAAATTTAGGCTGTTACATGTAATATGAAAGTAAAAACTTACACAAAATGTAAAAGACACTTTTGTATATCGAGTAAGGTTGACATAATTGAAGCAATTGCTCCGATACAGGGTAGTGTAAATTATTTGGCAAATAACCTTGTGAAAAACGAAACTGTTAGGTTTTCCAAACAGTTCCATTTTTTTGGGCGGTTATGTGGACGCCGAGGATAAATGATTGGCTTATGGGTTGCGGGTTCGATTCCCGCACGAGACAAATATTTGTATTGCTTACAGATAATTGTACTGGGTATGGGTGTTTGTGCCTGATATAAGAGAAATCCTAGAGTATATCATAGTTTTTTTAAAAAAAAACAGAATACTAAAAAGTGCACTTGACACTTTCAGTTTATTCTATGTTCTTTTGTCAAGAAAGTAGCTATCTCAGAAAACACAAAATAAAGTATTTCCGACGATCCTGAATTTGTGTAAGAAAGAAGAGAAAATTGGAGTAAATACTCAGTTACGTGACGACTGCGTAGTCTAGTGGAACACGTTCTACTGCGAATACTATGACGCGGACCCTGGGTTTAAATCCCAGCCGGAGCCAACGTTTTTGTAAAGACATAAATTTTTAATTTTCGGTTCTGGAAATTTTCTGTAAACGCACTCAAGACTTCGAAATATTCCTAGTCTGACGCATCTTTTAATAATCAAACAAATCTAAATGTATTTAATTATTAAAAACTTACCAATTTAGTTCTCAATAAATATTTATGATAAAACGTACGCAGAAAGGTATATCGTGTCCGACCCGAGCGTTGTGTTAGTGTAGGTATCAGCTGATTCGCACGGGCTATTGAACTCGGCCGGTGCGTGTGCGGTCCCACTATAACACTGCGACAGTACTAAGCTTATATTCGAAAAACTGTAGGTCAACTTTAATTTTTATCCATGTAATTAAACACAGTTATATTCATTTTCAGTAAGATTAAACTCCAGTAATCGATTCTACTATTGATTCTGTCTCGGTATTTTCTTCTTCCGGAACGGCTTAAAAATTACGGTGTATATATATATATATATATATATATATATATATATATATATATATAGACCTTATTATTTATATACTTACAGTTACAAAGTGTATTATCTATGCGTGTTGCCGAAGTTTCCGTAATTCTTGTAGGTTCTATAAATGTATTTAGAAGATTAAAGGATTTAAATAAACAAATTATCCTTGTTGCCAATAAGCTACCGCTAAGGAAATCTAAATTATAATGGCCACACACTATTGTGGACTTATGACCTTTATCAGCTAATTGCAAAACATTATTCAATATGCACTCAATTGCACTAAAGTTACTATCATAAGGTGGGCGGTACACATAAATTATTATGTATCCATCCAGTTCAATACAAGATGTTTCAACTACACTATCTACAGAATCTTTACGTTCCTTTGTACTTATAACAGTTTTATTAATTATAACTGACCCCCCGCGATTTGTACACTTCTGCTATAAGCACTAGTAATATTAAAGCCATTAAAACCTAACAACATTTCAAACTCCTTTAACCAGTGCTCAGTTACACAAAATATGTCAACACTAGGTATATTTTTCTAAAAACAATTCAATCTCTAATTCTTTGCCGGGAAAACCTAGTATATTTTGGTGAACTACTGTCAAACTATAAGGTTTTTCTTCTGCCAATACATGGAACATAAGGCGACAGTCATTTTATTCATAGATTTGTTAAGTCGTTGGCGTATATCGATCACAAAGTGTTCACATGGTTCTAATGATTGCTTTTACAAATGTCAATGAACGACGCATATGATGTAACAACACAAATACAGACGTTTTGAAGATGTTGTTCTATCATCTCTAAGGTTTTACGAACTTCACTCATCCAAATATGCAATCTCATCATCATGTCGCAATAGTTCGCGTTTATGATTTGCTACAAAATCAACTTTCATTATATGTTTTGCAATTATAATAACCAGATAAGTAAAGTCTAATCTCATCCAGGTTTACTTTCCTTTAACAAACTTATGTCAGAACAATATTCTCAAACATTGAGAATGGTGGTCATTCTAGTAGAAGCTCATTATCAAACGGAACGAAATCGGTCTGATGGATTGATTAACGCTGGTAATAAGTTGTGCGTAGAGGATTAACAAGTCACAGAGGCAGAAACTGAAGACGTCGATCTCATGGGCCCACATCGCTTGCTTTCCTAACTCTTGCACACTTGACACTGTATAAAAGTAAAAAAGTAAAGTTTCAGCCCATAAATGTTCCACTGCTGAGCACAGGCCTCCTCTCATTTCTGAGAGAGTTCAGAGCTAGGAAGAATCCGCCACGGTGCTCCAATGCGGGTAGGCGGACTACAACATGTCTTCGAAATATTTTTTATATCTCCGCCATGCAGATTTCCTCACGATGTTTTCATTCGCCGCCGTGTTCACCGTTCACTTCACGTGTAGTGTTTCATAAATACCTGATACAGTAATCGTATTATCAGACTTCATTATTACGCTAATTATACTTCAGTACTTTAAGTGCTACGCCTTATACTACGCCTTAGTACACTTAAAGTACTTACTTAAGAACTTTAAGTATACTAAGGCGAACCAGAATAAGCGGCTTAGCCTAACCGTACGGGGGCGGGGGGGCTGGCCCATGAGCACAGTATCCGATGAAGCTTTAAAAGGCTAACAGCAATTACATCACCGAAATTATATATCGTCTGCGGACACCCAGAGCCTGAGACAACAGGGTTCACTTTAGGCGCCATTTTATTAAATGTAAAAAAAGTAAAGTAACAGCCTATAAATGTCCCACTGCTGAGCACAGGCCACGCTGCTCCAATACGGGTTGGCGGACTTCACATGTCCTCGAAATATTTCTATTCCTCGGATATGCAGGTTTCCTCACGATGTTTTCCTTCACCGCTGAGCACATGTTAATCCAGCACTTAAAATTGCAATTAATAATTTTATTGGTGCCGGCACCGGAAATCGAACTCGGGTCACTCGCGTACTATGAAATTTAAAGCGAGCGCCTAGCCCCTGAGCTATCATTGCTCATTGCCACTGTATATGGGAAAAACAATTTTCTTTTGCAAATATACAAATAACAACAATCTTATTATTGTGTTTATATATCGTTACTAAGCTTTTGTAGTATTTTCGAATAGTCTGATTTCGTTTTCTTTAATCTATAATCCTCAAACACGACAACGTGTTTCGATGAGTCGCTTTTTAGTGGACTTTCTAATAAAAAAAAGATTTAGCCATTTGTTGTCTTAGTTTGAGGTATAAACTGACGATAATGTTCATAATATCAATCCCTTATAATAAGGACAATAATTTAATAAACGGTAAACGCAGTGTAGGGCGACCCCCCACTAGATGGAGCGACGACTTGCACGATTTTGCGGGAACTCGATGGATGCAGGGTTGTTTTGTGGCAATATATGGCGGGGCCCATGTTCAACAGTGGACTATGGCAGGCTGAAATAATGATGATTATGATGATTTAACAAAATTTTATAGAATTAATTGCGTTTAATTTTGTTCATAACCAGACATTTCGAAGGGTACCGGAGGACCAGTCCGTATATTTAGTTTAAGTAAACGTATAATATTCGCTGAAATATACAAAGCAATTTTATGAAACTCAATAGCTGTAACGCTTATTAGGTCTTAAACGTTTTACAAATTTATATTATTTTATAAAAATGGAAAGATGAATGATGACAAAGAAAAACATGCAGGAATCCGTTTAGGTAGGTATCACCCCAGGGCCAGTTATTGTGCCGTGAAGCAGTAGTGTGCAATTATTACTGTGTTTCGGTGTGAAGACCACTGTGAGCTAGTGTTATCACTGGGCGTATGAGACTTAAGAACTTATGTCTCAGAGTGATGGGCACAGTTTGGTGTCACACAGAAATTTTCTGGGTGACAAAGCATTTGTTATGGGCAGAAGTTCCTCTTACCATCAGGTGAACGATTTGCACGTTTCATCACTTCATGAAATAAAAAAAAATGTCGAGGTCAAGCGATTCGGCGGTCTTCAAATGCCTCTAACACAATCATATTGCACTTATATTTTGAATTTGAATAGACTTGTATTAAGAAAACACTTAAATTTAATTATTAAAATTATTTTTAAAAATCAACTAATATTTATTTGAAAAAAAAAAACAATTTTAAAAAAAATTGACGAGGCGTCCGGACTTTTTTAGGTGCGTGGTCAGGATAACTCCCGAAAAAATCGACATAACAAGACCGGTTTTATTATCGTGTCCAGAATCTATTGGTTTCCTATTTCATATCAAAACTAGACTTTTGACACTTATTTTTGAAATGGGCATGACTCGAAATATTAAGGAATTACTCGTCTCTTCACTTTCTTCCACAAAATAAATTATTGGTCCTTTGTTTTATCGTATTTTTGTAATAGATTTGCAATTTAATGAATTGTAAAGTCCATGCGTCTGTCTGTCTGTCTGTCTGTCTGTCTGTTCCGGCCAATCTCCGAAACGGCTAGACCTATTTTGACAAGATTTTCACTGACAGATACCTGATATCATTGCAGGTAACTTTAATTTTAGAAAAATAATTAGGGTTCCGCGCAAAAAAATTAAAACCTTAAAATCCGATTCGAATAGGGAAGTATATATGAATATCATCGATCGGGGTTGACTTTTTTACGCGAGTGAAGCCACGGGGCGCGGCTAGTTTAATAATAAAGATATCGCGCGCGTCTCTAAGGTACCGACAGTATTTCATTAAGACGGAGGAATTTTTATAATCATACATTCTAATATAACATAAAACAATGTTAATTTTAATTACTCGTATTTTATTATGTCAATAGTTTAGGCGTAACCGACGACAATTCCTAATTGCAAATAAACATTTGGAATTGGGTATTGTAACGGTTTTGGTCTGAAGTTTCGCTCAATTAAACGTCAAAACATAATGTATGATAAATAAACAGTAAAGAAAATCATGTATTTTATTTTATAGTTAATTTTAATACTAATATTGTATGTTTTACATCTGGAATCATCATCATCATTTCAGCCTTTTACCAGTCCACTAGAAAAACTTAGGCCTCCCCCATAAAACGCCATGAAAGTTTGTAGCTCTCATTACGGGGGAACTTTGCCATAGTTGCCACGCTTGGCGGGCGGGTTGGCAACCGCCCGCCAAGCGTCATTCCGTCTGTCGACTTTTACGACACCCACAAGATGAGACGGGTGGTAGATTCTCTTAAGCCGCTACCACACGGCCAGCATCACATCTAGAATACTTATGTACTATAATAAAATAGTGTATATTTTAAATAACTGATAGCTAAAAATTGTGTCAGTGCGTCAATCAAGTAAAAATCGACCAATAAATCGTTTTATGCTTAAAACATATAAATAAAGCTTGTAATGTTAGCCGACAAATCCTAATCTATATTTACGTTTTTACTGTCTACAAATCAATGTTTTTTTTAAGTCGTAGTGATGAGTCACACTAAAAGGCCGTGATTGTTGGTATATAGTTGATAGTTAGTTGTTAGGTAAGTTGATAGCAGATAGAGATAGTTGATAGGTAAGGTAGTATTATATTTATATCCTAAAACATCATATTAAAACGTTACAATTGGGGGACTTGTTGTCCCCCAACTGTACTGTGGTCTCAGCATCCGATTCTTCCTCAGCTGTTATGGTTTATGTTTGGACAGTTACATACGCCGGATATGGGAAGGTGACGACAAATGTGTGCGTCTGTGTTTGTGTGAATATTTGTGGTTTCTTATGTGTAGTTTAAAAAAATGACGTTCACAATATTTTATATCTATATTGAATAAAAATTATTCTATTCTATTACTCAAATATATTCTTTGATTATAATTATGTGACGACATCCTTAAAGTCTTACTTTAAATATTTCTTTTATGTTAAAGATAAGATTTTTAACCACGTTTTTAGTGGAACTTTTCCACAGGTCGAAGCGGTGCACATGTCATGATTTTGTGCGCCGCTCGGCAGTATCGCTATGTAATGTTGGACGTCGAATAATAGACGTACTGTTTCTTGTAAATCCTTAAAGAGACGGTTTCTCTTAATTGTATTACTTTCGTGTGTCTTTCGTGTACAGTAGAACAACTACCATTTGTACGGCTTAGAGACCTTCAAGAAAAGATTATTCCTTTCTCAAAGGCCAGCAAGACACCCGTAATTCCTCTGGTATTGCGGATATTCATGGGCGGCGGTGATCACTTACCATCAGGTGAGCCGCTTGCTTGTTTGCCCCCCTCTTCTATAAAAACAACAGAGTCGACCTTGAGAAGGTTTCGTTTGTAGATTCATCATCTGTAGTGATAATGTAAAATGCTGTATATATACAGAATAGAATAAGTATTAACATAAAACAACATCTTTTACACTACTAACACAAAATCTTTCAATTCATAGTGATACATTATTTTTCAACGAAGTTTGACGTCATAAGAGATTCCGTCTCCTGATCTAATGGGAGGTTATAAGAGTTTTTATTGAGAATACGTAAGCTCTGGGAAGTGCTGTATTATTATTTTTAACTAGCAACATTACCTGTATGTAATACCTGTGGGGATGGGAATAGCCCATCTTCAAATTTTTAGCTTGTGTATAGTTATATTTGCACGGATCCTAATCTTCAGGGAGAACCACAAACATCGAATGCAGGTGATGTGTCTCCTAATTATCGACTTCTAAAAGTTGAATAGATAAATCTAGACTTTGCGCATTTTTTTATTGTATTACGAGACGAGACGTTGACGTTGCACTTACCATCAGGTGAACCTGATGGTAAGTGCAACGTCCACAAACAACAAATTCTGTGCCACCCAGAACAATTCTGTGTGACACCGCACTGTGCCCGACATCCTGAGACATCAGTTCTTAAGTCTCATATACCCAGTGATTACACCATTGCCTCTTTCCACTAAGCGAAATTAGAAATCAACTATTGCACAATTTAAGATCAGCGCCTAAGATTCCTGCTGATATCTATATGGGCTAAAAGCAGTTTTGATTTAATTCATTTAATTCTCTATGTATGTCTGTATTAAATCAAATATGTGATCATAAATCGTTTTAATACCCCATCCATTAGTAATTATTCATATTTTACCGATAATTTAGTTTGTCGATGGATTCGAGAAAGCAATGTATTTATTGCTCGGTTATTTATTGGCTTAGTAAAATTTATTAAAGGTCAATGCCGCATATTAAAAAATACGAATGCTCTTGTAACTTTGATCTCATGTCCATCAAAAATTGCTAAAAAGTTAATAAAAATCGATTTAAGTAGAAGGTTCCGCAACCGTTCCGTTGAAATTATTGATAAACCTGGCATCTTTTTAAATATGCCACATTTGATGATGAGTGGTAGCTCAGGGCCGGGTGCTCGCCTTTAAATTCATAATACGCGAGTAACCTGGGTTTGATCCCCGGTGCCAGCACCTCTAAAATTGTTTTAAAATTTTAAGTGCTGAATTAACATGTGCTCAGCGGTGAAGGAAAACATCGTGAGGAAACCTGCATATCCGAGGAATAGAAATATTTCGAGGACATGTGAAGTCCGCCAACCCGTATTGGAGCAACGTGGCCTGTGCTCAGCAGTGGGACATTTATAGGTTATATTTATACTTTACTTTTTTTACATTTAATAAAATGGCGCTTAAGGATCGCTATAAATCGGTGAAGAAATGCATGCATTAATTGCTAAGTATTAAACACAGGGCAAGTTTCTGTCAGTAAATATGAAATTCTAGGAAAAGTTCTAGGAAACGTCATTTACTTTTTCATTTTAATTGCGATTCCGATTCCGGCTTCGAACCCTGTTGTCTCAGGCTCTGGGTGTCCGCAGCCGATATATAATTTCGGTGACGTAATTGCTGTTAGCCTTTTAAAGCTTCATCGGATGCTGTGCTCACGGGCCAGCACCCCCAACCCCCCTCCCGCCCCCGTGCGGTTAGGCTAAGCCTCTTATTCTGGTTCGCCTTAGTATACTTAAAGTTCTTAAGTAGGTACTTTAAGTATACTAAGGCGTAGTATAAGGCGTAGCACTTAAAGTACTGAAGTATAATTAGCGTAATAATAAAGTCTGATAATACGATTACTGTATCAGGTATTTATGAAACACTCACTCTCTCACACATAACCGTAATCGTATACAAGTGAAGGTTGGAAGAAATGGCTTCTAGCGATAAGGTAGATATCATATACAGACAGGTTCTAGGTAGGTACCACCCTAAGGCCAGTTATTATGCCGTGAAGCGGTGGAGGCAGGCATTACTGTGTTTCGGTTTGTAGGGCACTGTGAACTAGCGTAATCACTTTGCATATGAGACTTAAGAACTGTTCGGGTCGGTAGGCGCAGTGGCTAAGCTCTTATCTTCTACGCTGCGGGTCGCGGGTTTGATTCCCGCACGGGACAAATATTTCTATGGCCTACAAATAGTATTTCTGGGTCTGAGTATTTGTGCATGTGGAATTTATGTCTGTAAAACGATGTTGAGGAGAATTGTAGGTCCTATAAAGGTCTATAAAAATGTCCCGTACATAATTTTTTTTATTCAAGAAAGCGACGAAACGAGCATATCGTTCACCTGATGGTAAGTGCAACGTCTCTCCATTACTAATGCTCTGTCACCCGGAACATTCCTGTGTGTTACCGCTCTACTCTTTTCACCCTAGGACATCAGTTCTTAAGTATCATGTAGCTACAAACCGAAACGCGGGATAAGCCTATACAGCCGTTTAATAAGAAATTTACGAGTTCATTCTTAACGTTAGCCGCATATGAAAACTGCGTTTATATGAAGGACAATGGTTTTAGAGAAATTAAGAATCTGAACTAATTCGTCTAAACGGAATTGTGCATTTTTATGACGCTTGATCAGTTGATACGATGGACTTCCCCTCCAAGTCGGTTCTGAAGAGAGCCATGATGAAATAAAACTTTTTCATGCTTGGAAGGTTTTATTACCATTGACCACATTTAACTTATCAAAATAGATAACGTACGTGTGCGTACGACACGTTTATTTTAGTACAATCTATCCATTCTACGATTTATACATTACGAAGCTTAACTAATAACTATAAATACAAATGTGCCATTTAATTTTTTTATCACAATTTCTCGATGTATAAATTAAAAATAGGTCCGTAGTTTGTGACTGTGTTTCACGTTTTAAACGTGAAGTGTGATGTCGCCCAGACGATGTACGGGCCACATGCATTCGCATCCCGCTGGTATCACCATCGTCTTCGTCTCCCAACAATCGCTAAAACAGAATTAACCATGATAATCTACGTATACGGGCCATATTCATCTGAAGTGCAATCTGCTTGTAACAGAAGGATATACTAATAATAATGCAATGTCTACATCCTCAGGATAATGGTTAAACAAGCTGTCGATAAGCTCATTCCGATTTCTATTAAATAAAAGGAACAGTGTCGTCCTAGGAAAATCTTCAAATGAAGCCAGGAAAGGATAGTGGTATTATTGTGTAAATAAAATATCACTCGCCGTTGTTTTGCCGATAATACAACTGCTGATAGAATTGCTAAAGCCCCAGTCACATAATGATGTCAATAGTGTCACATATCGAATAGGTGTAAAGATAAACAAGAGCAGGACGAATATTATGTCTGACGTTAAACCTATTACATCTGATATCGGAACCATTAACTCTAAACACATGAATCCAACTCGTCAGGGTTTAATCCAACGTTTAATCCAATTTGCCAGGACAATGTTCGGAGAACTGGATCACATTTTGTCTTTCATTACAGGTCCCATGGCGAAGCTCACAATAGCTCAGAGGGGATGATGTTTGATACGCCTCTACGAGACTAAATCCACAGGAGGGCAACCGATAGCCAATTAGATGAAGCTAAGAATTAGATGAAGACGCAACGCTGCCTGTAGCTCCTAGAACTGATTGCCATAGGGGAAGAACGCTTCAGTGCAGATGCAGAGAGCGGGGCAGGATCGTGCCGTGTTAATTTACGGAGGAGGTTAATGTTCAGTGCTAGACTTACCTTCTGTAATAAAATAATAAAGGTAGTGATAATGATAAAGCTCTTCTGGCTAGCTACCACTCACTAGGCATAAGTCGCTAATGACTTTTGTCGTGTTCTGTCAATATGCATTCTTTGTTTAGGTACGGAAACTGGTCTGAACAATGTTTATGTTAGTATATTTTAATTACAGAGCTATATTCATCCTACATGAAATTTTAAGATGTTGAAAGCATCTGAGAACTATAAGAGCTTCATATTCAGTAATTGGATATCCATTATTTTCACTTTTTTATTTAGTCTGCCCAACCCCATTACGATTTACTTTAATTCTTTGACTTTCTTTAGTCCAATCACAGCTTTATATTAGATGGAATTCTCGACTAACTAACAACGGTTTATTTTCAATAAAAACCAAATTTTATGTATGAACTAAATAACCAAACGCTAATTTAGAAATACCTTACATTAATTAATTATTTATTTTATTTATTTGCGAATCAAGACTGTCAACTATTATTTTAGATTTTTAAAGTGAATGCCGTTTTCAACATTGGTCCACATTTAGTTACTTTTTAACAACCTTTATTATAATTGTTTTTATATTACGTTAAACAGTTGACATATAATTTGATGTCAAATGTATCATCTATTTTTTTTGCTTTTACCTTGAATAACGCCGCCTTGTCAAATGAATTGTTTTATTCCACTGAACACAAGAGAATCCAAGGCTTGTGCATATCTGAAATATGAAGATCGTTATACGTTTAGAAATACAAATTCTACATTTTCATATAACTTTTGTTACATCTATATATAGTTTAGTAAAATATACAAATAACTTGTAACAACCATTAATAAAGTTAAGCTTTTCGCCGTAAGATGGCATTGGTTTCCGATGTATGTCTTCCAGTTCATTTTTTTCAAACTTTTTATGTATGTTCCACAGTTTTTTTGAAGTGTAAAAGTACAATATTTTATAGTGAAATGCTCAGTTAAATATCCCTACCTCGTTGCTGACACTGACGTCATCGCCGGAGGCTACAGTGCATCGTACCTCTTCATAGTACGCTGGTCGGTACTCGTGCTCTTCGGTGTTTAGCCTACGGATCTTTCTCTCCAAGTGGCATATAGGATAATGCTTCTGAAATCAACACTCATCTGTGTAACTGCCATGAACAGTTCTTTTTTAAGTTTTTTTTTATTTTAGTAAGTTATTTTACCAGTTGCGTTGTTTACCTTACGTTGTGTCTTCTTACGTTAAATGCGACATTTACACAGACAATATTAAATAACAATGTTAGCTTTAAGATAAATATATAAATAGATGAGTCGTTTGTGTCTACACTATAAAACACTTGCAACGTAGACACAAAAGATACATTACAAGAATAATAGTCAAACAAAAATAAAGAAGTAAAAATAAACACTAAACGATGTGTGACTAAAAATAAAAATAGGTATGAACATTAAGGAAATGAAAATTAGTGCTGAGGCGTTATGTTCTGATGTGGCATAAAATAGTCTACGTTCGTAATACATAGACACATTACGAATTTATCTGGCATATATGTATGTATCTGATATAAATATAAAATATTCTTCGTATATCTTCTTATTATCATTATTATTGGGGTATTTTTAAAGTTGTCTAGTTTTCATTATTATTATCACTATTATCCTTATAGAGAGAATCTTATTTCTCCTTCGAAGAAATATAGTTATAAATATAGTTATATGCGAAATATAAATTGTTATACTGCTCTTAATGTATTTTATACGTTTCAAATAACTTTCAAGTAGAAGACTGTACTATTCGTTAGTGATTTAATTGCTTAAATTCTGATCTGCGAAATAAACTACAAGTAAAACCAACTACTTAGATAAAAGCGCAATTGCGAGTGAAGGCGCAAGTGGTTGAAATTCAGGCGACTGTAGTTAACAAATACGATCTATAGAGTGATGCCAAAAATTGGGAGACCTATCTTATCAACCGATTTTCACCACTGTTGCTTCACAATGACGCGTGACAATCAACACAGCAAGAGTTCTATTTAAAAACGGTACGTCTACCGTAATCTACTGGTAGTAGGATTCTCGTGCAGGAAACCATCTCGGTAAGTATTCAGTGTGAATTATTTTGCCATACTTATTAGAACAAGGCGTTATTTTGCGGAAATCAATTATAATGAAGGAATTTTGCTTGCGGATCTTCGCAAATTAACTTCCTTTCCTTCATTATAATAATTTTGCCGTAAAGCAGTTAATTGCAAGTATTACTGTGTTTCGGTTTTAAGGGCACTGATAGCGTGTAATTACACGAGACTTAGAACTTATGTGTCACAGTGATGAGGATGTTTTGATTGACACAGCATTTGTAGAGGGAAAACCTTGCACTTACATCACTTCTCGTCATTTTCTTCCACAAAATAGACCTCATCTTCCGTATCCGCCAACCTAACTGCAACCGACTTCCATATTTTTTCGGGATTATGGCAAAGTGCTGCAAGGAAAAAAAATGGTTCCCGAATAGCAGTAGAAAATGTCTCTAAAGACATTTGTTTAAATGTTAGGGCTAAGAAAATAAAAGAACTTAGGCTTCAGATTTCGTGTTTATGTGTGCGTTACAAGTCCATCGCCTAAATACTACAAACAGTTTGGTACGGCACAAGCGGTTTTATGAAGGGATATAATTTACCTGGACGCCTAGTTGCCTGAGACCACGTTCCCGCGCTCCTAGCAACGTCTCCGTGTATTCAGGCAAAACCTAACATAAAAGTTGTTGTTAGATTTCATATGGCTTATAATATTGAGTTCAAAGGACATATACGCGACTGCGTCAAAGCTGTTTTATTAATAGAACCAAACCACCTGCCAAATGGGGCATGTGGAGGTATTTGTTAATTGCGGGAAATTTTAGAACAGGAAAAGTTGAATTGTAGTAAGTAAGTTTTACTACAATTCAACTTTTCCTGTTCTAAAATTTAAATTTATTTAATTCAAAACTTGTGTCATAAATGAATCGTTGTTTTTAGGACGGTGACCATAAGAGATGAATGGCGTTACCTATTACGTCATATTTCTTTACTTCTTACTAGTAAAACTGGAGATGAATTAAATTATCTTCCGTTGTCTTTTTCCTAATAATTTTAAAAGAACAGTGTATTTCATCGTATAAATTACCAGATTATTAGTTAAGTATCACTCTCAGTACTTATTATTTAAATACAGCATTGACTGTAATGTGTTTAGAATGGAGTTTCTAAGAAATCTTTTGATGCTATTTTTATCTTCACTTTCATCAATTTGGAAGTTATATCACAGAATTTGATTCCTTCAACAAACAGTACATCGGTAATGATCGTTATTGAACAATTTTTTTCTTACTTGTAGTAATATCACAAACGTAAACAATGATATTCATTTTCCTATATCTTATAAATATTTTATACTCACGTTAATAGCGACTGGAATATATAAGAAATTTTCAAGTTAATCAGAACAATAGCAAAAATATCTAAAAAAAATGGGTATATAAATTGATTTGAAGGTTTTTTATAATTTTTTTCTTTTTTTAATTTTTCACATCTTATTTTATGTTTTCATCCACTATAATAGAACTAAATAAATGTATATCTACAAGAACGAACTAACTTTACCTCAGACGGTTCTTCGCAGTCTTCGTCTTCTTCATACTGCTGTCGAGTTCTTGCTGAAAGTCCATGCTGTCTATTCCTCTCCAGACGACCGAGTACAGAATTCAAAACCTTTTCAGGGTTAGGAATCCTCAGAAGGTCTATAAAATCTTGCGCAGAATCTTCAGATGCCAGTAGTGAGTATAAGCATACGGATATGCAGAGAGCCTGAAATAATCAAATATGTTATTAAATTGTCACATTTAATTTACCATAAAAGAAATACTGCTTAATTGTCTTGGGATTATACACCCAGAATTTTTTTTTATTTTATATAAGTGTCGGAACGAGCAAAACGTAAACCTGATGGTAAGTGTAACGTCTGTCCATATCAAATGCTGTGTTACCATGAACAGTGTGACACCACAATGCGCCCGTCACCCTGAGACATCAGTTCTTAAGTCTCATATGCCCAGTGATTACGCTAGCTCTCAGTTCCCTTCAAACTGAAACACAGTAATGTTAGCACGCTACTGCTTCACGGCAGAATAATTGGTCCCGGGGTGGTCCCTACCTAGACGGATTCCTGCATAGGAATCCTACCACCAGTATCTTCCCAAAAATAGTTGAGCAATAGTTGTAAGTTTTCCGTGTGCTTTTGCTTTGCTTTTTGGTTGTGCTATTTTACAAATATCTATAATGTATACATATAAATAAATAAAATAGCAGTGTCTGTTTGTAATAATAAAATAACACCTTTTTACTTAATGTCTATAAAAGTATATACGGGACCAAGAAAAAACAATTTAAAAAAAGGTGTCTGTCTGTTTGTTCCGGATAATCTCCGAAACGGCTGGACCGATTTTGACGGGACTTTCACTGACAGATAGCTGATATCATAGCAGGTAACTTAGGCTACTTTAATTTTAGAAAAATAATTAGAATGCTGCGCAAAATAAATAAAACCCCAAATTCCGATTCAAATAGGGATTTTTTACGCGATTGGTTTCACCCGTGGCGCAGTGTCAGAGACACGGGGACATTTACAACACAACAAAACCAGAATACCAACAATTGTACAAATGTTCGCCCCGACTAGGATTCGTACCAGAACCCGCGGCGTAATACCTCACTCTTACCATTAAGTCACTCAGTTGACAAAAGTATGTAGTGTAGTGCAAGTGCAGCTCGTTGTTATTATTTTTATTGTCTGTGCCTCATTGTTGTCACATGATGCTTATTTTTTGCTTAATCTAAGTCGCAAATATTGAAACTTATTTGTATTCATGATGTTTTACAAAGTAGAAAGCAATCAGTTTCACCTTTATTGTCCTAAAACAAATCAGTTTTCTTTTATAGAAACTACACATCCTCCCGTGCTATTTTTAACGTATGCTGAAGTACCCAGTCATACATGTGGCTAAAAATATCAACGGAAAGAACCAATAAGATAATTGACGCAGGTTAGGGCTTCGTTGAACACCGCTCAATGCTACGTTAGACGATAGCGAAAATGAAATAATTTTGATACCAGTTGTACCGAAGGAACGGAACTGAGTTAATTTGTTTCGCCATCTTACTTTTACCCCGTTTAAATGTTACTGAAGGTTATAATTCAAAAAATCGCCTTCGCTTTCTTGTTCCACTTCTTTACAATGTCTGAGATCCCTCTGTTCTTAAAAAAAATGTCAATATTATCTCATTCTAATATTGCGCCTTGTGATGTCTAGAAACAGCCAGTTTCGCCCACCTATCTGGTTTCGAACGACACACGTGAACGGTCCAGTTTCAGTTCAGTTAGCAGTCTTTGTAAATCACTTTCCATCGGTTTTCTTATATACCACATGCGTCATACTTGAGAACAAGCGCTGCTTGTGGAAGCCGGTCTATTTCCCTTTGCTGTACAGTTATAAATATATTACTGAATCAGTTATGTTCGAAAAAAAAGGATACCTGCGGAGTTTATTTTGCCTGGTTCATCGTCGTTAGAGGAATCTCACGAAACGGTGGAAGATTGTAAAAAAACGACGTTTGACAATCGAAATTACAATTCCTACATTGATAAGAAATAATTTTTATTTAATTTTCACCAGTTGTTCATCCATGTATTTGAAAATATCCACCCGCGCAGTTTTAGGGTTTATTTATTATAATAAATATTATAGTAACAAATATTATAATTAAAAGAATAGTATATAAATTATTACAATATTATAATAAATAAACCCTAAGAATATCCCACTACTGATACTCTGAAATCGTCTTGTTCTCTCGAAGTTTAGTTTTCTGAAGGTTTCAATTCTAACGCGTGTGAATTGCACACGTTTTTGTATTAAGCCATGTGAACTGGTCTCCCACTGGTACGGTTACTGGTCGCAAGGTATTTGATCTTGCTAAGGACCCTGAGGACTAAGAAAATAACTTATTATCCACTGAGGATGGGTGAAGGTATAGGCCAATGGCAACCGTCAGATGTACTTTGTGCTTGTTGTTGGCACATCTTACTTAAAGTAACAAAATAAACTGCAATTGCCAATCAGCCTGGCAATAGTGGTAACTCAACAGTTACCAATAATATTACGCATGCGAGAGACACTTTTAGTAGTAGCCTTAAAATAGGTACAATCATTATATTCAGTACTAGCTGGTCCGCCCCGGCTTCGCAAGGAAGAAATTGTTATGTTAGTCTGTATAGAGAAAAACAGCACCAGCCCGTTACACATTTAGGAGTAAATATTCGTAAAATCTGTTCTAAGTGGGTGTCTACGTCGATAATGGAATATATATGTCAAATTTCAAGTCAATAGGTTGGCTTGTACTCGGAGATAACGCGATGAATCTCTGCTAAGTCGCTTTTATACATGCGTTATATACAGTAGGTATAAATATGGTTATTTATCGTCCGTATTCCTATGCACGTTTGGTCAACATTTTGAAGCAATCGAAACATTCTGAGATTAAGGATTTGAAATCGAACATTTACATTTTTATTCATATAGATACTCGTATAATAGAAGGCAATAGCAAATGCAATAAAACGAAATATACCAAAATAAGCACATTTAGCGCTTACGTCAATAATTAGCAATGTTGTTAAGATAAATATTTATTAACATATCTTTAGGATATTGTGAAGCTAATTTGGAATTTGGCTCCATTGTAAATATTTCACGGCGTATTTATTGTTGTGTGACGAAAGATAAGGTGACGCATTTGTCCAGGCGTTCGTTTCACGTTGTACTGTTGATTAGTTGCGACTGGCCTGCGCTTTGATTGGCATCCGCCGAGATCGCGACACTCCGCCCGCAGGACTGCAGGCGTTGTAAACATTTACTCGTGGCATGTATGTAAATTTGTTGTGATTTATGTCCACATTTTAGGCTTATCTGTAGATATTGATTGGTATGATTATATATTCATTAAATTTTACGCGTTAAGCATAACTTCAGTACTGAAATTATTTAAAGTATTTAAAATTATAATCAGTTCTCTATTAACATTATAAAACTATTGTTTTGACACTATTTTTTTTTCCCTGTTAAATATTAAAATGATGCTATTACCTTTATTTTAATTATTTGATTATATGATCTGGTTAAAATTTACATATAATTTTACACTCCGGCAACAGTGAAAGAGTAAAAAAAAAGGATAACAATGAGTTTCGAGCCCCTGCGGTCACAACTTTGCCCTGGGGTACTCCACTCGCTTCGTTCACTTTGTCTCTAATGTCAAACACATGTAACTGGCAGTGGGAGTACCGCTGTTTCGCTTTTGTATCATGGTCCTGTGGTACCAAATTGTCGTATTGTTAGTGTTACAGTTAGTTAGTTGTGTACAACCTAGTTTTGTTTTTTTTTTGTTAAAAGGAAACTTGTGAACTGAGTCTACGGTGCAGAGACGAATGCTAATATGTGGTTTAGCTTATCTGTCGCGTGGTCATTGATATTTAGAAGGTAAGCGAAGTAATAGTCAGGTGTTACTAACAGGATTAAGATTTTGTACTTTCACTTGAGTGCTGCCAATATCCTGAGAATAGTATAACGCTACTAAAATTGGATGTCATAATTTCTTCGTCGTAAATCAAGGGCGGTTGGAATGTTAAGACCCGATTTCACCGATCGGTTTGGAAACCAAGTTCAATAAAACCACGTTTTACTTAACTGAGTCCAAATGTATCATTTGATCTCGGTTTCCGTCTAACCGATTTCACCAGCACCATTTTGATCGCGTTTATAAAAACGAAGTTTACTTGAAATGTCATCACAATCTAAAACAAAAACTCGATATATTTCGTATTTTGCGACATCAAACAGCCGGTTTTTATGCAAACAATAAAAAATACTTACGAATTAAAAATATTCTTTGTGTTTACATAGTTTTTCAATTGACAGCTCTCTAAACGCGTTTAAAGAGTTGAACGTCGAAAATTGGACGTTCTGAATATTAATCGCGTTTAGCTTTAACTGCGTTCATTTGATGTTGATGAAATGCAAACTCTAGCATTGGACTCAGTTAAACGCTTAAACTTCGTTTAGCTTTAACTGTTCGTGTTTATTTTCAACGGTGAAATCCGCCCTAAATCGGTGAAATTTGTCGGTCCGTTTTTTAATTGGTCATCCATGCACTAAGAATCATTAATTAATTAATCGCCTTACTCACTCTCCGTCTTGCTCCGCCTACGCCCTTGAACTGCTTTACTCGTTGCAAGTACGACTGTGAGTGCATAAATGTTTTTGATTTATCAATCACACGTTAAGTATTGTTACAATTGTCGATTCTTAGTTTCAACATACCTCTTTAATTTTTCGTCGTCGTTTCAGCCTATCAATAGTCCACTGCTGAACCTATGTTCAGTGTTCGGGAGGCCTATGCCTCCCCCACAGATTGCCACAAAAGTTTGTAGCTCTCGTTTTGGGGGGATTTTGCCATAGTTGCCACGCTTGGCAAACGGGTTGGCAACCGCAGTTTATTTATTCAGATGTTCCAGCAAGGTGCTGCTGCCCATCCCCTGGTTTTCATTTTCCCTCTGTCGACTTTTACGACACCCACGGGATGAGATGGGGTGGTAGATTCTCTTATGCCGCTACCACTCGGCCATGCCGCTTTGATTTTTACATAATGCTATTTTTTGTTACTTCGTTAATAAACTGTAATTTGCTCAATTTTGTTGGAATCAAATTTTCAATATAATTCAAAAAATATAAATAACTGGCTGAAACCCGCGACTACGTCGGTGTGGATTTACATTTTTTTTTAAATATGTGGAGATCGTTTTAATTTTATGAAATTAAAAGTATCCTATGTCCGTCTCCAGGATCTCTGTGCCGAAAATTCAAGATCGGTTAAACTTTTGATCAGTGCAAAGATGATCAGTGTGAAGAGAACAGACAGAGGGACAGAGAGTAGGAAACTAAACGCGATCAGTTCAAGAAAAACGAAGTTTAAGCGTTTAACTGAGTTCAATGCTACAGTTTGCATTTCATCAACATCAAATGAACGCAGTCAATGCTTAACGCGGTCCAAATTCTGAACGCCCAAGTTTCGACGTTCAGCTCTTTAAACGCGTTTAGAGAGCTGTCATTGTCAATTGCACAACTATGTAAACACAAAAATTATATTTATTCGTATTATTTATTGTTTGCATACCTATGTAACCTTTGCACAAAAACAGGATGTTTGATGTCGCAAAACACGAAATAAATCGTCTTTTTGTTTTTGATTGTGACGATATTTCATGTAAACTTCGTTTTTCTAAATGCGATCAAAATGGAGTCGGTGAAAGCGGTTAGAAGAAAACCGAGATCAAATGATACATATGAACTCAGTTAAGCAATATTTTTCCTGTATTGTGGGTACGTAACCGCATACACGGGCCCGGAATTATTTGTAGGTCATGCAACTATTTGTCCCCAACGAAAATCGAACCCGCGACGTAAAAGCAGTGAATCGCTTAGCCACTGCGCCAACAGCGCCGATAAGTGAGGAGTGAGTGTGAGGTTTTCAAACGACGGAAGAATGTTGGAATATAGGGCATAGGTATTAGGAACGAGTTAACGTAATGTAAATGCGAACTTTACTGGCATAAAGTATAGGATGTTATGTGAGTTCTTAATTTTTTCTATAATTCTGCAATCTAAAATTTCCACGCTAACTGCAGTAGCACATATCACTGCTTTATTTCCTTACTGGTTTCATACGACACAATGTGATTTGTTAATTTATTCTTAAGGAAATCGACAGTTTTATTACATACTAAGTTACATAAAAAATAAATTTGCATAAGGAAATGTTAGCCAATGAGAGATTTCCATAAAAAAAAGTAATGTTCAGCCTAAATGTCCCACTGCTGAGCACAGGCCTCCTCTAATTTCTGAGAGGGTTTAGGAGCTAGGAAGAATCCGCCACGCTGCTCCAATGCGGGTTTCCATAAGATTACCTAAAGTTACAAAGTCACACCTAACAAAAGCGCAAAGTGTTATTAATTTTCAAAAAAATGATGATAGCGTGCGTGTGTGTGTGTGTGTGTATGAGTGTGTATGTACGGTGTATGTTGGTATGGTGTTGGTACAGGTATGGTGTATGTTGAAGAATGATATATTCTATAACGCCTCTGAAACACAGTTACTAACTGACCGAATCATAAAGGAAAGAAAGTTAATTTGCTAAGATCCTATAAACATCGATCCACAAGTAAACCGATATATATATAACAGCGGTAGCCGCCACCAGATACCCTCCACCACTACAACACTACCACTAGGTATAGTTAATAGAATCAGGCGTTACTTTGCGGAATTCCATTATAATAGCAAAATGTAAAATGGTGTGTATTACCTAGTTTTGAAGAGCACCGCCCGCCCTCCCTCAACAGCATGCACAAGCAATCCAATACCGAACTCACAACAACAACTAAATCAGTCGATGATCAATAAAACAAGACTTCGAGTTTTGACAAGAGATTTTAATAGAATTTGCATATTTTTTTTGGATTTCTTAATTCATCATTAAACACTGCGATCTACTGTGCACCACTATTTGACTGATGATAACTTTTTTTTGTTTTGATAATTAATGACAAAACATCACCGCTCGCTTATTTGCACGCACACCCACTAGTATAGGTACAATAAGTTACGCGTAAAAGTGCCATAAAATACAAGATTAACGATATTGTAAAGACATCTGCACTGACTACAGAAATACTTTTGAAGGTGCTCAAAATCTGCTCATACCCGCAATGCGGTGAAACACGTGACTTTACTCAGAAAATTTGTATTGTGTCCAATGCTGTGCTTTCTCGGGAACGTACATTATATTTTGTTTTTAATGTTTTAGCTTTGTATTTAAAAATAGCTTACCGATAATGGAAAAGTTTATCGATGTTCAGTGTTAGATAAATTGATTGCAGTCATAAAAATATATTTAAATTTCGAATCAAACACAAAATTGAATTACCTACATTCTAAAATATAATGTTTTTTTTAGGATATTACTGCTTGGCCGTCTTTCCCGCGGGCCGTGAAGCTACTTAGTTTTGTTTCACGAAAATGGAGGTAAAAAGAAAGAATCGAGGCGTTTTCAAAATGGATCCCGTACCGGAGAAGGTGCCATTTAATGTCATGAACGCCAAAAGCAGGTAAGATAGCAGTATTGTAAAAGTGAGCCATCGACTTATGTGTTTGTGGAGTTTGGAATTCGTGTACTTTTTTAAGTGTTATAATATAATAACAAAACAAAAGTTAAATTGATCTCAGAATTACTATCCATAATCAATGTAAATTTTGATGTAAATAACATTAGTAGTTGATAAGTTTAATCCGGTCGAAAAGACAGACAGACAGACCGAAACGAATACCTTTTATTTTTTTCACATAAGGGAATATACAACAGCAAAACGTATTTGATCCGAAAATCACAGACTAACGCTTTTTTTATAATGTTTATATATGTGCATGATGTGTGATTAGTTCCAAAAATATCGATAGAGTTGTTATAATGTGGTCGTACATTTTCCAACCGGTCAAAACAATACGAGTAGATTTAAATAATGTACTAATACATATTATTTCAATGCTAAACGAAATATAAAGATGAGCAAGCTGAAGTTGCAATGGGTCGGCCATGTAGCTCGAAGAACCGATAAACGTTGGGCAAGTGGCAACCTCGTCACGGCAAGAGCCGTGAAGTGTTACTCCACTATGGAGCGACGACCTCCACGGTTTTGCCGGAAGTCGATGTATACAAGTGGCTCCAGATCTTGTTTTGTGGCAATCTATGGGGACGGCCTATGTTTAGTAGTGGACTTTTGATGGGCTGAAAGATATAATTTGAAATATAATCTATCTAATTAGTAAGTAAAGTACCAATCGTAACATTGAGTCGTATTCTAGTGGTAGGATTCCTGAGCAGAAATGCGGCTAGGTTGGTACCACCACAGTGCCCGTTATTCTGCCGTCAAATGTAGTGGTGCAAACACAGCTGTCTCGGTTTGATGGTATAATGAAACTAGTGTAATTGCACTTTGTATGAGACTGAGCTAACTTTTGTGCAAAAACACAAATTGTTGGTATTCGTGTCTGGTTGTGTTGTGATTGTGATTGTGTTTCTGACACTGCATCCCAGCCTACCTGCGATCTTACGGCACGGGCGTTCCTTCGACCACGGGTAGGTTGGGACGAGTGAGTGCTCTAGTGATTGCGCGTACATTTGTGGCACTGTAATATCTCCTGCGCAGTAGAAAGCTTCCGACAGTATTCGGTAATTGCCGCCGTGCAACGTCATGCAACATCTGTGTCTGATGTTACCACGTAACAAATCAGTTTATGTTTTTGTGCGCATTAGAGCCTAATTGCAACCAGATTAAGGCTGTGGCCTGCTCATTCCTTTTTGATATAAAGAACCGGAGAGCTACTTACCGGAAAACCAGATATTCCGTCTTAGTATCGGGTATCCTCGAATATAAAAAGAGTAAGTAATATAAAGAGAGTAAATGGGGTAGGGTCCTCAAGCTCTACCTCTTTAATTAGGAGCGACCCGCTAAGGGTTATCGTCGATGGGGCTGAGGTAATGTGCGAAAGCGTCCCGCAGTCCCGACCGCTGGAACGCTTTTGCGTTCTTCGCAATTGCCGTGACAAATGGCGACGGGGGAATATCGTGGGGTTTTATCCTGTAGGAGTCCGACATAACATCTTCGTTATCCCCGCGGCAGAGGGATATCTATGTACACTTCCCAATTAAAGACAAAAAATACCACAGTTACAACTTAATATTAAGTTGGCCGTGTCTCATAAAATAGTATGTATCGGGCGTGCTATTTCAGTTTAAATCTTAGCCAGGTATACCATATAGAACAGAAACGTACGAATAGAACAGTACTATGCACTGAAGTTGTAAAACCAACTGCTTGCGTGGTGCACAAATAGTCTCGAATAGGTTCGAATCCAGGGCCTTAGGCTGTTTCAGTAGTACTGAAACAGTACAGAGGTTTTATTTGAATTTAATTTCTGACTTCCTTAGTTTTATTAGTCTGTTTTATTATTTTTTCATTAAGGAGAAACTTGTCGTTTCTTGAAAACGATCTTTTGATTTATCATGTGAATCTTTTAAAGTTGCGAGTACTCCAGCTAATAATTTTATAGTAGAATAATAATTTATCGAAAAACAAATAAAGTACTTACATTAAATCCGTATACGTGCGCCGTGGTAGCTCAGGGGCTAGGCGCTCGCTTTCAATTTCATAGTACACGTGTGACCTGGGTTCGATTCCCGGCACCACGAAAATTGTTAATTGCAATTTCAAGTGCTGATTTACCATGCGCTCGGCGGTGAAGGAAAACATCGTGAGAAAACCTGCATGTCTGAGAAATAATTTCGAAGACCTGTGCACTCCGCCAATCCGCATTGAAGCAGCGTGGCGGATTCTTCATAGCTCCAAAACCCTCTCAGAAATGAGAGGAGGCCTATGCTCAGCAATGGGACATTTATAGACTGAAACTTTACGCATATATTCTTGATTGGATATATTTAGTCACTAATTATATTTTTACTTTTAATAAAACCGATAAGCTAATACTGTCACAAAAATAACGCACTCACGCAACTTAAATACTTCATCATCATCAGTTCAGCACATTTTATTCAACAACTTAGCCACAACTAAAATACTTACCTTCAAAAATAGTTTTGCAACGGACATCTTGTTTGTCGTTTATCCTTATTGTAACGAAGCACAAACCGGCGGGAACAGACTGTCAATGAAAGGATTTTGTTCCGAGGTGCTTTTATATCCAAAATTATCACTCTTTGTTACAACTGCCATGCTTTTATAAATATCAATGTTAATCTGGGAATTAAACAAATGAAATATTGTGGAATGGACTTCGTTTATTTTGTCCCATCAAAAATCACAACCCTCCATTCAAATTATTATATCAGTTTTAAATGGTTTAGACATTAATGGCGTTTGATAACTTAATGGCGGACTCTGGCCGGCTCCAATACCATCTTAGAAAGGAGACGAAGTTATATCTTTAGAATGATATACTTTAGTTTAATTATATATACTTTAGTATAATCAATAGAATGGTGAGAATTTTTTTTTTGAATTTTGTTTGAAGTGTTGTAGCGGCTTAAGAAAATCTACCACCCCATCTCATCCTGTGGGTGTTGTGAAAGTCGAGAGAGGGAAAATAAAGACCAGGGGATGGGCAGCAGCATCTTTCGGAAACATCTGAATAAATAAACTGCGGTTGCCAACCCGCCTGCCAAGCATGGCAACTATGGTAAAGTCCCCCCAAAATGAGAACTACAAACTTTTGTGGCAATCTATGGGGGAGGCCTATGTTCAGCAGTGAACTAGTGATAGGCTGAAATAGTGGTGGTGGTGGTTTGAAGTGAATTTGTTAATCTCCCCATTAATAATAAAATATTTAAAAATTACGTTTCGAATGGTATCTATCATTAATAGCTCACGTTGCGATTTTTGACAGTAATTGCAAACAAGCAAAATTTATATACAATTTTAAATTTTTTTAGGCGGTTCAAAACTGCCGATTTGCCTAATAAAAAAATTAAACAAAAAACTACTTGCACAAAAAATATTTATTCAATTAAACTATTTTTTATATTGAATTTAAGAAATATTATAAGAAGGTAATGAAGAATATTCTCCGATAAAAGACAATTTCTTCCGTTACTGAATGTTCAAATCCCGAAAATGGTTATGGGTTGCAGCTCAGCCCGGCAAGTACGGAGGATGACTTTTGTATTGTTGACATTGTTTGGCAGTATGAAGTCTCACGTTATCGAGAAGCATTAGTTGATGATATGGCGCTGTTTTTCTACTTCCTTCGCCGTCATTGATCGTAATTGTTTACTACAGTCATCATCTGTTATCGATGCACCAGATGTATGGAAGCTATAGTGAATAACCGAAAAACGGGACCACCCACCAGTCGCCATCACCTTTCTGTTAGTATTTTTGGGGGTTTCCGATTATCGATTATATTATCGAAAATCCTTTACATCACACGTGAACCCGGTTCAAAATCCCTAGATTTTTGTTAAATTCGTTCATGAAATGCAATCTTCAACCAGTGCACCTTTCTGTATGTCAGTCTTTTTGCGAGGTACTCTTTACTTCAATTTTTTTTTGAATGTCGCAAAATCGGCAAATATTGTAGGTGTGTTATAAATTAAACCAATTCGCTCATTTACGCGCCGTTTGCCTCACGTCTAAAATTTCTGGAATTTTAGTTGTCTCGATATTTACGTACAACCGTCACGGTGTACAAACAATTGAAAGTTAAATAATAATTTTGAATTTAGAATAAATATGTATTTTTTTGTATATACCTTTCGAATGCTTTCAACAGTCAGTTATAATGTAAGTGTCATTGACATTGCATCCTAGCATACATCAGATCTAATCGCATGAGAGTTGCATCGGGCGCAGGTAACTTAAGAAGGCGTGTGTATACGCTTTTACTTGTAGCACTACGACTATAATAAATACGCAATGAAGAGCTTCCGACAGTTGTCAAATTGACAAGTTGTCGCCGGTGCTGAAAATCGGCCAGGAGTACCTTATATTTTCGTAGTAAGTTAAAATGGAAATTCATAATCAATTCATTCATATTTTAACAGCCGTGTGGTGGCGGCTCGTTAAAAGAATAATACCACTCCATCGCATCCAATGGATCTCGTAATAGGCGAGTAAGGAATTAAACTGCACTGTGCACCCAACAGCGCATGGCGGCGATGGGCTCACCACCTATCACACTAAGTGCATTATTATTTTGGTGAAACGTGGATTGTGGCAGTCATCTGTTTTTGCAGTGAGTGCCCAGTCTCTGACTACCCCTTATGGGATACAGTCGTGATCTTATGTATGTATGTATGTATATTTTAACATCTATTGTTATGTGAAAGGTATGTCCACAGTAATATAACGCGAAGGTAAAATCGGTTGTCTAAATTAGCTGACATTTTTCACAACAGCCAGATTAGCGCTCGATATTAGCGGTGTACTCTCTGATTGTCCCCGGCAATATCTCGATGAACTCCCAAAATTAAACAAATCCTTGTCGCGATTAGCTTAATGAAAATAAAAAAAATCCCGGTCGCGATTCACTGAATTGACGTAAGGCTAGACGCTTTATTATAAGCCGCTGGAAAAAGTAATTAATTAACGTTATAAATTTATTGGTTTTAATTACTTTATAGATATTCTTATTTCTTATCTACGAAGGCTAGTGTGTGTGGAAATAGCTCTTACTCTGCACTTGTAAACCCTCTTGCTACTAAATTTATAATGTAGCAATAATTTTTACATACTCGTACATACAATCAGCCTTTTTCCCATATAAGGGTAGCCAGAAGCCACAAGCCAGAAGCCACAAATGTAGCCCGCTTTTATGTGATTTATAAATAACATTTTTTAATATGGCATTAAAAAAAGAAAGACCCTATATTTTCTTGCCGGTTCTTCTTTGAGAAGGTTTTATATTTCGAACTGGTGTAGATTTTGTCGTTCGTAAGAGCTTTAAACAAGGCTAAATTGAATTAAGAAATTTTGACTTTGACTGAATGCTTAGTTAGATGATGGAATATATCGTATGATGGTTCGTATATTGTATATATTGTACCGGTGAGAACCGCCCTGGAAAGCTGGTGTATTGTGCGTACGCATCGAGCCCGTAGCGCGTCGTAACCGGTCGTGAGTGCGTTTCTAGCATTAGCGTACCTGACTTCTACTCTGCGGGTCCTGGGTCCGAATCCCAACCGGAGCCAACATTTCTGCAAAACACAAATTGTTGATTTTCAGGTCTAGTTGTGTTGTGCATGTGTGCAAATGTATATTATATTTAAAACGCACTCATATACAGGAGAAATCTTGGAGTGGCGCAAAGATTTTTATCTGTAATTGGCTGTTTTCGCCACCAGTGGGCTTAGATGGAGTGTGGCTCTCGTAGAATCGCAGCGACATTTCTCTGAAATGTTCAGAGATTAACGGAATTTCACAGCCGCTGTGAATGTCGCTATTACGTTGGAGCCACCGGGCTCAGGTTTCTTTTCGTAGAAATCTATTTTCACTTTAAAACTGCATAAAGTTTATCATTTCTTTATTCATTTATCTGAAGACCCGTCACTAGACTGAGAAAGCGACTGCGGAAGCGACGTTGTATAGGCAATAACGTGGTTTATGAAAGTCTTGTAGAGGCGTAGCTTGTATGTGAAAATCATACTCGAGAGTGTAGGCGGCCTGCGATAAAGGCCGCTATATTTCGGATGTTGCTGTAATAGGATGTCACTTTACTAGTATATTATCAGCAGTTCTAAAAGAAAACTCATCTCGTGGATGTCGTAAAAGTCGACAGAGCGAAAATTAAAACCAGAAGATGCGTCTACCTGCTACATCTGAATAGATAAACTGCGGTTGCTAACCCGCTTGCCAAGCGTGGCATTTATGGCAAAATTAAATTAAATATTTAAATCACCCTTTTGTGGAAATCTATGGGGTAGGCCTTCTTTCAGCAGTGGACTAATGATAGGCTAAAATTACTAACTGTATTCAAGCAAACCGATTTTTTCCGAACTAACAAGTCGGCTTATAGGCCTACCGTTCATGTACTAAGCGTGTAGACTGCTAAACGGAATACGACGGATAACGGCTTAGTCACAGATCGATCGACCCTGGAACACTTTTATCAGGCATCGCGAACGGTTTCCACAAAGTTTCCACATTCTACGAGCTCCTCGTACACATTCGTATGAGATTACTTATAAAATTAACTTTATAATAACGTGTGGAGAATGGGTTTTCCTCTCAAAGTCTCCTCTCTCCGACTTTTACTGTATACATGTCACATTCTTAATAACCCCAATGCGGCTCTCGTGCTATTTGAAGACGTCACACTCCTTTACGATTATGAAACCCCTATCATATCCATATTAATCCACGCTTTAATGTTATAAATGCGAAAGTAACTCTCTCACTTTTTCACTAATCAACCGTTGAACAAACTGGTGGCTGGATTCCTATGCAGGAATCCGTTTAGGTAGATACCCCAGGGCCAGTTATTCTGCCGTGAAGCAGTAGTGTGCAAGCATTACTGTGTTTCGATTAGGGCACTGTGAGCTAGCGTAATCACTGGGCATTTGAGACTAAAGAACTGATGTGTCAGGGTGATCAGGTGAACGATTTGCTCGTTTCGTCACTTTATACAATAAAAAAAAATTCGGCAGAGCCAAATTGCATCCTGGTGACGGATATTGAATATTTTTATTACGGAAAATCTAAGGGCAAAAACCTAAATCGACGCGGACGTAACAGCGGGCTTCAGCTAGTAGGCCGTAATTTGATTCTTCTTTAATTTGCTGCTAACCGCCTCAGTGAATGGCCCTGAAAGCAGACAATTGAGCACAACATCGACAACAGAAGATATAACAATCTATTTCTCGTAGAGTCGAACGAGACATAGAACAAAGAACGATCACTCTACTTGGTCGCCCCGTTTCTTTACGCGTCACATCGCCATTTGCTATGCATTATCTAGCTGTCAGAAATAGAGCCGCATCTGTTCTAGGCTTCTTGTATGCTATAATCCACATGCCAAGCAAAATGTTTGTCAAACATCTATAATTGAATAAATAGAGTATGGTTGTCCAAAATTGCTAGGTATGCAAAGTCACTGGAGCTCATAGTTATGAGCATAACGTCGTTCTTCATTGTGACTTTAATCTTCTGACCATCAAGAAGTAGAACATTTTTATCGCATTTCTAGGCAATACTTCGGTTCTACTTATTAATAGAAAATGCTGTCAAATACGGTTCTTCCCTTGAACAAGATACGCCGATCACCTTATGTCCTTACCATCAACAAAACCTGTTTTTTTTTTCTTTTTCGACGTAAGAAATATAAATTTCGTTTGTCAAACGTCATTTTTCACAATCTACCACCGTTTAGTAATGAGGTTCCTCTGACGTTGCCAGCATACACGAAACACAAGATACGCCCGCGTGCCTAGACTGGCTGGACTGACTGGTTTTCACTACCCGAATCATCGATACTAATTGATCCATCCCAGCCGAGATCTGTATTCCCCTTTGTTCGAAATAGATACCTTTAAAAATTAAAAGGAGGACGACCTCGTATGGAGGTACTAAGAACAGGAAAGATCGGATATGTATGTGTGTATATCAAAGTTAGTATGTATGACAGCTGACTTACTAGTAAGCCCCATTTATGCTACTAGTTAATAAAAAGGTGCTCCGAAGGGCCATGGCATGGTTGCCCTGAAAGGCACCTTTTTCCTTTGCCAGTAAATGATAAGAATTAAATTTACATAGGTTTTTTTTTAATTTCAGCAACATTCGGACAGACATCATAACGCCCGGTGTAAGCGGTGTGTTCAGGCAGGTATGTATGGTAGGTATTTCTTCCTGGAGTGTCTCAAGTAACTAACGATTTCTCGCTTACTCACTTATTGTACTTTTTGGTCTCCTTTCTTTTAATAATATTTATCCATTATTGTTACTCGAATGTAAGTATATTTGATCTATTCCTATCTATCTGTACCACTCATATTATACAGAGAAACTTTTAGTTTTTTATTGTAACCCGAAAACTACTGACGAGATATGTGATATGGAACTATGCTTTGCTTAATTATATAAAATTGTATTGGAAAATAATTTACAGATTATGTCACCAATGAAGTATTCTGCTTATTTAAATATATAAATATATTTTATATATTTCTTCAAGACAGTTCAGGGTTCAATCACTCAACTTAAATTTCATAGTACTCGACAGACCTAATAGAGACCTTCGATTTCTAGTTCTGTAACCACTAATAATAGCGTGCTAAAATTTAGAGTTCAAAGTTTCCACGTGGTCGGCAAAAGGAATTATCTTCAGCATTTGCATGCCTTAGAAATAAGAAATATTTAGAAGACTCACGTCTTCGAAATATTTTTTATCTCTTCTTAATCCGCAAAGACGCACGGAAGCAGCATGGTGGACTTCTCTAAAATCTTCTCAAAATGAGATGCCGGTGCTCAGCACTGAGACATTGGTATGCTATTAGTACTGTACTTTTAAAACTGTTTGTAACAAGTAGAAGTGCTGTTAAAAATTTATGCTGTTCCGAGAAATATCTCAATTTTTTCGAAAACACAAATTGTTGGTATTCGGGTCTGGTTGGGTTCTGAATGTCCTTGTGTCTCTGACACAGCATCCTAGCCTACCTCCGATCTTATTTCAATAATCATTAACAATATATTTTTCAAGTCAGCGAATGTACAAACGAAAAAGTAATTAAAATAAAAAATTTCGCTGAACACTCACTGACCTGCGTATCTTATTTATTGGTATTGAAAGGAAAAGGTATAATGGCCTTGTATAAATGAAATAGATTCTCTTTTATTTCATTCTTAATGTTGAAGCCAATTATGTTATAATGTTTTGAGTTTGGCCAACAGGATAACTGTTTCTTGCACTTCGGCATGTTAAAAGTATCTATATTATCTATACTTCTATACTTTTATTATAAATGCGAAAGTAACCTCTCTGTCCCTCTGTTTTTTTGTTACCTTTTCACTACTCAACCGCTGATAGTAATAGTAATATTATAACTGCCCTCCCGAGCCGTGGTAGCTCAGGGGCCTGGTGCTCGCCTTTAATTTCATAGTAAGCGAGTAACCTGGGTTCGATTCCCGGTGCCAGCACCTCTAATATTGTTCTACAATTTTAAGTGCTGATTTACCACGTGCTTAGCGGTGAAGGAAAACATCGTGAGGAAACCTGCATGTCCGAGGAATAGAAATATTTCGAGGACATGTGAAGTCCGCCAACCCGCATTGGAGGAGCGTGGCGGATTCTTCCTAGCTCCAAAACCCTCTCAGAAATGAGAGGAGGCCTGTGCTCAGCAGTGGGACATATATAGGCTGAAACTTTGCTTTTTTTTTAACTGCCCTCCCGATTGAATTAACAGACCGAGCGGAGGTCGGCCCCCTTGGGCACCCTCTAGTCAGATACTCTCGCGTACAGGATGACGGTCCAAGCCGAGGTCCCCTCCCGGGGGCCCTTGCTGGTCATCCATAAATAAAGGTTTCGCCTAAGCGCCCCCTGCTGAAAGCCTTCGGGCAAACAGTGACCATCAGGCCTTAAAAAAACACACTGAACGGATATTAACGAAATCTGGAGACGGTCATAGAATACTTTTTGTCTCGGAAAATCAAATACTTCCTTAAACTACTTAGCTACTGTATAACTCTAGTTGGTTTTGTGATCGGTTACCTTTGGTCCCATTAACCAATGAATGAGCTTCATACGCCAAAATAAAGCTCAACATCGACCACATGATTTAATTTTAAAACTACTGAATCTATTTACAAATTTTTACTATGATAATGGTTATATTACCGATGGCAAATCGGAAATCAATTAAGTTTGATTTTTGGAGGTAGAGTCACACTCACACCATTTCTAAAGTCCACATCGTGGTCACCGTCATGACCTGCCAGTCAGAGATACTTTTACAATAATAAACTACACTTGAAAATTATACTTTACAGATTAAACTAAAAAATAAATGTTTAGTGATATTTTTCTATTCACAAATTTTTGTTTATGTTAATTCAAAAAATTTCGGAAAAATACTTATTTATATATGAACTACAAAACTTATTGTGGACGGACAGACGTTTTAAGGTTCGACGGTACGCTCGCCGCGTAGGTAGGTTACTTACGCTCGTCTCGCAGTACTCATTATTACTCAAATTATGATTCCGATTATTCATACTTCAACAAGCAGGCAACGTAGAATCGTTTGAAACTTTTATAATGAACTGAACTGCGCCAGCGCAATTATCCCTCTCGTTTTTAGGAAGACTGGAAAAATAACTTATAAAATATGTGTTTTCATTTCGTGGATCGACTATGTTACCGCGGAAAAGTTCACAACACTGAAATAAATCCGTAACTGTGTGTCATAAATCCCAGAAAGCATCAAAGTTTCAGTTAAAACGATATAAATGTTTTTAAGACTTTCGATTTTAACCGTTCTGGCACCGGGAATCGTAGCCTGGTAATTTGCGTATAGTCGTAGTAAAAAATTAAAAGCGACCGACAACGACTTGCGACGGAGCTACTGGCACCACGGCGTTTTAAATGCCGAATCAGCGATTGATGAAAATATGTAAACCTGCATGTCTCAGTAATAAGAAATATTTCAACATATGAAATCCGCCATCCCGCACTGCACAAAACACTCCCAGAAATGAGGGAAGGCCTGTGGTCAGCAGTGGAACAATAACAGGATGTTTACTTTTTATTACAAACGGTAGGTAGTTTTTTTTAAAAAAAAAACATAAGCACCAACCCGGAGCAGTTATTCTGCCATGAAGCAGTAGTGTGCAAACATTACTGTTTCGGTCTAAAGGGCACTGAGAGCTAGTGTAATCAAGGTGACGGGCGCAGTAATGCAATGTAGTATAAGTATGTACAATGTAGATTTAAATTATTTATTTATTTATGAGTAACGATCCGCCCCGGTTTCGCACGGGTAGATAGATATTAGAAAAATAAATTAGTACTTTATTTGGACAAATAGAACAACCACAATTCCTTACAATAACATTTTTTGTAGCGACTATTCTTATCGGAGGCTCTGCAGCTGGTCAGATAAGATTATATTATTTTAACAACATAATGTTTTATTTATGGGAACATAAGCCATGAAATACAGAGACACCGCGGCCGTTGTATTTTTTAGAAAGTGTTTTACTGGTGGTAGGATTCCTATGCAGGAATCCGTCTAGGTAGGTACCACCCCAGGGCCAGTTATTCTGCCGTGAAGCAGTAGTGTGCAAGCATTACTGTGTTTCGTTTTGAATGGCACTGTGAGCTAGCGTAATCACTGGACATTTGAGACTTAAGAACTGATGTCTCAGGGTGACGGTCGCAGTGTGGTGTCACACAGAAATATTCTGGGTGACACAGCATTTGTTTTTGGCGGACGTTGCACTTACCATCAGGTGAACGTTTTGCTCGTTTCGTCACTTTATACAGTAAAAAAAAAGTTTTAAATAAAAGAAAATAAGTAATTAAAATATAAATATTCAATTGTTTCTAGTTTAAAAAAATAATATGAGTAGGAAAGTAATTAATAGATATTAGTATATTCGCGAGTAGCGCGAGCGGGCGTAGGGCTGTTCACTCACACCGCGGCATTTTTCTTACTTTTAGCATTTTTAAACCTGTCGTAACTTCTAAACGATAGGTCCGATTTGAATAATTTAAAGAGGACTTTAGTTGTACGTAATTAACCTTGACTATGAAACTATTTTGTAGGATAAGGATTGATAACGTGATACGGATGTCATCATCTCTCGATTCTTCCCGAGTTTTGATAGACTAATTTGAACAAAAAGTTGTTATTGTGACTTAACTATAATAGTTAGACATATAGCCTCCCGGACTCTTTTGTGATTAATGATGAGTACTATGAAAATGTAGTACATTATTTTCTTTATCATTAACAGTTTTTGCAGCGCACGCCAAATAATGACTTTAATCAGTAAATTTTTGATACCTTGAGTAACATCATTGCGATTTTCGTAAGGATATCGTTTTTTTAAAATTAAATACAACTCATGTTACTGGGTGAGAATGTAGTTGTATATAGGTGAAAAAATTTTTAAAATCGGTTCAGTAGTTTTTGAGTTAAATCATTACATCATCATGAGTATTTAATTTAAAAAAAAAAACGGTATCCTTACGAAAATCGCTATGTAACATCATAGGTAACAAAAATTTACAGATAAAAGTCATTATTTGGCGTGCGCTGCAAAAACTGTTAATGACAAAGAAAATAATGTACTACATTTTCATAGTACTCATACGTCTAACTATTATAGTTACGTCACAATAACAACTTTTTGTTCAAATTAGTCTATCAAAACACGGGAAGAATCGAGAGATGACATCCGTATCACGATATCAATCCTTATCCTACAAAATAGTTTCATAGTCAAGGTTGATTGTGTACATATAAAGTACTCTTTAAATTATTCAAATCGGACCTAACGTTTAGAACTTACGACAGGTTTAGAAATGCTAAAAGTAAGAAAAATGCCGCGGTGTGAGCGAACAGCCCTACGCTCGCTCGCTCTACTCGCGAATATACTAATATCTATTAATTACTTACCTACTCATATTTTTTTTTAAACTAGAAACAACTGAATATTTTATATTTTAATTACTTATTTTCTTTTATTTAAATGAAAGTAATTTTATGGATTTTATCGCGTTTTATTTTATTATTTATAACCCGACGTTTCGAGTGCTTTACAGCACCCATGGTCACGGGCGGACTGAGGTGACAGATGTCCCGATGTCATAGTTAACCCGGAGTACCTTCAGCTTTTAATTATTATTCCTTGTCCGATCTACGCAGAAAGAGCTTACTGTGTCTTGAAGTCTTGCAGTGGTATGCTTGGTTTTTGATTTAATTTTATTAATTATAGGATCCCAAGCTGGTGGTAATACCCAACCATCTTCTCTATTAAAATTAGGATGTTTTTTAATTTCAATAGCCTCGCGAATCATCCTTGGTAGGAATCGGTGTTCTTTTGCGAGGATTTGTGGTTTATCAAATCTGATGTAATGGTTGGGATGATCCAGAACATGGTCACAGACTGCAGTCTGTGACCATGTTCTGGATCATACCACTGCAAAACCAAGCATACCACTGCAAGACTTCAAGACACAGTAAGCTCTTTCTGCGTAGATCGGACAAGGAATAATAATTAAAAGCTGAAGGTACTCCGGGTTAACTATGACATCGGGACATCTGTCACCTCAGTCCGCCCGTGACCATGGGTGCTGTAAAGCACTCGAAACGTCGGGTGATAAATAATAAAATAAAACGCGATAAAATCCGTAAAATTAGTTTCATTTAAATGTGTAGTGTTCGCGTAAATATAAGAAATCATTATTTTCTTTTATTTAAAACTTTTTTTTTACTGTATAAAGTGACGAAAAGAGCAAAACGTTCACCTGATGGTAAGTGCAACGTCCGCCCATAACAAATGCTGAGTCACCCAGAATATTTCTGTGTGACACCACACTGCGACCGTCACCCTGAGACATCAGTTCTTAAGTCTCAAATGTCCAGTGATTACGCTAGCTCACAGTGCCATTCAAACCGAAACACAGTAATGCTTGCACACTACTATTTCACGGCAGAATAACTGGCCCTGGGGTGATACCTACCTAGACGGATTCCTGCACAGGAATCCTACCACCAGTAAAACACTCTCTAAAAAATACAACGGCCGCGGTGTCTCTGTATTTCATGGCTTATGTTCCCATAAATAAAACATTATGTTGTTAAAATAACATAATCGTATCTGACCAGCTGCAGAGCCGCCGATGAGAATAGTCGCTAATAAAAAATGTTAGTTTAAGGAATTGTGGTTGTTCTATTTATCTAAATAAAGTACTAATTTATTTTTCTAATATCTATATACCCGTGCGACGCCGGGGCGGATCGCTAGTATTTAATAACTCTAAAAATAATCAAATATAACAAAATTTAATAAAGTACAATCGCCGCTTTTCGACTTTGCGCTAAAAATCCTGCTGTAGATAGTATTTATTTATCATTTATGGAAACAGTCGTAAATTTTCGCCAATTCCTAGACGGATTACTAAGGCCCTATTCTACGCACGGACCTGTTCATAGGTGGGGAAATGTACCGAAGTGGGGGAGTGGTGGTCCTGCTACCTTTCTTATGATACTCCCCGTGTGTAGGTACTAAACACTCGTTGTAGTAATTATTTCTTATATTTACGCGAAAACTACACATTTAAATGAAACTAATTTTACGAATTTATTGTATTACCACCAGCTTGGGATCCTATAATTAATTCTTCTATTTTTCTTCTCTTAAGAGCTGCTTCCGGATAGTATTAGACCGCTAGGTAGCCCATTTTTATAGCCCCGGTGGTCGCGCTGTCCCGCTTGCACAGCTTGCTGTCACTTTCTTTTCCTAAAGGACTACATAAACAAACAGAAAATCACGAATTTCCATAACTTATACTTATACAAAATATTGATATATTTGGTACAAAAACATAACTCACGTATTTAAAGAACTAAACCCTACTTTAAACAACTAGAATCTCATTAATATACACGAAAATCAACATTATAAATAATTGTCGTCGCGATGTCTGCGGCAATTCACAGGGACAGTCATCCCTCGCTAGTTGTCGAACCCATGTTGAACGTAGGTATTCTCGCGACGAGGAGGCGTGGCCTATTTTCTTACGCCGCTAAGAACATCGGTAAGTTATAAGTATACATATAACTTTTAGATAAGTTCCAATCCTTAAATAAGCAGTAACAGATCAAAGTTTAGATCGACATCGGCAAATTAGTTCATATTTATTGACAATTTGCTTTTTTTGGGTTTGAATTGAATTTTCTAGTCACTTATTACTATTCAGACCATCTTCTGCATAATCATCATCATTTCAGCCTATCACTAGTCCATTGCTGAACATAAGCCTCCGCTATAGTTTGCCACAAAAGTTGGTAGCTCTCATTTTGCCATAGTTGCCAAGCTGGGCAGGCGGGCTGGCAACCGCAGTTTATTTAATCAGATGTTCCAGGAAGATGCTGCTGCGTCGATACATTATCTATATCACACAAATTAAAAACTCAAAATATGAACAGAAATAACAAATTTCCACGATATCTCAAAAACCACTGTTATAAAAGGCGCCAAAAGTCAAGATGTTGTTTAAAAACGTTTTATTTATTGTAATATTGTAGCCAATTGTTTATTTAAAATAATGAACAATAAAGTTGACAATTATAATAGAGATTTTAAGGTAATTGATAAAATGTACACCACAATTCTTTTTAATTAATTGCACTCAAACAGAGGTAAGTAACTAATTTAATAAATTTAGAAAAAAAATTACAACTCCTACCTTAATAAGCATTAATAGCATTTGCCGTATTAATAACATGATCAGCAAATTATCAAACATACTTAATATAGGGAGTCATTTCACTATTTAAAAGTATTGCCATTTTAGTAATCTTTACATAAAATAAATAATTAAAGTAATAAAAATTTTGCTTCGGCTAAAACATTGTTAATTTATCACTTTTATTAATTACAGAAATCTTTTGGGACATGCGATCGACAATTGTTTGCGTTTTCATCATACGTGCGAAACGCATGCTCCCTAAGCACAGCAGCTGGTGGCATAGGGAATTTGTTCACTCGCAAAATGGCGGTCACTGCAAATACACCTTCTCCGTGGCCTAATAGCCAGGAGGATTATGAATTGCGAGATGTCATCGGTAAGAACTTAAATTTCGCACATTTAATTTAATTCTAGAATTTCGAATAAAACAACTCAGTTTATTAAGCTAATATTTTTATACAAAGAAATGTTTATTACAATATTTTAGAGCTGTCAAATTTTAAACTACGGAATGTCACTATGTTTCACTTAATTTATTCAAAACCTTGCCAATAATTAAGTAAATTAATATCCAATATCAGAATTTCCTTACGGGTGTCTGTTGTGATTGTCTATCTCACTGCGAATAAGGATAATATTATTTTTCCCTGACATTACCCATATGTATATTTTGTATTGACACTGTAAATAATGCAACCGACTACGTAAAGCAAACTTATTGCAATAGTAAAATGATTTAAATTATGCGAAGTGCTAATTGGAAGAACGCTATTTATAAAACAATTATGTTTGATTAATGAACATTTGCTGATATATAATTTATACTCAGTTAAATATGATTTATGCTGAATATTAATTCATCTTAGATATGATCGCTCTCATATTTTTAGGAATGTTATGCAAATTGTTCCATACAAATAATAATTCCCATCTGAAAATGTATTTAACTTGTAACTCAGACAAAAAAAATAACAAAATTATGAAAAAATATTAAATTACTATTTACCAGGTGTGGGGGCAACAGCAGTTGTCTATGGGGCCTTTTGTAAACCAAGAGGAGAAAAGTGTGCCATCAAAAGAATTAACTTAGAAAAATGGAATACATCTATGGATGAACTCTTAAAGGAAATTCAGGTATGGACTCACACTGTCCAAACCATTATTTTAAATATAGTTCTAGTTTTAAATCTATTTTGAGAATGTTTGGAGTGTATGTAAGTGTATAAGAATTAAGGAAAGTATGCTAACATTCTTCTACTGCCTGAAACCAGAGCTGCCTTTAGTCTTAATAATCCTTAACTTACTTTAGGAGTCTGGTTTTTTGAGGTAGAAAAGAACATTGCTAATAAATATGTTCAATATCTTGTAACATGTATGTTAATTGAATCACTGAGTGATAATTTCAGAAATTGGTAATTTGTCTTAAATGGTACTAAAAATAAGGCAATTTTCTGTCTTCTAAAAGAAGTGTATGCACAATAAATTATGATGACTATATTTTTTTTCCTTAAGATATTAAGAGAAATGTTTAAACTGCTGTGAACTAAAATCATAATGATGACCAAAATGCAAATTAAAGCTGTGCATAACACATCCACCAGCCCCCTATTGGTAATCTTGCAGATTTTATGCAGGGATCCTAAATATTTCGGATATAAAAAGTAGCTTCGATTGCTCTCCGAAAAGTCTTCTACTTTCAATGAAAGTCCCGTCAAAATCAATTTAGCTGTTTTGGATATTAGCCTAGACAAACTGATGCATGTTTGACTTTTGGTATACTGCAAATTACCATGTGGGGTTAGGAAAAATATCTTTATTGCCATATCATAGACAGACTCCAATTTTATTGGAAATGTGGTGTGATAGCAATGATGTAAAAGACGCTATCTCTCCAGCTTATCTATTAAGCTAGCTATTAGTGTGTTAATGCCATGGAGGGATGTTATTTGTTTATTTTATTTTTAAAGGAAGGTACACAGTTATTTGAAACTTACATACAATATATAACAAATGCTGGTATTGGTTCATTATTTGGATTTTTTTTTATATTATAGGCAATGTCCAGTTGCAACCATGAGAATGTAGTTACTTACTATACAAGCTTTGTGGTCAATGATGAGCTGTGGCTTGTGTTAAGGCTGCTTGAAGGTAAATTAACTAAAATTAATATTATACAAAGATAACTTACATTTTTTTATTTTTATAGTGTTTTTTTTTATTTATTTGAACTGTATGAAATTAAAAACAAATCAGTCATTTTGCATAATTAGTAACAATTTCATAGTTTGAAGTGTTATTTGTTGTTGTTTGTAAAAAAAATGATGACCCATGCTGGGATTTCTCCTGTGTCTTTTTGTTTTATTTACACATGCACAACACAACCAGACCCAAAAATCAACAATTTGTGTTTCTACACAAATGTTGGCTTCAGCTGGGATATGAACCCGGGACCTGTGGCATAAAAGCCAAGTACTCCAACCACTTGGCCACACTGACATCCATTATTTAAAACAATTCTTTTTTAAAAAAAGCCATGTGGTGGCGGCTCGTTAAAAGAATACTACCACTCCATCTCATCCAATGGATCTCGTAAAAGGCGAGTAAGGAATTAAACTGCACTATGCACCAAACATGCACATGGTGGCGATGGGCTCACCACCTATCACACCAAGTGCATTATATTGTTTAGGTGAAATGTGGATTGTGGCAGTCATCTGTTTTTGCAGTGAGTGCCCAGTCTCTGACTAACCCTTATGGGAAACAGTCGTGATCTTATGTATGTATGTGTGTAAAACTAATTATTTTTTACATCAATGATTTGGCTTTAAAATACCAACATTTTATATTTCATTTTGAAGACATACAGCTATAAAAGTGATTCATGTTGTTATAGGTTAATGTGTAAGTGATATTTTGAAGTCTGGCACAATGCCAAGTTCATTTTGTTTTCAAATGTAGGCATTTTATTGGTGAATAACTAAGACTGGGTTTATATGTTTCACTACTTATTGACTGGAGGTTTTTTTATTTAGTTAATGCCAAGTATCAATCAATCCATTTCCTAGCTTGTTCCCATTTTGTGGTTATTCCTCCTGATATTTTTATGCCATTCTTAGCGATTTTGTGTCATTCCTGGCGTTAAGCTCATCGTCAGTATATCATTATGGATGGGATTAAGAGTCCAAACCAGCATGGAAGGCTGTTTCTCTTTTTCTTTTGATGTATCATTTTGTTTGATATCAACTACTTTGAAGGTTCCTAGGTTGTGCTTGTTTTGGTTTTTATCAAATCGCTTAACACCACCTGCTCATTGCAGCATTTTCATCTCCATGACATGCATATTTTGCTCTTCATTTGTTTGTATAGTTACAAGTATATGTTATACAATTTTTTCATGTTATAAGGTTTTCAGCATTTCACTGCCTCATTTTCTTGTAAGGAATTACAGTGATATTAATTAATGAATGCAACAAATTGAGAAAGCAAATATTTTTAAGAAGGCTTAAGAGAATCTACCACCCCATCTCATCCCATGGGTGTCGTAAAAGTCGACAGAGGGAAAAGAAAAACCAGGAGATGGGCAGCAGTATCTTCCTGGAACATCTGAATAAATAAACTGTGGTTGCCAACCCGCCTTCCAAGTGCGGTAACTATGGCAAAATCTCCCCAGAATGAGGGCTACAATCTTTTGTGGCAATCTATGGGGGATGCCTATGTTCAGCAGTGGACTAGTGATAGGTTGAAATGATGATGATGAATGATTGATGACAGTGCAGTGTGGTGAACACTTCCTAGGGTAGGAAACATTCACCACAGTGGTAACATACATACATACAGTCACGCCTTTTTCTCTTATAAGGGGTAGGCAGAGACCACACCCATAGCTAACTTATCACCCACTGGTGCTATGGTTCTTGTATTCGATTTTGTAAGTGAGCTATGACTGGGAGAAATACTCATATATTTAATTAGATGTCATGAATTTATATCATTATATTTTAATTGTTATTTTTAGGTGGAAGTCTTCTGGATGTAATAAAGCATAAGATGAAGGTGTCAAATTGTAAACATGGAGTGTTTGATGAGGCAACCATTGCTACTGTCCTGAAGGAGGTTCTGAAAGGGCTGGAGTATTTCCATAGTAATGGACAAATACACAGGTAATTTTTATGTTTGTGTCAAATTCTATAATTAAAATTGTGTATTAAGTTATAATTAATTAGTTACATTATAGTTATCATTTTTGTATGTATTCTAAATTTGTAAATGTTGTAAAAAATCGTTCTTAATTGTAATCTATGGATAGTAGAAAATAGAGATGCCTTTATACAGTGGCTTAAACATTTACCGGTTGGAATAATATGTTAACAACATAATTTTGCTACTGCCAATAAGTTTTTGCTGTGTAATTGTTAGTGTTAGTATGTTGATACATAGCTGGCGAAAAATGACACCGTTTCTAATCTGTAAATGCAGTGCGTGGGTGTTAAAAGATACTGCTTGAGAACTTTTTTAATGATTGCATTATGCTGTGTCGTCAGTGTAATTTAATAACATTTGTGTTATGTTTTATATGTATATATGACAACCGTATGGTTTAGTAATCAGCGCATCTGCCTGCCGAGTTATAGTTGCCGGGTTTTCGAGCCGGAGTTGAGCAACCTGCCTAGCCGGGATACCTGCAAAGGATTCCTACCGCCAGTAAAACTACTGCAATATCTAACACTCGGATTTCATAGCACAGAACACTAGTCCTAACCTTGGTTTAGATAACATTTAACATTAAGAACTCTACAATCAATATATTTCTCGTGTCGACTTTAGTATTGTAAGAGGTGAAGACGTTCGATGTAACGGACACATCGCAAACTTCTCTTAGCTTATTTAGCGATTACGGAAACATCTCCGTTTTCAATATAATTTATTCAGGACCAGATTGCATTTGCATAAGTATTAGCATTTTGCGAACTTATTATTTTTAATTTGCATCGCGACGTCATGAACACTTGTATTTCTAGCTTGACATTGTTTACTTTCTGTTTGCTGTCTCCGATTTGGTCGAAACCTCGTAATACATCGTTTATATTTTACTACAGTTTGCGTGTATTTAAACAACTCATGTAAACTATTTTTGTTACTTCGGTGATGCATAAATAATAAAAACGTAATGTATATATTCGCGATTGTAATTGAACATGGCGGAGTCGAAAATAACGCCTGACATCCGCATTCGCGAGTGCCGGGTTCGAATCCCAGACTGAACCAACATTTGTGCAAAAACACAATTTGTGGGTTTTCGGGTCTGGTTGCACGTGAAATTTATGTCTGTAAAACGCACCCATGATACAGGAGAATTTTTGTTTTTAAACAATAAACAATACAACACAATATACGTCTAAGATTTTTATTGATATTTTATGTGGCATATCACGCAAAAGCGAGAGATTTTATTAATAAATTATAAAAAAAATCGGTGATTGTTTTTTTGTGTCGGTCTGTTGTAAAAGCGAAAGTAAACGAATTATCAACTGCATTCCTTTTTCAAAAACAAATTCCGTTCCTTTCTTAAAAATATAAAACAATTTTGTCTTGTTATTTAAAAATGCTGGCGATTAATAAAAATAACAGTAGCGCATTACGTAAATATTTAAAAAAAAACTAGCTCCGTTTTCTTGTTATGATAAACCGACTATCACTTTCACATGCTATGCCATTACGCGGTAAGTCTCCAATAAGGTGACAATAAGTTCTAGACGCGACCTGTTTATCACGTTCGATCGGCGAGGCTAATGTGGCCTTCATTACAAATCATACGGACGTGGTGGGGTGTAGGAAATTTAATCAGAATTTGAACGAAACGAATTCGTAATACGAGTATTTTAGTGTTACATATTGTATGGCGCTAATTTGTATGTATGTATTTTAGAGTCACGCATATAAATTGATCAACCCGATCCGGGAAGCGCGACGCTGTTACAAAATGTAAGCGTAAATTATCACTATGCTACGTTTCGTATGGTGAGTGACGAGAACTCAAGACCGGGTCGCGGGTTTGATTCCCGCACTGGAACAGAAATTTGTACTGCCCTCTGAAAGCAGTTCCGGGTTTAGATGTTTGTGCATGTGCAGAGACCAGACACAGATCTTGTTGCACAGACTGGCGCATTAAAAGCGAAGTTAAAGGTGAATATAAGTGAGTGTAACCGTGTTGTGGCGGCTTAAGAGAATCTACCATCCCATCTGGATTAGATGGGTGTCGTAAAAGTCGACAGAGTGAAAATGTAAACTTGGAGACGGGCCAGCAGGAAATTCTATCCAAAATGAGTCTTTATTTTTTTTTGGCAATTTATGGGAGAGGCCTATGTTCAGCAGTGGACTAGTGATATGCTGATATGATGATGTTGATGAAGTGAGTGTCTTTTAAACTTACGGCATTATATGCACATGATGTGTGAAACAAGAAAATGTTGCCATGGTTAAAATCTGTAGTTTAATAAAAGCTAATGAAAACACAATTTGCTATTTTTTGAACTCATAACGTCGCCAAATTTAGAACGTGAAACGTACACGCTAGACATGTGACAATTTCCAAATAATTAAAAAGTTGTTTACAATGCAAATTAATTTTATTGATAAATTTAAACTGCAATGCAAATTAAGTTTTATATTCATTCGAAAGGTGCGCTACCAAAGCAAATCGCATTTTAACACGTCAAAAGATCTCATTACGGATTCAACTGGCGTTTTAAAGGAACATGTCGTAAAATGACATACATACATACATACATACAGTTACGCCTTTTTCCCATATATGGGGTTGGCGGACCATATGAGTCCAAAAGATAGTACTTCCGAGTTGTTTCCTACGACCAGTTTTTTTTATTGTATAAAGTGACGAAACGAGCAAAACGTTCACCTGATGGTAAGTGCGACGTCCGCCCACAACAAATGCTGTGTCACCCAGAATATTTCTGTGTGACACCACACTGCGCCCGTCTCCCTGAGACATCAGTTCTTAAGTCGCAAATGCCCAGTGATTACGCTAGCTCACAGTGCCCTTCAAACCGCAACACTGTAATGCTTGCACACTACTGCTTCACGGCTGATTAACTGGCCCTGGGGTGGTACCTACCTAGACGGATTCCTGCATAGGAATCTTACCACCAGTATAGTAATAGCATTGCATATTATTCTGCACGAATATAGGCTTTCCGTACAATACCTTAGTCGCCTGTAACGACACCTAGGTAGGAAAGAAGTAGGTGCTATTCTACTCTGCCGGTCACCCATCTACTTTTCGACAGACAGTTACTAAATTAATTTGCGATGAAACCACAACGTTCTTCGTGTGATCACATCAAAGAAATGCATCGACATCTTATCTCGTCCCGTAATTATAGCAATATTTGCTAGGAAAATGGCAACACAAACAGATGACGGAGTCATTATAGATTTGACAAAAAAAAGTAAAGTAACACCCTATAAATGTCCCACTGCTGAGCACAGGCGTCCTCTCATATTTGAGATGGTTTTGGAGCCAGGAAGTGACCGCCAAGCTGCTCTAATTCGGGTTGGTCGACTTCACATCATCATCATCATTTCAGTCTTTCACAGTCCACTGTTGAACATAGTCTCCCACATAACACATGACATATGGACTACACATATCCTCGAAATATTTTTTTTTATTGGATAAAGTGATGAAACGTGGAAAACGTTCATCTGATGGTAAGTGTCTGCCCATAGCAACTGCAGTGTCACTCAGAACATTTCTGTGTGAAACCCCACTGCGTCCATCACCCTGAGACATTAATTCACAAATTCCCAGTGCTTACACTAGCTCACAGTGCAACCGAAACACAGTAATGTTTACACACTAGTGCTTCACGCCAGAATAACTGGGCCCTGGGGTGGTACCTACCTAGACGGATTCCTGCATAGGAATCCTACCACCAGTACGTTATGATGAATGAGACATGCAGCATTTACTGTTTTCCTTTACCGCAGGCCACGTTTTAAATCAGCACTTAAAATTGCAGAACAATTTTAGATGTGCCGGCTCCATGGATAGAACTCAAGTCACTCGCGTACTATAAAATTTAAGGCGAGCACCTGGCCACTGAGCTACCACGGCTCATCAGTGGTTGGAGGACTTTACTTCGCATGTCCTGGTTTCGATTCCCAGTCGAAGCCAATATTTGTGCAAAAACATGGTGTTCTGGCTTGGTTGTGTTGTGCATGATATACAGGATAAATCCTGCAAGAGCAACGTTTTTTGAAAATTATAGAAAAGTATTTTTTTTTAATATAATATAGGATAAAGTGACGGGACGTGCAAAACGTTCATCAGATGGTAAGTGCAACGTCTATCCATAACAAATGCTGTTACCCTGAAATTTCTGTGTGGCACCATACTGTTCTTGTCTCTCTTAGACATCAGTTGTTAAGCCTTATATGCAAACTAATAACACTACATTTCAGTGGCTTTCAGACCGAAACACAGTAGTATTTGCACACTACTGCTCCACGGTAGAATAACTGGCGTTGCGGTGGTACCTACCTAGACGGATTCCTGCATAGAAATCCTACCATTAGTAAAATTCGCATAGAAGACCAGATAATTCACTTTAGTGGCACTGCGGGGAAATCGTTTATTTTTTTATTAATTATTGTATGACCAGCGTTGTTAAAATTAACTCGTACTTAGTTTAACTACGATGCACTTAATGCGAATTTTATTTATGGCTATTTAGCAGTCCTTGCGATTTTTGTTTAAGTGTCCGTTACAAATAAATTGACGCACAAATGAGTTGGATATAATTTTCATGCACAGCCTATAATTTTTTTTTATTGGACAAAGTGACGAGACGAGCGAAACGTTCACCTGATGGTATGTGCAATGTCTGCCCATAACAAATGCTGTGTGAAGAACAAAAGATGTCTCTGGGTGACATCATTTCTTTAGTCACATTTATGCCCAATGATAACATTAGCTCTCAGTGCTCTTCAGACCGAAACACAGTAATGTTTGCACACTACTGCTTCACGCCAGAAAAACTGGCCTGGGGTGGTACCTACATCGACGGATACCTACATAGGAATCCTACCATAAGTATAGACCCTATGTGAATGGCCAACTGCTGTAGCGAAGGTCTCGCCCAAATTAGCAGAATATGATGTAATCGTCACGCATGGCATTCGCAGTACCAACTAAGGAGTAAGGACTCCTCAGACGCTGCTGCGTTACTGGTCTATAGCTCTTGCACAATTGTGAAAGGTATTTCACCACCCAGTCCAGGAAAATTAACTGTCTTTACCTTGCTTGATTTTTACGACGATGATATGAGATTGAGCCCGGGAGGGAGGTGCTTATTTTGTAAAAGTAACCTAAAAGCCTATTAAGGTCCCACTTCTGAACACTGGTCTCCTCTCTAATATTTGTGAGGGCTGCAGCGCGGCAACACATATTGGAGCAACGTGGCGGTGTATGTATGTATTTTAGAGTCACGCATCTAAATTTATCAACCCGACACGGGAAGCACCACGCTGTTACAAAAAATAAGCGTAAATTGTCCGCCACGCTGCAATATTTTTGTTCCTCAGACATGCAGGTTCCTTCACGATGTTCTCCATCGATGCACTAACTTGGTGATTTTTTTTAAAGTAGAAAGAGACGAGTCGTACAAAACTTTCCTCTGATGGTAAGTGCATCGTCCGCCCGTAACAAACGCCGTGATAAATAGTAGTAATAGAATTTGAAATGATACTACCGAACGCAGCGAAGCTGCTCTGGAAGTTGTTCTCCTGTCATCTGTTATGTTAGTAAATGTGAGACATATGAGAGTTACTTACTATACAGCTTTGACTGAGTTCACATTTTCCTAAGATTACCATTGTTCGACTCTTGCTTTATATGCGATTATGAGTAGATTGACGAGACGAGCAAAATGTTCTCCTGTTGGTAAGTGCAACGTCTGCCCATAACAAATGCTGTGTCACCCAGAACATTTCTGTGTGGCACCGTATTGCGCTCGTCACCCGGAGACATCAGTTCTTAATCTCGTATACCCAGTGATTATACTAGCTCTCTACACTAGTTTCACGGCAGGATAACTAGCACTGCGATAGTTACCTTTCTTCTACCTACCTACCTAGTACCTCCTTGCCGCTGAAATACCGCAAAATAACTGATAGTAAAGGAATTTCACTAACTTTTTTAAAGTAAGCGGTATGATAAATAGGCAAAAGTTATCACTGTGGCTTATAGATATTGGACATGACCCTCGAAGAATAATGATTTTGGTACATCGAGCCCAAGAGAACTTTGAGAACTGAAATGAAATGTTATTGGGTGACCCAATAACATTTCATTTTAATGGCATTGAGTCGTTTTTTTTTAAATAGCGACGACTCACTATGAGTTGTCCCGTATCGTGACTGCGTTTTAGAGACGTAAACTTCAAATGGTCAAACACCAAGTCCCGGCCAAACATCAATTAGTTATAAGCTATAACAATATTTGCCCCGTGCTGGTATCGAACCAGCGACCCACGCAGAAGAACGCAGAAGTTAGCCGCTACGCCAACCAATTCGTTTTTAAACTATCCGGCGGCATTGCAAATTTTTCGGCTTCATTAAATTTTTACTTCACCTTTCAGTTTTACCCTTTTTTAAGCATATTGCGCGCACGAAGAAGTATGCAATTCGCTATAGTTAAAGTTTGAGCGTAGAATAAGTGAGGAAGTTAAAAAATATGTATATGTGTTACGAATGCATTAAATTTAATAAAAAAAAACATTCATGACAATGTCAATCACATAATACTCGTAGTCTGTTGTTTGTTTACGTTTATACTGCCAATGTCAAACACATAAAATAGTCTGTTATCAAATAGTTGTATGGAGTAGGAATGTGGGACGAGCAAAATGTTCACCTAATGCAACGTTTGCCCATAACTAATGATGCGTAACATAAAAAAATTCTGTGTGACACCACACTTCGCCCGTCACCCTGAGACATCATTCTTTAAGTTTCATTTGCCCAGTGATTACACTACCTCTCAGTGTCCTTTAAACCGAAACACAGTAATGTTTGCACACTACTGCTTCACGGCAGAATAACTGGCCCTGCGGTGGTACCTGCCTAGACGGATTCCTGCATAGGAATCCTACCACCAGTCATGTTACTGTTGGTTTTTGATTTTTCTTGTTTTAAAGTTAATGTGATATTTTATTCCAGGGATATTAAAGCTGGCAACATTTTGCTTGGTGAAGACGGTACAGTGCAGATCGCCGACTTTGGCGTGTCCGCTTGGTTGGCGACTGGTCGGGACCTTTCCAGGCAAAAAGTCAGGCATACGTTCGTCGGTACGCCTTGTTGGATGGCTCCAGAAGTTATGGAACAAGTAACTAAACTTTTTGCTTTTGTTATATTGGTGGCGGCTCGTTAAAAGAATACTACCACTCCATCTCATCCAATGGATCTCGTAAAAGGCGAGTAAGGAATTAAACTGCACTGTGCACCCAACAGCGCATGGTGGCGATAAGCTCAACACCTGTCACACCAAGTGCATTATATTGTTTTGGTGAAACGTGGATTGTGGCAGTCATCTGTTTTTTCAGTGAGTGCCCAGTCTCTGACTACCCCTTATGGGATACAGTCGTAATCTTATGTACGTATATTGGTTCATTCGTTTTCCAGTTCACTTTGTGGCATAGCGGTAAGAGTACCTGAACTCTACGCCTTGGCTCCAGGGTTCGAAGCACATAAAAATAAAACAAAAGTTGTTGGTTTCCGAGTCTGGCGGTGTTGTGATTATCCCCATGTTTCTGACACTGCTCCTGATCTGACAAGCTAAGGAGCTTACCCCCAATTATACTCGAACGCATTGCCGTAACCCCTGTCAACTTTTGGCTACAACTCGTTGCCGCACTAATGCCGGTAAACGTTGTCCACTATATAGAATTGTTGACACCTACAATACAAACTTTAACTCTGTAGACATTGCGGCATCACGTCCTAGCATATTTAAATATAAAATTTTGAAACTTCTAATTTAATAAGCATTACCGACTTTTCGCCCACTGTTCTGTATATAAGCTGTGGTAAATGTTGTTGGTGTTACAGTCATAATTTCTATGTACTATTTAAGGAAATACGTTAATGTGTCACTGTTTGTTTACCCCAATAAATAAAAAAAAAAAAATTATATCGCATAAGCGATACATCAGGCGCGGTTAGGGTAAACTTGTCGCACTGTGATATCTTCTACGCAGTTCGTCGTCGCCGTTTCATACTATCACAAGTCCACTGCTGAACAAAGGCCTTCCCCACAGATTGCCACCAAATGTTGTAGCTCTCATTTTGGAGTGATTTTGCCATAGTTGACACGCTCGGCTGGCGGGTTGGCAACCGCAGTTGCCAACCCGCCTGAGATTAGACTTAAGAACTGATGTCTCCAGGTGACGGGCGCGGTGTGGTGCCACACAGGAATGTTTTGGATAACACAGCATTTTTTACGGGCAGACGTCGATTCCTGCCACACAGGAATGTTTTGGGTAACACAGCATTTTTTACGCATATTTTCCCGTGGGTGTCGTAAAAGTCGACAGAGGGAAAATGAAAACCAGGAGATGGGCAGTAGCATCTTGCTGGAACATCTGAATAAATAAACTGCGGTTGCCAACCCGTCTACCAAGCGTGGCAACTATGGCAAAATCCCCCCAAAACGAGAGCTACAAACTTTTATGGCAGTCTTTGGGAGAGGCCTATGTTCAGTAGTGGACTATTGATAGGCTGAAATGACGACGACGAGAGCATAGTAATTATTTTCTTTTTGTTGTTAACTTGTGCAGGACCACGGTTACGACTTCAAAGCTGACATCTGGTCGTTTGGTATAACCGCTATAGAAATGGCAACGGGCACTGCACCATACCACAAATACCCACCGATGAAGGTGCTAATGCTGACTTTGCAGAATGAACCTCCGAATTTGGACACAGGTTCGTACATAGACAATTTATTGGTTTATATGTGCTTTTCAGAGCCGTGGTAGTTTAGGGAGCCGAGAGCTCGCCTTAACTTTCATAGTATGCAAGTGGCCGGTGTTATTTTAGGTTCTGATTTAACACGTGCTCAGTGGTGAAGCAGAACATCGTGACCTGCATGTTTGAGGAATAACAATATATCGTATTCATGTGAAATCCGCCAAGCTAATACCATAATACATGCTGTGTCGCCCTGAACATTTCTGTGTGTCACAACCGCCCTTCAAACCTCGAACCGAAACACAGTATTGTTTGCACACTTTTGCTTGATGGCAGAATAACTTGCGGTGGTACCTACCAAGACGGATTCCTGCTGATGATTTCATTTCACCAGTCATTATTACCACCAGATAAGAATTTAGTTCCCGATGTCGGAATTGCAAAATATTTTACTGTCATTTTATGATTCTGATTCCCAACTGCTAACCCACAAATCGTAACGTCGTTATCTTCATCATTTCAGCCTAATCACTAGTCCACTGCTGAACATAGGCCTCCCCCATATATTGCCACCAAAGATGGTAGCTCTCAATTTAGGAAGATATTGGCATAGTTGCAACGCTTTTAGTTTATTCAGATATTCCAGGAAGATGCTGCTGCCCATCTTGTTTTTATTTTCCCTCTGTCGTCTTTTACTACACCCACGGGATGAGATGGGGTGGTATCCTCTTAATAATAAGAGAAATCCTGTACCAAACAGTGGGAGAACTGTATGCTTGCCTTTTTTTACTATAATTCTTTCATTTCAGGGGCCGATAAAGATCAGTACAAAGTTTATGGGAAAACTTTCCGGAAATTAGTTTGCGACTGCTTACAAAAAGATCCCACGAAGAGGCCCACCGCCACGGAGTTATTAAAGCACCCATTCTTTAAGAAAGCCAAAGACAAAAGATACCTCACACAAACTCTAGTCGCTATAGGCCCTAGCATGGAAACTAGGGTTCATAAGGTATTTGTTTATTGTTCTGCCTATATTATTAAATATATATGCCAAATAATATTAAATAAAGGAAAAACCGTTTATTAAGATTTCAACTTCATATTAATTATATTGATTGTGTCATCACTCGAATATTTTATTCCGGTGGAAATTTGAACAAATCAAACTTTTCAAATTTTTAGGCAAGTAAAAGGCAACCAGGCGCATCGGGTCGGTTGCATCGCACCATGACCGGTGAATGGGAGTGGAGCGAGGAGGAAGACGAGGGAACGGAGGGACCTGAGTCTGATGAAGAGGCAATAGACGATAGGAGACCGATGAATGAGCTACAGAGGGCGGACTCCAGCGGAAGTGACAATGAAGAGGTATGTTGATCTATGCTTTTGTAGAATGTGACTTCATCCGGATGAATTAATTTAGTATAGTTAGACTCGCTGATGCCCGCGACTTCGTTAGCGTTGATTTAGGTTTTTGAATATTCCATGGGAATTATTTAATTTTCCGGGATATCCTACTTCCGTCTACGGAATGCAAGATTTATCCGAGCCAAATATAATATAATATAAACCATTAGTAGACTATTGGCATTATCATCGATATTGATATCTGTAGCCCTATATCTATAAAGCAGCATGTTTGAATATGCACTTAGCTCACAGACAAAACATATACATATAAATATAAAGCTTGGCATTTCGTCATCATCATGTTTGCGACAGACGACGGCAGATCGTAGGTTTCTATGCTATTGTCAGTGAAATAAGTAAGTTATTATTGTTCCATGAAAAGTATTGTTATGTTAATTTGTTTTGTTTCAGGAATCTGTGGAACCGAAGGTTGTGAAGCAAGTTGCTCGGCAACCGGAACCAGCAGTCATTAATTTGGTTCTGAGATTACGGTTAGTAAGCAATCGGACGTTTATTAATATAATAATATTATACGAACTGTTTCTGACTACTGTTTCCATTATTTTTGTATGTGGGTCGAGTGGCCAAAAATGTATGCAATGTACACTAGTACCACAGAGGAAAGATTACATCCAGAAAGGCGACGAAGCCTTCTAGACACAACAATTGTATGGTAAAAGGGGTGGCAAAGTTACGATTCCATGCTGGCCTTAACAGTATGGAACCTATGTCGAAGGGCTGTCGCATCGTGGCAATATCATTAAACCGTTCAATTAACGAAGTACAATCGGTATTATTTTGTATATTATGTATATTATTATAACCTAAATAGTGATTGTAACTTGTAATATATGTTGTGTGTCATATTCAAAAAAATAAATAAGGAACGGAGTTATCCGTTTCCACATGATGAAGAATTATATGTCATGTTTTTTCATTTACAGTAATTCAAAGTCGGTCTATCTTTTTTATCAAGTGACAACATTTTTGATAGTTATTACGTGTCAAACTTCTTATTAAGCTATCGCTTTCTCTAATAAAAAATGGATACAAGAAAAAGATAGTGAGAATTTTATCCTAGTCAAAATCAAAACGATTAATTTTACATGATGCATTTCTTCGTATTTTTAATCAGCACGTTCCTAGGTCACGTCTAAACATGTTCAGAAAATTGTGTTCTGACTAAATTGTCAGCCTTTAAATTTTCGCTATCTCTTGTATTCACGATGAGTAAACGAGAGCGTAAAAATTTGAAAGCATATCTCCGACACTGTGTGCCGCAGCGTCATCATGTTGGTACTCAAAATTTTTTTTTTTAATTTGTAAAGTGACGAAACCAGCAAAACGTTCACCTGATGGTAAGTGCAACGTCTGCTCATAGCAAATGCTGTGTCACCCAGAACATTTCTGTGTGATGCCACACTGCGCCCGACACCCTGAGACCCGAGTTCTTAAGTCTCATATGCCCAGTGATTACGCTAACTCTAAAGTGCCCTTCAAACTGAAACACAGTAATATTTGCACACTACTGCTTCCCGACAACTGGCCCTGGGGTGGTACTTACCTAGACGGATTCCTGCATAGGAATCCTGCCAGTAAGTTACTTTCGTTTTGTCTATGTAACCACGTGACCAAATCTTTTAAAGATTATATCTCCGATTTTCTGAATGACTCAGCGAATAATTTTCAATTGAATTTTATTTTCACTTTTAAATTATAGTTTATAATATTAAAGTTAACAGAACAGAATTCTTAGTATGCTAAGTTCTAAGCGATCGAGTACATAGCTTTTTAACTAAAACAGGCTTGCTGATTAAGTAGCCATATTTGTTTACGTCAGCACACAGAAAAATATCTTGTATTTGTACGTAACGATAATTTCAGTGTTATTCTGTTCTGCCATTGATACCACATCTGTCAGTTTCATTGTTGTACATTGGCGCGAAAGTTACAAAGCAAAATGGCGCCACAGTCAAAATTTGCCGAGCATTTGAAAGATGACCCGGACGAAAACCAACTAGATTATTCTGAGTGTCTAATGTAGCATGCTCAAAATTTTGTTCGCCCGGGCACACTCAATGTAAGACATGCCGTATTTGGGTGACGCCATTTAAAATTTGACAACTAACTTCACATAAATGTATTGAAATGCAATTCATTGCAGAAACGCTCGTCGCGAATTAAACGACATTCGCTTCGAGTTTATAATGGGGAAGGATACATCCGAAGGGATCGCTTCGGAGCTGGTTGGGGCGGGACTTGTGGACCCTCAGGACTCTGTCCCCATATCCGCGAACCTTGCAAAACTACTGAACGCCCAACAGACCTCCGTGCAGCCGATACCGAAGACAGTTACATTCCATTTGGTATGTTTAATTTTTTTTATATTTTCTATCTGTGATGACGGTGTAAAAATTGTATCACTTACACCGTAATATAACGTAAGAGACTAAAAGATTTGTCAGGAAAATCTAGTAATTTTATTGTGAATTTCTTTATATATCCAATATAACATTATTTCTCGGTGTTCTTTGTCGGTAAAAAATATCTCTCTTAACTGTATTACTTACTGTATTAAAATTATTGTTTGATTAAGCATTTTGTAGATCATTGTTTCCTCTAATGACTAATCATAAGTAAATGTCTTAAAATTGTGTTTTCGTTAAAAAATGTAAATGTAAAAAATCTGTTGACAATATGCACGACAGCTGTCAGTTGGAGTTGTTTACGTTCTTTTAGAAGGTAGATGGTGCTATCTGTTCATATGATACTGTGCGAAATTTTCGAAGCTAGTATTTTATAATATTTTCATAAAAAACGCATTTGCGCAAATAATGTAGAAGGCAGACATATGTGGGTTGGAGTTGTTTACATTCTTTAAAGAATGTAGATGGCGCTATCTGTTGATGAAATATTCACACTGGTCAGCTAGTAATCCATATAATAATAATTAACGTCCGCGCGGCCCAGTGATCAGAGTACATCACTTCTATACCGCTGGGTGCGGAGACAACCCAGCCAAAGTCAACATTTAACAAATCACAAATTGTTAGATCCGGTTGTAACGTGCACGTGAAATTTATGTTTTTAAAACGTATTCACGATTCAGGAGAAACTACGTTTATTAAAATACTAAATTAAACAGACTAATAATAATATAAATAAGAAAACCGAAACGACAAAGTTGCAAAACTTCTGGTACTGCGATCGCCAATCCCGCCAAAGATGGGTATCTTGGCGATAACGTTAATTCTTGTTTATTTGTCAGTGGTCTATGTTGACTGTTCATTTTAAATAACTTTAAATATAAAAAATAAAAATAAAGTAACAGCCTATAAATTCCCCACTGTTGAGCACAGGCCTCCTCTCATTTCCGAATGGGTTTTAGACCTGGGAAGAATCCGCCGCGCTGCTCCAATGCGGGTTGGCCGACTTCACACATGTCTCCGATATGTTTTTTATTTCTAAGACATGCAGTTTTCCTCAAGATGTTTTCCTTTAAACCACGTCATAAATCAGCACTTAAATTTGTATTCAATATAAGGTGTATTCTTTATTACATTCTACTTACTAATACACACGGTCAGCGACTATCAAAATTTAAAAACGTTGAACGTTAGGTGATTTCATTTAAAAAGCTACTTTATGTCGTCGGCGTAACATTAAATTTGCATGGAATTTGTGATCTTTGTCTTTATTTTTATGTTTTGACCGATCGAGGACGGTTTTTGAAGTGATTCTTGTATGATATTGGAATTGTTAGTTAAAGAAATGATATTATAAACCCATTTATGTTGTTTTACCTTGTTTGCGATATACCGATACCGATGATTCGACGTCCTCGTAGCTTATTGGGTCAGATAACCTGACCTGAGTTCAAACCCCAGCAAGGGCCAACATTTGTTGGTTTTGGGGTCTGGTTGTATTGTGCGTGTGAAATGTTTGTAAATCCTAGTGTGCCACATTGTTTTATTAAAGAATACTATCATCTTTAAGTTTTAATCAGTTGCTTCGTTTCAATCAATGTTTATGTGATAACGTCGCAGAGGTCATTTAGACTTGAAAAGCAATCTAATAATTTGTGTGAGTCACATATTTCCGACTCGTGAGATTCGAACCTAGGACCCATGCCCCAGGAGTAGACATGTACGCTGACCGCTGAGTCTCTTGTTCGATATATATTATTAATAAAAAAAGCACGTAAGGTGTCTTGGAACGCCTGTCAGAATCGAAGCTCTTTACACTATTCCTTTTCAAAAAGATAATCGGGAAAAACAAAATAATGCCCATAACAAATGCTGTGTCACCCACTTGTGTACGCCCTTGTGTACGCCCTTCAGTCACTTCAACTCTTAAATCTCATACGCCCAGTGATTATACTAGCTCTCAGTGCCCTTCAGACCGAAACAAAGTAATGTTTGCACACTACTGCTTCACGACAGAACTACTGGGCCTGGGGTGGCACCTACCTAGACAAATTCCTGCATAGGATTGCTACCACCAGTGTTACACATTACTTAAAGATTGTACATTAATTTATATATAATTACAACTACTGCAACATCATTAATGCAATTTTTTTTAGTGGATAAAGTGATGAAACGAGCAAAACGTTCACCTGATGGTAAGTGCAACGTCTGCCCATAGCAAATGCTGTGTCACCCAGACCATTTCTGTGGGACACCCCACTGCGCCTATCACCCTGAGACATCGGTTCTTATGTCACATTTGCCCAGTGGATTACACTAGTTCAGAGTGCCCTTCAAACCACAGTAATGTTTACGCACTACTGCTTCACGGCAGAATAACCGGCTTGGGGTGGTACCTACCTAGATGGATTACGGCATAGGAATCCTACCACCAGTAAAACCTGCCTTACTTTGTTTGTGACGATTCACATACACCGAGTAAGGTTCGTTAAGAAGCTTCGCTTCAACAAATAACTCAAGAAACTAAATTTTTAAGTTAAGAATTTTTATTAAAGGCTGTAACGCTCAACCCGTTCACGAGTCTTATATTATTGGATCTCTGTCTAGCCATATACTTTATGAAATATTTTTTTTTCAGAATTCAGCCGGACCTAACGAGCAGTACGATGATAAAACCTTAGTAGGCTTCGCACAGATATCAATCATGGGTTAAGGAGCTGATTCTCATTTATTAGTATACATAATAAGAGGTCAATTTTGTAAGAGAAACGATATGACCTTGATAACAAGCGTGGGATGCAAACAACCATAACGTATAATTTGTAAACAAAGTGTTTCATATATTCAATGCCTTCGATCCGTCGTGTTCTGCTCGATTCGTATTCTATTTATCGTCCGTCCCCATTACTACTCCATTCAGTATATTCCAGTTTGGCTATATGTACACTGACACAAAATGTAACTCAACACTGACGAACACACCATTCTTGGCATCTACCAATCACGTGGCGAGTAGCTTTCTCAGCTGACACGCGATTGGTTAATTTCCGAAACTTACTTTTTTAAGAACATTTGTATAGATCTAAATTACATAAGGCCAAGTAGCAGTTTCCCGAAGTTAATGCTATCGTCCGAAGAGTTGACATTAATTTTATTTATTCCATACAATACATTGTTATTATTGATTTCAAACAGTACTTTCCTACATCGGCATTTTTTTATTAATGTAGGTATGGTAGGTAGCAACACTATTGTACATAGTGTTGCTACCTACTTACTAATGAAATATCACCCATATGATTATAAATCTATTACTTAAGGGCGATATTTCAGTGATGACAGTGTTTGTGTTTCGTGTCTGTACAGACATTGAAGTATCCGTGTGCATGCAACTTCAAAGTTTAGATAATTAGTATATGGATCACCATGTAAGAAAAGTTTGAGGTTCATCCTATATTTCGAGTTTATGCGGAATGAGGAAGTAGTCGTGTCCAGTAAAAATTGTTAGTGTAATTATTTCCCAAATGCGTTCTCGCTTAATAGACCCCAATCGTGTATTCTAGGGATGCTGTACTTGGTTTAGAACTTATGGTGCTAACGATTCTGTGCGGGCGCGGTTGCATTGCGGCGATAGTATTGAATACGTATTAAGGCTCGACGAATATAAGTAATGTTGAGGTACTTACGACGCGAGCTACGTAGTAGAAAATTCGTCACTATAATCCCACCGTTTTAGTTATGTCTCCGGGTCAAGTTCTTGTGACTTTAATTACTTTGCGTAACCTTGTCTCATCATGTTATCGATTTTTTTCCTACGCCACTATTGCGCATCGCCGGCATCGTTTGTGCGAGGGATAGGTCCGATGACTGGAGACTTTACACTATAGTCGGTGTAATCTATATATGCATGCATATATATATATATATATATATATATATATATATATATATATATATATATATAGAAGTGATTTGTTCATTACGCGATATCTCCGAAACTACAAGATCTATTGACTTGAAATTCGGCGTGCATATTCCTTCCTGACATATACACCCACTAAGAACGTATTTACTAACATTTATTCATTTGTAAACGAGCTGGTGCTGTTTTTCTCCATACAGACTTTGGCATAACGATAACTTCCGTGCCACAACAGGGGCGGGTCTCCTAGTGATATAAAAATAGTTATATATATATATCGCGTAGTGTACTATATTCTATTAGCATTCTATTATATTTAAAAGCGATATAGTTTCGTTCTATAGTCTATTCATTATAGCTCGAGACAAAATATAAACGAAGAAAACAATGTTTGTCAAACGAAAACGTCAAAATAACAATATCGAAACAATGAACCGACAAACAAAAACAAAACACAACAAGAAACTTATAAAAACAACAAAAGTAACACGAATTAAACAAAATTATCACGAAACAGCACTCACAAATTAACAAGTTGATGGATAGTAAAGATGGGTGATATAACCCGACTGATGACAAATCGTCACATTTCAATGGAACATGTTTGCACTAATTCTACTCTATAATTTGGTAGTATAAACATGCTGTTTGTTTACCTTTTGTTTCACGGATTCCTGAATAGACTATAGATGTTGAAGTTGTATATTCATTCATATGATAATATACATACATAAATATATCTATGTAATGTTTTGATTGACTCATATGTTAAATAGCATCAGGATCTGATTCATTTGAAATTTCTTAAATTTTTGATTCTTTGTTTTCGGTACGTTCAGTTAAGGGTTAAAGGTCGGATTTATAACTCATTGCGCTATAAATTTTTAATTAAAAAAAAACACGAATTAAAATAAGAAAGAAAAATTATGACATGTGGAAACGTTTTTAATATAGAAACTCATTTAGAATATCTTTTGTCTTTCGCGTAGTATGTAGAGCAATGTAATAAAATAGGTGACACTCGGTCACTGGTTGTGATTGTCTCATAACAGATTATACATATAAACACTATATGTACCGAATTAGAAAAGATTATTTCAAAATGCCACATCGGATTTTTTGATAAAACAGAACAATGTGCCGCATTCAGATTAAGTTAGTGAAGTGTCAGTAGTAAAGTTGAAGTTTCGGCGTGTCGAAAAGATAAAAATGGCAATAATTAGTAACATTAATCTCGAATTGTGTGGACTAGCGTCCTTTAAATGTCATTCACAAAAATGCCGTCAAATGCACTCCCCGTCGAAGGAATGTTAAGGAAGGAATATTATGCGATCTTAAACGTTTTTAACTGAATTGTCCTTGGCCGCAATTCCCTGCACCGAGCCAAAGATCTTTAGTTTATAATAATGTGTAAGTAGTATATAATAGTATGTGTATATAATAATAAATATGTGTAATTCTTAATTGTTTGTGTAACTTGTTGATTGTTAAATTTGTGAATTTTTAGAAGTGTAATCTCTACCGCTGATATATTTACTAAATGTACGAACTACTAAAATATCATATATCTCGGAGATAGCGCTATATGATGATATGAGAGATGATTTGCGCTATAATAATTCCGTTCAATATGTATCTTGTGTTATAAACATAGATTGCTCGACCATTTGCATTGGATCTTTGCTTACCGTTTATTAAAATTACAACAATGCGAATTTATGTATAATATATATAATATCGAAACATTTTCTCATACCAATATCTAAAAAAAAACCAGTAGATATTGCTAACTATCCTACGTATATGGTACCTTCATGTTTTTATACTGTTCGCCTTGTATCGCTCACAAAATATTTAATATATAATATAATTATTAATTATCATCATTTCAGTCTATCACTGGTCCACTACTAAACATAGGCCGCCCCCATAGATGGTCACAAAAGTTTGCAGCTCTCTGCGCGCTTGGCAGGCGGATTGGCAACCGCAGTTTATTTATTCAGATTATCCAGGAAGATGCTGCTGCCCATCTCCTGATTTCATTTTCCCTCTGTCGACTTTGACGACACCCGCGAGATGTGATGGGGTGGTAGATTCTCTTAAGCCTACCACCCCATTATTTTATTACTAATTTCCTATTTAGAATTTTTGATACATATTTATTAAATTTTAGTTATAACTCAATATGGGCATATTGCGGCTCGCCATTTAATTCGTAGTTTATGGGCAATCAGATTTCAAAGCTCCGCTACCTTTATTCCCACTTGTTGGACGTTTACAGGCTGTTTTTTGTAATCGCGGAATACTTCTTTTAGAACCACTCTCATAAAGTGTAAGAAAAATTTGTTTTATATTCTGGACCTACCTATAATTATAACCCATTATTTAGCTACAATGATTCACAGATAGTTTGACACAGAGACAAAGTTTCTGAGACAGAGAATTGATCAAGTTTAATCATATTTTTTCTCAGTTTCCTTTTTATTTTGTGAGCGATCAAGGCCATGTTTGTATTTTACTCTAATAACATAGATAAGGTATATGCACACTTAGTTAGCATGCCTTTGATGCTACTAGCATCGAAAGCGAAACATCATTCAACTACTTGACAATAATCGGAAGTAGATAGTTTTATCTATGTTATACACATTGACTGAATTTTTTTACATGATCGTATTGTGAATTGGAAAAATCAGTTAAAAATAAATTGAGTCTTACAATTATGCTCACCCAGATATCAGTGTGTGTATACCCTGAGTCTTGTATTCTTAATCATTTTAAGCTTTAGATAGGATTCTATATTATAAAGGCTGGCCTAACAAATTATAAGTATATTCGTATTATACTAAGGAATTATATAAAGTCAGGGTTTCTTTTATGTTCGCTAAATGCTATTAGAGCTGTGCTCTTTAGTATACTATTATATATAAAACTAATATTATTTAACCCCTTCTCCCTATGAGAAGTTAGTGTGTTTTTAAATATATAAATATATATTCATATATTTTTATATAATTATTATATAGAAAAGTATTACTACCAGTAGAAGGAAGATATCCGTTTAGTAATTGTCTGTTTTTCTTAGTAAAACTGACCCCTTTTTGTATTTAGTGTAGCACATGAATTAATTTATTTGCACCAAGATACATATTCTTACTAACACTTATTAATAGAACAGTGATACAGAGTGGTAATCTTAGTCGCTTATATGTTTTATATAGTCAGGGCCTTTTATGGGTTAGAAAAATGTATAAATAAGTTAATTTTATCAACTGCAGTCAATGTTAGAATAACTCACCGAATAACATATCTTCGAACTTCGATGTTGTGTTTTTATCATATCATTAATACTAGTCTGGCGTGTATATCAAATATTTAATGTAACTAAGCCACTTACGCTTTCCGACTGCATGTATAAAAGTCTAGCAAAATTATGCGCCGTGTCTATGCGATGCCGCCATTTTGTTAACGCAACGTTCCCACGTAATGGTGCGGTTTTCACTTTATCGATCAAAGTTTGATGCTTAATAATTATTTTCACTATATTTATGCTATGCACTTAGTATAAAGTGCACGGGAACTTTTTAATTTTATTGTCTCTTCACAAATATTACAACAAAAGAGGCATTTTAAATAAAGAGGTGGTAATACTTTGGAAGTGCGAGTAAGCGGAGTAGTGCGAAAATGATTTTAAACCGATTCAGTTCCATTTTCAAAATTAAAAGAGACGATTACAAAGGTACCACCGATTTAACGTACAAATGTGACGCGTGTAACGGTTGTTAAACTTAAACTAAAAGCTGCAAATCCAGTTTTGTTAAATAGATAGATGTGTAGATCTCTCCGATTATCGATCGTTTAAAGTTTTTAACTTTGTAGAATATTTTAGTTGTGTAAGTTGTCCGCAAACAAGAAGCCACTGAAACGTAACGTAACGTACCGGTTTCTGTATTTACTTGACTTTACATGAAAAAAAAAGAGAAAGGTTTATACAAATTCTGAAACACGACAGTCAAAATTAAATTAGTCCAAAACACAATTTTGTGTTACTCAGATTTGCTAGATTTGCTTCTTGTAGTCTTTATACTCAAAGTTCATGACCCAGTATTCAGGTGCACGAATCGACTAGCCACATGGTCATCAATGTTGCATGTAGTCTAAATAGTTAGATTAGATCTTAAGTTAAACAGATTAACCAAAATGTGTTGCTAGTTAAAAAAAATAGTAATATTTGAAAAATAAAACCGCCTGTACACGACTCTATTATTCGCGCTTTTAAAAGTAAGGTGTAAAGAATTTAGTTATTTATGGATAAGTAAGTGCTATGTTATTGTATGTAAATGTTTTTTCCATAATTGCTTGTTTCGTATATATGTGATTTAAATTTAAGCAAGCCATTCTATGAATATAGTATTTACTTCGTCTGTCCGATAATTGTATACGTAGAGATAATAATACAAAAAGTAAATATAATTTAGTATATTACGTATAGTTTAGTATTTAGTTTATAGTTTAATATTATGAATTGCATATTATACATATAATTAAGAATTGAGGATGGATAATACTATGTTCTTCAGACCGGAAGTATAGGTGAAGGTAAATGTCAGTTTAATTTAATATTTTTAACTAAAAAAAGTAATGTAAAAATTACTAGAAAAAAATTATTTCATTCTGCATTACTTTAACAAGAACTAAGCAAGCCATATTGAATTAGTGACATATATTACAGATAACTACAAGCTCAGTAAATTGCTAATTACATTTTCCATTGGTAATAGATTCGTGCATTGGTTGCATACGTCCATTTCTTTACTTTGCCAATGTCAATTGTCAATGGTTCGCGCATTGTGTATTTAAACATAGTAGTATTACGGAATATAACAGATATTTGTCAGATGGTCAAGTAAAACTCAAATGAATACTTTCAAACACTTTGTTTGGGCAGAGAAACGTTCTGGTATACGTTATCAACAATGCTTACTTCACTTAGTCAAGACGGACTTTTATACACCGCAATAACTTTAGTAAATACAACAACTCATCTAGTTATTAATAATTAATTGTAATTAATAATTGTAATGATACTATACAGTATCATAATTTATACTAATTATTCTTATTTACCTTAATTGTTATGATTATACTCTTATTATACTCATAATCAATACGACGTACGTAAATTATATTATGTACCGTTGCCAATGGCATGTAGTCGGAATTCGAACGTAATTCATAAAACAATAAGTTTGAATGTTATTGTGGTTTGAGTAATTATTGGTTGGCAACATTTTAAAATTTGGCCATAATTTATATTCTGTGCGACGGTTTGACCACAGACTATTATGTTATTGACATTAGCAGTATGGACGTAAACAAACGACAGACTATTATGATGGATATTGTAAGTATTATTAGATACATTTTAGTTTTTTCACTTATCTATGCTATGTTTAACTATGGCAAATCTCACACTCCTTCGAGCCCGAAATATGCTAAAAAAGTGGTTCAAAGTTCTCTCTTCGAGTATCTATATATATAATTTGTATGCGGTCGAAATACCGATGAGACAACTGCTGCTATATAAACACACTCCACGCGGATTTGTGTCAAATTTTTCCTACCTGTTTAGTACAAAACCTTTCACCGGCACTTAGTATTGTCGTAACCGATATACGATTTTCGGACAGATGAAGTCCAATTTTATTGTATTGCTGAATTATCCACGTAGGGCATTTATTGCAAGTTTTATTATTGTTGATCACAATGAAGCAATTGATACTAAAGAGATGTTTTAATTTTGACACCTTAATATTATTGTTTTGATTTATTGTAACGTCAGTTGATAAGAATAATTATTGCGCCGGGGCAGTGGCCTCGTTAGATTCAATCAATTTCGGAACGTGACGGTGTGTAAATAGAATAATTTTATTTATTCATTTATTTTATGTGTTTTTGATATTTGATACAAACAGTAAAACAATCATCAATTTTAACGCATACACGACTAGAGTAGCTATTTATATTAATCTTAGGATTAACATACATTTTCAGAATGGTGGAATTTACAAGATGTTTTTGTAACCTATAGATAGTATGCTGAAATGGTTTCTCATCATTAAAGTTATTAAGATACACGTACATGTAACCTGCATATTAAGTTTTATATTTTTATTTTGAATGGGCCAACTCCGTTTTGGTTGATTTTTGTATTGCATATTCTAAACAACAAAAGCATATCCTAAGGATCTAATTATAGAGTTTTATAGAACCAAAAAGGTTAGAATGTTTAAAATCGTAATATGTACTATTGACGAAGTCGATCCGATGAGCGCTATTAACGACGTGGTTGTTATACAAATTAAATGTTACCTGAACATATATTTATATCACTCCGGTCGCTCGATTTTTTGTATTCCTGAATCGTTCTTAAATAATAGATTTGTTAACACTGCATTTTACAAATTTTGACATCATTAAAATTTCGCCACAATGAAGAGCAAGTCATTGTCACTTTGGAAGAGAGAGTAAGTAGTATTTCAGAATGACGTAACAAAGAATGTATTATATCAGCCAACAAGGTAACAAGATGGAAGGGAGCCGAGACGGGATCCTTCATCATCATCATCATTTCAGCCTATGACTAGTCCACTGCTGAACATAGGCCTCCTCCATAGATTGCCACAAAAGTTTGTAGCTCTCATTTAGGGGGGATTTTGCCATAGTTGCCACGCTTGGCAGGCGGGTTGGCAACCGCAGTTTATTTATTCAGATGTTCCAGGAAGATTCTGCTGCCCATCTCCTGGTTTTCATTGTCCCTCTGTCGACTATTACGTCACCCACGGGAAATGTGGGCGGGATCCTTATTAACTGGTAATTGGGATTAAAAAAAAGTAATAACAATAATAACTTCATAGAATCAAGCGCTGACTCGCAATTGCAGTAGAATACTGTCAATGCCATTGGTTTACGATTTTCTGATTTGACGTTAGATGGCGTTTGATACTATTCTAGGTATATTCTTTGCATACGCGTAAAAACTTTTACGTGCATAGAATGTTAAGAAATCGTCCACTTTTGAATTTCGGTCTCCACTACACTCCACTACATTGCCATAGGCACGGTTTTGAACCACCAGTATTAATCAATTTCATACAAATTTGTGAAAGCGACGAGACAAACAAAACGTTCACTCGATGGTAAGTGCTACGTCAACGTCAACGTCCCATAACAATTGCTGTGTCACTTATGAAATTTCTGTGGCACCACACTACGCCAGTCTTTTCAGTTGTTAAGTCTGATTTGCCCAGTGATTACACTAGGTCTTAGTGCCCTTCAGACCGAAACAGTAATGTTTGCACTGTACTGCTTCACGCCATAATAACCGTCCCTGGGTTGGTCCCCATTATGTTCCTGAATTGTTAGAAAAAAAAAATTAACTTTTCTGGATATTTGTGACTTTTACATTCTCAAAAATTTAGTATTAATCAAATATCGCCACTTTAAAGAGCAAATCATTGTCACTAGAAAGGAGAGTAGAAACGGGTTAGTTTTCGCCTTGACACCTTGAGCTATTTTCTTCTTCGCACAGCTGTATAACTCTGCCGCGTTCTATATAGGGGTTATGTTAGAACCCTTCTACCACGATCCTAAGATGTGACAATGTTCCAAAATCGTTATTAATAGCCACTAACTACTTCCGTCTGCCCGTAAATGTGTTACCCAAAACATATCTGAGTGGCACCACATTGTTCTCCGCCCCCTTGACACATCCGTTCTTAAGGCTCATATTCCTAGAAATTACGCAAGCTCTCAGAACACTTCTAACGTGAAGCAAGCTGCTGCTTGCTTCTGGACAAATCTGTTATATTCCATAATACTATTATGGAATATAACAGATTTGTCAGATGGTCAAGTAAAACTCAAATGAATACTTTCAAACACTTAATGTTTGGGCAGAGTAACGTTCTGGTATACGTTATCAACAATGTTTACTTCACTTAGGGCGAATTTCACCGATTGCTTTGGAAACCAAGTTTAATAAAACCGCGTTTTGCTTAACTGAGTTCAAATGTATCATTTGATCTCGGTTTTCGTGTAACCGATTTCACAGACTCCATTTTGTTCGCGTTTAGAAAAACGAAGTTTACATGAAATATCGTTCGTAGTACATGAAATATCGCAATAAAAGTTTTTTCTTTGGCGTCGCTCAACTCGCACAATGAAAAACTTGAAATATCGCTTTATTTACGAGTACTAGTTCTACCGAGGCAGAACTGCAGAACCAGCTCAAAGGATTATCTCAATGTGTCATCTCAAATTAGCTCAATGTGTATGGCACTGGTGTCGCAAAAAAAAACACGGTACCATTTTGATTCCAACGTTTTCGTTCCGGAAATTTCGAACTTCAGAACAAGCCCTGTGGACGGCCGGAGACCGAAGTGAATAATGAAGAATTAAAGGCTATTGTGGAAGCGGATCCATCGCAAAGCACTTCAGAGTTAGCTGCGGGCTTCGCTGGGAATGATAAAACTGTTTTAATCCACGTGATGCAAACAGGGTAAATAAAAAAGCTAGAACGGTGGTTCCCCCACATGAATTGAGTGAAGTAAACCAGCAAACACGAGTCGACTGCTGCGTAACATTTCTCAACCGGCACAATAATCAAGGGATTTTAAATCGGGTCATTACCTGTGATGAAAAGTGGATCCTGTACGATATATATTGAAATGTCTACGACATCCACCGTACTCTCCGGAACTTGCATACAGATCTCAACTTACACGGAAAAAAAAATTATCTCCGATGTGGCAACCCAAATCGCCTTCAGAGTTTATTGATTCTCGCCCTAAAGGTTTTTTTTTGTAAAGTGATCAATGAACTACCTATGAGATGGAAAATGTGCATAGATAACAATGGTACATACTTTGATTAATTAAATAAATTTTACAAAAAAACGAGTTCATATTCCTCTCATACAATACACCAATTTCATATGTAAGGATCTAATAATTAGATACCTTGGTTGGGCTCTGTGAATTCGTTAATAATTCGGGAAATCGTAAGAACTTCAATGATAACAACTTTTGGAAGCTTATAGTTGAATACTTAATTATTTTGTTGACACCATACAATGTTATGTTTTTTAATAAAATAATATTAAATGTTAAATGGTTATTTAAAATAAAAATCCATATAAACTAAACGCTCGGATATTAAAACACAAGATCAATAATGTTTAGAACTTAATACAGTTAATATTGAAAAAGCTTTCGTCATAATGAAAAGGATCGTGTTTCTTTATTAATATTAATTTACTTAATTATTTTCTACGTAGAAATGTATTTAAAAAGAAATTTTCTTTAAAAAGATCATCGTGATAATTTCTAAAATCAGTCATAAATTGTACTTACATTCCAATAACAAAATCGTATCGAACTAATTTAGGTTGATAAAGCTGACCTTTGGATGAGAGATACAGAGTATGATAAACTTCTGTTCAAAATACAATTGACATTGTGGTCGGAATCTTTAGTTAGCTAATTTTTTTTTAGGAAACGAGAACTTATCTTTGACTCAAGGCGTTTCCTTGTTTGTTATATTGTTAGGGATACTCCTTGTAATAGAAATTGAACCTAACGCTGATGCCAATTTTAATTATTAAGGAAATGTGAAACTTGGTTGAAATATTAAACTTTATTCAAAACTAGTTTTCAAACCCTTTTTTGAAAAGCCTGATTCCGGGTTAAGCTACCATTTAAGGAACTCTTATAAATTCGTTCTGTTTCTGCCCCAAAGTCACTGCCTCACAACTTCTAGAGCTTTTCACAGAATTAGATAAAAAAATGATGTATATTCGATATAGATCTCGATTGTAAGGTAAGAAAATATTACATATATATTTCTATGTAGTTCCCAAGAGCGTCGCCAGCAAATTACCGAATACTGCTGTAAGTAATCAAATACGCAGGATGTTATGGCGCATGTGGCAGGGGGCTGCTGCCCCTCCCTACTTCCTCTTGGCACTTCCCCTATATGTCAACTCAGATACATTAGTTTGTCATATCAATATGAAGATACAGAGTAACCTGCAGTGTTAGCATTTTTTTTAAAGTGAAGCCAATACTTTAATACACTACAGCGAAACTTTTTAACTGAAAGCAGTTCTTATTGTCTTGCCAAACTTACAGTCGGGCCGCTGAGAGACTGCTTTCCTGACAGGTCGCGATCGAATTGACGTTTTAACTTTGAAGCGGCAAAGTATTTGCAATAAAAATATTATCGTTTACCGAGTAGAGCATCGACTAACAAATTATATCATTAAAAATTATCTTAACACATAATAAAATCAATAAATGTTATATATTTGTGCTAAGTTTCATGCTAAATAAATAAAACAATACAACTGACAGACGTCAGGAACGCGTTCTCTCAGCGGCTGGACTATAATAGAAGCCGACTGATGATAGACCAAACTTTCGGCTTAAAGATACGCGATAAATTCGTATTTGTCTTTAACACTACAAAAGCTGTGGTAGCTACGGGGCCGGAAGCTCGCCATAAATATAATAATACGCGCGTGAGCAGACTTAGATCCCCGGTGTCCTCCTTCTAAAATTGTTAGTGTCTAAAATTGTCATTTTAAGTGCGCATTTACTACGTGCTCAGCGAAACTGTATCTGTCTGAACATGAACATATATACATGGTAATTAACTGTTTGTCTGTTGCATAAAATACCTATACCCCATCTTATCTACTGGGATAAGTAAAAGTCGACAGAGGTAAAATAAAGACCTGGAGATGCCTGCCAAGCGTGTGTCAACTAAGGCATATCCCCAAAATGAGAGCTACAAACTTTTGTAGCAATCTATGAAGAATGCCTATATTCAGCAGTGGACTAGTGATAGGCTGAAATGATGATGATGCACTTACTTCTCAGTTCTCGTACCCTCTAACATTCATATCATGATTATGCGACCTTAACTGAAACGATGGCTAAGTATTTGAGGAGAAATTATCCATGTGCTATAGATGCCAGTTGAGTGAACAAGCGGCAGTGTCATACATTATTGGAGACATGTCACATAAACTACAAGCAAAAGCTTAAGCTTACCTTATAATACGTCTCTATATGAATAACTGATGCAGGATAAGATTGAGAACCAGAAAGCTTTGGAGCAAATTAAGCTCAGTGTGCCGCGGTGTAATGGATCAATTGGGACACGACGGCCACACAGGCTTCTGCAGCGGCCGCGCACTAGCACACGCTGCGCCGGTAACGCCCACTGTGCGTGCACGTCTATTGCTCGGCGACATACTAGCTCAGTGCCATGAAGTTGACATATTTGTTGATCAAATAGGTTTATTAATTGGAAATGCTTATATATATATATTAATGCATTATTTTGACTGACACTTTTTATTACATTTTTTTATCTGACATAACCTGTAGGTTTTTCTGCTTTTCTTTTTCATTTTCAATTTTGTGACATTATATTATTTAACAAATCTATTAAATGTAATATTTTAACTGTAGTGGTGTTTAGGAGCTTTCTCTGTCAATCACTATTGTAAATGTTTTAAATAAATAAATAAACATGCGTAGTTTAGATGTAACCTTTAACCACACAAAAACAGGGGTCACGACGAACACCGCCAATCTGTTATCGATACGATGAGAGTCGACATGTAATATTACAAATAATTATTGTAAAGACGTAGAGAAGTCGGTCACGTGGCAAATAATTGTACTTCTGAATCTTCAGATACTAGGGTGACTGTGGCGATAAAAAAATCTGTTTTTTTTTAATTCGACTAATGTATATAAAAAGACAGCACGCGTAAATGAATTGTTCATGAAGGATTATTGGATATTGAATTGAATTTGATGACAGAAGATGCTGCATAATCAGTTAAATTTCAAATAGAACTTGTAAGTACTACACTAAAAGGTTTAACTGGTAAAAAGGATAAAAGGTGTAACAAACAAAAGAAAGAGGAGAAGTACGGTTTACTCTTTGTCTGAGGTAAGTTCCCAATTTGTCATGTTTCAGGAAATTTGTGGGGGTAGGGAGTAGCGATTGCTTGGAATTCATCCCTGTGATCGTATGAGACATGATGATGCATTAAGTCGAAATCCGCAAAATTCTCTTTTATCTGAAGGATTTTTCATTAATGTGTTAAAAATATCAATATTAATTAAAATTCAAGTGAACACGAGTTTATTAATAGATAAGTTCAGTTTGTTTGGTTATAACAAGCGACTTGTATCTGACAGAAAACTGACATTCACGAGAAGGATTTTCATACAGTTCGTTCACCAGTGAGCAACAAATTCATCATCTGTAAAAAAATACAGATTACAAAAGACAATACACGTAGTGATTTAGCAAGTAATAAAAAAATAAAGAATGATCGGTTATATAAAAAAAGAAATCTATTTCGATAGACTTGTGCCGTCGATCGCGAGGTGGAAATTCATACAGCGATGATCATATAGTTCATGTAGGATTAAAGCGATATGAGAAAATCTATTAGGACTCTTAGTTTCATTGAGACAGTGAGAGTATAAAAAGATATGTTCAGTTTGTTTGGTTATATCAAGCGACTTGTAGACAGAAACCTGGCATTAACGAGAAGGATTTTCAAGCAGTTAATTAGTGAGCACCAAATTAATCACACATTGAATGCCATTGCTTGTCCGCGTTCAAATGGTCAGGTTGAGCGTTTGAAAGGCAACTTTATGATGAACAACAAATACGTGATGCAATGCGTTCTAAAACCAAAGATGCCAATATGTGGACAGAGTGTTTGCCCAATGTCGATTGGGTAATCAATAACATAGTAAACGAGTGTTTAGGGTATCAACCAATTGAAATTATGTTTAAACTGAAAAGTATAATACTTACAAATTTAGTATCGATTCAACAACAGCGTGATATTGCTTCTAATCGACTAAAGCAGCGAGCGGAAGCCATGAAATGTAACTATGATAAGCATCACAAACCTGAAAAAAAGTTCGATAAAGGAGATTTGGTTTTGTGGAAGCAGGCCCTTACTGGTGGAGAAGTGAAAAATGTTAATACCAAGCTCCGAGTTTTGTATAGAAAATCCTTTCACGTGGTAGATACGAGATAAAAAGTATAAAAGGTTAGTCGCTGGAGATGCCTTTCGTACATATCGTAGTGCTCCTAATTGTAGTGAATCCAGCAGCGATGAGGATATAGTTACAAGGAATTAAAGCTGATGTATACTAGATGCGGCGCGGTGCGGTGGTGTCACGTGATGTATTGAATGGTAGAGCGATAAGGGAGCAGAAGAGCGATGCACGCGGCGGTCCATCTTGTCGGAATTAATTTTATGTAAATGAGAGACGTCCCGCTTGAAATTTAAAATACTAAAAGTGGTTAAAACTTATAAGTGATTTAATTTATTTCAAGGAATATTTCCTTGAATAATAGTCTTATAATTTATTAGGACTATTATGTACTTCTATTATTATTAAATCTCCAACAAAATAATATAAAAACCAAACACGATAAATTATGTTGAATCTTTGGATTATTAAAATATTTGTATGTAAAAATTATAGCTTTTATAGTAATTATTAAGTAAATAAAGAATTATGAGTTTAATAACAAATTCTGAGATCGAAAATACGAATAGAGGGTTAATTATCACTAATCATTAGTAATATTGACTGCAGAATTCTTAGAGACACTATTTTCTCAATTTTAATTGTTGGTACCTTCACCTTTTGAAATATCAGTATCCTAAAATGTTACGTAATACTACATTTTTATTTTCTGTAGTGGGGCTAGTTGAGTAAACGTTGAGCAAGCATTACTCAAGTAGCCCTAATCCAAGTTTTCAAAATCAAAATTAGGTTATATCATAATGTTACGAATAAAATTTTAATACTTATGTGATCGTTAATAACTGTTAATTGGATAGGTCGAAGAAAAATATAACCAAATTTTATTTTTATTTTAAGCAATAAAACTAAACAATCTCTCATCTTACTTGATGGTATATGTGGTAATTTACCCCCTTCCCCCTCTTACATTTAAAGTTTTGTTACTTAACGAGATATCTCCATTGCCTAACTAGCCCGGACCTGTCCAATATCGTATACAGCGGCACTAACTCATCTTCTCATTTGAAATTTCCAGAAACTGAAAACCACATCATATACGATAAGACCGGATAAAGACAGTAATTCTCGTGGTTTATAAATGTTTGCCTGAGTTTTCGAAAGGAATTAGAATCCAGGATCAACATCTCAGGCTCGTTACTCAAGTCACGCTTCTCCAATCTACAGATAGTTGGCGTATGGGAAGTTGTGGATGCGCGTATTATGCTTTTAAAACGAATTCAAAATACAGGTAATATCATGTAGCACAACTTATTTTTTTAATAAAGAAAAATTTTATAAACTACAACAAAATAGTACATAGGTATACGAGTAAATATTATTACGTATTTGTTCTATCTTATCCAATGAAAGGAATTTAATCCGTAACAAAAGGTCATCCTAATAATATGAAGCAATTAGTTTGACAATGGATAAAATTTTACTAGAATTAAGTTGTAATTGTAAGAAAATGCGTTTTTTTTAAAGGTATATTCGGTTGGACTTTGTTGTTCTGTCTAGGCCGGAGGCATTTATCGAACACTGGTGGATTAAAAAGTTGGATCATAAACTTTCAATGAGTGGGTATTGTGTAAATAATCCCTGAAGATTAAAATTATTCTGTTAAGCATTCACACTTCGTCACTACTAATAAGATACGAGTATACTTAGTGGGCGAAACGAAATATTATTAATAATTTAAAATAAATACATATGAGTATTCCGTCACAGTAAATTTTATCAATTTTTTATACCTAATTTAGCACGATTAAATAAATATAGTATTATTGGTTTTATCGTAATGATTTCTTATATTTACGCGAACACTACACATTTAAATGAAACTAAGTTTACGGATTTTATCGCGTTTAATTAAACGCGATAAAATCCGTAAACTTAGTTTCATTTAAATGGTTTTATCGTCTTCGTCATTACAGACCATCGCAATTGCATCCGCCGCTGAACTTAGCCGTACACTGTAAAGTGTAAAATCAAAGCACGGCCATGAGAACTGCATTCATCAACCAGCCCGTCGCTCCTAGGTGGCATAGATTACTTTTTCCGATTAAGTTGCAATCTACCATTCTCCGCAATGTTTTTTTTATAGAACAGGGGGCAAGCGGCTCAACTGATGTTGAGAGATCATCGCCAGCCCAAGAACATGCGCAACACCAGGAGAGTCGCGGGTGCGTTGCCGGCCTTTGAGAAAGCCATATGCTCTTTTCTTGAAGGTCCTTATGTCATATCCCTACGTCAAACCGCCAGCGGTTTTTCCGGACCGATATGACTTATGATATGTTTCTATGTACTACGTGGTGGGGTCGGGTCATTAAAACTTTAGCTTAGTGATATTTCGCACTTATCAGGATGCAAGAATACACGCGTACGTACATGTTATTGAGGTTACTTTATCAATTATTGGGGCATACATTATACGTATTTTAAGCGTATTTACATACTATTTTCATTACTAGTAGTAACACTAGTGTCTAAACATCTCCTCACTACGTCTGTTTTGAAAAAGAGCCATCAGGTCGATTGTTATTACAAGATGGGTTCTGATCGGAATCCCAGAATGCATCACGCTGTTCCACAGCGTTATCGGCATTGGTAGCTTTTAACCTATTGTTTATTTCGATAGTAGCTCACGACGCCACGTAATGCGAAGTGCTTCATAAATAATTAAGAGGTCTGCGGGTCAGACCGGCTGCGATGTATTATTCCCGCCAAGGTCAAGAATTTATCGAAGAAACGGTGACGCAGTTGTAGGAAATATAGAATAATATACGAAAGCCGTAATATTTTATTATATTATGCAATACTTCTTAATGCGACAGCAATTTTTTCATATTTTAAACTTGTGCAACACTGTTCAAAAAAGGAAAGTAATGCCTATAACCGTTCCTACTGCTGAGCACAGGCCTCCTCCTGGAAGAATCCGCCACGCTGCTCCAATGCGGGTTGGCGGATATCACGTGTCTTCGAAAGATTTTTATTCTTCAGACAACAGATGTTTTCCTTCACCGCTGATCATGTGATAAATTGGCCCTTAAAATTGCAGAACAACTTTAGAGGTGCCGGCACCGAGGATTGAACTCACATCACTCGCGTACTATGAGATTTAAGGGGATCGCCCGATCACTGAGCTACCACTGCTCTTAAAACATGTCTAAATGTGGCTTAAATATTTTCAATTTCTTATACTGAATTTCGTTCCGTTACCCTTTATATATTATCATAATAAGTGCTATTATAGATTGGAAGAAAAAACATGAAAGAAAAATTTTTGGCGTCATCTCTCGTGTTATTTCCGTGTACATTACGGGTTATCTTCTTTCTAAAGTTTGTCCCGTCTTGTGTCGAGATCCGCTTTCCTCCTCTTCCTTTTCAACTTAGCAACTTTACTTTAGCAAATACTCCCACTTTAATTTTTTTCTCGCTACAATGATTAACAAATTAAATTCAAGACCCAGATCATGCTTTCCGTTGTCTCCGTCCGCTGAACAAATCTTCAGTAAAAGTAAAATATCATTTTTATGTCGATGTTCTTACTAACTTTGAAGTATTGGTACTAATTTTAGATTGAAGATTGCTTTATGCTACTTTTTTACTTATGCATAATAGATTAATTATTAGAAAATGTTAAAACGTAAATTACTGGTTCCACATCGGACAGGAAAGTAATCACATTCTCATTGCAATTCAAGTCTAACATGCATCAACTGATAATTTTCTTTAAATACACAATATTACAGTTGACTTTGCAATCGCTTTAGCTTATAACATGAAGTTATTGAGAAGATAGCGACTAATTTAAAATTTCCGGATGGCCTATATAATCAAGGAAACACCGAAAGAATTTTTCTCTACCGTGTCAAGGTTTACACGCCTATTCGGAGTCTAAAAATATTTTATAGTTCCGCAAACACTCATGACTTTTTTCAATACAATTTATTTATATACCCATATTTCGTATTGAATAATTTTAAAGAACCTTGTTTAAATATTTTAAATGTTTTATGTAATACGCAAAATATACTCGTATAAAGGACAAACAATTTTTTTTCCAAAAACTTATGAAGTGGCGATTTAGAAAAGGAATTTTAGGAAAATTCAGAGAGACAGAGATGAAGAATTATGTAAACATTCAACCCTCTGGCAGTTATCCCCTCAATTGCCGCGTTTCTGACGGGACGCGGTGGTGTGATGGATTCTCGTACACCGCCACTATATGGCGAACTTTTGATTTCACATTTTATCTAGTATGAACCCGTAAATCTGCTTGTATGACCTCCTACTTCGAAACATAGCAACTAACGAGTACTGTCTAGGTAAGACGAAGATATAGTATTATCTCTGTCAGTAGTCGCCCTGATAATCGTAAAAGCTCGTGACGTGCTCGTTAACAAAAATACTATTAATTCAAAGTGAGAACATTAAATATTAATCGTTAATTAGAGAATTCTCGTACACACCTGTTTGTAGACGTCATTTTTCAAATTAATCTCCACGATTCATTTGTGATTGGGGACCACTGTGACTGGACCCCCCTATCTACCATCCTAGAATTAAAACTGTGTTTACATGTCACTTACATCTGTTAGGCGAGGGTTTTACAATTGATAAAAGCCCCGTAAGAGAAGAGCGTATTCATTCCCATTGAATTGGTTTATTGTTTTTATTAACGATAACACACTTTAAAGGAATTTGCAGTGTTGTTAACGTAACAGCCTATAAATAATAAATTAAAATAAATAAATGTAAATCAGCACTTAAAATCACAGAATAATGTTTGAGGAGTTGCCACCGTTGATCGAACTCGGGTCGCTCGCGTACTATGAATTACCATGTCGTTGTTAAAGTTAGTTAAAATAGTTGCCAAATGGTTGCCATTGACAGTCCTCGTCTATTGACGACACGCGGGTGCGTGTTTGCGTGTCCATTGCTGGACTAATTTTCCAAGAAAGGAAGATTTAACTTAATCGGTCCCGCGAGCCCGGCGGTTTGGAGAGCGCAGTATCGGGCACCTCGTCCCTTAGACCATGCTGCCTGTCACTGATCTGTGTATTTCGAGATGATTATTCTGCCATCCGATGGAAGCCATTTCCAGGTATTTACCTTAGTCGACCCTTGAATGATATATAAAAGAGATAGGGCTGCAGATTACCTACACGGCAAGTTCCAGCGTCGTCAAAGAACGCATATATAGCTCGCATAGCAAGATATTGCAAATTCTAAATCTTGTCCATTACCTCTTTCTTTGCTTATGCGTTGCATTTAACGGACAGTCTTAAATCTAATAAAATTTATTATTTTCGCATATTTTTATTCATTACTAGCTTGCCCGGCACAGGCGACATATGACGCGATGAGTTTGATTTCTGAATTACATTTAAGTATGAAACTTTACAGCCACAGTGGGATATTGTAATTTTCTTTTTTGGTTTACCAGTTATCGTTAACCGCTACTACGTCGTTAATATAATAAATTTGAGAATCATATTAAGTTGTGCTAGTGTTTAAAGATTCTCTACAGTTATATTGACGACGATACATTGGATAACTGTCGTTGCCAGTGATAGTAAACGCCGTCAAATTTCGTGGATGACGCTTGGAGCACTTGCCGTCGACCATGCACGGTGATAACGGTAAAACTATCACAACGAAAGCGGAAGAAACCGATTTCGTGGTCGACGACACTTGGATTGTTCGGTATTCGCCACTTCTTTACAAAACATTCAAGTTGCAATGCGACGTGGAGTACTGTAATTCACAAATTTGATAACCTCTCAAAGTGAATATCTTCGAAGGCAACTTACCGTTTGAGTTACGTATACACTAACGGTAGAAAACCTAATGAATATAAAACTTGAAAAATATGTTGATAAATCACGGCACCCGTCTGTACAGCTAGCTCAGTTTTATGCAATGTAAGATCCGCGCAGTTGAATCTCTTCCCAGAGGATAATGAAAGAAGACACAAAGAAATTAAAAAGCATTTATTGTGTGACTAATTATTTTATTGGACAAAGTGACGAAACGAGCAAAAGTTCACCTGAAGGCAAGTGCAACGTCTGCCCATAACAAATGCTGTGTCACCCAGAACATTTCTGTGGGCCACCCTAAGTCATCAGGTCTTAAGTCTCAGATCCCCAGTGATTACGCTAACTCTCAGTGCAATTCAAACCAAAACACAGTACCTAATGTGTGCATATTACTGCTTCACGGCAGAATAACTGGCCTGGGGTGGTAGCTACCTAGACGGATTCCTGTATAGGAATCCTACCACCAGGTTTTGATCCTATGTGCCGACACTACTAAAATGTATTAAATGAAGGAAAATATTATGGGAACTAGCATATATGATGTCAACTTGGGCTGGAGCAGAGGAACGGAAAGCAGAGTCATCCCGACTCCAAAATCCACCCAAATGATGAGTGGATGCTTGTTCATTTTATAGGCTGTTTTTGTATTTTTTGTTTTATACAAGTTATCGTTTTTGTACTTAATATATTAATAATATTTTATATTATCGTCTTCTTTATTTTCTTTTCTAATAACAAGCTAGTGCTTGACTAAAATCTCAAAAGTAAGTGTGCAACATTCACATCATGCATGTTCTGGATGGTCAAAGAAGCTTAGTAAATGCCTATTCATTCTTCTCTTGAATGTCTTCAAAAAGACATTTACGGAAGGAATGACTGCTGCAGGCGAATTGTTCCAGTTCCTACCTGCACGCAATATGAATCACGAAGCAAAATCGAACGTGTAGTCAATGGTGTCGTGTCCCTTTTGATGAAACAATACTTGAATCTGTCGACTATTTTATTAGCAACTAACATTCTAATTATACGGCATAGAAATATGATGTCGACGCCGACTTTGACCATCGTTTGACATCGTTCGGTTAATATCAGTTGGTTAAGTGCCTATTACTGTACCGTTAGTGTCAGCGCGGTCATAGAAGCACTAACTAGTTTAACTAAATTAACGTTCCGTTCATCGTATAATAAAATCGCATGAAGGGTACGATACACCCAGATCTGGAATTTAGTTATTTTTGAACGTAAAAGCACTAACATCTTTTTAATACACTTTTATTATTTTGACATGTATAAATGTAACTATGAATGAATATAATGGAATCTTTCAATTTACTTTTCATCCACTGCCTTACGTCCGATTGATATGATTTTTTTCACACGTAATAAGAATCGATGACAGTACATATACTAGGCTATGATCTCGTATACCAGAATCACCATTTTTTATTGGATAAAACGCAGGAAAGATTTATTGTTAACTTCAAGAAAATTTAATTAAAAAAGTTTACTTTACTTGGCCTTTTATTTATTAAATATTTGGTTGGCGGGATGGCATAGCGAATGCCTGTTTGTTTTTCCAAAACACATATTAGCAATGCTTTAATATTACTGACATTCCTGTTGCCACTCCGAACTGAGCACAGTGAGCATAAATTCATGAGGTCGGATCTCTGGAGATCTGGATGTAACAGTCATATGTCGTTGACATTGTATCAGAATACTCCTCCAATCGTATTTGTTGCCTCAGTTACGGGACGATGAAGAAGAGTTAGTCCTTTAGTGACTGATTGAGTAACGGGAAGGTAAACACTAGTAAGTGTTTCTGTGTTATACCTACGGCGCTATAATATATTCTACTCATTTGACTCTTTGTAGTCGTTACCGAGAAGATATACGCCTTAACCAGCTATAAAAATTGTACGTAGGTCAACAAAAATGGTTTAAATATTTTCTTAAGTCTATTAGTCATTAACTCTCTTTATTTTTCACACGGATCACTAAATTAATTTATATTTAAAAAAATATTCAATTAAAACTGATGTCAATTATTATCACTTCTTTAGAACGTTGGTAATTCCAGACGATCCCCGCGGTTGTTTTTGTGAAATAAGTGATAAGGGAATTCATTATAAGAGAACAGAATTCTAGAAGAAGCTATAGTGAGAATTTTTTTCAGATGTAATTTCGTTTATAAATGTTTATATATGAAAGAAAGGCTATCGGGTTCAGTCTTCATTACAAAAATATTTTATAAATTGTCATTCAAGAGGAACTGGGAATAAGTATTTATGTGGATGTTTCGATTAAGATTCCGTTCATCTTTTAAATGTAATTGCTTTTCGCGTAAGTAAGGTCTACGCACATTCGCGCCAGTTGTTTATGTTGTTGAATACAGACTCGCGTGTATAAAAGCATCGGGAACCGGGCGGCTTGGCCAGACGCTAGACATCCGTTGAATCAAGTATCCCTATATTGTTATCGGAGAATCGTTACAATGCATTACAAGGTCGTGCTTGCATTTTCTGTGCTATTGGTCGTGACAGTGGGAGCCAGCCCTATGCAAAGATCCTCAGCCCCTTTGGAGCGTGAGTACCCAGATAAATTATAATTTTTGTCATGTTAATGAAGGTTTAATTATTGAGAACTAGCGAGCGAAGTGTTATCTAATGACTTACTTTTGATGCGGTGCCTTTTCCTCTGTGTAATTATTATTTTTACAATTTGTCGCTGGTTAACTTTACTAAAGAATTTTTGTTGTGGCCAGCACGGAATGCGCATCGCTGGAGATTCTAGAACATCATCGGTGTACTATGCATGTATGTATGTACAATCGTATACATAGTAAACAAGATAAATATAAACAAAAGCGCCTATGAAATCAGCTTTCTGTTTAGATCAGGATATTTGATACGGACTTGGAGCGGCAAATATTGCACGTTGTGTGTTATTTTAAGATTCAATTTCCTTTCTGTTCAGCAGCGAGATTTACGAGTACTTTATAGCATTTTAATGTTTGACATTTATAGAATTAATGATTTCTTATATTGAAGCGAAAACTACACATATAAATTAAATTAGATTTTAAATAATTTTTTTATCGCGTTTAATTTATTTCTTATAACTCGACGTTTCGGGGTTACCCATGGTCACGGAAGGAGTCCTCCCACGATTCCTTCCACGGGAATATTTTTTCCCCAATGTTGGGTCAAGAGAGAAATGACACAGACTTAAATGTTAATCAAAATCTTATTTTTTTTTATTGGATAAAGTGACGAAACGAGCAAAACGTTCACCTGATGGTAAGTGCAAAGTCTGCCCATAACAAATGCTGTATCACACGGAAAATTTCTGTGTGACACCACACTGTGCCCGTCTCCCTAAGACATCAGTTCTTATGTTTCATATGCAGAATAACTGGCCCTGGGGTGTTACCTACCTAGACGGATTCCTGCATAGAAATCCTACCACCAGTAAGATACCACAGTCAGATATAATATCTTAAAATCCATTTTATTTTACAATTTTCCTACTCACTTAAATATGTTGTATTTATATGTTCACTGAAAATAGTCAATAATTCACAGATTTTAACTTTAGTTGTTCAAAAAATCTATTTCATCTTTATTAAATTACAATGAATTTGCACTAGTAAAGAGGTTATTTAAATGTAACGACGTAAAATGATTCTTACTTTACGTACTGTTATATTCGTCTTGAGTATAGTTGCGAATAATAATAGTGAATTTTGGTAATATCAAAGTGATACCAGATTTAATGCTGATTTTGTTTGGTTTAAATGAAAATAAAAACAAACTAAAAATTCACCCATATTGATTTTATATAATGCAAATAGTGTTTGTAGTGTTCATTCATCCGATCATTTTTTTATATTACATTGATTGTAATTTACAATTACACATTAAATGTAGTATATTATATAACGCACTTTAAACCTATGTATCGGTTAGCACATTGGTTAAGGGAGCTAAGCTATGGCGCAACATTGGAAAATGATTTGTATGGCTTGCAGGGTCTTGTTCCGGGTCTGAATCAGGGTCTTAGTACTTGTGCTTGTGAAACTGATGTGTCTAAAACAAACAATATAAGAGGAACTCCAAATTAATATTCCAAGTTAAAAATGCATTAAACTAACTAAAATATGGATTGGTTTAGTTGCATAATAATAATTGGTTGTTACTTCTAAAAGCTTATTTACATTAAAAAACTGATTGCAGTTTTTTTAAATTAACAAAATTATTTGATATATAATTAAATATTACATGTGATGTTTAGTATAATATTTTATTTCCGCTTGTCGTCGCTGCTAGTTTACAAAAAAAATGTAAAATTGGTAAATCTGCGCACATGTTTCGTATTAGTGTACGTAGTGCGTAACGGGACCAGTCAAGGTTGCGTAAAAATAATTTGCTCCCATAACACACATCGTGCGTCCTCCATCATTGTTTACGTTAATCCAAAGTCGTGTTTCAGTGCAACGTACAAACAGGAAAAATCCAGAAGAAAAGAAATTTACGGACGGACATTTGGCGGAATTTTCCGAATGTGTTTTTTTGGACGTTTTTGTAAAAAATAATTTTTGTTATTGTTTTTTATTGTTAAAAATAATGAAATATAAATATTTTATAAATTTGTAAATAAGAATGCGAAATCGGGTTAAAATTTTGCTGCTTTTGCTTGCTTTTGCTTGCTATGCTCGCAACGTTGTTTTTAAATTGTTAAGAATTTGGGTGTGAAGAAGGTTCCACATTTAATTTGAGAGGTAGTGTAATCACTGGGCATATGAGACTTAAGAACTGATGTATCAGGGTGACTGACGGGCGTGGATTCGCAGCATTTGTTATGGGCAGACGTGGAATTTACCATCAGGTGAACTCGTTTCGTCACTTTATCCAATAAAAAAATCCTGAAAACTGTGATCGAATACCTAAGTGTTAGCAACTATATGTAGCTTATATAATATGTAGGTCGTCATATTCCTGATTTGTTTTTAATTAATCTATTCTGTTATTGTCTTCGCAGTGGTAAACTTTATCGCCCTGGAAGAACCCTGCGTCCGACAAGGAGGCCTGTGTCGCATGATTGAGGACTGCGATGAAGGAAATTTAGTACAAATGAAGGGTGTCCTGTGTCCTAAACACAGGCATCTTGGTGTCGAATGCTGTTATGTAAGTTATTTTTAAATTACATTTTCCAAGTGAAATATTACCTATCTAAGTTATTGTTTTACGATTTGCTGGCCTACTTTTATAGTTTGTGCAGCGTATTTGATGCACTGCTCTTGTAAGCTTTATACGCGTATGCTACGAGTAATGCAATGCTATATTCGTATTCGTATGTATTTCATAAGTAACAATGATTATAATGTTCGTTAACGATCGAATTTCATATTGCATTCAAACGAAGCGTATACTTACGTTTTGAGTAGGGTTTAAATTGGATTGTAACAAAATCAAAATTCTTTTATTTTCTTTATGCTATAGAACGCTGGAGGAAAAAAAAATTGATTTGTTGATCCTAATTTCTCCGCTTAAAATGAACTCAAAAATCATAAATTTCTAATAATATATCTGATAATAATAGATAATAAATAGAGCAGTGAGACGAGGGTATGACAGAATGACGTGAGATGGACGCCGATTTTTACGATTCTGTCCAATTACTTTCCCATTTTTTCGCCTTGGAATAATGGTTATTCGTTTTTAGTTTTTTTAGTTCACTAGCAGCTTAAAATTAAACATTGCCTGTGACTTTTTGGAATAGTGTATTTTTTTTTTGTTTGTAAACAATATTTGGAATTGATACAATATAATAATATTCGAGATTCCCTAATTATTACCTCTTTCTCTTCAAAATATTACTTTACATCTTGAACTCACTGTCATTAGTCTGATTTTTTTTATTTACAGGTCTGAAGGCTCCCCTCTGCGAAGCCGCGATTCCGCCTTTACTTACGTTTATAGGATTACGGACGTAAAATTTAGTTTGTAAGATTAGCAACTCAGTGGCTATGCTTTATTTATTTATCAAAATCTTTGACGTTGAAGTTATATTATATTCCTACACACTTAAGTATTATTTATATGTTGGTTAGATTTTAAGATTTGTTTCAGGTTTGTATAAACCATATTTTAAATAAAAGAGTACTTAAAATATTTTTGTTTTATTTTGGCCAAGGACAACGTAATGTATGTTGAAGAAATTTTCTTGTTCTTGTTTTTTTTATTTTAGCCCTAAGAATATGTGATCAATGAAAAAAAACGGACACGTGCGAGTTTCACTCGCGTGAAGAAGGATTCCATACAATAATACAAATGTGAGTTTTAACGTACAATTTTTATGAGAACTTTATTATGTTATTTTAAAACACATAGACTTCTTATAGCCCTATATAGTGAAAAAGTAACAAACAGACAGAGGGACAGAAAGAGTTACTTTCGCATTTAAGATATTAGTATGGATTATATCCGTTGCGGAAGATAGAAGTGATGATTTTTGAACCGACAGCAGTTCGGATAATTCGAATTAATAATTAATATTTTAATTCAAAGCTGGTGTTTTTTAGGTATATATCTTTTAGGTAAAACATTACAAAACAATATACATAATGTAATAGTAAATCGATTTACTAAAGCATGACTTTGTATTTCGATACCTATTTTTAATTCAGAAATTAACACTAACGTTTCGCCAATGAGTTTAACACCCGTCAAAAGTGGCCTTCTAGAATGGCTAAACTATAGTTGTTGTTGCCTTCAAGTACTTTTGTCGAAGCTGTACGATAGTTGAAGACTATACAGAGAGGAATGGGTATGGACAATTGTATATTTAAAAGCCTCGCTTCCTTTCCTTAGGTGGGAGTTTATCGAGATAGCGTGTGAGTGAGTAATCTTCCAGTTTTTGCAGTCCTATATAACAGAACTGTCACAAATATGATTTATTATAAATATTAATGTATAGTAAGCCAAATTCTGAAAAAGTCTATCTCGCCTTCCTCGGGTAGTAAGAAAAGCTCACGATGTTGCAACGTGCGGCAACATCCCTGCACATTTTAGGTGGGAAAAAATTAATTCGACAGCAAATCTGTCGATTAGTGCTGGAGAAGCGTTGTGAACTCCCCTCCTCGTCTCCAATACCCTTAACCATTAGAGGAGGCCTGTGGTCAATATATACATTTATAAGTTGCTATTTAACTTCTTTTAACTAAAATTTTAAACACCTCAAAATAATTATTCTTAGAAAAAACATTTTTTTTAAATACCACTTTACAAGCTATTAATGTTAACATAGTTTTCGAACTCAGTTTACTAAAACCTCTCATAATGATAGGGCAACTATGACGCCCTACCCTACACTACGAAGTAAATTGATATTATTAACTTCCTCGGCTACCGGTACACTTTGATAGATCAAGATTGCAACCTGAAATGCAATTTGCGACGAAACTAGTATCGATGGATATATAAATATTAATTTTAGTGTCGTGTGCCGACTTGCTTTCTAGTTACAAATAAAGCGTAAGCGTAAATAATGAGTAAATGTAATGTAGATAAGTCTGTGATTTTGTAAATTTTAGGTTTCAGTTTTATATTACTATGTCCGTTAATATATTCGTACACTAAACATTTTTCCGAGTTTGTCTGCCTCCGGAGAATATGTTAACCGGGAATAATGCTAAAGCTGTCGCGATAGGATTAGGTTATAGATAATATAAATAATATAACTGGACTAGCTCAGTCTCTGTTCCATTGAATTATATCAAACGTTTTGAATTAATGAGTACATAAAATAAACGAAAGTTAGGGTATGGACTGTGTAATAAAAATATTTTAATAACATAAATACACTAGCTCTTAGTTCCCTTCAGACTAAAAAACAGCAATGATTGCTGCTTCATGATAGAATAACTGGGCCTGCCCTTAGTTATGCAGAAGCGGACCATAATGTTAAAACAAAACTCGGGACTGTCCGACAGGACAGATATCTGACAAGATATCTGAACGAAGGAGCCTCGATTTAGCATTATGCGTTCATTGTTTAGTGTGTTTTTTATTTCGTTCGCGTCCCTAATGTAAAATATTTGAAAGATGTAAAGACTAAGTTGAAACTGTTTAAACTATCTATAATTTCTGTAAACTCCATGGTAGGTTAGGACGAGTCTTTATTTGCGCGTACACTTGTGGCACTATTTAAACGCATGCGTGATTCATAGCTTTCGACTGTATTTAGAAGTTGTCGCTGAGCTTAAAATTCGAAGGATACAAATTATCTACGAAGCTGACCAATTTCTTAAACATAAACAGTCTTTATCAGCGGCTGGTGGAATAACTCTGAAAACAGAGAACGCAAATACGTTTCTACAAGCCTTATTCTTCGTCTTTACGGTTAAATTCTTGTCAGTCAATTTTGACCGATTTTCGATTCTACCGGTGGTAAGATTCCTATGCAGGAATCCGTCTAGGTAGGTACCACACCAGCACCAGTTATTCTGCCGTGAAGCAGTAGTGTGCAAACAGTACTGTGTCGGATTGAAGGGCACTGTGAGATAGCGTAATCACTGGGCATATGAGACTAAAGAACTGATGTCTCAGGGTGACGGGCGCAGTGTAGTGACACACAGAAATGTTCTAGGTGACATAGCATTTGTTTTAGGTAGACGTTGCACTTTACATCAGATGAATGTTTTGCTCGTTTCGTCACTTTATACAATAAAATAAAGCTAATTTTTCACAAACCTATGTAACTTCAGTATCATGCAGGTCTGATAATGGAGCCGGAAGTTGGCTAAAAGATTTCTTCGTCGTCGTCGTCGTTTCAGCCTATTACAAGTCTATGCTGAACATAGGCCTCCCCCATTGATAGCTACAAAAGTTTGTAGCTCGCATATTGGAGTGATTTTGCCATAGTTGCCACGCTTGGCAGGCGGGTTGGCAACCGCAGTTTTTTATTTAGATATTCCAGGAAGATGCTGCTGCCCATCTCCTGGTTTTAATTTCCCTCTGTCGACTTCTTAATTTCTTAAACTAAGCAAAATGGCTCTGCCATGTTTGAGCTTGTTGGATTTGTTTTGACAAATATCAAATTAACCCTTAGCAAAATTTGTAGTCCACTGCTGGATATAGGACTCACAAATAAAACCTAGCGACAAAAATATTTTTGTGTATAAGTTATTATGTGTGCATAATATCATGAACGAACGGTATTACAAACGTCGTTAAAAGTAAGTGGAGTAAGCCGAGTTATCGCAAATAATTTATGCATTCTTTGAACTTCCTACAGATCTAGAGTATTGTGATTTCGTGATTATGTTAGTCTTTTGTACTGATCTGGAAATGTTTCCATTATTTTTCTTTTTTATTTCATAAAGTGACGAAAAGAGCGAAACGTTTACCTGATGGCAAGTGCAACGTTTGCCCATAACAAATACTGTGTCACCCAGAACATTTCTGTTTGTGTGACATCACACTGCGCCTGCCGCCCCGAGACATTTTTATTAAGTCTCATATGCCCAGTGATTACACAAACACTCCATGCACTTCAAACCGAAGAAGTAGTTGCACACTACTGCTTCACGGCAGAATAACTAGGCCTGAGGTTGTACCTACTTAGACGGATTCCTGCATAACAATATGGTCTGTACTAGATATGAATATAAATAAAAAGATAACCAGGTATAATATTAAATAAAAATATAGTTTATCGGCTTAGTTGGCACAGTGGCTATGCAATTGGTATCCGGCTACGGGTCGCGAGTTCGTTTCCCGCACGAAACAAATATTGTTTGATAGTAGTTACGGGTGTGAAAACGCTAATGAAAGTAGAAGAAGCTAAAGATGTGTGTCAGGATGATAGCAAGTGGAAAGATGTGATCTCTGCCTACCCCAATGGGAGAAGCGTGACTGTATGTATGTATGTATGAAGTTACGGGTGTGAAATGAACGTGCAATATATGTCATGTAAGTGCACTCACTATTCTGAAAAAAACCCTGTGTCCCTGAATAAATAAAAGTTTTTTACATCAGTTTAATACCTATTTGATGTTCCGCTAAATGTAATTAAGAAATTATTGTTTATTATGTAATTATTAATTGTTTTATAATTTTGATGTCAATGGTGCGAAATAAGATATATCATAAATCTATGTTTTAAAAGCATCAGGCAATCTACTGCAATTGCAACTGTTTCTTGTATGGCTTTTCGCTTGAAATCGCATCGCATCTCGCATCTCGGTCCTCTTCTTTTTAATATTTTTATTAATGATGTCATATCTGAATTCCGAAATTCAAATGTGTTATTATTTGCAGATGATACAAAAATTTATAAAACTATAATAGATGAGTATGATTGTGAGTTGCTTCAACAAGATTTAAACAGACTGTATTTATACTGTCTCAAAAATAGTTTACAACTAAATTTAAAAAAAATGCAGTGTGATTACATTTGGTAGAAAAAATAATCGCATATTATTTAATTACAAAATAAATAATATACCGATGTGTAGAGTAGCTGAGCTGCGAGACTTGGGGGTGCAATAAGATAGTAAGCTATTGTTTAAGTCCCATATTAATAAAATTACTGGTAAGGCATATATAAATTACTCGGATTTATATTACGTATTACTAAAGACTTTAAAAAACCTTTCACTTTGTTGCTGTTATACAATTCATTAGTTCGCCCAATTTTAGAATACTGTTCAACAGTTTGGAACCCTCAGTATAAAGTATACATTGATTTGATTGAACGAATCCATAACAAATTTTTGAATCATATTCATAAGAAGACGATGGGCCATAGCTTCATAACACCTCATTCTTCGCTTCACAGTCGTCGTATTATAAGGGATCAAATGCTCTTATTCAAGATTATTCACAACAATATTGATTCAATACCGCTTCTCAACAAAATCTATTTTAAGTGCCAAAGACCCAGTGCAAGGAATAAATTTCTTTTTGATAATCCTTATATAGGAAAAAAAATTTTTAAAAATAATTTTATCTTTCGTGCATGCGTAATGAGCTGATCCGAGCCCTATAGATTCGTGTGCTTTTTTTTTAAGTTTTGAAAATATATGCATTGACGGTGTTTAGTTTGTAAGTTCTAATTATTTGTGAAAACTTTATTGGTTTATGTGCTACAGCTGTTTTTGTTATTTATAAGTTATATCATTAGTCTGTTTCCCTTAAAAAAAAATGTACTCGTACCTATAAGATTGAAATAATTCATGGGCAGACGTTGCACGTACCATCTTAGTGAACGTTTTGCTCGTTTCATCACATTATCCAATAAAATAAAAACAAAATAACTCAATCTACACATTCGTGCTGTTTGTCGTAAAGGAGTTCCGTAATGGGTACACCATTTAGTCCAAGTCTAGTCAATTTTAACCTTGTTCTGTGATTGTCACAAACCTAACAATACCTCAATCACTTTACATGTCTTATTTGATTTTGAGGAGTTTCTTAATGTATCTGCGAAGTCCAATATCAATGAAAAGGCAAATGAGGAAGTGGCTCACCTGATGGTAAGTGATCACCACCGCCCACGAACAGTAGACGCATTGCCGACCTTTCAGAAAGAAATAGGCTCTTTTCTTGAAGGTTCCGAAGTTGTAACGGTCCGGAGAAACTGCTGGCGGCAGCAGAATACATGAAGTGGTTGTGCGTGGAAAAAAAATCCACTAAAAACGTACTGTGATGTAATGCGAGCCATCAAGAAGGTGACGATATAATTTTGAGTTGTGTTACAATGTGCCCTGGTGCAATTCAGCGGCTGGAATTAATCCGAACAATTCCTCGGAACACTCCCCATGGTATCCTGTAAAAAACGCAAAGATTTGCAAGCTGCACGAAGGACTGTCCCGCTCTACTGAGCACGCCAAGCTTTTTAGAGGCCAATTTGGCCATTTCTTCCAAGTGACCGCGCAACTTAACGTCACTCGATATGTCTCTGCCAAAGATTCCTATGCTGAATAAGGCAACGAGAGCACCAGTTCTGGTGTTACATCACCTTTTGGAAAACCAGCATTCACAGACTTGGAGACCGAGCATGATACAACAACATTGATGCTCTGGTCTGTGAGAAAACTGGTCACCCAATTGTAAAATTTCTCCAGAAGTCCGTAGGAAGGGAGCTTCGAAAAAAGCGCTTTGTGCCAGAACCGATCGATGGCCTTCCCTATGTCCAAACTAACAGCCAGGGTCTACCCCTTGCTCTCTACTGCCTCCGCTCATTGATGAGTGTATGAGATGAGGTAGACTAGAAGATCATCAGCTAAGTGATCCGGACGGATCAGTTGGTGCTTCTCTAGGTACTTCAAGAGCTGGCGTGTAGTTGGACGGATCTGAGCAGTCTTCCATGAGTACCGTACCGACTACCGTAAAAGACGCGCCAGAACAGGTGCCAGCTCTGGAGCACACATCTTCAGCACAATTGGGGAAAATCCATCGGGCACCCTCGACTTGTGGATGTCCAGGGAGAAGAGCGCTTTGCGAACATACCTTTGGAAAAACCGGACGTCCGGCATAGAGCACTCACTGCACGGGATGGTCGAGTTGGACGCAAAAGGAGAACCTAGAAGATCGGCTTTCTCTTTTGCGTCGTGGTCCAGCGCGTCATCCTCCGTTAATGATAGCTGTACCCCGGATCATGGGGTGTGCCCAGAGGGGCATCGACGGAGACTAGATAGCTATCCGGATGACAGGTCAGCAGAAGGTCCAACAGGAAAGTTACGTGATTCTCCAAATCTGAAATCTGAGTGGGCGGAATAACCAGTTGTGTCAGATTATAGGCCAGCGCAAAGTCAGAAAGAGATCTTTCCGCATGATCGCTGGTACGAGATCGAAGCCATTCGGCATGGTGGGCATTAAATTCGCCGAGAATCACGACTGCTGCGGATGGGATCTTGCCATTTGTATGAGGTCTATTTGTCATACATTAAAGAAAACTAAATATTCCGAATTTTTTTGCGTTTATTTTAACTATAAGAAATTCTACTTCGGGGAATGAGGTGATCGCTGCCAAGCCTTTTCTACATCTTTGTAATGCTGCTGTGATTGCACATTATGTTTAAATATAAGCCTAATAAGAAAAAAATGCCCGCTGGGTTTCTTTCTGGTTGGATTTTTTGCGAATCAGTGTGGCTAAAAAAATTACGATTCCATAAGTATTATGGAAACAATCTATGTTGAATAAAAATATTCCATTCTGATCTGTTCTATTCCATTCTATAACATTATATTCCATTTTATTCTAAATTTTTTTTTTGATTTAAATGATTTAAATTTAAATATATAGTAAAAGTATCAGCCTGTAAATGTCCTGCGAGAAATTTAACTTGCTGAAAAATTTTTGCAGTTACCGGCACCGAAGACTTTTCAAGTCACTCGCGTACTACTAAATTTAAGGGGAGCATCCGGCCCCTGAGCTACCATGGCTCGCTTTCGCTGATTGATTGTGGCGCTCGTTTTTTATACTTATATATATAGGAACTAATGAGCCATGGCAGCTCGCAATAAACTATGACTGAACCATACAAACAAAGTACGCGAGAGACCTGAGATCGATCTCCAGTGATGGCACGACTAATGTTGCTAATTACTATTTTAAGTGCTAGTTTGCTACGTGCTCGACGGTGAAAAAAACAAACGTGCATGTTTGAGAGAAAAATAAATATTTCGGCGACATGTAAAATCCGGTAACTTGCATTGGAGCAGCGTGGCGGACTCTTCCCTGCTTCAAAGCTCTAAAAAACTTCTAAAACTAAACATCTCTAAAAACATTATCTTTAATACCACCCAAAATCAGTGAACTGCGTAATAAAAATGTTGTCATATAAATAATATGGTATCCCTGCCATCTAGTGGCACTATATAAAACTATAATAACAGCTAAGTTTAATTTCTGCACAAAAGATGCCGCAGTTTTGAAAGATTGTTAATTGAGTAGTACTTGGGGTGTGGTTTGTGGGAATAATAGGAAATTATTCCTTGAAAATGTAATCTAAAATATTCTGAAACATGTATAAACACACAGCGATCGGCTTTTCCTATTGTACAATGTAATAAGTATATAGATGCAATTATTTGACATAGAATTCCCTTAAATATAATATAGAATATATTCTTAATTAGTTAATAAAATAAAAATAAAAAAACAGCCAGTTCATAACACTGTACAATAAAATCTATTTTTTAAATCTAACAACACCGTGGCTTGCGCTTTTGCCGCGCATTCTCCGAGTATAGGCTTGGCGCCAGCTATTGTATCCGGTGACTTTGAGTTGAGAGTACGTGTTTGATTGGCGCCTGGATTTAAGTTGCAACTTTGCTGCAACGTAAGTACAGAATTATTTTTATTCGATGCCGTAGTACTTTTTTTTAATTTTGATATGCGAATTTTGTCTATGAAATTAAATGCGCGAAAATTATTACATATTCAAATTTGTTTTCATTAACACGAACTATTATGTGCTTTTAAACTTATGCAACCTAGGTGTTACGAGTATGTATGAGCGTAAATAATAATATTATTATTATTTGTTGTTATAATTATTATGCTGTAGTGCGAAATTATTTTTATATTTTTCTCTTTGTATACTTTTATATTTTTTATTGGAAAACAAACATATGGAAAATGGTTTTTATTCGAGTTGCAATATTATTAAGAGCTTGTTTTTAATTGAATGGTTTATAACGTACAAAAATATTAAAAGCCTACAAACTATGATTTTGGCGAGGAAGAAATTTGTAATGTTTTTATTGGAAAAAAAATATTAGGCTTTCGTATGTTTAGTTTTTTTTGCCAACTTTGTTGTGGGTTTATTTTCTGAACAAATTCCCGTTGTGTTTGTTAATACTAAATATTTTTAACATTGAATTATATTTTGAATTATTATTCAATTTAATTGCCTCATCATAATACGCGAGTGACCTGGGTTCGATTCCCGGTGCCGGCATTACTAAAATTGTTAATTGCAATTTTAAGTGCTGATTTATCACGTGCTCGGCGGTGAAGGAAAACATCGTTAGGAAACCTGCATGTCTGAGAAATAAAAAAAATATTTCGAAGACATGTGCAGTCCGCCAACCCGCAGACCTCTCTGAAATGAGAGGAGGCCTATGCTCAGCAGTGGGACATTTATAGGCTGAAACATTTTACTTTTAATTGCCTAGTTAAATTATTAATTTTCCGCACGTGGTTTCTTGCATAGTTATTAGTAACGGTCTATTTCAACGTCTATTTAAAAGATCGTATTTATTATAGTAGTAGGTTAGTATTATTTCCACACTAAAATACGACTTGGTTCTTGATATAAGCAGTCATTTGTAGAGTCAACATACTATTTCCTAATATTTCGAAAGATTTATTAATTTCTTACATATATTACTATTTAGTGAGACGGTTTTTCTATATTCAAAGTTTTTGTCACGTGTCTAATAATTAGTCTGGCTTTTATAATTTATGGTCATCTATCCACCGTCAACAAAGCTTCGGATACCGGCATGGAAGGTCGAAAGAAGTATATTAGCGAATCAGCAGGTATATTAGTCTTAGAGAAAAAGGGAAGACGTCGCGAGGAAATCTGCATGTCTGCGAAAAAATAATAATTTTGAAATGTTGTGATCCGCGCTAGATTACGTGGAGTATATATATACACAGTTGTTCCTTTAATTTAAAAGTATAAGTTAAGATGGAACGACAAGCTCAGGACCGTGTTTCGTGGCAGTCTATCGGGGAGGCCTATGCTCAACAGTAGACATGTGATGGGCTGAAAACGATGAGTTACGGAGTGTTGCTGGATTAAATGTAGCTAAAAAGCATTACATTAAATTACAAATAATTACAAGTTACTACAAGTAATTACAATTTATAACAAATTAATAAAAATTTAATTTAATATATCGTTATCATCATCATTTCAGCCTATCACTAGTCCAATGCTGAACATAGGCCTCCCCCAATTGCTACAAAATTTTGTAGCTCTCATTTTGGGGGGATTTTACCATAGTTACCACGCTTGGCAGGCGGGTTGGCGACCGTAGTTTATTTATTCAGATGTTCTAGGAAGATGCTGCTGCCCATCCCCTGGTTTCAATTTTCCCTCTGTCGACTTTTACGACACCCACGGGATGAAATGTGGTGGTAGATTCTCTGAAGCCGCCACCTCAAATTTAATATATACATATACATAATTTAATATGGAGACATAAGATAATATGCCGCTCTTTCTCTTCCCGTGGATATCATCAGAGTCGACTAAGGGACATGCCATGAAAATGACATGATTGCCGTAACGGGCAACAGCATCTTAGGCGCGAGGTGTATCATGCCAATTATGGTGACTATATGTTGAGTTCGGTATCCTGCAGCGGGCTGTGTAAGTTGCTAATGATTACACTTAAGACATACTCGTTTTCAGTGATCTATGAAGTGTTGTGACCACGTGCCTTTAATTAAAAAGTGTAGTACCGGTCTATAAATGACATATTGTTGAGCAAATGTCTCGTCTCATTTCCGCGAGAATTTGTCTTCCGTATCGTCAACAAAAGGGTCTGTGTGCATCTGGTATATACAGAAATACAAAGTTTACTATACACTTTACAGGTGACAGCTTTCGATAGGGAGCATACGATAAATATAATTCCATTTTAACACGGTGCTTGCTTGCAATAATGTATTAACTTTACATAATTATAATAAAAAAAATAGAAATTAAATAACGTCATTCTGTGTTATAAGAACTTTGAATTTAGCGGTTTTTGTTCGCATTCATTACGTTCATTTCGCATAGTAGATACTCAGTGTGGGCGTTTACAAAGTTGCGCTTGCTGACTCAAACTTTGCTGAAGGCAGATTCGAAATAATTTTCGAAATGATTGTTCTGTAGATGAGCGCCCGCGGAACCGCCCGGGGTGTCGGTCCATTGCTAGGTGTTCCTCGGTATCGTCGGCAGAGGCCTGCCCCGGCGGGAACGGGCGCCGCGACGCCGTAAGCGCTGTTGGTTAGGGCTGCTAGTTGTCCAGCGTTTCACATAACTGAGCTATCGGAACCTACTAATGAATTAATTTCCTACTGGGTGCAGAAATTAATATTTATTAATGCGAACTTTTAGTGCTTTTTTTTTATTAATGTTTTAATTACATTCAAAGACAAATATTTGATTTTCGCTCATCCTATTAAACTCTCGATGTTTATTAACAAAATTATGCAATACACTGCAATGTGGTGATAGACCTGATAGGTGTCCGGCAGAGTATAATAGCAACTATCTCTTTCTACCGAGGTGTCGTAAGAGGCGACTAAGGTATTGTGGGGACAGCCTTTGTTCGTGCAGAACAACAAAGCAATTAGCAATGTTGTCACTATAGTGCTCATGGGAACGCAATGGGGAGTAAGAATTTTTTTGACTCTTTCCAAAATGGCGGCGACGTGGTTCGCCACCCGTCACGTATCGTAGCCCACGAGGGAGAACAGTGGGCTACGTGTGTGGCCTCTGCCTACCCCTTTATATGGGAAAAAGGCGTGAGTGTATGTATGTATGTATGTGGTGATAGAGTCGATGAATCTAATCCCAGTGTTTAATGTTCGCTCGCCTCGATCGGAATTTTTTTTTAACGAGCAAAGCGTTCGCCTGATGGTTAGTGCAACGTCTACCCATTACAAATGCTGTGTCACTCAGAACAGTGTGACACCATAATGCGCCCGTCACCCTGAGACATCAGCTCTTAAGTCTCATATGCCCAGTGATTACGCTAGCTCTCAGTGCCCTTCAAACCGAAACACAGTATTGTTTGCACACTACTGCTCCACGGCAGAATAACTGGCCCTGGGGTGGTACCTACCTAGACGGATTCCTGCTACTACGGTACGGTATCACGGAATAGTAGCTTCAGTAACAGCATGCGTTTTGTCTAACTAGAATCGGCGACATTCCAGGGCTTTATAGTGTATGTATATTGTGTTTTAAGTTGAATAGTGCCTTACGTCAACGCCGCGGTTTCTCGGTTACAATTCCAGCCAATATTAGTTAAAAAACACACACATTTTAAGTTTTCGGGTCTGGTTGTTTTTTAATTGTCTTCGTGCCTTTTATATAGATAGGGAACGGACGCGGGTAGGTTAGGACTAAAGGATGCTTCTATGTTGAGGTCACTTGTGGCACTATAACAACTTCTGCACATGATTTCCGTCAATATTCAGAACAAAACGCCGTGGAGAAAAGTCATCACGAAATATATACTATTTACAGTATAAAGCGACAAGACGAGCAAAAAGTTCATCCTGATGGTAAATGCTACCAGAATGTTTCCGTGTGGCACTATGACGCTACACTGCGCGTATCCCCCTGAGAAATCTGTTCTTAAATCTCCTAAGCCCAGTAATTACAATAGCTCTCAGTGCCCTTCAGACCGACAAACAGTCGTTTGTGCACATTGTTACTTCACGGCAGAATAACTGACTCTGCGGTGGACCTAGACGGATTGCTACATAGAAATCCTCAATTCAACTAAGTTAGTATCATAAATATCATCCTTCTATACTTGTGTGTTACCTCTACTTGCATTTACACATGATTGAATCATTTTCTATTTTTTCAATATAACAATGGCTCTGAATGTTTAAATGTAATATGAAGCGAATTAGTGAAGTGTTTGATGTTCGCTCGCCTCGATCAAAGATTTTTTTTTTTTGATAAAAGTGACGGAATGTGCGAAACTTTCACCTGGTGATAAGTGCTACGTATGCCCATAACAAATGCTGTGTCACCCAGAACAGAGCCCGTCACCCTGAGACATTAGTTCTTAAGTCTCATATGCCCAGCGATTACACTAGCTATCAGTGCCTTTCAGACCGAAACACACTACTGCTTTACGGCAGAATAACTGACCCTGCGTTAGACTTACCTAGCTCAAGAATCCTCCCATCAATAAAAATATGTGGTATGTTCATAATTCTCTACAGTGCACATTTGAACGCGCGATATATATTCATCAAAAGTTCATTTAAGTTTGAATTAAGCCGAAATTGAAAAAGTATTTAAAAAAAAGCTAGTGTGGCAACCCTATGTACTTTCAGTCCTCCTCCCGCTTCACCATTGTATCCCCTCTTGTAAAATAATCATATTTGCATGTGAGCTTTGCGGCCAATGTGGCTAAATAATAATTTATGAGGCCTCAGTGCGTTCTATATAGGAAGCCGAAGGCGATTCGCGGATCGTGACGTCGTCGTCCAAAGGCTGGCTCTCACATTGCCCGTATAAATTATCTCTTACTGAAGTGAATTTTGTTTTTTTTTAGGAATTTTTTATACAACATAACAACTCTGATGGCCTGATAGCTTAGTTTGTCGTGACCTGTTGAAGTTGTACGTCAACTAGCGCTGGGGACAAACATTTGCATGACGAATAATATAAATGTTTGTAACAGAGCCACGAGCTTTATTGAAGTAAAATGAGAGATTCCATGGTCAAATTTTAGTGTAGCGTTTTCGGGAAACGTTTTTGTTATTTTTATTTAATACATATCGAATAATTAATATACAATTATGTTTATAATACTGTTAATTAACTAAACAGTTAATTAACGGTAAGTAATAATAATTTTAAAATTACGAATCGATGTCGTTATCCAGAGCTAAGATACCAGTAATCCGTCTTTAGAATTGTCTGTTTGCGAGAGTAAATAACTGATATAAAAGAGTATGTGAGAATCACGTTATTCCGTAAGTTTAATAGTCGTAAATTTAATGCGTTTCTGGTTACAAATGTAGTTAGGAGCCATATGAAAAGAAAATGTTATTACTAATATAATAATAACTGTAGTGCAGACGAACCGGGCTGTGCCGCGAATCATGGCTTAGAGTTTGTGTCTTATTCGTGTCTAATTTCGTACACTGCTTTCTACGTTCTTAAAGCATTAGGCAGTCTTAGCATTCCATCAGGTGAGAAGGATCGGCCAACAGAGATTGCCTCTGGGCTTTTGCACATATTTATGGTAATATAATAACACACAGTAGTGTGCAAACATTACTTTTTCAATTTGATAAACTGAATTTTTAATACAATTTTGTGTAGTAATACTATATTACTTATAAGAATTTTCAAAGTAATACTATCTTTGGTCATTTCGCTACGTGTAATAGGAATGTGATTGTGTCCCAGCTATACCAATATTACGCTCAGTCGATGATATTTTCATTAAGCTCCCTTATTTATGTACGTAAAATTTCATTTCGTGCTTATTCATGAATCGACTGCCTCATCGATGGATCGAAAATCAAACAGACAGGAACGTTACAAACGGAAAGTTGGGCGAAATTGTTGAAACTTCTGAACGCAACAGCCAATATCTAAGAGTTAATTATTTCCGTTTTGCTCATGTTTGCAGTGCGTCTCCTTTGTGTATGACAAACAGTAACTTATTTTGTAATATGTCCTCGTATTTCAAATGTTGATAGACAGGTTGTTGATTCTTGATTCATGGCGAACTACGTCGCCGCCCTTTTGGTAGAAGTTGAAATTCTTGCTCTCCATTGCGGTAGGGAATTGGAAGTTGGGAAAGAAACTATAAGGTGTAGGAAACTTCTGTCTCGGAAGGAGTAGGAAGAGACTGCAGAAGCTCAGGGTAGCTTACCCATTACTCTACCGCATTTGCCGGACAACGCAACTGGGTCAAGTAACCCTTGCCGTAAAAAAAACTAATATATCAGTTATAAAAGGTAAATTCCGACATCCGACTATTGGGCAGCCGCAGCCTTTCATTTTTGGACGTGTCAAGGGTCCAGATATAGTTCGTAAAGCTACTACAATCGGAGATTATTACACATTCTAAAAAATATTGTACATTTATCAGACATTTATCTGCCAGGAAGGTTTAATTATCGAGTTTTACTTCCAGTACTGGAGTGCAAATATGGCTTGTTTGCACACAATATAAACAAGTACTTACAAAAAGTCTTTATTTCCATACAAATTCTGTAATATTGTAATGGAATACCTGCCCGCTGCTTTAGTATTCACTTTGTTGCAGAAGGCAGTGTCTTCCCCCCGTCATAGCTTCTTAAATACGGTACAAAATCACCATTTATATTTGAGATACATGTGGGCGTGTGTGTGTGTGTGGTGTGTGTGTGTGTGTGTGTGTGTGTGTGTGTGTGTCTGTGTATGAGAGTGTGTGTGAGTGTTTGTATGTTTGTATGCTTGTGTGCCTTGCGTTTTATGTACACTTAATAAATTCCGGTTAACAGCTTTTCTGTAATATCATAGTCATAATTTTGTAACCATTCAATAATTATGGTTTTGACGTATGAAACGGGAGCTAAGCATGCATGCAAGTATACTGTTACAAAATATATATGTAAGACAAGCTCTCGGATCTGTGGGTTGATACATATCTACTCGTCTCTCTATATAGGTTTTATATTGGCTTTATAATGTAAATGTAAACTATATTTTATAAATTCAAATTATCTCTTTTCAATTATTCCTAATCGACCCTCCTTCGGAAAGTAAATAATAAGTAAAGTTTAAAGTTAAATAAGTAAAGTTTCCGCCTATTAATGCCCACTGCTGAGCACAGGCCTCCTCTCATTTCTGAGAGGGTTTTTGGAGCTAGGAAGAATCCGCCACGATGCTCCAATGCGGGTTGGCGGACTGCACATGTCTTCTAATTTTTTTATTATTGTTTTTTTATTTCTCAGACATGCAGGTTTCCTCGCGATGTTTTCCTTCACCGCCAAGCACGTGGTAAATCAGCACTTAAAATTTTAATTAACAATTTTAGTAGTGCCGGCACCGGGAATCGAACCCAGGTCACTCGCATACTATGAAATTAAATGCGAGCGCCTGGCCCCTGAGCTATAGAGCTATATATATATTTATATTTATACATACCCATGTATATTATATAAACGTTTTAACACGTACGCACGAACTTTATACCTTACAATATATCTATTGCCTTACCGATACGACAATTGCTTGTTTAATATTTTAAGACGTGGTATTTGAATAATAAATAATTTATGTGGTTACTATGAACGTTTATAGTAATTTTATTATCTGAATTTGTTTAGTATTTGGATACAGTTGAGTTCTGTTTGTTAAGGCTACTTTTGTAGTGAAAAGGGAATTAATTTCCGATGACTGGGACGTAAAGAAAATGCTGGGAGGTTTTATGTAAACAACTAGCAATAGGATAATATCGATAATAGTATTACTTCTCAGAGCGAATTGATTTTTAGAACTCATCCATTGCTTCTCAAGATTATATGTTAAGAAATTATTTAAACAAATTCACAATTTACTGTAGTTTATTTACGTCTGTTATTACAATGTATGTTATGACGTAAACGTAACTGAAATATGTTTTTTTGGTTTTGTTAATACAATTAAAAAAAGTGACAAGACGAGTGAATCATTAACCCGATGGTAAGTGCAACCTACGCCCCTAAAAAATGTTCCGTTATCCAGATTTTTTGTGTGACACCACACTTCGCTCGTCATCTTGAAAAATCAATTCTTAAGTCTAATATGCCCTCAGTTAGCTCTCACTACACTAGCTAGCCCTGTGCCCTTCAGATATAAACACAATCTCGTTAAACAAATATTGTCTATTTGACGACCGCGTGGCCTAGTGGTCAGAGTATCTGACTTCTACGCCGCGGGAGTCGAATCGAGTCGAACCGCGTCGAGTTCGAATCCCAGCCGGAGCCAACATTTGTGCTAAAACACAAATTGTTGTTTTCGGGTCTGGTGTTGTGATTGTCCCCGTGTTTCTGACACTGCATCCTAGCCTACCTCCGATCTTATCGCAACAGCGTTACATCGGGCGCGGGTAGGTTGGGACGAGTGAGTACCTATTGTGTTTGCGCGTACACTTGTGGCACTATAATATCTCCTGCGCAGTTGATGGCTCACGACAGCATACGGAAGTTGTCGCCGTGGATAACTAGGATAGGAGAACATCATCATCATCATCATCAATCCGTATAAAAAGCCTTTTTTGATGCGGATTTAAGGACATTTATCAATTATAATTATAAATAATTTTACCAACCAAAGATCAAACATCTTACAAGTACACTTCAGTTATAAAGTAAATTACTAGATTTCAATTGGCAGACGAAAACAATGAAAAACGCTAGGATTTTTTTTAATTGAAATTAATTCTTCCTGCAGTATTGAACAGCTGACCTATTATTTTATTGTTTATCGAAATTATGTGATTCCATAATAACCCGCCGTGTGGAGGCGGCTTAAGAGAACAACCCACTTCATCTCGTGGGTTTTGTAAAAGTCGACAGAGGGATACTAAAAACCAGGAGACGGACAGCAGCATCTTCCTGGAACATCTGAATAAATAAACTGCGGTCGCCAACCCGCCTGCCAAGCGTGGCAACTATCGCAAAATCCCCACCAAATGAGATCTACAAACTTTCTTGGCAATCTCTTGGGGAGGTCTATGTTCAGCAGTGGACTAGTAATAGGCTGAAATGATGATGATGATAATAAAATTAAAAATATGACCACAGAGCTTGTAGCTGGTTTTTCTTAGTAAATGTGTAACATCAATCCTTTGTGACAGTTATAAAAAACTTTAAATAACTGCATGATTTATTTTGTATGAATCACTAAAGTTTGTATTTATAGCATCAGTATCAATATATGTTTTGCTATACATCCTTTTTGATTCTATTTGGCAAACAGAGTATCTAAGCATTGCGTCGAGTCCAATGCGGCTTGAACTAGACGGTACCCGCGGCAATGACATAAACTATTGATAAAGGAAGCTGGAAGGGCCGGGAGTCCCGGGGCGTCGCCAACGGCCACAGCGCTCTTGCTGTGCCCCTATTGTGTGCCAATGCCTAATTTTAATGATTTATATATACGATACAACTAAATGGAATTTACAATATAGTTTTTATTATAAGACAGGATTTATAGTTTTTGGAGTTTTTTTTAGAAGATAGTTTAAGTACTAAACTCTTAAAAATAGTATTAAATCAAACAACAGAATGGGTATTACTATTTGTATGAATTGGACAAGGTTTGTATTATAGCCCTGTGAGTGTCGTCACTGCTTATCCCTTATATGGGAACAAAGCGTGACTGTATGTATGTATACTGCATTAACAACATTTGCAAAATTAAAATATGTATTGACAGATTTTCTGTGTACTCAGTAAATAAAAGCAGAAACTTTGAAGACGGCGTGCATAGTGGTCGAAACTGCTGACTTCTACTCCGCTGGTCCTGAGTTCAAATCCCAAATGGAGACAACTCCTGTGCAAAGACGCAAATTGTTGTTTTGCGGGATTGGTTGTTGATGTGATCGTTTCTAACACTGTACAGTTTAGCCTGTCTTCAATCTTATCGCATCGCCCATACTATTCGGCGATTACGTCGGGCGCGGGTAGGTTAGATTGAGTGTACTCTGGAAAGTGCCTCTGTGTTACGCGTACACTTGTAGCACCATAATATCTCCTGCACAGTTGATAGCTTCTGATAGTATTTCGGAGTTGTTACTGTGGTCCAAAATCGGCCAGGAGGAAATCTTGTGTAATAAAATGCTCTTTGGCTCTGTTTTTGTCCCGAAATTGAAGTGGAATAGAGTAATAGGTTGTTACAACAAAATTATTTCTTCAGATAAGTACTTTTCCATTTGATTTTTGCAAATATTAATATCAGTAGTGTCATTATCGTGGTTGTTAACAAACTAAGATATTTAAGTCGGGCCTCGAACGGCGATATCAATGAAGGCTTTTCTTTTTTTGAGGCAAATTATAACGGTTAAGTGGGAACACATTTGCTCTGTGCAAGCAGCAAGCTCGAGCCTAAGGCGTTGCGCATTGCCTGTAGCCAAATATCCAGTCGAACAAGTTTACCATAACTCCGGAACTGTTTAACAAATTTTTAATTTTCCCAGAACAATGTAAATCACAGCTTATCATTGATTGTTCTTGAGGAAAGTTTTCAGTCATACTAGTAGTAAAAAGCAGAAACGGGTATGGATTAAAAATTCTGATTCTATTTGTTCCCTAGATCTTTTGTAATTTTTTATTGGTCCTGCATTTTGTTGAAATTATTTTTTTCTAAACTTATTAACCTCCACTTGAACTGTCATTGACATCTCGTGCAACCTTATTTCTTATTGTGAACATCGACCTCTGGGGGTGGATAAAAAACACTCTTCTATTTTACGACTCAAACAAGGCATATTCCTTATAGACTTAAATCGTTCAGGTGGTCCCATTAAAAGAATAAATCGTCATATGACTGGTTTCCTGCTCTCTAAAAATTGATAGTATGTAAGATATATCTTAATCGACATCGTTTCAGCCTATCACAAGTCCACTGCTGAACGTAAGAATCCCCCATAGACAGTCACAAAAGTTTGTAGCTCTCATTTTGAAGGGATTTTGCCATAGCAGCCACGCGTGGCAGGCGGGTTGGCAACCGCAGTTTATTTATTCAGACGTTCCAGGAAGACGTAGATGCATATATATATATATATATATATATATATATATATATATATATATATATATATATATATATATAAACTATATTGTAATACGACTTATGTAAATTAGTTCTTGACGAGTTTGTTGAAATCAATATCAATTTATTTTATACATCACACTCACAAAAATTATATTATGACATATTCTATTAATATTTCTATTAATAAAGATATACTTGGAAAAGACTTTCTAGTTTTGACAAATCTAAACATAGGAACTTCTAAGCTATCGCCTCGACCCATTCTATATGATACAAACCCTTTTTAGAAAATAAATTAATGTTTTTCCGTACAAAGTGTCAAAAATATTAGTCAGAGACATCATTTGAACAGTTCTCGTAGCGAATTGTTTTAGTCAAAATTTACTCACTCACTTCGCGCTTTAGATAATTGAGTAGTTTTAATGAGTTGAGTATTATAGATCAATCCCTAAGTCTAAACTAATGCAATTCAGGAGAGCTTTTGAGGATTGCTTAAAGTTATCATGATCACTAAGCTGTATTTGTATCGTACTGCTCTTATCGATACGAAAACTCTTCGTCCGCAGATTACCTTAGTTTAAGTTTATTGCTGACTTCTATGATCCTACTCGCAGACATGATGGTGTTAAAAGTCTTTAAACATTTTTCGTATAAATCAATAAAAAACACATTATTAGCGAAACCATCCTTACATGGTTTTATTAACATATAATATTATAAAACAGAAAATTTTAAGTCAATAAAAGAGGAACACATTGTTTTACTTTCGTTAAATAAAAATACAGACACGCGTACACAAGCAGAGAGATGTATATTCCCACAGCAATAGAGACAAAGACCATAGATACATTTCCGAAGAATCTGGATAAAAGGAGAAATATTTAAATTGAGAAAATCGCTGAAAACAACAGCTGTAACGCGTTATACTATCGCAAAACATCTATCAATCAATGATTATCCAAGAAGATACATTTATATGTAGCCGTGGGTATCACAAATATAAAAAAAATAACTTAATAGAGCATACGTACGGAGTTTCTTTCGCCTGTTTCTTCTCCGTCAAAGGAACCACATTACGAAGCGGTGGTAAATTGTAAAAAAAAGACATTTGACAAACGAAATTTATATTTCTTACGATGGAGAATAAATAATTTTCGTTTCATTTCATATCTGTGAAATGAAATGAAAATTATTTATTGGTATACCTTGCTGATCCTTAGTGCTATGTCGGTTACTTTCTGCTGCGGATATCTTTGTTACGGATACTATCTCGCAGGGGATCACCGAAGGAATTCTGAAATCTACTCGAGAATGAAGTGGGCGTAGCTTGCAAGAAATACATACATACATACTTAAGATCACGACTGTATCCTATAATGGGTAGTCAGAGACTGTGCACTTACTGCAAAAACAGATGACTGCCACAATCCACGTTTCACCAAAACAATATAATGCACTTGGTGTGATAAGTGGTGAGCCCATCGCCACCATGCGCTGTTGTTGCACAGTGCAGTTTAATTCCTTACTCGCCTTTTACAAGATCCATTGGATGAGATGGAGTGGTAGTATTCTTTTATCGGACCGCCACCAAAAAATTTAAAGGATAAAATCTGTTGCATATACTTCGTCAATTTAACCGACAGCACTGACGTTATTAGACTTTGTAACCTATTTAAAATTTTACCACAAATGCTATATATTACATTTCTGACTGTATCCTGTAGAACGGGTCGAGGCGACACGCTAGAGGTGCCTATTTTAAGTTGGCTAAAACTAGAAAATATTTTCTTAGATGTATAAAATTTTATAATAATATTCCTATAAGTGTAACACAAAAGTCGAACATAGATTTTTTAAAAAATCTAGAAGCCATTCTTAGATAAAGCGTATTATAAGATGATAGGTCATTGTATAGAGGACAAAGATGTGTGGAAATAACTCACACTCTACTATAACTAACTACAATAACTTACATTTTTTTTTGGAATTTATAAATGAAATTATGTAATATGGCATTAAAAAAGAAAGACACCAGAGATTCTTGCCGGTTCTTCTCTGAGAACTTCATTATTTGAACCGGTGTAGATTTTGCCGTTCTTAAGAGTTTTGAACAGCCCTAAATTGAAAAAATAAATTTTGACTTTGACTTCGATATGTATATATTTATGTAATTATTTATGTGAAATTACCGTAGCGGAATGCTTCCATGATCATAAGTCTTATTCGCAGACAATCATTGGATTGATTGATGTGTTGCGATAGTTTAACGTTTTTCAGTTGTTGTTTTCAGCGCTGATCTCAATATTAGTATTCCTACTTTCGTACTGATTCTTCGAAAATAATCCGTCACAATATCACCAACTTGTTTTATTATTGTGTGTTTACACTATATGTCGACTGCGTCTTTGAGTGAAGTCGTCGAGCGAAGTTGCCTACAAAGACCCGAGCTCGAATTTGAACTCAGGCTGAAGCGAATATTGTGTTTTATAAAGTAGATTTTCAGACGGACATGTCAAAAATATGTTTTGACAACTTCTATGTATTAATGAAGGAAATTCATTTTAATGGTTTTCCGCGAAGTTACTCTTGATTCTATTAACTACTCTGTATTAATCTTAGAAATTAACTTTGTGATGGTTCCTTAGCTGGCTACAGTCCCTTGCTTCCGTTTTGTGACGGTGATAGAGCCGAAGACAATTCACAACTTTCTTTCTCTTTCCTCTAGTTACCGACTGGTAGACTTATATGCCTTCTTCGCCATAAAAACATCATGGCGGAGCACACAGCATTTAAAATTGTAGTGAACAATTTTGTATGTAAGCTTATAAAACCTTTTGAAAAATACGACTTAATTGCTATTCGATTCAATAGTTTAACTTTTCCCGACCCGACGTTAAAAAATAAAATTATTTTTATTAAGACAATGCACCAATGCATGTCTTAAATGACACCCATTATTCCGACACATCGACTGTATAGTGGGATGAACATAAGCAACTACTGCAACTAATTTTTCTATGGCACAACACTTCGCCAGTCTACCAGAGACATCGTTTCTTAAGTCTCATATGCCCAGTGATTACATTAGCTCTCAGTGCTCTTCAGACCAAAAATATATTACAATAAATGTATAGAAATGTAAAATTAAACAAAAACAATAAAACAAAACAAATACACCGAGTAGTGACTGCGTAAGAATCTACCTAATTGCTTCGTGAAAGTCAACTAAGGAAAGGGGAAGGGAAATGCTCGAAAACTCTCAAGGCTTCCAAATGATTACGGAACAACCATCTCATTCATGCTAGATCTAGGAGAGGTATACTTCCCTTAAAGTACGGTATTGAGGCTGATAACGATGATTATTTTGGTTGTTTTCGACATTGTCCTTAATCTAGCACTTTGCCATCAACGTAGTGTATAAAATAATTGGCGTTGCCCATGTCCATCCAGGAAGGATTCTGAAACAATGACGTAGCTATTTTTGTTCCTTTATAAAATTAGTATGGATTATGAATATTTATCGGTATAGTCAACAATGAAATTGCTCTACCACCCGGCTTAATGTCGTTTGCACATCACACAACTATGAGGTCCGTTTTCGCTTAAAATATTAATGTGATATAATTAATATATTTTACTTCTATATATTTGATTAGAGTTGTTTCGTCACTTCACGCATATTCATTGCTTAAAGCACTCGTCACAGTGTAATCATCGATACCATACGAAATATTATTTATTGTTACGTATGCGAACGTAGTAATTATTGTTAAGCGTATTCTTAATATTTGAGTCACATAATTAAAAGACGATAATAAAAGAATTCAATTACAATGTTTTATAGTTAACATCGTATTTACAAGTTAAAAAAAAACAATAATCCTTCTTATAACTTCAGGTCTATAGTTATCAGCATTAAAGTTGATATATTTTCTCATGAATGATAACGATAATAATACGTATTTCCGCAATTCCCTTCAATGACCGCCAGCCATCAGCTTCTCATTATACCAACAAGTAACCGTACACAACATTTGATTGATTTGACTCCCTCCCAAGTCTCTCTGCAATGACTTTCAAGGGCATCTCTTGTTCTCTGATTGCGGTGATTCCATCGTTGCATCATAAGTCCTCAAATATTTTCAGTTTGGCTTAAAACAGGCGATTTTGATAGCCACGGTATCAGCCGAATGTATTGGTGTCTTCGGAACCAGTCGCTAGGGGGTAGGCAGAGGCCACACACGTAGCCCGCTTTTGTGAGCCAGCGTGGGAAACGAGACGTGACGTCTGGCAAACCACGTCGCGGCTATTTTGTCTTACCAAAAAGGTGTCAAAATAATTCTTACACCCCGCAGCGTTCCCACAAGCAGTATAGTGACAGTATTGCGTATTATGGTGTTATTCTGCACGAATAAAGGCTATCCGTAGAATAGCCTTTATTCGTAACTTAGTCACCTCTTACGACACCTCGGTAGGAAAGAGGTAGGTGCTATTCTACTCTGCCTACCTCCTATCGGCCAGCCAACCAATTGCGTTCATTTAATACGTGAATAAAAGTCTGAGCCTTAGTGAAATTTGATTTTACTGGAAGTTGTTGTTAAAACTGGTAAAGCAATTATGTGGTCGGCAATACATAACCGCAACCGATGCACGTTTATCTCAAAGATAAAAAGAACTCGTAAGTAACCTCAGAGTTCTCAGCAGAGCTGTCCTGCTAATTGTAGATTAATGTTCTTTATAAAATTGTGACTGTAATATTCAATTATTCGCTTATTAGCTGAAGTCCGTAATCACTGGGCATTTGAGACTTAAGAGCTGATGTCTCATGGTGACGGGCGTAGTGTGGTGTCACACAGAAATATTCTTGGTGACACAGCATTTGTTGTGGGCGGACGTTGCACTTACCATCAGGTGAAAGTTTTGCTCGTTTCGTCACTGCTTCCAATAAAAAAAACGTACGTGCGAATTTAAGCATCTTAAAAATACTGTAAGAATTCTTTGAATTTTCGGAATGTAAAACATATCATATGTCCGTCTTCAGGATGCAAGCTAACTCTGTGTCAAATTTCGTCAAGATCGGTTCAACGGTTGAGCCGTGAAAAGGTTACAAACAGACAGAGGGACAGAGTGAGTTACTTTCGCATTTATAATATTAATATAGTCTTAATATTAGTACATTAGACGATGAATCCCTTAATCCCGGTAAATCGTACTATAAAATATGGACGACTATACCACTACCAACTTAACAGTCATGAGCCGTGGGTTTGAATCCTAGCGGAAGTCAATATTTGAGCAACATATAAATAATTGTATATTTACGTATTGTCTGTCAGAGACGTATCTGACCCTTTCACAAATCTTGTTACACAGGAAATTATTATTGTATCTGGGCTTAATCTTAAATTTACCAGTAACGTATAATACTTCCTGAGCAAATAAAACTTCCTGTTGCTAATCAGATGGGGTCCTATCCTAGATCGACCAGGAAGACCACCTACACCAGTAAAGTATGAATGTGTTGATTGTGTGTTTGTCGATAACCCACGTTCTAGAATTATCTTGCTTTGTATAGTATAACAGTAGTACACAAAGCAAGATAATGCGTACGGAAAACGTATTCAAGAAAAAACTCACGACGACGGTCGCCCCTTGTCCCTCCAAGGGCGAGAGCGCCGCGGGCGGTTCGACCGCGCCAGCCGAATTGCCGCGGGCAAGTAATTACAATTCGTATGGGAGAGCCGACTCGCCCGCCAGCTTAGCCGCCGGCGACCCGTCCGCTTTTGTAGCGTACTGTAAAAACCGACGTTTGTCTAGAAATAGAAAGAAAACCAAACGCCACGGCTAATATAGCAGCGAAGAAATTTACGCCTATTGCAGCGGGTTAATGGCAAACCAGTGTTTGTTATTCATTAAGATTCATTATTTTTTTCATTATTTATTAACATTGCAGATAAAAATATTCACAATTACCATGGGTCGCCATCTTGTGCTAAAAAGTTCACACTAAAAATAAATAGGATCGTAGAATTCGTCACATTATTTGTAAAAGGTCGGCTGAACTGACAAACGACAAGGATCTCTACGCCGGGGATTCTTCGGGGAGAATAGCCTACTACTAGACATTCTATGGCAGTTCTCAGGTGTGATAAGGTACTGAAGTTATATGGTGGTAGGAACCCTATGTAAGAATTAGCATGGATAGGTGAAGTGGGGCGCAAACACGACTACATCGCTTGGAAAGCACTAAAAATTAGTGTAATCAATTACAATGTACATGGGACTTAAGAATGACGATGTGTCATGGTGACGAGCGCAGTTCCCCGAAGTCTCTTCCGACGAAGCTGTCAAAGCCACCGGGCTAACAGCTTATACATACATAAGATCACGACTGTATCCCATTAGGGGTAGTCAGAGACTGGGCACTCACTGCAAAAACAGATGACTGCCACAATCCACGTTTCACCAAAACAATATAATGCACTTGGTCTGATAGGTGGTGAGCCCATCGCCGCCACATACAAAAAATAGTGACGATCGCAGTGTCGCTACATTGCACTCGTCATCAATTGCGGCGTCACCCAGCAACACCTGTGTATCACTATACACAGGTGTCACCCAGCAACAGAGATATTCGCAGGTCTTACAAGCAGGTCAACGTTACAGTTTCGTTATTTACTTTCAAAGCACCGCCACGCCACTCTAGTAGATATTGACGAACTTCACATGACTTTTAAATGTTTGTTTCCTTGTACATACATCAATACAATGTTAGTTAAAAGAATAACTTTATGATAATATTCTCCGCAGTAACTTGCTGCTAATCTGTCACCTTAAGACCTTCGGCTTCCGGTAATAAATATAAAAGTACATCTGTATATATAATTGGTGCTTCGCCCGAGGTGTCCTGGCTACTGTTTTCACTGTTTATCTCGCTTTATTTCAAAATGCCTTTTCTTTGTTAGTATTTTATAGAAAAAAATCCGTTAATTAAAACGTAGTGGATAACTTCATTTATTTTTATTTCTTAGGACTTTTAGATTTTATATCTTTTATATCTACTATAATAAATCCTGGAGAGTTTGTAAGTTTGAACGCACTCATTTCAGGAAATACTAATCTGATTTAAAAAAATATTTTTGTTTTAGATGTTTGTTTTATATTTAGATACGATTAGGCTATAATTTGATTTTCTCCCTGTCGACTTTTACGACACCCGGCATGGGATGGGGTGGTAGACTCCCTTTAGTCGCCACCACACGGTGGCTCATGAGAATCTACCACACCATCTATTACCAAATAAAATCCAGAATGGTGCTGCCCAGCTGCATCCTCCTGGAACATCCGAATAAAAGAACTGCGGCTGCAAAACCGCCTGCTAAGCGTGGCAACTACAAACTCCTCCTAAAAATGAGACATTCAAACTTTTGTGGCAATCTATAGGGGAGGTCTATGTTCAGCAGTGGAGTAATGATAGGCTGAAATGATGATGACGATGAAGGCTATAACTTCTTGCTACGGCCTCAAGGAACCGCACGCTTAGAATCGAACATTACCTAGAATAGCAGTACGTAATGTCGGCGTTGGTGGTTTATTTTACGAGGGTGAAATCGCGCAGCTAATCGTGTATAATTGTTGTTGTTTCGTAAAAACACAAGTAGCCTAAGGGTTCTAAGATACGGTCCTCGGACTTTAAAGTTCATTAAACGGACTCAACATTATTTACGTAAGCATTTATGCTTGTTGCTAGTAATAATAATTCTAGTAATGATAATATCATTGTTTGCATCATCATCATTTCAGCCTATCACTATCACTGCTGAACATAGGCCTCCCCCAAATAAGTTGCCATGAAAGCTCTCATTTTGGGTTTTTTCTATTCCCATTTTTGCCATAGTTGCAATGCTTGGCAGTCGGGTTGAACACCGCAGTTTATTTTTTCACATGTTCCCGGAAGATGCTGCTGCCCATCTCCTGGTTTTCATTTTCTCTCTGTAGACTTTTACGACACTCACGGGATGAGATGGGGAGGTAGGTTCTCTTAAGCTGCTACCACAAGGCAATTGTCTGCATACTGTTTCGTATATATGGTTAGTTGCAGGCCTTCTGCCAGTGTCAAAGTAAGGTTTTCATTTATAAATTATATACATTTTTTTAAGAAATTTTCATTATCAAAGACTTTGAGAGTAAATATTTTTACTGAAGATTTGTTGAAACAAAAAGTATAAGTAACCTAAATCTTGAATATAATTTTCCAATCACTTTACGCTTTATCGAGCACTCTCTGCACAATACCTTATCAATATAAGCATAAAAACTCGGACTATACGTAGAATCACATAATTCAATAAAATATCTTCCGACAATTTTTGAGTAAGCGCCCAATGTGGGCACACAGGTGATTTTTTAAGCCCGAGGCTTTGTTCCAAAAGTTTAGGAGAAAAAACAGGCCCGCAACAGGAAATCTCTCATTTCATGAGTGCGTTTTACAGACATACATTTCATATGTACAACAAAATCACAACCAAAAACCAACAATTTGTGTTGACCAACATTTGCTAAATGTTGGCTAGAATTCGAACTAGGAAGCGTAGAGCAGAAGTTAGGTACTCTAACCACAAGGCCGCGCGGTCGCCTAAATAAAAGAAAATCTGAAAGAACTTCCTTCATTAATCTGTTTATTTTTAATAATCAATTCCTAATTTGAAGAGCACTAAAGCTAGCGTGCCGTGTGGTGGCGGCTTAAGAGAATCTACCACCCCATCTCATCCCGTGGGTGTCGTAAAAGTCGACTGAGGGAAAATAAAAACCAGGAGATGGGCAGCAGCTTTTTCCTGGAACATCTGAATAAATAAAGTAAAGGCGGGCATCAGTACTGTATATATAAAAAAAAAATCTAAAACTATTTTTAAACCTCGGAAACATCACTGCATTATTTAAGTTGTTTACTACGGTTGCACTTATGAAAATGGATTGTCCATTTTCATACTGTATTACTTAATCAAAAAAACCGACCTCAACGCTGCAACTCCAAACAGGGATTCATGATGTTCTCATGGATCCTATCGTAAGAACTTGACCAAATATGACACCGCCCTTACGATATCTCCTTTCTAATGAAAAAAATATCATTAAATTCGGTTCTTAAACAAAGAAGTTACGCCCGAACACACAAGAAAATAATATACAGACGAATAAAGAACTTCCTTCTTTTTTTGAAGTCGGTTAAAATATCGCACTCACACCTTAAGTGTCAGAAATATGATGGAGTACTCGAGAAAAATAAATGTATTGCAACACCATTTGAATTAATCTTCCCACTTCCTTTTTCTTTGTGAACACTGCTAAAATGATTGTCTATTAAAATTGTTGGGATTCCACAAATTAATTTTTAATAAAAAAGATAATACGAATTTAAATTCGCTTTATTTTAAATAAATCGAATGATTTCTAATTTTAATAGCATATAATACTAAGTAACCGTGGAACTTTGGAATAAAATATTTTATTCCAAAGTTCCATACATATCTAAAATAAAGAATCGGTAATGATTTTTTATTACGCTATTGTTATCGTATTTAATTACGATTATAATATCGTAATAAAATCATTACCAATATCTTACCAATAAATTAAAATATATACCAATAATTAAATAAAAAAAAATATATAGCTGTCGATTATCAGTGCAGAAAGAATTGTCTGTACATCTCAGTAATGTTTAATAGTTTAAAACCATTCTTAAAAACAGTTTGCGCTACGAAATTCGCAAACTTCCGTTACGAAAGCCTTGAAGGTTCTCTCGAATTTTATATAGCATGATTTCGGCTTGTGAAATATAACCTAAATCGTAGCAAGTGGTTCAACTTGTGTATTTAATGAAAATTAAACCTTTGATAGGTTCGGTTGGCATAGTTTAAAGAAAAATATACAGTATATAAAAAAAAAATGCGCATCTGTATCGCGGGTCCTGCGTTCGTGTCTCATCCGATTGTTGGTGGTTTACGACTAGTTTTCTGAAACACCCGAAACCTCCACCTCATCCTTGGAAAGAAATTAGGCTTTATTTTATTGTGAAATCTCAAAAGGTAAAAGATTACAAGCAATTATTCACTATGACTATAAGACTGTATTTCTTAAATAAATATGAAAAAATATTACAATCAGTATTGTATATGTACATAAAAGTGTTATTTACGAGTTAACTGACTTAATATAAGTGTGCATCGGTTACCAATATTTTATTCGATAAATTATTGTATCCTCAGCTGTATGATGTAAATCAGACAGGTTTTTGGTACCGACGAATCCGCCATTTTGTAAAAGAAAAAATACAGCGAACGGTTGTGTATGGAGGCGCCGCAGCCTGGGGGCGAAGTCTCCGTAGGCGCATACGCCTCTCATCCTCAACGTTCTTGTTCATACGCCCTCGGCGTTTCTTTCTTTAAACCGAAAAAAAAAATGATTTATGCTTTCATTGGTATAATAACTCCGTGAAGACTGAATGATGTAAGTACATATGGTAAATACTTGCGATTGTTATCTCTCAGTGGAAGTCCATTTCTACACACAAATATCTTTATAATGTCACTTTACAATTGTTAACACGATGTTATAATACATTGTTTATTAGCATTTAGATTCTTGGGAGAGTAATTGGCAACTAGAAATCTTTAGCTGACGTCACAAATCCCGACCTTATGAATGGTCAGTTTTATTTTTAGGTTGTGACAGACAACCTTCATGTGTCATCATCATCATTATTTCAGCCTATCACTAGTCCACTGTTAAATATAGGCCTACCCCATAGACTACCACTAAAGTTTGTAGCTCTCGTTTTGGGGAATTTTGCCATAGGTGCCAGGCTTGGCAGGCGGGTTGGCAACCGCAGTTTATTTATTCAGATTGTCCAGGAAGATGCTGCTGCCCATCTCCTGATTTTTATTTTCCCTCTGTCAATTTTTACGCCGAAATTGTATTTACGTGGTTTCTCAAATAAAATGCATATATTGAACTTGTTATATGGTATGCCTTGTTAAAGAACAGTTACATATTAAAATGACATATTAAATTTTTAGCGGGTAAGATAATTAAGGCAACTTGCACATTCCTATTCTGATCCTTATTTTATCCTTTAATTGAGTTTTACGTCCTAAATATAAAGGGGTTTCTCCTATGTTGGTACAGTACGGTGTAAACTTTTGGAATTTTCAAACGCATAGTTATTAAGTTAGAGAGGGGGTACCCTTTTTATTACTATATATATACACACATAACATAACATTTATTTATTTATTTAACTTTTATTGTAATACCTTAATCTAAGGAATACAATGGGCGGACTTAATCCCTAGAGTCATTCTCTGCTAGTCAACCCTGGGAGACTAGAAAACAGGTGACAGGTGCAAATAAGTAAAATATGGAGTGTGGTGTGAAAATACATATACTATTACATACTAATTATATAATAATATAAGTAATCAATATAAATATGTATTCATAGAATTAACATACATAAATACATACATACAAATGATAAATATAATACACCTAATAATACATATATAAATAAAATAAGACGTGAAATGTGCATCAGTTCGCCTTCAAATAATGTTCCCTAAGAAGCCTTTTGAAGGGGTTTTTGTTGGGTGCATTCCTGATAGCAGTCAGGAAGGGCATTCCAGAGGAGTGTAGCCTGAACTGTGAAAGAAGAGTTGAAAAATTCAGTATGATGCTGTGGAATACTAATTTTTAGACTATTTGAAGAGCGAGGAATTCGATCATGAGTCGAATAAAGAAATTGGAAGTTATCTTTAAGATAAGACGCAGAATTAGGATCGTGTAAAAGTGAGTAAAGTACTAATACAATTCTAGAGCTACGCCTTTGACGAATGGAGAGCCATTTAAGCATTGAACGATAAGGGGATATGTGGTCATACCTACGTAGGCCGTAAATAAATCGTATAGAATTATTAAGAAGGCGCTCCAATTTAGTGAGAATATTTTGTGATAGATCTGGATAACACACATCTGCCTAGTCGATAATGGTTAGCATAAGCGAATGAACCAGCATAAGCTTGGTTTTGAAAGGTAAGAAGTTTTTTAGATGATAAAAATAACGCAGGGTGGCAACGGCTGCACGGCTGATTTCAGTAACCTGTACTTCCCAGGTCATACCTTAGTCCACAGGCAAGCCAAGGTTTTTCACGGAGCGGCAGAATGGGATCAAGGACCCATTATAAAAAAAAGGAGAGAGGATTTCGTGATCAATCTTAGCCAGCATTCATTTGGACTTCCGACAACCATCGCTTTACATTTAGATGGGTTAACTGTAACGCCATATCTGAGAGACCAGTCTTTGATGGCTTCCAGATTATCGTTTAATGTTTGTACAGCACTGTTAAGCTCATCAATATAAGATTGCACGTAAAGCTGAATATCATCTGCATACAGATGGTACGACCAATTGAGAACAGAAGTGATAAAGTTTATAAATAAAGAAAACATAATAGGAGAAAGAATACCGCCTTGCGGCACACCAGATTCGATGTTAGCCCATGTAGAGAAAAGTTGCCCTACGCGGACTGACTGCTGGCGGAAGATATGATGAAAACCATTCCAAGGCTGGGGTGGAGAATCTTAAATATGTCAGGAGGGAAAGAAGGATATCATGATCGACTGTGTTTAAAGCATTTGAAAAGTCAACAAGCACCACCAGTGTTAGTCTTTGCTCATCCATGCCTTTCCGTGTATCATCGGTGACTTTAATCAGTGCAGTAGTGGTGCTGTGATCAGGACGAAACCCCGATTGAAACACATTTCAGCAGGTTATATTTAGTTAGGAACACAGATATTTGCTTATGAACACACATTTTGAGAGAAATGGCAGAATTGAAATAGGACGATAATGGTTGGGTAGCGCGGGACCAGGAATTTTGGGAAGTGGTTGTACGAAAGCTTTATTCCGCAAAGTAGGATACTGACCTGAGTCCAAGAAATAATTTATAATGTGCGTAATAGCAGGAACTAATCTCGTCACAACCCACAGCTCTAGATTTGATTGCTGACATTACTTTCTCAACTTCCTCCTGAGTTACAAGAGAAAACTGAAAATACGGAATAGGAAAGAGGTTGCACTAAACCAATGGAAGCAATTGCTTGAGATCGGACGACAGGGTCCAAAGAAAGAATGGAAGCAAAGTGACGATTTATGTCATCTAAATTAAGAGAAGGGCCACAGTTCAGTGATGCAGGCTTGCCAATGCCGAGAGACCTAAGGAATTTCCACACATCAGATGTAAAAGAGTTAGTAATATTATCATGAATATAACGGCGTTTAGCATCGCGTATCATCTGATTGCATTTGTTTTTATAGCAATTTATAATTGGACCAATTCTCGTCGAAGGCTCTCGGCTCTGGTCGTCAAAGGAGCTGGAGGACGTTTTACTCTTACAGTATGTATGAGAGCATGCACATTATAGAGAACAAGAACTGTATTATCAAGAAAAGAGATTTTTCCATCAATGGTGTTAGCTACCACCATTGAAGCAATTTCTGTATGAGCTGCGTCACTTATAAGCCTTTCAGTGTTTAATTTCGAGAAATTGCGTAAATGCAGAATAGCGGAATTATGTTTAGTGGGTTTAAGTTTGTAGGACAAGTATATCAGGTCATGACGTAATAAATTCAGGGTAGCAAGCTGTCCGTTATATGCTCAGGAGAATAATCAGTGTCAATATTATGATGAGTTGCGTCTAATGGGAGAATACAGAGATTGACTGATTCAATGATTGAACGAAGTTTTAGAGTGCGAGAGGTATTTCTCAATAAATCAGTATTGAAATCACCCATTATCATCTAGTGTATGTAATCAGACCCAACAGTATCGAGGGCAGTCTCTAGAGTAGAGAAATATTCACACAGTACACTACCCCTAAAATCGCCTTAACATCCCTGATATCGATTTCTAAAAACAAAAAGTCAGAAGAAGCAGAAGATAAGACTATTTTGTAAGCAATGTTGGATCGTAGATATATATACAACACCACCACCTCTTTTCTCAGTTCGATCATTACGTATGAGAACAAAATCTGGTAGTGGATACATACTTGACAAAATAGATGGCTTCTACTAGCTCTCTGATACCAAGATTGCATTTACGCAGTCTAGTGGAAAAGCTTCTTCGAAGTAGGAAAAGTGGCTATGAATACTTTGCGCATTAATATAACAAACATTAAATGATTTATTAATCGGCGCAAAAATACAGCTTAAATTATCACGTAAAGAAGGATAATGACATTCGGAAGATCATTACAAACGATTTTTTGGCAAACGATTGGCAAACGAAGTGTCTGAATCATGTTCGGAGTAAAAAGAATCATTATCCGAAATTACACAACTTTAAATAATTTATAAATTTATAAATAAGAAAATATTAAAATTATAACAAAAAATAAAATCCAAAAATATTAAAATAAATCTGTATCAGTACACGAAACACCAAATTACCTAATCATACATCATCCCATCAGTTGACTGAATAAATAATAACACTAATTTAAAATTAATATTTACAATCACCAACACTAACATAAATTATAACTTAGTTTTAAACATTAAGAAAAACTTCAACTAAATCAATCTTGAAGCCATCACGCTAACGTATTACATAGAAAAATTTTCATTTAGTGTAATAATTTCTAACAGAGTTCGAAGTAACTGTTGCCACCTACATGGTCTCAAAATAAGTCTTTTTACGAAAAATAAAACTAAAGAAAAACAAAAAGTAACTTAATTAAATAGATATGAATAAAATCAATGTAAATTAAAAAGGGAAAAGCTATGATCCATAATGCATGAACGACCTTTTTAAATGCGACGCAAAACTATTTGACAAGTGTCATTATGACAGCGTATTAACATTTAATCAAATGTTATTTAAGTTCATTGTAATTTGTATTCCGATGATCTACAATCCAAACAAAAATATAACCTTATAAAAATATTAAACATATTTGAACACAAATAAGTTATTAGTCTTGAATGGTAGATGTGGGCTAATGGGATCACTTTCAAACCAAAAACTATTTATTTTAACTTAAACAGTTTTGAATTTACTTTGATGTAACCTAATCATTATGAAATTTATGTAAAATACAAAAGTTATGTCAGATAACTTGACATGTTACTTCTTCAAGTGATTTTCACGGAATTAATAAAATATGACACAATTCAAACTGAACAAATAAAATTGACATTCCAAATTTAAAGTAATTCAAACATAATACCGAACAGATCAGAGTTGACATTAAAAGAGTATGTATAATCTCAGATTACCAATCAACAAATACTAATAAAAAGCGATAATTGTTAATAGCGTCAGTGAACTCTTTCGTAAAAAACTTAGATTTTATTATAAACTAAGTTACATACTAATAGGAATTTATGAAAATGCAAAAAATGAAAGTAATTTATCTAAGTATAGAACCGATCTTCAATATAGCAATACATTAAAAACAAGAACTTACAAATAATTGCTTTAAAAATTGATAAATAAATACCACCGCCGAGATTTACTTTTTGAGAACAACACGCCGTACCCTCTTACTATCATCTTTCAACACTGTGTTGTAGCTCTAGTTACTCTGCTGTGATACAGGCATTCCGCTACTGAGATTTGAAGACAACTCAGTAACCAATGAAGAGCCAGTTCAAAATCTTCTTCTGTGGAGATGCTAGCACGAATACTATCTGGAAGCTTAATGTATACGGTGCCATCAAGAGTCCACACGTTTCTCATACCAAAATGCTTGCGGGCTTTATTGTAAATAATGTGATGCGATGCATCTTAGTTAGGAACTCAGATGTTGTATAAGAGGTGCCTTTTAATTTGGCCTTGGCCTTCTAAACCGTTAACTTGGTATGGTGATCTCGAAAGTGGACTAGAACAGCTCTTGCTCTGGTGATGGGGACCACTTTGGGTTCCCAGCCGATGACACCGCTTAAATGAAGAGCTGTTTATTTGTGAAAGTCCCATTTTATTATGGATAACACCCACTACTTCATCTTCTATGTTAACTTCGGGGTTATCTGGGATACCATTGATTAGCAACACATTTTGCCTCTGCCGCATATCTATTTCATCAATGGCGCTTTCCCACTCACAAGGTCCTTAAATGCATAAAAGTCTTGGCTGAGTTGCACCAGGGTGGGATTGGTAGGGACCAATGCAGCTTTTAAACATTCTTCAAACTCAACCATCTTTAGTGTCCAGTTAACCTCAAGCTCCTTCTGGATGTTGCCAACATTGGTGGTGCTATCCATAGTTAGTGATCAATGAGTGCAAATAGTGTTTTAAATGATATGTATAAGTAATGCTGAAGGGTGAAGGGCAAGTAAGTATTTACAGCTTCTTTACCAGGGAGTTATTATTGTATAAATTCATGCAAACACTTGTCTACAAACTAGTATTAGACTCAATATTAATGTAGGATAATTTTAATTAAAAATTAAAATTGGAGCTCACAAATCAGCTGTAACTTACCACTAACCGTTGGTCTTTTTTTGTCGATAAAGTGACGAAACGAGCAAAACGTTGATCTGATGGTATGTACAACTTCTGCCCATAACAAATGCTGTGTCACCCAGAATATTTTTGTGTGAAACCGCACTGCGCCTGTCATCCTGCGACATCAGTTCTTATGTATCAAATGCTCAGTCAGCTTTCAGTGCCCTTCAAACCATTTACATTTAATTTATTTAGGACAACATACTATTACATAATCATGCTTAAACTATTAATTATATTTGTAACTAAACTTTACTATGTAACCAGCACCGTTGTCCACAAAATAATATTACATTTCTTATGATGAGACAGTGTTAACTAACTACTACATTGTGTGAATAAATTAGGTTATCTAAGGTTGCTATATCAATTTAAGGAAACTGCTAAAATGAATAATAACAATATAGAGATTTGTTAGTAGTACAATCAGGAACTTAAGGTTTAATACTAATTTAGTTAATAATATTATATTTCTTATGATGAGACAGAGTGCTAGCAAGCTACGACATTGTGTGAAAAACGAATGCTATCTAAGGTTGCTATACTAATCTTAGGAATCTCCCGAAACTAATAATAACAATGAAGAGATTTGTTAGTAGTACAATCAGGAACTTAAGGTTTAATACTAATTTAGTTAATAATATTATATTTCTTATGATGAGACAGAGTGCTAGCAAGCTACTACATTGTGTGAAAAACGAATGCTATCTAAGGTTGCTATACTAATCTTAGGAATCTCCCGAAACTAATAATAACAATGAAGAGATTTGTTAGTAGTACAATCAGGAACTTAAGGTTTAATACTAATTTAGTTAATAATATTATATTTCTTATGATGAGACAGAGTGTTAGCAAGCTACTAATTTGTGTGAAAAACGAATGCTATCTAAGGTTGCTATACTAATCTTAGGAATCTCCCGAAACTAATAATAACAATGAAGAGATTTGTTAGTAGTACAATCAGGAACTTAAGGTTTAATACTAATTTAGTTAATAATATTATATTTCTTATGATGAGACAGAGTGTTAGCAAGCTACTACATTGTGTGAAAAACGAATGCTATCTAAGGTTGCTATACTAATCTTAGGAATCTCCCGAAACTAATAATAACAATGAAGAGATTTGTTAGTAGTACAATCAGGAACTTAAGGTTTAATACTAATTTAGTTAATAATATTATATTTCTTATGATGAGACAGAGTGTTAGCAAGCTACTACATTGTGTGAAAAACGAATGCTATCTAAGGTTGCTATACTAATCTTAGGAATCTCCCGAAACTAATAATAACAATGAAGAGATTTGTTAGTAGTACAATCAGGAACTTAAGGTTTAATACTAATTTAGTTAATAATATTATATTTCTTATGATGAGACAGAGTGCTAGCAAGCTACTACATTGTGTGAAAAACGAATGCTATCTAAGGTTGCTATACTAATCTTAGGAAACTCCCGAATAATAACAATGAACAGATTTGCTAGTAGTACAATCAAAAACTTAAAGTTGTAATTCTATTTTAGTTAATAATATTACATTTCTTATGTGTGAATGTTTGCACACTACTGCTGCACAGCAGTATCAATGGCCCGGGGGTGGTACCTACTTAGACGGATTTCTGCATAAGAATCCTACCACAAGTAAAAACTTTTTTTTAAGGTCTGTCTAACGGTACCTCTCACGCTTATGTGCACTGAGATTTTTTTTACTAGTCATATTTTTTTTAATTCACTACATTACTGTGTATCGGTTCATAAAATCACATTTAAAATTTTATGTTATAGTGCAAATAGTCTCCAAGTAAAACGGCTGTGATATACGTAAAGACGGACAGTACGAAGTTATAAGGGTTTCGTTTTTACCACTGAACCCCTAAAAGCTACCGAGGTATAGTTAATCCTTAAGTATTTTTTTGAATTAAACCATGTACATTATTGTCATGTGTTAAAATTTGCGCTAACAGTGGTAGAAGTGAATCTGAAATTTGTTATGCATGCGAAACATAACTTATGCATGCATGATGCGACATTGCATGACCAGATATTGTGACTTTGGAGTCAGAATAAAGTTTACTAACACACATTTTAATTAAAATAGCATGTATTATAAGTCTCCATAATTAAAAGAGCCGATTGCGTGTCGCTCTACGTATGTACGGTTCAGTAGTCAAATTGACGCTGCGCAGTTTGGTTCCAAAACACGAATGTTTTCAGAACAGAATCCCGAAACACTTCTCGTTGAGAGTTCCCTCCATGATTCCTACCTTTTTTATGGAAGATCATCTAACAGTAATTGCAAAGTCTGTCCATAACAAATGCCGAATCACTATTTCTGGTGGCACCACACTACGCTCGTTCGTACTGAGACATCAGTTCTTTAGTGTCATATGCACAACAATTAAACTTACTTTCAGTGCTCTTCAAACCGAAATACAGCAATACAGTTCTGTATCATGTCAAAATAACTGGCACTGCGTTGGTACCTACCTAGACGGTACCTGCATAGGAATGCTGACTAATTAATTTATAACCTATAAATGATAAACGAATAAGACCACGAGAGATAAAGGGAAATCTTTTCAAACAAAAAAAAAATCTGGGCACTGCCGCCCATAAACATCCGCAACACAAGAGGAATAGGGGGTGCGTTTGTCGGTCTTTGAGAAACTACAAAGTCTTTTTCTTGAAGGTTCCTTGAAGTTCCTAAGGTATCGGTTCAGAAAAATTGCTGAGGGCAGAAAAAATCCAAAATCATAGTGCGTGTAATTTTTGTTATCCAGTTTTCATTGTTTCCGCGTGAATTACGTATGCGATTTCTTTATTCTAAAATTCTGGAGGATATCAGTACTATGAAATATAGGAAGATTTTAGTAAAAGGTCATACAGGAAACAAAGTTATGGACGGTAAAAGATATCCTCGTGGCCGATTCTCGACCACGGTGACTATTTCCGAATCCTGTCGGAAGCTATCGAAAAACTGCGAAGGAGATATTATAGTGCCACAAGTGTACGCGCAAAGACAGAGGCACTCACTCGTTCCAACCTACCCACGCTCGATGTAACGCACGTGCGGTAAGATCGGAGGTAGGAGGTAGGAGGTAGGACAGGGAGACAATCACAACACAATCAAACCGAAAAACTTGTGTTTTTGCACAAATATTGGCTTCGCCTGGGATTTGGGCCCAGTTCTTATGGTGTAGAAGTCATACTCTCACCACTAGGATACGCGGTTGTCTAAAAAATATAAAAGTCTGGAAATATCCATAGTATTTATTACCTTTAAATTTCCGTGATTGAAGCATTTTTTATTTATCATAATATAGTACGTGTCTCCCACACGGCTCTTCCATAGAAAAAAAAAGATTATAAAAATTACCTTATTTGATTGAAATACATACAAATAACACAGCTGCTTAAGTCTCATTTCTCCACTAGGCTACGGTCGTCATCCAGACGGTAACAGTATCCGATGAAGCTTTAAAAGCCGAGAAGGCTAATAGCAATTACATCACCGAAAATGTGCGGACGGTAAATACGCTGGTGATGGACAAATTTCATTAGTCTGAGGCCGCCTCAACGCAGTATTGTTTGTTACTTATGATATGCTGTATTTCAGTCGGCTTGTCTCGCTATGTCTGATCTAGCCTTTACTTTGTGAGTTTATACGTAGGATATTTTCATTTGTCGGCTTACTGAGGCTTGTAAACCCGGCTTTTAGAAGCTTTTGTTAGTGCAATAGGCTTCATACATGCTATTGTGTCGCGGTCGGAATTTCGTTATTGTGATGTAATTTTAGATGGAAATTTGTTTGCATATTTTACCGTTGAATTTACTTAGATTAGCGATCTGTGAATATTACAAATAGTGAAGAAGAGAGGACTTTATAACACTCTTAAATATACACACTCTCTTTCTCACTCACTTTACGTATGAACACTCTTTATAAAATAAACTCATTCACATTTTTTGTTACAAAATAGTAACAGCCTACCTATAAACGACCACTGCTGGGTTCCTGGTCTCATTTATGAGAGTTCAGTTGTGTGTGAGTGTTTTTTGTTTATCAGACATGGAAGTTTTGTCACGACGTTTTCTCCTATCTGTTCACCCTAACGGTTTAAAAACAGTCATTTTAAAGAAAGTTAAAATACTAAGATGCGCATTTTATATACTCGTATTTTATCCGCATTCAAATGTAAAATGGTGTATATTACCTGGTTTTTGAAGAGTACCGCCCGCACCTAAATAGCTTTCATAAGCAAACTAACACCGACACAGCGAATCGCCACCAGATACCACTCCACTACTACAACACTACCACTAGGCAATATACACCACTGAAGTCGAGAAAACGACACGTGTTTCACCACAAAACGAGGCATTATCAAGTGTTATTGACTCTGCGACAGAGCACCGAGTGAAAAAAAATTGTCTGCACAAAAAACTTAACGCACAAAGAAGTTTTAATTAATAAAAATGGTTTTATAGTTAAAATAAAGTTTAACGAACGCAATATTAATTAAAACATAAAATGTGTATTACTAAAGAACACACATACGTACTTTTAATGAAGGGCTTCAGGGCTTAGTATATGAAATACATTGTTTATTTACATATTAAAAGCAATTGCGAGTTTGTCGCTGATATCATCAATTTTGTAATATGTAAGATGCGATACTCGAATATATCCTTGGTATTTGGCTGTCGAGAAGTGGGCAAATAGCTGGAGGCATATTTATAATGAAACCAGACAGGTAAGAGTGCGCGGCACACCCCCAGGCTAAGTAGGTACCGTTGAAGCCTACTGGAGCACCTCCCTACCTATTACGAGTACATTTATGAGTGATTCCTTTCGTTTCTCGTTGAGTAGCGCTATTGGAACAAGTACTGAAATATTTATGTAATATTTAAAGTAATAATATTTTACCATTAAATTAATTTTAGAATACCTGAATAAGTAGTAGTGAGTAGTAGTAGTAGTAGTAATTTTTCATCTGTTGTCTGATTGACATTACCGCTCATGGCTTCAACAGACGTACTCGTAACAGTGACTCTACATAAGCGATGTCCACCGCTGTTCTGGCTTTTCAAAATTAGAAATACGTACATACATATAGTCATGCCTCTATCCCATTAGAGTAGGCAGAGACCACACCTTTCCACTTGCTACGATCCTGACACATTTTCGCTTCTTTTACTTTTGTTAGCGTTTTCATAAAAGCTTAAATTAGAAATAAGAAAAGAAATGAAACGGAATTTGGTACGGGACGGGAACATGGAAAAAAGAAATGATCTGAAGCAGTTTTTTCTTACAGTGGGAAAAATTTCAGAAAATTGCACGAATTCCGATAATGACTTTAAAAAGAATATTACATCATTTTGGAAATATTATTGTAATATTTGTGATCAATAAACTGAATCTTATTTTTAAAAAGTTATAACAGAGACTGTGAAACAATATTTTATTCTTAAATTTTTCCAAAGTTGTAATTCTGTATTAAATATTCTTTGTAAAACCCAGAAAAAAATGGGGAATAATTATACCAATTAAAATATATTTGTCGAGATACCCAGCAGGTGCTAACTCTTGGGGTACATCAGAGGACAGTAGATGTATTCAAGAGATAAAAATTAATTGTGGCTCGAATTATGCAGCTCGCCGCCGTCGGCTCTGTGATGACATATGTCAACCTTTCACGCAAGCATGTCGACTGGGTGTCGCCTATCACGCATGCTGTTTGCGTATTTAGATTCGTATGATAAAAAAACTGGATAGATTACTCGTACATCTCTTTGAAGAAGTATTGTGATAATAGGAATTGTTTGCAGTGTTAGTAAACAATCCCTATTATTACAATATGATATTTTTTAGTTCGTTTACCTCCCAGCATTGTCTTATTACAGACCTAGGTTCGTAAATGTAGCAATCATGTGTAAAAGTATGTATATATGAAATATTATACATAAATATAAAAGTATAGGGCACGTACCACGTATTTTTTTTTATTTCATAAAGTGACGAGACGAGCAAATCGTTCAACTGATGGTAAGTGCGACGTCTGCCCATAACAGATGCTTTGATGCTCCACACTGCGCCCGTCACCTTGAGACATAAGTTCTTCAGACTCATATGCCGAGTGATTACGCTGGCTCTCAGTGCCCTTTAGACCGAAACGCAGTAATGTTTGCACACTACTGCTTCACGGCAGAATAACTGGCCCAGGGGTGGTACCTTCCTAGACGGATTCCTGCATCGAAATCCTACCACCAGTGAAAAGTAAGACATCGTTATTTGTTCTTTCTCTGCTGATTGTCTTTTTACGTTTTTAGCAGGTAAAAATTTCTGACGTTAAGCTGATCTGGACACGCACATTGCATATTTATTTTTTTATACTATTTTCTTGTTTTTTGATTTTAGTATTTTCGTTTGATTAATTTTATTTATTATAATTGAATTCCTTTTGTATGTATATATTTTCTTTCCTTCAAAACACCCGTTTGTATTGTAAGCAGTGACTAATAAAAATCATAGCTTATTTGTCTATATAAGCGGTTACTGAAATAAATGAGGTTGAACGGGGATGTATCGAACTGTCAAAGAATACCAACTGTAGTGTATGTACTCGTAGCTATCTGTGAACCACAGTAACTGCATTTTTTTAAATAAAGGCGCTGCGAAAGATTCTAGGAAAATGACAAAAGTCACTCAGTATATAGTTTATCGATAATTCGAATATCGAAAAGTCGTTTGCTGAATCTGCAGAATGAGGCAGCAGGCAAGCCACCGTTCGGGCAGGACAACGTCTGTCGGGTCCGCTAGTATTTTTATATATTTCGATGGCCTAATCCAACATTTACTGTGTAGTTAAACAGTTGAGTGCTTTTACAGCAAAAAATTAATTTAAAAAAATTGTCAGTGTGTCATATGTATATTTCGCTATGTTACGAATCAGCCACGGTTTTTAATCACAACCGCAAAGATTTCATATCATCCAGTGGAAAATAACATGCAATTTTGTGTCGTTAAAAAGCTTATGTTGGTTTTATATGTTACTTTAAAAAATAACGCCTGATTATTTTTTTGTGATAGCAGTCTATAACTACTTTTCGATTTTGTATATAACAAAAGGGTAGGTGCCGTGTTTAGTCGATAGGTGCCCGGCAGAGTAGAATATCACCTACTCTTTCCTATTGAGGTGTTGTAAGAGACTAAGGTATTTTACGGACAGCCTTCATTCGTGCAGAATAACACTATAGTAAAATGCAATGCTGTCACTATACTGCTCGTGGGGACGCAATGGGGAGTAAGAGTTTTTTGACTCGTAACAAAATGGCGGCGACGTGGTTCTCCACCCGTCACGTCTTTTTTTCCCGCGAGAACGAAAAGTGTGCTACGTAAGTGGCCCCTGCCTACCCCTTATATGGGTAAAAGGCGTGACATTATGTATCTATGCATATAACCAAACTTTTTTCTCAAAGTTTATTGCAAAAAGATGCCCCTGTATCTTAACTTAACTCTTATTTTAGAAAATTTATTAAATTTTTCAACTAAATTAAGTACTCGTACATCACGTGACCATTTATTTCATTATTTAGAGAGGGACGCCCTCAAAATTCTATTGTTTTAAATATCAATATCATATTGATAATATAGTTATGAAATGTTTATTAATTACTAACAATAAAAAACTAATCTTTGTAGTCTGGTTGGCCGCCGATTTACATTTTAAATTTTTTAAATATGAATGGAACTATTGTCATGACTTGTTGAGGTTACGCTTGTTTTGTCAATGTTGTTTTGTCAAAGCGAGACATTTTGCATATTTGTGGACAGAGCATGGCCCGCTCAAAGCGTCACGTTATTCACTCTGTGTTGGTTATTTCTACTCTATTTTTAGGAAACGTTTCATTTGTTACGAAAAAAATAATATATTAATTTATTTTTATCACTCATTGATGGATTCCTGTTCAGGAATTCGTCTAGTTGGGTACCACAGGGCCAGTTATTCTACCGTGAAGCAGAAGTGTTCAGACATTACTGTGTTTCGACAAGTGTAATCACTGGGCATATGAGACTTGAACCGATCTCTCAGTATAACTGGTGCAGTGTGGTATCATGCAGAAATTTTGTGGGTGACACAGCATTTGTAATGGGCAGACGTTGCGCTGACCATCAGGTGAACGTTTACCTTGTTTTTTTATTGTATACACCACACTGCGCCCGTTACCCTGAGACATCAGTTCTTAAGTCTCAAATGCCCAGTGACTACGCTAGTTCACAGTGACCTTCAAACCGAAACACAGTAATGCACACTACTGCTTCACGGCACTAACTGGCCCTGGGGTGGTACCTATCAAGACGGATTCCTGCATAGGAATCCTACCACCAATTCGTCACTTGATCCAAATAAAACAAAAAAACACTGGTCTACAATCCATTGCCTCGTTGCTAGTAACAGAGTTTTCGGTTCCCGTCACTCATCATACCCGGTTTTCCGCCCGTTGAGCCGGTCTATGTGTGTATTTCTCAATTTCAAGATAATTCTTTTAAAGGTAACTTATATATTTTATTCATTACGTTATATCGGCGGGGCGGCTTGGTAGTTGTATAACCGCACTTTTGACAAATTATACTGGACATTTTTGAGTTCTTTTATTTTTTATTAGACTAAGCTGGGTTCAACTACGATATCTTTTTATGCATTTGTGTAATATAGTGTATTCTCTGTGTTTAAGTGTATGTATGTGATTTTCGTACACTGAGGACTTTTGACAATTCGTATACGCTAGATGATGTTATTGAATTTAAGTAATTGTTATAATTTACACTCAAACTTTCCTTCTCATCTTGTGGTTGTTGTAAAAGTTGACAGAGGGAAATTGAAAACCAGGGGATGGGCAGCAGCATCTTCCTGGGACCCGCATGCCAAGCGTGGCAACTATGGCAAAATCCCCCAAAATGATACCTACAAACTTTTGTGGCTATCTATGGGGGCGGCCTAAGTTCAACAGTGGACTAGTGACCCTTCAAACGTAAGCAAATTAGAAGTATAAAGGTTATTACAAAAATATGTATATATGCTAAAAAATATCTTTTATTGTATTGCTGCGCCTACCTAGTCGGATTCCAGCAAAGGAATCCTACTACCAGTAATGTTTGGTTTTATTGTATATGTATTTATTATATATGATTAAATAGATATGTTTCATTATATCTCTGTATATGTTTATTGTCCATGTATATTATTACATAATACTTTATGAATTAGTATATTTTTCTTATTGGTATTTATTTTCATAATATATTACCAGCTGAAGCTCGCGACTACGTCTGCATGAATTTAGTTCTTTTTTAAATATCGTGGAAACCCTTTAAATTTTCGAAATAATAAGCGAGATCTCTGTGCCGATGTATTTCGTCAAGATCGGTTCAACGGTTGACCCGAGAAAACGTTAACAAACAGAAGGACACAGACAGAGTGACTTTTACATTTATGATATAAGTATAAATCTCTGTTTTCTTTCGCACTCTGTGCACCCATTAGATGTTCTCTGCTTAACCCAAATGTATGTTGATTGGTAAACAACGAATCTAGGCACTTTCTATGCACCTTTTTGTGCAAATAAAGTTTAAATAAATAAATTTAGTGATTAACTTCATCATATTTTGAGCTATTTTTAAAGCATACTGAGTAACGTACCTACAAAAATATCCCAGAAGTCCTAGGAAGATGCCACTTATAAATTTGTGATTATTTTCGATCCTGTAATCATCTACATTACGGGTTTATAAACATTATACGTACTTTCTGTAAGTAGTACATCTGCCTAACTATTGTCGGAACGTGTGCATGTCTCGATATCGTGATAGTTCACGTAAGGGCCCGTCCCTTGTATATAATTGTACTTGTATTTCACGCGAGAATACCCAATGTGTCAGTTAAATAACTGAACCAAAATAAACCAAAAAAAAAGACTAAAGTTCGCGCGGTTTTAGTCGTCACTGTAAAGACATGTTTTGACATGTTGTGATTTCTAGCGCAAATAAGCGCAACATAACGGGCACACACTCGTCAGTTTATTGATGCACTCTATCTAATAAACACGCTTTTCACAAGTAAATATTTTTTACCACTGTTGATTAATGATACTTGTGTGATTCGGGCTTGTTTGCTCTAACTCAGCATCAAGGCGTCTCGTAAAATATGTACGGACAAGTCTCTCTGGTGACAAGTCGCTTGATGATTCACCAGGTTCGGTAGGACCCTCTGTTATTAACAATGAAGAATTACGGGCTGTAGAAAACGTCACTAAATTAAGTTGTCAGGAATTAAGGTCTTATCAATTGTTTCGTTAGTGATGAAACAATTCGTTTGCAATTACATCAGTAACGTAAGTCATGGAAGTTAATTAAATGTACAAGACTTTGATTTTTATCATAAAAACAGCACGAACGTTTTAGGTTACCAATAAAAGGTCCCTCTGATGACCTAATGTTCTATTGGCTGAAGAAAATGCTAAAAATCATATGGTCCCGAAATGATAGCGGTATCAGCGTCTCAAAATTGCCAGTGCCAGTATAGGTAAGATATCAAATAGCGTGGTCGTGACGGTAATTTAAGGTCAAATATCGAAAAACAATACATTTTTTTTTAACTATTACTGGCAGTGGGATTGCTATGCAGAAATCCGTCTATGTAGGTATCACACGAGGGCCAGTTCTTCTGCCACGAAGCAATAGTGAGCAAACATTGCTGTGTTTCCTTCTGACGATCACTGAGAGCTAGTGGGCATGTGACACTTAAGAACTGATGTTGACTGTTCGTCATCCTGATGTCTCGGGATGTCGAACGCAGAGTGCGACACAGTAATGTTCTGGGTGACACAGTATTTGTTATGGGTAGATGTTGTGCTTACTATCAGGTGAACATTTTGCTTGGTTCGTCAATTTATCCAATAAAAAAATAGCTTAACTGTATTCGTAAAAAATAATAAGAGACGTAAGAACTGATATCTGGGGGTGATAAGTGCATTGGTGCCACACAAAAATGTCCTGGGTGACAGCTCCTTTGTTATGGGTTGAAGTTGCACTGATCCTGTTCCGCTACACAAATTTGGTGGCCTATTCTATAGGTGGCGATTTCTTTATAAAATAATGGAAGTGCAACTTTTCAATTTACTTCTGGAGCACGACTCGCTAATGCGTGCTTTCCTCCGCCGAACGCTGTGAAAGTTCAGCACTTGATTCTCTAAGCCGGTTCGTAATCGGCAACTGAATAATCTATTCAGATTTTCATCTTCCGTCTTATTTCTAAGCAAAAGTCTAAGACGCTTTGCTGTGGTAGACTGCCTAGAAAACTGAGATTTCCTTCGAGGTATTTTGATTTAAATGAAAAAACTTTACTTAAACCCAGCGACCGATCATATTAGACCAAAAGTACTCGTACCTATTAAATCTAATGGAATAGCACAAAATTATTCAACTAAATTAACCAAAAACATCCACAAAATTTAGTTCGCTGAACCACAACTGTTGCAAAAGAAGCCGACCACGACTGTACCTCCCTGCTCTGAGCATTCATTGTTCGGTTCTTCCCGGTAATGTTCGGTTCGCAGCGTGCATCTCCCTCAGATCGCAGCAGAAAGTTAGCCTAGAACCTTTCACAACAAACGGGCTATCTAATGCAAAAACTATTTTTCAAATCGGATTAGTTTGTCCTGAGATTAGCGCGATCTAACAAACACACTCTACCTACTTATAATTGTATGGTGATGATAATCGTATATGTATTTTTTGACATCTATTTATAAGACGATCCGCGTTAGCAGCAAAACAAATTAGTATAAAGTTTGTTTTCTTTATGGCATATATATTTATTTATTGCTTTACTGGTAGGATTCCTGTGCAGGAATCCGTCTAGGTAGGTAGCACCCCAGGGCCAGTTATTCTGCCGTGAAGCGGTAGTGTTCAAACATTACTGTGTTTCGGTCTGAAGGGACACTGAGAGCTAGCGTAATCACTGGGCATATGAGACTTAAGAACTTATGTCACAGGGTGACGGGCGCAGTGTGGTGCTACACAGAAATATTCTGAGTAACACAGCATCTGTTATGGGTAAACGTTGCACTTACTATCAGGTGAACGTTTTGCTCGTCGCGACACTTTATCAAATAAAAAAAAATATAATTCGAAAGTGGCACATAGTAACTAGTATATGTTTATTTTTCATATTATCGAAAGCTTTTCATTTTCATAGGTTTATTACCCCAAGCACCAACGTAAGTTAAACGGAACTAAACAAACAAACTGCATCGCGTCTTGTGCAGAGCTCGGTTGAAGCATATCAATAATTATATAATGTAATAGACGCGTAAATGTATTATTATATTTTTATTTATTATTCACGCTTAAATATTTCCTTTAAAATATGAAGTTTCAGTTTCTATTGGTTTTTTAAAGGATTATATGTAAATTGTCTGCAACGCAGAATGAGTGAATCGCAGGATGCTTCTATTGTAAATTGTTCGCATTCGTAAACAACTTTATGAAATGCCAACTAAGTTGCATTCTGCGAAAAGGAAATGTCATTATTGCAGAATAATTGCTACACATTATGCCTATAAATATTTATTTTGTTCAACTGTCATATTTTTGTTTCAATTATCAATATTGTGCAACTACAGACTAGATAAATAGAAATTGTTTACTATTATGTACTTAACTAATATAAAGGTAAAGAGCGCTTATAATTTAATAGGATTATCGGTTGATGTTATGAGACGTTATTAAAAATTGATAGTCGATATTAAAAATTGAATTTCCATTGATTTAGATACTGTGAACTTGAAAAATAGATTACTTTAAGAGAGTTGTCAAAAGTATATAAGCTTTTTTGTTGGATTTGCCTTGACAGAACGCCCCATCCACTTGTATGCCGCTATGCAGGCGATATTATAACTACACTATGTTTCACCGTTGCGCTCGGCTATATTTTCATTTTGTTATTATACATTTATATTGTTTCATGCAGTATTTTATTATGGGTAGGTCCTACTCTGATAAAATGTTTTCTTTCAGTTTCCTGCTATAAATAGTTATTACAATTATTGGTAACCATCTCAAATATAAATAAAAGCGCTAAGGTACGGTGTAGGTGTAGACTTAACTACATATACGAGACTTATTAGCACTTTGAGTTTAATATTAACATATTCAATGCTCGGATATAATATTTTAAAATCCTAAAAACTATAGACAAACCTGTTGTTTTGTCATTAATACTATCTCGTCACATTGCCATCTAGATGTAACTGGTAAATTTGTTCTGTAGTCATTATGCCATTATGATTATTCTGCGAAAATAATTATCGAAGAATATTTAGTTTTATTTGTCATCTCATTATCGCTTAATCAGTGTCGTAGAATCAGAACAAACGTAAAAATAAGCGGAACAGAATCCTTTCTAATAAAGTATGCGTGTCAACTGTGGCGAAAGTTAAAACCTATCTACAACAGTATTCAAACGATGGGCTCCAATGACGATAATATAACATTGATAAGTTATTTATTAACACAACAATAAAAATGCATCTGCATATGTATATAACATACACTGTATACTTATTTTTCGAACCGATTGTAGTTTTAAAAATGTGACGTTCAATAACTATTATGAAAATGAATTCATACAAACATCACGCATTTTAACCGATATAAGTGGTAGGCAGAGGCCACACACGTATCCCATTTTTCGCCCCTGCGGGAAATGAGGCACAATGGGATGAACCACGGCGCCGTCATTTTGGTACGAGTCAAAAACTTCCCACTACATTTCATTGCCCTTCATTGCGTTCCCGAGATCAGTATAGTGACGGCATTGCTATTATGGTGTTATTCTGCACGAATAATGGCTGTCCGTATAATACCTTTGCCGCCTCTTGCGACACCTCGGTAGGAAAGAGGACACCTGACAATTTTTTTTAAGCTATTCTCATAATTAATATGAAATAATACTAAAATCTTTACAAGGAATTCGCGATTGTGTTTGAATATTTTGCGTAGTTGTATTTTTGAATGAAAAAATTACTCTTTATTTATTAAATTTAAATTCAGTATTATTTATTTTTCATTTTGACTGACTTCTGCGCCTCGGGTCCAGTGTTCGATTCCTAGCCGGTGCTAACATTTGCGATCGCGATAAATTCGTACGATTTTTGAGAATGCGGATGCGAATTTGAATGTCAAGAAATATGCGAAAATTCGCGTATAAAGTAAAAGTAAAGTTTCAGCCCATAAATGTCCCACTGCTGAGCATAGGCCTCCTCTCATTACTGAGAGGGTTTTGGCGCTAGGATGAATCCCTCACGCTGCTCCAATACGGGTTGGCGGACTACACATGTCTTCGAAATATATATTTTTTTCTATTCTTAGACATGCAGTTTTCCTCACGATGTTTTCCTTTACCGCCGAGCGCGTGGTAAACCAGCACTTAAAATTGCAATTAACAATTTCAGCGGTGCCGGCACCGGGAATCGAACCCAGGTCACTCGCGTACTATGATGTTTAAAGCGTGCGCCTAGCTCCTGAGCTACCACGGCTCTAAAACGAAAATTCGAAAACGAAAATTCGCGTATAGGAATATTCGTTAAATCAATATTAGTGTACCTACCTTTTTGTAAACATTTTATTTTTTTTGTATTCTGCCAACTGCATTAGTATTGTGTAAAAGTCGCCGTAGAGGATAATGTGTATAAAATATTGACATATCCGACTCCTTCGGGATTATATGATTGACTATATATAAGCTGCAAAACATTTGGCAAATCGATTTGCTTTTTAAGCTGGTTTTTGACTATCGTGTGGTATCGTGTCGTGTTAATCTTTATATTCGCAATAAAGTCTACTTTCGTATAAAATCGATTAAATTTAATTATTAATATAAACTTTTTATGTTTTGGCACGCGATATTAACAGTAATATCCAGCAGGTTGAAATTAAACAGGGTAACTTTGCTTTACCAGATAACTGAAAAACCTGGTATATATTTAGTATTATTTAATATTTATTTGCGACAAAAACTAGTTAAATTGTAGTTTAATGACGCTAAATTTATCAACCAAGTAAACATAATCGTTATTAAAATAATGCAAATTGAAAATGTTTCATTTATGGAATTAGGTATGACAGGATTCACTTTACTTGAGAAAGACAATTTAAAACCTTGTACCTTTGAGACTACAATGAAATAGGGACCTGTGTTTCTTGCTCCTGCAATCAACTTAAACCAATAATTAAAATGTAATTCACTGGACGTGTCCATATGTTGTTTAAGATATGAATCTTGTGTAAAAATGAAGCTAATCTATTATTACATAATGAATGTCTTCAGCTGCCGGCTACGATTTGAAGTAATGGCTCACATGAAGGACATTTTTGCAGACGTATCCTTAGAATTCTTTTTTGATCATGACATGCATAATTTTCGTATTTCCAATGAGAGAGTAGATGAGTTGTTATTATGAAATGTGTTATAAATATAAAATATATGTTTTTCTTGGAGCTACTCTGCAACTATATACGCGATGGCCTAGGTTCGAATCTCAGTCAGAGATATCCTTATCCATGATGGAATTAAAATAGCTAAAATACTAGGGAAGGCTACGTATAGCGGCTGATTATCGAGTAGATGCAATGATGACTTTTTTTACTGAACCTAAGTAACGAGACGAGCCAATATTTTACCTGGTGGTAAGTGCGATGTCTACCCTTAATAAAGGTGGTGTACATTATTAATAAAATATTAAATTTTTAACACTACAAATAATTAAAAAATGTAATAATAATAAGTGATACCCTATATAAAATGTGATAAATTTAAATATCTTTAGCTAAAACTTCTTTTTTTTTCTAGTTCTTATTAAAGACGAAACATAAGTGTTTCTTTTCTCTTAGACAAGAACTAAACTAATTTAAATAAAAGTAACGTAATTTATTTCTAATTAATCAGGTAATTATTTAGTAATAAACATTACAAATTTTATATCTTCCTAGATCCATGTTGCGTTATTTAGCTGAAGGTTTTCTATGCAAATAAAATAAAAAATAAAATAAATTATTTTTGTTACGAATATGTTAACATTCTCGAAGTATTAGAGATTCAGCCCGCTTAATGTTAAAATAATAAAATATAAGTCAACCATTAAAAGTAAATAAATGTAATTAAAATACAATTTGTGGAAAAAATTCACAGTAATAATGAATTCTACTTCAGAACTTTAAGTATTATTTTTAAAAGATGTTACGGAAATGTCCATAATAGAATAAATAAAAAGTACAATTCTCTATTTTGCATATACAAATAGTTAAGCGACGTACATGTGTAATCTACGGAGGTGATTTAATATTCCTGAAAAGGATGTAAGATATATTAACCGACTTAAAAAAAGGAGGAGGTTGTACAATTCATCATCATCATCATCATTTCAGCCTATCACTAGTCCACTGCTGAACACAGGCCTCCCCATAGGGGTTCCCCATTTGGGGGGGGGGGGGGATTTTGCCATAGTTGCCACGCTTGGCAAGCGGCTTGGCAACCGGCAGATTATTTATTCAAATGTTTTTCAAGCAAGATGCTGCCGCCCATCTTCTGGTTTTTATTTTCCCTCTGTAGAATTTTAATATATCTACGGGATGAGATGGGGTGGTGGATTCTCTTAAGCCGCCACCACACGGCAAGATCTCAATTCGTCTTTTTTATGTAAGTTATGGCAAAACTTCCTTGTTTATAAACGGATTTTAATGATTCTTTTCTTTTTAGAAAGGGGATATTGTAAGGGTCGCATATAATTTTGGTTAAGTTCTGATGATGAGAGTTCCATCAGAAATCTCGTAGCTGTTTTGGAGCTGCGTTGAAGTCGGATTTTTTGATTAAATAATTAGTTTTCAACATTTTAACCTTAAACTACGTATTAAAAACAATTCTGCATATCGATATAGATAGATGTTTCAGAAAAGGTAGTAAAGGAAAGGGTCAGAAAAATGCCGTGGGAGCGACGTTACTTGCAGTAGGTCGCGGAATGATCCCACGATGGCGCGTCTCCGTTGCAGCGCTATACAAGTTTAGTGAAACACGGCAGATGATTACACGTAGATAAACACAAACATATCTATAGTCAAATAATTTTACGTTTTAATCTCCGAGTAAATTTTATCGCTATTCTTTCCTTATATGATATGAGAAAATTAAAGAATGATTACATGATTACATCAAATATTCAAACCTTCTATTATTATTTTCATGGCTATTTTTCTGTTTCAATAATTGTACCTTTGCTTTCAGTGAATGTTTTTTCAGTCAATCAAAAAGTAATTTCCTATCTGATCCCCACAGAACATTGACTTAATTTTTTTTATGGGTAAAAATGACGAGACGAGCAAAACGTCCACCTGATGGTAAGTGCAACGTCCGCCCACAACAAATGCTGTGTCACCCGGAATATTTCTGTGTGACACCACACTGCGCCCGTCGCCTTGAGACATCAGTTCTTAAGTCTCATATGCCCAGTGATTAGCTCACAGTGCCCATCAGACCGAACACGCACAGTAATGTTCGCACACTATTGCTTCAAGGCAGGGCAGACTATTTCTTCAATAACGGGTCCTGGGGTAGCACCTACCTAGACGGATTCCTGCTACAGATGTTATGTACTTTTGGTTTCACGTACATAACATCTGTAGCATCTATCAGGAAATTCCTGTCATGATGATAATCCTATTGTCGTCATAACGAGGCGACATTTTCCGGTTAAAAATTAGAAGTTGTCATCTGCGTAGGATATAATTATTGGCAACTAGGTCGCACAAGTAGTCGAAATTCGACCGTAATTCATTATCTTTATTAGTGAATTCAATGTATTTGTAGCAAACATTATATATAAATTTTAGTTTTCTGTACTTCGTCTCCATATAAACTTTTTTAATGCGAATTCTCACACTCCTTCGTGCGCGCTATATGTTTAAAAAGGGGTGTAGAGTTATTACGTATTAATATATGTATATATTACTAGCTGAAGCCCGCGACTACATTCGCGTGGATTTAGATTTTTTAGGAATACCGTGGGAACTCTTTGATTTCCCGGAACAAAAAGTATCCTATGTTCGTCTTCAGGATTCCAGCTAGAGATAGCTTTGCTGTGCTGAATTTGGTCAAGTTCGGTTCAACGGTTGAGCCGTGAAAAGGCAACAAAAAGACAGAGGGACAGAGAGAGTTACTTTCGCATTTATAATATTATAGTATCGTCTGTGCCGTCAGTATTAACATCAATGTAAGATGCACTCAGTCGCCTCGTACCTACTTAAAATATTAAATTAAAGCACATGCAGAGGTTAATTTCTTAACTGCCGTCTTTCTACACGTTTTTAATATTTATTTTATTTTTAAATAATTTGGTTCACCAAGCTTTCACGGACAATAATTTCTCATGCACAAATATCCAAAACCGGAACCACTAACTGTAGGTCCTACTAATCGAACCCGCGACCCGCACTGCAGGAACCAACCGCACAACCAATGCGCCAACTGAACCGATTGAACGAAATTATGCTTTACATTATAGTAAACTTGCTGACACCGATGACTTCGTCGGCGTAAATACAGGGTTTTAAACATCCCGTGGGAACAGTTTGATTTACCGGGATGAAAATTATCCTATTTCCATCTTCAGGATGCAAGCTATCTCAGTGACAAATTTTGTCAAGATCAGTTCAGCGGCTGAACCGTGAAAAGGTAACAAACAGACAGAGAGAGTTGAAAACAGCGTAATGCTCTCAACTTGTGATACCAATTATAAGGGACAATTATCAGGGCTAGATTTATCTCTTTACAATCTTGATAGTAAAGTTTGCTTTGTATTAGTAAATATTGGAACATAACATAAATATATTTATGAATATTTTCTCATTAATTTTACTTCACGTCGTAAACACAACAATGTCGATATTTTACACGAACCTTAACAACTTCGATGTTCTAGCCGATTTTCGATTACGGCGAAAACTTCCGAATACTGTCGAAAACTATAAACTGCTCAAGAGATATTAAGTAGTTCACGCAAACACTGATGCACTAACTCGTCTTAGCCTACTTGCGCCCAATGTACTGGTCATGCGATAAGATCGAAGATAGGCCAGGATGCAGTGCCAGAGACACGGAAATAGTCACAATTCAACCAAAGCTGAAAACAAACAATATATGTTTTTACCTAAATAGCACCAGCTGGGATTAAAATCCAAGACCCGTTGGACAATGGAGACTAGACTAGACTTCGATTATAAAAAAGTAACAACCTATAAAGGTCCCACTGCAGAGCACAGGCCATCTCTAATTTTCAAGAAAGTTTTGTAGCCGGAGAGCCGTCGTCTAAATTTTGTGTATTTCAGATATGCAGTATTTTTATACACAGTAAATCAGCATTTAAATTTGCAATTAATAATTTTTGTGGTGTTGTAACTTAGTGCGAAAGTGTGGCTCTTGAGCCACCATATGGTGAATATACTTTAAAAATAGTATGGGACTAAAGTGTGGACCTGGAAATAATCTTATTGTATGAGGTACTCGTATAAAATTGGATTTGTTGTTCATATCTGACCACCGTTAGAAAGCGTTCCGATTAATAATAAATGCATTTTCGAAAATTATAAAGCGTTAAATTGCTGCCGAAAGTATGGTTTGGTTCTAATATCATTTGGCATATCTTAATACCACAAATAAACTTAAATATTTTGTATGTCGAATGTAGTCATTGGAATCTCTTTCATTACGTTTTAGCCCATTACGAGTATGCAGCCAGTACAGCCAGGAGCTTCAAACGGCAGTCCTTACGAGAAGAAACCTTTTACCTACATGCCCCGTGTAGCTGTCACCTCGCCATTCAAGGCCCCCGTACACATCGACGTTGGGGGCGTCATCTATACCTCTTCGCTGGAGACGCTGACAACGTAAGTATTTTTAGTGTGTGAATGTTTGTCTGTGACTATGACTGATCAAAATCAGTTATCTCCTTACTACATCCATCGATTTCACACACACTAGATCCCGCTACACTCGCTCTCTTTAGGGTGAGTAAACTAATACTGCATTTGACGATATGACGTTGCACTGGCAGTTTTATTAAATGTATTATATTCGGTTAGATATATGAAACATAATTAATATCTGGAATCTGAATTCATGCATCATATAACACACATCATATAACTAATTAGGTGATGGATTATAATTTTGGACTAGTTACAGCTGTCTCTGTCAAGTAAATGGGTTGGACAGACCGAGGAATGACACAGACCTGAGACTCAACGTATTTGGCTGTTGGCTGTTATAATTGTGTGGACGGTGCATCATACCCTACATGCAATCTTATTGTATGAACCTTTTATCGGGCTTAATGTCTTCTGTATTTGCACGTACATTTGTGGCACTGTAATATCTCCTGTGCAGTTGATAGCTTCCGATATTATATGGAAGTTCTTTTCCTTGATAAGAAAGTTGGTCAGGAGAATTGTATGATAGTTTGCAACATTTAAAACAACACTTTTATGTTTAGGTTCTCAAGTTGTAGTATTTTTCTGGAAAATTGACAATAGTAATCAACAATCTTAATAGAGTCCTGCCACATTTTATGCAATCAGAAAGTTCGAACACGAATACACTGTATCAAGAATACCTACTTTGTCATTCACGAAAAGAATGCTCGATGCTGGATAGAATAAAAATTTTGTATACTTCTTTTTTATAAGACAAATCAAATTTCATACGTCATTGTATGTATAATTTCAAATAAAATTCAGATAAATTTGTTTTTATAAAAAAAATTGAGCTTAACTATAGATGTAGGAACATCTATTGATAATGTTTGAACAACTTGTGGAGTCGTGTCTCTTATTTATAATGTCTTACTTGAAGTCAGAGTAGACGCTGTAACGAGGGATGGTCTATTCAGTTTGTTTTGACTGTCGTTATGGAAAAAACTTGTGTCGGGCTGCGGTCGCATTCAACTTGGAGACATTGTAGCGAGCTAGTCTATGATATTAATCCTTAGAATATCTGCTGCAAAAATATATTTATATGAAAATGCCACAATTTTCAATGCATTTTTGTCATACTTTCCAAGTAATGCTGTTGAAATATGTGTGCTAATTTACAGGAGAAAAAAGTGTATGCAGTGCTTCCAGCACATGTACCTCATTATTTTAACTATATAATGACTGCTTTTCTTTTACGTTTGTCATCGTAAGATACATTTGTAAAAATAGGCTATAGATCAAATTTTGTCAAGACTCCTTTTATTTCTACTTAAATGGTTTTAAATGTTATTAAGGTATACGTCTAGGTTGGTAGCACCCCAGGGCCAGTTATTCTGCCGTGAAGCACACATTGCTATGTTACGATTGAAGGGCTCGTGTAATCACTGGGAATATGAGACTTAAGAAGAGATGCTTCAGGGTGACTCGCGCCGTTGCACTGAGAGCTATGTGTATATTAACTTTTAACTATGGACGTTTTGCTCGTCTCATCACTTTCTCCTATAAAAAAGTGAGATAGCTATGTGTATATTAACTTTTAACTATGGACACGTGACACGTTTAGTTTTTATTTTTTGACCCTTTCCACCTTTATAGGGTCTTTCCGTTTCAGTAGCTTTAGTTTTAGTTGCGTGGGACACGCGGTGTAGGTAGATGTAGTAGATGCATTGGGCATTGTTGTTAGTGAGTATTATTCATTGGAAATCTGCTGGCAGTCTATGAGATTGCATCTCGTACAGATACGAGATTACGACGTCCAACTGTTTTTTAATCAAAATACAAATTTAATAGATTAATGGAGAAATCTGTTTCTGCTCGGTTACCAATTAAAATATGGCCCTTTTTTGGAATCAAAATTAAATTATTTATTTTTTCCAAACAAATTAGTTCACTTGTTTTTAAACCATAATTAATTTCAATGGGATATATGTAGAGAACTTAAAAAGTTGCCATTTCTCAGTTGGCCGCAACATCTTGGCAACCAGTTGCAAATTACTGTGTTAAATTTATATGTTCATAATTAATAAATTATATATCAAATTAAAGCTACTCGGTAAAATAACGGTTGCCTATGCAAAATTGGTCGCAAATAGGGGTTGCTAACTGTTAAAGATAGATAAGAGCGAAAGAAGTTAGGGCACCACACCGTCCATCAGACAAGGACGCAGTGTGCCGTGCGCAGCTTTACGTCATTTTAAAACTGTTGAGCATGCGTCGATAGGTAGTTTCTTCAACTTAAGGCGCAAGTAGCAGTAGAAATTACTTAAAATAGTAAAAAATTACAAAAAAAAGCGGGTTGCAGTCAAGTGAGAAATGGCGACCCAAGGTTTTTAATTTCACATTTTCATATCAGTAGAAGTCGACAGAGGGAAAATGTAAACCGGATGGGCAGCATCTTCCTGGAACATCTGAATAAATAAACTGCTGTTGACAAGCCGCCTGCCAAAAGTGGCAACTATGGCAAAATCCCCACAAAATGAGAGCTGCAAATATGTAGGTACGTTAAAGAGTTCAGCAGTTAAAAGACGAGAGGTTCAAGATCCTAATTCTAGGATTTACTAATCTGTTTCTATGTGCTAAAAATAAAACTAACATTCCGATGTCACAAATACCACAGCAAGGAAATAAACATCTCGTATAAAAAGGCGGAAATATTATTTAGTTACAAACAAATCAGAAGTTAAGTAAATGAGATGTACGCAAAGTGCTACATATTCCTGTTATGTGTACGCCTCCGTTGGTGGTCAATAGTAATGTTTTTAGAGTTTTTGATTTGCGCTGCGTTCACATTTATGTTATTTATACGAAGCATAAAGAAGCAAATTGAAAGAGGTTACATTCGAAAACATTTAAGACGATAATTGGTTGTACCTCACACGCAAAGACACGAACGTACCGAACGAACCGAAATTCATTATGATTTATGATGGGCGCCGGTAATGCAGAGCTGTAAGTTTCGGAAAGGTAGTTCCACAAATATTACAAGACTTCTTTTCTGTGTCCATATTTGTGGCTATATTTTACAAATAAATGAAAAATGTTATCAAGTAATATGTGCAAAAACAAGTCAGTTCAATTAAGTATCCTTTTTTTATGAATATTAAAAGAAATTTGAACATTTTAATTGATTTTGATTATTAAAATATCTATATTTAATTTATTTAAACATTGAAATAAAATAAACTGATTAGTTTAAATGTGTAGTGTCAATTACTTTGGCTGTCTCAGAGACCGCACCTCCGTGTCAGTGTTACAGCGAAACCAAGTCTATAGTTAAATGTTAAACGAAAAAAAAGCTTTTCTTCATTTTGTATCTTTGAAATTTAACGCACCTTGTTCAACTACTAGTCGAAATTTTTTATCTTCACTATTTCTTAGCAGACATATAAACATCCCAAAAAACATTCTTCGTCCTTGTACGGCTGTTTCCCAATATTCATTGAAAAACTAATTACGCGTCCATAAGACGTTTTTTAACAACCACTTAGTAGTCCGGCTTATAATATAAAAACATTATTAGATTTTGATGTACCTTTAGTTTTTATCTTCATTATTTTAAAGCTGCGGGCTATGTCATTGTTCCCATTTGCTATATAATTTCTCGATAAACTGTGATCTTCGCGAATACCTAAAATACAGGAATGATTACTTTTACAGAGTAATTATTTATTAAATAAAGAATATTGCTTAGTAATCATCGCAGTGATGACCGGATAAGTGAGCTTTTTAAGCTCCGGGACCGGGCGCTCTTCTTAAATTTGTATACTAACGTAAGTGTCGGCGCCATTAAAATTATAAAATACAGTACCTAAGTGCTGTAAGCCAGTAATGTTTACACATTCTGTTTCACTGCAGAGAAACTGGCACTGCGTTACCACCTGCAGTGCCAGTTTTTCTGCGGATTCCTAGCGAAATCCTGCATACGAATTCTACTATCAGTAAATTTCAATTGTATTTCTGTATGCTATATGCACTTGAAATATTATTTATGAGTATATTATATGAGCCAATTTGGAGATTTGTGCGCGGCTTAGTTCGATAGATCGATTCGGCTTAGATCGAGATTTGGAACATATTTACATAACTAGAAAAATAATAAGAAATAATATATGTTTAGAATCTTTTAAAGTATTACGACATAAAAGGCAATATTACTCCTGAATTACTATTTATAAAAAAGTAAAGTAACAGCCTATAAATGTCTCACTGCTGAGCACATGCCTCCTCTCATTTCTGAGGGGCTCCAAAGCCGGGAAGAATCCGTCAAGCTGCTCCAACGCGCGTTGGCGGACATGTCTTCGAAATACTTTTTTTTCTCAGACATGCAGGTTTTCTCACGATATTTTCCTTCACCGCCGAGCACGTGGTAAATCAGCACTTAAAATTGCAATTAACAATTTTAGTGGTGGCGGCACTAGGAATCGAACCCAGGTCACTCGCGTACTATGAAATTGAAAACGAGCACCTAGCCCCCGAGCTACCACGGCTCTACTTACTTACTAATCAATCAAATTATTTTGGTAGTTTTTAATTGAAATCCTTATATTCAAATGGATAGACACAGACGCAATGGTGAAAATGTCGCTTAAATGTGGCATCAACTTTTTAAATGTTTCATCTATATAAAATCTGATCGAAAGTTATCATTGTTTCTCTAATATTATTCGATAATAATTAATTAAACATCGATCACAGTCTGGACTAACGCAACGGCTACATGTACATCAGTGTGTGGATATGGTGCCGTAAATAAGCTGCTATCAGCGGCTCCGTCGTCGCCGGAGGCTTTGCTTCGGGCGCTGCGGCTTCGTGCCTCTCCCCCGCTTCCCACCAGCCCGCCGTTTTAATCAACTCACTTGGGGGCGCAAAATAAATATATTGCCAGTTGTGTACCGTAGGGACCAAATTGCAATGAATTCTCACTTCTTTAGTTAAAGCATCAAAAATATTTGAATAAGAAAATTAACAAGTACGAATTTTTGGGTTTAATGAACCTTTATGTGTAGGTAACACAACAAGTGTTTACAAGTGGTAAAAACATAAAGGTTGAAAGATTAGATCTTCTGGCGGTATTGTAAATAAAACTGGAAAATTGGTTACACAATTCAAAATTACGTAATGAAGTCATTGTCAATCACAAATTTGATAACCTAACATAATACATACATACATTGAAGCCAATCTCTCATCACAGCCTTACAACATTACAACTTTGTAATGTTGTAAGGCTGTGATGTCACTTTAACATCTCCGAAAGCAACTTACCGTCTGACTTACAAATGCGATAACGGTCGAAAACTCAATGCAAATTTGTGAAAACGTGAAAAACATTATGTTAAATCGAGACGCTGAAAGAAGACGGAATGGGAGAAAAAGTATTTATTGTCACAGAAGTGTCATGCATACAAAATAATATAAGTTTTGTTTCTGCCCTGTATCAAAGATGGCGTTGTATACGGAAAATGTATATGAAAATGAATTTTGTTCATAAATTTTCTTTTCGTGGCTTTTTCTATATTTTAATAGTTATTCTGCTATTTAACATCCAACAAATTAAACATCATAAAAATCAGTCCTGCGGTTCTTGAGTTATAAATGATGTAACTAACATGTTAAAATCATAAATGGTTGTGATATGACTTGTCGTTTTAATAGATACTATTAATTGCCGGTTTAATAAGACCGGATATAATAATAAGTCTGGTGAAAAGATAATAAAGATTACTCACCGCAATGTGTGTGTATAATCATACACTCACGCCTTTTTCTTAACAAGGGGTAGGAAGAGGTTACTCACGTAGCCCACTTTCGTTGCGTTTATTATGTCCAGTGTTTAAAATTTACGTCACCAAATTTTTATTTTTAAGTATAACTTGTTTTCCTATTTTATAAATTGCGCAAAAACAAAATTATTTTTTGGACACCTTAGAAGAATTTATTAACATAAATACATTGTAACATCCAAAACTAGGTTCTTCCTAAACTTTATTTCTAAAGCTAAAGGAGGCTTTAAACGAGTGATTATTTGCCTCTGGCATAGCCTCCGGTGGATGCCGGTTATAAATAATATTTCGTTGCTGGGAAATATCGCATATTTCGCTTGTAGTTCTTTTTTATTCACTCGTTTTAGATTGTTTCAAAACTTGAACGTTAAACTTTTATTTAATCAATTATTATTTATTAACACTTTAAGGTGGAAATTTATAGATAATTTATCCCAGTATATTTACGAGGAATTCAGTAAATTTAAATACACTGATGTCAATTATGGTGCTGTTGGTCTGTGACTGCTTTTGTGTCAGTCACTTTCCGTGCCTGTTGTATAGAGGTAACGTGCCTTTTTGATAGCTTCTCTTATAATGGTTTTGCGTCTTAGTGGATGAAACATTACCTACTAGAAGTTAACATCACTAGAAGTTAGTTTTTTAAATACATTAAAATTATTTCTTTAATTTGTACTAATGATACGTTTGGGTAATATGTGCTGTGCGACTTCGTAACGATTGCCGTGCAATAAATGCCATTTACGTGTAACTGAATATATTGATATTTGTTAAATAAGAGTAAAGGAGAGAAAGTTAATTTGCTAAGATACGCACGCGAAATGTAATGTGTGTATTACAATTTTGAAGAGCACAGCCCACCCTCCCTCAACAGCGTGCACAAGACAAGTGATATTGACTCTACGACGGTCATCTGCCGAGTCACTTGACGATGCCTCGTTTTGAGGTGAAACACGTGTCGTGTTCTTGACTTCAGTGGTGTGTTTTGCCTAGTTGTAGTGTTGTAGTGTTTGAGGGTATCTGGTTGCGGCTGCCGGTAGCGGTATTGGTTTTCTTGTGCACGCTGTTGTGGGGTAGCGGGCGATGCTTTTCAAAACTAGGTAATACACAACATTTTACATTTGTATGCGGATCTTAGCAAATTAACTCTCTCTTCTTCACTAATGGATTTCAATAATGGATTCACTTCAATAATTGATTTTCGCAAAGTAACGCCTGATTCTATTAACTTGTTTAATCAAACTCGATTTAATATAATATTTGAAAGTTAATTCGGAATTGGTGCTATAATTTTATCGATATTGTTTATTTTAGTACATTTCTAAATATATCTGGTTGAGAGAATGATATGAGCAATAGATACATTGTTTGGAGTGTAATTTCGTAGTTGCTTCTTCAATTAACAGAGTAAACACCAGCCACCGGTTACTATTGTTCTAGTTGAACCAAATTATTGTTCGTCCTCGGGTGAATTTTTCTGATTGGAAGTAATTGCGTGTAGGTAGTTTTACTACGTGTAGATGTATAACTACAATCGTGCAACTAAATCGACTAAGTTCATATACTAAGTAGTTTAAAAAAATAGGTTGAGTAATGCATGCCAAATTAATATATTTTAAAATATTTTACAATGACATCATTAGTGAGATTTTTTTTAATAATATGATTTGAACGAAAAGTGGGGAACATGTATGTATGTTTAAGTAATTAAACCACATAAATTAATCAAAAGATAATAAATATTAATTCAATGTATGGTGATCCTCCCCTCCCATTTTTAATTACAGCTTGCATGCGGTTTCTGGTCGATTAGATTAACTTTTTCACATACTTTTGAGGAGTAAAAAAAACCATGCCGTGTGGTCAATTTTGGGCACGTGCCAGGCGTTTTTCTAGTAGGTTAGCTTCTTTGAGACGTCTCCTGACGGCTCATTCTCTAATAACCACTCCTCGAACTTGCTTCTGCTTGTCCTTAATACGTAAGGTGGCAATTTCGCGGAGATTGTGGTATTCTCTACAAAATTATGTATATATATATATATTTTTTTTGGATAATGTGATGAAACGAGGGAAAACGTTCACCTGATGGTAAATGCAACGTCTGCCCATAACAAATTTTGTATCATCCAGAAAATAACTGCGAGACACCACACTGTCCATCACCCTGAGACATCAGTTCTTAAGTCTCATATGCCCAGTGATTACGCTAGCTCTCAGTGCCCTTCAAACCGAAACACAGTAATGTTTGCACGCTACTGCTTCACAGCAGAACAACGGGCCCTGGGGTGGGGGCTTACCTAGACAGGATTCCTGCATAGGACTTCTACCACCAGTATGAGCCCCTTCTTCTCATTATTCAAGTACAGTAGAATACTTGTTTTTGGAGATCAACATAAGTGGTACTAAAGCTGTAGTTGGTGCAATTTGTTGTCCACTAAATATGAATTTCTGTGATCTTGACTCAGCATTTCCACAAATAAGCTCCGAATATCAACTTTGGTATAGGCGATTTTACCACTGACAATGAACTGACTGAAAACACACACTGACCCGTGACAAACTTCTTGTACTGCGTGACGGCAAATCCTCCGCGGAAGAGATATAATTTCATTAAATTCTACGATATCCATACTAACATTATAAATGCGAAAGTAACTCCCATTGTTCCTCTGTTTGTTTCTTATCTTTTCATGGCTCTACCATTGAACCGATCTTGATCCAAATTCGGGACAGAGATAACTTGCTTCTTTAAGACGGACATAGGATACTTTTTGTTCCGGGAAATCGAAGAGTTCCCACGGTATCGCTAAACAAACCGAAATCCACGTGGATGTAGTTGCGGGCTTCAGCCAGTAATCTATAGATATATTAATACGTGATAATTCTGCACCCCTTTTTAAGCATATTGCGCGCACGTAGGAGTGTAAGAATTCGCAATTTTTTTTCCGAGAAATCAAAGAGTTCCTTTGGTATTCTTAAAAACTCTAAATCCATGCGGACGTAGTCACGGCCTTCAGCTAGTAATATTATAAATGTGAAAGTTGGTATGTTTATTATAATGTAATTTGGCATTTTGTGATGGAAATGTTACAGGACAGTTTTATTTAACAATTAAATTGATTTCTATTTTTTTATTTATGCCAAGTGAAGCGGTGACCAGCTAGTATTAAACAAATGAAATAATTAAATCAAAAGTCTAATATTTTAAAATATAATGTACCAGCAATTTATATTTCATTGTGTTACAAATTCTATAAATATGTATGTTAATAAATTACAAGCAGCTGTACCAGAAAGCGTTGAATATACATCACTAGATTGAATTATACTTATACGACGGCGTGGCATGAAGGGACTTGTTTTTTTCCCGTACAGATAGGTACCACGAGTAAGGGGCCTGCGCAGATATCAAGTTATAGTTATTAAACAGTAGATGTTGCATTGGCTAATATCTACTAGAAAGACATCATCATTAATCAAATATTTCTAAATATTTGCAGGTACCCGGAGTCCAAGCTCGGGCGAATGTTTTCCGGGGCTATCCCGATTGTGCTGGATACCCTTAAACAACACTACTTCATCGATCGGGACGGAGGGATGTTCCGGCATATTCTCAACTTCTTGCGGAACAAAAAGCTCTTGCTACCGAGCGATTTTCCTTACATCAATCTGTTGTTGCAAGAAGCGCAGTATTTTGAACTTGATCGTAAGTATTGGAGTAATCATGTTTTATCTAGAATATGTGTGTAAGAAATACAGGCTTTTATTCAAAAGTAAAATTACGTAAAATTAATCGAGCAGGACAACGTCTGTCGGATCCGCTAGTATATTTTACTAGCGGAACAGACGTTGTCCTGCTCGAACTTTTGCTTGCCTGCTGTTAACAGATTCAGCAAACGATTTTTCGATATTCGAATTATAGATAAACTATATACTAAATTACTTTTGTCATTTTCCTAGAACTCTATCGCAGCACCACCTACCAGGTCCAATTTTGAATCCAAACCATCCAGGGGACCAAACAAACACACACAAAAAAAATCATCAACATCGGTCTAGACGTTTAAGAGGAGTTCGGTGACATACACACGGACAGAAGAATTATAGATATAAAGATATTTTAGTTACATGTGTAGAAATGAATCCTCTTTAAGATTGGAAAGTGAAACATTATTTAAATATAAAATTTCATTAAAATCGAAAAAGCTTTTTCCGAGAAACTACGTACACACAAATACATATATAAAACATACCAACAATATACATAATAATATACATACATGTATATACAAGAATTACTCTCTTAAAGTATAAGATAGGTATTGTTCTCCTGCCTCCTCCTGCTAAGTCTTGTGAAAGAAACAAATGTGAAAATTTTAACTATTCCTTAGACATTACTAACACTTTTCACTACAGTTAAGAAAAAAATGGTTAGGTTAACTTCAAAACTATAAACAGTAGATTATAAATATACATACTTTGTCGGTTACCGCGACGACCGCGTGGCCTAGTCGTCAGAGTACCTGTCTTCTACGCCGCGGGTCCTGGGTTCGAATCCCAGCCGGAGCCAACATTTGTGCTAAAACACAAATTGTTGGTCTGGTTGTGTTGTGTTCGTCCCCGTGTTTCTGACACTGCATCCTGGCCTACCTACGATCTTATCGCATCAGCGTTACATCGGGTGCGGGTAGGTTGGGACGAGCGAGTGCCTCTGTGTTTGCGCGTACACTTGTGGCACTATAATATCTTCCTGCGCAGTTGATGGCTCTAGACAGTATTCGGAAGTTGTCGCCATGGTCGAAATCGGCTAGGAGAACATCACATCATCACTTTGTCGGCTTGGTTGGCGCAGTGGCTAAGCCCTTGGCATTAGCGAAGCGGGTAGCGAGTTCTATTACCGTACTGGACAGATATTTGTATGGCCTACATACAGTTGTTCCGGGTCTGGGTGATTTCTGTATGTGGAATTTACGAATGTAAAACGCACTCAAGACCCAAGCATTTTAATGTCACATAGGTCCGATTTTATTTCAGAAGGTAAAAGTAAAGTAACGGGTAATAAATGTCCCACTGCTGAGCACACCCTCTCTTATATCTGGAAATGTTTTGGAAGCGAGAAGACTCCACCACTTTTAAGGCAAGGCATGACTACCGCGGCGGTTTTGTCATATATATGGATTACAGTATCGTCAATATTCAAAAGGATTTATAATCTGAAATATTATTTATTTATACATATTGTCTCCTAAATAGTTCATATGATCCTCATAAACTTCAACATTATCATCGCCATCAACACAGTCTGTCGATAACCAGTCCATTGACGGCCACAGGCTTCTTTGACATTCACACGGAGTGAAAATACGCACAGTGAATAATTTAAAAATATTAGAATAGAATACAGTTTTATTCAACATAGATTATTTACATAATACTTATCGAAAGTCATTTTTTTACACTTACACTTCATTTACATTCAACGCCTGCACTCCATATACGGGACAGGCAGCGACCACACCCGTAGTCCATTTTTCGCCCCAGCGGGAAACCAGACGTGATGGGTGGCGAACCACGTCGCCGCCATTTTGGTACGATCAAAAAAATAAGGTAGATAGGTAGGTTCCTATTCTCCACTGCCGGACACCTATCGGCCTAAAAATATTTAATGCTCTATTTTAATGCCTTCCAGATATGGTGCTTGCTCTTACCACTTTAAAGAGGGAAAAGGAAGACGTTAAACTGGAGTGGGGTAGCCAGCATGACACCGAATCTTCCGCTGGGGATTACTTGAATCAGACGTGGAAAAGGTGCCGACGAGAGGTTAGACCTTATATTATTCACATCGGTTTTTTCCAAAATTGTATAGCATCTGTTTTAGTCAATCCATTGATATTTCCACGCATTGGGCGTTAGAGAGGTAAGCAAATAACTAACCCCTAACCACAACCCCAAATTTGAAGACGGCGTGGCCTAGTGGCCAGCATTGTAAGCAATATTATCCCACCATCTATCGGGAGGAATAAAATTTACCAAGCAATTCAATGGGACTTTTTCGACACCCTTAAAACTATTATTTATAGAAGTGAAGTGAAAATTTTGTACCCCTTTTTCAAAACATTGCGTGCACTAAGTAGTGTGAGATTGGGCCTAGTTAAAATTTGTTTATAGAAGAAGCGTGAAAGCGGAAATGTATACAACGTTATACATAATTGGTATAACATCCCGGCACCAACCCATGCTACTTTGATCTGATAAACACAGCGGAGAAGCTTTAATGACAAAATTGAATCCTAAAAATGTCCATACAAAACTTTAAAATTATTTGTTTTTTTAAACTTTACTACCAACTTTGCAACCTAACTCAGAAAGTCGTTGCCACGAACCAGACAAATTCAAAATACGTTTTCTTCTCCATTTAATTTTTGTTACCGTACTACGGCGTCATAGTAACAAATTTACTTCGCAAAAGATTTCCTTAAGCCTTATGTTATCCCAGTACTTGCGAGTTCTTTCGATGGCAGCTCAATGGAAAAACGCCTAATTAAATTTATGAGTTCATTGTCTCGATCAGCTGTATAACAGGGTAGTCACCTATGAGTTTTAAGCAAATTCTTTAAGTAGACATATCTACTACAGGTATCACGCTACGAGGCATATTATATTTTTGGGGCATATACACCTCGTCCCTTAGCCCAGCCTGCCGGGATGTATATGACATTATGAATGACCCTGTATATAATATTTGTTACAAATACAGTGATTTAATAAAAAAACCTTATTAACGGTCATACTGACAATGTCAATCACACAATAGTCTGTCGTTTGTTTACATTCACATTGCCAATATCAAAGATATTGCTGCGGCTGCGGTCGAACAGTAGCACAGAGTAGAGGTTGTCGCCAAAGAATTTTAAGTGTTGCCAACAAATAATTACCCAAAACTCAATAACATACAAACTTAAAAATTGACTTGCGGTCGAATTTTGACCGCTGGGCGACCACTAGTAATAATAAAATAGTGGGTGGCAGTTGGCAGGAAAGAATTATTTTCCTTTTTTTTGACAGTTTTTATGTACTATACTGTTTCGTTGTCATTATGTTAATGCTCGGACAGCTGTGTATACTCCAGTAGTGGATTGAATCATTGGCATCGCAAGACAAAATAGCTTAATGCGATTGTTATCGTGGGTTTACATGATTTAGCTATTTAGTTGTATATGCAGTTTTTGTTAAAACTGTATCTTGTCTAAGTGAGCATTATGTCTAATTTTTTAACATGTAATATTTCCGTTTCAGGAGAACTAACTAGTCAACATGAAATTAACGCAACTTAAAAGGTAACATCTCCACAACAATCAACTTATCTCAATTCGATGAGCTTAATTGTATCTTTAAAATAAGTGATATGAAATGATTATATGTATTAATCTTTTTTGTAATAATCGTAGATTGTACTTCGAAGTCAATAATCATAACTGTCTACTTATTACGTATAAGTAATTCCTGTCTAATTTTTATCTACACTCTAATATTGGTGGAAAACTTACATATAAACACACATATTTATGTTAATTTAAAAATACTGTATGATCAATTAATTTTTCGTAATATTTATTATTCAAATTACTTTTTCGTTGCCATAACTTTGATTTCTGTAAATATTAATGTTTTACGCTATAAATAAACGCATTTTCTATTTAATTTTAATAATATATAAACTTTTTTATTTTAATTACAATGTTACTTCGTCCGCGTAAATAAAGAATTTTTAAATATCCCGTGGAAACTATTTCATTTTCAGTATCCGTCTCCAGGATGCAAGCTATCTCTGTGAAAATTTTGGTCAAGATCGTTTCAGCGGTTGAACCGTGGGAGCGGAGTGAGAGTTACTTTTGCATTTATGATTTTAGTATGGATAGCTAACTTTCGAAGACCAATTAAAAAAAAAAAACATATATCTATGGTATGGTAATTAAATTATTACTAAATCTATTAATTGTTTTAAGTGTAGTAGTTTATGACGTTGTTTTCGTTGCTTCATAATAGCATCAAGGTAATAAGTAAGTGTTATGTTTATGTGATGTAAATTTATTCTTTCTACGCTACAAATTTAAAATGTAATGTTACATTACATTAATTACGTTACGATAATTAATACCGAACCTTCCCGATATGGTTTTATTTAAATCAATCATAAAGATTATTCAAAATTATCGATGTAAACTTCAACTGTCGTAAAAAATATCGAAACTGTAAACTATTGATTTATTAAAATAAGAATTTCTTGTAATTTATTTAAGTTAATATTTTTGTTATTAGTTTAAAACTGTTCCAAAAAGGTGACAACTGTAATAAAATTTTCTAAAATTAATTAATGTTTTATTGAATATTATGCATAAGATATTAAAAAGAACATATTTTGACATTAATCCGTTATTTACTAATCTATATAAATAAAAATCAATTACCGGATGTATGAGAGATCATCACTCGAGAACGGCTAGAACTCCCAGAAAAGGCGCTTTGGATGGTATATTTGTATCAAAATCTCGTTAAAACAAGTAACGTTCAGTTTGACAGTTCTGCTGTCACATGTTTTCAGTACTTAATATTTTTTTGCTAAGTGCGCAGCTTCATTAGTAAATTGCACCCGTACTGAAGCCGGGCAGGTCGCTAGTTTTTAATGTTTTTTAAAAATTATTGTTATTTTATTAAGTAACGAAAGTCGTTTTTTGGATGATAAGTGCCACGTCCGCTCTGAATGGTTGCATTGTCAATCAGAACTTTGAATTGCAAAGTCTTAAGTGGCAGTCCACTACATCCGTAACCTTGATAGGTCAATTATTAAGTCTCATGTGCCGAATAATTACACTAATTATTATCTATGGTGCCCTCCAAACTGGAACACAAAACTTACTATTAGACTTACAGTGATGCATGCTGAATTAAATATTTTATATGATCTGTTACTGCCTTAATCTGTATATATAAAACAAAGTCGTGTTAGTTACACCATTTGTAATTCAAGAACCGCTGGGCCGATTTTTATGATGTTGGATTTATCTCCGCCCGAATAACTATTTTAACTAATAACTATTAAAACATAAAGAAAACAAAAATTATGAAGAAAATTCATCTTCTCATGCATTTTCAGAAAACATTTGCATTCAACAAAATTGCATCTGACAAAAATAAAAGACGGACAAAAATGAACATGGCGAATTAGTCATAAACTTGATAGTAATGCCAATAGATGGCGTTGTGTTCATTATCGTAAAGGTTTATTGTTTTCTTTGCATGGCTGCTCTGTGACAATAAATACATTTTCTTCTTCTGTACAGCTGATTCAACTGCGCTATCCTTTCTTTGCATACCACTGAGCTAGTTGTGCAGACAGGCGCCGCAATTTATTAGTATTTTTTTCGAGTTTTCTCTAATGTTTATTCAGTTTTCGACCGTTATAGTCAAACGGCGAGTCGCCTTCGAAGATGAACATCTTCAACAACTTTGTGAGGTTATCAAGTTTGTGATTGATAATTGCTTCATTATGTAATTTTGAATTGTGCGACCAATTTTTCAGTTTTATTTACAATGCTGCGAGTCAGAAGATCTAATCTATCACATTGAAGCTGCAAATAAACTTCGCAATATTAAGAATGCAGATGAAAATTACAATACTCTACGTTGCTATGCACTTTGAATGTTTTGGAAAGAAGTGGTGAATACGGAACAATCCAAGTGTTGTTGACCGCAAAATCGTTTCCTTTCGCTTTAGTTGTGATAGTTCTACGAGTACAGTTGTCACCGGGCATGGCCGATGGCAAGTGTTCCAAAAATGAAAATCACAAAATCCGACCCGGTAGGTGCTGTGATCGTGTGGCTGTAAAGTAACATACTTAAATGGAATTCATAAAATAAGCTCATCGCGTCACATACCGCAACGGGCAGGACGCTAGTAGAAATATAAGTTCGATATTCATAACAATGGTTTCTGGGAACCTCGATATTAGTTTTATTATTATCTCGATATTAAAATGTTAGATTTCCTTTTGCATAATAGCTTCCTTCAAAATTATTTATATAGAGGATTAAGGTTTGTAGAATATCAATAGCAATTTTATAAAAGTTATAAATCATTCATCATGGGAGCCGTGGTAGCTCAGGGGCTAGGCGCTTTAAATTTCATAGTACGCGAGTGACCTGGGTTCGATTCCCGGTGCCGGCATCACTAAAGTTGTTAATTGCAATTTTAAGTGGTGATTTACCACGTGCTCGGCGGTGAAGGAAAACATCGTGAGGAAACCTGCATGTCTGAGAAATAAAAAATATTTCGAAGACATGTGAAGTCCGCCAACCCGCATTGGAGCAGCGTGGCGGATTCTTCCTAGCTCCAAAACCCTCTCAGAAATGAGAGGAGGCCTGTGCTCAACAGTGGGACATTTATAGGCTGAAAATTTACTGTTTTTTTACTTTTTATAAATCACAAGTAAAAAACGCAACAAATCAGGCAAAACTAAATACAATTTCTTAGAAGCCAGAGCCATCTATCTTGTTCCGAGAAAAACTTGAAGCTAAACAGCGACCCCTTATATTTTTTTTCTTTAAGATGTCTCTGTTCATTTTTCGAGAGATTCTGAATTTATTAGTTACGGTGTACAACATTTATGTAAATTAGTTGATATAAAAGCGTTGATTGTTACTGGCGCGATACAAAATTTATGCAGATAATTGAAATGAATATTTTATTATTATAATAATGTCTATTACAAGCTGGGAACGGCAACGGGAAAATAAATTGCATAGCCCTAAAGACTAGAAAACTCAAATGGCAACAAGGCGGCCATATGGCTATTGAGACACATCGGTTCTAAGGTCTCATATGCCTTTTAATTACGATAGCTGCAGTGCCTTTCAAAGCGAAACATAGTCGTGTTTGCACAACACTGATCGGTGGCAGTAACTGGCTCTGTAGAGGGTTCATGTACCAATTAGGATACTCACATAGGATTTGATAGATATAAATGGCTTGGAAGTGTTTTGAGGCAATCTACGGAGAGGCCTGTGCTTAACAGAGGATTAGTTTTGGACCGAAATAATGATGATGATAATATTTGCAGTCTTGAAATCATCATTTGAATAAATATTTAACATATTATGTCGTATTTGAGATAATTAGCTAGGAGGTTACTAGATTTTCCTAATTTTCCTGTAAATCCAAATTCCTGTTAGAAAATAAAAAGTTGGATTTATTTATATATTATTTAATGTACACCAATACAGAAATAACATCAAGTATTATAAGTTACGGTATCAAAGGCGGTCTTTTCATTGAAAGCAATTTCTTCCAGACAACCTTGGCATAGAGAACTGATGCAGCAAAATAATTAAAAAGCATAACGAGAGCGGTGTACCCTAAACAATTTTAATGAATAAAAAACACTAGATGAATCTATATGTTATGAAAAAAAGCGACAGACTTAAAAGACACAGACATGGTAAAGGATTAAAAACCAAAAAGAATATGTGAAAATATTAGTTAAATTTCCAAGTACTTCATGGTTTTTGAAGGAAAAGGGGACTTAGCACGTCGCATGTGTAAAGGGGAGTTAGATTTTTTCATCACACAGCGAAGAAAAGACCGTCATAATAGTTCATGTCACATCGTCCGAATTTATAAATACAGGTTATAAATTTTATCGGCGTGTGTATTTAATGATGTACAAAGCTTTGTTCGTATAAATTGAATTTCCCTATTATGTTAAAATTTCATATGGTTTTAGTGGATGAGCTTCAATTTAATTTACGACTCTAAAAATTCACGCTTTATTTTAAAAGGCCAGCGGTTAATCATTCTGTCGTGGCATATGTACACAATTCAATTAACGACATTGATGTCATTTTAAAGTTTTTTGGTGATTCACGCGACGCTTTTCATCACGGATTTTCAGAAATCCATTAATATTGTTTTCAATTGACCTTTTTGAGGCTCATTTTTTGCTAAGGGCACTCGCTTACGGCGATGGAAATTAAGGCGAGCGCGCAGCCAATGAGCAAGTACGGCACTATAATATTTTCCCTTGCGCAGTTGATAGCTTCTAAGAGTATTTTGAATCTGTCATATAGGTCGAAAATCGGTCAAGAACACATCGAGTTTTAATAAATTACTGTTGCAAAATGAAATTCGTTCTCTATTATTTTTTAAATTGTAATCAATCATTTGATTGGTATGTGAATGAATGAATGAATACACGTTTATTTGACAAACAAAACTGTCAAGTAAATGAGAGGAAGTAGTGCGATTCACTTATCCATTTAACTAATCTATTTATTTTATTTTTACACTTTATTACACACCATACATGAAAAAAAAATGCAAGAAACAAAAACATTCAATAAAATGGTATAATAATCGGCGGCCTTATCGCTAAGAGCGATTTCTTCCAGAAAACCGGTAAATGGACATTTCTGAAGAACCTATTAAAGATGCTGGCGATTAATATGTAGCCATATAAATATATTACGGAATAATAAATATAAACATATACCAAATATATAGTTACTTACACACATACATAAAAAAACATATATGTACATAAATATACACATACATACATACCGAAACAGGGGTTTATATATGGAGTAAAATCGGACAACTCAACATGTACCGCCGCAATGTTGCAGCGGCGTTGATTTTCAGTGGAGCTCAATATTATGTGTATATGCATTGAATATGAAATGCTTCGTATGCACATATATATTGACATGTGTTTATAATCCCCTTGCATTAAATCTAAAGATCATACAACTTTACTACAATACGACATCGAGTTTAAAAACGGTGTATCAATGAACTAACGTGTGGTAACAACGAACTGACCGTGTGGTAGCGGCTTAAGAGAATCTACCACCCTATCTCGTCCCGTGGGTGTCGTAAAAGTCGACAGAGGGAAAATTAAAAGCAGAAGATGGGCAGCAGCATCTTCCTGGAACATCATAATAAATAAACTGCGGTTGCCAACCCGCCTGCCAAGCGTGGCAACTATGGCAAAATCCCCCCAAAATGAGAGCTACAAACTTTTGTTGCACTCTATGGGGGAGGCCTATGTTCAGCAGTGGACTAATGGTAGGCTGAAATGGTGGATGGTGGATGGTGGGTATCAATGAACACAAGTTCTGCTTAAGAACTTTTGCTTTAAGAACTTTGCTTAAGAATTAGAGTACTACTCAGTATTGCCCGTGGGCCCTGTGATTGTGCCCAGCTGCTTGTCAACATCGTAAAAGTTTCAGCCTATAAATGTCCCACTGCTGAGCACAGGCCTCCTCTCATTTCTGAGAGGGTTTTGGAGCTAGGAAGAATCCACCACGCTGCTCCAATGCGGATTGGCGGACTTCACATGTCCTCGAAATATTTCTATTCCTCGGACATGCAGGTTTCCTCACGATGTTTTCCTTCACCGCTAACACGTGGTAAATCAGCACTTATTATAGAACAATATTAGAGGTGCTGGCACCGGGGATCGAACCCAGGTTACTCGCTTAGTATGAAATTAAAGGTGAGCACCAGGCCCCTGAGCTACCACGGCAATTAACATCAACATCGTGATTCGAACTAATCCTGTAAGCCTTAGGTACCGTTCCATATTATATGTACCAATTGTATCCACTAATTATAGGCGTAATGCTTTTTTCTTACGCAGCGCAAAATAATTAAATACATTGTCATCGTCTTTGGAAATTGACCTATTCTGCAGTCTGTAAAAATATGTTTGTGTAATGACTTTAAAAAAAGAACTAAATCAGTAATGTAGTTTTAACTGTTAATCAGTAATTTTCTTTACACTATTCTTACTAGTATGTGAGCTTTTGTTATATGTGTTTATTAAGTTTTATTTTAATTATTAGTGTAAGATTTGATTTTTGTTCTGAGCGCAAAGTATCATAATATATATGCGTAGGCTTGTAATGTAGCCATTTTACTATATATAAAGTTATTTGTCTTTATAAATAGTAAAATGGAAGTCGTCTGAAAATAAATAAATAAACATTATTAAAGACTTTGTTATTTCTGCCATTTCTTTGAATTAAGCTCCACAGTTCTTGTTATGTCCGTGAAATATTGTCACTAAAATAATTCAAGAAATTATCTGGGTAACACAGCATCTGCTATGGACAGATGTCGCTCTTACCATCGTGTGATTGGTTTGCTCGTAATTAAGTTCGTTTTACGTAAACGCAAAATTTTCTGCAGTGTAATTAAAGCACTACTCGTATGTCACCGCAGTTTAAAACGTAAGTACCTGTCTGTTTTTTCTTTATTGAGGTTGGATGTAGTATGTATGCAGTGTTGGCAGATCGTATAATTGGATAAAAAAAGTGTTGCTGATCGCTCGTTGAATATCATGGAGGTTACTGCAATTTAAAACTACAAAAAGATGATGTTCTCCTAGTCGATTTTGACCACGGCGACAACTTCCGACTACTGTCGAGAGCCATCAACTGCGCAGGAGGTATTATAGTGCCAAAAGTGTACGCGCAAACACAGAGGCACTCACCCGTCCCAAACTACCCGCGCCCGATGTAACGCTGATGCGATATGATCGGAGGTAGGCTAGGATGCAGTGTCAGAAACACGGGGACAATCACAACAAAACCAGACCCGAAAACCAACAATTTATGTTTTAGCACAAATGTTGGCTCCGGCTGGGATTAGAACCCAGTACCCGCGGCTTAGAAGTCAGGTACTCTGACCACTGAGCCACGCGGTCGTCCGCACAAAAAGGTAACAAAACTGAAAAGAAAAATTCTCAGAACAATCAACTCTTTGCAAACATATGGTACGGCATATTACTCACAAACAGTAGTACGGTGGGTCGAGTTTCTAATTTGCTTTCAAATTGTGTTTCAAGTTATCAAAATACTTAGTAATTTATGAAACTAATGATTATTAATAAAATTAACAGCATCTTTATAAAACTCTATTACGTAAACTCGATACGTTACAAAGTTACAAATATTCAGATATTTAACGCATGCCCGTAACCGCTCACTTTCAACTTCAGTAGATTTTCAACTTAAAAATGTTGGCAGAGGGCTGGTATTTCAGTCGCCAGTCAGACATCGTCCCAGGCAATGTAAGTTAAGCTACATGTACAGATATTTTACAATCAGACGACTAAGGGCAGTCGTTAGTCAGACAGGAGCGTCCGAAAGCACTGCTTGTCTATACTAGCAAACAGTAGCCTGAGGTTGTAGTTTAAGTTGCTATTATAGATAATATTAGTATTAGTTGCGAAAATTTATATATTAATTATTTTGTATGCCATTGGATAAATGTTGTATCGAAATTCTAGTAACTAAGTAACTGAGTCTGGAAGTGGTATTATAATGTTAACTAGTGTGTTTTGAGGGATAATTTTTGTCTTTGTTTTTGTTTATATCCCCGCTATGTGATTTGAGGTTAAGTTGTCTTGCGTCAATGCGTTTCAGAATAAAGTTTATTTTAATTTATTGTTGTTATTTCACATTTGCTTCAGAGTTATTTTTTTAAATTACAGTGTTAGTATAAAGCGAATGCATTTTCATTTAAGCGTTTCAACATTTTATCTTGTAAGAAAAAAATAAGGCGTTTTTAATACATTAATAAAAAGTGGGTATTTGGAGTCGTACGCTTTTAATTTTTCAGATACCTTCTGTTTCGTGTTTATTTTATTTTAAAAAAAACTGTATGTATTTATGCATATGCGCTGCGATAGCAATGTAACTGTTGCGTATTTATTTTCGATGCATGTGTTTTTGCAATTGCAAAGCATTTGTTCTTTGTGAAAAATAAGTGCCTTTTTAATGGTTGTTATTTGTATTGTTGTTAAATGTATGTAAATCTGTATTATATATTGTTGTTTTAAGATACGGAAACATTTTAACGATACTTTACATCAGTAAAGTTTGTAATACACAAATATACTGTTACATTGACAGAGCTTTATTTATTTATATATTTGTGAATTGTTCTTCATTGAAAATGCTTTAACAAATTATTGAATTAGGAAACAGCTCTGTTATTTTAATTAAATTAGTTAAATTATTAAATCATAATTATTAAAACATTATGAAAACATAATTTCATTAAGAATGTTAAGACAATTATTAATAAAAATTAAAATATTCGTGTATCTCGATTTGCACAACGTATAGCATAATTGTCTGCCGTGTTGTGGGCCCTGGATTAGAATCCCATATGAAAAAGTTTCTTTATATAAAGAAACTATTAATCACATAAAAATTTTAAGACCTCTTTCGATAATAATTCCGCTTATATCCGAAAATCTAATTTTTACAAAGTCATAATCTGTCAACCGCTCTCGGATAACGCTTAGCAGGTCCAAATGATTTTATATATTTAGCAGGAGAAATATTGCCGGCCGAGTTTAATAACGGCCGGCTTTCAGCCGCGACCATTCAATATGATACACACCTCGTTCTCTCATAACGCTTTTTAATTTGCTAAAGTGAGATAAATTAATTTCCACATATTTGGGGAAATTTTGTTGTTTGCTATTAATAAATTATTTGCGTATGTCGAACGCACTTACGATACAGCAGAAATCTTAATGTAGTGGGTCATTAATGAAAACATTGACTGACGAAAAATTATATTATTAAGTTTAGTTATTTATTGCCAATCAGAACATTTCTGTGTGGCAGCATATTAGCATTATTATCCTGAGCCATTAATAGTCTTGTAATATCCCTTAATAAGTATAAGACCTTAGACGATATATTAATTATTTAATACGTAGGCCGATAGCTGTCCGGCAGCGTAGAATAGCACCCTACTTCTTTCCTACCGAGGTGTCGTAAGAGGCGACTAATGTATTGTACGGACCGCCTTTTTTTATTATTGTATAAAGTGATGAAACGAGCAAAACATTCACCTGATGGTAAGTGCAACGTCTGCCCATAACAAATGCTGTGTGACCAAGAACATTTCTGTGTGACTGCTCACTGCGCCCATCACCCTGAGACATTAAATCAGTAAATCGCTATGATCTAATGATATGATGAATCATAATACAGTTTGCTGTTGGTATCGATTAAAATACTTTGCCAGATAATAGCTTATTTTATATTATATATAGCATTGTCAACCTTTTTGCTGAGTGCAACGTTTGCCCATAACAAATGCTTTATTTTGGGCAAAGTGCAGTTTGCAGTTTTTGTTACAGTGTATACTAACGGACATACTATAAGCTGCATTAATCTGGATTAATGAGCGTACTCTTTTTTCGTCCGCCAATCAACTATTAAGTACTGTTCGAAAATGGAACAAAAAAAATATATTTTTGCCTTTAAATAAGTTCTTACATCGCCTACAAGTATCCGATGAAGCTGTAAAAGCCGAGAAGGCTAACAGCAATTACATCACCGAAAATATATATACATCGCCTACTAGTGAGTCTTATTATAAGTGGTTCAAAATGATTGTTAAATTATAATAAATTATATATATAATAATAATAATAGTAGTCGAGATTTGACAACTTCACCCTCGTGTAAGACTATGCTCTACCATACGTCGTCGTTTTTTTTTTCTTTATTTGATAAAATGTCGAGACGAGCAAAACGTTCACCTGATGGTAAGTGAAACGTATAACAGATGCTGTGTTACTCAGAATATTTCTGTGTAGCACCACACTGTGCCCGTCACCCTGAAACATAAGTTCTTAAGTCTCATATGCCCAGTGATTACGCTACCTCTCAGTGCCCTTCAGACCGAAACACAGTAACGTTTGCACATTACTGCTCCACGCCAGAATAACTGGCGCTGGGGTGGTACCTACCTAGACGGATTCCTACATAGGAATCCTACCACCAGTAAAAAGTATAATAAAAACATCATGGTTAAATGTTAAAATGTAAGACAAGTGAAGAAGATCATGTTAAGAAAAAACATCGGCAGCCCATTGGCCATTTTTTTCAACATGTGCAAGTGAAGATACAAACATTATGTCGAAAAGAGAAGGGGCAAAGTTTGGAAACAAATGTGTGGCAGAGGAGGCAAGGATCCCTTGAGTCACACTGTGTCTAGAAAAGATCCATACTAACAGGAATTTAATCGGTGAATCTCACCACCATACATACATACATACATAAGATCACGACTGTATCCAATAAGAGGTAGTCAGTAGACTGGGCACTCACTGCAAAAACAGATGACTGCCACAATCCACGTTTCACCAAAACGATATAATGCACTTGGTGTGATAGGTGGTGAGCCCATCGCCACCATGCGCTGTTGGGTGCACAGTGCAGTTTAATTCCTTACTCGCCTTTTACGAGATCCATTGGATGAGATGGAGTGGTAGTATTCTTTTAACGAGCCGCCACCACACGGCTAAGCCGCCGAAAATCATTAATTCAGAGAGCATGAGGAATCTGTGACAGGAAACACCTGGCCGCCGATCTTCAGCATGTCAAGCAAGTTTTGCACGACAACAAACTTCGGGTTCTGCGCCTACGTCAGAGTGACCGAGTCACAACGGCCACAGTGGAGCGTGTATATGCTATTCTATCTTATGTCAGGGGAGTCATGGACAAGAATGTCTATATCTTGAAGCGGGTTTCCTTAAGAACATTTTTCAAGAAGAAGATGGGTCAGTTTTTACCATCTGTCAAGTGTAATATCCCTGTATAGAAAGTAGTATACAATTAAGCTAGAATCAGCTAGGTTGTGAATGTGTTCTCTCTTACATATGACAAAAAAAATCATTAAAAACCTACGTAAAAGAACATATAGTTTATGTGAAGCATTGACGATCTAGAAAGTTTGCATCATCTCAACCTTTACATAATCATCATTACGACACTCACGGGATTAGATGGTGTGGTAGATTCTGTTGAGCCGCTGCCGTAGGGCACAATACATCAGATTTGATCACCCATAATGACAGAGTAGGTAAAAAATAGATGAGACTTTCACGAAGGTTTTGTGGAGAACTAGCCAATAGTGAGAAAAGGGCTGTAAAATACTCAGATAAGTAAGTTCGTATGAGAGAGAAGAACTAAGATAAATAAGAATATGGCTTCGCTTCCAGTCTACAGTGCGGGTGATTCTTTAATGACTGAATAAGGGGAGCGAAGATAAATAGCTACGCCGCCACCGTCACGGCCTCGATCGTCAACCATGCCATCACCTAATAGTAACATAAAAACAAAAAAATAAAAAAATACGTAAATCGGAGATAGATAATCGCCAGCAGTTTAAAGAGAAATATTAATTAGCTCTTAAAAGTATGAAAAAAAGCAATTGAAATTGAAGGTAACATTAAAATTAGAAATGATGTACGGACAACAATCAAACAAAGAGAGAATATAAGCACCCTACAATGACAGGGTCAATTTAAAAAAATTGGTTTTGTCATACTATTGTTAAAAGTAACCGTAATAGACCATATACATTAGTCAAATTACTGTTATGTTAACAAAATAAGTTTTTAGAAAAAAGAAGTTGAAGTTAATTAAACTGTCGAGTAAATATTTTTAGTAATAAGTAAATTATGTAAACGAACACACTACTTACGCCAAGCCAAACAGCGACGGCGAGGACTCGGATTTGCGTCCAGGTCCGCCAGATCCTCGAGTTGGTGGCGATTAACGTCGGGTGTGTTTAAGTGGGCAACACGAAGCTGCAAGCCGTAGACAGTGCCTAATCCCTACTCACTTGTATGGGGTCCACAATATTAATTTATACAAAAAATACCAGTTATGAAGGAATTCGCTCTACGCACTTATAACAGGTTTACATGACTTTACAACACCGCCGTGTACGGTAATAAGAATTAAGCTCAGGACTATACATACATACATAAGATCACGACTGTATCCCATAAGGGGTAGTCAGAGACTGGGCACTTATTGCAAAAACAGATGACTGCCACAATCCACGTTTCACCTAAACAATATAATGCACTTGGTGTGATAGGTGGTGAGCCCATCGCCACCATGCGCTGTTGGGTGCACAGTGCAGTTTAATTCCTTACTCGCCTTTTACGAGATCCATTGGACGAGATGAAGTGGTAGTATTCTTTTAACAAGCCGCCACCACAAGGCTCCACTGTAACTGACACGGCTCTGCAGTGTCAGTTACTCCAATGCGCTCCCTTCGAAGAGGGACGTGAAGTTGAGGGAAAGGACCGTAGTCTACAGCAAAACTGGCGAACCAGCATAAATAGGGTAAGGTCAGCGGAAACATTGACAGAAGGCTCGCATGTCATTGCGTGTTGTCGTCTTACAAGTATACAGCTAAATCTATACATACATACAGTCACGCCTTTTTCCCATATAAGGGGTAGTCAGAGAATACGTCCATAGCACGCTTTTCGCGAGCGGGCAAAAGGAAACGACGCGTAGCAATACTGTCTATAAAAATAAGAAACACACCCTCCTTATTATTTTGATTCGTAATCAAAAGACTTTTTAAATTAAACACTTTTTTAATTAAACACTAAAGCAGCGAAAGCCTGTCAATGATAAAATTATCTCCATCAGAGGCTTTAGATACTAATGCATTCTTAAGTTTTGCTGCCCCCTAAATATTGCCGCAGTACAGTTTACAGATGTACATAGTTAACAGTATCAATCAAATTGAAAGCTTATCGACGTTTTCTTTCTTAGTCGGAACAGGTGAACCAAAATAAAAACGCAGGATTGGACATGGAAATCAAGGAGGCTGGAGCAGATACGGAGTGTATGGATGTCGACAGCCGTTCTCAAGAATCAAAAATCATTGACCCTGGTAAGTATTCATTTATTTATTGAATTAAATGTATGAAAATAAAATAAGTTATCGTTGGTTATTAGTTTCATACTTTAATAGACAAAGGTATTAATTACTGGTAGTTTTTTTTTTGTTATAGTTGAAAGTGACGAAACGAGCAAAACGTTGACCTGATGGTAAGTGCAACGTCCGCCCACAACAAATGCTGTGTCACCCAGAATATTTCTGTGTGACACCACACTGCGCCCGTCACCTAGAGACATCAGTTCTTAAGTCTCAAAAGATGCCCAGTGATTACACTAGCTCACAATGCCCTTCAAACCGAAACACAGTAATGCTTGCACACTACTGCTTCACGGCAGAATAACTGGCCCTGGGGTGGTACCTACCTAGACGGATTCCTGCATAGGAGTCCTACCACCAGTAACTTTTTACTCGTGGCAGGTAGCCTACACAGGTATCCGTCTAGAATACTATCAGACAGAGAGAGACGGCTGAGTATCTGGCACTACCACCGAAGTGTCAGTTACTCTGCCGTCAAGCATTAGTGTGTTTAAGTCTGAAGAGCACAGATAGCTAGTGTACTGGGCATAACATACTTAAGAACGAGTTCTCGGGGTGACTAGCGCAGGTGTAGTGCCACACATAAATTACAGAGCGCTTATTATGGGCGGACATTGAACATTTTCTAAAGAAATCAGTTAAAATTCATTAAATGTTTTTTTTTTTATGTAATAAACTATGTAAATATACTACAATGACAAGTTCTTATAAGTGTTTTATTGATCAATCATTATTTTTTAAAACAGATCTTCTCGAAAGATTTAAAAACATGCTGAATTGTATTTTGATCTTCACTCTTGAAAAATTGGTGGAACTCTTTACCGTAAGTATCCATTCTAATACTGTATGTGGCATTAAATAATTTTTCTTGTTATGTTTTTACATACGACCTAATTTAAAACATTTCCGAAATAAGGATCCGTTACTTAACTTCCGTTTTCCGAAATTTTACTTCATCATCATCATCATCACTAGTCCACTGCTGAACATAGGTCTCCCCCATAGATTGCCACAAAGGTTTGTAGCTGTCATATTGTGGAGTTTGCCATAGTTGCCACGCTTGGCAAGTGGATTGGCAAGCGCAGTTTATTTATGACTTAGAGACCTTCAAGAAAAGAGCCTATTCCTTTCTCAAATGCCGGCAACGCACCCGCGACTCTCCTGGTGTTGCGGATGTTTATAGGCGGCGGTGATCACTTAAGATCAGGTGAGCCGCTTACTCGTTTGCCCCCTCTTCTATAAAAAAAAATATTCAGATGTTTCAGGAAGTTTTCATTTTCCCTCTGTCGACTTTTACGACTCCCACGGGTTGAGATGGGGTGGTAGATTTTCTCAAGCCGCTACAACACGGGAGTGCAATTTTACTTTAAACAAGTAAATGTTTCCCAAATGTCAGGTTGTGGTCAAATTAATGTTAGTTCTAGTGATGTGATGTGATGTCTAATTGCCTATCTTTAAAATATAAGGTAAAAGATAGTAAACAGCTCTTAGATGTCCAATAGCCTTAGTACTGCAATATTAGAGGAATTAATAGAGTTCAAATGTGTTCGCAACACTACCTAAAGTGCAGACTGGCGAACTTAACACGTCTTTGAAATATCGTTTTTTCTCAAATTTCCACACAATGTTTCGGTTAACTCAACAATACGACTGACGTTACAAGAATGCGAAACAGATTATCCAATTTGTGGCGTAAATCTTGGAATTAGTAAGGCTCAATTTAAACAAAAGATAGTTAATTTAAATTTTAAGTAAATAATTATTTATATAGAATTGTAATATTTTTGGGATTCCCACATTTCTCGTATGTTATGGCTGCATTTAGGGACACACATTTCAAATATATAAACAGCTAGAACCCGAACAACTATGAGTACGTCATGTATATATTCGTAATCGTACCGGTCGGTAATCCTCGCCATAGGGCAGAGTACAACAACGGTGCCGGTCGAGTAAGATTATAGAATGCATTGGAACTAATTAATTATTATATTACTATAATTAAGCAAATGTCTAACATTTCGCAATAAATTTAGTTGTTATGTTGTAAAGTTACACAGTAATTTTACATTATCCCGTAAAAAAGTTTAAAATTTAGAAATATTTAGGACATAAAATACTTGTGCTCTTCACTAATTTACTTCGTATTACAATTGCATATAACGCGTCTGGAACTTTAAATAAGTACTACGCTTACTCGTAGCCTACCGTAGCACACACTAAAATAAAGCGTAGAGCATATTTTTGTCTACAGGTGATGCGTAGTACTATAATAGGAAATTAAATCGAATACTGTTCCATTAGGTTTTAATCATCACCTTTATTGCACATATCTATTTACTTAAAATTATAAGAATGCTCACTGATTAAAAGGTATTTGCAGTACCATTAATAAAGTATTTTCAAAAAACCGGGTCAGCAGAGTTTTTTGTTCCCATTAGTAAATCAGAGTTTTTCTTAGTCAAAAGTATTTGATTTTATGTAAAACATGTTACAATATTGACTTATTATTTATCGGAAGAAAAGTGGAAGTTCATCATAATTGCTTATTTATTTAAATAAATAACTCAATTGCACGACTCTCTTTCTCTAATTTCGTATTTCTTTCATTTTGAGGGATTGTTTTATGAGTTGCAATGTCCAGAGAAAGTCTCGGTCAGAGCCAAAATAAAAGAGATTAAGAAGTTGCTGCTTGCTGATTTCTCGTCTACACTTGATATCTCTTACGTTAATGATGGATGTTGGTGTAACTGAAACTAATTAATACGAGTACATTTAGTTTAATGTTATAATAGGTTTGCATCTTGTAAGTTAATATAATGTTGATGAATATTCTGTTACACAATTCAGTGTATAAATATTATTTAATAAACAAAATCATGATAACGTACTCCTGCGCGATTCTACCGCGGCGAGAAGTTTGTTATCTATACAAGATTTATTAAGATGGCCAATTGCGTAACTTGATGGTAACATACCCTTGTAAGTCAGGGGCTACAAAGCTTTTGATATTGTTGTATTGTGATTAAGTGTCATTGCCTCCTTTAACCTTTCCTCTTTTTTTTCAATAAAGTGACGAAACTAGCGAAACGTTCACCTGATGGTAAGTGCAACGTCTGCCCATAACAAATGCTGTGTCGTCCAGAACATTTCATCACTGTGCTCTCTCTCTGTGTGTTCTCTGATGATATTGCATAACTTATGCAATAAGATAATTAACTAACGTTATTATTATTAAATGATAATGTGAATCATTTCTAATAACCGACATTTGTCATTTGTTGAATTTATTTTAATTCGATTTTAACCATGATGATAAATTTTAAAATTTGTTTCGAAATGATGACGACGCAGTTTCTGAAAATCGTATTTTTGAAAGTCGTAATCATCCTAGCATTGAATACGATCAATCCGATGTAACTTCATCTGGATCCAACTGCATTAATTCCGAAGACATATATGAATTTAATTAATTTATTTCTGTGTACAATGGCAATGATAGCTTTTAGCAATTTAATGCTTTAATGCAGATCGATGTTGGTGATTTGTATTTATAACTTCTTATGTCATTTGGATAACGTGACACGATTCAAAACATAAATAGCTCACTCACTCTCTAGGTCATTCTTGAACATATCCCCGACTACTCTAATTTTGTTGAGATTATTGTATAAATTTTGCTGAGACATTAATGGAAAATACGTGGGACTTATTGGGTGGCAGTTGTTGGTACAGATAACAGCAAAAGTGAAGTCGAAAGAAAGAAAACTCTATTTTTATAACGTTAGGAATTCTGAACTTGCGATACGTTACATTGCCGTTGGAATCACATTTTAGGAAAATACCCTCTGTAGCAGTATATCTTGTTGTTATATGTTCTTCATACTTATTTGAAAAGGGGCGAAAATACTACATGACTCTTATTTGTCGAAGAAAACTAATGCTACGGTAATTGCGAATAGTAAAACCTATGCTATAGGCCACTCAAATCTATAGTGAGGCTTAAGTGCGGATTTGCCTGAATCTCTACGTTTGATTGGCGGTTTAGTTGTCACGGCATCAGGCGTTTCGCACCTTAGTCTAGTACTAGTTGCTATGTTTGCATATTTTAAGTCTATGAGTACTGCGATTATTTGATCATTAAATTTAGTCGACATTAACGAAAAAAGGAAAAAATAAGGTGATGGATACTCTCTCTCTCTTTCATGCATAATTTAATCATTTTGGTACTATCATTAGTATATAAAATTATCTGCGAAGCTGTTTCCGATATTTAATTAATTCTTATTAAGCCATGCTTTCCTTATAATTTAAATAATTATAGATATTTTTAATAGTATAATGTCGTTCTTAATAAACAAAATTCAGTAATATATTTTCTAACTAGCTCATAATACTATTCGAATTTTATTTCCAAATCGGCTTGCTTATGTATAATGTAATACTATTAGAAACTCCTGTTAAGTATTTGACCCCGAAAAACGAGGGTTATTTTTTCAGTTTATGATTTTATTTTAATTTGTGTGTTGTGTCGCTTTCTGATTTTCATCATCTAATATATATACATGGCTGAGGCAAAATATATATTGTATTTAATTTACATTAAAAAAGTTATGTAACTTTTTCTACTAAATTGTTTTGTTGAGTATGAAACGTAATTTAACGACCATAGTAATGAAAAGACTCACGGACAATAGACACGCAGTCGACAAATGCAATCTAATTTTTCTCTAAAATGTTACGTCCTTTACCTTTGCTCTCGGATAATTTTTTTAACTTGTTGGTAGTATTCTTATGCAGGAATCCGTCTAGGTGGGTACCACCCCAGGGTCAGTTTTATTGCCGTGAAGCAGTAGTGTGCAATAATCGTGTAAAAATGTTTCGGTCTGAAGGGACACCGAGGCCCTAGTGTAATCACTGGGCCTGGACTTTAAAACTAATATCTCAGGGTGACGCGCGGAGTGCTGTGGCACACAGAAATGTTCTGGGTACACAGCATCTGTTATGGGCGGACGTTGCAGCTTACCATCAGGTGAACGTTTTGCTCTTCTCGTCACTTTATCCAATTTTCTTATATAAACCACAAAGTAAAATTCCTTAAATAAATCAAATTAAATATAACTTTATTGTACACAATAAATAAAAAATACAAAAAGAAAATTAAATGAAAACTTATAACAACTACGGTTGACTTTACAGCTAATAGCGGAATCTTCCAGGTCCTTTGGATGGACCAAAAGTGAAATATAACACATTAAGTCGGCGGTTCGAGATTATTTTCGTTTAGATTGTTGGTCTTCGGTTAAATCGGGATAGCGGACGTCAGCGTAGTCGAGAATAGAAAGCATTGCGCGAGCGTAGTTTTCATAATGATCATTTCAGCCTATTACGTAAAGTCTACTGCTGAACATAGGCCAAAAATTTGTGTCTATAGCTCTGACTTAAGGGGATTTCGCCATAGTTGCCACGCCTGTAAGGCAACCGCAGTTCACCTATTCAGATTTTCCTGAAGATACTGCCCATCTACTGGTTTTCATTTTCCCCGACTACTTTTACGACCCCTCGGGATTAGATGGGGTGGTAGATTCTTTTAGGCCGCCAATCACACGATACGGCGTAATTTTAGAAGTCGGCTATTGATTCATTAAAAGAATTACTTAATTTTTCGGTGAAATATAAATTATAATGTCATAAATAGTAAATAATGCAGTTAATAATGCCGATAGGTGTCCGGCAGAGTAGAATAGCACTTACCTCTTTCTTATCGAGGTGTCGTAAGAGGCGACTAAGGTATTGTACGGACAGCTTTTATTAGTGCAGAATAACACCATAATGTGCAATGCTGTCACTATGGTGCTTGTGGGAACGCAACAGGGAGTTTTTCTGACGCTTGCGAAAATGGCAGCAACTAGGTTTGCCACCCGTCACGTCTCGTTTCCCACGAGGACGAAAAGTGGGCTACTAGGGTAACCTCGGCGTACCACTTACATGGGAAAACGAGTTACTGTATATGTGTATTTAAATAAAGTGACGAAAGGAGCAAAACGTTCACCTGATGGTAAGTGCAACGTCCGCCCACAACAAATGCTGTGTCACCCGGAATATTTCTGCGTGACACCACACTGCGCACGTCACCCTGTGACATCAGTTCTTAAGTCTCAAATGCCCAGTGATTACGCTAGCTCAAAGTGCCCTTCATACCGAAACACAGTAATGCTTGCACACTACTGCTTCACGGTAGAATAACTGGTCCTGGGGTGGTACCTACCTAGACGGATTCCTGCATAGGAATCCTACTACCAGTTAAAAAAAATCATATGTTATTTCGATTTATGTGATATGATTTTACTGTGTCACGTTATCTAGTATAGTATTATATTCAGTATTAATTTTTTAATCTGCAGTAGCACTAGATGTTAAATGTTAGAAACTGTATGGTATTACGTCCTTTAATTAAATGTAATAGAAAGTAATTGTTTATTTTATTTATTAATGAAACATGTTAATTTGATCTTTTTTTAAATGAAACTAATTTTACGGATTTTATAGCGTTTAATTTTATTATTTATAACCCGACGCTTTACAGCACCCATGGTCAAGGGGGGACTAAGGTGACAGATGTCCCGATGTCATAGTTAATCCGGAGTACCTTCAGCTTTTAATTATTATTCTTGGTCCGATCTACGCAGAAAGAGCTCACTGTGTCTTGAAGTCTTGCAGTGGTATGTTTGGTTTTTGATTTAATTTTATTAATTTTAGGATCCCCAGCTGGTGGTAATACCCAACCATCTTCTCTATTAAAATTAGGATGTTTTTTAATTTCAATAGCCTTGCGAATCATCCTTGGTAGGAATCGGTATTCTTTTGCGAGGATTTGTTGTTTATCAAATCTGATGTAATGGTTGGAATGATCCAGAACATGGTCACAGACTGCAGCCTTCCTGGAGCGACGATGCTTCACATCATCTATATGTTCTTTTACGCGGGTTTTAACTGATCTTTTGTTTGTTTGCCCTATGTAAGAGAGACCACATTCACAATCCAGCTTGTTTACTTCGCATATTGTAGAGGGATGTTACACTTGACAGATGGTAAAATCTGACTTATCTTCTTCGGCGGCTTGAAAAATGTTCTTATGGAAGTCCGCTTTGAGATATAGCCAATCTTGTCTGTGACTCCTCTGACATATGGTAGGACTGCAGGTACACGCTCGACTGTGGCTGGCTCCACTCGGTCACTGCGACGAAGGCGCGGAACCCGAAGCTAGTTGTTTTGCAAAACTTGCTTGACATGCTGAAGCTCAGCGGCCAGGTGTTAACTGTCACAGATCCCTTGTGCTAAAGAGTTATTTGTCTCTAACTCTATTGTAAATGGTATTTTATGGAGTTATGGTGGTCTTAAAATGCAGTGACTTTATCAGAAGGTAGAATTGTGAAAGTATCATCTACCTACCGCTTGTAGAACCTTGGATATACTGGAACCACCGAAGTTGTATGGGTTACCCAATTACATAAACTCAATGCTCCGGTACGTCCAATAGCGAGTCAGATCGATTCACCTACTTACAGATTGGCTCAACATGTGGCTAAAATACTCTGCCCACTAAGAGGACACACAAGAGCACACACAAAGGATTCCTACCATTTTGTCAGTGAGATAAAAGACCTTCATCTTACTGACAATGAAACTATGGTCAGTTTTGATGTCCAGTCGTTATTTACATGCCTACCTGTTGAAGACTGCATCTCAATTGTAACTAGGAAGCTAAAAGAGAACAACATGCCAGTAGAAAATGCAGAATTACTTAGACATTGCCTAACATCTGGCTATCTATTGTGGAAGGAACAATACTACCGGCAAATAGATGGTGTGGCGATGGGCTCCCCAGTATCTCCCATTGTTGCTGACATCTTCATGGAAGACTTTGAGGAGGAAGCCCTCCGTACTTCTCCAGTAAATCCAAAGTTCTACAAGCGGTACGTAGATGATACTTTCACAATTCTACCTTCTGATAATGTCACTGCATTTTTAGACCACCTTAACTCCAGTAATTCTAAAATACAATTTACAATAGAGTTAGAGACAAATAACTCTTTAGCTTTTCTAGATGTTTTAGTAATTAGAAATCCTAATAACACCTTGAGTCACACTGTGTATAGGAAAAAGACCCATACAAATATGTACTTAAACGGTGAATCTCACCACCACCCTTCACAGTTAGCTACCGTGGGCAAATCTTTGTTTCAGAGAGCACAAGGGATCTGTGACAGTAAACACCGACCGCCGAGCTTCAGCATGTCAAGCAAGTTTTGTAAGACGACAAGCTTCGGGTTCCGCGCCTTCGTCGCAGTGACCGAGTGGAGCCAGCCACAGTCGAGCGTGTACCTGCAGTCCTACCATATGTCAGAGGAGTCACAGACAAAATTGGCTATATCTTGAAGCGGGCTTCCACAAGAACATTTTTCAAGCCGCCGAAGAAAATAAGTCAGTTTTTACCATCTGTCAAGTGTAACATTCCTCTACAAGATGCAGGAGTATACAAGCTGGATTGTGAATGTGATCTCTCTTACATAGGGCAAACTAAGAGATCCATTAAAACCCGCGTAAAAGAACATATAGCTGATGTGAAGCATCGTCGCTCCAGGAAGGCTGCAGTCTGTGACCATGTTCTGGATCATTTCAACCATTACATCAGATTTGATAAACCACAAATCCTCGCAAAATAACACCGATTCCTACCAAGGATGATTCGCGAGGCTATTGAAATGAAAAACATCCTAATTTTAATAGAGAAGATGGTTGGGTATTACCATCAGCTGGGGATCCTATAATTAATAAAATTAAATTAAAAACCAAGCACACCACTGCAAGACTTCAAGACACAGTGAGCTCTTTCTGCGTAGATCGGACCGAGAATAATAATTAAAAGCTGAAGATACTCTGGGTTAACTATGAAATCGGGACATCTGCCACCTCAGTCCCCCCGTGACCATGGGTTATAAAGCACTCGACATGTCGGGTTATAAATAATAAAACTAAACGCAATAAAATCCGTAAAATTAGTTTCATTTAAATGTGTAGTGTTCGCGTAAATATAAGAAATCATTGAATTTTTTTTATTTGAATAGAAGACAAGTTTTTTTCTTTGCAGTGAAATTATTAGTTTTAAGAATAAGGCATAAGAAACTGAAGTTATAAGAAATGTTCGTTCCCAACTACGAACTCGAAGCTTATTTTACAGATGAGTGCAATATTTATTGCTTGTTAGACAAATCGTTGCTCGTTGGACTATTAAAATACGCAAGGGCGGAGAGGCTGAACTTTCCGCAGCGCCGGAGCACGAGTCACGATTTAAAATTATGCTAATAAATGTTTTTATTTAAGTGATACTTATGTAGGTGCTTTATTAGCAGGCAACGGGAGTGTGCAAACACTTGCTCGACATATATATAAAGGAACTATGAACTATGATATATTTAAAAGAACTATGAACGTTCCTAAAGCGCCTGGTTTTTTCTTCATTGCCAAAACGCGTTGTGGTCGGATATCATAAAAGCCACGCCACGAAATTCACTGCGTGGTCGTTCTGTATTTGATAATATGCGGCATGGAAGTTTTCATAAGTGCCCTAACACAAATTACGCGACGTGAATGTTTTTAACAACCAAAACGCGTTGAGAGCATATTTTTAGATCAATGAGCGTTTTCGTTTTTTGTGACTAACATTTGATAGCCTCCTGGTCGATTTCGACCACGGCGACAACTTTCGAAAATTGTCGGGAGCTATTAAATGAACAGGAGATATTGTAGTGCCACCAGTGTACGCACAAACACACAGCCACTCACTCGTCCTAACCTACCCGCACCCGATGTAACGCTGATGCGATAAGATCGGATGTAGGCTAGGATACAGTCGGAAATACGGGGACAGTTACAGCATAACCACACCCGAAAACCAACAATGTGTTTCAATACAAATGCTCCGAGTGGGTTTCGAACCCCGAACCTGCGGCGTTGAAGACAGGTACTCTGAACACTAGGCCACGAGGACTCAAACGAGTATATGTAGTTAGAGACTTGTTTATGTTTAGCTGATTCTTAGATCTTGGAAAGAAAGGGAATACTAGAAATAAGTGGAAAATATTTAACAGAACTAGGATTAGTTATTTTCGGAAGTGGAGCCTTGGAGAAGGGAAAAAGTGAAAGGGTAGAAAGATAAAAGTTGGTAATGCTAGTAATATATGAAGCAATAAAATCAAGTACGAGAATCACCATAGTTCTAATCATACCATCGCATTCAGTTGCTTTAGTTTTCATCTATACAAATAAATAAACTTGAAATGTCTGTTTGTAATAACAAAATTACGGCTTTTTACTTAATTGTGAAAGAATATACGGCACCTATAGGATTTTTTTTAATTCTGTCTGTCTGTCTGTTTGTTCCGGCTAATCTCCGAAATGGCTGGACCGATTTTGACGGGACTTTCACTGACAGATAGCTGATATTATAGCGGGTAACTTAGGCTACGTTGATTTAATGATTTTACGCGGGTGCTAGTAGAGAATATAATCCTAGTAATGATACCGAGGAATAGTGCTTGTTAAGATCGTAAGGAGATATCGAGTCTATATCAAGGCCAAATCTTAACACTTTCGTTTGAGTTATATACAGAATAATTTCCACTTCTGTACGCGAGTGACCTGGGTTCGTTTCCCGGTGCACCACTAAAATTGTTAATTGCAATTTTAACTGCTGATTCACCACGTGCATGTCAGAGAAATAAAAAATATTTGAAAGACGTGAAGTCCGCTAACCAGCATTGAAGCAGCGTGACGGGCTCTTCCCGGCTCCAAAAACCCAGTAGGACATATTATATACATATTACATATTATAGGCTGTTATTTTTACTCTATATAGAATAGAATATTATAAAATTTGACATCACATATAGAACATTGGGTGAGAAAAAAGCGAATGTGCACAAAAAACAGCAATAGGAAAAATATTGGAAATACGAAAGCAACATGACTTGAGAGATATTCTTTTCTTTCATTTCGGTATCGTGGGTGCGTTTTACAAACATACATTTCACATGCACAACACAACCAGACCCGAAAACAACAATTTGTGTTTTTTCACAAATGTTGCCTCCAGCTGGGAATCGGACCCAGGACTGGTGGCGCAGAAGTCAGGTAGGCTAACCACTACGCCACGCGGTCGACTAAAAAAAAGAACCGACTGACAAACTATGAATAATATAATACATCACAAAAACTCTTCTAGTACAGTAAACTACTAATATAGTTGTTTTGCCGCGAAGCAGTAGTGTGTAAATATTACTGATTCGGTCTGAAGGGCGCTGAGAGCTACTGTAATTACTGTGCATCCGAGACTTAAAGGAAGAAAAAGTAGTGGTGTGTCAGGGTGACGGGCGTTGTGTGGTTTTTACATGGTAATCTTCACAAGGTTTCAATAAAGAATTGATAGAATTTCATGATACAGTAAACATCACCTTTATCGTCTTAGTTTATCTATCTCTATCTATGTATGATTTCGTATATTAATACGTGTAGAGAAAACTTTGTACCCCTATTAAAGGCTATTGCACCCACGGAGGAATGTGAGATTTGGCATAGCTAATGATTGCGTGGAGAAAAAGCGAGAAAACTAAAATTCAATAATTGGGTTAACAATAGCTTAATTAATGACGTTCATACTTACAATTTCTTTTGTTTTTTTTTGTTTTTTTTTTATTGTCACTTCATACAATAAAAAGACGAAACGAGCAAAACGTTCACTTGAGGGTAAGCCCAACGTCCGCCTACAACAAATGCTGTGTCACCCAGAATATTTCTGTGTGACACTGCGCACGTCACCCTGAGACCCGTGAGTTCTTAAGTCTCAAATGCCCAGTGATTACGCTAGCTCACAGTGCCCTTCGAAACGAAACACAGTAATGCTTGCACACTACTGCTTCACGGCAGAATAACTCGCCCTGGGGTGGTACCTACCTAGACGGATTCCTGCATAGGAATCCTGCCACCAGTTAAAACAATGTCAATTACATAATAGTCTGTCGTTTATTTAAGTTCATAGTGTCAATGTCAAAACCCTTTATAGTCAAAAAAACAGTCGCTCAGAGTAGAGATTGGAAGTGTCTGGGCGAACAAAATTGTAGGTTCTAATTTTAGAACATAAAAAAGTTAAGATCTAAGTGACTGAATACAGCTCTTTTCAACCAAAGCAGGCTTTTTATCTAAGTAGCCATATTTGTTTATGTTTACGTCAGTGAGTTGAAAGTTTTTTTTAAAATAACGATAAAAAAGATCAAAATTGACGAAAAACTCACGTAAAAATCCCTTTATTGTTTTTGACCCTCCATTCATAAATATATTTTTTTTGATAGCAGTTACAAAACATTTTTTATGTCAGTTTGATGGTTGGCATTGGTTACGATAGCACGAATTATATATATAATATAAGAAAAATGTCGAAACAGTCTCAGTTGCTAGATGCCGCAAACGAAAACTAACTTAGAAATTCTGAGTGTCTAACTTAGCGTAGTCAGAATATTGTTCGCCCAGACACGGCCATTGTCGCCAAAGAATTTTTAAATGTTGCTAACAAATAATTATTTAAACCTCAATAATTAACAAAATTTAACAAAAAAAAAATGAAATGTGGTCGGATCTCGACCATAGGGCGACCACTTATTCTAATTATCATCATTATTCCAGCCTATCACTAGTCCACTGCTGAACATAGGCCTCCACCATAGATTGCGACAAAAGTTTGTAGCTCTTATTTTGGGGGGATTTTGCCATAGTTACAACGCTTGGCAGGCGAGTTAGCAACCGCAGTTTATTTATCTACGTGTTCCAGGAAGATGCTGCTGCCCATCTCCTGGTTTTAATTTTTCCTCTCTCGACTTCTACGACACCCACGGTATGACATGGGGTAGTAGATTCTTTTAGGCCTCCACCACACGGCAAAGTGGTAAAAGTTTTATTTAAACTACAATCAATAGCAGTTTGTAGTATATTTTACTTAATTCTGACGTAAAAATATTATCAGTAAATTGCTTACTGGACTATATATATGTAATGATATAACTATGATGTGTAAAATGTTACATTTTCTGAATTTAATTGTTTGGAAGATAGGAATGGCGATGTTATCAGATGAACCAAGACGAATAAATTTTATTTGTCTTGCTTCATCTGATAAAGGTTAAAAGAAAAATTATGTATGTTAATTCGATCCAGTTATTCTTAAATAAATAGAAATAGAAATTGAAATATATTTACCTTATAATATTAAATATAAGATATTTGTCTTAACAATCAAATTAGTACGTACATACTTCCAAAAATTTAGAAGTAATAGTTTGTAAGTACATATATAATTATTATACGGGTAGACTTGAGTAATTAACTTAATTATGGTCGTTGAGGGGCAACCTCGTACCGGCGAAGACATTGTAAGACGACTCTCTATTAGATGGGGCGACGAACTGTATATGCATGTATGCAATTTTACAATAAACGGATGCACCATGCTTTGTGTCAATTAGCTTCACAACCACGACATTACTAAAAAGCTACGGTTTCCTAGTACTAGACACGTTCTTGCGACGATTCAGGAGATCTGATTTCTTTTTAAACAAACTAACAAACTAATATACAGATCCACTTATTGTGAATTAATTTGAAATTGATTTGCAAATATAAATAGCAAATCGATTATGCTTCCTTGTTTCCCGAGTTCCTTACTATTTATAAGCGGATGGTCTATTACAGGACTTGGAAATATTTTTTTTTTTGACTGCAATTTGACAGACTTGCCTTAATCACTTCGGTATCAGTCCATCAAGTTAAACTCTCAAGTGCATTAGTACTATCCAACAAACATGTGGTGTTTGTTGGTTATGTAGACATGTTCTATCTGATCGGCTTGATCCACCGGCTTTGCGAAGAGATGTTGCATCCTTTTGCATTTTTATAGGATCTACCATGGGGAGTGCTCCGACGAATTGTTCGGATTAATTCCTGTCGCTGATTTTCACCATCGCACATTGCGGCACAGTGCAAACTTCCATCGTCACCACCTTGATGGTTGGCATTCCAGCCACAGTGCGCAATTTTCTGCCACGCACAAGCACTTCATAGGATCTGCTGCCGCCAGCGGTTTTTCCGGACCGATACGAATTAGGGACTCCCAAGAAAAGAGCCTATTCCTTTCTCAAAGGCAACGCATCTGCTATTCCTCTGGTATTGTAAATGTTCATGGGCGGCGGTGATCACTTACCATCAGGTGAGCCGCTTGCTCGTTTGGCCCTTCTTCCATAAAAAAAACAGACCATGTATTTTCTTTCGTACAATAATGTTCGACGATAAATCAGCATAATAAGGGATAATATTACCTATTAATATTGTAAATTAAATAACTCAAAACGATCGAAGTGCTTGCATTCTGCGCGCGATTCTCTATTACTACCTACGAGTAGGATTTCCTCTGTGTAGCTTCGAGCGCTTTCTTGAACGCTACGGGTATCTGATATCCGATTTTACTACTGAGAAATGTCTTATTAACTCCGAGACGACATAGCGAGAGTATTGTTGTATGTAAAGAGAAATAAACGTATTTCTTTGACAGAAAATATAGCTGATTTTAATTAGAACGAGCTTCTTGTGAAATCTAAGTAGTCTAGTTATCTACCCGTTATGTCATTAGATGTATATGTTTACGTTATTATCTTTACTAGATTATGTATTGTTATATGTACTGAAGCAGATATATTTTGTTTTAGTCACGTTTAAGTTATTTTTTAGCCATAAGCCTTACGTTGAAATCACTTTATTGTTATTTTGATTTCCTATCCATAAATCATTTTAATTTTTATGTAAGCAATTACAAAATAAGTTTTATGTCAGTTTGATGATATTTCGATAGCACGAATTATACTAAGAAAAATGGCGAAACAGCCGGTCATTGTCGCCAAAGAATTTTAAAATGTTGCCAACAAATAATTATTTAAACTTATATAAAGACAGTTATTTTAATATTAACTTAAAACCGAGTGAAAAGAGCAGTATCCTTGGCATACAAAAAAAAGTATCAACGTCTTTTCTGTAATCAGATGATTTATAATCGCAGAACCGGCGTGGTCGAGTTCAGAGTACATATCCTTAGTTCGAATTCAATCATCCTCATCATCATTTCAGCCTATCACTAGTCCACTGCTGAACATCCCCATAGATTGCCGAAAAATTTGTAGCTCTCGTTTTGGTGCGAATTTGCCATAGTTGCCACGCTTGGCATGCGAGTTGGAATCGCAGTTTATTTATTCAGATGTTCCAGGAAGATGCTGCTCTAATCTTCGTTTGGTCCATGGTTTTAATTTAGCCTCTGTCGAGTTTTACGACACCCACAGGATGAGATGGGGTGGTAGATTCTCTTAAGCCATCACCACACAGCTCAACGGATTAACGGCCATCAAAAACAACAAAGTTGTCGCTGTGGTCTAATATCGGTCAGGGGGACATTATAAATCGCAACACATTTTGAGATTTTTGAAGTATGCAATAGTCTTTGGTAATATAATTTAGGTAGACCGTATACAAACGATTGCATCGATTGTTTTTAGATGTTGTATTATTATCCATCCAAGGGATTAAGATCTAATACAATACTCGTTAACTACTGGTGCCTTGTGTTATTAACTCGTTAGTTTGTTACAATGTAGTTTCGTACAGAATTTGTAATACACTCTATTTATCTCTCTACTATATATAGTATAATATATATCTAATATAAATTCGCTTCTCGGAACGTGTGGAGATTGAGTTTCAATAACATTTAATACAGACCTTACCTATAATCCGATTAAAGTAGCACTCCGATAGTAATAAATCGTGCAAAGGATGTCTGTAAAATCAACGTTGCAAATAAAACACATTTTAGTTCAGCTGCAATCGTTTAAAACTAAAAGCGTGACCATCCGGCAAAAGATCCACAGCGGTACGATTTCATAAAACCGATATCATGCTTATTCTGAGAAAAGATAGCCAAAAGGATCTATAGGAAAGTGATAGACCAAAAGTACAAACTTGTTTGTTGAGTCAAAAACGTCATGCTTCAACCCTTTTTAATCATTCATTTAACGCCTTGTCATCAATTGATATTTTAAGTAAATAATAAAACACAAATCGCAATAGCTGTTTCATTAGATGGTTACTCTGTGGAGATGATGGGTTCGTAGTAGATTATTTACAACTTTTGGTCGAGATTCGCCAACAATTATTGTTTTGTATTGAGGCCGTTAACAAAGGAATAATGTTTATTTTATCTTTTTAAAATTGAAATATTGTAGAAAATGAAACGACTGAGACAAACTTTTAAGCTTCAGAAGAAGTTATATGAAGCTATTATGATTTATGCGTCACTACTAGTGCCTTCTAAACGTCCGCTGCTGAACCCAGCTCTTCCCAATACATCTGTGGCGGATGATGTTGCCAAGAGAAAAGGGTAGCACCCGCCAGATCTGATCTTGGGAGGACGTCTCCTCCAACCAGTAATCTTTAGAAATTGTATATATATAAATCGCATCTTAGAATCTTTCATAGCGCGATTATGGACGTATGAGATATTTCTTAAGCTCTTCTTGTGGCGACATAGATGTCGCTACAGATTTCTATCAGGGTATCTCGCAGAATAAAAGTTATCGCTCAATCAAATGGAGTTACTCTACAAGTTACATGGTCGGCTTATTTCCACTTGATGATCCTATCGCTTACTGATTCAATATCGAAGTCTGCTTACTAAATATATACATGGCGACCCATACAAGTTTTACGTTAAAAGTTACGTCTTTTACGTAACTTTTAACGTAAAACTTGTATGGCTTGTATGGGTGTGACAGTATAATCAGAAAATATCTTCATATTCAAGCATATTTATACATGTACTACTAAGATTTATACAAAATTTAAGGACTTATTGCTATTAAAATAAAAATAAATATACGGATTATTAGACTGAACCAAATAACCCATAAAGGCAATTTTAGCTAAATTGTGCTAACAATATATATAAAAAGTTCAGCCATAATCCTCCGGGCATATAGAACTAAGAACATTTATTTATTTTACTGGTGGTAGGAATCCTATGCAGGAATCCTATGCAGGAATCTGTCTAGGTAGGTACCACCACAGGGCCAGTTATTCTGCCGTGGAGCAGTGGTGTGCAAACATTACTGTGTTTCTGTTTGAAGGGCACTGAGAGCAAGCGTAATCTCTGGGCATGTGTCACACAGAAAATATTTCTAGGTGTCACTGTATTTGTTATGGGCAGACGTTTCACTTCCCATCATTTTTCTAGTTTAGTCACCTTATAAAATAATTTAAAAAAATGCGATAATTCATGCATACTTCAAAAAATTCAGTAACCGAAGACATTACGGCTCTATCATGCCTACGGGAAATGACAGAGAAACATGGTTTTAACTGAGTTACCTCTAATGCTGCCTGGTTCAGAAAAAGATTCGTTTTAGGTGACAGTTATGTCAACCTTTTTCGTTTCTGAACCTTTTTTTGCTAACGCAATAGTCTACGTAATTAGCTATAAGTAATTGGGACTTCCCTAAAGAAGAAAGGGAATACCTTGTTATTAAAATAAAAAAATACGATAATATACAATCAAGCTGTTATAATCATAAAATTCTGACTTCTGGTTAATAAACTTTTAAAGCTAGTTTCCTACTACTCAAAGAGATAATATACAGTCAAAGGTCGACTATTTGTGAAGCAAGTCGCTGCGTTAAAGTTGCTGCTGCGGTAAAATTAAAAACAACGTATCGAATTCATCTTTTGTGGAAAATGTTGTTCTTATTTATATTTTGTATGAATACTTAATATAAAGTATAGTGTTATAACCCTGGTATCCTCGCATCCTTTTCTAGTCCATCCACTAGTCTACGGTATTTAGGTACAACATAATGACAGATGTCAATCACACCAGGTGTTTGGTATTTGGAGAATCAGAATAGTTTCCTTTACGTTAAGCAAGATAATTATATTTAATTTTTTACTTATAAATAGAATAATCGTTGCTTAATGGAAATGTTGAAATACCGGTGGTGGGATTCATATGCAGCAGTCCGTCTAGGTGGGTACCACCCCAGGGTCAGTTATTCTGCCGTGAACCAGTAGTGTGCAAACATTACTGTGTTTCGGTTTAAAGGGCACTGTGAGCTAGCGTAATCACTGGGCATATGAGACTTAAGAACCTATGTCTCAGGGTGATGGGCACAGTGTAGTGTCACACAGAAATTTTCTGGGTGGCACAGCATTTGTTATGGGCAGACGTTGCACTTACCATCAGGTGAACGTTTTGCTCGTTTCATCACTTTAAGCCATAAAAAATAAATTAATGAACGGAAGTTAACAAAATAACTCAATAAAAAGACTCAATTGTTTTATTATATGATAAAAAACTTTAAGTCTCAAGTGAAGCCTTTTGATGACGAAAGCATGAATAATTAGTAATTATACAGCACAAATGGAAACATGGAAGTTAACGCGCACAGGTCGGGTCGTGTCTTTGTTTAAGTTCTTATCAATATCCGCTCTGTATTGACATTTCTATGCTAAAGGAAATTCCTTTATTTAATACCATCACGAAAAATGGAAAATTATATTTAATTTTTTACTTATACATAAAATAATCGTTGCTTAATGGAAATGTTGAAATCGCTATTTATTTTTATAATTGTCTTTTTGGTTTAAATAAACTGTACTTTTTATTTCGGAAATATTTAAGGTTCATACCTAACATCTGAAAAACTGTAAACATTAAGGGCTATGCGATTGGACAAGTTACGCGCGGCTTTTATTTCAAGTGTATCCACGGAGCACAGTTAATGTAAAATATAATAAACATATTCTTGACACTTAAAATATACATACATAAGATCACGACTGTATCCCATAAGGGGTAGTCAGAGACTGGGCACTCACTGCAAAAACAGATGACTGCCACAATCCACGTTTCACCAAAACAATATAATGCACTTGGTGTGACAGGTGGTGAGCGCATCGCCACAAACCGCTGATGGGTGCACAGTGCAGTTTAGTTCCTTACTCGCCTTTTACGAGATCAATTGGATGAGATGGAGTGGAAGTATTCTATTAACGAGCCGCCACAACACGGCACATATAATAAAATATATACAAATTAATAGTCAAGTAATACTAATTTGCATATGTAGTAAGTAATACTTTCTTCTCTGTTAAATAATGTGTGTACCTTCATGTATGTTTGGAGAGCATTCACGGTCGCACGTAGTTTGTCCGGAGCTTTATAAGTGATGTGCGAATATAGAACTATCACTTCATATTATCATCGACTTAATAACGTGCTCCCTGTAAACAGAATGTACATATTTTAAACGGGAACGCATTTCAGATTTAGATTTATTTTGAAACTACGTTGTTATTATATTTGCATATTGAAAGCAAACGCATATTATTTTAAGTTAAATAAAGTAGTCGTTACTGAGCCGTGTGGTGGGATACAGTCGTGATCTTATGTATGTATATGTACTGAGGATAGGTACCATCGCAGGTCAAATTATTCTACCGTGAAGCAGCAGTGTGCTAAAATTATTGTTTTTCCGTCTGAAGGGCACCGAGACCTAGTGTAATAACTGGGCATATAAGACTTAACAACCGAAGTGTCAGGGTGACGGACGCAGTGTGGTGCCACGTTCTGTGTTCTGGGTAACGCTGATATTCAGTCGGAACCGAAAAGAAATAATTAAAAAATAAAAACAAATTACTGGGTATAATTTCTATATATTAAATTCTAATAACAGAAATAAATAAAAAAACTACATAGTGAAATACAGAAAATTAAATAACAAGAATAATCGACGACATCCGTGAGACTGATAATAAAAGATGTAGGTACTTTATAACGAATTTTAAAATAAGGCTTAGATTAATTAATTTTTAATAGATTTAAATATTACTTTTATTTAAATGAAACTAATTTTACGGATTTTATCGCGTTTATTTTTGTTATTTATAACCCGACGTTTCGAGTGCTTTACAGCACCCATGGTCACGGGGGGACTGAGGTGACAGATGTCCTGATGTCATAGTTAACCCGGAGTACCTTCAGCTTTTAATTATTTTTTGTGGTCCGATCTACGCAGAAAGAGCTAACTGTGTCTTGAAGTCTTGCAGTGGTATGCTTGGTTTTTGTCTTAATTTTATTAATTATAGGATCCCAAGCTGGTGGTAATACCCAACCATCTTCTCTATTAAAATTAGGATGTTTTTTAATTTCGATAGCTTCGCGAATCATCCTTGGTAGGAATCGGTGTTCTTTTGCGAGGATTTGTGGTTTATCAAATCTGATGTAATGGTTGGGATGATCCAGAACATGGTCACAGACTGCAGACTTCCTGGGGCGGCGATGCTTCACATCAGCTATGTGTTCTTTTACGCGGGTTTTTACTGATCTTTTTGTTTGCCCTATGTAAGAAAGACCACATTCAGAATCCAGCTTATATACTCCTGCATCTTGTACAGGGATGTTACACTTGACAGATGGTAAAAATTGACTTATCTTCTTCGGCGGCTTGAAAAATGTTTTTATGGAAGCCCGCTTCAAGATATAGCCAATCTTGTCCGTGACTCCTCTGACATATGGTAGGACTGCAGGTACACGCTCGACTGTGGCCGGCTTCACTCGGTCACTGCGACGAAGGCGCGGAACCCGAAGCTTGTTGTCTTGCAAAACTTGCTTGACATGCTGAAGCTCGGCGGCCAGGTGTTTACTGTCACAGATCCCTTGTGCTCTCTGAAACAAAGATTTGCCCACGGTAGCTAACTGTGAAGGATGGTGGTGAGATTCACCGTTTAAATACCTGTTGGTATGGGTCTTTTTCCTATACACAGTGTGACTCAAGGTGTTTTTAGGATTTCTAATTACTAAAACATCTAGAAAAGCTAAAGAGTTATTTGTCACTAACTCTATTGTAAATTGTATTTTAGAATTAATGGAGTTAAGGTGGTCTAAAAATGCAGTGACTTTATTAGAAGGTAGAATTGTGAAAGTATCATCTACGTACCGCTTGTAGAACCTTGGTTTTACTGGAGAAGTACGGAGGGCTTTCTCCTCAAAGTCTTCCATGAAAATGTCAGCAACAATGGGAGATACCGGGGAGCCCATCGCCACACCATCTACTTGCCGGTAGTATTGTTCCTTCCACAATAGATAGCCAGATGTTAGGCAATGTCTCAGTAATTCTGCATGTTCTAATGGCATGTTGTTCTCTGTTAGCTTCCTAGTTACTCACGATTCTCCGCGCAGATAAAGGAAACGCTACGGTGGTAATGGATACGTCGGATTATAATTTTAAAATTCAAGAACTTTTGGCGGACGTTAACACCTATAACAAGGTCAAAACAGACCCAACTACAAACACGCTCAAAACAACTAGCGATCTAATAAAGAAATACGCCGAGAAATTAAATCTAGACGTAAATTCAGATTCAGATTTGATAAACCACAAATCCTCGCAAAAGAACACCGATTCCTACCAAGGATGATTCGCGAGGCTATCGAAATTAAAAAACATCCTAATTTTAATAGAGAAGATGGTTGGGTATTACCACCAGCTTGGGATCCTATAATTAATAAAATTAAGACAAAAACCAAGCATACCACTGCAAGACTTCAAGACACAGTTAGCTCTTTCTGCGTAGATCGGACCACAAAAAATAATTAAAAGCTGAAGGTACTCCGGGTTAACTATGACATCAGGACATCTGTCACCTCAGTCCCCCCGTGACCATGGGTGCTGTAAAGCACTCGAAACGTCGGGTTATAAATAACAAAAATAAACGCGATAAAATCCGTAAAATTAGTTTCATTTAAATGTGTAGTGTTCGCGTAAATATAAGAAATCATTATATCTCTTTTATTGTAATTAATCATAAAACCCAGCGGGATTTTTGTTTCTGTCATTTTGAAAATATTACGGCAGTATTATAAAGATGTAGAAAAAGATTGGTAGAGATCACCTCATTCCCAGGGTTTATCATCATCCATGTATTCCTTAAAAGTATTTGTTTAATAAATAGTTTGAACTTTTTGATTGAAAGACTTTGTGCACTTTCTGGGATTTTGTTGTAAAAACGTATACATTGTCCCATGAAAGAGTTACTGACTCTGTGAGGTCGAGTAACTGACATTATTAATTTGTGCTTATTCCTGGTATTTACATTATGAACATCACTATTTTTATATTTTTTATTTTTCATATATATATTGAGAGGTCAAGGTTAAGACATTAATTTCTTTAAATTTATCACTAAGAGACACTATAAAGCCAAATTTATAAATAGATCTTATCGCCTTCTTTTGCAAAAAAATAAATCTCGTCTGCATCAGTCGCATTTTTCTCCCTAGCAAAATACCATTAGTTATTAGGCTGTGTAAAATAATTAAAATAAACTTCGATCGATGAGATAAAATAAGATTAGAACGATCTAGTAGTTTTAAAAATAGTCAAGTTTCTAATTCTTTTTACAGCATAAGCTGCAGAGCTAAGTCTTGCTAGTTTAAATATGTGGGGGCCCCGTTGTAGTTTCGCGTCTTGAGTTATTTCAAGAAAGACAGTGGTATCCACAAGGCTCAACTCTTGCTCTTACTTATTTGGTGTTGTTAATTTGATACATTTAGTTTTATTGCCATTTAAAAGCAAATTCTTACCGTTAAACCAATGTACTACTTTTGAAATAGCATTATTCACCTTGTCAAATGATGTATCATCAGCAAATAACAACATGTCATGGTTATCTCCTTACTAGGTATGGGCCGAGAATCGAACCCTGCGGGCACTTACTTATTATACTGTTGACTTGGAAGAACTCGTACTATTGATAACTACTTTCTGCGTTCTATTGCTCAATTATGAATTAATAATTTTAAGTGCAGAATTTCTTATACTGTCATGATGTAGATTTCTGATGAATGTTTCATGATGAACGCAATTGAAGGCCTAAGAAAGATCACATAAAACACCCAAGGCATTCTGCGAATTCTTCCAGGCATTGTTGAATTTATACTTAATTAGTTCAACACAGGCATCGGTTGTAGGATGACCCCTAGTAAAACCAAATTGGTGTATATGGTCCTTACAATATAACCTTAGTCGCCTCTTATGATGCCTCGACAGGAAAGTCGTAGGTGCTATTCTACTCTGCCGGCCGGCCACCTTTCGGCCTTCTATTCGGAATCTTATTCACCAGATAAAATGTAGCTTTTTTCTTTCCTTTGCTGTCTTAGTGGGTTTTAGCTCACGTTTAAATATATTTGTCCAAAAATTTCAAAAATTCTAAATTAATATACCACATAAAGATATTTTTATAGCGTACTTAATATAGAACACTGCTAGGTAAATATGTATAAAAACATACTTTTTTTTAATTTTTCATGAGCGGAGTCTAGATAGTACTATGTCGCATGTTTATGGCTTTCTACAGTAGAGTATCTTTAAAGCTGTCTCGTATATACTGGAAAATTGAATTAAATAATATACATTTTCTGTTTAGCCCTGTACCGCTGTCGGTTTTCCGAGACCATAATAAAAGGGAGCTCTACAGGGCACTAACGTGACCACGATCTTTGAAATTTTCAAGTAGTGAAAATCACACGACACCTGGTGGGATTCTGGCAAACGTTGGACTATTTACAATATAATTTTTGTACATATTTGTCATGTTCAGTTGCAGTAATGATGATGATGTCATCAACAATGAAACGTAAGAAATACAAATTTAGTTCGACAAAAGTCATATTTTTTACAACCTATCACTGTTTCTTAACGCGGTTCCTATCTACGGAGAAGAAGCAGGTGAACGAAACTCCGCAGGTATCCTCTTTTTTAGTGATATTTTTTTATTTATTTAATAATGTTTGATAATGCATTAGAATATTCAGATGATGCCATACCATCACTTTAAAACTTTCTACTAAACCACTCATTATTATATACCTTAAATTAAAAAGAAGAAGAATGAGAAACCAGCCACAAAGGATTCCCTGGGAATGTAATAACTTATAGGCATTTTAAAGTTCCAGATCTCACTTTATTTATCGTTTAACCTGAACTTGGGATTATGGTTAAAGGTTTATTCGTTTCATAAGAACATATTCACTTAATTCTAAAAGATTGAAACATTTGTTTATGTTATGTTTTCTTTTACATTTAAGCGACTAACATTGTGGTCGCGTAACGTTTATTATATTTAGACTTTTGGGTTACCAGGATCGATAAATAATGACAAATGTTTTAAACAGAACTTTACTTCATAGACAACAAGATAGTCGTATACATTTTTGATTATAGACACACAATACGACTTAGATAGACAGGCGAGTACAACTATCCACTGTAAGGAAAACATACACAGCACTTAACCAAGATATGGTAGTATAATATTATATATTATAAAATACAGGATTATGTACATCATAATGCTACTACACAGATATAATATTCCACTACAACGAGAATAAGTATCTACTGGATAGAAACCATACACAGCAATTAACACAGATATGGTAGTATGTTATTATATGTTATAAAATACAGGATAATGTATAGCTCAATGCTACTACACAGTTAGACTACGAGAATAAGTATCCACTGGATGGAAAACATACATAGCAATTAACACAGATATGGTAGTATGTTATTATATGTTATAAAATACAGGATAATGTATAGCTCAATGCTACTACACAGTTAGACTACGAGAATAAGTATCCACTGGATGGAAAACATATATAGCAATTAACACAGATATGGTAGTATATTATTATAAAATATAGGATAATGTATAACTCAATGCTATTACACGGATATAATATTCCACTACTACGAGTATAAGTATCTACTGGATGGAAACCTTACACAACAATTAACACAGATATCGTTTCAGCCTACAACAAGTCCACTGCTGATAAGCCTCCCCCATTGATAGCCACAAAGGTTTGTGGCGATTTGGTAATCGAAGTTTATTTATTCAGATGTTCCAGAAAGATGCTGCTGCCCATCACCTGGTTTTCATTTTCCCTTTGTCGACTTTTACGACACCCACGGGAAGAGATGGCCGCCACCACACGGCTAACACAGATATTTTAGTATATTATTATATATAATAAAATACAGAATACTATAAGAATCAGCTCGGAAAACTATTATTGACAAACAATACAAACATATTTCATAGATAGGTCTTAATTGTCTATCAGTGAGAACATAAATTGATGTGAAATTTGCATAGAGTATATATAGTATAGTTAATCGTGTGACAATCATAGTCTTTTTTTCTGTAAACTTAATTGCACTAAAATTCTTATCAAATCTCTCCGTCCGTTGCATAGAATTCATCTATTACAGAGAGTATAAAAGTCATAAAAAAATAAAATTACTTTTATTTTTGAATAACTTTAGCTTGACTTAAAATATTTCTTAGCCAAAAATGTTCTCGTTAAAATGTGTGAGTGTTACAGAAATAATTATTTTCGTACTGATTTTGTTTATCACATTTTCATACTATAGTCTACATAACCTAAGTTCTTATAAATGTATATATTAGGAATGCTTCACATTAAAATATTACTACCCTACCCTACCTATAATACTATTGAGTAAACAACATTGAATAATACATTTATATGTAACTACAGAATTATTCACTATCCAAACTGTTTGCAAAAATGTTTACTAACTAAGAAGTGCAAAACGTTTTTTAATGCCAATAATAATGTATCACAATTACATTTTTAACTTAACACTACAGTATTGGATTCAGCGAAGAGCCGTAAATGCATGTAAGTAAATATATAAATATTCAAACAATCAATTTAAGTAAGTTAAATGACGACTGCGCGGCCTAATAGTCGGAGTATCTGAATTCGAATTTACACAGGAGCCAAAATTTGTGCAAAAATACAAGTTGTTGGTTTTCTGGTCTGCTTGTGTTGTGCCTGTGAAATTCATGTCTGCAAACCGCACTCACGATGCTGGAGAAATACTAGCGTGAGGCATCGTTTAATAAAAAACTGTAATTCATTTGACGTTAAACTTAAAAGTAACCACCGAACACCTAAAACTATCGTGTGTAATACAGTTACATTATAGTTATAATAATCATGTCCCGTGATTAAACAGCTTTATTCAGGATAAAGATAAGAACCATTTCAGTTTTTAACTAATATAAATGTAATAGATATGTTTCCGATTGAAAAAAAATGACAACTACATAGAAAAACCGCTTATACACTGAGATCGACGTTATTTTTCTTTTACATAATCAAAATTTAAAGTGAGTCACGTGCTTACATAAATGAAAAATGACATTAACTTTAAATTATATTATGAATATTCTCGAACATTGACAAGGGATTATAAAGAATATATGTTATTTAAAGTATGTATAAAGTAATGAAGTAGATCAATCCTGCCGAGTGTTCAATAGCAGAGCATTGCCGGTTTTTATTATTCCATATTTTTGTTTCACTCCTGTAGCAATTAGTAATATTAATCAATCACAAAAGGCAAACATGATAAGAAACAAAAAAAAAACTTTTGTAAAGTAAAAATAACGTTTATGATAAATCAAGCAAAAATTGAATTGCATTGAATTCGCTTATACCTAGTTAACAGAATCAGGCTTTACTTTGCGAAAATCCATTATAATAGGGAAAGAAAGTTAATTTGCTAAGATCCGCAAGCAAAATATAAACGGCGCTTACTGGTGGTAGGATTCCTGTGCAGGAATCCGTCTAGATAGATACCACCCCAGGGCTAGTTATTCTGTCATGAAGCAGTAGTGTGTGAAGGGCGCTGAGAGCTAGCGTAATCACTGGGCAGATGAGACTTAACGACTGATGTTTCAAAATGACGGGCGCAGTGTGGTGTCACGCAGGCGTTACACACCATTTACAGTTTGCATGAGGATAGCAACAAATTAACTTTCTTTCCCTATTATTTGGCTTAAATCGTCACTACCTTAGTTGCCGTAAGTATAATAACAATAGTCTGTGTGAATGGGTTTATACATACATATGGTCACGACTGTATCCCATAAGGGGTAGACAGAGACTGGACACTCACTGTAAAAACAGATGACTGCCACAATCCACGTTTCACCAAAACAATATAATGCACTTGGTGTGATAGGTGGTGAGTCCATCGCCACCGTGCGCTGTTGAGTGCACAGTGCAGTTTAATTCCTTACTCGCCTTTTACGAGATCCATTGGATGAAATAGAGTGATAGTATTCTTTTAACGAGCCGCCACCACACGAACGGGTTTATACCCCATCACTTCAAACGAACAAGAAATAAGTTGTGGTTTTCCAGATGTTTGTCATTACCACCATTAGCTTATTAGAAGTAGACAGGTACAGAGAGAGAAAGAGACATAAAATTTCAGAAGTTAAGAGAAAAGGTGTTTCGTTGTTAAAGATAAATATTTTCTTTATCTATTTACTGAAGGGAATACTTAAGAACTGATGTCTCAGGGCCATGATTGCAGTATGGTACCACACAGAAATGTTCTGAGAGACGCAGAATTTGTCATGGGCAGAAGTTGCATTTACCATAAGGTGAACGATTTGCTTGTCTCGGCACATTATACCATAAAAAAATATATATTTGCCATGTGAATGCCATTGGTAAAAGTCGTTTATAATCCTTTATAATATGTCAACTTGAATTGTATTGTGAATAAAATAACGTTAAATACTTACTGCTAATTCAGGAAATAACGAATATTGTATCGAACTACACGGAAGAGTTTCTTGGAATGTTTTGTAATAATTGTAGCAGAAATCTGTAAAGGAAAGAGTAAGGTCGTGTAAAATCTACCGAACAATTAGAAGTAAACTCAATTTTAAACATTTTATTAATACATAATAAGATACAAAAAATTTTGAACGTAATGAAAAATGCTTACAGCAATTGAATGAGTATTTCGAATCAAAGTCGTCGGCGCCATCTATTCCCAGGATCGAATTTGACTCATTGGGATCGATTGTTATAGTTTGAGTAATCCAGTCCTCAGTTTGCTGTTTAAATACTGGACGTTTGAAATCGTAGTAATTGGGGCTAGGTCCAGGTTCAATAAGTAAATTACATTTATTGCACAAGCCACTAGTTTGTTCTTGAGATTGGTTTTGTTTATCGATGGGTTTTGGTTGCGATGCATTTAGTATAGGATTGTAAGTTGTAACGGTTCTTGCTGGTTTTGGCGAAAAAGCGACTGTTTTGTTTTTGATAAGGGATGATCCTTTAACTAAATAGTATCTTTTCGGGTTCACATTAATAAAATTATTACTCTTATTTATTATGATAGGTGATGGTTTAGTTGGTCGGGGTCCATTTTTTAAATTCAACATATGTACTTGACAGTTTTGTGCATGAGTACCGACCGTTGGTGAAAAATTAACAGCTGCGGGGTTTGCTAAATTTTTCGTGGCCATGCCTGTGGGTCTTATAATGTTACCCAGCTGTGCTGATGTCAAACGTATGGAATAAGCCGGACTTAGTGCGTTACCTACTGATTGGGCTTCCACTTTTAAACGTTGCCTGGCTTGGTGGTTGGGTGTTCGTGTCGTAGCTACGTACAAATTGCACACGAAAGGGCATTGGATTTGATGCAGGTTGCACTGGATTTCTTGTGGCATTACTCGTTACCTGCGATAAAGCTATATATGGATGTACTCCAGCATTTGATTTTAGAAAAGATGAACTTGCTTTTCTCTGATACACCCGAGTAACATTTTCGGGAGCCTGTTGCAGTTTTGGAGCATTACAAGACATTTCTTTTGGAGGTATGAATGAAGCAGTTTCCTGGACCGATGACATATTTGTGGTTGAGGTAGAGGCCAAGTTCATTGTCTCATCTATGTATGATGGACTACCATCAACTGTCCCTTGAGAGTTATTCCGATATTTTTTTGATGTATGTATGTAGTAGGCCCTCATGTATTTAGATTCTTGCTTACGTCTTCCGAAACAACCCCGTTGAGTACCTGGATTAATTAAAATATTATAATTTAATTTTTTTTTAGTGATGATTATTTAATGTACTACTGATTCGAAACATTCATCGTTTCAAGAATAACTAGCATGAAATATAGCAGCAATATTTATTATCATAAAATAATTGGTACATCACAATAATTAATTTGTAGAATAGCCTGGAGGCCATTCCTCGGGCTTAAATATGAGACTTCATGTTACTCTACTAATAACTCTTTTTGTATAATAATTTTTAATGATTATTATGTATTGTGTGACCTTCCGTTTCTTCAGCAAGTGGCGCAAATGTAAAGACTTCACTTAGACACTCATATTTGTGCTGCTTCCTAATTCAGCTGCGTCTAACGCTGTCTCAAATTTAACAGAAGTACTTACTGATGAGATAAGAGGCCATCTAGGCATATGCCTGTTGTATATACAACACAGAGGTTTTCACCCCTTTCCAGAGACCAAAATCATATCATTGAGTCTCTTGTCTGAATATTCCGCAAAGGATAGATATTCCTCAAGTGAGGGAATATCCATATATACAAGAACCCTTTTCATGGCGTCATACAGTGGATTGCGACTAGACAGTATGCTTTTTTTGAACAAATTAGTCGATACAGTTACCTCTGGGATACTCATGTAGTTAAACAATCGATGGGCCTTGTTGAATTTATGAAATACTGAATATTTATTTTATTTATTATTATAATATTTTTATTATTTACCTAGCCGTGCCCCGTGGGTCCATCCGCGTAAAAAGCCGATCCCGATCGATGATATACATAAAAGTCTTTGCGTCTAATTATTTTTCTAAAATTAAAGTTGCCTTAGTTACCCTGCTACAATATCAAATATCTGTCAATGGAAGTCCCGTCAAAATCGGTCCAGCCGTTTCGGAGATTAGCCGGAACAAACAGACAGACAGACAAAAACTTTAAAAATTGTTTTTTCTTATAAGTACCGTATATACTTACATAAGCATTGAGTAAAAAGCTGTTATTTTCTTATTACAAACAGACACTTAAATTTTATTAGTAATAGTATATATATATAGCGGGTTCCGAACAGCTTTTAAAGTTTTCCGTAAGCTTGCATCATCAAGTCCGAAGAGAACATTTTCGTTCGGGTAAAAACGGTATGTCTACCACACTTACGAGAATCTACCACCCCATCTCATCCCTTGGGTGTCGTAAAAGTGTAGTACCCTACACTTATAATACTCATCTCTTTAAATCTTCTTAAGGATTTTTGTTGTTTAAATCATTGACTCTGTGCATCGAAATGAGTAAAACGGATAATTCAGAACTAGATTTTTTTCAAGCCGGTAGTGTTTAAAATACAATTCATAATTTTATTTAAAGCTGTTTTAAGGCTAGTGTATTATTTTAAACATCTAATCACTTCCAGACTTGACTCCGGACGAAGTATATAAATCGCGAAAAACATTAAAAGTAATGCACAAACAAGGGAGTAATACGTGTAAGATAGTCTTCCAACCTGTTGCACCGTTTACCTTTTTGTGAGTAGGTTTTCGAAAGTGTTATATGTATTACTATTTGGTGATAAATTAGATAATTCTGTGAATTGTAGTATCTGTTACAGTAATAGATTTGGATTACTATTAGTTGAAAATTTATTAAAAATACAGAAAAGTAATTCAAATAAATTTAACATTTATTTAGTACTTATTTCGTTCATTTCTTAACTGATAATAAATAACTAACGTATGCTTGTTCAACTTTTGCAGTATTTAATATCAAACAATAACCCTCATTATTCTACGTAAATCGTTTGGTGCAATCCTATTATAAACTACTGGACATTCACTAAAATAGAACAGGATTTAACAAAGAAGTTATTTATTTATTTATTTATAAAAATCTCGTAATTAAAGCATTATACAAGTTAATTGGTGGATACAACAAACAAACCGAGCCATGTATTTGCAGCAAATTTCAGAATCACGTATCGTACAGCCAAATCGTTTTATTTCGACAATTAAGACAGAGGTTTATATTTTTAATATTCGTCATATTAAAAATATAAACAAAAAGAAAAACGCAAATAGCAAACAGTTAGACGCTAGAAAAAATAACATTAATCTTCATCATAATTTCAGACTTATCACTATCAGTGCTGAAAACAGGTCTTAAAAAAAGTTAAAACAATAAATTAAAACAAAAAATTTAGAAATAAAACTTCTATTACGTTCTATTTCGTAAACTTTACAACGAAAATAAAATTGATCATGCGAAGAACAGCTTTTTTTGCGGCAATAATTCCAAAAACCGATTTTTATTAATTAAACACTCAAATTTTTAGCCTGCAAAATACTCATTTACAATACAAATGAGTCGAAAATAGGCCTCGAAGGTCTTAAAATTACTTAAACACTATTATTATTTAAACATAAGATAATATTCAGTTAAAAAAAAACACTATTTTAAAAAAGTACTATCATTGATACATTAAGAAGAAAGAATCTTTAACACCTGACTACTTATAACTTGAAGTGTTCAATACTTACTTTTTTACAAGTCAAGGAAACTTAACGGCATGCAAAGTTTTCACAATAATTGCATTGACACGCGCAGGTATTTCACCGGAGCGCTCGGCTCAGACTGAATGCTGTCCTAGGAAAGGGCGAGCTGCAAAACCTAAACAGATGTACTGCATCTATATGCATCGCACTTTGTGAAAATAATTTCCGTAGTGCAATATATACTATGGTTTATAATATTACAGTATAAGCTTTAAAATCAAATGAATGAATAAGTACTTTTGTCACAGTCGACTTATGTACGTATTAATAAATTATTTGATATTTTTAAATTAAAGAAGTACCTCTTTTACCGAGGGACTTTCTTAAAAAATAGATATAATACAATCTTGTTATCTATGCTTCAGTAATATTTGCATAATCGTTAAGACATATGATCATGTGTTTGAAAAGTATTTAACATATTTTATAAAAGTAGATTGAAATATGACAATGCATTTTCCATAAAGATACGTAATTTATAGTCTCTGATATGTTTCCTTTTTGTCTAAAGATTATGATAAACATATATTACAATAGGAAATAAGAAGCTTTGTTATTAAGAAAAGGGTAGCTCTGTTATTATATATTACATAAGTAATGTTATATATATATATATATATAGCTATATATATAATAAATATGCAGAGTATTAGTAATACTAAGGATTGTATTATTGAACTATATTGTAATACAATAATAGCTTATCTGTAAAACAAATGTAACTTCAACTTCTTGTTTAAATAAATTTAAATAAAATTCGCGTAAATAAAGAAAACATTATTTAACTTCTTGAAACCGATATTTGTGATCAATCTTCTGATTTTATCGTTAAGCAGTTACATGTTACAAGTAACATGTATAGTACATTTTATGCTTATATGAATTTTACAGTGACCCGACTGAGTAGATTTTCAGTGATAGCATAACAGCCTTTCTAAGACGATTAGGATGTCGTTTATGAGGTCGATATCGGGACAACTCTTCAACTACGCTGCACTCCGACTTCAACGAATAAGGACGTCACCCGATTAAAGAGAGATGAGGCTAATAGAGATTAAAGAGACTTAAAGATTTAAGAATAGCGGCGGGAATCGACTAAGGGTGATATTGGACGACTGTAGCTGTAATCAAGATAAAATAAATCAAATAGTTTTATTGAAGAGTGCTAGCCGAAAAGTCATTAAAAACTCAAAATTATTTGTATGGGAAATGTCTTTTCTACGGGGAATTGCTCACGAGTAATTTTAACGAAAAGTGTGTAGAGGAAGTGCGAGATAACGAAGTGTTCTGGGAGTCTAGCTCTTACATGTCGCGATGATGCGGTGCACTGGTTGAACAAAATCGTGTTTAACTCTGAAGCCGAACTATAAGAAATTGCATACATTTGGAATTACTATTAGAAATTGAACGCAGTACTTTGATCGACTATTTTAACTTTGAACTAACGAGATCTATATTTCTATAAGTCGATGCTTTGGAAATAGGTATATTATCGTCAAGGATACTTGGTGTATTGAAGGATAAGACCGATTTCTTTCGCTTTTTGAGTTTTGAGGTAATAATAGTTTATGTTTTGATGTTAAACGGAGAGTTGTTGTTTAGGACAAAATAGATTTTAGCCCATAGACAATTTTACATTGGGCGCGGTTACTGTTAGGTGAACAGTCTGTTGAAGTTCTTTTGGCTTCTAACTCTAAAAATATATACTTTTTAGTTTTTGATTTTTAGTTAACTAGCTGATGAACGCGACTTCGTTTGCGTGGATTCAGGTTTATTAAATAATCTGTAGGAACTTTTGGATTTCCTGAAATAAAAAGTAGCCTAAAATACGTCAAGATCGGTTCAGCGGTTTAAATGTCAAAAGGTAACAAACAGACAGAAGTACAGAAAGCGTTACTTTTGCATTTATAATATTAGTATGGATGCTACCTCATGTTTCTCCTTCGTCCAGTGTCTGCAGAGAGATATGCCTGGATAATATCATTACTCTAGACAGGTAACGGAACAACCATCTCGAAATACCAGACTGAAAATACAGATACCGGTGAAGGGTAGGACGGAATATCGTCTAAGGAGCGAAGGCTTTGATATTTTGATCGCCATTCTGCTTGCCAAGTGGATGATTTCCTTAAATCCTTCCTTCTTAGGAGACGCATATGTCCGAGAGTGAACTAATGACAGTTGATGAAGAACTACATAATCCTAATAATATAAATGCAAAAGTAGCTCTTTCTGTCCCTTTGTCAGTTTGTTAACTTTTCACTGTTCAACCGCTGGACCGGTCTTGGCGAATTTTCACACAAAGATAGCTTGCATCCGTCAGACGGACCTGGGATATTTTTATGCTATAAAAACAAATAGTTCTAACAGGTTATTTAAAAAAACCTGAATTCGCGCAAACGAAGTCGCGGGAATCTGCTAGTCGTATAATAAAATTAAAATAATCGAATATCAAAATATCTTCGAAGCAAACGATATTAAAAAAAAAATAATAGATTGTGATACTATTGAGCTGTATAAATCTACAAAGGTTTTCGCACTTCAGGATATATCCCCGTGTGTTCGTGTAAATATGTAAATATAAAGGAATGAAGGTTCCCAGTCACAACAGTGTGTTCGATTTCCTCTTTGTCGCGTCATCCATAGCGGGAACCAGGCAACAAAAGGTTATGATAAAATAATCAGCACTGTTATTTTAAAAGCTTTACCTTAGTTTGCGATTAACAATGGAATCGAAGTGTCGAGTCCGTTTAAAAAGAGCGCATGAACTCGGTACATGTGATTTGATTAAAATAAAAAAAAATATGAACAAATATATTACTCACCATAAAATAACTACTCAGGGTATAAACAATAATCAATTAATTGATAAATATTAATTTAGAATAACGGAAACGGTGCACTCAAATTTGATGTTGAAAATTTTCTCCCATCATCCTCAAAGAATACTTAAATTAAATTCACATAATTTTGAAGCGAAACTTCTTTGAGCGTAGCGCGTTGATCGTTATTTATGTTGCGAACCTGATAATTGTCCGCAGTCGGATATATAGACCTATCTCAAAAATAAAGAATTTGGCGTAATCACCAAGGTCTCTTTGCACCAGAGATGCCTATGCTCGTTACCGATGTTGTTATTCTGCCATTGGTCAGAAGCCACGACATTTTCAAAGCGTTTCTTTTAGTCGTCTCTAACGACGCCCTTGAGATGAGGACGAGTGTCAGATTATCTTACGTAGCCACCATGCTACGGCAGCGTAGCAAATGTAGAATAGTAACCATATTCGTGTATAAATGTAGCTCATTTAGAGGCTGCAACTACAATGCAAGAATTTATTGCCTTAATTGTTTCGGACACTATCCCATACACAAATACCATTAATTTGATAAGTTATTTACAGAGAAGAGAACTAAGTGCCCGCGATCAGATAGTGGTTCGATTGCTTGTGCCTCTACAAACTTGGTTATATTTACTGATAAGTTTTGTCTTGTCTGTGTTTGGTGATCTCTCTCTCTCTCTCTCTCTCTCTCTCAAGCGTGAACTCCTAGTGAAATAAGAATTAATTGAGCTTAAAGAGTGCAACACTGAAAGATTTGATCTAAATACTGAGTGAAAAAGTGAAAAAGTCCTTAGGCATCTCATGATCTTGAACCTATTCGCCTTCAATGTGAATTTTGCTAAAAAATTGGTTAATATCTTTACTCTACCAAATTAGAATATTATAATATATTTGGTGACTTTTTACTCACATCACGTGTGGTAACGTGACTGTAATGTTATAATCTATACATATTATTACTTTATCGAATGATTTTTGGTCAGATATAAATCATCCCCGTATCAAAATTCATGTTTGATGACGTTTAGAACATTGTTTTTCGCTATAATGACGAAAAATATTTAATTACCTTATAATTAATGATTTTGTCAAAGAAAAACATTTTAAATATTGAATTTATTGTATAAAGCGTGCACGGGAGATGTGGGTTGGAGTTGTTTACATTCTTTAAAAAAGGTAGATGGCGCAATCTGTTCACGATCAAGATACTGTGTTAATTCGCTCGGATCAGCTAGTTAACTATTCATACTCGTAGTAAGCTGATTAATAGAAGTAGAATATAGTGTTACTAACTGTAAATATCAAACTGTAGAAGCTTTTATTATAATATTTTTATATCTTGAAGTGAAAATTCAGTAAGTTATTGTTTAATGTATTCGTTTATATTTTATTCAAAGCTTTGTTAATTCATGTTTGTAACAAATATTAAACATACTACTTAAAATGTTTAAGATTTATACTATAAGATAAGGTATAATATAAGACGTTTGTGGTTATACAGTTTCTCTGGACTTTAACATAGAAGTACTTTGCTAATTTGAATGGGAATTTATAAGAAGAAAGAAATAAGAAAGAAGAGAAAAAAAGAAGCTATGTTGAAATTAAGCTAACTTACAAAACTTTCAAATTAATTAAACGACGGAGTTCACGAGAGGAGATATTCTTAATCCAAAAACTAAAATTAAAATAATTTATGAATCCATTTAAGGTTCTTAATTATTTATTGTATCTTTTCTACGCATTTGAATCAGTGAAAAAGGAATGCTGAAATTTTAAATGGCTGTTGGTATGACGTATAAATTAAGCTATAGCCAAATACTTTTATTTTGATGATTGAAACAACATGCCGAAAAAAGTATATGAAATCTTACAATTGGTTTTATGTTTATATTCAAATCTTACTTTCTTTGTACAGTTCTTTCTTTGCAATCTTAGTTTCAGAAAATACGAGTACAGAGGTATTTATGGGTACACGTAGGAGATATGCTAACTGCTATGCTGCTGCTATTCTTATCGCTTAAAGGCGGTAGAAGTTAATTAATTGTTAGATAAAAATATAACATTAGAACCTCTATTTTCTAAAATCTCTTTTAGTTAAATACTAGATTAATGCTCTGTGAAGATATATAACGCAGTTTATTTACTAAGCATATTTATAATAACGTTAAATCGCACAATAAAATTAGGGGATATGTTTCAAAATTTTATTTCATCTTCTTGAAGTTAGTCTCTTGTTGTATATGGTATTTAGAAACCCGAAATAATACAGCAGCTATATATCTTAGAAACAGGGCAGTCTGTTGGTGTTCTACAAGTTACCTTTTGGGGAGTCTGCTTAGGAATTACACGATTTAATTCCACCAACATCACCATCGGATAACTAGACGCACGTCCCTAGTATTTGGATGAAGCGTTTTGATTTGTCATTCATAATGTGTACTGCAAAGCACTGGAATAATTTTGAAATAGTCTTTTCATCTCATTACAATGTAAATACAATATAATAGAGGCCGTGTGGTGGCGGCCTAAGAGAATCTACTACCCCATCACGTCCCGTGGGTGTCGTAAAAGTCGACAGAGGGAAAATGAAAACCTGGAGATGGGTAGCAGCAACTATGGCAAAAACCCTCCAAAGTGATACAAACTTTTTTGGCTATCTATGGGGCAGGCCTCTGTTCAGCAGTGGACTTGTGATAGGCTGAAACGACGGCGACGACAATGTAAATGTCAAGCTAGTGCCTTTACCATCTTTCTTCGCATTGCCAATCAGGTGTGCTCGTAGCTAAGCGCTAGCTTATTTATTAGAAAATCCTTTTAGCTTTTGCCAAAAAAGTATTAAAATAAAAGTAAAATCTTCAATTCTAACAAAAATAAAATGCTAATAATGCACCGAAAAGGTACTTTGGGTCAGAATTTCCTGCTCATAATGGACCGCAGGTTATTTTTTTGATAGTAATTGACGAGGTGAGCCTTGGTGGCAAGTGCAACGTCCGCTCATAACAAATACAATATTACTTAGACCTTTGAATGCAATTCAGTTCAATTCTTTGTTATTGAACTACGTTCGTCACCCTGAGACATCAGTGATTAAGTCTCACATGCCCAGTATTTTCACGAGGTTAAATACTCTACAAACCAAATACAGTAATTCTTGCTAATTACTGCAATGCGGCAGATGCACTATGACGCTTGCTGCTTGGCTGAAGATTCTTCGGCAGCATCCAAGCACTGCGGTTTTGCTAAACGAACCCCTGCGAAAGTCTTACGACCAGTAGATATCCCTAAAGTTTAAGCCAGTAACGGGTTAAAAAATGATCAAAATAATAATTTCTTAGAACAGAATCATAGAGAAACAGCAACATATCACCATAATAATTGTCCTAAAGCAAAATTTGATATACTCTTTAGAAAACAAAACATAGGAAATATTTATTTTACATATTCGGTAGTTCTACGGTTTAGGTATGATATTGACGTTTAACAAGGTTTGAGTTGGATGCCAGTCAGTCAGTGATTAAATCTCAAACCGTTTTGGACAGTTGCTTTGTATATTTTGAGCGCAATTGATATCGGCCAGTAAATGCACGAGCAAAAAGAGGCACTGCCACACAGCGTTTGCACAAATATATGCTTTCAAAGTACTTTTATTTTTACATGTTTCACTGTGAATCTCAAATAATCTTACGGTTAAACGTAACATTTGTGCATACATATGCATAGTTCACATGAGCTTAGTAACGAATGCTTAGTACTTGTCACTGACACTGACACCATGCGCATAAACATACTGAATTAGTGCTCAGTATTAGTTAAATGGGGTGGTAGATTCTCTTAAGGCGCCATAACACGGTGGTTTAAAAGAATCTGCCACGCTATGTCAGCCTGTGGGCGTCGTAAAAGTCGACAGAGGGAAATTGGAAACCAGGAGATAGGCAGCTGCATCTTTCTGGAATATTTGAATAAATAAACTGCGGTTGCCAAACAGCCTACGCGTGCGTAGCAACTATGGAAAAATCCTCCGAAAATGAGAGCTACAAACTTTTGTCGCCTTCTATGAGGGAGGCCTGTGTTCAGCAGTGGACTTGTGAAAGACTGAAATGATGATGATGATATAGATGACATGATATTTACTAAGTTTATTTTGAGAATTTGGCGACGAAACGATGATTTTCTGAAACAGCTATAAATTCTTGAATGAATTTTACATTTAGATTATTTTAATGCTTGTCTTTCGTACTTGATAAAATAATGTTTGAATAGTGTTTGAAAAACTGTTTAAAAAAAAGCATAGTTAAAAATTTTGAATAAACCCACGACGGAGTAAATAATCGACTAAAGGAATAATATGTTTTAATTCCCCCCGAAAAAAGGAAGCAACGAAAGTTAAAAATAAATAACATTTTAAATAAGGTTGATTAAGAGGGAATTTAAAAAAATATATTTTATCCTATTTCTCTATCAAAAGAGCCCAAACACGATCTACTAGCTGTGTGTCTTCGCCGAGTTCCCCACGATGTTGTTCTGCTACGATGTATCAGACCCTCAGCAGTTCATATACAGATGCTACTCACCTAGTCCTATGAAAAGGGTTCAAAAAGTCAAGCACTGCACAAAAACCCGCATTAGCGGCGCCTGGTGATTTGTCACTAGTTTGTTACAAGCAAACTTGATAGAATTCATCATCATCATCATCATTTCAGCCTATCACAGTCCACTGCTGAACATAGGCCTCCCCCATAGATTGCCACAAAAGTTGCAGCTCTCATTTCGGGGGGATTTTGCCATGGTTGCCACGCTTGGCAGGCGGGTTGGCAACCGCAGTTTATTTATTCAGATGTTCCAGGAGATGCTGGTGCCCATCTTCTGATTTCTATTTTCCATCTGTCGACTTTTACGACACCCACGGGTTGAGATGGGGAGGTAGATTCTCTTAAGCCGCTACCACACGGCTATTAGAATTATTGCAAATTAATCTCAAACACTTTACAAAAAACTGCATCTAAATCGTTCAAGTCGTATCGGGGAAAAATGCGCTAAAACTTATTTTAACGAGCGAAGAACGTTTATTGCAGCGCCCTCTGGCAACTTAATTAATACCGTAACAATTATCTAAGAACCATCGCCGATAAATTACAAACCCTTTACGGAAAACCGTATGTAAATTCGGTCAAATCGTTTTGGAGATAAATATAAACAAGCTTTTGCAAATATATCTTCATATTTATTTCAGCGCCCCCTTTCGAGTTAACACCACAACACCTATTTAAGAATCATCGCCGACGAATCACAAACTCTTTACAGCTAACCGTATCTAAATCGGTCAAAGTGTTGTACATATATGCTTCGCAAAAAAATTACGGGAACAAAAAAAAATTCCTAATTCCTAATTTTTGAAGGGCTGTATTTAAGTGAAAATGGTCGTAGAGACTTTTTAAAAACAGGATTTTAAAGATAATAAGAGCCATGTTTTCCACGCAATGCGAAGAAGTAGAGCGGATATTTTTTTATGACCAAAAACTCATTCCTTAAAGATGTGTGTGTGTTTGTGTGCGTGCGTGTTTGTGTGTGCTTTTTCGCGGCCGCTGTCGTGGTTGTTATTGCTGTCGACGGTTCGGGAAGTTTCGTTGAAGGCAAAAGGATTGCTTTTTTTTTCCCTTAATTTTTTTGCGTAGTGTATTATTATATTACTATTAGAGATAAATGCCAACATTCGTTTGCAGACACAAACAAACAGACAAACAAGCAAACAACTTCTCACCCTAAACTCATACACCTTTTCCTTTCCGTCGTGGGTAAAAAGGTGTAGGAGGTGGTGTTCCATTTCGAATGGGTGTCGTGCGCCAACAGGTTCGGCACTGAGCATTAGGTCACTAAGCTCGTGTAAACTATCCATTAGCATGTAAGTATTTCGTAGCACTTCCAGATTTATTTAAAGTAATGCCGTGTGGTAGCGGCCTAAGAGAATCTACCACCCCATCTCATCCCGTGGGTGTCGTAAAAGTCGACAGAGGGAAAATGAAAACCAGGAGATGTGCAGCAGCATCTTGCTGGAACATCTGAATAAATAATCTGCGGTTGCCAACCCGTCTGTCAAGCGTGGCAACTATGGCAAAATCCCCCCCAAACGAGAGCTACAAACTTTTGTGGCAATCTATGGGGGAGGCCTATGTTCAGCAGTGGACTATTGATAGGCTGAAACGACGACGACGATGCACCACATCATTTCATCACCACATGAGGAGTTCAACAAATAGCTCAGAAGTAGCACTTTTTATGTTTCATCGATGCTTATAAGATCAGGCCACCCGATTTGGTGGCTAATGTTTTCCCTTGGCACAACTTATGCTAAAATTATTATTTTACTTTGATTTGTTTGTACAGTATATTGTTAGTTAAGTTTCTCTTTAATAATACCTAAGTTTTGTCTATCTTTAAATTAGGTTTGAAATTACTTTGATAATTAACAAAGCAAAAAAAATTGTAAAAAAGTCCTTTCAATATATATATATATATATATATATATATATATATATATATATATATATATATATAAACTAATAATGTATCAATATTGTGCTAACAGTGTAAATAAATATGATATATTTTAAGTTGCTTCGAATTGTTTCAACCATTTTCTGTTCTAGTTAATACATTCATTATGTTTGATAAACAGTAAATAACATTTAAGTTCATTTTCATTGCTTATTTAATATTGATACAGTAATGTTTAAGTTTTCTTTTATTTAAAAACAAAGTTCTAATAATTATATAATTAATTCTTTGTAATTAATTACGACACGTATATCTCAGTTTGTGTGTTATTACGTAATCCGAATTGTACTGTAGTTGATAATTACGAGTATGTTTCGGAAGTATCTAATTATCGTCGCATCTAAGTACGAGTATCTAATCGAAGTTACTGGTGGTAGGATTCCTACGCAGGAATCCGTCTAGTTAGGTACCACCCCAGGGCCAGTTATTCTGACGTGAAGCAGTAATGTGCAAACATTACTGCTTCACGGCTATATCTAATCTAACTTGTCAATTTATGGAAAACAGTGATAACAGTGGAAAAGTTTTGTGATTTTAAATAATTGCGAACTCATGATGAGTAATTGATTTGGTGTTTTAGGTCTGAGCCCATTATAACTTAATCCGTTTAAAAATCATAATCCTTAAGTGGAAACAATATCATATACGAACAAACGAGATCACACTATGTAAGAGCTTCCCGGAAGGTAGTCCGGATGATCTTAAAAGCTAGGGGTAGACCTAAATTCAGACAGTCGGACGGAGTTGAACAGAATATCAAAACCATTGTTGTGAGAGTACTAAACAAACATCTGCAGAGAAATATGTATGCAAACCACCTCACGTGATACGTAAAGGAAAAGCTGTTTATGAGCTTTTCTAGATAGGTAAATAGGAAAAATTGAAAAGTGATGTCATAATTGTCAATTGTTAATAGTTTCATGATCAGTAAATTTAGTAAATGTATGTGGAAAATGATTTTACATTCCCAACTAATCTCATATTTTGTTAGAGAGTCAATCTCACATTTGTACGTTCAATAATCACACATGATTCACTAGAAAGTTTTTATTGAATATCGGAATAAAATTTTCATTGCGTTTCGCTTGTTTTAATTTTTTTTTTAAGACATGTCGTCGAACCGGCTGAAGCAGTGGCTATACTCGTACCTTTGACTCGTGCTGTTGAGAACACTATGAGTCGCGTGTTCACCGAGACAAATATTTGTCTGTCTGGTAAAAATGTAGTAACGATCCGGTAATTTACAAAATTATTCCGACACGTTTCAATCCATACACTTCTTTTCACAATAAAAGTATTTTACCAGTATGTGCAGTATTTTTGTTTAATGATGATAATGATGATGTCCGATTTTTTTTTATTATTTTTGTTTTAAATTTTCGAATACGGTGATAACTTCCGAATAGTGACGGTAGCTATCAGCTAAGCAGGAAATATTATAGTGCCACAAGTGTACGCGCAAACACAGAGCCAATCACTCGTCCCAACATAACCGCGCCCGATGTAACGCTTATGCGATATGATCGGAGGAAGGCTAGAATGCAGTGTCAGAAACACGGGGACAATCATAACACAACCAGACCCGAAAACCAACAATTTGTGTTTTAGCACAAATGTTGGCTCCGGCTGGGATTCGAACCCAAGACCCGCGGCGTAGAAGTCAGGTACTCTGACCACTAGGCCACGCGGTTTTCCTATATAAAGAGTAGTAAGAAACCACACCCGTAGCCCACTTTTCTTTCCCGCGTGTGAAGAGACGTGACGGGTGGCGAGGCACGTTGACGCCATTTTGGCACGAGTTCACACAATCTTACTCCCTAATGCGTTCTTACGAGCAGTATAGTGACAGCATTGCATATTATGGTTTTATTCGGCACGGACAGAGGCTGTCCGTACAAAAACTTAGTTGCATCTTAGGACACCTCGGTAAGAAGTGCTATTCTACTCTCCCGGACACCTATCGGTTTATTTCGCGCGGGTGAAATCGCGGGTCGCAATTTGTTTTTATTAATACAAGATTGTAGAATTTAGAATATATTTGATTTCGTTAATCGGATACTACCTGTTCGGGGATATTAATTACTAATAACTATTGTGACTACTAATAACTACTGTAGTAATAACATTTGTGACTATTTAATAGGAAATTATAAATGTCGAACATGGGCGAACACTGCGATTGTGGTGGTTTAAAGATTGCTTTTCTGAACATTTGTTGTACTTACAAATTGTTTCATACATTTTTAATAATTGTCTCGAGAGAATGAAACGCAACTTTCTTTCAACTGACCAAATGAGACTTTAATAAAAATAAAAAAAAGTTTTGTGTTTGATCCTTGTAACGTCAGAAGTAGTTCGAAAAAAGTTTTTTATTTGTAAAGAAAAATATGAATCTCTGATTGTAAACCGATACTAATATATATACCGATAAACCGAATTTTATTTATGTTGGAAAGGTAGTCCTACGAAACCAAACTCGCGAGATCAGTTGTCCGATGAAACTGCAAAAACCAAAGAGGCTAACAACTAAAACTTTATCCATACATAAAGCATATCGCTATAGACCAGGAGAATATCATCCGAGTATATAGGCGGCAGTTTAAGACTAGTTATATAGTATAGACGATACGAGTATCGTGGTCACATACCTTAGGACCAAGTTTGGAAGTTATGTTTTATGTGGACTTCTACGATTGGAACAAAGACTGTACTTTTATAATGGTTTCCTTTATTTACGCGAATACTACACATTTAAATAAAACTATTTTTACGGATATTATCGCGTTTAATTTAAACTATTTATAACTCGACGACCCAGGAAGCTAGCGGAGAACAACATGCCAGCCGAATATGCAGAACTACTTAGACATTGCCTTACATACGAGTATATCTATTGTGCAAGGAACAGTACTACAAGCAAGTAGATGGTGTGGCGATGGGCTCTCCCGTATCTCCCATAGTCGCCGACATTTTCATGGAAGACTTTGAGGAGAAAGCCCTCCGTACTTTAGATGATACTTTCACAATTTTACCATCACATAAAGTAACTGCATTTCTAGACCACCTTAACTGGAGTTAGAGGCAAATAAATCTTCAGCTATTCTGGATGTTTTAGTTATTCGGATTCCTAATAACACCTTGAGTCACACTGTGTACAGAAAAAAGACCCATACTAATAGGTATTTAAACGGTGAATCTCAGCACCATCCTTCACAGTTAGTTACCGTGGGTAAATATTTGTTTGCGCCCGAAACGCATTAAACGGCTATAAATAGTTATAATTAAACGCGATAAAATCCGTAATAATAGTTTTATTTAAATATGTACTTTATTGGAGGGATTTTGCCATAGTTGCCACGCTTGGCAAGCCGAGTTGGCAACCGCAGTTTATTTATTCAGATGTTCCTAGAAGATGCTGCTGCCCATCTCCTGGTTTTAATTTCCCTCTGTCGTCTTTCACGACACCCACGGGATGGGATGGGGTGGTAGATTCTCTTAGGCCGCTACCACACGGCTATCCCTCCAAATCCCTCCAATATGAGACCTACAAACTTTTGTGACTATCTATGGGGAGGCCTATGTTCAGCAGTGGACTTTCGATAGGCTGTAACGACGAAATATGTACTTTTATATTATTTAATTGTTATTTATAAATCTAGTAGTCAATAACAAATTTCGTTATTTTAATTTATTATTTTAATATAGTTTGCATATGATAATGAATACGTTTAACGGGCGTAAACGGTATAAATTTTAAATCGAAAGTAAAAAGGGGGTAGACGTCAGTGCATTTCGTATGTGATGTCGTGGACTAACTCTGCTACTTTGTAAGTTTTCTTTTTTCAGTTGTGTTTGTTTGTTTTTTTAACTGCGAATTCGCTCCTGTCCGTTACAAAAGACGAAGTGTTTTTAAAAGTAAATTTTACTTATTTTGGCAGATGTAATCCCAAAAGACCCGCCAGATCGGATGGCCTGATACGGGGAAGACGTCTCCTAAAACCAGTAATCTTTAGATGTTGTATATATAGTTCGCATATTAAAATAATAGCGCGATGTTTGGCGTATGACATTTCTTTAACTTCTCCTGTGGCTGTAGATGTCGCTACATCACTGGAGGTCGTAGTGAGCGTAGAGATCTTGTCCGGCGAAGTTGTGCAGTCTGGCAAAGTTGTGTCTAAGTCTTCACTGCGTCTTGACGTATGGAGACAGTGTTGATGCCTCAGGAGACAGCCTGAGGACTGGGGCTGCCATTGGTGATTCTCAGTAGCTGAGAGACTAGGAACCACGGCGTTCTGTCGACAGTAGTCCTGTGCTGTGACTACAATGGCTAAATATCACGTATCTATGGTTGTGAGAACCTGCCTGTGTTTATATTACTTCGGGCCACTATTTTGGCAGATGTTATGCTAACAGAAAGAGCAGCAATCCGCCGGATCGGATGGTCTGATCTGGGAAGGACATCTGCTCAAACCAGTAATATTTAGATGTTGTTTATATAGTTCGCATTTCAGTAACTTTAATAGCGCGTTGTTGGACTTCTGAGACTTCTTGGACTTCCATGTTGCGACATAGATGTCGCTACATTTATTACTAGCTATTATAGACAGTTCCATGGTGACCAATAGCCTCTGCCAAGGAGGGTTTCCATAATAACCATGTTTGGTTGCGCGCATCTTGGTTGCTGTCGGACGTCACCAGTGCGTGTATTCTCGGAGTATTTGAGACCGCCAGCCGTCGGATATCATGAGGTTTTTCCGGGCATTTACTTCAGTCGACTCTTGTTACTCTCACGATTATACAAGTTAGCATAAATAGTTATGCAGCCATCGTAAATAAAATGAAATATTGTATTGATAGTCATAATATACTGGTGGTAGAATTTCTATGTAATCCGCCTAGGTAGGTACCGCAGTACGCAGTGTCAGTTATTTCGCCGTCAAGAAGTGATGCCTAAACATCACTGTGTATCAGTTTAAAGGGTAATAAATGTTGACTTCGGCTGGGATTCGAACCCAAGACCTGTGGTCCTAGGAACCTTTGAAGTCAGGTGCTCTTACCACGCGGTCGTCAAATTAACATTATAGAGTATATTAGATTTAAGAACCAATATATCATGATGTCGATCTCAGTGTGATTCGTGACGCCTAGTTCGTCTCGTCACTTCTATAAAGATAGAGTCACACATAAAAATCATATATGGTAATCAATAAATTAATTATTACAGCTTCAGGGACCTTGAGTAGGCCTTTCCCTGGTAATACGCACTCACCGTTGTCGCCACATACAAATGCGCCATCTATGAGGTCAACCGAAACTTTTCATGTACAGTCGTGTTCGTTCCTAAGGGTTCTTATTTAGGTTTCGGTATCGGTTCCGGTTCTAATATCAGAATCGCGAAATACCGATATCTTACCGTAATATAAATATCAGTTTTTCCACTGCAATTTCCTTATAGGTATACATTTTTTTGACCTCGTTTATTACACTTGATTGTGAAATATTTCATGCATTTTAATCTTGTTTCTGCTTAATAGACGAAAGCAGAGACTGCGCGTTACAGAGATAATTAAAATGGTAACTGAATTTAATTCAGCCAGTATGAATATATATTACAGGAAATATTTTAAAAAGTTACGAGTTTTTGTTTCATCACTGATTTTTTGTAACACATCTATTTTTCCATAAAATAAGTCTAATAACACTGATAAAGTCTAACTTGTCATTAAAATAAAAAAAAAATTAAGTCCCCAAATGTTAATTTGCGGTTTCTTACTCGAAAGATGTCTCTACGCGATACTAAAAAGTGTCAGAGATGTATTTGTAGAAATTCGTTTTTGTAAAAGGCTACACGTAACTAGTGGTCGCCTAAGGGTTAAATTCGACCGTAGATCATAACTTTTTATTGAATTACTTTATTTATAATATGTAACACGTATTATATCACACCACACACATTATCACACGAATCAAATAAAGTGGAAATTTTGAAATGATCTGCTACAAAGCTTATTCATATATACATTTTTACGCATTAATTTTTGAGTTATGAGGCAAAAGGGTTTGGCTAAGCACTATTATTTAAAAAGCAATAACGTGTTTTTGTAATTTGACATAATAATATCTTTGACATTTATTATGTGTAAACTACTATACTGTACTATGACAAACAGACAGTATAAACAAATTTTATTCAATGTATTTGTAACACATTTTATATCTTAATTTTGGCTTCTCCGTATAAACTTTAACAACACCAAACTTCAGACTTATACCTGCGCGCAATTGCTTACAAAGTTTTCCCTTCACGTATTAGTATTATAATAATAAATATCAATTTATTGTCCCAAAAATTAAAATAACAACTTTACACTCCAAGATCTCTTAATATTAATTTTAGGCAGAAGCCCCAGCGTTGCAGACACGGGATTACATTCCCATGCAGTGCCGGTTTTCAGGCACCCCCGCTCTCTTTGAGGTGTTATGCGGAAATCGAAATAATTGAAGGCTTCCTAATCACCATCAATATTCGATTTCGGTAGATGTTATTACAATTTTAATATCAGTTTTTCCGGACCGGTAGGACTTAGCGACCTTCAAGTAAAGAGCCTATTTCTTTCTCAAAGGGCGGCAACGCATCTGCTATTCCTCTGGTATTTTTGAAGGTTCATTGGCGGTTGTCACTTACCATCAGATGGCCACTGGCTCGTATGCCCCCTCTTCTATGAAAAAACATATATTTATCATTTAGAAAACTATAAAACGTCCCACAGGTCTCACTGCTGGGCACAAGCCTAATCCATTTTGAAAAGGGGTTCGCAGCCGTAGATAGTCACTCTGTTAGTCTGCAAATATCGTCAATTTTAATTTTGTGGGTATATTGGTTTCTTCACGATGTTCTCCACCGAGCACATGTTTGTATGCATCAGCAATTAAAATTATATTTAACAATTTAAATGGCGATTGCATCGGGAATCAAGCCTAGGTTGCTCGCGTATTACGAAATACAGGTTAAGACCCCCTAATATAGTTTAGGTAGGTGCCACCCTAGGGCCAGTAATTCTGCCGTAAAACAGTAGTGTGCAAACATTACTGTGTTTCGGTGTGAAGGGCACTGTGAGCTAGCGTATTCACTGGGCATATGAGAATTAAAAACTTATGTCTCAGGGTGATGGGCACAGTGTGGTGTCACACAGAATTTTTCTGGGTGACACAGCAATTTGGGTAGACGTTGCACTTACCATCAGGTGAACATTTTGCTCGTTTCATAACTTTATCCAAAAAAAAAAGAAAAATAAACTACCCAATAAATGTTAGTTTCCTTATAAATTCCACCTCGTGCAATGACTTCAAACAAAAACATTGTTGTGTATGCTCTAAGACTGGTAATTTAATCAGATTAATTACGAATTTATAAATCTGCATGGAAATATTCCATGCAGATTTATAAATTCGTAAGCATTCCAAGATATTGCATGATTTTTCAAAAACAAAAGCGCCTATCTAAATAGAGTTCGGTATTTTCATTTCACAGAATTTAATTATTTATTCAGTCCTTTGGCCAACGTATTCCGTTAATATTTCTGTATTTGCTCGGAGCTTATGAACTCTGTTTTGCAATAGTTTCCGTTTGTGTTTATTAAGTATACTCTGGTTATTTCAGTGGTTCCTGTTATTTTGAAGTATCAAATCCCGTAGATTTTATCAAGTTGTAAATATACATGAAAAAATAATAATTGAATGGGCTGCAACGTACCCACATCTATTGGTTAAACTTATCATTTAACAGATGTTAGTATGCTCGTTTATTACACTATTTTATGTAGGAGTATCCTGCATGGATACCCATTAACATTTACCATATACATTACCCATATAAGCATTAAATGATATGATTATGACTTTCTTGCTTTTCCAAAAAGCAAAAGTATGAAACCATGAAAATGAAAATCGTTTGAATTAAGAAGCTCAGGGGACGGGCGCAATGTGGTGTCACACGGAAATGTTAAAGGTGACAGAGCTTTGTTATGGGTAGACGTTGCATTTACCATCAGGTGAACGTTTTGCTCGTTTCGACACTTTATATCGACCATAAAAAAAAAACAAAGTTAAATATGTTTAAATGAGTGAAAGAATGAGTAAAATATTAAATATTAAAAATACTGGTTTTTTATATGAAGTGGTAACTAAGTTATTAATTTAATACCCTATTTATTTCCAAAACAATCTTCTTGGACAGTCGCAAAGGGCGACAATAGAAATTTATTGAAGTAGGTCAAAACTGAACTTCGTAATAAAATATCATATAGTAACAGGAAGATATTTATATAACACGTTAACATTATTTAGTGATATTAATTATTTTTGATTATAAAAGGGTCTGAAGGCTCACAAAGTTACTCTTGAGTAGGCTTTGGGTGTATTTTGGAGTTGCAATGGATCACTCTATAAGCGATACTGTTCTTGACTGACTGACTGACTTCAGTGTTTTTTGATTATGTGTTTTAAAAACACCTATTGTGTCCATCGTGAGACACTAATCAGGAAACAACATGAATTTAGTTTTAGAAAAATTTTGTATAAATTTCCTCTGCATATTAGAGTAAATATACGCAGAAAGTGATTTATATTCAAAAGATTAAAAGTACCCCGGATTAACTATAATACCAAGAAGGCAAACATCTCAGTCGTCCCGTGACCAAAGTCTACAATAGTATACTGGGAACCCGTAACAATGGATGTTGTTCCTCAAGAGAAATCAAACGCGACAAAATCAGTAAATTTAGTTTGATTAAATTTGTAGTATTTGCGTAAATATAAGATATCAATAATAAATAAATATCAGTTTATTGAAAAACACTCAAAAAGAAGAGTAGTATATGACTTAGGCAGCAGGAGATGACTCAGGCTTTTGCTGACATGGGCTTACGATCCCTTTCAGCACAAGGTTTCACGCACTTTACTCTCCCTAAGTATTATGTAGAATTCGTGATAATTTAGCATAACCAAATCGCTCAATCACCATCAAAGTCGGTGATAAATTCTAATTCGGCTGTGTCCACTTTTGGATTTTTTTTGGTACAAAGTGAACAGTCGAGCAAATCATTTACATGATGGTAAGAGCAACCTACACACTACAAATCCTGTGTCTCCCAGAACATTTCTGTGTAACACCACACTGCGCTCGTCACCCCGGGACATCATTTCTTAAGTCTTATATCCCCAGTGATCACGCTAGCTATCAGTGTCCATCAGATCGAAATACAGTAATGTTTGCAAACCACTGCTCAACGGCAGAATAACGGTCACTACGGTGGTACCTACTGTAGCATCGTCGTCGTCGTTGTTTCAGCCTATCAATAGTCCACTGCTGAACATAGACCTCCCCCATAGATTGCTACAAAAGTTTGTAGCTCTCGTTTTGGGGAGATTTTTCCATAGTTGCCACGCTTGGCAGACGGGTTGGCCTACTGTAGCATATTGTTTTATAATTATTCGAAATTTAGTAGAGTAGTACTCTTAATAGATTTATCCGTCGTCAACATTACTCGATACCAACAATCTCTAAAACAGCAACTAAACTAAAAGGTGCGCGGTATTTTAGCGAGATGGATGCGAATTCAGGATTCTGGATGATTCCACTTAATGACTATAGAGCTGATCTATGTACATTTGGAACACCTTTTGGACGTTATCAATATTTACGTCTACCGTATGGCTTTAATTCAGCCTCTGAAGTCTTCCATGCAAGGATTAGACAACTGTTGAAAGACTTGGATGGATTTATTGGACTCCTTTATTGATGAAGTAATCGTTTGGGATCATCTCAATGCGAACACGACGCTCTTCTTATAAAACTAATGGAAAGAGCTACAAAATCTGGTATAAACTTTAACCGTCGTAAATGTGAATTTTGTTTTAGGCAGGTCACATATTTGGGCCACACATTCAGCAAGGAGGGAATGAAAAGTGATGAAAGCAATTTAAGACTTACCTCGTCCTACCGATAAACAGGCATTACAGCGGTTTCTAGGCATGGTGAATTATCTAAGTAAATATATACCCAATTGCTCGGAAAAAGTTCTTTCCCTCAGGAACTTGTTAAAAAAGGATGTACAGTCGTGCTGGGGAGCGTTCGAGGCGCAAGCGGTAGATGAGTTGAAGCGTGCATTATCCGCGGCACCGCCTCTGGGGTAGTATGATGCGCCTGGCTATCGGTGGATGCCAGTGAGCGCGCTCTCGGCGCCGTGCTCGTTACTGCAAACCGGTTCCCTGGTAAAGTTCGCCTCACTTACACTCACGGATACGCAACAACGCTATGCGCAAATCGAAAAGGAAATGTTAGCCATAGTTTTTGCGTTTGAAAGATTTCATCAATACATTTTTGGCAACAACAATGTAACCGTTAGAGACAGACCATAAGCCATTAGAAGCTTTATTTCAAAAACCATTAGACTCTGTTCCGGCAAGATTGCAACGTATGATGCTGTGCGTACAGAGATTTGATATGATTTTAAAATTATGTATAAACCTGGGAAGTACATGTACGTCGCGGATACCTTGTCAAGAGCAGCACTTCCTTAATTATTACATTATAAAGTATCAGAGAAACTGGATGATCAAACCGGTTTCATCATACGAAATGTAAGATTTAGCAGAGAAAAGTTAGAAATGGTTACGAGTTGGATGAAAGTGTTCGGCAATATTGGAGCTATAAAGAAGTCTTTGAGTATATTGATAAGGTAATTTTGGGGAATAATTTAGTATTTATTCTAGAAGAACTAAGAGCGGCAATGGTGAGTCGAGTGCATGAGGGACATCTTGGTATCGATAAGTGCAAACGACGCGCGCGTGACGTGATGTTTTGGCCGGGCATGTCTCGCGACGTGGAGATCGCGGTTTGTCGGTTTCGCGTGTGCACGGTGCGCGCGCAGATGCCGCAGCACGAACCTATGATGACTAACCGTATACCACAATTGCCATGATGTGAGGTCAGATCTGATATATTAGAATACAATAAAAAATATTTTTTATTTCTCAAGCCTTTTAGAGGCATGCCCGTTAAATAGCATAAGTTCCAAACAAGTAATTGTAGACTTAAAGGATCAGTTAGCTCGTCATGCTATTCCACATGAATTAATAACGGATAACGGGCCAGCTTATGCATCTAAGGTGTTTCGACATTTTACTGATACATGAGGATTTAAACATATTTCGTCTTCACAACATTATCCTCAATCTAATGACCGTAGTGAAAGAGCGGTACGTACTGTTAAAACTTTGCTTAGTAAGTGTTCAGCGTCAAATAGTGATTTTTATTTAGCTTTTTTGAACTATAGAGCATCACCAAGGGATAGTACAGCAAGCCCTGCACAGTTACTGACGGGTCGACGATTAATTACTAGACTGCAATGTCATGAAAAGTTGAAGCCGGAAAGAAACGGATACCATGACTACAAGAACATAATCTGAAATCAGCAGCGGAGCGCTTCATGGTTTAATACTCGGAGTCATCGTCTGTCCGGAGATGCAAGAGGGCGAGGTGATTGCTATGAGCGGCACGTCGAGGCAGCGCGCGCGTATTGTTGGTTCTGCCCCACAACCTACGCTCCTACTTTACCCTTTTTAAGTGACAATTCGGGAAGAGTGTTGCGGAGGAATCGTAGGCGTCTTATAAAACTCTTATCAAGGTCAAATACAACGCTTCCTTCGCCGTTGGATCAAGGTTTCTCTGGACAAAGCACAGATGCATCGGATTCTAGTTCGCGATTGGTGGAAGAAAATTCTAACAGTTTTGTATCTCGACCAAAAAGAGCGGACTGCAAGGGAGGCTAAAAAGAAATTCAAATATAAATAATTATAAAAAAAAAATTTACTAAATGTTTAATTATTAAGTTTATATTTCATTGGTTTCGAAATTTAATGAGTCTGTTATACCTATATTGTTATTTAAGGAGGATGAATTGGCATTGTTTAATACTTATTTGAAATTTATGTCAAACTAAAAGAAATAAAGCAGTTGTCATTTGGCTATCATGTTGTTTTATTACACCTACCTCGAAGGATTCCTGCACAGGAATCCTTCAACCGTCCTCAAACTGTCGAGCCTCGCAAGACGCCCTGCAAAGCTCGACTCGCGATACCGTTTCATTTATTAATATCTGTACCCGCGTAAAATAAGCGGCATTACTACGCGGAACGACCTTAGACGTTGACCTGAGAATTCACGGTTCAGCCCATCTCGGTAATGTTCTTATTCTTTTTTAGTGCTGGCAATGTGCTACCAAATCGAGCCATTTTTGTCAATGTCGAGTAATAATTTAATTTTAATAAGGACTTCGTTTCGATCGACAGTAAAATGATAGTTGACTTTTACTGAAGATTTGTTGGACTGAAGGAGACAAAACGAAAAGTACAATTTTGGCCTTGAATTGAATTTTCCAATTACTGTACATTCAAGAGCACTTGCTGCATAATAAACTATCGAATATTAAACATCTAAACTCAGAACATACACAGAAATTACAAAATTCAATAAAAACACTAGCGCCACTTTTCGAGTTGGCGCCAAAAGTCCAATGGGCTATCTAACGCAAAAATAGTTTTTTAAATTGAATTAGTATTTCCTGGGATTAGTGCGTTGAAACAAACAAACTTTACAGCTATGTCATTGCAGTCATCATCATCATCATCATTTCAGCCTATCACTAGTCCACTGCTGAACATAGACCTCCCCCACAGATTGCCACAAAAGTTTGCAGCACTCATTTTGGTATTTTGCCATATGTTGCAGTTTATTTATTCAGATGTTCCAGGAAGATGCTGCTGCCCATCTCCTGATTTTTATTTTCCCTCTGTCCCTTTTTCACAGAAATATATTCTTATTTCTTAAATTTTCAATTTTATAATCTTTACATATTTTAGTACATATTTTAAGTTTTATATAAATCGTTAATATATGGCATAACCATTATAAATAATTAATTGCTGATGAGAATTGAGTATCAAAACTTAACGGATAAGTAATAATGATAATTAAAATTATTGATTATTGCCATTTTAAAAAAAGTTTATTATTATTTTCATAGGGTAGGCAGAGAATCCACCCGTATGTTGTGCTATAACACAAATTGTAAAAAACATTTGTGCAAAATTCTGGTCTGGTTGTGTTGAGATTGTCCCGTGTTTCTGACACTGCATCCTAGCCTATCTCCGTTCTTATCGCATCGGCGTTACATCGGGCGGGTAGGTTGGGACAAGCAAGTGCCTCTGTGTTTGCGCGTGCACTTGTGGCACTATAATATCTTCTGAGAGAATTCAACAATATTCGGAAGTTGTCGCCGTTGTCGAAATCGGCCAGAAGAACATAATTATTATAATAATAACCATTTTAATAGTCTTTGTGTGGATGCGAACCAATCCCTAGACTAATGTAAATACGCTTATGTTATCTTAAGTATATAAAACTAAAAATCCAGTTTATTTCCATAACATGGTCTCATTTTCATAAAAGACAACGAGTAACGCCTTACAAGGAGCACTCTATTTTCGTTTTAGCGCCGAGCACGTTGTAAATCAACTTTTCAAAATGCATGTATCAATTTCAGTGGTTCTGGTATCGGTAAAAGAGCCTAGCTCACTCGAGTGTCATGAAATTTAAGGTACGCTTTTATAGTTTGAAGAGTGTCAAGTCGAACTTCATCTGAGAAATTTTTACTTTGGTCTCGATTCACTTCTTACAAGATATGATTTTTAAGATGCACTTTGCACATGCATGTAACAAAATCAATACCGATACCAAATATATAGACATACATAGAGTCACGCCTATTTCTCATTAGGGTGTGCAGAGACCACATCTTTCCACTTGCTACGAGTACGATCTTGACACACCTCTTTCGTTTATTCTACTTTTCTTTGTGTTTTCATACAAGCTTGTTGGGTGCGGGTACTTTTGACGTGGCCTTTCCTTAAAATGACGTCGATCATGATTGCGATATGAACGTGTGAACACGAGTAGGTGAACTCAAAGTACGTACGTACTCAAAGTAGTACATAAAAGTGGCTGTGTGTGGCCTCTGCCTACCCCTTATATGGAAAAAAGGTGTGATAGTATGTACGTATGTATGTTTATTTATCGACCATTAAATTATTTAGACACAATTAAAAAAGTTATATATGTATATCGATAAAGTAACAGTCCTACAAATGTCCCACTGCTGGGCAATGGCCTATTCAGGTTTCCTCACGGTGTTTTCCTTTACTGCTGGGCACAAGGTAAAACAGCACTTAAAATGGCACTTAATACTTGGTTTGGGCAAAAGTATAATTAGTTTTTGGTAGGCGAGTAATGGTTTTCAAAAGGTTTTAATTTTTACTTATCTTATCTGCCACATGGAAGAACTTCTTGACATCTTTGTATTTACTTTGTAATTTAGCAGAGTCATATTTTTAACTTCGTAATATGTTTTAGATTTATTTAACTTTTCAGTATAAAGAAGTTTATGAAGTTTATTATATTTATTCCCAGATGAATGCAAACCGTGCCGTGTGGTGGCGGCTTATGAAAATCTACCACTCATATCATACCGTGGGTGTCGTAAAAGTCGACAGTGAGTAAATTAAAATCAGAAGATGAGCAGCAGTATCTTCCTGGAACATCTGAATAAATAAACTGCGGCTGCCAAACAGACGCGTTGCGGCTAAGCGTAGCAACTATGGCTAAATCCCCCCAGAATGGGAGCTACAAAATTTTGTGGCATATGGGGGAGGCCTATGTTTAGCAGTGGACTAGTAAAGGGCTGAAATGATGATGATTATGATGACGAATGCAAACAAAATACAATAATTAAGAACATGATTACATAATCACATTTTAGTTGAAATTCCCAGAGCCCACGACATTCAGCTATTAGCCTCTTAATTATCACAATATTTTCCAGTATTTAAAACTATTTTTATTCGAAAGGGGCGTTAACAGCAGATTGAGTTGAGGATAATCGACATCAACGTTCATCTGTCTATTTTACATTTATAAATTATTCAAGATATTTTCACTAAACTATATTTTTTTTAAGGTACAGACTGCTCACTAATTTGTTGTAAATTCATCGAAGAAGAAGCTTTTGGTAAAGTTTCTGAAAACAACATAATAACATGCTACAAGGCAAAGAGGCATTATTTTTTTTGCCCACAGGCAATAAAGTCTTTTTTTTAAACATAGTATTTGAAAGTTACGAATCGTCTCGCAAGCAGACTCGACGACTTCGAGCCTCCCGAACAAGCCTGATTCCTGAAGGCTTTAGTACCATGTACCACATACCATTCGCCAGATTGTACAAAGGACCGAAGAGTACAATCTCCCGCTATGTCTGGCGTATGTAAAGTTTCAGCCAATAAATGTCCCATTGCTGAGCACAGGCCTCCTCTCATTTCTGAGAGGGTTTTGGAGCTAGGAAGAATCCGCCACGCTGCTCCAATGCGGGTTGGCGGACTGCACATGTCTTCGAATTTTTTTTTTCTCAGACATGCAGGTTTCCTCACGATGTTTTCCTTCACCGCCGAGCACGTGGTAAATTAGCACTTAAAATAACAATTTTAGAGGTGCCGGCAACGGGGATCGAACCCAGGTCACTCGCGTACTATGGAATTTAAAGCGAGCGCCTAGCCCCTGAGCTACCACGGCTGGCGTATGTGAACAATGAAAAATCATTTGATTCCGTCGAAACTTGGGCGGTGCTACAGTCACTTCAGTGCCGAATTGACTGTTGGTATATCGAGGAGGTGCAATATTTCTACAATAAGGTAGCGATGGCTATCCGAGTACAGAACCAGAGTACGAAACCGATCCTATTGCAGAAAGGTGTGGCAGGGCGATGTAATATCCCCGAAACTCTTCACCGCTGCATTGGAAGATGTCTTCAAGTTACTGGACATACATCACTCACCTTCTGGCAGATCGCTGGAGGAGCTTGGCACTATGCTCATCATCATCATTTCAGCCTATTACAGTCCACTGTTGAACATAGGCCTCCCCCATAGATTGCCACAAAACACGGTCCTGAGCCACCTGCATCCATCGACTTCCCGCAAAACCGTGCAGGTCGTCGCTCCATCTAGTGGGGGGTCGCCCTACGCTGCGTTTGCCGGTACGAGGTTGCCACTCGAGAACCTTTCTTCCCCAACGGTTGTCGGTTCTACGAGCTATATGGCCGGCCCATTGCCACTTCAGCTTGCTAATCCTAAGGGCTATGTCGGTTATTCTAGTTCTGCTGCGGATAACATCGTTGCGGATTTTATCTCGCAGAGAAACTCCGAGCATAGCCCTTTCCATAGCTCGCTGCGCGACTCTGAGCTTCCTCATGCGGCCTGCAGTGAAGGACCACAGTTTCGGTTCCGTAAGTCATCACTGGCAACACGCACTGGTTATATACTTTTGTTTTCAGGCATTGAGGTATACTCGACGAGAAGATGTGACGCAATTTCCCGAACGCTGCCCAGCCGAGTTGGATCCGTCGATTGACTTCTTGGTCGAAGTTGGACCTACCTAGTCGGACAATCTGTCCTAGGTATAAATATTCGTCGACAACTTCGATCGTAGTGTTCCCAATAACAACCGGTATAGGTGATGACATGGACGTTAGACATGATCTTCGTCTTGTCCATGTTCATCTTAAGACCTACCTGTTGGGAGACACTATTGAGGTCATTGAGCATAGCGCTGAGGTCCTCCAGCGATTCTGCCATTATGACTATGTCGTCGGCAAATCGAAGGTGAGTGATGTATTCGCCATTGACGTTGATACCGTATCCTTTCCAGTTCAGTAGTTTGAAGACATCTTCCAATGCAGCGGTGAAGAGTTTCGGGGATATAACATCACCCTGTCTTACACCTTTCTGCAATTGGATCGGTTTCGTACTCTGGTTCTGTACTCGGATAGCCATCGTAGCATTGGTATACAAGCACTGCAGCACATCGATATACCGACAGTCAATTCGGCACCGCTGAAGCGACCGTAGCACCGCCCAAATTTCGACGGAATCAAAGGCTTTCTCATAGTCCACATACGCCAGACATAGCGGAAGATTGTACTCCTCGGTCTTTTGTACTATCTGGCGAAGGGTATGTATGTGGTCTATGGTACTAAAGCCTTTTCGGAATCCGGCTTGTTCGGGAGGCTGGAAGTCGTCAAGTCTACTTGCGAGACGATTCGTTATGACTCTCGAAAACAGCACGTAGACGCGGCTCAGAAGCGATATCGGTCTATAGTTCTTCAAGAGGGCATTATCACCCTTCTTGAAGAACAGGACAACCACGCTTCTGCTCCACGCTTCCGGCCGTAGCGCCGCCGTGGATGACGGAATTAAATAGCTTCTGAAGGACTAAAAGTACCGGTTTTCCACCCGCTTTCAGAAGCTCCGCTGTAATTCCGTCCTCGCCCGGCGCTTTGCCATTCTTGAGCTGTTTGAGAGCCATACTAATCTCGCTCAGACTGACGTCCGGGATATCGTCGGAATAGTGTCGGACGAGATTTGCTCTTGGGTCGTTACTCACACTAGTGTGTGGCTCCAACGACGATGTGTACAGCTGTCCATAGAATCTCTCGATCTTACTCAAAATCTCTGGTCCAGCGGAAATGACGCCACCGCTATCGGTCCTCAACTTAGTCAGTTGGCTTTTTCCGGCAGACAGATCCCTGGCAAAGACCTTGGAGCCTTGGTTTCGCTCTATTGCTTCCTCAATACGTGCAGTATTGAAGAAGCGTAGGTCTCGCCGCATACATTTGGAGATCTGTCTGTTCAGTTGCCGATATGCTGACGCATCAGTTGAGGACTGCAGCCTCATCTCTCGCCTAGCCTCCATGAGATTGAGTGTGTGGTCGGAGAGTTTCTGGATCTTTTTTGTGCGGTGGGTCTTGCAAAACTTTGCCCCCACCGCATGGACAGTTTCCACGAGCCTCTCGTTCATATCGTCCACTGTAACGCAATCTTCCAGGCACTGAAAACGATTTTGTAGTTCGAGCTGGAAGCTCTCGGGGTTTTGGATAACGGCACGAGATGGACGGAGCGTGGACTTCACCAGGCGCGACCTCTCCAGCTTCACATTCAGGTTCAATGTGCCTCTTACCATTCGGTGATCACTACCGGTTTTCACCCTAGCGATCACAGAGACATCATTGAACAGCTGTCGTTCGGTCGTCATGATGAAGTCGATCTCATTTTTGGTGGAACCATCCGGGCTCATCCAGGTCCACTTTCGGTGGGGCCGCTTTTGGAAGAAGGAGTTCATCATATAGAGTCCCTCCTTCTCCATAAAGTCGGCCAGCTGTTGACCCCTCTGGTTCCGTTGCCCTATTCCAAATGGCCCCACTACCAGCTCATCGTCTTTTTTCATGCCCAGCTTTGCGTTAAAGTCTCCCATAAACACCGTGTAGTGAGTTTTGGAGGAATGTATGGCTCTTGAAATATCTTCATACATTTCCTCCACTATGCTCAATTACCTCCATAGTGTCTCCCAACAGGTATGTCTTAAGATGAACATGGAAAAGACGAAGACCATGTCTAACGTTCATGTCACACCTATACCAGTTGTAATGACTGTGGGGAACAGTACGCTTCGAAGTTTTTGACGAATATGTATACCTAGGACAGATTGTCCGACTAGGTAGGTCGAACTTCGATCAAGAGGTCAATCGACGGATGCAACTCGGCTGGGCAGCGTTCGGTCTCAAAAGCAAAGTTTACAATCAGTGTGTGTTGCCATACGGAACAGAGATGTGGTCCTTCACTGCGGGCCGCTTCATGAAGCTCAGAGTCGCTCAGCGAGCTATGAGGAGGGCTATGCTCGGAGTATCTCTGCGTGATAAAATCCGTAACGATGATATCCGGAGCAGAACTAAAGTAAGAAAGGTTCTAGAGTGGGAACCTCGTACCGGATTGATTAACAGCAGACTGAGTTGAGAATAATTGACATCACTGTTTTACTATCCATTAGACATTATTCATACATACATATAGTTACGCCTCTTTTCCATTGGGGTAGGCAGAGACCACATCTTTCCACTTGCTACGATTCTGACACACATCTTTAGCTACTTTCATTAGCGTTTTCATACACGCTCGTCAATTCCGGGTACTTTTATCGTGACCTTTCCTCAAAAGTTCACCGATCTGATTGTGATACGTACGCCTAGGTCGATCCTTACCGGCTTTCCCAATAACACTCGCATCATAAATCTGTTTCGTCACTCTAAATGTTCAAATCATCTATGCATTCCTTTCTCTATCTTTTTCACTACATCTTCAACCACACCGCAACATTCCCTATCACGCTGTTTCTCACTTAGTCGATCAGAGTTACTCCAGCTATACTTCTCAAACTTCTCATTTCCACAGCATTAATCTTAATTTCATGCTTCTTCGGCCAGACCCAGCATTCAGTCGTGCCTTTTTAGATACGTTCAGGTTACTAATAAAGTTATGCGGATCCCCATTCACTTGATATCCTGCCAATACTCTTCTCTCAATATCACAGTCATAATTTTCGTTTCCCGTAAACTTAGAACCCAGGTACACAAACTCTTTCACGTATTCCACTCTTTCTCCTTCAATCAGAACTCTGCAATCCGCCATACTTTCATCTCTTCCAAAAGGATTCCGTTTGCTTTTTGGGGCACTAAGCATAATATTAACCATTGCCTGCAACGCCTCGTCCTGATGCTAATATAATCTGATCATCGGCATATAGGAGGCATTTGACAGTCAGATCATTATTTCCTTATCCATATGCACTTTTAAAATCTTTTAAGCATTTGTCTATGAATTGGTTAAACAGTCACGGTGAAGCCACACATCAATCAATGAAGGGCAGTGGCTTAACATCGAAAAACACCTTTTTCGATGTTAACCCACTACCCCATTAAACATTATTAAATTATTCAATATATTTTCACTAAGTTATGTGTTGCTGAGGTACAGATTTTTCACTAATTTGTTGGGGTTTTATCGAAAAAGAAGCCTTTGGATAAGTTTCTAAAAAAACATATAACCATATAAATGCTACAAGGCAAAGAGACAATAAATGGATTTCCCACAGGCAATAATTTTTTTAATATGTATAGTATATTAAAATATTTGATATATTATCTATAATAATGTATTTTTACGTTTCAAAAAGATATCTCTAAATCAGGAAAGGAAGGTTAAAAGCTTAGTGCTAATGTTCCTTAAAAAGATCTATAAAAACTCTATCATTGAAGGTCTCTTGTAAGAAATTATATAATAAAGATGAGTTGGAACTAAATTATGAACATAATTAGTAGATTAAACTTTTATATCATCACATCAGAAAGGGTGTGGCTATTAGCATCTCAGTGCTGGAACTCACGGTCAGTAGTAAATGGTCTACGAAATGCCGGCGACTTGGTGGCTTGCTACTATGACACGTTGGTAATGTTTTCAGTTAACAACTATTGTCAAAGTCAATATTTATCATATTAGTGTGTTGCGAGAAGGCACCATCTATGTGATAGCCACATTAATACTTACTGCTGTTTGTGGTATTGTGTTTTAGTGGCGGTTATATGGATGATTTGAGATTGATTCAATACAACTTATAATTCTGGTTGACGGAGGTTTTTGCAGGGGTGTAGACGTCTGCTGAGACCGTATGGAGACCCTTGTGTTGGCGTATGTCCGACGATAGCCGTATTGAGGCGGCTTAAGAGAATCTACCACCCCATCTCATCCCGTGGGTGTCGTAAAAGTCGACAGAGGGAAAATGAAAACCAAAAGATGGGCAGCAGCATCATTCTGGAACATCTGAAAAAAATAAACTGCGGTTGCCAACCCGCCTGCCAAGCGTGGCAACTATGGCAAATCCCCCCCAAAATAAGAGCTACAAACTTTTGTGGCAATCTGTGGGGGAGGCCTATGTTCGGAAGTGGACTAGTGATGGGCTGAAAAGAAGAAGCCGTATTGATGCGTGTGGCACTTGTGACAAAGCGTCTTTGTGGCAATTGCTCAGATATCGTTAGTCATAATGGTTGCGTCTTGCACTTGGTTTGGCTCACACTTCTTTAGCTTTGTCCAAGTCGGGTCTCTTTATGACGAGACTACAGACTGTCTGCAATAACAACAATATTAAATAAAACTCTCAGTAAATTCCCACTAATGAATGATAACTGGAAACTTGATGGTGGATGAGACACACTAGATCGAAATACATAATACTCAACGTCAGTTACACGGAACCATTTTGATGGCTATAATAAAACCTGCTTGATGGCTGATTATTGAAAATAAATAGTAGAAAAGGAAAAATACATCATTACAATGGTTGGTGAAGCTTATACGTCTGCATCATGCGGTTGGTAGCTGGCAGGAAGAGACTCTCAAGGCTGCAGTAGAAAACCGTGCAACGTTGGACCCCATAGCCTCGAAGTGAGCAGTGCCATGCTCTGCGGCAAGTTGCCATGCTGACCTTGTATTTGGTGTTGATGGCACACATACACAACAATCATATAACACCTGCAATTGCAGCGGACTGGCGATGTGGTGGCGCGTACGGAAGGCTTTTTTGTTTATTGGGCCAGGTGCTCATAATTATTTGACGTGTGCCAAAGACGGGACTTAGCTGTATACTTGTATAATGTAAACACGCATTGACATGCGAGACTTTCGGTCGAAGTTTGTGCTTACGCACTACCAAAGAGGACAAGCCCTCTTTTTGCTGGTTCTCCAGTTTTGCTGTGGACTACGGTCCTTTATCCCGACTTTAGCTCTGTGTCGGGGAGAGCGCTTCAGAAGGATGGCGCTCAATGTACACGGCGGGATGTGGAGCCGTGTTCCTTACCCACATTTAAGTAAAAAAATGTTGGGTGAGCGTTAGTTTGTAGCGGGTTATTAATAATTTAATGTTCATCTTATACAAATGCGGAATACAAATCTCCTTGTATTAAATATTTTGTTAGATAAACATTTTGAACCCCTTACAAGAGTTTAGGGATTAGTAATTAATTAGTATTCGTACGCTGTCTTAGCCTTGCAGCTTCTCTAGTGAATAAACATCTATCCATGATACCCCTAAAATAACAAGTTTCTAAAATAAACACAACGTAGATAAAAAGCGTTCTACCTATGATGATCACAATTTATAAAAATATATCATTCAAATGGCCTGGAATGATTATAACCTTTAGAAAGTATCTTGAAAAACTTTAGTAAATTTTCTGATCACGATATTTATTTTAGCATCGTGAAAGTTGAATAGTTATAATATGAATAATTAGTAATTTTAAAGAAAAACACAAAAGAGATAAAGAGCACGTTATCATTGTTTACATCGGTAGCAAATTGGTTTGGGACAGACTTGACTTACCTTGAAATGTATGAAGAAAATTTCTTGGCTAACTTCACCATGTCGCACTTCTGTTACAGGCTGCGTGCGCAGTTCTCAATTTCATCCTCTACTTACCTTCTTCTTAGAAGTAAGTATAAATTCAAAATATAATTAAAAAAGCATAAATTGAGAATACAAATAACATTTTAATTGAAAGAATTTGTGCACTTCCTGGGATTTTATTGTAAAAGCGAATACAATGTCCTGTGATTCAAGAGAAAATTCAAATAAAAGAAATATTTTTTATTTAATGGACATCTTTCGCATCCTGACATACATCTTTCGCTTCTTCTACTTTCATTACCGTTTTCATACAATCTTGTCGGTTGCAGTTATTTTTGAAAGACCACCGTCCTTAAAATGACTTCGATTTCCCCGTGATACCGACACTTTGTCGACCCTTACCGTCTTGCCCATTCACACTCGCCTCATAAATCTGTTTCGTCAATCTTCTTTCATCTACACTCTCTACTTGTAGCATCCCTTTCTCTATATTTGCCACTACATCTCCTACCATACCGCAACGTTCCCTTATCACCCTTTAAACTTTATAATTCATTAGTAACTAGTATTACTAGTAAGAAATACTACTGAAATTCTGGCTATCATTTAGTTCATTTTAACTAACTTGAAGAAACTGTGCGGTAGTAGCGTTGGAGACTGTCGCCCCATTTTATCCCGTGGGTGTTGTCGATTGTCGGTAATATCAGGACAATATCGTGGCCTCCGGTTGATGGCGGAGTAACTATCTCAGTTATACAACACCTACCGAGCATGACAATTACGGCCTTTGTCCTATATCCTCCGATCTTGAAGGCCTCTCCCGATTTGGACTTTTTACAGACAAGGACATCTCTATCTTATATTTTTGTTCTAAATTATTTTAGTGTAAAACCTGAAACTTCCTTTTTATAGTTTATTACGATTGTCCTTAATCTTACCTGATATTAAGCAGTGATGAGGTTCTCGGAAGGTCGACAGATCTAAGATATTTCATCAGATGCAGAAGGTGAGAGCGAATACTTTAATGTGGAAACACTTACAACGATCATATAATCAATTCGTAGATGATGGCAACGTCAAGAACGTAAATACGTACAAGCAATATATGAAAGGTCATTTAGTGTTTCTTAGTTTACGAAGTACCAGGCCACGTCATTAAGCTTCTGTGTAACTTGTATGAGATAGGTGTAGAAAGTTTAAATTGGCCGATGTCACCACAAGCCGCTCTAAATTACGAAAATGGCTATATTAAGAGTTCTATTTAACATTTACATTTATGTTAACTTAATAGTATAAAGTCTTAAAGATCATTCTTCAAATCAATAAGCTTAAAATGTCATGGTAATCCACAGTTTCATTCCATTCACAGTGTAAGAAGAATTTCGCGGTACATTTAATTTTTTCTCATTATTTATAGATTTGATTTATAATTTTGATTTATGCAATGAAATTCTATTACTATTACTTAGTTTCTGATTTTCAGCTTAACTTAATATGCATGACACTTTCCACTAAATGAGTAACAGCGAAGAAGAATAAAATGTATTTGACTTATGCATAATAAGTGATAAACAATCAAAAGTGGTAAATAGACACGATAGTTTTTTTAAGAAACAAAGCATATACTATCCGCCAATGTTTATACGCAAATATTACTAAAATATATAATTGGTATTGTAACTATTCAACTTTCACGTTGATAAAATTAATTACGTGACCAGAAAATAGACTTAATCTTTTTCAAGATCATTTTCTAAAGGTTATTTCATTCTAGGCCATTTGAATGATATATGTTAATAAATTGTGATCGTCATAGGTAGGACCCTTTTATCTACGTTGTGTTTATTTATAGTAACTTGTTCTTTTAGGTGTATCATGGAAAAATGTTTATTCACTAGAGAAGCTGCAAGTCCAAGACAGTGTACTAATACTAATTAATTACTATTCCCTATACTCTTGTAAAGGGTTCACAATGTTTAATATCTATTGCAAAGAGATTTGTATTCCGCACCTGTTTAAGATTAACTTTAAATTATTAATAACCCACTACAAGCTATCGCTCCCCCAACATTTTTATTTAAAAAAAAATGTGGGGAAGGCACACGGCTCCAACTCCCGCCGTGTGCGGTGAGCGCCTTCCAATCCATGCGCTCCCCCCGACACAGGACAAGAAGTCGGGAACAAGGACCGTAGTCCACAGCAACACTGGCGAACCAGCAAAAAGAGGGCTTGGCCTCTTGCTAGTGCGTAAGCACAAACTTAGACCGAAGTCTCGCATGTCAATGCGTGTTTACATCATACAAGTATACATCTAGTCCAGTCTTCGTGAATGTACGTCGCATGGATTTGGCACACGTCGAGCAGTTATGAGCACTCGGCCCAATAAACTAGTAAAGCCTTCCGTACGCGCCATCACTTCGCCAGACCGCTGCAACTGTAGATGAATGTCGAGTGTGTGGCATCAACATCCAATACAAGGTCAGCACGGCAATTTGCCGCAGAGCACGTCGTGAGTCCACTGCTCACTTCAAGGGTATGGGGTCCCACGTTGTGCAGCTTTCGGCTGCAGCCTTGAGAGTCTCCTCCCGCCAGCTACCATCCGCATGAAGTAGACGCATTAGCTCCACCAACCATTGTAATGATGTATTTTGCCATTATTTATCATTTATAATTATTATTCAGCCATCAGGCAATCAGCATTCTATTATATTCGTCAAATGGGTTTGTGTAATTGACGTTGAGTATTATGTATTTCGATCAAGTTTGTCTCACCCACCACCAAGTTTCCAGTTATCATTCATTTGTGGGAATTTACTGAGAGCTTTATTTAATATTGTTGTTATTCAACACATGGAGGGCAGACAGTCTGCAGTCTCGTTATAGAGAGACCCGACTTGGACAAATCTAAAGAAAATGTGAGTCAAACCAAGTGCAAGACGCAACCATTACATTAACGACATCTAAGCAACTGTCACTAGGACGCATTGTCACAGGTGCAACAAGCATCATTACGACCATCGCTCAGACATACGCCAACACAAGGGCCTCTATACAGTCTTAGCAAACATCTACACTTCTGCAAAAAACCTCCGTCAACCCAAATCATAAGTTGTATTGAATCAGATGCAACTCATTCATATAACCGTCACTAAAAACACAATACCACAATAGCAGTAAGTATTATTGTGACTATCACATAGATGGTGCCTCCTCACAACACCCCTATATGATAATTATCGACTTTGGCAAAAGTTGTTTAACAAATGTTAAAAAAAAAAATTACCAACGTGTCATAGTAGTAAGCCACTAAGACGCCGGTGTATGAACCATGTATCATAGAACTAATGCACTAAGACATGGGGCGAAAGAGTAAGCTCCAGCACCGAAATGCTAAAAGCCACACCCTCTCTTATGTGATTGTATGAAAGTCTAATGAATTCTCTATCTTAATAATTTTAAGTTCCAACTCATTTATATAATATCATATCTTACAAGAGACCTTCAATGATAGACCATTTTATGATATACTTTACTTACATAGGATCTTTGTATGGAACATTAGCACTATGCAACTTGATACTATAGAGAGTCATGCTCGACCTCACACACGTTTATGTTGAGCTGTTGGTATGCCCCTCCGCACGGTACTCGCGTCTCGGACTTAATAGTATGGGTATTAGCAATACGCGAACACCTTCTAATTTTAAGATAGGTTTTATAATTGGCATTACATGAACACTTCCTTATTATGAATAACTATATACAGTATTTTCCATACAAATGAAGTTAATTTTATATTGTAATATTTTTAATTAACTTCTATAGTACTTCGAGAGATAAGGTCTCTTGGATATATTTTATATGTTTTAAAGTAATTTTTAGGCACTGATCTATGTAATATTATGCCAAGAAAAATTAAATTGGAAATAATGAAATTTCACTATTGGGATTGGTCCTCATATATATTTTCCCAACTTTTTTGGACCACGATTTTTTTTTTTTTTTATAATTTTTAATATTTTCTTAAATCTTTCTAAAACGTAAAAATACGTAATTAGAGATAGTATATCGTTACAGTATGTTACTTGCATTTTAAATATTTTAACATTAATATATATCGCTTAACCAACCAATGCGTTTTGCTGTTAATGAATAAGGAGTAAAGAAGTCGTCGTCTTTTACAGCAGGAAATATGAATATACTCAATGTCAGTCAAACTGGCTGCTATGATACTGGCCATATATGTACGAGTATATATGTATGTATGACAAACAATATGGGTTCATAGGACGAATGTTATCTGCGCATATTTTATTTATTTATAAGCCAGTGCTTAACTACGTCCCCACCTGATGGTAAGTGTAAGGTACTTATAATTTCGTTTTATCTGTATGTACGTATGTCACAGCCACTTGGCACTATTGGCAGTATATATATGAAACTTTAGAGGAAGGTGTTTTTTATAAAGCGCTTTGCAATGGTGTAGAGAAATTACGAAAAAAAATAATGGAGGCACACCTTTCATACAACTAAAAAAAATTAATGCACTTACTAAGCGTATGAGGTATCGTTAGATCGGTCTTGAAAAATGATGACGAAGTTTTGAAATAGCTATTTTATTTAAGATGCTGAGATATCCACTTCTAAAGTTGTATAAAGTGTGACTCCTCTAACTTTTCAACTATGCCATGAAAAATTCTGAAATAAATTAAGCTGGTAGAACCTAGAAAACACTTTCAACTAAAATTGCTTTGAATTAGATATTTCGTGAAGTTTTCATACTCCCCGTGAGAACGCAATAGGGAGTATTTTTTCTTTGACTCGTATCCAAATGGCTGCCACGTGGTTCGCCACCCGTCACGTGAAAAAGGCGTGAATTTATGTACGTATGTTTAATTTATTTATTGTGACGAATTAAAAATAATATATAATACCCAGCTACACAATTTAAGAATACTCTCATTTGGAAAGAGTTTTGGAGCCGGGAAAGTCAGCTAAGATTCTAAAGGGCCTGGTTCTAGACTTGGACCTTGTTTGGGAAATAGAAAATATTTAGACATTGAAACATTTTCTATATCTCATACATAGTTGCGACTATTACTGTTCCCCTTACCGCTGAGCAACATGATAAACACTCACTCACTTCAGTCCGCCAAATGTCCACAGCTGACATAGTGCTTAACCGTGGTTAGGGGGGCGTACCTCCCTCATAGATTGGGGGATGATTGGGAGTAAGGTTTGTACACCATACGGTAGAATAACTGGGGCTGTACCTATTGTAAAAAGTTTTATAATCTACGTATCTATAATTTATAACGAATTGTCGTTTAAGATTATTAACTACTAGTCTGTTACTGTTAAATGTGTTAACATTAAAAAAAAACTGCTTACGATTAAAAACTACTGTTAAGATTAAAAAAAACTGCTGTATGCAGTATGCTGTAATGCTATATACTCGTACAATAAAAATTAAGTCATTAGAATATGAGATCTTAAACATTCAAACTATTGTACCGGCAATGCCTTAGTGAGAATGTGTGCCAATTGCTTATCACTTTGAATATATTTAGCATTAATTAGACCTCACTCTACCTTTTCTCTTACAAAATTATACTTATAATCTATGTGTTATATGCGCGTGTGATAAACAGGATAGACAAGAGTTTTCTGCACTTTGTTTGTCTGTATATAAAATAATACATTTCTGAAGTTCATTAACATCCAAAATAAACTATTTTAACGGCAACACTCCTTTATTTTAAAAGTCCTAGTGTCTAATCATCTGCTCATCCTGTATCCGCTCTTGCTGATGTTAATGTTTGTTTAACTAAAAGTAATAACAATGAAATTTTTTGTTTTCCTTTTAAATAGGCAATATGATCCTTATTATTCTTATATTCAGTATCACGACCCGACATTTCATTTGCTGTGAACATATTAAGCAGATACAACAATAATCGTAATCAGGAATATGTTAATGCTCTGAAATGGGTGATTGAGTACTAAATTAAGACTAAAAATTACTCTGATTTTGCTGGAGACTTAGACACTAGTTAATCCACTTCTGGATATTCTCGTGAACGGAAACCCTATTACATAGTCTTGTCTAAAACAAAGGAGTGTTCGCACTGCCAACGATTAAGGCAGAATTCATAGCGGTAAAGTGTATCTGCCAAAGACAATGTGCCGTTAAAACAGTTTATTTTGGATGCTAATGAACCTCAGAAATGTATTATATTATATATAGACAAGCAAAGTGTAGGAAACTCTTGTCTATCCTGTTTACCACACGCGCATATAACACATAGATGACAAGTATAACTTAGTAAGAGAAAAGATAGAGTAAGGTCAAATTAATCTAAATATATTCAAAGTGTTATGCAATTGGCAGACATTCTCACTGAGGCATTGCCGTTACAAGAGAATGAATGTTTAAGATCTCATATTCTTCATAAGTCTTAATTTTATTGTAATGCTATAAGTACGTATTACTTTCCTTCAATCGCATAAGGTTGTAATATGTAATATATATTAGCTTCTAAAACTTAGTGGGAGTATTAAAGTAACCTAAAATGCTTATTTAGATACTTTTTCTAGTTAGTCTGTTACTCTTAAACCACCCATAATTTATCAGTTTACTTACCCAGACAGATTCTTGCATAAGAATCCTGCCACCAGTAAAGATGATAATTTAGAATTGATCAATATACGTAACCGGACTAACGTAAACTATACTAAAAAGAAAGAGTTTATAATTCGTGGAAATGAACTAACTTTGATTGGTAACGTACAACTCGACTTCTTTGAATCGAAAAATCAATCGTCTAACTAAATTAGAAATGCATCAATGTAGGAACTTCTCAGTATATAGTGTATTACCTATGGTAGGAACTGACACTGATTATGATTTATTTTGGCACGACAATAAGTTTTGATTACAAGAAGTTTTTATTTAAGCAATATTTATAGCGCCATAAGATAAGACATGTTTTCTGCCTCTATGGTCGAGACGACTGTTTCCGTATGTAGCACCATAGCGAGGAGATAGGTCTGGATGCAGTATCAGAGACCCAAAACATTCACAATTTGTCCACAATTCAATTTCAGAGAAACAAAATTCAGAGAAATTTAAGCCGAATGTCAGAAGATCGTTGATCCACGCGGTCACAATGCGGCAGCAATTACTTGACAATTCATATGTAAAACAGGCCGTCTGTCGATCGAGAAAATCAAAATAATAATTTTGATATTTTTATTCCCTTTGTTGAATAATTTTCACTATTTTTGTTGTTTGCCTTTGACATATATTTTTTTTAAACTGCTGTTAGTAAATAAATGGCTTTGTTTCGAAGTGTACTAACAAACGTGAAATCACAAAAATATACTTATACACTATGTGACTAACACTGATAGTGCGTGAGTGTGCTAACACTGAGGCGTCTATGAAAAACAGGAAACTTTTTGCGACTCTACCAACATTCTTCATCGTACACCAGGTATTAAATATAAAGTCAAATGTGGATGCTGCACATTTATTTCCCAAGAAATACATTAAAATATGAACATTGTACTCCTAACATAGTAGATTATTCTAATAATAATAATATATATATATACGCAACCAGACGAAATATAAACGACTTGTGTTTTTCTCTAATTTTTGCTCCGGCCGAGATTTGAATAATGGACCTGCGGTATGTATACAAGTCAGACCACCACCAGGCCGGTCATCGAGTAAGTCGATTCTGAGAATATGTTGATTGGAACTTATTCTCTTAAGATAAGAATCAGATTTAATCAGTATTACGCAATGTAACTTACAATTAGACGTACAATCGTCATTGAATACAACGGTATTTATTACATTGAACTCACTTATATGCTAATAAATATGAGCAATGATAAAAAACGTTGAAAATGGTTGCCTTCGCGTCAAAAGCTGTATCCTTTTACCACGTTTTTATTAACTCACTTTCGTGTATATCTGTTGGGGTCAAATTTAGTAATTGATTTTAAATTAACATCCCGAAAAGCTAGAGGTTTGGAACTTTAAACATCACTTAGAACTAGATGACAATTCATTAACATCGAATACTACACTATTACTACTTTATAGACTAGTTTTTGGCATATAGATAAGCATTGCGACAAACATTTAATTTATTTTCTACTAAAGATAAATATGCTAAGTTGGTAAAAGTTAAACCTATCGTTATAATGGTTGAGTGATAGAATAATAAGAAAATAATTTGTAACAACTATTTTGACGTATCGTTAACTAGAATATTATTATATATACACTCGTAAAGTAGAATATTATTTCGGAAATTAATTTCTATTCGCAAAATCCGGTGTAAAACGAGCGTGTAAGTAACGATATATTGTTTTATTTTTAGTTCGTACCTTATTTACTACTAACTAGAAACGTTCAAAGAAGGTCTAGATAGATATCACCCCAGGGCCAGTTATTCTGCCGAGAAGTAGTAGTGTGCAAACATTACCGTGTTTCGGTTTGAAGGGCACTGAGAGCTAGTATAATCAGTGGGCATATGTACTGTTAAGAACTGTTTGCGCAGTGTAGGTATCATATAGAAATATCTTGGGTGACACAGCATTTGTTATGGGCAGACGTTGCACTTACCATCAGGTGAACGTTTTGCTTGTTTCATCACTTTGTTCAATAAAAAAAAGCAAATAATTTTACGCAATAACACTAAATGTAGTTTTTGACTTAATGCTAAACACTTTTTTTAAATTAAATGTGTAATTTAAATATTTCCTTGACTTGATGCTAGGATTGCGCGAATTTCCTCAGAGTAGCAGGGTATGTTTGAAGAAGGTTAACTTGTTTCTCCTCTTCCATTTAATCGTACCAGCACGTTCTTTCGAAGTCTTTCAGCAGCAAATCCTAGTGCATAAATACAGTTTAGTAACAATAGAAAAAATCATTAAGTTTATGTAAAGCGGTCGGCTTTACATAAACTTAATGATGCATAATTACTTTACCACTTTTGAAAAAAACTTCTAGTAATTTAAAATTTCACTAAGGCTCAGAATTTTTATCACTTATTAACAGAACGAGATTGGTTGACGGTAAGCCAATCAAAGCATTGGTTAAAATTGCGTCTTGTTTTAATATTTTCTTCACAGAAATAGATGTTATTTACTAATATAATCTTAATGCCACCAGAAACTGTGGAGTTTTTATGGTAGAACCTTGTGTTAAATTATTTAAAATATATTCCTTTTCATTTCTAACAGTAGATAACTTGACTTTAATTAAAAGTTCGGAAGAATTAAATATAAGACGTTTCGTATCGATGTACGAATTCGGATTACAAGAGAAGGCAAAGAAGGCAATCTCCAAAATCACAGGCGAAGTGGTCGTCGTCCTAAAGTAACGAGTAAGCTTGTTTGAAGACAAAAGGTTTTACAACTACGGCCTGAACAGTGCTGAAACTATTCGCCGCTATTTTCTCAGGACGGGGTTGCACAACAGGCGTTACGCTAAAAAAATGATGTTCATCAATCAACTCGGTTCAATTTTGCCAGGGAGTTCTTAAATTTCAGTTGGTTAACCAGAATATTTACAGACGAAAAGACCTTCAAATCCAGCCAACATGGCCGTTTAAATGTCTTGCTTTATAAATATACAAGATAGGATGAAGATCATCCAGTGCCTGTCACTGAGTCTAGTAGAAGTAGTGCAAGCATTTGGGGCTGGATGTCGGCTAATGGAGTCGGAGATTACCTTCAAAAACAACAGCTCTGAATTATGATAATACTTTAGAAAACCTCATGTTGCCGACCGTTCGGAACGCTTAGTCAGAAAATGAGCTACCCCAATTTTATTATTTACAAGACAACTTTCGGTTACCTACGGCTAGGATTACCCGTGACTGGTTCCAAAGACACCAATACATTCGGTTTTAAAATCGCATGATTTAATCCCAACTAAAAATCTTTGGGGACTTATGGTGCACAGATGGAATCGCCGCAATGAGAGAACAAGAGACTTAGAAGTCTACTTCTGAGTGGGATACGAGGTACGGATATTTGTTCGCGAATTGACTCAATTAGAAGCCGATTGCTAGCAGTCATTAAAGGGAATGGCGGGAATACTTATTACTAATTCAATATTCTATTATCATTTATCAGAAAATGTTTCAACTTTTATGTTGATAATTATAGACCAGAAGTGATAGGAAGAAAGATCGGTCTTTTGTATATTTTCGTATAATTTTTTTAACTTGTAAATGCCATTTTAAAGGTAACATCGTATTTTGCCTTTTCGGATATATACAAATTACATATATATATTAAAATTTTAGTCAATATTTTTTATTATCGTTTTTTATTGATATGACTCAAATAATAAATAAATACGCTAACCGCGCTAAAACAAGACACAACGACAAATATTATTTAGTATAGTATTTTATATCGTGGATTAGGTACACTAACGTGTCGTGGATTACACGATGTGACATATGCACGAAATGACAACAGCTCTAATTTCAAATAAAATGTAATAAACGCCGATTATAGTAAATTACACGTCACTGACGTCATGCAGTGGTGACCGGAGTGCCTGACTGTCACAAATAGACCTTGTAGTTTATGCGGTAATTATTTGGCCGACTTTACTATTTAAATTGGGTAAATATATCCTTGAATGATGATGTCCTTCTTTCCGAGTTTCGACCACAACGACAAATTCCGAAAACCGACAGAAGCTTATAACTGCGCAGGAGATATTGTAGTGCTACAAATATACGCGCAAACACAGAAGCACTTATTCTTCGTCACCTTCCCGCACCCGATGCGTTTTTGCACATATTTTGGCTCCGCAGCGTTAGCGTAGAAGTCGGGTTCTCTGACTGCTAGGCCAACCGGTCTCGAAATTCTTAGATATTGCCTACTTAGGGCTGAAAGCATAAATATGATAGCTTTTTTTCTATATGACTCGCTGCTATTTCTAAGATGCTAGATGTCTGGTACTGGGATCGCCAATCCACCTGCCAACGTTTCAGCCCGGGAATATTCATTTTCACAGAAATCATTAAAATAATTTTTAAATTGATGAAGGGAAGAAAGTCAATTTTGCATGTGGATCTTAGTTATACAAGTCTATTTAGCATATCTTAGCAAATTAACTTTCTTTTCTTCCTTATAATGGATTTCCGTAAAGTAGCACCTGATTCCATTAATTATATTTTTCATATTTAAATTGATATTTGCAACTAAACCACTGGACTAAATCGTTAGGCTGGTTATAATTCTAATATTAAAATTATAATAAATTAATTTTGCTATAGTTATAATTCTAATATTAAAATATTGGTTTCTCGGAAACGGCTCATACAAGAATTGTTTGTTTGCTAGTATTAGATAATTGTTAAGTGCATACTTACTACTATATGGTACCAATCAATTGCTTCATCTGCTACATCGTCGTCATTTATTCTCAGGAATATGTCGCAATAAGCTGAAATTTATAATAACCAGTAATTTTTTCCAAATAATTTATAAACGAAGAGACATTTAATCAATGAAATATGATAGTGAGTTTACAGATTTGCTATAATCTAAAGGGGCATGTTTAAAGGTATGATAAAGGTCAAATTCACATTTCCATTCTGAAGAAATTTAAAAATATACATGTAATTGTAAAAAAAATTACCACATTCGTCCTCACATGGCGTAAATATGGCTGTTCCTTGTATACTATAACAATATATTACAAGGTATAATTCTATATTTTCAAGAAAATTTTCTGCAGGATCGATAGAACTGACGAGATAAAATGTAGAGCTGGTTTCAGGTTCATCATAATCTACATAAAATTGGTTGGGACAAGTATTTGGTATGTCGCTCCTGACTATAATTTGCGCTTCGACAGAATTTGGTACTGTTATCGAAACGTAAGTTTCATCGGTAATGTTCGCAGTTTCAGTTAATGCTGAAATTGTAGTCACTACTGTGTTTGAACGAGTAGTGGCACTTTCGGAGGGGAACCGCCACGCATCCAAATTTTCAAATTCATTTGTGTTGCTTACTCCAACATCTTCGCGATTGTTACTATGTGTAAGTGCTGGTTGGAAATTTCCATGGTTTGGAGAGTTTTCCATAGGTACCGTAATTTGATTTTGTTGGTAACTTGGCTGTGTAGATGTCACACTTGTAGTAGTTGAAGTGGTGTAAACCATTTTAGAGGATGTTGGAATAGCTTCGCAATTTACTGTGCTTCCCCTTGCAGATTGTGACTGTTGGTTAACAGATTCACAACTACGCCTGAAGTGCATGCGCAATAAGGGAAATGGATCGTTTGGTATGTACCTTCTTGGTAAAGTATTGCTGGCTCTTCCTTGGTACTTGCGAGGAGAGCGCCGCAAGGATGCAATATCCCACTTTATATTTGAGACAGAAGTAAAAGCAGTATTATCATCCGTCGACGTTGTATTTACTGTGGCAGTCGACAGAGTCGTCGTGGTCGTCGTCTCTTTTTTGCTTTCTTCTACAGTCTGCGGGGGATAGACGGAGTTATCTTCTGCTGGTGGGTTTTCTTCATTGGATTTAAACGGTTCCATGTTCCTTTTTGGTATTGTTTCACTTTCTTAACAAAACTCAAAGTGTCCTTGTTAGTAACCTGGAATAAACGAAACAATGAAATTTAAAAACAAAAACTTCGACTATAAATAGTGTTAAAATGTATTTATTATGTACAAATTTTCTATGGATTTTATAAATGCGAAACGCATAAATGGCGATTTTGGAGTCTACTTGTGTTCTATTGTGACTAACACTGCGCTCTGCTCTGATACGACTAATTCAAGACTAAAGAGGTTATTTTTCTTGAGCAAATGGCATCTTTTACCGAAAGAAATCTTAGTGGTTATAATTTGTCAGGAAGCCATCATCACTAATTAGGAATAAATGTTGTGTCCGTCTAATATATTTTGGCACAAAATTGCACTTAGCTCTTCATAAGAAGACTGCATTTTAATCCTTTTTTTCATTCACTAAATAGAAATTCCATGTTCCTGCTTACTGAGAAATTCTGTAATATAGGAACAATAATGAAGATATATATGCAATATAATAAAGTAGACGCCGTATCTAAGATCAACTAGTGTCTAACACAAAAAATAAATGCAAGCATATAATTTGTTTTGAGTATGCTTTGAAGGCTAATATTTTACATAATACCTTCGCATGGAAATCACAGCACACAAAAAAGAACATTATGATTTCGCGATGCAATTATATTTATTAATTTTTAAAAACAAAGCATTGCTGGATTTACAAGAAAAATATAAACTGGCAATCGCTTTTCGCCTAATACTATTCAACAACATCAATAACAATATAACAACAATATTCTGTAAGCTTGATTTCGATTCGTTTTTAAATACTGTAACTAACACAATACATATATAACATATAGGTATAAGTTTCATTGTTATGTCATTAGTGAGGTTAAAGGAAAGCAGATAGATAGTCACTATTGAATGTTGGCCACTTGCGACGACCAGCAAGCCGTACTTGATCTTAGAGAGGAAGCCATTTTTTGGCGACACAAAAATTATTGCCTGATAAGTCTGCAAGTCTTACAAACATTCTTGTCTATCCGTCACTTCAACCAAATCTTCTTCCGATCCTACGACTTAGCCAGACATCTGGTACGGTAAGGTAAAAACAAGTGTCTGCCTTTTAGTATACTTTCGGCGCTATAATATACTCTTCACATTATACAGCTTCTGGCAACCACCAAAAAATGTCGCCGAGGTGAAAATGCGCCAGTTTATCTTAGGTGCATAATTCAATCAAAATTAAATTAAAACAAATGTGCTAATTACTATTTAGAGTAAAATTAATATTTTTTTAGGGCCCCGCCCATTTTTAGAGGCTTTGAGCCAGCTGCTGGTTTCATAACTGCCAGCATCAACGCTGCTTTACTCGGGTAAGTGGACTTCAAATCATCACTATCATCATCATTTCAGCCTATAATAGTCCACTGTTGAATAGAGTCCACAGATTGCCACAAAACACGATCCTGAGCTACCTGTATCCATCGACTTCCCGCAAAACCGCGCAGGTTGTCCAAAGTTGCCACTCGGAAGCCATTCTTCCCCAACGGTTATCGGTTCTAAGAGCTATATAGGTAGCCCATTGCCACTTCAGCTTGCTGATCCTTAGGGCTATGTCGGTTACTTTAGTTCTGTTGCGGATATCATCATTACGTATTATGTCTCGCAGAGAAACTCCGAGCATAGCCCTTTCCTACCAGATCAGTGAAGGCCTTCATAAAAAGAATTTTACTTCTCTATAACAACTTAATTTAGCTTACGTTTGAGAATTTCCTCTGTTTTTCTTATAAAGAAAACTAATATTGTTCTGTCAAAAACAATATACTTAATTCATGTTGCACATATATTGCAATACGAGAATAACGACATGATAAAAATAGAAAACCGAAAAATTTGCATAATAGACTTTTTGCATGAGGCGCTTTAATTTGTAACCAAACCTAAAAAAAAATATTTTTCGTAACTATTTTTCATGAAATCATTTCTATACGCCTTAACTAAGAACTTACATATATCCTTTAAAATTAACTTCGACAAACATTTAAGTAATTTGAAGTAAAATCAAATTAAAACATCTCGAAAGTTTTTTTGTTTACCGCTCTAAAATCTTTTCGAGTTTATTTGGATGCCTAAAATTCTTAATACTTACGCTTCTTACTAATTGTTGAAAATGCAGAAAATACACGTAAAGTTTTCACAATAATCGTTTTAAAAAAATGCACAGGTATTTCACCCGAGCGTTCGGAACGTACTGAATCTATCCTGGGAGAGGGTTAGCAGCACAGACTAGCCCGTTATATTGCATCTACAGGTGCACTTCAGGAATATTATTCTGTAAACCCGTAAATACTACCTTTCGGAGCATGATTTAAAGTCGAAAATTGATCAAACTGTATTCATAGGTACGGGCATGCGTTGATTGAACGAAAATTACAAATAAGTAATATGTTGATGCTTGTTTCATTGGGACCTTTATTAAACTTTTTGTGATTTACATGAATCCTTATGTCCTTATTTTCTGAAAGCAAAGCTTGGAGACGATACGCGTGTGTTTACCAAGATGTTTTTTAAATGTCTGCCTGTTAATCGCTTTGGTTTTCTGGAAATAATCATCAATCTAGTTAAAATCACATTTCGTTGGTCTTGAAAAAGAGCGAAAACTAAATTTGTGCACTCTGCAACGTTATCTTCATTTGAATATTATGCGCCGTAAGCTCAAGACAATTTGATTAGTACGCAGAGCAAACAAGACTTATATAACTAGAAATATTACCGGCCAAAGATTGTGACTTTTTTACAGGTTTCTGGTTATTAACGTGCAAAATAAAAATGAAACAGCTATTGCTTAAAGAGCTTTAAACAAACTTAAATGGAATTTGACTGAGAAATGCATTTTGATCAAAATACTTTATTAATTTTACAGAAACAATGCTAATAAAAAAACATATACGTGGACTACATTTCTTGGCCGGTTTCGACCACGGTGACCTCTGAACATTGTCGGAAGCTGTTAACTGCAATAGAGATATTATAGTGCCACGCGCACAAACGAAGGCTCTCACTCTTTCTGATATACCCCCGCCCAATATAACGCTCATGGGATAAAATCGGAGGCTAGCCTACCTCCTATTTTATCGCATGAGCTTTACATGAACTGTCAGAAACGGAATCATTTATAACACAACCAGATCCAGGAGCCCACAATTAGTGTTTTTGTATTAATGTTGGCGCCGATAGAGATTCGAACCCAGGACACGCAACGTGGTAGTCAGGTATTTTGGTCACTCGGTCTTAATTTTACGTACATTCGTTCATAGTTAATACAGAATACGAATACACAAAATATGTAATGTAATAATTTATAATCCAGTAACCATAATACACTGATACGTTTTCAATCTAACAATCAGTATTCTCTCCGACAGGGAGGCCATACTACAAGCCTTTCGCAGAGCATACACATGTCCAGACACCGTCGGTCGACTTTGCTCAGTTTTGTAACAAGTGCCGAATAAAAAACAAAATTTCGATTCCGATAAATGAATTGATTTTCGCTCAAAGCACGTAGCTCGCAGCGCTGAAAACAACAGCTAAGCAAATAATGAAAAACAGATTTTTAAAAACGATTTATAAAAGGTGTAAATCGGTTTTCTAAATAAAAACATAGGTATATAACGATCAAGCGATCCTCGAATTGTTACCTATTAGCAAAAGGAGAGTATAAGTGTGGATAAATAAAAAATAGACTAGGAAGCAAACATAAAAACAAAAAGATAAATTAAATGCAGCTATAAATGTACTGAAATTGAATAAAACACCCATTGGGCGTTTAGTTTTTAATTTATATTACCAATTTTATTCTATAAATCATTACGAAATGACTACTCATCACGCCTTTTCCACATAAGGGCAAGGGCCGCGTAGCCCACATTTCGCCCCCGCGGAAAACGAGACGGGTAGCGAACCAAGACGCCGCCATTTTGGTACGAGTCAAAAAAAATCATAATCCCCATTGCGTTCCCACGTGCAGTATATTGACAGCATTACATATTATGATGTTAGTCTGCATGAGTAAAGTCTGTTCGTACACAACCTTAGCCGCTTCGTAAAACAGCTAAAGAAGAAAGAGGAAAAAATACATCCATTAATTTCCACGAAAACGGCAGCGAAACTCTAGAAAAGTCCATCTAATAAAAAATCCTCCTGAAAATGGCTTAGTTAATGCAATTGTCTAGGATTTCTTTTTCATAAAGCCCTTTACATTTTTATTCGCTATGCTCAGGGAGGATTGCCGTTTATTAAGAAAAACAATAATAACGTAACCTTTTTTTAAATGGGGAAATACCTAACGCACTTCACTGGGGGAATGAAACTTATGTCGGACTTGCACCGACTAAATACACATTCGAAACTATGAAACCTACTATATTTTATACATATATATATATATATATATATATATATATATATATAATAGTCGTTGATGCGTTATTGATTATGCTGTTTAGCTTTTAGCTGTCAGTGATTGTGTAACTTCTGAAAGACAACCGATTGAGGTCATATTCACACAATATACATGTTTTGTAGAGACGTTGGTTAATAGCTATGCTAGAATCCGATAAGTAGCGCACTAGTCAAATTATTAACAAATTTTATAGTTATGGACTTAATTAACAAAATGGGGGTGTCTGGGCGAACAAAATTCTAAGTTGCTAACTTTAAAAATAAGGTCTCAGTGACTAAGTGGCTAAATTTGATTAGGTTTCCGTCAGAAACTTGATTATTTTTTTAAATTACAATACCAAGACCTAAACATTCAATAACATCGGAGCCAGGCTGGGATGCAGTGTCAGAGACACGACAGACACGAGAACAATCACGTCACAACCAGATCCGATAACCAATAATATTTCTAGAACTCGTAACTAACCTACAGTAACAAATGGTCACAGCATTACCGCAACATGCCTACAAACACGTCGTAAAATCATCCTCATTCTTATTTTTTTTTATTGAACAATATTCGACACAAACATTTCTCCTGTACCGTGGGTGCGTGTTACAGACATAAATTTGACATACACAACACGACCATAACCGAAAACCAACAATTTGTGTTTAATGATGATACCTGCAACAGAACTAGAGTAACTGACATAGCCCTAAGGATTAGTTAGCTGTAATGGCAATGGCTGTAAGCATGACATTCGAAAGTAAGAGTATCCCAGGAAGCTGTAAAAGCGAAAAAGGCTAACAGCAATTACTTAACCGAAAATTTATATCGAAAGAACTGCATGAAACGCGTTTCAGTAACCTGAATAGCAATATTGTATAACATATTGTTCCTAAATGAATTCCACGAATAGTTTACCGTGATTCGACATTTCAGTTATGAACAAATGGATAGCAGGAAACATTTATTATTATCAAACGTTGGGCCTCAGTTAAATTTACAAAACTGTTTCCTTTTGCTTTTCCTTACCTTTTTCATTCTATAAAATCGAGGGATAAAACTTCAAACGAAATAGCATGTTGAAAAATAGCTGCCAAAATATCAAATGCAGGTATTGTAATTACGAGCACAAAGCTGATGCAGTTTGATAATATACTTATATGTGCTTATGAATGAGTCAGTGTGTTTTAAGGTTTTATGTCATTGCTGCTCTCTACATGAAATAAATATTAACGGATTTTATCACCTTTCAATCATTTTATTTTCAAAAAGTTTATCGAGTAGATCGTACAAAATTAGTAATAAAAAACTAAAGGTAGTCTTATTCCCTTTTAGTATTTCGTGCGCTTCGCAGCACCCATGGTAATTAAAGAAGTACTTTAAGGCACTAACTAATCGCGTATACAGTTCGTAGAAACTTACCGATCGAGGAGCTCTCTAGAGGAGAGAGTATATCTCTCTCTCCATCTCCATAACAAATGGTTCAATATATACGTTGCCTTCTCTAAAAAAATATCTTTTCATGCCGCTCGACCACCTCTTCCTATCACAGTGAATTTTCGTAAATACTTTATTTATTGTTCAGCGAAGGAGTTTTATTGTGTCAATGCCAATAGATCTAAAGTTTTTGATCTAAAAATCAATAAAACTTTATTATGTTCATCAAAAACAATATAACCTGTATGTTTTCAAAAAGTGCTCTTCATCATTGTGCAGTTGTAGATTGCAACGGGCCGGTTTCGGCAACTCCACTTCTAGCGCGTATTTTGTGCTTAAGCAGGAATAATAGCTTACTCGAACCAACCAAACTCCTCCAGGAATCGCAGTAGACCTTTGATGTTCCGTGCGACCTCAGAGAGCGACCTCGACGAGCCGAGATTCTTGGCCTGGTATGTCGCGACCGTAGAGCAGTCTATCAAGTCATGGGCCCCCGTTTCGTCTGTAACACCTAAAGTAAACAGATGTTTGTTAAATGCAGACTAGCAAGCGATCATATCTGAGGGGAAGTGGTAGTATTTGTTCTGGTCCCACGGTAAGTAAGCCAGTAGACCAGTAGGTTATAGCAAGTTTGAGCGCCACGATGACCCCCCCCCCCCCCCCCCGTAGATCCGCTATGTCCCTTAATCCATTTTATTCTTTCTGCAACAGTTACAATAACATAATTTTTTTTTTTAATTCAGTGAAACAATGAAAAATGCATTGCATGTTACAACTTTGGATTAAGATTGACCGTATTGCCAACAAATTGGCTTCTGGATCTCGTCACCACATAAGACACAGTGGCATAAAATTGTTACGGTTGTTCAAAATAAAAATATAATGTGTTTTCTTAAAATGGACTCTCCATTTTATTATGTAATTCATTTGAAAGACCTCTAAAGAAGATTACGCCAACTTACTGTTTTTGTTTGGTATTTTCAATCAATGGAAAATTGTATGAATTCAAAGTGTGAATGCATTAAAAAGCAGTAATAAACATTAGACGTGTTTATTAGAATAAACAAACTTTTAGTGTGACCTTTCGGTATTTATATGGGTGGACTTGCTTTGAACATATTAAACATTTATAACAGATATATGGCGGGTTGGCAACCGCAGTTTATTTATTCAGTTGTTCAAGGAAGATGCCGCTGCCCATCTTCTGGTTTTAAACCCTCTACTTTTTTCCTTCTGTCGACTTTTACGACACGGGTGGTAGATTCTCTTAAGCTGCCACCATATTATTGAGTCATAAGAGCTACAAACGTGTACCATCTAGTGGACTGTCTGATCGGTTGTCATCACGATTTTAATTTAGTCTGATCTCTCTGGATTGATGGAGAGAGTCGTGTGATGACTGGTACCTGGTACCTACCTGCCTTTTTTAGCTTTTAGTACATCATCTGCATCATGATTATAGTGCAATATAATGCACTTGGTGTGATAGGTGGTGAGCCCATCGCCATCATGCGCTGTTGGGTGCACAGTGCAGTTTAATTCCTTACTCGCCTTTTACGAGATCCATTGGATGTGATGGAGTGGTAGTATTCTTTTATCGAGCCGCCACCACACGGCAGATGGCATGGTCTTCAGTGATATGAAATTCGTCAAAGGCCAGGAACGTTGTACCGTACCAACTTCATTAAGTTCGTCTGTGATTGGGTATAGCTTATGTTTGCGCTTTAGACTGCGACTTCGTCCACTCTGCATTTTAGGCGGCGGGTGTGGTCTCCTTCTACTCCTTATATGGGAAAAAGCCGTGACTGTATGTGTTTATTAAGCAATTAAATGACAAAATATTTTTGAGGAAGAGAATCTACCTATCGCATCCCGTGGGAGTCGTAAAAATGGACAGAGGGAAAGTAAAAACCAAGAGATGGACAGCAGCACCTTCCTCGAAAGTCTGAATAAATAAACTGCGGTTGCCAACCCGCGTGATAAGCGTGGCAAATATGGTAAAAATCTCACAAAACGTCTAATAACTTTTGTGGCAATTTATGTGGGAGGCCTTTGTTCAGCAGGACTAGTCATAGGCTGAAACGACGACGACGCTTGGCTGATATAAAGATGTTTATCACATTTGGTCGTAGGATTCCTATGCAGGAATCCGTCTAGGTGAGTATCACCACAGTGCCAGTTAATCTGCCGTGAAGCAGTAGTGTGCAAGCATTTCTATGTTTTGGTTTAAAGGGCACTGATAGCTAGTGTGATTGCATATGAGACTTAAGAACTGATGTCACAGGGTGATAACCTCAGTGGGTGCCAAACAGAAATGTTCGGGGTAGCGTTTGTAATTCACAGGCGTTGTACTTACCATCAGGTTAGCGAAGTGCTCGTCTCATCATTTTATTAAATAAAAAAATGCATTTACTTAAATTCCTGAAATAAATTGTTTTGCAAAACAGGTTGTCTTATTTTGACAGGAAATCGGGCTGTGCAAATCTATTCTCATCACTACAAACAACGCTTTTGCTGGCTCATAACAAAACGAAACATTAAAAAATTTTTTCCTGATCGTAATACTAATATCACAAAAAATCACAATATTATCAATTAATAATTTTTAAAACAATTTGTGTAATTTAATGTTATTTAATATCTTCGCCAGGCGACGTCTAGTAATTAGACTTATAAGGTTGGACAAAGGCTCGGATGTACTGAGAGAGGGGTTTGAAAGTTATTAAAAAATATAATTGAAGAAAGAATCCAGATAAAACACTGATATTAAATATCAGACTTTTATGTGGATTCGTTCTTCATACGCCATGTTTTACTTGTTACACTTGCCTTGCCATGGGCATAATATATGCATTAGTAAAATGTTAAAACAGTCAAGTACTAAAATCAATGAAAAAAATTTTCAGGCATTATTATTGATGGACATCTATCATAAAAGTAACTAAAATATAAATGTTATATAAGTAAATGCTTTAGAAAAGTTTTGCATTAATTCTATATACTCGTTTCTTTTAGTGGAGTAAGTGACGAAACCGAGCAAAACCTTCACCTGATGGTAAGTGCAACGTCTGCCCATAACAAATGTTGTATCACATAACAGTGTGACAGAACATTTCTGTGTGACACCACACTGCGCCCGACACTCTGAGACATCAGTTCTTAAATCTCATTTGCCCAGTGATTACTAGCTCACTAGTGCTGTTCAGACCGAAACACAGTAGTGTAACAATATCTAATAAATCTCTAATCTTGCAAACAATCCCGGGTGACGCTTGTAGTAACGCAGTTGCGTACGGAAGCACTTGTGAGTGAATAAATAATCAAAAAAATAATATCGTAGGATATTAAGTAGGATAAATATATTTTATTCAATTGCTTTTTTATCGTTTTATGTTGCACGTCAATCAAATGCAAGATCATATAATAATATTTACTTGTATGTATCTTTGTTTCATCTAAAACAAGGACTACCCGCGACTTTGTTTGTGCAGTCTTTAGAAATCTCATAAATTCAGTCACTCTTTAATTCAGTATATGTAATATTGTATATATAAGAGGTGTGGTGGCGGCTCGTTAAAAGAATACTACCACTCCATCTCATCCAATGGATCTCGTAAAAGGCGAGTAAGGAATAAAACTGCACTGTGCACCCAACAGCGCATGGTGGCGATGGGCTCACCACCTATCCCACCAAGTGCATTATATTGTTTTTGTGAAATGTGGATTGTGGCAATCATCTGTTTTAGCAGTGAGTGCACAGTCTTTGACTACCCCTTGTGGGATACAGTCGTGATCTTATGTATGTATGTATGTATGTAGTATTGTTTCAGCTTTTGGACCGTGAAAAGGTAACATACAGACCGGGGGACAGAGAGAGTTACCTTTATAATATTAATATGGATTAATGACCCTCTTTTATAATAATAAAATCAATCACACTGGGGATTTTTTGGAAATAAATCATTCCTTCCTTATTTCATCATTGGAGTTACCGATAGTATTATGTTTAACAAGTGCAATTAAACAAATCTCGTTCTTTTGACCTTTGGGCACATATTTCTTCCCTTTTTAATAATCGAGGTAATAACAGAAAGAATTGCATTCTTCGTAATAAAATCGTTATATACTAATAAAAGTCTATGGTCGTAAATGTGGTTATAATAACAACATATATCACTGTTACCAAAGCAGTTGTTAATTCGACCTCATCGCCGTTATTTCACTCGTTACAGTACACGAATTAAGATGGATTTCCACAAAATAAATATATCAAAAAAATTTTGTGAGTTGATTGTCTTTTGCATCATAATAGTTTGTACGTAACACGACGGCGCGACACATAACCTGACAATTATGCGTGGGTGGCGAGTGGTTCTTGCAATAATTATAATATAATTTTTAATACTTTCATATTGTAGGTTTATTAAATACTGGTAAGATTTTTGCAAAAGGGAAAAATATTCTGTCCTTGTAGTAAACGCAAAGTAATTTTTAAACCAACAGTATTTGTAATTATTAAATTGCATAGTATGCGAGTGACCTAGGTTCGAGACCCGGTGCCGGCATCACTAAAATTGTTAATTGCCATTTTAAGTGCTGATTTACCACGTGCTTGGCGGTGAAGGAAAACATCGTGAGGAAACCTGCATGTCTGAGAAATAAAAAATATTTATTTCGAAGACATGAGCAGTCCGCCAACCCGCATTGGAGCAGCGTAGCGGATTCTTCCTAGCTCCAAAACCCTCTCAGAAATGATAGGAGGCCTGTTCTCGGCAATGGGACATTGATAGGCTGAAACTTTACTTTACTTTTTACTTTTGTGTAAATATATTTATGATTTACCATTGCCAATATAGATAGATCAAGCACCAATCTAACACGAGTAGCCTTTGCGAAAGTTGAAGTATGTATTTTAATCATTACATGCGACGGAATATTTTCTGGAATCTCGAAGAGTGCTACCTAAGGTGCAGTGATACGTTTCTTGGGTACGCACGAGTATAATTTTGCTCAACTTTTTTACTTTAATTAGAGCTCAAGTATCGGACCAACATTGCTATTTACTACTTTCAAAATTTTGTAATATGATTGTCATTTTGTTATTTAGCTTGTGAAATTACGCTCAAAAAATATTAAAATGTTTTTAATTCATTTTGTTAATTCTCATGATACTGAATGTGTATTCTTACGAGACATGATCTCACATACGCACTTAATATGCAGACATACCGTCTACTCGCGTCATTACCTAAAAAAATTCATTAAGTAATATCTGATATGTTTTAAAGGTAATTTTTTTTTGTTATTAGAGTATTGTGGCATTGCTCCACGCACTTTTATGGTCCTCGCGTAAAGAAATCCTGTGAAGCACTATTTTATGTTGCCACCAAGCTGTCATTTATTCCTAAAATGAAGTTTTGTATAGAGGCATAATTAGTCTCTATTCGAACGTGATATGTATGTGGTACCTATTCATGTGCAAATCTAACATCAACATTACATAACTACGGTAGTAATTCAAGGAATATCATTTTATAAGAACGTCCATCCCATTCGCAAAATATTGAGTATTGTTATTTTAATTTAATTGGTAAAATATTAAAACCCCAAACAAGGACAGTGAATATTAAAACTCCTTAGTGGGATATAGCTAACGTGCACAGAGACAAAGAATAAGAACAGATACAATACATTTACCTTTGCAATACTGAAGTAAGTTCATTTTAAAGTTTTTAACTTAACGGCGTGTTTAGTATATATTATGTATTTATTTTAATTTTTTCCCTGTTATATTAACTTCCTATAACATCTACCTTATTCTGTCTCTGCATCGCCCTTTGGTAGACTGGTAGAGAATGCCTCAGGCATTAAGTCCGCCTACATACTTGTTAAATAAATAAAATTCTCTTTCATGGCAAATGGCGGGCTGTTCTCCTTGGTATCGGTGCATGAAAGATATTTTGTATTGCATAGATTTATAATTATATTAAGCAATATTGGCCCGTACCCTCTTTACCTGTGTTGTTGGTATTCAAATATATGTATCCGTATAGTATGTGTATATAATATACTAGCGATCCGCCCCGGCTTCGCACGGGTATGTAGATATAAGAAAGGTTAGTACTTTATTGGGCAAATAGAACAACGACAATCCCTTCACTAACATTTTGTGTAGCGACTATTCTCGTCGACGGCTCTGCAGCAGGTCAGGTAAGATTAAGTTACCAAAATAATGTTTAATATTTATGGTAACATAAGCTATGAAAGTTCTGTGGCTCAGAACTTCCTTATAAACAATATTTGATGTCGTGTTAGCAAAATAAAGCGACTTCTCTCGACCGCTGCGCAAAGGAAGCCGCCCACTTCGATGATGCCCAAGTCGCATGAAGCCGGGTGGCGGCGCGGCGTTCGAGACCGTGGCTGCTGTATTTTTTATAGATCGATTCAAAGATTTAAATTTAAAAAAGTATATAATTAAAATTACATACCACTATTCAATTGTTTCTAGTTTACAAAAAATAAAATGAGTATGTAGGTAATTAATAGATCTTAGTCTATATAATTTCGGTGATGTAATTGCTGTTAGCCTTTTTGGCTTTTACAGCTTCGTCGGATACTGTGCTCACGGGCCAGGGGCCCGCGTGCCAGATTTGGTTTGACCCGAACATAAATACATAAATAATACTCATACAAAAACCTCGAAATTCGCACTGTCATCGAAATATTTTTTATTTCTCAGACATGCAGGTTTCCTCACGATGTTTTCCTTCACCGCCGAGCACGTGGTAAATCAGCACTTAAAATTGCAATTAACAATTTTAGTGATGCCGGCACCGGGAATCGAACCCAGGTCACTCGCGTACTATGAAAAATTTAAAGCGAACACCTAGCCCCTGAGCTACCATTTTTAAATATCCACATATTGGATAGTTACTAGCCGTCAAATTTAAATGTTATTACTATGAAATAAATATCATTTTATGACAGGCTTTTTCGTTTTGCTAAAATCTAACATTTGGAATTTTATTGTTCCATTTCAAATAACATTTTATCTTTATATCCACTTTTTATACAAAATACCTATTATCACCCTTCACGAAACATTAATAGTTTTTTTTTGCCTGTGGATTCGAAACGAGTGCCGTGCGTAGTTGTCGCATCCGAAGTAATTTGGTAGCAGCGTCTGTGTTCGACGTTGTTTCGTTTCGATCCGTAACTTCGTAGTTCGATTTCGAGGCGCCCCTGATTTGACTCACGCCTTATTATTTTTCGGGCCGACGGGTCAGTCGGTTATATTAATTGGTCCCTTCATGATGGGGCCGCAGACTGTAGTCCCTCCAAATGTTTTATGTGATATCAAAATTAAAATGCTTAATTTCAATTTGTCGGTGAGTGAGACAAACTCACTCTTACCCCATTTGATGGATTACATCGCCTGATCATCATCATCATTTCAACCTATAACATAGGCCACCTCCGTAAATTGCCACTAAACACGGTCCTGTGCCACTTGCATCCATCGATTTCCTGTAAAACCGTGCAGGTCGTCGCTCCATCTAGAATGCACTTTTCTGCACCTTTCTTTCCCAACGGTTATCGGTTCTACGAGCTATATGGCCGGCCCATTGCCACTTCAGCTTGCTAATCCTTATGGCTATGTCGGTAATTCTAGTTCTGCTGCGGATCACATGGTTACGGATTTTTTCTCGCAGAGAAACTCCGAGCATAGCCCTTTCCATAGCCCGCTGATCGCTGATTTATAATTATAAAAATGGCTAATACATTTTTTGTAATGGCTAGTGGAACATTATTCGGCGATCGTGCGGATGGTATCTGACGGGAGGAGACTCTTAAGGCCGCGGTGTGTACCGAACAACGTTGGACCCCATTGAGGAGCAGTGGACTCACGACATGCTCTGCGGTAAACAGCCGCGATTACCTTGTATTTGGTGTTAATATCAAAAAGTAACACTTACGTCAGCAGTTACGGCGGTCTCCCGGAAAACTTTATTTGTTGAGCTAGATTTATATATTATTTGCCGGTGATTATTTGATGATCACCTAAACTGTGCCAAATGTATTCACGAACGCTGGATTTAATTGTATACGTGTAGTTAACTTGCATTGTCATGCAAGAATTTTGTCGAAGCATGTAACATCAGTTCTTAAGTCACAATTGTGTGTGTACACTATGCTCTTCAAACCGAGACACAGTAACGTTTGCACACTACTGCTTCACGGCAGAATAACTGATCCTGGGGTATTACCTACCTAGACGGATTTCTACATAGGAATCCTACCACAGGTAACTATATTGTATACTTATAAGAAGTTAAGACGCATTAACATAGGAGTCAGCAGCCTCGAGGGAAGCTAGTCGGCCAAGTTGGCTAATAAATTTGGTCCCGTGTCCGATGTCCGCCAGCGACTCAACTCATACAACACGCATTAACATGCGAGATTTAAGTCGGAGAATCTGTTAGGTATTTCTCAGATAACTATATATATTGTGCTAGATTGATATAGTACTAGTTGACCTGCACCGGCTTTGCACTTCTTCTTTTTTTTATAAAAGAGGGGGCAAACGAGCAAGCGGCTCGCCTGATGTTAAGCGATCACCGCCGTCTATGAACATCCGCAACACCAGGGGAGTAGCAGGTGCGTTTCCCGCCTTTGAGAAAGGAATAGGACCTATTCTTGAAGGTCCCTAAGTAATATCGGTCCGGAAAATCGCTGGGGGCAGCAAGTTCCACAAAGTCGTCGTGCGTGGAAGAAAATTCTTCGCAGTTATTGTAATGTTAAAGTATGTATAGAGAAAAACAGCACCTGCCCGTTTACCCATTTAGGAATAAGAACCCATTTGTTCCGTTCCAAAGATCCGTTCTTAGGGGGTTTCTATGTAGGAAAAAGGAAAATGTATGCCAAATTACAGGTCAACGGGTGTTATAGTTTTGGAGATATCGTGATGACTTAGTGTTATATATATACATGTAACTACACTCGGCGTCAAAAAAATCGCACATCCGAAAAAAATAATTTAAATACTATTTTAACACAACAAGCCAATGGCAATGTTGTGGTTTGAGGGTATCATCCGAAAGGTAATTTAATTAGCTTTCAGGCATTTTAATTGAATTTTACTTTTATAACGAGACGAAAGAGAAATTAAAGAAAAAGACCGGGTATGTACAAATTTGCAAATTAATAATTTAAAAAAAAAACTTAATAAATACAAAAAAAGTTCTTAAAACCTAGTGTTACCCCACCGTGCCTTGATAACGGCTTCCATGCGATCTTTCATGGACCTTACAAGGATCGCAACAGCCTCTTGGGGTATTTGTTCCCACTCTTCAAGTACCGCATCTTGGAGCTCTTGAAGAGTGGCTGGAGCTGGATCTCGAGCTCGCACGCGCCGTTTTAGGTCACCCCAGAGATGTTCTATTGGGTTAAGGTCTAGACTTCGTGCTGGCCAATGCATAACAGGGATATCGACCTCCTGTAAATAATCCCGTACAATAGCCGCGGTGTGGCAACGAGCATTATCATGCATTAACATGAATCCATCACCGACATAACCAGCATACGGGACCACATGTTCCTCCAGGATTTCAGTACTGTACCGACCAGCATTTAATGACCCTTGCCCACGGCCACCTCGAGTCCGGGAAACGCACACAAGTTCCGTTTTCCCGTCGACGGAAATGCCGCCCCAAAACATACACGAGCCACCCCCGTATTCGACGGATTCTTCGAAGCAGGGTTGTGTGAACCTCTCCCCCTGTCTTCTGTAGACCCTTCTACGTCTGTCATCGCAGAAGAGACAGACCCTCGTCTCATCAGAGAAGAGTACGGTCCGCCACTGTTCTAGAGTCCACTCGCAATGATTGCGAGCAAACTCTAGGCGATCTCTGCGATCCTGTGCAGTAAGTTTTGGACCTTTAGCAGCTATGGGCTGTTAAACTCTTTTCGTGTAACCTTCTTCTTATCGTAGAAACACTCACAGATGTTCTCCGAGTTGATCGAAGCTGTTGTTGCAACTCAACAGCATTTGTAAAACGGTTTCGTAAAGATGTCGTAACGATGAAACGTTCATTTCTTTCTGATGTGCACCGTTTTCTTCCAGATCCCGGTTTTCTAACATAACCACCAGTCTGCTGAAAACGTTGGAACACCCGTCGAACTGAAAAACGGGACAGGTTAAACTGTCGAGCAACGTCACACTGCCGCATTCCCGACTGCAATAGGGCAATCACTTGAGCGGCTTCTTCAGAGCTGGTGTCCATCTTTACTTGTTCTTACTTGGGTTACTTGTTCACGTGTGTTTACTGCAAAGTCTAAATTACGACTGGCCCATATTTCATCCAGATCGACCCTTTTATACCCTTTTTAGGTGGTGTAACTAGCGTCCTTACTAACGAGCATTTGACAGTGTTTATTTTTGACGCTCTATAATGATAAATGTTTTAATGATTTCATGATTTTTTTATTAATAATGTGAAGCTATTCAAATACCCATTTCAAACATACCAATATTTATACACCGTAATTTTTACATCGTTCTGGAAACGAAGAAAATTAGTACAGTTTCAGTTACAGAAACGATTGGTAGTATCAGTTTTTAGATTTTAATATTTACTTTTTTTTGGTAAATTAAAATTAATCACGTGTTTTTAAAAGAACCGACAACTTGCGGTAGCTCCCGTCTATAGGTAATTACGATCACAGTCGATAGGTCAATGTCTTTACGAACGCATAAGCGACGAAGTAAAGGCTATCGGAGAAAAAAAGCGTTTAAGATCGTGAATTTTCTGACTTTTGTCGACATGGTTAATCCGCCATCTGGCCGGACGTCCAAGATTTTTCAATATTTCCTTTGGATGACACTTACCATACCTACCAAATGAGACTGGGTGGCAGATTTTCATACGCCGTTTCGGACTTTATAAAATTATGACAATAAAGGCCCCATGGGTTTTATGCTGGCACATAAAACTGAAGAAGTTTGCGAACCACTTCAATTTAAAAAAATACGTTTAATAAGTACTACGTCAATAATCTACACTGAATAAAAATACTCTATTCGTACCTGGGATAGCCTCTGCCGGACGATACTCATGGCATAACATTATTTACGTAGTTACAAAATAATCTGCGAAATACAGTCCTATTTGCACGACACACACGTACACGGCTTATAAAACTGGATTCTGGATTTTTTTCAGTTTTAAACACATTCACGATCATAATGCGTAACACCTTACGAATTTATTGTTCATGAGAATAAACCTACAGTCAAATGGTTCTTGTTAGCAACATCGTATATCTGCACCATTGTTAGATATTGTGACGTTAGATAGAATACCCTTTACGACTTCTTTTCTTCGCGATAATTCAACAACAGAAGCGCGACCAAATGACCTTAGACTTATAGGTGACGACCGACCACATAGACCAACCAACTAAAGCACTGTCACTGTCGCCAACACATGAATTTTTTTACCCTTAAAGACATTAAAAACTCCCTAAACATTTGAAAAACATAAACTAAGTGTATGTCGGCAGTGTAGACGTTTGTCTACTATTTAGTTTTTGTATGCCAGTTTTTAAATTAAACAAAAACGTTGTCGATAGAGCATAACAGTAAAAGTAGTATCAAAATATTCATCAATGGTTATTATTACAATACAATTACTTAGTATTGAATAATAAATAATTCCATTAGTATAAATCCTAGAAAACAATTATTAAAAAAAATGTAATAAGAATAATAATCATATAACTGATTGTCATTAAAAAATAAATGTACATTGTGTGTGTGTTAATAATATTTCTTCCATTACAATAGAATCCTTCTCAGCCTCGCTGTATTTTTTAAATCATACATTTTATAAATATTTCACATTACATTTATAAAACCATATTTTCTTCCCCATCTGGAAGGAAAACCCCTAAGTTGGCAACACTGAGCACTGCGACGTATAGCGCTGTTGTATATCCCCTCCCGGTCGCCAAGTCGTGTGTCCCTAATAATATCCCTAAGCCCTAGGGCTGTGTCGTTTCAAAATTTAATTAAACATGACACAACATTAAACAAAAACGGTTTTGTGCATCTACGTTAGCTCGAGCGAAAAATATTTTTTTCGCACGAGCTAACGTAAGCGTAGATGCAGTGCAATAATTGCAACTGCACATTGGGTGGCTCGCTTTACCTAAATATTTCACGAACGTTATCGTATCCGCGTTTTTCAATTATCGTAACGGAAATATGAGTCGAAAGTAAATGTATTCCAACGTAAGAAGCAACTAGCAATTGTATATGATAATGGGGGCCATGCGGTTGTACGTTTATTCTTATGAATATAAAAGTAGTCAGAAGTTAAGCAATGTGATAATGAACGTTTTCAAAATTTTAAAAAAATGTCATCATCATCATCATATCAGCCTCGCCTCCCCCTCAGATTGCCACAAGTTTGTAGCTCTCATTTTGGAAGGATTTTGCCATAGTTGCCACGCTTGGTAGGTGGGATGGCAACCGCAGTATTTTTATTCAGATGATTCGAAAAAAATATATGGGACGTTAAAGAGATCAAAATAAACTATGAATTTTTTATGTTCGGTCACAGCTTTTACTTTAATATACCCGATCCAATGAATCTTTTGGCAATATTAAAAATAAATTCAGATTAATAAAAGCAGCAGTGATAAAAATTATTATAATAATTAAAAATCTTTTTTGAAACAGCCCTGTTTAAAACATTTTCGTTTCACGCGTTGTCCACGATGCTATTGGAGGCGAAGTCACTCCCCGCCACCTTTAACGTAAAACAGCAAAATGCAAAAAATAGGTAAATAAGTGACTTAGTCACGTGTGAGCTCTGAGCTTTATAATGTAACTGTGCTTATGTTAATTATTTCTTTTTATTAATCGTATTTGTTCTTCGATGCACTTTTATTTGTGATCTGATTAAAAATACTTGTGTATACGGAAGAAGCGCGGATGCTAAAAGTGATAAAAGGTGATGTGATACTGTGAGTGTGAATAAATCATTTGAAAGAAACCTTGCGAAAACGTGCTCGTTTATTTTTACAACCAAACAGAAAGCAGTTTGCACAGTTATTACAATTCAGGTATGCACTTAACTAAATATTTATTTTGTTAATTTCAATTCCAATCAGTTGTAAATAGTGTAAATGGTTTATTACAATTTTTAATTACGCATAAAATTAACCGATATTATTACTAAAATTCTACCTAACGTTTTTACCAAAAACCACTGTTTCGATAGCTAAAATAATTTTATTTGATAAAAATAAAATAATGAAATAATATTTTATTATTAAAAATTATCTGAATATTTGTTTTATTTTTGGAGTTTACTCCATAGGAATCGATTTCATTTAAAGTGAAATGAATACGTTTATAACGAAAAATTAGTTAACGTAAGCGCCATCTTAGCAAACTATTTCAAAACTTTTCGTAACATAATAATATACGTATCTGACAAGATTCAATGTAGAATGAATATACATGTAGAGGAGCCAATATTTTTTGTATGGGCATTGAGCTCACTGTAAACTTAAACAGAAGTATGTTGTCTAGACCTTACTAGTGGCATAAATAATTATATTTAGTCCAACCAGAATGTTGCAATATACTGCAACAGTGCCATCTACAAGCGGCTCCGTGAACAGTCAAATAACTATAATATTTATAAATATTGTAAATTTGCAATTTTATAACTTAATAGTTTGTTAAAATATTGTTCTTTTGTTAATGATATCATGAATGTTTTATTATTAATAAACAAAGGAATATCTGTTTTACTTTTCATGGATAATTAAACAAAAATAATGTTTTAATAATTCGCCATTTTATTTTATTTAGTGCAGTTTTGAAAGTAAGTTTTCTGATTATTTAGAACGAGTAAATGCGTTGTCATTTACGCATTTACTCGTTCTAAATAATCAGAAATATTGGTACAGACAGTGAAAACTTTATTGTAAAAATAATAATTTAATTTGTATTACGATCAATTAATAGGACTAATTGCTCTCAACACACTCATAAACACTCGCGGGGCTTGTCGTCAGACTAGGCCGGTATAAACCGGTTTGTTTCTTCTCATGTAAAATCGCAATTTAAAATTATTAACAAAGAATAGTTGAAATGTTCTTCTTTAATTTAGAAACCAATTTCAATATTGAAGATAGACGAGCGTATACACTACTTACTCTCTACGATCTTGCTAAAATCAATTTTTTTATTATGACTTCTCTGTTTTAAGATACGATTCTTTTTGAAATAAAAACAGTTCTAATTTTTTTTAAACATTTAAAGTTTATAGTATAACTTCGCTTTCAGAACAATAAAGAAAGCACGGGATTTATTTTCGCGTGGCCTAGTGGTTAGCGTACCTGACTTCTACGCCGCGGGTCCTGGGTTCGAAACCCAGCGGGTGGCAACATTTGTGCAAAACACAAATTGTTGGTTTTCGGGCATGGTTGTATTGTGTACAAATTTCGAAAGTTTGTTAAATGAAATTATTTGTACCAGATAAATATTTATAGTACGTAGATATTTTATTTATTTTTTAATTTAAAAAAAGTGTTTCTCCAAGGTACCTATAGTTTAAATTTTGTTACACCTTTTATAAAAAAAACTACGGTAGATTTGAAATGCCATAGATTTAATTATTTTTACAGTGTTGAATAACGTAGCACAGTAAGACGCATATCAAGATTCCAGAGGCACTTTACCATCAGTGTTTTACAGACGAGGCCAATACGGAGTGTAAAATATGATTACCTTTTTTGAGAATACATAATATTATTCTTAAAATTTGATTTAACTTTTTTATTTCACATTGATTATTTAACATTTTCGTATGTTTCATGCCCGCTGGTCTCGTGATTTTCGGACTTGTTACATAGTTCTTTCTTTTTCTCTTTCTTTGTCTAAGTACCTATTTTGCGTACTATTCGCGTCATATTAAACGTCTCGCCTGAACTCGTTTCTCACATTCAAAACGTCGCACTGAATTTGACCTTGGATGTTCAGGGTGTTGTCGCTCTTGTGATACAGAATTTCCGTAAAGAAAATAAGTCGCTAGTAAGTGTATTAAAGTAGGAGAACTAATGTTACAAATTTATGCTGTTACATGTAACATGAAAGTAAAAACTTACACAAAATGTAAAAGATAATGTAATAAACACTTTTGTGTATCGAGTAAGGTTGACATAATTAAATCAATTGCTCCGATACAGGGTAGTGTAAATTATTTGGCAAATAACCTTGTGAAAAACGAAACTCTATTAGGTTTTCCAAACAGTTCCATTTTTTTTGGGCGGTTATGTGGACGCCGAGGATAAGTGATTGGCTTATGGGTTGCGAGTTCGATTCCCGCACGAGACAAATATTTGTATTGCTTACAGATAATTGTACTGGGTATGGGTGTTTGTGCCTGATATAAGAGAAATCCTAGACTAAATGATAGTTTTTTTAAGAAAAAAAACAGAATACTAAAAAGTGCACTTGACACTGTCAGTTTATCCTATGTTCTTTTGTCACGATAGTAGCTATCTCAGAAAACACAAAATAAAGTATTTCCGACGATCCTGAATTTGTGTATGAAAGAAGAGAAAATTGGAGTAAATACTCAGTTACGTGACGACTGCGTAGTATAGTGGAACACGTTCTACTGCGAATACTATGACGCGGACCCTGGGTTTAAATCCCAGCCGGAGCCAACGTTTTTGTAAAGACATAAATTTTTAATTTTCGGTTCTGGAAATTTTCTGTAAACGCACTCACGACTTAGAAATATTCCTAGTCTGGCGCATCTTTTAATAATCAAACAAATCTAAATGTATTTAATTATTAAATACTTACCAATTTAGTTCTCAATAAATATTTATGATAAAACGTACGCAGAAAGGTACATCGTGTCCGTCCCGAGTGTTGTGTTAGTGTAGGTATCAGCTGATTCGCACGGGCTATTGAACTCGGCCGGTGCGTGTGCGGTCCCACTAGAACACTGCGACAGTACTAAGCTTATATTCGAAAAACTGTAGGTCAACTTTTATTTTTTATCCATGTAATTAAACACAGTTATATTCATTTTCAGTAAGATTAAACTTCAGTAATCGATTCTACTATTGATTCTGTCTCGGTGTTTTCTTCTTCCAGAACGGCTTAAAAATTACGGTGTATAAATATAATTCGTTTCTAGCCATTACAGCCATTTTTCGCGCAAAATCAGAGAGGTGCGATTTTTGTGACGACGAGTGTAGTTAAGTTTCGGGAGCGCCGCTGAAGGTTTTTAAAAAGACTACTTGTCTCTACAACTGTTTGATTTAGATTTCATATTACTATAATTCATAGGTTTATTTATTTCAAAATAAATGCTTACTCTCTATAACATTGTTTGTGCATGAGGCTCTATTGCATTCAGGCTTTACAGTTACCCGAAGCCAGGCTCTGACTAATCATAACATGAAAGAATTAAATCAGCTACGCCCGCGCGCAGTGCAATGCGATGCTGCAAATCAATGTGTCTTATCTAACTAGGAATTAGGTGTAAGGTTCTTCATAACAGGATATCATTAATGTCTTACAATAATACATGTCTTAAGTTACTAATCAACATGTTGTTATTTAAGCGCCAGGTGCAGGATGTGCTGATTGTATATCTCCTTCCCATATTAGTTGAAATGATCAGAGGAATGGTTTTTATTTCTCCGATTATTTTGACTGAAATATTTACAAAAAAATTATAATTAAAAATACAAGATGAATAATAATAAAATTATATATAATAATATAGGTCCAATGATAATTTTGACGTTTATCACTGATTCACAATTATCTTTTATTTCACTTTCAGTTAACTTCAGCAGATTGTTCAGGTGTTCGAGATTGGCTAGATCTAAGTTAATGGTCTTCTTTGTAGTTGTGGTTTAGAAATTTCTATATCTAGAACATTTAAAATTGGAAACTTTGTAAATAGTAAGGTACTGGTATGTAATATAAGTAGTATGATGTGATTTCAGGATTAGTCCGCTGATCTTTATTTCGCACTGATCATTCGAGATAAAAAAGTAAGCTCCTTTTATGTTTTCATAGGTTATTTCATTATTACAGATTATCGACAATATGCTTTCAGTGTTACTGTAAATAATCCATCGATCCTTTTTTATTAATTGTATTTTGACTGCATTGACTTCAACTGGTACTGAACGACAGGAGCTAGTATTGTGTGAGAAATTCATTAGAGTTGATATGATAAGTATATTCCTTTGGAAGTTGTGATGCGTTTTCGTAGTACAGGAACGTCGCCTCATCGACTTCTTTGCAAGGCTGGGCGAGCGAGATCATTTTATAACCTTTTACTTAGAGGTAAGGATACTTGGCGATAAGGATTGAGGTTTTGTGAAAGGAGGTGGTAACAGCTTTTGTAATTGTTCTATAATAAATGTAGTTTTCACTTTTAATTATAACAACACAAAAGTTATTTGACTTCCTTTCGAATATGCTTTTCATTTTATACATTGTTTTATTTTTACAAAATCATAATTTACGGGATACACAAGTTTATTTGTTACTTCTATAGATTTTAACGATTTTAGAAGTTCCACAGATTCTACAATAGATTGGTGCAGTATGCCTAGTTTGCCAAATTTAAGAGAGGTTTCAATCTCATCCCATCGAGTTAAAGTAATTAGAAGTTATGTAAAAATAAATTGTAATTCTATTGGTTTCATTTAATAATTTTCTCATTTCTCATAATTCTCTACCAATTTGTATGAATCTGTGCCCTGTAGAATTACTTATTTTAACAACTTATTTCCGTAATAAATTTTAATATGTTTTTGAAGTCGGTGTTTCTCTTAATATTAAATTCTAATGCATTAAAATTAAAACAAGAATCTTAACATACAACTTAAAGTAGTTTGACCTTTTTTTTACAAGACTGGATCTTTGTTTATTCTTTAAAGTTAAAAGGCGAAAAATCTTATGATCAGTGTCAGAAGCGCGAGGAGGACTGCGAAAGACGTTTATCATCTTTAATAGATACTTTTGTATCAAGTTTTCTTTTTTATTTTAATGGGACAAGTGTTTCTATCAATTTCGCTTGATACATGCCGGTTTGTCTTTGTTTCGTCTCGTATTAACGTTCTCTATTAAAATAGTAGCACCTATTTGTGTATCGAATGTTAAAACGGTATGTTTATTTTTAAGCTTTTTATCATTTTCTATTATTTTATCTGTCGGTAAGTGTCTATCTTTAAAAGCTTTGGTTTATCACGTGATGATTTTAAATGTGCCTGATATCTTGGCATGTTTTTTACTGATGATCGATTTCTGTTAAGGGAAAAAACAAGGACTTGTTTAGGTTTTGTATACACGACTTCGTTTAAAATAGTTATGTTACTTGTATTACTATCCTAATCAGAGGGCATCGTTTCAGGTAGTGAACAAACTGTGATAACAATAGAAGAGGAAGACTGAACTGGATAAGGCGAGGTAACCTTCGAAATTAAAGGGACGCTCAAGGTTTGTAAAGAGTGGTTTTGTGGTTTTTTAGTATTATCTACGTTAACTTCCATAGCTACGTTATCGGTGTAATTTGTAAGTATTTTCGTAATTGTCATTCATCATCATACTGTGAATAGAATTGATCGCCATCATCATGTGTGATCATGTTCGGTGTAAGAGGTCTAGCGGTGCGTATAGAAACATCACTCTCTTGTAGGTGGATTGCGTTGTTGTTGAATTTGTTGAGGTATTCCGTATTTAAATTGTTGATGTGGGTTAAGGTTTAGTCCAAATTGTGAATTATTAAAAGGAGGTCTGTAACCTTGTTGCAGTATGAACCCAAACTTAAAATTGTTTTAAGGATTGCCTAAATTCAGTCTGAAAAATTGTTAGTTCGGGATGATTTTTACCATTGTACTGGAATTGGAAACTTACCCCTTCCATAACTATACTGAGGGCGTTTTCGTAAGTAGAACAATTTTTTAGACGCACGATTCTAATTAAATCTTCATATAAGTTATATAAAAACACGTTAAGACACATATTGTTATAAATAATATTTTTTTCCGCTTTAACACCTTCATCTGTTAATTAATTAACCTTAGAGAAAAGAGTGCTGCGAATGTTTTGAATTCTATTGCAAAACTATACATATGTTTCTCTAAGTTTAATTTTTAAATTTTCAAATTCAATTGGTATGCATTATTTTGATATAGAGTCACCAAAATGTTGTAAAACTATTTTTTTTAATGTTTCCCAAGTCGATATGTTTTCTCTCTCACCTAATAAGGATGATGCTATACCACATATTCTACTCGTTGTATAACGATGAAATACATATGATGTTTATACAGGATTGTTGTTCCATTGAAATATCGTATTAGATATTCGCATTTCTTTATGAATAGATTCTTAATACTTTGATCGCCGTCAAACATAGGGATCAAACTCACCAAATCTTTAGAAATGATTTGAACGGATGGACGTTCCACCTTGTGCCATTGTTAATATACAACATACTAGTATTCAATAAATTTGTAAAGTTTAGTGCAGAAGTAAAATAAATTTTAACGATTTTAGGTAAAAAGTTACGATATAAAAATTACTTAAATACCTGTTTAGTGCATAAGTCAAATAACTGAACGATTTTTGTTAAAAAGTTATGATATTGAAGTCTTAAACGACAAGAAAAAACCTAGGATGAGACAGGATAGCTAAAAGGTTTACTTACAGTCCGCTCGCTCCCATGCCTACGCGTAAAGCTGTTCTGATCTGGCCAGCATTCTTCAACGCCCGATTTAATTTCGAGGTTACCCGAAACCGCACACAAGACCAATTTGCGTGTACTTGAACGAAGATATGATCCCGGCTGCGTCAGTAAAGTTTCGGGAGCACCGCTGAAGGTTTATAAAAAGGCAACTTGTCTCTACAACTGTTTAAGTTAGACTTCATATTTAGATAATTCATAGGTTTTATATTAAAATAAATGTTAACTCTCTGTAACATTTTTTGTGCATGAGGCTATATTAAATTCAAGCTTCACGGTTATCCGAATCCAGACTCTGCTTAATCATAATATGAAAGAATTGAATCAGCGTCTCCCGCACACAGGTGCTGCAAAACAAAGTGTCTTATCTTGCTGAAAAGCAATTCGGTGTAAGGTTCTTCATAACAGGATATTATTGATGTCCTATTTTTTATACATGTCTTAAGTTACTAATCAACATGTTAGTTGTGTGTGTTAGCGCCATGTGCCGGATGTGCTGACTGTATAATTACCTAGACTGTGCGATTCGCATTCACTAACGCAGGATTAAATTGTATAGGCGAAGCCCTCGTAAGTGTCCATAGTTCCGAGATACATCAAAAATAACTTTTAAACAAATGCAACTTAACAACGATTCTTACTACGACAACCACGCATTTGAATACCAGGCTGATTTGAAAGATGATCAAGTTATGAATAAATTTTGTTAACGACATGGTAGGTTCAACGACAAAGCTCGTGAAAATGGTGTTAAGGGTCGGCTCGAACCAGGAAAGATTAATCTTTACAGTATAATAACTAGCATTTTCATGCTACAGATTAGCGGTGCTATACTTCTTATGATGAGTGCTGAGGATCTTTAGATTCTTTGTGTGTTGCATATCATAAGTTCGATAGCGCACCTTGATAGTGTTTCTTTATCGGTCATGGTTTTAGAACTTAATTTTCGTTTACTTACCGTAACTAATGGATTTGATGACAGAAACGACATATTTGGTTGATTCTGTTCTCATTTTGTTCTTTATGCATGGGACGGAAAAACAGTTGAAAGTTTTAATTAAAAAAAAAATCTTACTACAGCCTTATCAATTAAGATGCTTCTCAGCATTTAGAGGCATCAAAATTAGTAAGGCCGTAGTAAGATTTTTTTTTTGTTATGATTGAGAGTTAATACAAAAATAAATATCTTTGATGATAAGCTTATTACTCACAGGCGCTAATTCTGTAGAAGATATTACTAACACTAACTGGTTAGTCCCAAAAAACATCGAACAAGTGGGCTTTCGTCTGAAAAGCTGTAATTTTATTTAGATTTACAGTTTCTCAGACGGTTATTTAAAAAAAAAGAAAACATTGTGATATTCTGCAGCTCTAACGACATCTGCAGATCGGCATCTGATGTATTCAATAATTCTCTTTCACAATTACACATAGGATATATGTTAAATATTCTGGTAGTACATAATAATAGTGACTGACTAAAAAAATATTTTCTTAGCTAAACGTGCTACATCAGGGCTTTTACCTTAAATTAGTACAAAAACAACAGAGTTTGACCTCAATTGTCAGTGTTGAGCTTTGAATCGATACACATATTAGAAACTCGAAAGTGTGTTTGTTGTTTTATTGGTTTATTCGTCCGTCTTTCACGATTCAACGGAGTATCGTATCGATCTTATTTTTGGTATGCAGACAGTTTAGCGGCACGAGAACAACATAGAGTCTTTATCCCGCAAAAATTGATATGAGGGATAGCAACGTACCTGAGCTTCGTTAAAATGTAGCGGAATCTCGCGCGAGCGGAGCCGCAGGCTTCAGCTAGTCTATAATAATTCCTACAATCACAGTTAAACTTACAAACTCTATGATTTGTAATTTTTTTCTAATATGTTTAGTTTTATCTGTATTTGATGCTAATAGTGAGCAGAAAACTGAACAATAAAGTAAAAAAAAACCTTATCGAAAATGAGGTCGAGGTTCTTTAAATTATACTTTTTTTCAGTTAACCTTGAACAACGCAGTTGTCACTTATATAAAAAATTTGAACCATTACTGTATTTTTATAGAAGAGGAAAGCAAATGATTAAGCGGTTAACCTGATGTTAATCAATAGATCATTAATCTAAAAACAGAAATTAATTAAGAATCTATTAGTGACTGTAATCTGTGGTAACCTGGCGGCGTAACTTACTCGGCCACCACTTAATGTTCAGTAGGTAGTGTATAAGTCGCCTAAGGGAAAGAGACAGAAAAATATCTCATAGCTTGTGACAAATGGCGGAGTAAGCAACCCTACCCTAAAATGCTACTTCAGAAGTAAGGGTCCAAGGTGTCTAATAATACTATTGTAGTTGCTACTTTGTAATTATTTACCATAAAGATTTAACCCAAATCTACAATAAGAATATAAATTTAGTATCATCACAGATTATTATTATTATTATTTATTATAACAGATTTATGAGGCGAGTGTGAATAGGCAAGTTGGTAAGGGTCGACGCAGGCGAACGTATTACGATCAGATCGAAATCGTTTTAAGGAAAGGCCACGTCAAAAGTACCCGCAACCGACGAGCTTGTATGAAACAAAATGAAAGTTGAGGAAGCTAAAGTTGTGTGTCAGGATCGTAGCAAGTGGAAAAATGTGGTCTCTGCCTACCCCTATGGAAAAGAGGCGTGACTCTAGGTATCATCAACTTGAAACTCAGGACGTAATCTGTCTTCATTTCTTCCTACATTATTCTTCATATATTTTCAGTTTTGATAATGAGGCTATTCACCGATTTCGGCCACATCAATATCTTCCTATTAGTAACCAGTAATTATCATCTGTTGCTGGATATATTATGTATATAATGCCGTAAGTTTTAATATCAACAAAGTGGCCCCGCAATTCTTCAGGTTTTTACACGACAAGATCGCAGCAAGAGTGTTTCGTAGAGATGGAAGTACCATCATCATTCAGCCTATCACTAGTTCACTGCTGAACATAGGCCTAACCCATAGATTGCTACAAACGTTTGGAGTTCTAATTTTTGGAATGCTTGCCCGGCGGGTTGGCATAAATTTCTCATTATTTCCACACGAGGTAAACTCGCACTTGTCCGTTTTTTTAATATACAATATGATGACCCACAATAAGATTTCTCCCGTATCGTGGCCGCATTTTAACTTCACATGTTCTACAAGCAGACCCGAAAACCAACAATTTTGGTTGTTGTTGTTGGCTCAGGCTAAGATCCGAACCTAAGACCCGCGGCGTAGAAGTCACGTACTCCGGCTACCTAGCCATGCGGCTGTCAGTTGTTCTAATCGTTTATCTCTGTATGTCTGAAATGTAAATTTCATATTCTTCGTTTCATGATCTCCATCTGCGTTCAGGATGATTTTACTCTTCAAGTCCCTTGCTGGTGCAACGGCATAGGCTGTTAAACTTTGCAACACGTCTCCAACTAATGTATACTAAGGTTTTCTTTGAGCGTCTGTTCTGGGATTATTATGAGAGATTTATTGCTTTGTTATTTTATATTTTAAACTACAGATTTCATATGTATTATCATCATCATTTCAGCCTATCATTAGTCCATTGCTGAACATAGGCCTCCCCCATAAATTGCCACAAAAGCTAGTAGCTATTTTTGGGGGGATTTTGCCAAAGTTGCCACGCTTGACAGAGGGGTTGGTAACCTCAGTTTATTTATTCAGATGTTCCAGGAAGATGGTGCTGCTCTTGATTTTTATTTTCCCACTGTCGACTTTTACGTCACCCACGGGTAGAGATCGGTGGTACTAGGACCCTATAAAACTGCTACCCCACGGCTTCATATTTTTTTTTGTATTTATTTTTCCAAATAAAGAACAATAAATAAATGAAAATTATGTATAATGTCCCAATCTTAAATGTGATATCTAAAAAGGTTCTGCATATATGTGAACTCATGTTTTATCAAAAGTTCACAAAAGTTCAAAGGCAGCGTTATATTAACGAGTTATTCGTTTGTTTTCGGTTTCGGGTTGTAAAACAACCCATGTTTTATCAATAAAAGAATTAGTATTCCACGACATTTATTCAAGACAATTAAGTTTATATATATTGTAATATAATTTGACCGAGTTGCATAGGCCGAAAGTATTAAAAAGATATTTTCCACATTCATATTATCTTAAAACAGTAATATTTTTATAAATCAAAATACATAAAATGGTTTCTCACATCTAGACTTAGTCTATAAGTTATAAATTTGATAGCCTTAAACAAAATTTAATGCAGATCGATAACGAAATATAAAAATTTAAGTAATAGATTAAACAAGAAAAAAAAATAAAGCCGCAATTACAGCCGCTTACTCATAAACACTTAAGAATCATTATTCTTTTCACTTAAGAATCACTTACTGAAACTGTCTAAAGTGAAATTACGGAACAAAAATTTAAAAATACTATAACTAGATACCATGTAAGGTATATGAATAGACACATAGTATATCTTAACACTTATTCCGTCACAAACATCGTTTTTTTTAAGAAATATCTATATCAAATTTTATTGTTACGAGTATAAGTATATTCAAAATACCAGTCACATTTTAAAAATAAACGGTTCTTTCAAATAATTTGGAAAAAAATATTGAAGAGTGAAAGTCGACTGCTATAATTGGAATGGCAAGCAGTTTACAATTCACAATAATATATTAATGCTTGTGACTGCGCTACATTTTGTGATAAAGTGAAATACGAACATTTATTTTCTAACTTTAAACGAGTTACAGGCAAACAAATTTGTTTAAAAAACTCCAGAATAATATTAATAAGTACAACCAAAAATTTCTTTAAAATTAATTTATAAAAATGCTGCAGTAGTAATATATAATATCTAGATACTTAAATATTAATTCCCAAACAAATAAAAATACTCAGTCTTCCCATCTATAAGCAAATAAAAATAACCGAGTGGCCTACTCTCCAAACAATGGTAGTAATAATATGAGTTAATATTCTTATACTATAATTTGCACGATACAACTTTGTGTTAGACCATTGTCTTTGGCACGTTTATTATTAATCACTAAAAATCATCTTTACCTATACTAATTATAACAGTGAGTGCTAATTTTAGACAGAACCAGAAATTTGAACAAAATGACATCTACATTTTATATAATATTAATTTGTCGAGCTGTTAGAAATTTTACCTAAACTTTCAGTTGCTTCAGTAAAGTTTCAGCTTGCCGGTTTCCGGTTTTTGGGATAATAGAAAAAGTCATCATTTGGTATGGCTGAATAAAATTAACACCAATACACCAGTAGATATATATAGTTTTTTTTTGGTTTTATATTTTAGATACATATTTTATTTGTACATAGTTTTTTTTGGTTTTATATTTTTTTTACTATTAACTATTGTCATTAATAATTTTAATAACTATTTAGACAGCAAGTCACATATTGCAGCATCAGATATATTGAAGCACGTATAACATTTAATTGTTATTCTTACAAGTAGTTTATAGAATTAATAATTGCGATCGAAGAAGTTTATTTCAAAATTTCCAGAAAATATATTTACATTTATTATAAATTCCTTTCGTAAGTTTAAGCTCAGACATAAGATATTTTAATTTTTAAGTTTCTCTACATCTCTATGATGGACATAGATCAGAAATGAGTTACATTCAGTAATTAAATGATTATTAAGAGAAGCCGGAGAGGTTAGGTAGTAACGAATAAAGTTCTGTTTTATACACCGAATATATAACTTTTGAATTAATATGAATTTTACAAAGTATGTAACCATAATTAACAATTACAACAAATAATTACTTTTTAGTTGATTTCTTGTCTTAAAATAACAATTACCGGCAAAATGACAACAAAATTGTAATGTCTAAACAAAAACAAAAAATATTTAACTTATAATTTCTGTTACGAAATTATAAATTAAAATTTGAATTTGTTTACAACCAAAAATGTTTTGTAGGGCATCAATTACCTTACTCGTAGGATGTAAATTTTGTACGTCTTTTGGCTCTTATTCGTTTTTTTCTTCTTTCGTTTCTTCAGTTGTTTCTTCCATTTTTTCTTGGCCAACGTCTAATTCCTCTACGTCTCCATCGATATCGATTGTTTTTATCTCATCTATTACTTCAAGTAACTCTTCTTCTGCATCTTCCTTATCGATAGATTCACATTCTTCTAATACCTGTGATTTAAATCATAAAATTCATTCATTACGATTGGGCATTAAACTACAAACTAGAAATTCACCATGGCTGCTACAATGGTACTACAGCAATAACATTATTACCCATTTCGCTTAAGCATATGTTATCTATAATTATCAAGCAGTGCATTTATGATTTATGGCTCAGAGATTCGCAGCTGCACGGTTTTTTAAAAACGTTTTGTTAAAAATGTAATATTATTACAAGAAATTTTTTAGAGTTACAAATTCATTTTCAAGGTAAAAATCCGTAAAATAATATTACAATATGTGTGAATTTATTAATGGTACCTTTAACATCTCTGTAGGTAGTCTTTTTAAAAAAATATATTTTAAGTACACAGAATTAAATTTTCGCGAATGCGAATGCGAATAATTGTCATTGACGTTCGCGAATGCGAATGCGATTATTATAGTCATAGGCATAAAAGTCGCCATTGGGAGCACCCAATTTTGTTCATTCGCTAAAAGTGCACCACTAAATTATAAATTATTTTGGAAAAGAAAAGAACTTCGTTTTATACGTAGTTTCTTGATTTAACTGAAACAAATAAAAAAGTTTAACAGTTCAATACAATTAAGCACATGAAATAATTATTCCAGATCAATAATTAATGGCTCAGGACCGTGTTTTGTGGCAATCAATGGGGGAGGCCTATGTTCAACAGTGGACTGTAATAAATAACGGACGGTCTAACGAGATAAGGAAATCATATTTTGGGGAAAGCAAACCTTCCGCAGTCTCGGCACGCACTAATCGAAGGCATTTGGTGAAACAGAAGTTGCACGGAAGTATATTAAGGTACCCAAGTTGAAACGACGCCATAGGCACGCCCGTCTCACAGTAGCTAGAAAGCTAAAAACTGACAGACAGTGAAAAAACTTTTTAGAGAAACGATACATAAGACATCCTCCGAATAAAGCACTCGACTCCAAGTACGTAAGTGACATTACAGCACAGCGGGCAAAACCTAATAATTAGGGGATGCTTTCCTATGTTATGGAGTAGAACCTGTTACGCTGATAGAAGGAAACATGAATCATTTACTATTCGTAAATATACTGAAACAAGTGATGTTACCCTATTGTATTCTGCGTGCTTCCAGCACGATCCAAAGCATACCTGCACGGATGGTGAAAGAATTCCTCGTTTCACGATTATTTTCTGCCTTAGACTTGCCAGCTAACAGCCTAGATCTAAATCTAATGGAACTTCTTTGATGCAAAGTTAATAAAAGGGTATCAAATCGATAATGTGGCTTTTTAAAAGGATTTAAAAGGTTTTCTTAGAAGGATGGAACTGTATAGCTGTGACTAAGTGTCAAAAATTGATAGAATTAATGTCTCGCCGGTGGAATTATTAAAAATGAGTTCGTTTGCCTTTTTTCGTTTGCATGCTCTCATTTAAATGCAATTTATTTACTCTACGTTTCATTTGAAATAGTTCTCGAACAATTTATTAAAAGTTCTTAATATTTGTCCAGCTTCATTTGTATTTTAATTGGATACTATTGAATATAAATGATATTTGTAAATATACTTAGTGATTTTATAACTCTATTCCTAATTCAGTTTGCTTTACCTATGTGACTTTTTTATGTCATATCTAATTACTTATGAGAAGGAACCACAAATCGTTCATAATTATATGACAATTGTAACGTAAATTTTCATACAAGTTACTTAGAAGTATATAGTTGATATTTTATGTGTAAAACAATCTTTTATAATAAAATTTCATTATAATACTAAAGTTTTTCGGGTTATTTTATATTATTTTCACAATTTTTATACGCAAAATTTTAAGTATTGATGAAAATCACATTCGCAAAATATTCGCATGATTTTCGCGAATGCGAAAGTCAAGAAATATGCAAATATTCACTGTAAAACTTTTAGCTGGTGGTAGGATTCCTATGCAGGAATCCGTCCAAGTAGTCCGGTAGGTACCATCCAACAGCCAGTTATTCTGCCGTGAAACAGTAGTGTGCAAACATGACTGTGTTTCGGTTTGAAGGGTACTGTGAGCTAGCGTAATCACTGGACATAAGAGACTTAAGAACTTATGTCTCACGGTGATGGGCACAGTGTGGTGTCGTACAGAAATTTTCTAGGTGACACAGCATTTGTTATAGGCGGACGTTACACTAACCATCAGGTGAACGTTTTGTTCGTTTCATCGCTTTATGCAATAATAAAAAAACTACTTCTATTTGTTTTGCGTTTGACTTTAACCCACTTTTAATCAACTAATATTAATAATAACAACGTACTTACACGCAAATCAAAAGATACGTCAATTTCGTCACCTCCAACACATTGAGGAAGATATTGGGAACAAAGAACTGAAATACAAACAAACAATTACACATGTGAGAATAATTCTGTTTTATAAAAATATTATTTTTCATATTTCAATTATTCAATTTTTATTTTAAATGCTTGACAAATGTATGTTCTCTGACTAGACATTAAACATATGATGATAATCACTCACCGTAGTGATTATAGTGCCACAAGTGTGACACGCACAGAGAAGCACTTACTCGTCTCAACCTACATAATTACGGTGATGTAATTGCTGTAAGCCTTTTTGGCTTTTACAGCTTCATCGGATACTGCCCAACCTACCCACGCCCGTTGTTGCGCTCATGCGATAAAATCGAAACTATGCTAGAATGCAGTGTGTTCAGAATAACATAAGCTTCCATAAAATACAATTAATACAAATCAAATTATATCACATAATTCATATAAATTAAAATACAACAGACAAACATTCAAGCATACATCAAGTTTTTATTAGTTACGGCCGATTCATCGGAGTGGGGAGAAAGCAGCAGACGGCTTCTAGTACGTTCGACACTCACTCAACAGTACAGCAAGCATACAAGTCAGACACAATACATTCAGAAGGCAAGGAGACAAGCAAGCATTTAGAAACACATCTATCCATATATAACATGGTCTTCGAGCCGGATATCAAGAAAACCGCTAACGAAAAAACAAAATTATTAGAAAAGTACATCAACCCAAGCATTGAAACACAACATTAGTAAGAATAATAATCAGCCTATGATATAATCAGAATAACCAAAATCGAAACCCTTGGACACAGGGTTGCTCGGAGTAAGTTCGTTCTAATTATTATTTCTTTAGTTTTTTTTTATTAGTCAAATTAACTTCAAAGCAGTTTATATAATTTCATTTCATATTCTCATACTGTTCCAATCAATTTCAATCATAATTTCACCTAATAATCACCGATAACGTAATCCAAATCAAAGTTATAAAACTTCGATATTGTTTACGACATAAAACTGTGCAACAGGTGTCGCATCGCGTAGTCCTACCGCCTACCAACGAGATATTTTGTACTCGCGTCGAGCCGAGCGCATTGAAATGAAGTTTTTTCTATAGGGAGTTTAATATAGTTTAATATAAATTTAATAAAGTTGTTTATGCAAATACGTTATTTGCATAAACAACTTTATTAAATTTAGAACTTAATTGAATTGTTAAAATAACTCATTAACTGAAAACTTTCCACTACAATAATTTATTTATAGGACGGGCATAGTCCTAAAACCATATGATAAATATTTTAGTTAGCAGTAGTTAGCGATTTACTACCGTGAGTTTATTTGGATTTCATTCGTTTTAATCAAATTGTTTGTTCGATTTTCTCCCAATTCCCGTAACCGACAACATGTCGGACAGTCAGATAAAGGATCTTATTAAAAAACGTGGCTCACTAAAGGGTAGATTAACAATTTTTATTAATTATGTAAATGGGTTAACCGATGTTTTATCTTCGACTCAGCATACAGAATTGCAACTTCGTATGTCGAAATTAGAAGACACACTATTACCACAGTACGATGAAATTCAAACTAACATTGAATGTTTAGTCGATGAAAGTGAAGCCGATAATCAATATAAAGAAAGAAATGAATTTGAAAATCAGTATTATAGTACTTTAGCGAAGGCTAAGGAACTGTATGATACTAATAAAGTTCCGCAGTCAACGATGGGACTTGTTGTGCGACCGATTTGATAACAAAAGACTGATAATGCAAAAACACGTACAATCTCTATTTAACTTTGATTAACTTTGGTGAACTTACCAACTCATGGGACACACTTATTATTTATTTAATGACTTCTAAACTTGATACGAAAACATCTAGGGAATGGGAGGAACGAAAGGAAACATTGTCCAAAATTACGCTGACAGACTTCTCTTCATTTTTAAATTCTAAGGCTAATTTACTTGATATATTAAATATGAACACATTAACGTACAAAACAGAAAGAAACACAAATAAGTTCAAACAAAATACTACACACATACGGGGGCTAGCTGCAGTTAAAACCACAATTCAATCTGTAAGCTGTCCAATATGCAATAATAATCATCGTATATACAGTTGTGAAACATTTTTAAGGCAGTCTGTAGATGAGAGAGCAGAGTCTGTTCGTAAGCTAAGGTTGTGTATCAATTGTTTACGACCAGGTCATCAAGCTTGCATTTGCAGATTAGGCACGTGCAGCAAATGTTCATACAAACACAATTCACTTCTACATAAAAACACACACACTACCTCACACGAGAATTTAAAACCAGATGAAAGCAACGTTACATCGCTCTCAGTCGAAACGACAGAACGTGTACTACTCTCAACTGCAATTCTATTCATACGTGATAGAGACAATCAGCGTCATGAAGTCAGGGCTGTTCTCGACTCGGGAAGCTAAGCATCCTTCATGACAGATGCATTATTAAACAAATTGAAACTAAAACAGACTCATGCAAATACGTCACCAGTAGGCATAAACAGTGCAGTAACACAGGTTGTAAAACGTTGTAATACATTCATAGAATCAAGAATTAATTCATTTAAAGCACAAATATTACAAACATACAGAAACTTAATATACCTAAACATTTAATTCGAGCAGATCCCGGATACTATAACCCAATTAATATGGATTTGTTACAAGTAACAAATCGATATTATTTATCGACTAATAGATCAATGCCAAATTCGTCTTGGTCCACAAAGACCTATTTTGCAACAAACGAAATTAAGATTTATAATATCGGGACCGACAAATAGTCTAAGTTGTTCACCCATTCAAACAGACCAAGTCACATGCAATTTCATACAAAACCATTACACAGGTATACAAGAGCAATTGTCAAAGTTTTGGACTCTTGAAGAAACTCAAGTTGATCCAACAAGCTTATACTCGCTAGAGGAGAAACAATGTGAGGATAATTTTAAAAATAACTTTAAACGCACGTGAGACGGTAGATTTTCAGTCGCGATTCCACTGAAACTCCCAGAGTCTAGTCTCGGTGATTCATATGACAGAGCAAAACAGTGTTTTTTATCTCTCAAGCGAAGGTTAGAGCGACAGCCTAAGTTAAGACAAATGTGTACGGAATTCATGACAGAATACATAGATTTGAACCGCATGTCACACTGTACAGATAAAGATCTCTCAAACAACCTCACCATGCCGTACTACGAGAAAATAGTACTACTACCAAGTTAAGAGTTGTATTTAACGCTAGCGCACCGACTACTACAGGCCTCTCATTCAAAAATCTACAGCTAGTAGGACCTGCAATTCAAAGCGATTTATTTTCTATTTTGATTAGGTTTCGCCATTACGCATACGTCATGACAGGTGACATTGAGAAAATGTATAGACAAGTTTTAGTTCATGAAAATCAAAGACAAAGAATTATATGGAGAAATGACCCAACTAAAGAATTAAAGATTTTCCAGCTCAATACAGTTACATACGGGACAGCATCAGCTCTTTTTCTAGCCATCCGATGTTTGAAGCAACTTGCTATCGGAACCAACGACAATTCAATAGGGCAGATAATTAGCGAGGACTTTTACGTCGACGATCTAGTCACGGGTAGTCAATCAATAACCGAACTAATTAGGATTCGTGACGGCATTCAAAAGGTCATCTCATCCGGTGGCTTTAATCTCCGTAAAATTAAATCTAATGTAGAAAATTTCGAACAAATTGAGACAAATACTTGCGTTATACTAAATTTAGGTCAACAAAACTCAACTAACACTTTAGGTCTTGGATGGTTATTACCAAGAGATGAATTGTATTTCTCTCAAAAACTTACAGTAGCCACAGAACCTGTTAAAAATACTAAGCGGTCTGTTTTGTTCACCATTGGACAAATATTTGATCCGCTCGGGTTATTAAGTGTTTTTATTATTCGGGCAAAAATTATGTTACAAAAACTTTGGCTTTTAAAAATTTCATGGGATGAACCCCTACCACATGACTTGTCACAAGCATGGCACAACTTCGTGTCAGACCTTTCACATTTAAGCAGTTTACGCAAACCTCGTACGACATGTAGTGAATACAGCGTAATTGAACTGCATACATTTCGCGACTCTTCACAAGACGCTTATGGCGCGTGTATATATGTTAGAGTCAAAGTAGAAAACAATCAAGTGCAAACACGTTTACTATGTGCAAAAAGTAAAGTCGCTCCGTTAAAGCCTACGACTATTCCGCGCTTAGAGCTTTGCGGCGCCTTGGTTGTTGCAAGTTTAACACACAAGGTAGTGACAGCTTTTAGATTATCGGTTAAAAGGTGTATTTTGTGGAGAGATTCCACCATTGTCTTGGCATGGGTGAAAACTACCCCTAACAAACTTAAACAATTTGTAAAAAATCGTGTTGCCGAAATTCAGGAAGTAACACAAAATTTTGAATGGCGTCATGTACCAACACAACAAAATCCAGCAGACCTCATAACAAGAGTTGTGCATATTTCTGTCAATCAAAGTTTAGATTTATGGTGGAATGGACTGACGTACTTAAATGCGTCGGAAGATAATTGGCCTTATTCTAACTTTAATCACCATTCAGAAATCTTACCAGAAGTAATTTGTAATGTCTCAATTTCCAATATTAATAATTTCATAAATTTTTAACGTTTTTCTAAATTGCTAAAACTTAAAAGATCGACCGCATATATATTATGATTTATACATAATTGTAGAATTCGTGAACGTAAAAGCAAAATGTCAGGCCCTATTAGCTTACTAGAATTACACAAGCATTCAATTTACTGCTTAAACAATCACAAATGGAATCATTTTCGGAATATAAAACATTACAAACCAATCAAAAATTATCCGGTAAAGGTTCATTGCTTCACCAATCACCTTTTTTAGATGACGACGGTTTAATTAGGGTAGGTGGACGACTATCCAATTCTCAGTACGATTTCGATGAGAAACATCCAATACTTATTCCAAGTAAATATCCTATTGCGAAGCTTATATTCAGTGAAGAACACATTCGTTTACTTCACGCAGGACCGCAACTACTATTGTTCTCTATTAGGCAACGATTTTGGCCACTAGGTGGACGAAACATAGCTAGGAAGGTCGTACACAAGTGCCACAGATGTGTAAGGATGCGAGCTCAAACAGTAAACCCATTATGGGGCAATTGCCAAAGCAGCGCGTTAACCCTGGTTATCCATTTCAGACTACAGGTGTCGATTATGCTGGACCTCTATTAGCCGCTCACAGACAGGGACGGTGTTGTAAACTAACCAAAGTGTACGTCGCAGTCTTTGTTAGCTTCACTGTTAAAGCTATACATTTGGAATTGGTTTGAGAACTGACCAAAGATGCTTACATCGCTGCCTTGCGCAGATTCATAGCTCGTAGATCTATACCGTCCGTAATTTTTTCTGATAATGGAAGTCAGTTTGTTGGAGCAAAAAATGAAATTAGTTAATTCCTTACTGAAAATTCATTCGCGATATCAGAATCTATGGCTAATGAAAGCATAGATTTTCAGTTCATTCCGGCTTACGCTCCTCATTTTGGGGGATTATGGGAGGCGGGAGTGAAGTCATTCAAGCATCATTTAGTTCGTATATTAGGAAATTCACACCTCACGTTCGAGGAATTATATACGATGTTAGTTCAAATAGAATTAATTTTAAATTCACGTCCTCTTACGCCAATTTCACCAGATCCTAACGATCTTACTCCGCTAACTCCTGGCCACTTCTTGGTCGGACGTCCTCTGATAGCTTTGCCTAGTCCAAGGTTAGTAGATGAGAATCCGAACAGGCTGCAATGCTGGAATCGAGTGGAACAGCTACGCTAACATTTTTCGTCCGATGGCAAAAGGAATACGTGTCTGAACTACAACAAAAAACCAAATGGCGCTCTACGAAAGGACACCTGGAGAACGGGACTATGGTTATAGTGAAGGATGACGCTTTACCGCCAATGAAGTAGTGTCTTGGGCGAATCCAGGAAGTTTATCCAGGCAATGATGGCGAAATTTGAGTTGCCGATATTTTAACAAGCAAAGGTGTAATACGACGAGCATTTAACAAAATATGTCCACTTCCCGTTGAAGACTCGAAGCAATCCAGTTGAAAGCTAGGCTTTCAACGTTCAGAATAACATAAGCTTCCATAAAATACAAATAATACAAATCAAATTATATCACATAATTCATATAAATTAAAATACAACAGACAAACATTCAAGCAAACATCAAGTTTTTATTAGTTACGGCCGATGCATCGGAGTGGGGAGAAAGCAGCGGACGGCTTCTAGTACGTTCGACACTCACTCAACAGTACAGCAAGCCTACAAGTCAGACACAATACATTCAGAAGGCAAGGAGAAAAGCAAGCATTTAGAAACACATCTATCCATATATAACACAGTATCCGAAACACGAGGACAATCACAATACAACCAGATCCGGTAACCAACAATTTGTGTTTTTTCTCAAATGTTGGTATTGGCTGGGATTCGAACCCAGGGTCTGCGGCGTGGATTTCATGTACTACTACAAGAACTTACTTGACTGTTCTAGCAATGAAGGCGTTATTGCAGGGACTACTGGGATATCATTATCTTCTTTTTCTTCTGAGACTTGTGGCACATCGTCAGCAACTTTTTTACTTGGCACCTCATCACAATCAGATGACTCATTTGGGCGTTTTATGCCACAAATTGTGTGTGATTCAGGTTCAGGTACTTCGTGACTTTCTGGGGCTGATAAATTTATTTGTTCTGGATTGTTATCAGTAAATCCTATAATTTCAAATGTTACTTGCTCTGTTTGCGGCAGAACATATGGAGAAATAGCAGTCGGAGGAATTTCCATTGAAGATTCATTGGAATAATCCATTTTATCACAGTCTCCGCTGCCAGTTACCGATGTATTATTATTGTGCGTTCCATCCGTGTTATATGTCTCCATATGGCGATGGCAACTAGGCTGAGGTATTTCAAATAGTGAATATGGAGTATCATGTCTTCTATAAGAGGACGACGTCATGGGTATGACGGTTGGGTTTATTATGTTATAATTTGGACCATTTATATCAATTGAAAAATCAGACGGAGAAGTGTTGGCTACAGCGGAGGGGTATGATGTGGAGGGACCGCCAATTGTAGAGGTATAATTAACTCGTGGAGCCTCGTAATTCGGAAAGCGGCTTTCATTTTTACGTGTATTATTGTGTAAGTTATAAGGCTCTTGAGATTTTCGCGAACCGGCCCTTGGAGATAGAAAAGCTCGTACAATACGACGGTTTGCTGTAGACGGACGACTCGTGCTGTTAGGTGGCATGTTCTTTCCAGGCTTGTTTCCAAAGCTTCCAGGAGTTGGGGTAGTATTATTGCGTGACTCTGAAATAACTGATGTTGAGCTTGTAACAGTGGATGTAGTGTAACTTCCCACGTATGTTGTTGTAGTCGTAAATGAAGCTTCACCCTCATTTGTGATATAATTACCAAAGTTGTGTGATTCTCTCGTATAACTATTTTGACCGTCATCAATTTGTGGCACATTAAAACGATTTAAGAAAAAGGAATCGGCCAACTCTGATCGGCCAACTTGTGGAAAGCTGGCGGAAACATTTTCCATTATTTGTCCCGCAAACATATTGCGATTCCTAAAGTTATGATCGAGTCGCTGTGAACTATTATTATTGAATGTTATATTACGCGGAGCTGAATATGAACTACTCAGTGATCTAAAATAACTGGGTGCTTCTTCTGGCTCATATTCATCCGAGAATTTTGCATAATCATCAATATGCTGTTGATTATTTTTATTAGATTCCATGTTGGGTTTTGGTCTTTTACTCATAGTTTTAATAACGCTGTAAATTTTTTCTATGGCGCTTACAATCCTCTCTTTCCTTGGAGGTATTATGGCAAGACGAAGATGTGAATGGTCATCGGCAGCAGTAGAAGCTAATTGAGGTGATTCTGGTTGCGGTGAAGGTAAATTAGTCACCAAGTGCAATATTACCTTCTCCAACTGCCTTGGATCTTCGACTGGTAGAATTTGGTTATCGTTTACCTGGGGAAATAAAATACGTTATTAATACTTCAAAAAAGAGCTATAAGAACAATAAGAAACTTAAACTATAATTTTCATGCTCTCGCAAATTTCGTCTCAAATAACAAAACACGACTTAAAATAATTGTAGCCCGTCTCAATGTATACTCAATAATTATGGCTTATAAAGTAAGGCATAAAAGGAATATAATAATTTCATGATTTTGTTCGAACATATATTTCACAAAAGCCCAAACTACTTAAATATCTTGTCAATATGATTGTAGTATAAAAATGAATATGTGGGCAGTTTAGTAGAAAAACTAATGTAATTATATATCAGATAAGATTTTGTAAGATTTAGGGGAATCCGACATTTATTTAGACTGATATGTTTACGCCGATGATGCGTTTGAGCCTCTATTTCATTCTAATCTAAACAGCCAAAGCGATTTATAGTCGTCTAAATCGTATATATGAAATCTCTTTGCATTATCATATAATATCATCGTAACTTAGTAATGATTAATCATTATTTATTATTACCAATGTTTGATAGTAATTTGGATTACGAGAAAATGATTTGTTAAGTAGATCGGGCCAAGAATAATAATTAAAAGCTGAAGGTACTCCGGGTTAACTATGACATCAGGACATCTGTCACCTCAGTCTCAGTCTGTCATTACAGCACTCTAAACGTCGGGTTATAAATAATAAAATTAAACGCGATAAAATCCGTAAAATTAGTTTCATTTAAATGTGTAGTGTTCGCGTAAATATAAGAAATCATTATGTTAAGTAAACAAATAAATACATGAAACGTAATAACTTTAGTGGCAGAAAATATGGTTTGATTTTAATAGTCTTTACGACACCAGCGCAATTTATTTTCAATCTGTGACGATAATAGACACTAGTGTCTAAACTAAGCTAAGCCTGCATCTGGCTAAGCCATCAAAACATTACCATTTTTTTTTATATACAATAGGAGGCAAACGAGCAGGTGGCTCACGTGATGGTAAGTGATCACCGCCGCCCATGGACACCTACAATACCAGAGGAATAGCAGATGCGTTGCCGGCCTTTGAGAAAGGAATAGATATATATATATTTGTTATTTTATTAAATATACATTTTATGAAATTACTTCATAAAGTTTCGGAGGGTACTGTCGCTCAGTCTTCGTTAAGTTTAGTTTTTAGGAGTTACGAGTATATTGGAAGAGTTAGATCACGGCATATGTGATTTATGATAATTTCCTACTTATAATAACAACAAAATTTTGCATTTATGATAATTTTCTTACATCATCACAAAAAAACTTGATTCTTGCCGACAAATAAAAAATATATTTATATTTAAATCATTCCTAATGCACCAGCACGGCTTAAGTCTTAATTTATTACAAACAGACTAGCGCTCATAAAATTACGGCCATAGTGTATCTAATGAATGCGAAGAAGAATCTGGCAGCATGTTGATGCGTCTACGGCCGCAGTTACCATCTTGGTGGCTTCTACTAAGTTATTAGATTAATTAATGTGTAGTATAAACTGACCGCATAAGCTGTGCTGTGCTTTAGTATTGTCGCGAAGAAGCAAGAGGAAAGAATAGTTGAATAATATCGATAAAGGTAAATCTGAAATAAATAAACGACGTAGCTTTTATATTTACTAGAATTATAAACGATAGAGTTAGTTGCTTTGTCAAAATTTAGTACCTAATAAATATAAAATATGTAAGAATTTAAAATTCGACAGACTGAAATAATAGTAGCGTGGGGAGTTTGAGCATGGAGCAGCATATGTCCTATTTTTAATAAGACTTTCGAGTAAGTACCTCACCATCTACCTCAGCGGTCGTCAAGCCGCGTGGCTGTTTCTTGTGAACTGTGACTCCGTGACTGTTTTGAAATAAAAACTTCTTGTCTTATCATTGGGACGTTAAATGGAGGATGAAATAAATTATTTTAACTTCACGCCAAAACTTAATCTTTGGCAGTCGGGAAAGTTACTGGTGGTAGAATTCCTGTGCAGGAATCCGTCTAGGAAGGTACCACCCCATGGCCAGTCATTCTGCCGTGAAGCAGTAGTGTGCAAACACATAACTGTGTTTCGGTTTGGAGTGCACTGTGAGCTAGCGTAATCATAGGGCATATGAGACTTAAGAACTGATGTCTCAGGGTAATGGTCACAGTGAGGTGTCACACAGAAATGTTCTGGGTGACACAGCATTTGTTATGGGCAGACGTTGCACTTACCATCAGGTGAACGTTTTGCTCGTTTCATCACTTTTAACAATAAAAAAAAGTTAATCGGATCCTCGGCGCCGTACGTTTGTGTGATAGTTTTTTTTTAATTTGGTACACCTGAGGTCAAAGAACTAAAATATGTGATATCACAAAACTTAGTATGTGTTCAACAGAATAATACTTCTTTTGTTGCAGAATGAACTCCAATTTGTGGGACTTAACTAATGGCTTTAAAAAAAAGGAAGTTAATGGAAGAGCGTTTGACGATGCACGGAGAGATTTACACTTTTTCAGTAGTTGCTAAGAAAAACGCCTACGCTTACTGTGCTTAAATATATCGCTGTTCTAAAATAATATAATCTCTAAAGCCATTACGATAGCGAGCGTAAAGCAAAATTTATGTGTCTCGTTTATCAAAAAATAAAATTAACGCAATCAAAACGTCAGTAAAGAAACAACAATTTTTTTATAAGGTTCAAGTACAAAGTGATAAGCAGAGTGTACGTGCGAGTTTAAGTGAAGCCAAAATTCTTGCGGAGTCTGGCCGACTGTTTACTGACAATGAACTAGTAAAGCAATGTGCTTTAGTTATGGTTGTAGAGGTGTACCAAAGAAAAAAAGATATTTGTCTATATGCCAGAATGTGCACCTCGTGTGCTGATAATTTGGGGAGTAATTTATGTCAAGAACTTCAGGAAAAGGCACAATTGTCTAAATGGTTCTCTTTAGCTACCGATAAAGGTGATAAAGATTCAGATACTGTATAGCTACTTATTTGTTCGCGGAATTGATGAGAACTTTAATGTTTTCGAGGAGCTGAGCCGAGATATTCTATGCTATTCTGCAGTTTTGGCCTCAGAGAAGAACTCATCACTTCAATGATCGAAAGAGGCAAACCTGATCCAGAAGGCACATATTCAACCAACCAACCAATCAACATTCTTAGTCAAAAATGGTTTTGCCTGATTTAAAGTCCACAATATCTGCAAAAAGTTATGGTTGGCGAAAATTACAAAAAAAAATATCATCCTAAGCCGTGCTAACGTGAGAGGCTTTTCTACTGTGGAATAATGACTATGGATCAAACTTAAGAAGCTGAATCTTTTGCTTCAATAGAACATCTTTTTCTAGGGTGCTATCATCGAAATAAAAAAAATACTTCCCTATACAAATTGCTGGCGAATCTGTGACGGCTTGTATCAGGAAGTGTTTTGGTTTTTGCAAACTTTTCGCCCCCGCGGGATACGAGATGTGGCGGGTGACAAACAACGTCGCCGCCATTTTGTTAAGAGTCAAAAAAAGTCTGACTCTCCGTTGCGTTCGCACGAGCACTGCATATTTTAGTGTTAATTTGCACGAATAAAGACTGTCCGTACAGTACATTAGTCGCCTCATACGACACTTCGGTAGGAAAGCGGTAGGTGCTATGCTACGCTACCTGACACTTGTGGGCTTAAATGTGGTTATTCGTTTAGCAAATAAACGATTTCGGAAACACTTACCGCTGACTTAAATTAAATACAAAAGTACTATTGACTAACCTTCTTGGTCACAACCACTTATAGCCGATACAATTCAGTCAAAATTACTGTTATCCAATATTTTCGCAGTTAAAATAGGTTTTGACCAATGTCTTTAGTTGATACAATTTAGTCAAAATCACTATATCCCAATAATTTCGCAGTTACAAGTAGTTTTGACCAATGTCCTTAGTTAAAACTACTTTTGACATCAGTTAAACAATCAGTTAAAAGTGGTTTTGACTAAAGTCTTTAGTGAAAACTACTATTGACTGACTTTTGTAGTCAAAAATAGTTTTTAACCGGTTATGAGTTTTGAATGTCTAAACCAAAATTATAAAGAGGAAAGATTTGATTTTTTGTATCTGATTATTTAACTCAAAAACTACGGAACTGATTTTAAAAATTCTTTCACCTATATACAACTACATTATCACCGACTAACATGAGTTAAATTTAATTTAAAAAAAAACGGGATTCCTACGAAAATTGCTACGAGTATCATGTAACTCAAGGTATCAAAAATTTACTGATAAGTCATAATTTGGCGTGCGCTGCAAAAACTATTCATGATAAAGAAAATAATGTACTACATTTTCATAGTACTCATCATTAGTCACAAAAAGCGAACAGCCCTACGCTCACCCGCGCTTCCCGCGAATAGACTAAGATTGAATAGTGGCTTGTAATTTTTATTATATATTTTCTTTTATTTAAATCTTTAAAACGCTCTTTAAAAAATACAGCGGCCACAGTGTCTCACGAACGCCGCGCCGCCGCCCGGCTTCATGCGACTTGGACATCATTTGCCAGAGGTGCGCGGCTCCATTTGCGCAGCGGTCGAGAGCGGTCGTTTTATTTTGCTACCACGACAATAATTATTGGCTATATTTCGTGGCTTAGGTTCCCATAAATAAAAAATTATTTTGGTAAAATAACATAATCTTATCTGACCAGCTGCAGGGACGCTGATGAGAATAGTCGCTTTGTGGTTATTCTATTTGTCCAATTAAAGTACTAATTTATCGTTCTAATATATATCTACCCGTGCGAAGCCGGGGCGGACCGCTAGTAACATATTCGACATTGATTAATCTCAATAAAATGGTACGGAACCCTTAAATAATAAATGACGTTTAAGATGATGAAGTAAAGAAATGAAAATGACAAATGTAAATTATATTTAATTTATAAATTTGACATTTAAAATTTAGTTCTTATTTTAGAGTTCACCTAATTTGAATAAAGTTCAGTATTTCATTTTTAAACGGTGTGGTATAGGCTGTATATTATCAAAAACCCCCAATTCACTACGCCATCTATCGGTTGGACCAAGAACTAGTCATGTAAGGATCCGCACAACGCGAGTGCATCAATGATATCATGCATTTCATACGGTCCAGACTCATTTCTAGTTAGCAATTAAAACTAATTAAAACTACTGCCTAAACCTACGTGGTTTTGCTACAGGCATAAGAGGCAGGTATAAGAAAGCTGTCTCTTTTATTTAAAATTTAATAATTAATGTTATTACAACCTAATAAAAAATTAGACAACTAGTTGATTATAGAAAGCTTAGTTGTCTGTCACTTTATCTACGAAATCATAATCATACCTGGATATCGTTACTATCTTACATGCATTAATATAAAAAAGTGCTGTTCGTATAACAACAATACTTCCTGATTTAACTTCGTGAAAATGCTTTACCCTCTCCCAGGGTTATGTGACAAAAACTTACGATCAACGTTCTATTGCTTAAACAATTAATCACATAGAGATTAAGTAACAAAAATATCAAAGACATAAAAGGCGCATAAACTGATTTATTTTAAATTAAAATATATTAATCAAAACAATGGCAGTGGCGCAAGACAAGAAAAAAAATATCATCTTACCTATCAGGAGAAAGAAAAACAGTACTAAAGTTAGTAAACACATATTTGTTACTGTTCGCTACGTTAGTACGTAGTTACGTTACGCGTAGCGATAAAAATAATTATATTGACGATATATAAATGATTAACAAAACATATATTATACATTATTCATCGCATGAGTAAAATTGTCACTTTGAAAATATTTTGATGTCTATTTTAATTTTCAAATTTTATATTTATATTAGTTAATTAGTAATTTTTAATGTTTTATTTTGCGCTTCACTCTAAAATAATTGTAATATTCTCATTTCATTTTATTTAATCACAAAATATAATTTATGTAGTTAATAAATATTCAAAGTTAATAGTATATTAAAAATTATATACGTACACGTGATAGAAGCAATTTTCAAAATTGTCGAAAGTTCTCCCAAGTTTGCGAGAGGCGATTAGAAGCACACAGGTTTCCCACCCGGCTGTTGAGCTAAGACTGAAACTGAGTCCTGGGGATGGGCTAGCTGTAAAAGCTAGGCAGACATAGTGCATCTGTTCCTATTGCACTTTATGAAAATTATTCTCGAAATGCAACTTTAAATCGCACCCTTCCGCTCAACACTTAAGGTTGCAAATTAGTTATCGGGAAAACCTGGATGTGACGTCACTAAGAGTTTGGATGTGTGCGTTGAGAATACATGAGTTTTAAGCACTACAATACATTGATTCGCTGCGTGACATATATTACTTCTCATTCGCACACGTTTTTTTGTTCATATATAGGTATACTGAATTTTCATTCCATTCAACTTAGTTAAACTAATATTATTATTAAGATCCTTTTTTTTAAGTACGTCTTTAGATTTGAATATTAGAGCTTGTTAAAAATATTTATTCCTACTTAAAAAAAAATCTAAATCTTGAGTATTTTTGATATAACGATAGATGGGTGATCAAGGGCCCTCTATAAATTTGGCCCTACTTGTTTCTAAGATAAAATATTGCAATAATAGATTAAATTTAAATGTATATGAATATTAAATAAAATATGCAGAATTAGTTTTGACAATAAAACTTAAACATTTCCTAACAATAGTGATAACTCATATTTATAAATATAATTTGGAAGTAAATTTTAAATAGTTTACAATTGAATACGCATACGTTAACTGTGGAGATAAACCGATATTTATTGAATGTGACGAAGAAGAAAGTGCATGTCCACCTGATGCTAAGAATATAATAGAATAGAACAGAATATTTTTTATTCAATATAGATCATTTACATAATACTTATTGAACGTCATTTTTTTGAACTACACTGGTTCGCAAAGAAATGTCTCTGTCCCGGGAAGAACCAGTAAGAAACCCAGCAGGATTATTTATTTTCAGTCATTTTAAATATAAAATTACATCAGTTTTAAGGTGTAGAAATAGCTTGGCAGCGATCACCTCATTCCCAGGAGTTATCATCATCCATGTATTCCTTAATATTATAATAACCCTTCTTAAAAAGTCCCTGTTTAACAAATAGTTTGAACTGTTTTATTGAAAGACTTTGTGCACTTTCTGGGATTTTGTTGTAAAAACGTATACATTGCCCCATGAAAGAGTTACTGACTCTGTGAAGTCGGGTAACTGCCATAATTAATTTGTGCTTGTTCCTGGTATTCACATTATGAACATCACTTTTTTTTATTAAAGTGATTAATATTCTTATGTACATACATAACGTTTTCGTAAACATATTTAGAGGCCATGGTTAAGATATTAATTTTTTTAAATATATCTCTAAGAGACACTCTACAACCAAGATTATAAATAGATATTATGGCCCATTTTAGCAAAACAAAAATCACCTCTACGTCAGTCTCATTTCCCCACAGCAAAATACCACAAGACATTATGCTGTGAAAATAACTAAATTAAACTAATCGAGCAGTTTCAACATTAGTCAAGTTTCTGATTCTTTTCACAGCATAAGCTGCAGAGCTGAGTCTACTTGCTAGTTTAGATATATGGGGGCCCCACTGAAGTTTCGCGTCTAGAGTTATTCCAAGAAAAAAGTAAGTTATATCTGTTACACACAATCGTATTGCGACTGCTGTTTAGTATGATACTTATCGGAATTATGTATTCTGTTAATGATGTACTTTATATGCTGTAGCCAGTACAGCATGGCTACATGTGGTTTTTACAGGGAAAAGTAACACGGAGAGAGGAGCAAAACGTTTACATGACGGTAAGTGAAACGTTTACCAATAACGAATGCTGTGTCACCGAGAACATTTCTGTGGTGCACCACACTGCGCTCGTCACTATGAGACAACAGATCTTAAATCTCATATGCCCATGATTACACTACCTCTCAGTGTCCTTCGGCGTTTTTTACGTAGACGTTTACTGCGTAGAAATCCAACGACATCCGCTCGGCCGGCGCCGTGATTAAGAGATTAGCTTTCGCGCTACGGGTCGCGGCTTTGATTTCCGCACAGGACTAATGTTTGTGTTATTACAGATAGTTGTTCCGGGTCTGTATGTGCAATTTATGTCTGTATACGGGCCCACGATATAGGAAATCCCAGTGTGGGCATAGTTTTGTGACAAACAGCTTTCGTTGCAATACAGTTATGAACGTTCGTTTAATAAAATATAGGTGGATTTCTTCATCTTAGATTGAGTGCCGTAACCGATAATGCTATCGAAAAAGTAAAAAGAAATGTAAGAAATGAACAGAAAGAGAACACTGTTTTTTTACTTGTATCACATTTGTAAAAAATATAGTTATATTTTATAAAATATTTGTTAAACGAGTACAAGTTTAATCTTTATAGTACTTTTATTATCTATCTATATGTATATATTTTCCCATGGTCATGGCATCACGCGTGAACGGCTGGACCGATTTCGCTATTTCTTTTGTTTGTTCATATGAACGAAAAAGTTAAAAAAGTTGCGGGAAAAATTAGAAAATTTAAGATAACGATCACATTTAATTTTCTTATGTAACCTAGCGATGTTGACATAACTGTCACTCGTTTGACAGAATGTGCGCTGCAAGTATCGTTTAAAACAGATGCATCGGTCGGAATCACATTGATAAAATAATTAATTTATCGTTTCTTAGTCCACACTTCACAGTCGATTCAATCGGAAAAGTTATGAAAATTTTAACAGTTACATTTTTGAGAAGCGTTTCTTCATTACGGTTAATTCCATTTAATATTGAGTTTAGGCAAGTTTAGATAGACTGTTTTGTTAGAATAATATTTTTTTTATTAATTATACATACATACATAAGATCACGACTGTATCCCATAAGGGGTAGTCAGAGACTGGGCACTCACTGCAAAAACAGATGACTGCCACAATCCACGTTTCACCAAAACAATATAATGCAGTCGGTGTGATAGGTGGTGAGCCCATCACCACCATGCGCTGCTGGGTGCACAGTGCAGTTTAATTCCTTACTCGCCTTTTACGAGATCCATTGGATGGGATGGAGTGGTAGTATTCTTTTAACGAGCCGCCACCACACGGTATATTAATAATATATAATATTAATTATACCAATTCGAATCCAATATTCATAGTTAAGACAGGACAATGGTAGTCGGGTCAGCTAGTTAATACTAAAAATTATTTAAATAATAGTTACATTATTTTAGTTGTTACAATCAACTATGAACCACAGATTACGTCTCATGAAAGTTTAAGCGTTATACTCGTAATTGCACTGAGCCTAGCAACTTTTTTTTTATTGTAGAAAGTGACGAAACGAGCAAAACGTTCACCTGATGATAAGTGCAACGTCCGCCCACAATAAATGCCTTGTCACCCAGAATACTTCTGTGTGACACCACATTGTGCCCGTCACCCTGAGACATCAGTTCTTAAGTCTCAAATGCCCAGTGATTACGCTAGCTCACAGTTCAAACCGAAACACAGCAATTCTTGCACAGTACTGCTTCACGGCAGAATAACTGACCCTGGGGTGGTACCTACCTAGACGGATTCCTGCATAGGAATCCTACCACCAGTTGTATAACTGTTGTGTAGCGGAATCCAGCAATAAGGAATTAATTATACAGCCCTTCCACTATATATTTTTCTTAGAATATCTTCTTGCTAGCAAGATAAAGAAAAAGCATCGTCATCAAACAAATCGAAAGATATAGGTTTGACCTTTGCCCAGCAGTGGGGAAATATATACATACATACGGTCACACCTCCTTCCCATTGGGGTAGGCACAGACCACATCTTACCACGTGCTACGATCCTGATATTTTTCTTTCGTTTATTCTATTTTCATTCGATTTTTAATACAAGACGTTTTGACGTGGCCATAATATCGATCTGATCGCCGTCGTTTATGTTCACCGACTTCGACCTTTACCGGCTTGCACATTCACACCACATAAATCTGTTTTGAAAATCTTTTTTCATCCATTCTCTCTACGGGCCAAAACCATACATCCCTTTCTCTATCTTGGTAACTACATCTTCAAGCACACCGCAAAGTTCCCTTATCACGCTGTTCCTCACTTTGTCCATCAAATTCACTCCAGTTATACCTCTCAAACTTCTCATTTCCAGAGCATTAATTGTACTTTAAAGCTTCAACTTAATTTCTCCACACCTAACATTCACTACTATATGTAATCGTGGAGACCAGTATTCCTTCCTCTATGTAAAATGGGAAAAAGTAATAACAAAAAACCTATATCTAACGGGCACCTAATCGGAGAATTGGGTGAAGGATTCTTTCATTTCGCATGGTGTGTTTCACAAGAACACCAACAATATTAGGACGGTATGAGTTCAACTGCGGTCTACAAAGAGCAAAAACGATGATGAAATATACTCGTAATTTATAGTGGGGTAAGTTGTGTAGTGTAGTGTGTTATTATTTAATATTTGGTACATTAATGGTTAATCCAGAATTTCACCATTCAGTCAATTAGTGATGGGCGTTGCAAACAATAATATACATTAAACCTTCACTGTATAAAATCAATAGCTTTGATACAAACAACTAGATACAACGTTGTTACCTTGCCGATGCGACGTTGACGTCTTAGCAACTCTGTTTCTTAAGGTTGCTTCATAACAAGCGTAAGGAGGTGACTTTTTAATGTGAAAGTGACCTTAGACCAATTTAGATATTTGTGTGACGTCGTAGACATTTATTTATAACTCAATAACTTATGGTGTAAATAAAAAAACTGGTAAACACGACGCGTATTTTGCACCAAAAATTGCACGTTTTAAGTTTAACCGTTGATGGAGACAGAAGAGAATATTTGTTATCTATGAAAGGGGCTTATTTTCTACGGGAAATTGAATACGGACTGCAATAATAATGACCAAAAAGAGGTTTTCATACCGTCTATATTACGAATTACATTTTAAATTTTTGTTCTTACTGTAAGATTACGCTAAAATATGAATCCTATTTAATAGTCATGCAATATACGGACAGTCTAAAGTGCCCTAATTGGCATAGTACCTTACTAGAATGCCGCGGTTATGCAAAAGCATACATTGTTAGATTTGGGTCTGGTTATTTTGCAATTGGCGCCGTGTCTCACTGCATGCTGACCTACCTTCGATTTTATCGCATAAGCGTCATATCGGGCGCGGGAAGGTTTGTGTGTGTGAGTGCCTCTGTGTTTGCATGACACTGTATAATCCTGCAAAGTAGACAGTGTTCTGTCGCATTGGTCAAAGAAAAGTTGTAAAGAATATTCCTACCTTTTGTAGGGAGGAAGACTATTCACTGGTTCTTAAACACTCGCTTTCGCTTTATATGTACATACCTTTTTAAAGACATATTTTTATACTTTTATATTTGATGATGTACATACTTTTATTTTAATACTATCGACCGGCCCACAGCTTCGCACGGTTGCAATTCATTAGTGAAGAAACGAGAAGGACGCTTAACAAAAAAAAAATTAAATATGAAATGTGTAACAGCAGAACTGTCAAACTGAGCGTCACTTTTAACTGAGATTTTAATACAAAAATACCATCCCGATATCCGACTTTTCCTGGTGGATTTTCCAAAAAATTCCTTTGATGCAAACCTTGTTAACCATCATGAACAAAAAAAAATATCAAGTGATCGGAACGAGATATTTGCACTAGAGCGATTTCGTGTATGTTCCAACAGCGTATTTAAATTATAGTAATCGAATAATTATAAAGATACACCCAAAGCTAAAATAATTATCTAATAAAGCTGCGAGTTTTGAATTTAAATCCCAGTTGAAGACAATATTTGTTTACACAAGTAGTTGATCTGTCCGACAGAGTACATTAGCACCTACCTTTTTCCTACCGAGGTGACGTATGTTGCGACTAAGGTATTGCACGGAAAGCCTTCATTCGTGCAGAATAATACCACAATAATATAATATGAAATGCTGCCACTATACTGCTCGACGACGTTATTAGCCACCCGTCCGTCATGTTTCCCGCAGGGGCGAAAAGTGGGCTTATATACGAGTATTATGGGAAAAGGACCTTAGTGACTGTATGTATATATGTAACTAGTCGATTTTTGTGTCCAAATCTATTGTAGATAGTCTTATCTGTGACAGTATTATGAAATATATTTCGCCTGACGTAAGAAATTCTAATTTCCAATGTAAATTTTACAATCTACGACCATTACTTAATGTTGATCCTCAGTATGAGAAGAACATTCGAAAAAAACTCCGCAGACATCCTCCTTACTCGATTTTTTTAAATTTATTTTATTATATGACAAGACATCATCATTTCAGCCTGTCACTAGGCCACTGCTGAACATAGGCCTCCCCAATATACGGCCACTGAAGTTTGTAGCTCTCATTTTGGGGGGATTTTGCCACAGTTGCCACGCTTGGCAGGCGGGTTGCCAACCACAGTTTATTTAATGAGATGTTCCAGGAAAATGCTGCTCCCCATCTCCCGGCAAGACAAATGTGAATGTTTTTTATGGGTGTAGGGCCAGGCTCCAAACTAGGATTCCCTGTGTTGTGGGGACTACAAAATAGGACAAGAGACTTATTAATTTCGAGAGGCTTTGCACGTATGAGAGAGTGTGTGTGCGTGAATGTTTGGGTTTTTTTAAAACCCTTCAAAATATTTTTCACGATCACAAATATGGGTTTATATTGTTAAGTCACAGACAGCCAACCACGTTACACTGAAAAATGCAGTAAATTATCTGTATGGTCGAATTTTGGTAGCCATGTTTTTAATTTACGACCTACAGATTTTCTTTTTACTATCGAAATTCTTTATTAAAAAAAATTAAATTAATTGTATTAAATTACATTACTGATACTATTCATCTCATTTCCAGGAGGTTATTATTATCTATGTATTAATTATATTGTAATAATCCTTTATAAAAAGTCTTTGTTTAATAAAGTTATTGAACCAATGGGTAACAAGACTGTGCACTTTCGAATTTTGTTGCAAAACTTATACTTTGGCCCATGAAACTATTTGTATATCTTTAGTTAATACCTGCAAAGCATAATCATCATTTAGAAACATTGAGAACATAAGCATTCCACTGCTGGTTTCTTCATGGGAGGATTCGCAACAATCGACACGTTTGGCAGGAAAGATAGCGATAACAGTACTACCTCGCTCTTCAGACGGTTCAGGTATGTCTTCGGCCTGAATTATTTAGGTCCGCTATATTTGAGATGATGGTTCCAGCTGTCGTAGTTTGTCGTATGTCGTATTTCTGCTAGCCTTTTAGGCCTTTACAGCTATATATGCATAGCCCCCCCCCCACTCCTCCTACATATTCGACTTTTGCCTATGCTGTCATCGCGGGTTCAACGTGTAAAATAAGCCCTGTTCATTCACAGTTCGGCCCTTCTCAGTAATGTTTGGTTCTCAGCGTGTGGCTCCGTAAGGCTATAGCATAAAATATTGCTGTCCAGAACCGTCCTCAATAAATTGTCTTAATCTATCTAAACTATTTGCAACTCAAATCTAATAAAGTACCTAATACACGATGATTGACAATGATGACCGCGTGGCCTAGTGGTCAGAGTGCCTGACTTCTAAGCCGCGGGTCCTGGGTTCGAATCCCGGCCGGAGCCAACGTTTATGCTAAAACATAAACTGTTTGTTTTCGGGTCTGGTTGTGTTGTGATTGTCCCCGTGTTTCTGACAGTGCATCCTAGCCTACCTTATCGCATCAGCGTTACATCGGGCGCGAGTAGGTTGGGAGGAAGTGAGTGCCTCTGTGTTTGCGCGTACACTTGTGGCACTATAATATCTCCTGCGCAGTTGATGGCTCTCGACAGTAGTCGGCAGTTGTCGCCGTGGTCGAAATCGGCTAGGAGAACATCACACAATGATTGAAGGTTAAAGATACTCCCAGCGACTGTGTTAATATGGTCTGCGAATACTTTGCTAACATTGAAAGGTAACTTGCTGAAAAAATCTTAATAAGAAACCATAGCCCCTATCACTACATATCTGCTTCCGGTTATAATGTACCTGACCAATAATTGCTTCCGGACCTGCATTTCATGCACCTTTATAAAAAGCATTTATTACCCCAGTATTTAAGGGCAGAGATGATATATAATTTAGGTGATGTAATTGCTGTTAGCCTTTTTTTGGCTTTTACAGCTTCATCGGATACTGTGCTCACGGGCCAGGGGCCCGCGTGCCAGGTTTGGTTTCACCCAAACATAAATACATAAACAAACTCCTACAATAACCTCGAAATTCAGACTGTCGCGCTCGCTGCGTGCTTGCGCGATTTAGAATATCTCTAAAGGGTTTTTAAGTCGTCTAATGACCGTCCGAGGGAGGCTGCGGGCCTCCATTCGGACTGTCGACTTGTGTGGCGGTAATTCTGGGCGGTGAGAACCGCCCTGGAACACGGGTGTATCGTGTGTACGCGGTGTGATTGTCGATTGCTGCGCGCCGCTCTCTACGGCGGTCGCGCGTCGTGGTGCGTGTTATATTAAAGCTATTAACTGTGTGTACAGTGTAGACTGGATCGTGACTGACCGTATCGTGGTCAGGGAGTGCTGAGACGTCCGTGTCGTCTAGCACGTTTCGCGGGCGACGTTTGCCCTCCGGTCGCGTTTCTATTTGGTCGGTAATTTGCTGCTTTAACAACCAGCGGGTTTGGATGAACCGCGGCTTATTCGAAAAACCGCCGTGATAATGCTCTGAAGTGTTCAAAGATTAAGGGCATTTCACAGTCGCTGTGAAGATCTAAGTTGCGTTGGTACCAACCGGCTCCGGTGGCAGTTCGCAAGAATCGACTTTGAACGCTCTGGAACTTCTTTAATTGATTGCCCGTCGCGTGAGCGAAAGCGACGCATGCATAGGCCATTACGGGTCTTATGCAAGTCTTAAAGAGGCGAAGTTTGTGTCTTAAGCACATTTTGCTTGAAGAGCAAGTTAATGGGTATAGTCGACTTGAGATAAAAGCCGCTCTATTTCGAACGTTTTTTATGTGTGCAGCGAACGACATCGCTGCGTCTAAAGTGACCCCGAGGTATTTGACGCTCTTTTCCCAGAGAATAGCGCGTCCGAACAGGGTGATCGTGCCTAGTTGATTGTTGTCGATTGTGTGAATTCGTCTAGCGGGCTTTGGCGTGCCCCTCGAGAAGTATATCGCTACACTTTTCTCGGGGTTTACCTCTATTCTCCATTTGCGATCTTATTTATCTATTAGGCGATCGGCTGCGGCTTGGAGATGAATCGTTATGCGGCCCTTGTGCTTGTCGGAATAGTACAGGGTGCAGAGATGATGTCAATAGTTACAGGCCAAAATTGGTGTAACTCGTTATTTCTAAGACTATTGTGTTACGTCGTAACAAGGTTCTAAAATATAAAATAAAAACATAAATTCGTTACATACAAACAAACAAAATAACTAGTGGTTACAACGAATGGAAACCGCGCGCTTTAACTAGTGATAGCATCGTAATGTCCATATAAGGTATTCTTTAGTACCGGAAGTCGGATTATTTCTAGAACATCTAATAACAAACGCCCACAACATAGAAAGATCGAGAAATACAATAGCGAACAACGGGATAACTACCCGAAAATGATTCTATTTCGCTCGGTTCGATTATTGCTATCTCAGTAGCACAAGAATTTTCTAGAATATAAACAATAGTTTAGGGCGTGACTTCCTTCGGTTGAACCGTTCTTCCCATATCTCCATCTCGTCTCATTCGAAGGTTCTAGAAATCTGAGAGTACTTATTGTCGCCTCAGGGAGGAGGTAGGCCGTCCCGATATAAAAACGAATTCCCGCAGGTAGAAACAATTTTCGACGCCAGAGAGTTCGCACGACAACTGTACGTAGTCCATATTCGTGATTATTTGTTCTCATTTATAAAAGCAGCAAAATCAATGCTATACTAAAATAAAGAAGAAAATATAAAGCAGATTGCATCAATTTTCAACCCCCTTGGTAAGTTTAATATAATTAATTCCAATAGGTTTGGTTGCTGTTAATTGCTTTTTCGTGTCTGGATTAATTCGATTTCTTCAACCTCTTAATAGAATAAAAATTGCTATGGCTATATATATTTCATAATAGTGGGTAACAACGTGGCGAAATGTGACGGGAGTATCTTGAATTTGGTAAAATATAACCTTAACTTTTTATAATTCCGATATGTTTTAAATATGTTCATGCACAATAAAGTTTGAGTACTTTCAGTAATATGGTTATGTTTCTTCTAAATAAATATCCGTGCAAACGCACATTAATGTTAAATTGTCATTATGTATATAATGGACAAAATATACCTTTGCTTAAATTGTAATACAAAGCCAGGTCCATCCACAAACATGCTTGCTGTCCACTGCCAATTTATATGATATGATAATGTAATTGTTGTTGTATTAACAGCCAATACACATACCACATCATAGTGCTCTAAACTTTGTATCTGTTGAATATATCATTCAGTGTTTCAGTTATTATTTAAAACATTGTTCGTTAGATGGTAAAAAACATAATTTCACATTGTCACGGCTGAAGTTATTATATTTGCACTAAAATATTAGTATTGAATAGTATCAGACCAATTTAATGTAATACTGTATATTACAATTGTGTGATATAATTTAAATTAATAATCTGTTATAGATATAAGTTTAAATTATGATTCCCTTGTAATGTTTATGTTTTGCTAATATTAACCAGATAAAAATAACAAGCTAAAGATAGCAATTTATTACATTCCCATTATTAATAGAATGCCGGTAGTTGCGTATAAGTAAAATGTTGTCCTTCATTTGTACCTCATAGCGTAGTGGAATGGTGATTGTCCGACATGTAAACAGTTTGGGGTTTGATTCTGGGTTGGGTAAATATATTTCCTTTATTTGATTTCGTTAAATTATTTTTCAACTGGACCTAAATGTCGCCATTCCATACCGGATATTTTTTTAATTCCTTCGCGAAAGATGCCGACGCCCACTCCTGGTCTCACTAGTGCCTGGGTATCGGATCTTTCGCGCTTCAAGTGTGATTTCGACGCGTTCCAGGAAACTGGGGGTCCACCCTACGGATAGCAAACTACAGGCTGCTCGTCCACCGTACGGATTGAGAACTACGGGTTGCACGGATAGTGAACTATAAGTTCACTGTACGGATTGGGAACTACGGGTTGCAAGTCCACCATACGGATTGTAAACTACGGGTTGCACGTCCACCGCACAAATTGTGAACTACGAGCTGCACAGATCGGACAGTCCCAAGATAAGTTCCCAGCGCACATAGGTTGTTAAAGACAGAAGACTCCCCTGTGCTTAGAATCCACACCCCGGTGTAGTTATATCTAGAAACTTAGAGATCATTTTAATTATTTAATTTAATTTTCTTTGATTTGAGATTTTTCATTTCTTTATTTTATAATAAATAATTGTAACATTTTTGTTGTGTTTAATTGTACCCGCCGTCAGGCGGTCGTAACAATTGAGAAATTATTAAACATACGACTTACCAATTACCTCAATTAGGCTTTAATCGTGGAAAATCAACAGCGGGTGGAATTCTTGCCTTTATGATATTAATATCTGGACTATTACATACATACATATAGTCACTCGCTCCCGATGTAACGTCCATTCGATAATTTCGGAGGAAGCTAGGTTGTAGTGTGACAGGCACAGGGCCAAAAACAACACAGCCAGACCCGAAATCCAACAACTTGTGTTTTTGCTCAAATGTTGGCTATGGCTGGGAATCGAACCCAGGGCCCGCAGCGTAGTAGTCAGATACTGTCACCACGCGGACGTAGTTAATTTAAATTTAACACAATTTAAATTTTAATTAATATTTTAATCATAGCATTGCATTATTTACATTGTTTCATCAACAACTGAATAAAAGATGAACGTTTCTATACGTTTGGACATGAAACAAGTTCAATGAAATATTACGGTGCGAGTAAAAGGTAAGTAAAATTAAGTATCCAGTACCTAGATTTCATAGAAAAAAAGGCATGTGACGCTTGAACATCGCTACTCCTGAAAATATGTAGAAAAAGTACATTCGTAGGTCTTCGGGGTTGGCGAAGTTTCAAAAAGAGTACAACGCCCACAATGAATATGCTTATTTAGGGGAGGGCCCTGCTGTTCCACGCCCCCTAAAGCTCTTCTGGACTAACACTACCTTCAACTGTTATTTGAAAGAAGTTAATAAATGATTCCAATAAAATTGCCAACAATAATTTTAAGTTTAATTAACATGTTAGTAACAGCGGGTAAATGTCACATTATACGGCGCAGACTCCTTTTCCTTTTTCAGAGGGCTGCGTGGTGATCTTCCCTCAGCATAAGGCTGTTCACCACCACGCTGATCTTGAACCTGTTAGCGGATCTCATATTTCCTAAAAACTATTTTTTTTATTTTAAGTTCATACAGGTAATTTTCCTACGTACCCTTTCACTATTGATAATATGCTAAATCACTATAAGAGCCTACTTAAAATTTAAATAAAAAAAAAGATGTAACTGCACCGAAAATCGAACGCAGGTCACTCGTTTACTATGAAATCGAATACGAGCGCCCGGCCTTACAATTACAATGGCTCTCACTCAGTACCTTAATTCACGGTTAAATAACTCCCAATTTATTTACTTATGATGAATGAATTTATTTATGACGTGGTAATATCATGACATAACTTTTGTAGTATGTAAGTATAAAAAATGGTAAAAAAATCAAATAGAAAAATTATTGATTTTACTTTCTAAAAATACAATTTTATTTTTTTTATGTAGGAAACAAATTAGTTAATAATAAATATTCTATGACCAATTAGATATTTTTTTCTTTAAAATTTCTGCCCTCCCCTTCAATATCTTCGAAATCGAATCTGTGAAAGCATGGTTTTATCCCGGCTGAGCCTTTTCTGTTCTTCTGTCAATGAAGCTCTTCCTCTTAAATTATCGGACTGTGATAAACACTTGACGCTTACTTGCCTCTAAAGAGATTTAGTGCTCTATGATCACCATATTGTTATTTATTGTTAGACCGAATTAAAGCATTACATACAAAACCAATATTTAATACCAGTATTTTATTCAAGTTTAATTTCTTACTCGCCTTTTACGAGATCCATTGGATGAGATGGAGTGGTAGTATTCTTTTAACGAGCCGCCACCACACGGCAAATTAAACTGCACTGTCCACCCAACAGCGCATGGTGGCGATGGGCTCACCACCTATCACACTAACTACATTATATTGTTTTGGTGAAACGTGGATTGTGGCAGTCATCTGTTTTTGCAGTGAGTGCCCAGTCTTTGACTACCCCTTATGGAATACAGTCGTGATCTTATGTATGTATGTATTATTCAAGTTGAAGTTGTGTGTCGTCACTTCGCCACCACATATCTCGTACCGTTGGCATCGTATAAGATGCCAAAAGGAATAAACAAACTACAGATACAGCAGGATATTCATGATCTCAGAATATTAACGCGGTTTCTAATAAAATGGAGTTAAAAAAGGCATCAAGCAAAACAGATAAGAAACAGAGTGGTTAGGATTAAAAATAACTTACTTCTCTAGATTCGTCTTCATCATCAGGTGCCGGTTCCTCGGTATTATTTATTAGAAGCGTGAATCTCTTTTTCATCATCTTGATGAGATGCTTTCCAACATGCTCCTCCACCACAGTGTTCGTGCAAACGAAACTTGTGACAGCTCGTGAGTCTTGGTCCACATCTAGGAATCCCTTGGTTTGCATGTATATAAACTTTCCACTCTTAGTCATCAAGCGATAACAGGATTCTCCCACCAAACGATGCTGATCGTACACTGTTGACAGAAAATATGTTGAAATGCACACATTAGTATAATCTGTGTTAAGAGCTTTTTTTTGGTTCTAAGGACTATTGCCACTAGCATAGCATTCGCCCGGATTGGATCAACTGGACGCTCCTGCCTTCTCCGTAGTACAATACTTTAGGTCTGACATGGCTGCGACGATCTTTCCTCCATCTGATGGAGACCATGGATTTTTTTAAGAATATCCTTGAGTCGATTTTTACGTCTCTTTCTCATCGCCATCACATCGAAAACTTCAATTAAGTAGTGTATAGGTAAATAACCCTTAATGTATGATTTTGTGATTGTGACCCGGAATTTAATAATTGTGTGATGCGTAAATATGGGCTCCGACTGACATTCCAACATAAGAGTCACGACTTAGTATTTGTCTGACTAGTCATCAAAGCTTTATTCAAATATCAATTGACGACCGCGTGGCCTAATGGTCAGAGTGCCTGACTTCTGCACCGTGGGTCCTGGGTTCGAGTCCCTTTCAGAGCCAACATGTGTGCAAAAACACAAATGGTTGGTTTTCGGGTCTGCTTGTATTGAGCATGTAAAATTTATGTCTGTAAAACGCGACCACGATACCTGAGAAATCCTACTGTTTTTTTTTTTAATTATATTACTCTTAGGCTTGTCAAGCGTTTCATAATATAAACTAATTATAGCTGAATTTAGGCCTCCCTTGCCGTCTAAATCACGATGGATACTCTACAATTGCAGGGGCTAAAAGATTTTTCTTTAGGAGAAAGTGACAAAACAAGAAAAGTCATTTCTGAGTGGCGTCACACTGCGCTCGTTATCCTAAAACGCCAATTCTTAAGTCTTATATGTCCAGTGATTACACTAGCTCTCGGTGCCTTTCAGATCGAAACACAGTAATGTTTGCACAATACAGCTTCACGGTAGAATAACTGGCACCAGTGGAGTACCTACGGAGACGGATGCCTGCATAGGAATTCTACTACCAGTAGAAAATTAAGAAATAAAAAAGATAAATAACGTACCAAAAAGGATTGACTGGTTAGAATATTCAGGAAGGTATAATATTGACGAACTAGAAAGCTGTAGAGACCAGATACAAATACCAAAAATTGTAAAGGAGGTAAAGTACCACAATAATATGAAGCAAGGGAAATACAAATTTATCAGCCTAGAAAATAAACTTTACTTTATTAGGAAAATGAACTACGACTAAATTCGATGCACTTTCATATTTAAGCAGATATTGCGTGGTTCCGTGAAACAGAAATCACTTCAGCCTTCACTTCGCTTTAATATCCTGTCGGTGAAGGTAAATCCCACTTCCCTATTTTGCTTCGCTGTTAGTCATTACACAGGTAAGTGAAATAAGAAATAATTGCAATTATTATTAATATGTATGTTATGTTACTAATATACATAAATCGCGAAGTTCGTAGAAAGTAGCTCAAAGCAGGTCGCTTTAAATATCATAGGGCGCCAGTGACCTGGGTTCGATTTCCAGTGCCGGAATAAATACGATTTAATTGTTAAATTGTAATTTTAGGAGCCCATTGGCCACCTGCTCAGCAGCGAAGAATACTACACTGCGAGGGAATTTGAATGTCTGAGAAAGATATAATATTGCGATGATATCTACTCGTATCAACCGCACTAAAACCGCGGGGCAGACTCCATCCGGTTTCAAAACCCCTCCCAAAAATGAGTTGTGTAGACTTTTCGCCCCCGCGGTAAAAGATACGTGGCGACAGGTTCGACAGGTGGCGAGCCATGTCGCCGCCATTTTGGTAAGAGTCAAAAAATACTTGCTACCAATTGCTTCTACTCTGCCGGACACCTATCGTAGATAATGTCTTTGAATTTCTAACAGACAGCCAGAAACAGACTTTTCCTTCACAGAGTCAGTAACTCTTTGATGGGGCAATGTATACGTTTTTACAACAAAATCCCAGCAAGTGCTAAAAGTCTTTCAATCAAAAAGTTTAAACTTTATATTAAACAAAGACTTCATAAAAAGGGTTATTATAATATTAAAGAATAGATAGATGATGATAACCCCTGGGAATTAGCTGATCGCCGCCAAGCCATTTCTACATCTTTATAATACTGCTGTTATTGTACATTATTTTAAAAATGACTTAAAAAAAAGCCCGCTGGGTTTCTTACTGGTTCTTCCCAGGACAGAGGCATTTTTGCGAACCAGTGTAGTTTAAAAAAAGAAAAAAAAAATGACTTTTAATAAGTATTATGTAAATAATCTATATTGAAAAAAAAAAATTCTATTCTATTCTATTCTATTCCACATTACATTTAGCTAACTAGAAGTTAAAATATTTAAAATAGTTAACAAAAAATACTACGATTTTATTCATTTATAATTGATTGATGTATCGATGAAGATAAGTTTAAAATGAAATATATTAATTTTACGAATAAAGAGTACACTAGTTACCGTAATGTCTTAAAATAATGTATTTAATGTGTTTTTGCAACATTAAGTACGTTAGTCTCAGGTAATTTACTTAAATAACTTCTTCAACGTTTAGCAAACAAATTATGCAAATGACATGAATGATTGGCAACACAGTAACGACGTTGATTTCTTGTACTTTTAGTGAAATTAAAATAAATAAATGTTTTTAAACTATTAATTAGTATTATGAAAACATCAAACTGCATTGTTTATTAGGGATAAACATAAATATCATAAATATCAGCTGTGTAAAGTTATTTAAGTTAGTAAAGTTATTATTAATTAAGCAAAAATATGAATTTTGGTACGGCGAGCTGTCAATTAAGATTGCTGGAGACAACGGATTAATTTCAACATTCCGTCTGAAACCGGGGGAGTATTTACTTGTATCTTTTAATTTTAACATTCTTGCTTTTAGTTTAGACTGAACTAACAAGATTTTATTAAATCTGTGACATAGAAAGTAAACTCAGTAAACTTCCCAATTAATTATAGACGGCTCTGTAGAAAGAATTCTTTTAGTTCCAAACAGTAGATTAGAGTATGTCATGCTCGCTTAAATGCTTCTGTTCTGAACAGGTGCTGTTGGTGGAGGCTGGTCTGCTCGAGTTTGCAATGAATTTATTCATTTGTTATCAAATCTCGTATAATATTATGTTTTCTATGACACCGTTCTTAGGAAATTTATTTATAATGTACTTTTGACAAAGTTTAAAAAAAAACAAAATACCTACGGTGTTTCTTTCGCCTGTTTCGTCTCCGTCAGAGGAACCTCATTACGAAACCGTGGTAGATTGTAAAAAATGACGTTTGACAAACGAAATTTATATTTCTTACGTTGAAGAATAAATAATTTACATTTCATTTTCATTTCATACAAAAAACATATATGCAGATGTAAATCACGTGTAATTTTATATTTTTTTTTACGTATTTCTATGAAGTTGTGACGCGTTTTATAAAGTTTTATTTTTAATGAAATACTGACGTCGATCTGAAGGTAAGTGCAACGTCAATAAAACAATCACTTTGAATACATTCGTAATCCAAAAAATATTTCACAATCGCATTCATCGCCTGTTTTTGCCAATCAAGTAATTGGTATTCAAGAAAATTGGAAACGAAATGTAGAATGCAACTTCTTGTTTTATTTTAAAGGAATATTGAGTTGTTTTGCATGCTTACTAATTCAGATAAGTTAGAATTAGCTTCCAGCGGCGTTTCCGGTAAAGAAAAGATTCCTCACCTTCAAGAAAAGAGCCTAGTTCTTTTTTATAAGACGGCAACGCAACCGCGATTCCTCTGGTATTGCGCCTGTTCATGGGCGGTGGGGATCAATTACCACCAAGAGTGCCACTTGCTAGTTTGCCCCCTTTTTCTATAAAAAAGCTGCTTTCCGAACTATGGAAAGGACTTTCGTCGGTGATATTCACACAAGAAACAACATAATCCTAAGGATCAGCCATCTCAACTGAACAATATGCCGACCATATATGGAACCCCTTATGGAAATGATAACCTAGAATTAAAACTCACCACAAAAACATTTTGCAACGACTGCCCATAACAAATGCTGTGTCTCGCAGAACATTTCTGTGTGACAGCACACTGCGCCTGTCACCCTGAGACATCAGTTCTTAAGTCTCATATGCCCAGTGATTACGTTAGCCCTCAGTGCCCTTCAAACCGAAACACAGTAATGTTTGCAGACTACTGCTTCACGGCAGAATAACTGGCGCTGCGGTGGAACCTCCCTAGACCGATTCCTGCATAAGAATCCTACTCTATAAATATTTGCGTGGTAGGATGAAACAAATACAAAAAGTGAGAATTACAAATATTTCAAAAATGTTATTTGCGTTGGTTTATCAAGCTGGGCAAATGTTGACGGATATTTACAGAAGAAGACTATTAATTGAGACGAAAATTCAGTGAACGCCTTTTCGCCGGTTTGTTAGAATAATTCTCTATGCAGGTAAAAGCCTTTGAGCTCCAAAATCGTGTACATTTGCTACACGTTATTCGTTATTCGTCTTAGAATTATGGAAATATATTTGAATAACACCGGATAACAACCATATCTTATCTGCGCAGAAAACTTTTTTTAATTACGTCTCACTACACCAATACTATCTGCAGGCCATACGATAAAATTTCTTTCGTACCCACATTAGGAATCAAACCCGTGACCCGTTGCCAAGTAGATTATCGCTTATTCACATAGCCGGCTGAGCATATTAACTGGTATATAACTGTTTCATAAGTATTGGAACAAATGCAGAGACAATGCGCTTTCCCGTTTCCGAAGTAGCGCTTATGCGATGCAATTGAATGAAGGGTCAGATGCGAGGGACAAATTTTGGCTTGAGCTGGAATTTAAATTTAAATCTCCATGCCACGACTCTGTAGGCACGTGAGCTGACTAATTATCCACGTGGTCTCTTAGTGTTAACTAGACTAGTGTGTCTAGACGACAATCATGTTAATATCAGTGATTAAGTCTCTCTTTCAATTTTGTGCCATCTTATCTGTTATGTGAGAAATTAATATTAATTTCCATAAATTAATCAAAATGAGTCACTAAATTCAAGAATAGATTAATAATCTCAGACATAATCATTTCGATCTGTCGTTTGTGTTAAGCCAAAGTAACCGTAAATAGTTAGTAACAGCAACGTATCTGCTGATTCTGCCGCACTCGCTTATCGTTTGTCGTGCCCCCACTATCTTCTCAGTTCTCTTAATTGTTATTACTTTATATTAATCACTTCCTAATTTTTCATTGCAAGACCGAATGACATATGTTGTTTGTTACTCGTACAATCGTTATGTTTATTTAAAATGATAAGTACTATTTATTAAAGTGGCTTAATGCTCCCGGGCACTATGCACCTAGAAGCGCTCTATTGTTGCGTTAATGCAATAAGTCTACCTGCCCATCTGTCGGGGGCTTTTAGTTTCTCGGCTATTAGTACACAATGCATTACCATACGTTGTATACTTATATTGGGATGGAATGGGATTTAATATGTTCACTTTCGGTATTGATTATTCACATGTAAATGAACACGCTGAGCCGTGGTAGCTCTGGGGCTAGGCGCTCGCTTTAAATTTCATAGCACGGTTCGATTCCCGGTGTCAGCACCACTAAAATTGTTAATTGCAATTCTATGTGCTGATTTACCACGTGCTCGGCGGCTTTTACTTCAGTAAAACATCGTGACGAAACCCGCATGTCTAAGAAATAAAAAATATTTCGAAGACATGTGCAGTCCGCCAAAATGCCTTTGAGAAGCGTGGCGGATTCATCCCAGCTCCAAAACTCTCTCAGAAATGTGAGGAGGCCTGTGCTCAGCAGTGGGACATCTATAGGCTGAAATAATGAAACACGATTACTTTACTTTAAATAAACACGCTGTATAAATATACTTTGTCCATTATCAACACGAATTCGGAGAAGTGTGTGTGTATCGATTTGATGAGCTTTAAATTACGATATTTAAATTGAAAAAAAAAAATACATATTCTACAGAAAACGAATATCTATGCCACGATACACCCTTCCTAGACGACAATACTGCAGCACACATACTTGCAGCCTCTCAGAGTCGATCGATCGTAGTCTAACAATATTGAGGTAAATCACCAGCAGTTCAAGATTGAGCACCCCTGATCTAGGCTAAAAAAGGCATTATAACTATTACGCAAACATTTATAATTTTCTATGAGTAAATTTAAATGACACGCCTCTAGCGACACTTCGGTCGGAATGAGGCAGGTGCCATTTTATACTGCCGGACACCTATCGGTACTAAAATAAAATAATGAACCATTTTTGTCCGATTTTTTAATTTAAGAATATCTAGAAGACTTCAATATTTCAAGTATAAAATATTCAAAAATAAGTTATATAAATATCAATAATTTTTGAGTAACGTAATAGATAAATTATTGATTATTTAGTTAATATTAGAAATAAATATTCCTTGTACTTGGATACAAGTACGAGGATTTTATCGCGTTTAAGGCGGGGGCGTTTCGCGGGGGTCAGATGTGACCCCGTGACCATGGGTGCTGTAAAGCACTCGAAACATCGGGTTATAAATAACAAAATTAAACGCGATAAAATCCGTAAAATTAGTTTCATTTAAATAATAGAGCGAGTTAGTTCGTCACATGAGTGCGGACTAATTTGAGCGATCCTTATTGCGACCTATTTTACCCAAGTCTAATGCATACACATCACAAAAGCTTCTCATTGATTGACATCATTATCTTATAATAAATAGAATCAGGCGTTACTTTGTAGAAATCCATTACTATAGGGAACTGCATGCAAAATATAAAATGGTGTATATTACCTAGTTTTTGAAGAGCAAATAATAACGTCCGTTAGCAAACTGACACCGCCACCGAGACCGCCACCCGATACCCTACAAAACTACAACCAAGCAATATAAACCACTGAAGTCGACACCACGATACGTAGTGAAACACGTTATATACTCGTAGATCATTTTATATTTTGCATGCGGATCTTAGCGAATTAACTTTCTTTTCCTATAATTTTATTAGACAACACAAACAGTTTGATATCCGACCGCAAATTGAATCATAATTGTTTAATGTACCCTGTTGCGTGCGAAGTTCAAAAACGATAGACGACTTTACTGTTATTTTTTAATTAAATGCTAAAAAGATTGAACACTGCAAATATTTCCCGTTATTTCAAATAAATGTTATGAATGCCTTTAGTTGTATGCAAACTATGAAAACTACTTCGTATACATTTAATAATAATGAAACACGGTTTGGTATTCATTTCCATTATTAACGTTCACGAGGAACGCTTTATGATGGAATGTCATGTTTCTGTTTTAAATACATAGCATTGCTTATTTAAATGAAACTAATTTTACGGATTTCATCGCGTATAATTTTACTATTTATAACCCGACGTTCCTTCAAGCGGTATGTAGATGATACTTTCACAATTCTACCTTCTGATAAAGTGACTGCATTTTTAGACAACATTTAACTCCATAAATTCTAAAATACAATTTATAATGGAAATAGAGACAAATAACTCTTCAGCTTTTCTAGATGTTTTAGTAATTAGAAATCCTAATAACACCTTGCGTCACACTGTGTACATGAAAAAGACCTATGCTAATAAGTATTTAAACGGTGAATCTCACCACCATCCTTCACAACTAGTCACCGTGGGCAAATCTTTGTTTCAGAGAGCACAAGGGATCTGAGACAGTAAACACCTGGCCGCCGAACTTCACCATGTCAGACAAGTTTTGCAAGACAAGCTTCGGGTTCCGCGCCTTCGTCGCAGTGACCGAGTGAATATACCGGCCATAGTCGAGCGTGTACCTGCAGTCCTACCATATTATGTCAGAGGAGTCACGTACAAGATTGGCTTTATCTTGAAGCAGGCTTCCATAAGAACATTTTTCAAGCCGCCAAAGAAGATAAGTCAGTTTTTACCATCTGTCAAGTGTAACATCTCTCTACAAGATGCCGGAGTATATAATCTGGATTGTGAATGTGTTCTCTCTTACATAGGGACTCCGGGTTAACTATGACATAGGGACATCTGTCACCTCAGTCCCTCCGTGACCATGGGTGCTGTAAAGCACTCGAAACGACGGGTTATAAATAGTGAAATTAAAAGCAATAAAATCCGTTAAATTAGTTTCATTTAAATGTGTAGTGTTCGCGTAAATATAATAAATCATCACATAGCAATTCTTTCCTAAATGTGAGCGCTATGAAAGTTGGTTATACCTGTTAGTAACAGTTAATTTCAGTTAAGGGCTAGAAACCAAACGTAATTGAAGTAGTGTCTATATACTTCAGAGAGAGTAATGAATGTAAAGCCTTTTATAGAAATTTGTTTATCATTTTTGCAGTCTAACGGCGTTGCGGCGGGGCACATTTTGCGTCCCCGCCATGTCCCCGCATCGCCTTCACCTCAACTGTGCCACAACACTAGTTCATAAACCTGCGCTGTCACTATTCCTAAACGTGTGAGCGACACGTCTAGGTGTCATAATTAAATATGTCATAAGGTATTAACTTACCATCAGGAATACAATTTACTTTAAACATATTGTAACTATTCAACTTTCACGTTGATAAAATTAATTACGTGACCAGAAAATAGACTTAATCTTTTTCAAGATCATTTCTAAAAGTTATTTCATTCTAGGCCATTTGAATGATATATGTTAATTAATTGTGATCGTCATAGGTAGGACCCTTTTATCTACGTTGTGTTTATTTTTAGTAACTTGTTTTTTTTGGTGTATCATGGAAAAATGTTTATTCACTAGAGAAGCTGCAAGTCCAAGACAGTGTACTAATACTAATTAATTATTATTCCCTATACTCTTGTAAAGGGTTCACAATGTTTAATATCTATTGCAAAGAGATTTGTATTCCGCACCTGTATAAGATTAACTTTAAATTATTAATAACCCACTACAAGCTATCGCTCCCCCAACATTTTTATTTAAAAAAAAATGTGGGGAAGGCACACGGCTCCAACTCCCGCCGTGTGCGGTGAGCGCCTTCCAATCCATGCGCTCCCCCCGACACAGGACAAGAAGTCGGGAACAAGGACCGTAGTCCACAGCAACACTGGCGAACCAGCAAAAGAGGGCTTGGCCTCTTGCTAGTGCGTAAGCACAAACTTAGACCGAAGTCTCGCATGTCAATGCGTGTTTACATCATACAAGTATACAGCTAGTCCAGTCTCCGTGAATGTACGTCGCATGGATTTGGCACACGTCGAGCAGTTATGAGCACTCGGCCCAATAAACTAGTAAAGCCTTCCGTACGCGCCATCACTTCGCCAGACCGCTGCAACTGCAGATGAATGTCGAGTGTGTGGCATCAACATCCAATACAAGGTCAGCACGGCAATTTGCCGCAGAGCACGTCGTGAGTCCACTGCTCACTTCAAGGGTATGGGGTCCCACGTTGTGCAGCTTTCGGCTGCAGCCTTGAGAGTCTCCTCCCGCCAGCTACCATCCGCATGAAGTAGACGCATTAGCTCCACCAACCATTGTAATGATGTATTTTGCCATTATTTATCATTTATAATTATCATTCAGCCATCAGGCAATCAGCATTCTATTTTATTCGTCAAATGGGTTTGTGTAATTGACGTTGAGTATTATGTATTTCGATCAAGTTTGTCTCACCCACCACCAAGTTTCCAGTTATCATTCATTTGTGGGAATTTACTGAGAGCTTTATTTAATATTGTTGTTATTCAACACATGGAGGGCAGACAGTCTGCAGTCTCGTTATAGAGAGACCCGACTTGGACAAATCTAAAGAAAATGTGAGTCAAACCAAGTGCAAGACGCAACCATTATATTAACGACATCTAAGCAACTGTCACTAGGACGCATTGTCACAAATGCAACAAGCATCAATACGAACATCGCTCAGACATACGCCAACACAAGGGCCTCTATACAGTCTTAGCAAACATCTACACTTCTGCAAAAAACCTCCGTCAACCCGAATCATAAGTTGTATTGAATCAGATGCAACTCATTCATATAACCGTCACTAAAAACACAATACCACAATAGCAGTAAGTATTATTGTGACTATCACATAGATGGTGCCTCCTCACAATACCCCTATATGATAATTATCGACTTTGGCAAAAGTTGTTTAACTAAAAAAATTTACCAACGTGTCATAGTAGTAAGCCACTAAGACGCCGGTGTATGAACCATGTATCATAGAACTAATGCTCTAAGACATGGGGCGAAAGAGTAAGCTCCAGCACCGAAATGCTAAAAGCCACACCCTCTCTTATGTGATTGTATGAAAGTCTAATGAATTCTCTATCTTAATAATTTTAAGTTCCAACTCATTTTTATAATATCATATCTTACAAGAGACCTTCAATGATAGACCATTTTATCATATACTTTACTTACATAGGATCTTTGTATGGAACATTAGCACTATGCAACTTGATACTATAGAGAGTCATGCTCGACCTCACACACACCTATGTTGAGCTGTTGGTATGCCCCTCCGCACGGTACTCGCGTCTCGGACTTAATAGTATGGTATTAGCAATACGCGAACACCTTCTAATTTTAAGATTGGTTTTGTAATTGACATTACACGAACCCCTTCTAATTTTAAGATTTTATAATTGGCATTACATGAACACTTCCTTATTATGAATAACTATATAGAGTATTTTCCATACAAATGAAGTTAATTTTATATTGTAATATTTTTAATTAACTTCTATAGTACTTCGAGAGATAAGGTCTCTTGGATATATTTTATATGTGTTAAAGTAATTTTTAGGCACTGATCTATGTAATATTATGCCAAGAAAAAATTAAATTGGAAATAATGAAATTCCACTATTGGGATTGGTCTTCATATATATTTTCCCAACTTTTTTGGACCACCATTTTTTTTTTTTTTTTTTTTATAATTTTTAAATATTTTCTTAAATCTTTCTAAAACGTAAAAATACGTAATTAGAGATAGTATATCGTTACAATATGTTGAACTTTCCCAGTAAATGTATACACAGTATCTTACTTTGTGATGTCAAATTAGCTTCGGACATTATTTCACTCTCCACTGAATTAGTGCATAATTTGGAAGGAATTTTGTAAATTAGCGGTCCAACCGCAGTTATCCGTATTATATCGATAGCTAAATAAAAATTTATGAAACAGAGAAATTATGGGAAAAGGATAATTAATTATAACCAAATAATTTTCGACAATACGTTGTTATAATGATTTTTTCACAATTTAGTGAAATTTCGAAACAAGGTAGATGTGGTAATAATACTGGTTGGGTTCTCATCTAATCGTTTAGCATTTAGTGTTGTGAATTTAATACATTTTGTTTCAGTGCCGTAATCAAATTGTTAACGTTAAACAATGTACTCCTTTTGAAATAGCATAATTCAGTTTATTATTCAGTATTCAGTGGGTGAGTAGAACTCTTGAGTATGCGAGTTTAGTTTAGAAAGAACAATGTTACACGATCTATTATCATTAACTGTACTTATGGAGGAACATCTATTGCAAGAGTAAACGTGGTTCGAGACTTATTTTGATAAGGCGTTTTAAAATCTCGGATTAATTTTACGTGTTTGTTAAAATGTGTCCGGCAGAGTAGAATAGAACCTTTTACTACCGAGGTGTCGTAAGCGGTTACTAAGGTATTGTACGGACTGCATTTATACTTGCAGATATATATATATATATATTTTCGGTGATGTAATTGCTGTTAGCCTTCTCGGCTTTTACAACTTCATCGGATACTGTGCTCGTGGGCCAGGGGCCCACGTGCCAGGTTTGGTTTGACCCAAACATAAATAAATAAATAAAAACTCCTACAAAAACCTCGAAATTCGGACTGTGTCGCGTTCGCTGCGTGCTTTCGCGATTTCGAAAATCTTAAATATTTTAAGTCATCTAATGACCGTCCGAGGCAGGCTGCGGGCGTCCGTTCGGACTGTCGACTTGTGTATCGGTAACTCTGAGCGGTGAGAACCGCCCTGGAACACGGGTGAATCGTGTGTGTATTCTTGCAGAATAACACCATCATAGCCCACGCTGTGTGCTACGTGAGTGGTTTCTGCCTAACCTTGATAATTGCGTAACTATTTTTTGAATCATTTTCAGATCTAGTCATCAATTAAGCCGTTTATACTGCGCATGTAAGAACTCTTGAGTATGCGAGTTGTGGTTCCCACAATAAATCTTATCTATGAACCGCTTAGAGAGAATACAGAGAACTTTTGTTTACTATTTAAACTTTCCCAGAATTAAAGTTTGGTAACTATAGTCTGTTCGCGTTAAGAAAATAGTGAGTTATCAGTGCAACTACAGGGTAAGGGTGTATTCACAGTGGAGTAAAAATTCAAACAATTTTTTTCAAATTTTTTAATAAAGTTTAATGTCATCACTAATTCGTATCGCTAGATTCTCCAGTTACATTTCTTATGAAAGATGTTTTAGAAATGAATAATTTAAATTTGAAGAATCTTTTATACTTTGATAAAGTACTTAAAAACATTGTAAATTATGCGTCTCTCTCAGCTATGGATTATTGGTCCGCTGTTATTCTTTCGAATAGGTGAGGTATTAATTTTCAAAATTTTATGTTGGACGAGTAACACGCGAAATACACAAATACACAACCGTTGTGTTCGAAGGTTTGACTTCGACTGGTCACTGTGAACACGACTTTCTAATTTCTAGCACTCTGATTGGCTGGGGGGCGTGCCCAGGCCGGCGGACAACGATAACTCACTATTTTCTTGACGCGAACACACTGTAGCCAAAGTAGTTGCACCACGCACCTTTTGAGTTTTGACATTGTATCAAATGCTGTGTCAAAAATTGTGTGATGCAGTTATTTTAACAATCCGACACAAAATAAGGCAAATTACACTACACTATGAGAATTAATGGCAATGTAAAAAGATTGCCTGCATAAAATTTAATTCTTAAACAACTAGACAAACAATACTTACTTTCTCGCAGGGCTATAATGACCCAACGGACGTCATCACGATGCATGAAGTTCATTGCGTTTACTCCATTTACTTCGTGGGTCATATAGCCAGTTACAAGAGCGATGCGTGATTCACATTCAATGATCTCGCCGTCTATTGAATGCCGGGTGCGGTACTCCATCCGAAAAGATTCGAGGCTATTGTCGTTGATGAACGTCTCACTTGTAGGACGCACCAGGCCGATAAAAACCTGTAATTATAGCTCATATAACTTATTTGCACATACAACTAAAGTAAAACTTTAAAGGCGTTATTTTCCATTTTTACAACGATAATTTTAGACTCGCATAGACATATAATTTTTTTTTATTGTATTAAGTGACAAAACGAGCAAAACGTTCATCTGATGGTAAGTGCAACGTCCGCCCACAACAAATGCTGTGTCACCCAGAATATTTCTGTGTGACACCACACTGCGCCCGTCACCCCGAGACATCAGTTCTTAAGTCTCAAATTCCCAGTGATTACGCTAGCTCACAGTGCCCTTCAAACCGAAACACATAATAACTGGCCCTGGGGTGGTACCTACCTAGACGGATTCCTGCATAGAATTCTACCACCACTAAAATCACTTATTACTAAAATCAATATACTATTCAATATCTATAATTAACTAATCAATATACTATACTAAAATCAATTATTACTAATATTTTAAACCAAATCCTGATTACGTTACAAAAACTCTTTAACTCAATTCTATAGATTTCCCCAATTTTTATTTGTTTCATCACGATAACCTAAGAATAGATCAAAACAAAATCAGTCTCGGTCTTCTGACAAACCTTGATGATAACATGCTGGCCGTCTATTCAATTTATAATTTTTGGGTCGCAGAATATTCTCATTAAAACGATTTGTTGCAATTGCTCGTACAGTGACATATTTAGAAAATGGTCGAATTTATTGCTGTTTAAACTATAATACAGTTTATAAAGTTAATAGAATAATTTTCTTTTAAATAATTAATAATAACATGTACAAAATATTATAAGATTTGGTATTTATATTTTATTTTAATAATTATGAAATGGATGTCTGTTATCTGAATTTATAAATAAATTATTATTATAATAATTATTATTATTATTATTATAATCATAAAATCATTATACCAATATATCCCTCTACAGAGATAATATCTACTTTTCTACATAAGAACAATCATTGTGTTTATATTTTCCTACCTAGTAGGTAGGAAAATATAAACACAATGATTAAATTAGATACTTGAATTTTAATCTTTTTTTTGAGCATGTCATCGATGGATTTGGATTAACATTGTTGATTAACTATTTAACCATTATAGTACTTATCTTCGATATCTAAAGAAATAATTTTCGCTACATCCTTGAAAATGCAGTACTCAATTAAAAGTAAAAAAAGTAAAGTTTCAGCCTATAAATGTCCCACTACTGAGAACAGGCCTCCTCTCATTTCTGAGAGGGTTTTGGAGCTAGGAAGAATCCGCCACACTGCTGCAATGCGGGTTGGCGGACCTCACATGTCTTCGAAATATTTCTCAGACATGCAGGTTTCCTCACGATGTTTTCCTTCACCGCCGAGCACGTGGTAAGTCAGCACTTATTGCAAAATTGCAATTAACAATTTTAGTGGCACCGGAAATCGAACCCAGGTCACTCGCGTACTATGAAATTAAAAGCGAGCGCCTAGCCCCTGAGCTACCACGGCTAGTACTGTGTAGTACTCAATTACTTAATTATTATAACAATAATAGTAATGTAAACTAACCGTCTATGAAGCTACAGCTGCTCAGCACAGACCTGTTCTTTGTGTGTGGGTTATGGAGATGAGCAGAGTACACCACGCAAATGCGGGTTGGTGGACTTTCCGTGTCATTGGAATATTTTTATTCCTCAGACACGCAGGTTTCCTATACCGCCTAACAGTCACAACTTAAAATTGCAATACAATTTTAAAGGTGCCGGGACCGGGTGGTGGTAGGATTCCTGTGCAGGAATCCGTCTAGGTAGGTACCACCCCAGAGCCAGTTATTCTGTTGTGAAGCAGTAGTGTGAAAACTTTATTGTGTTTCGGTTTTAACGGCAATATGGGCTAGCGTAATCACTGGGCATATGAGACTTAAGAGCTTATGTCTCAGAGTGGTGGGCGCAGTGTGTCACACAGTAATGTTTTTGACAACACAGCGTTTGTTATGATCTGACGTCGCACTTACCATAAGGTGAACGATTTGTTCGTTACATCACTTTATAAAATATAAAAAAAAACCGGGTATCGAACTCAGTTCACCCACTTACTATGAAATTTAAAGCGAGCGCCCGGTCACAGAGCTGTAGTAATAAAATATCAAGTATGTATTGTAGCGCCCCTTGTAATCATTTATAATAAAAACGCATATTCAGATTTTAGTTAGTCATCTTGATGGTATAAAAGAACATATTTTTTTTCCTAAACAGGATGACTATATATTAGCAGAACTGAAAGCAAATATGTATATATGTATTCTAAGAATCATTAGACTGTTTTGTATAAAATGCAGCTTTTGTCATATACACGCTATATATCGCAATTCAAAATCCGCAAAACAATCTTGTTGCAGATGTCACTTACCACGTCGTTTCCGCTAGAGCAAGGGTTGTCGCCCCTAGCTCTGACGCGCCGCACCATCTGACAGCATCGGTTGTTGTTTCGACAGGCCCTGTCCGACTTCCTCAATGTGCCTTCGAGATGACAGGTTACATATTGACTTGGCTCTGAACGTTGGCCAAGTTTTTTGAACCTGACGAAAATCCGTTTCACTTAAGTAACAACAAATTACAATGCTGCCATACTGTTTAAACAGTAGATCTGCTCATAAATAAAACAAAATGTATATTTTCATCCAAATTACGATATCAAAAGCAAAGCAGTAAAATAAATGCGATATAGATAAGTACCATAGTAACTTATTGGCGGCTCAATAACATCAATATAATAAATGAATGCAGAAAACATTAGGAAAATCTTAGCGTATTATTATGACTAATTCACACTTTAATTTAATTTTACGAAATTATTATGATTAATCATATATTATGAATTAATCAAATAAAACATTTTTTATTAATTTTTGAGATATATTATTTTATTGTATATCCCTTCAAAATCAATTATGAAAACATATACGGAATATATTAAGCTTTGTGAATAAAGCCGTTAATAGAATAAAATATGCGGTATTCTTAAATGTAAAAATTGTTGTGTAGATATTAGCATATATAACATAACATTATATTAGAGATATTCGCAACGCAGCATATTAATATGCTATTAAATTACAAGTCTATCATATTCGATTCAATCAATTAATGCTTAAATAAAATCGCCTGTAAATATTGTATTTATTATATTTAGAATATCTGAATATTATGCAATTAATAGAGCGCGCAGCATCATACAATTAATTACATAGATACACATAAAAACGCTAGCGTAATGTTTTATCTGTGGAAGTGTTTGCGTGCGTGAACGCGTTTTGTGAGCTTGCTTGCGTGCGTGTTTATATCAAATTTAAAATTTAATACAAAGCATAATGTGGTGTCGTAAAAAAACTTGCTTTACCTGACAATAAACCTCCTCTTTTCTCTGGCCAGAGCATCCGCGACCTTCTGCTTTGCATCGGGCTCGTCGGGAATGAGAAGTTCACCGTTGCTACCCAAAAGGTAACTCTTCGGCATGAGCTGCTCCCTCAGCATGCGGTGATCGTCTTTGTGAGTGATGTTGAATATACTCTGACCGATTAGATCCAGCTGTGTAATACAACAGATGACTTTCTGTATCAAGCTGTTTCTTTCTTTGTTCGCATGGAATTAGATGGTACAAAAACAGTAACAGGCAAATCGATTTTATTATGTTGTACATACATAGTCACTACTTTTTTCCATATAAGGAGTAGGCACAGGCATCATACATAGCCCGTCGGGAAACGAGACGTGACGGGTGGCGAACCACGTCGCCGTCATTTTGATAAGAGTCAAAAAATTCGTTCTCCTAATTTCCCACGAGCAGTATAGTGACAGAATTGCATATTATGGTGTTATTCTGCACGAGTAAAGGCTGTCCGTGCAATACCTTAGTCGCCTCTTACGACACCTAGGTAGGGAAAAGGTAGGTGTTATTGTACACTGCCGGGCACTTGTCGGTCTATTATTAATAATGTAATAAAAAAAATATTAGTATATAGTTAGAGCCTAAGTAAACAATAAATAACTTCAACACTATTACAAAATTTAACGGAAGTAGTAACTAATTGTCGGCTCGGTTGACGCTGTTTCTAAGAGCTTGGCTTCTGCGCCACGGGGAGCGGTTTCGATTCCCGCATAGGTTAAATATTTGTAAAGTACAGGTAGTTGTTCCGGGTCTGTAAAACGCACCCACGACATAGGAGAAATCTTACGTGGGCAGACGTTATTGAAAAAAAAAAAAACACTTTTACCTACGAAGCTAGCCAAAATACGATACATTGATTAACGTATGCAATATTATTTGCCGTGAGATTTCCAGCAGTGTCGAATTGCACCTACCACTTTACTAAAGCGGTGTCGTAAGAGGCGACTAAGGTATTGTACGGACAGCCTTTGTTATAAGGGATGCAGTGTCCATACGTATGCGTAGTATTAACATTACTTCAGTATTTACATAACTTTACGTCCGTCTATTCATTCGAATGGAAACAAAACAAAAGGGACTACTGTTCGCGGAAATACGATGGACAGACCGATCGACGCTACAATTCAAAATCATTTCGAGATAGATATTTTATTTTTTATTTTTGTTTCTCCGTGGCCGTATGGCGGAAACGGCAAAGCAATCAATGTTTTCAATTCAAAATGGAATAATGACATACCACCGAACCAGAAAAAATCGTTCGTTTCACAACACTAGCAGTTATTAAAACGCAAATGTTATTATAGATTTTTTTTATTGGAATCATATTTACTGGTGGTAGGATTCCTATGCAAGAATCCGTCTAGGTCAGTATTTCGGCCGTGAAGCAGTATGCAAACATTATTGTGTTTCGGTCTGATCTGAGTGCACTGAGAGGTAGTGTAATCATGGGCATAGGAGACTTAAAAACTGATGTCTAGGGGTGAAGGCGCTGTGTGATACCATACAAAAATATTCTGGGTGACACAGCATTAGTTATGGGCAAACGTTGCACTTATCATCAGGTGAAAGTTTTGCTCGTCTCGTCACCCTATCAATTAAAAAAAGACAAAATTATTGATTCAATCTTAATAATATTTCAAAATAACATTAAAAAATACATTGTAGCAATAATAAACAGTGAATAAGTTGAGGAAAGTAAACTGACTTAATACTTAAAGCATTCGATAAGTTCTGTAACGATTAAAAATTATATAATCAATAATCAGCTAACAACTATCAACGAATGAAAAAAAAAATCAATTTGCATGCTTGTACGGTACTAAAGCCTACCGTCCGTCTGATTAAAATGATTCCATTTTATAATTGAAGCCTAAATTAAAAACCAAGAAGTTTTTTCAACACAGGTTGGGTCTGAAGTAATTGCAATCAATTGCTTATCTACACGTTAGATGCTATTAGTTGGTAGAATATATAGAAGTTTCTAGTATCCCACGGACATGCCTTGTCTGCTAGCATGGTATATACGTAAATCTATATTTTATACATGTACTCGTATTTCGCAAAATTAATATACAAACTGAAAGGAGATTTTAATTAGAAGCGTAAGCATTGAAGTCTCTGAACTAATAGTATTTATAAAGGTACAAAACATAAAGCTACAGTTTTCCAGCAGACGCTTTCGACGCTTTTTCTACTATAATATTACTGCACTCAGCTTATTCGTGTGGCAGAAGTTAGGCCAATATTATTATACACACTGAAAATATTTTCTGCGTTACTATTTTGCGTGAGTTTTTTTATATAAGTTTATATAAGTTCTTTAGTGGTGGTAGATGATGATCCTATGCCTGTAGATGAGTTCACCTAGATGGGTATCATCGAGCTGAGCATATGAGTGCAAGCAATACTGCTTGCACACTATTTAATAACTGAGGTTTCAGAGTGACAGTGACCATAACAAAATTTATGGATAACACTGCAACCGTTATGGGTAGGCGTGGCTCTTACCATCAGTGTAACGATTTGGAGGTCCGGTTACTAACCTCAATTAAAAGAAAAACAATATTTATAAGGTATTTCTGGAGCTAAAGTTTGTGACAATCGCAAAAAAAAATATATTCGGCGTTCCATTTTTCTTGAAAATAATACATGCCCTTACCTCGGTGTATCCTAGGTACTGTTGCACGTTCTGTGAGACCACTACAACTATGCCCTTATAAGTGGTGGTAAGGATGAAACCCTTCAAAAGCCCCAGCAAAGCGCGGGCTGAAGTCGCTGTAAACTGTTGCGCTGAATTTATTGAATCACCGAACACTGTGAAAGAAATATCATGTTTAGAAAATTCATATACCTGTTATTAAAATTAATATTGACATAATTTGATACACTTATATAGTATATTGTTGAACATACTACGTTCTTTTAAAGATCTGCGCCCACGGAGAGTGGAGTGGGTGGGGATTAAATGTGTGTCTTTGTTGTTTCCGCGTTGCACACGTAAACAGCTACAATATCACACGCTCAACGACGCGCGACCGCCGTAGAGAGCGGCGCACAACAGTCGATAATCACACCTCGTACACACGGTTCACCCGCGTTACAGGGCGTTTATCACCACCCAGAGTTATTGACACACAAGTCGAAACTACGAACGGAGGTCCGATTAATCACTCGGAATGTGATTAGATGACTTTTTTACATAAGAAAACTTCGATCTCGTGGCACACGTCTGACGCGAGAGTGGTCTGAATAAGATGGGAAAAGTTAAGGAGTTTATATATGTATATATGTTTGGGTCAAACAAACACAGCAATCTAATGAAACAGTAAAAGCCAAAAAGGCTAACAGCATTAACATCTCCGAAAATGTAGATGAAAAGTTTAATTATAGTATTACTATAATATACTTACTATAATATATGTATATATGTTTGGGTCAAACAAACAGCAATCTAATGAAACAGTAAAAGCCAAAAAGGCTAACAGCATTAACATGTCCGAAAATGTAGATGAAAAGTTTAATTATAGTATTACTATAATATGCATATAATACTAAGACGTTTGAATAATTAACTTGATATGAATTTATTGAATTTATATTCTAATAGACAGCATATATTATAATAATGTAAAATTTTTCTTTATTAAAAAAATCCTAGTGCCGTATACATACAGCATCTGTGTCTAACGGAAAGCTCTAGAGAGTAAGAACTGTTGTTTCGGTACACACTAATAATGTAAAAAATAATGTAAGCAATGCAATCGTTTATATTACTTAAGTATTTCCCTTGGCACCAAACACAGTGTTCCATTTAATTGAAAGGTTGAAGAAAATTACAATCTCTCTCTGAATCATTCACTTTAGTTTTATTAATAATTTAGTTTCAGTAGTAATCTATTAAAATTAAATTGCGACAAAGTCTCTTTTTTAGGTCTTTTTGTATTTATCGTAGCATTATGTAACCTGTGACTGAATACAAAGATGCATCAAATAATATATTACCTTTATTGTCTAAATTAGTCAACCACAGACAAGTAACTAAGGGACAAAAATGTGAAAATAGTAATCCTCCTTTGATTTAGCGATGAAGTTCAACGTTGAATACTGCACTGCACACAAACGTAAAGTTCAACGATGGATACTGCATACAAAAATATATTTTTTATGAACTGAAACTATAAACTGTCCGACGTTTTAAACATAATAACAAGAATTCACGTCGAAATAGGTTTCAAAGATGAAAGCATTCATGAAAATTGACTTTATCGTCTTATTAGTTAAAATACATAAGTTCGGCGCTGAGCTCGCCCGTCCCGATGGATCGATCTTGTTACCAGCTGATGAGCCCGAAGGCAATTTTCTACTAAAGGCATCTCTTATTAAGATACCATGGACGGCATGCTTAATGTTTTTAACGGGCAAGATAATAAATTTAAATTAAATATATAGTACTTATCCGATTTGCTTTGCTTATTTCCTTAGTAAAAGTGAGATTTTATGTCTATTTGTTTTCGTAGTTGGAGACGGCTTAGAGAACATCGTATCGTTTTAAATTAGAGGACACAAAGTATTAAAATTATTTTGACATCAAGTGTCCGTGTAAAATCAGCAAACAGTAAACACGCCATTGACCAACACGTAGATTCCTATTCGTAGAACGAATAAATTGCCACGCACAACATTTATTATAAACGTTACATTGGTGTCCTAAAAACTTATTTAGACACTAAGATTTATTTAGACAGACATGATGAACACGCTCATTGGAATCATTTACATCGACAAATCTGTCAATGTAGTATAATTATTATCTGATTTAAGTACATTATTAATATACTTATACATATAGAAACGGCGCGTGCAGCTCATTATGCGCGACAGAAGTGAATGATGAGTGAAGAAGCATATGAGTAAAAATTTGCGTTTTTCAAATTAAAAAAAAGCAAATTTTACGAACAGAACGCTCACCTTTTGATAAATGCAATGTCTGCCAATAACAAATGCTGTGACATTCAGGACATTTCTGTTCATATACAACAATACAGTAGACACTAAGTAATTGTAGTAAAAAAACATTGATTTAGCGGAAATATTCAGACATAATTTAAAATGATATTGCATAATCTCTTTCACGTAAAATGCAATGATCTTTCGACGTGGACTTTGTAAAACATTCCTTTCTGGACGAGCTTGTTTTTGAATAATCAGACAGGTATTTAATAATATAAGCAGAAAAGCATAAATGTGATTAAATTATGTCTAGGGGAAAGAAGCGCCTCTCTTTGACTTCCTTCTTTAACCTCCGTAGTTCCGTGCAAACTTATTTCAATAGACTGTAAAAATAAGAAAAATTTCGTATTTTCTATTACGATGCTATAAAAAAACTTAACAGCAGTTGAATTCACAAAAAAAATGGTACAAAACCATACATGCAATTTTTCGTTTCTTAAGTAATGGAAATTTAATAGCTAATATTGTCGGTGCTGGTAGCAGAGATGCCTTTGAATGAAATTCTGTTCAAGACTTCCACAAGGAATACCTATTATTAATAAGTTAACATAAAAGTCAAAGATTTCATTTTAAAATATTTTGCAACGTATTCAGCACATTTAGCTGATTTGTTGAAACAAATTATAATTACTGAATTACATAACGCTGAAAGTGCGTTACTTGAGGAGCCTAATATTTTGCATCTTGCTGAGGTATATATGGTGCCACTGGGTGTCCAGTAGAATAGCACCTACCATTTTCTTACCGAAGTGTCTTAAGAAGAGACTAACGTATTGTACGGAAGCCTTTTTTCGTGCAGAATAATACCATAATATGTCATGCTGTCACTAAACTGTTCGTGGGAGCGCAATGGGGATTAAGAATTTTCTGACGTGGTTCACCACCATTCACGTCACGTATCACGTGGGGCGAAAAGTGGGCTACGGGTGTGGTCCCTGCCCACCTCTTATATGGGTAAAAAGGTACGTTATATATCACTTGCTGGATAAGTCCATTCTTTGATCTTGACATGTTATTAATGACATAACTAAGATACGTAACGTAACAGTGGGCTTGCTATCGCTGAATATAGACAGACAAACACAAAAGGAAGAAAAGAAGAGTATCATCAAAAAAAATGAAAGACACCTATTTAATTACTGATACCTATTTATTTGTACCCTGAGAGTTGATTATTATCAAATAGGCTTGGAGAAGATGAAAAGGGATAAGAGGAATTACTTCTCTGGACTTGTTAAGGTTTACAATGTTTATTTATTAATGCCTGATACAAGAATACTCGTTCTCTTGAATAAGGTTAACATTATCTTATTAAATAACCTAATTGTACCCACTTTTTTATTGTATAAAGTGATGAAACGAGCAAAACGTTCACCTGATGGTAAGTGCAACGTCTGCCCATAACATATGCTGTGTCACCCAGAACATTTCTGTGTGACACCTCATTGTGCCCATCACCCTGAGACATCAGTTCTTAAGTCTCATATGCCCTGTGATTACGCTAGCTCACAGTGCCCTTCAAAACCGAAACACAGTAATGATTGCACACTGCTGCTTTAAGGCAGAATAACTGGCCCTGGGGTGGTACCTACCTAGACGGATCCCTGCATAGGAATCCTACCACCAGTTAGAATAAAGTTAGTTAGTTAGTTTAAATTGTTTTAGTTTAAGTTGCTCGTCACAATATGCGGTCGTAAGGGAGGCTTTTATTTTTTTAAATGATATAAGGCGGTGTTTAATGATTTTACTATTATTAATGCAGCTGTTATTTAGATAAATTTTGTAAATTTTGTATGCTTGCTTCGTTGTATCTAAATATAGCCTATATAAACATAGTTTGCTAAACTAGTCGATAGGTATAGTCTGGCAAAGTTTACGCATCAGCAATATTCGATACTAAGCGAAAAAGCTCTATCAGAGAGTTATTTACGCATCCATACGGGATGGTATTTGGTTTCAGGTTCTTGTTTTACTTATTTTAATAAACTTTTTATTACTCCACTAAAGAATCGAGTAATAAATTGAGTTCAACTTCGCTTTTATTTATTCATCGGCGGGTGTAAGTGATTAGTGTACTGTATGTTTTTAAATGTAGATTCGGTTACAGGTTCGAATACAACTTGCTTTTTGCAATACAGTAGTGTTTTTTTAGTTAAATGTGATCGAGATGTATTTGAAAGTCCTGTGGTCACTACTGATTACAGCTCCAATGTTATATGTTTGTGCATAAGTTTAACGTAGGTAACAAACCTAGAGTCGAGTGTGCCTTTATATTAGCAACTTATAATACCAACACCACTATCATTAATCCTGCTTACTTCTTGCGGCGTAACTAAAAAACGACGTAGCAGTCGAAATATGGTAATTTCGTAAATGCGAATTGCTATGACGCTCTTAGAGAATCCATCAATCGACTTTCTACTTGCTACAACCCTAACACATATTTCGCTTCTTCTGCTTTCATGAGCGTGTTCGAACAAGCTTGTCGGTTCCGGGTACCTTTGACGTTGCCTTTCATTAAAACGTCTTCGATCAGATCGTGATTCGTCTGCATCGAACCTTAAAGGCTTGTCCAGTCACACTCGGCTCAAAAATATGTTTCGACAATCTTCTTTCATCCATCCTATCTGGGTGTCCAAACCATCTAAATATCCCATTTGTCTATATTTATCACACATCTTCTACCACACCGCAACATTGTTGTGATGATAATGACTAAATATTAAAAGTATATAAAATAAGCCTAAAACAATATATATATTGTAAGACTATTTGTATAAAGAAACTTATTTCTATTTCTAGAAAGACGGACTGGAACAGTTCTATCTGTTCATTTGTATATATGGTACCAGTCTGAAAGGGCATTAAGAATGGTATAGGCATTATTCTCCGTTATGATGCAGTATTTCCTAGAATTATTTACAGAAACAGCTATGCTTTGGAGTTTCCTTTTCATAAATATGTTTAAGCTTCTTTCAGTATTTCACATTAAATGGGAACAATGCGAAGATTACTGTTGGAAGTTCTTTACATTATTACGTTTAAACGATTTTCAAAGATGTGGCTACTACAGATTAAAATAAATAATATTTTATTTATATTGACACATTAAAAACATATTTGGTACTAAAATTATAAATACCATTAGCTGTGTGGTAGCAGTGTTGAAGAATCTGTCATCCCATTTCATCCTGTCGAAAAGTCGATGAAGTGATATGCCCAAAAAAAAAAGATCTCCAATAGGTCGCGGAACATCCAACGTTATTTTTTCTTTGAGAGCAAGTCGCCAGACGAGCAATTTGTTCACTTGATTGTAAGTGCAACGTTTGCTCATATTAAATGCTGTGTACTCAGAACACGCTGCGTCACCACGCTCCGCCGGTCCCCTGTGGAATCAATTCTCAAGTCCCACTTGCCCAGTAATTACACAAGCCCGAAACACAGTACCATTTCAACAGAAGCAATAAATCAAAATAACAAATAAATCTTTCTTTACCTTTGAACTGAGTGTTTACATGATTGTAATAAATTTGTGATTCTCATCTTCAAGATAAGCCATAAATGATAGCATGCAAATATTTAAAGTCTTTAAGTAAATACGTATAATTATTATTCTATATTTGCAACATGCCATACTGTCTTATTTATACTTAATACTAACTAATAATATACTATTTACTTATACTATTTAGTATATTGTTATACAATCAATACTTATTTATCTACTTTATTATAATACTTTTGTATTATACATCATTGCCCTCTATAATCTAAGAATTCTTTAACAGAAAAAAATCAATGCTAATGAAGCCTTTTACTACGGCTTTACAGCAGAATAACTGGCTCGGCGATGGACCGACCCGACCGATAGACGGATCCCTGCATGGATTTCTATGTTACTACCTGTAATAATTATGCTATACCGAAATTATCCAGAACTTGACGATTACCCCAAATTCTTACGTAAACTTGGGAGAAGCATAGGAGGCATAGAGCCAGCAGTGAGTTTTTACAGGCTGATGAATATTAGGATGAATACCATTGTAATTTTCTATACAAATTACAAATTATTCTTAGGAACTATAATAATTCTTAGTATGAACCGAATCCGAATTCTGAACATAGAATTTGCTTTAACCCAAAGGTTAAATTGGAAATGCATAGTTCAAAATCTGACCTAATTTTCCGATTTTAGCATAATGCAACACGTTGTTTTATATCGTGTAATCTTAGGGTAACAGGCAATATTTTGACAATGGCTACTAGCTATTTTGTTCATTTGGGATATAGAAATCACATAATACGTTTTCGTTTTGTAAAACTAAGTTAGTCTATGGATTATTATTAGTGGACCAAATTTCATGTCAATAGCTTCTATAGTTTTTTTTAAGTGATATCCGTTTGGACATTTCGACACAAATGACAGATCTATTTCAATAATATTATACTGGTAATTGGTGTGAATTAGATTATGCCACCACTACGCTTGAGAAGGTTTTAAAACTACTTACACAACTTATTTACGCTACAAATAGATATCGGATGCGTTCCGAGAATTTACACTCCGCAAAGGGTTTCAGGTGAATGCAAAATGTCAGACGCACAATACCTACATTAAAAGCTTTGAGTAGGTAAAGCGAGATTTTATAAAATTACTAACATTATTTCTGTACTCTTGATTTTGTCTATTTTTTTTTCTAATTTAAAAGTAACGAGTAACCAGCTATCGTTCACATAATACTGATTTATTTTGAAGCATTCTTAAATTAGTCATGTACCAGCGTTACATTTAATTTAACCAAGATCCGGGTTTAAATTAAATATCAAATAGCACACAGTGTTTAAATGTAAAATTAAGAATTACAGTAATGTTTAAAATTTTACAAAAGCGGAAACTGTAAACTTAGAGCTTTACGAAAATTTGTGGCATTGTTTTTAATTGAACTTATTTTTTATCCTAGATCTGGTTCAACGTTCAAATTTACTTGAATATAACTTCAGTTTTGAAGTATAAAATAGTTTTAGGTTAATCGAAAAATTAATAATTTACGTGTTACGTTGTGTTTACGTTACGTATTAAATTACAGATTATTTATTTACTACATAATCAATATTTTTTATTGATTAGAAATAAATATTTCGTGTGCTTAATTTTATTGATCTGTTAAACATTTTTTTTGTTTTTTTTTTTATAATACTGATTCACGGCAGAATAACTGGCCCTGAGGTGGTACCTACCTAGACGGATCCTTGCATAGGAATCCTACTACCAGTAAAATTATTGTTTCAATGAGAATGAAAATGTTAATGATTATTGGAAATCTCGACAACAAACAAAACGTTCAGGCTGTATAACTGCATTCCGGTTCATAAAAATAGAACGTATAACTTTTGGATAATATGCATTTTCTACACACAGATTAATTTTATTTTGCTTCAAAGAGTTCTCCACCTATATCTGAACATCGCGACTTTCATAGTTGATTCATAGTTGTGCATTTAGGTGTAAGTTGGCAATAATGGTGCGAACAAAGTTCAAATTAAGATCAATATATTGGTATTAATCGAGGCTTTGCTTTTTCCTAAAAGTTCCAAGTTTTACGGAAACGTCCTTGTCCTGACAATACTTATTAAACACGCAAAATCTTAAATAATATAAATTTTATGTCAAAGTTATATGGAGACCGAAAAGAGCGGCAAAATCGCACAAGCTGATAACGACGCCCTACGACTATGTCGCACCCGAAATCGGAAATCGCGCCATCTAAAGATTTTCCCGTGCCACTAAGAATGCCAGTAAGCTGGAGTTACAGAAACTTATGTGACGTTTTTATTTAATAAACCAATTCGTGAGAGCTGGCGTCCTAGCAGGTAATAAGATATGGAGGTACGATATTTTGTAGTGCATTGTAAGTATATTTATTTAAACTGGTCTGTGGTAATATAATTATGATGACAGCGTAGCCTAAAGATAAAAAATAACGGCATTGCATGTCAGTGCCTACTCACAGAAAGTTGACATCGAACACCGTTGATCACACACACACACACATTTGATCTATGATTTAATACATAACGTTTATTTTGTATGTAATAGTTTATTTTTTTATTCTATATTTTACTAAAAACATAAAACAATAGAGATTCCTATTAAATTATAATATACAAAGGCGTGCTTGTGTGGCCAACTACAACTACTCTACTACCTACCGAATTGTATGATATATTAAAACATTGTCCTTCAAAATAATAATTCATGTGTAAATGTGTTTTAAATGTCATATTAACAATTATTCGACAAGCAATAAATCAGGAACAACAAAAATAGTACCTCGTCGATTTTTCGATCGCCTAACGATAGACTTTACGCTTCATATCAAATATTGGGTTATCTGTGATTTTGTTTCGACATTTGGACAAGAAACTACATCCTGTACAAGAAATAGACCTTCACTAGGCATGTTCGAGCAATTTAGATTTCCTTCTTCTTTTTAATCCTGGCAATTAGCTACCAAATCGAGCCTTTTTTTTGCCAATGTCGAGTAATAACTTAATAATAACAAAGAGTTGGTTTCGATCTTCAGTAAAATGATAATTGGCTTTTACTGAAGATTTGATGGATTATTTTTTTAAACGAAAACCATAATTTTGGTCTTAAATTAAATTTTCCAATCACTGTACTCTTAAACGAGAATTTGCTGCGTAAAAAACTATCAATACTAAACATTAAAACTCAAAATATATACAGAAATTACAAAATTCAATAATAACACTAGTGCCACTTTTCGAACTGGCGCCAAAAATCTTGGTGTGGTGTAAAACATAAAAATTTTATGTTTAAAAATTTCCGAACGACAATTTTTTCTCAATTGTTACAATTTAGAAAAAAATTGGCAATGCTATTAAATCATACTCATGTCCCGACGACAGCTATATACGAGTATCATGAACAAAGAACCTTGAGAGCCTTTGAACTTTTATGTTCACACGTATCGCGAGAAATGAAATATTATTCAACTAAAGTTCATCAAAAAAAAAAACTTTTTATTATGCATGTTCGAGCGGTCCCAAACAAAAAGACCTGGCGTATAATTCTAGCGGGAGTGCATTCGACCTTAGATGGGTCGTAGTCCGATGGAATTCGGAAAACTCATTTGTCTCGCATAAAATTTGAATATTTATTAATAACTGAAAACACATTGATATTAGAAAGAAAAATTAGTTCTTTTTTTTGGAAAAATAGTACAACGACAATTCCTTACACTAACATTTTTTAGCGATTTTGTAGCGACTATTCTCATCGGCGGCTCTGCAGCTGGTCAGATAATATTACGATGTTTCACCAAAATAATGTTTTATTTATGGAAACATAAGCCATGAAATAAAGCCAATATTTGATGTCGTGGTAGCAAAATAAAACGACCGCTCTCGACCGCTGCGCAAAGGGAGCCGCGCACCTCGATGTTCCCAAGTTGCAAAAAGCAGGGCGGCGGCGCGGCTTTCGAGAGACACCGCGGCCGCTGTATTTTTTAAAGAGCGTTTCAAAGTTTTAAATTAAAAAAGATATATAATAAAAATTACAAACCACTATTCAATTGTTTCTAGTTTACAAAAAATAATATGAGTAGGTAAGTAATTATAAGATCTTAGTCTATTCGCGCGTAGCGCGGGCGAGCGTAGGTCTGTTCGCTCACACCGCGGCATTTTTCTTACTTTTAGCATTTTTATACCCGTCGTAACTTCTAAACTATAGGTCCGATTCGAATAATTTAAAAAGGACTCCACATGTACATAATCAAACTTAACTATGAAACTATTTTGTAAGATAAGAATTAATATCATGATAGGAATGTCATCTTTCGATTCTACCCGTGTTTTGATAGACAAATTTGAACAAAAAGCAGTTCTTGTGACTTAACTATAATAGTTAGACATATAGCCTCGCAGACTTTTTTATGAGTAATGATGAGTACTATAAAAACGTAGTACATTATTTTCTTTATCATCAATAGTTTTTGTAGCGCACGCCAAACAATGACTTTTATCGGTAAATTTTTGATACCTTGAGTTCAAAGCAATTTTCGTAGCGATCTCGGTTTTTTTTTTAATTTATTACAACTCTTGTTAAACGGTGATAATGTAGCTATATATAGTTGAAAGAATTTTTTAAATCGGTTCAGTAGTTTTTGAGCTTATTGATTACAACCAAACATACAAAAAATCAAATCTTTCCTCTTTATAATATTAGTTTAGAAGTTTAGATAAACCAGAAATAAAAAATTATCAAATTATGTTTGTTTTTTAATTTATCTAATTTTAAGTGATAATATTACGAGAACGCGTGCGATTTTAATTTATATTAACTTATGCACATCTTCCAAATCTATGAAACAAATTTTCTCAATAGTTAAATCTATTTCTATGTCTATTTTCAGTATTTTTCTCAAGCTATTTATAAATCTTTTTCTTGACTCAGAGCCGTAGTAGTTTAGGGACCGGTCACTCGCCTCAAATTTCATAGACTGCGAGTGACCAGAGTTTGATGCCCGGTCCCCTCTAAAATTGTTCTCATAGTGAAGCATGGCGAAGAAACCTGCACGTCTGAGAAATAAAAATATTTCGCGGATATGTGAAGTCCGCCAACCCGCATTGAAGCAGTTTGGCAGACTCTTCCCGACTCCAAAACCTCAGAAATGTGGGGAAGCCGCCTGTGCTCTTCAGTGACATTTATAGACATTACATTAGGATATTAATAAATCATAAAACTTTAAAATATTCGGTAAAATAAGAGTTCGTGCTTTTCTCTATGGTATTTTTGTATGAATTCAAAACTCACGATTCGATAGATGGATATGGATAATTCTTTTTTGTTCGGTATGATCCTGGAAAAGTTTTTGTGAAAAATTTAAAAACATTGGATAACAAAGGAATGTCGGAAAATTCGGGCAAACTGCGAAAGTAGTTTTTGTGTGCACTCTTGATCACATAACTGACAATAGGAACGGCATATTTGGTTGATTCTTTTTTGTTTCATACGTTATGCTCCTGGGATGGAAATAACTTAAGTGAATGTTTTAATTTGAAAATAAAAATAATAGAAAAATTAATCACCAAAAATGTATTGAAACTAGAACAGGACGACGTCTGTCGTGTGAGCTAGAAAAAAAAAATCAATAAAATAGAATAAGAACTACAAAACTGCTTTCCAATTCGCGAAATAATTTCTCACTAGCAATCATTTTCGGTCATTTAGAAACGAAAAATTATTCAGCTTTAAACATGACCATTACACTAATTGGATTTTTGATAGCTAAAAGTCAAAGTGCATGTGCAATGTACTGTTATTTTACGGTATTGTTCATTAGTACAAAGCAATAAAGTAATTTTCAATCAATGCACACGGGAACGGACAAAAAAAGCGCACTGAACAAAATGATACTATAACATTATTGAAGCGAATGGACCTTCCATTTGCAGTGTAGCAGAAAAAAATACAGTGAGAGTCAACAGACGAGGGAAATCAAAATTTTTACCAATATTTCATCAATCAGCAAATTGTAAGACCGGTTACTGTTACCAGTTTTAAGACACAATATATTTCTGTATCGATTAATTGTACTGTTTTACACATCTATAATGCACCAGTCTGAATACTACATAATAATAATTAAGAAAATATATTACAATCGCTGTAAAAGGAATGGTGCCTGGAATAAAATGAAAACATAATTACAGGACATCATTGCCCATCCGTTGACAGATTATTCAGTTGTACATAGCTTGATTACGACTAGATACTCAACTACTTCTATACTAGGTTAGGTACATATCATTGTCTTTGCCCATATCAAGTTTTAGTATTATATGTTTTAGCAAATAAATGTTTGTGCGTAAGACGAGCACAGAGGCTCTTATTTTTCTACACACGCTTAATTGATGCAAAGCTTGTGCGATATCAGGTGCTTTGTCAAAAAATAGGCACCTAATCCAGTACATAAAATTCGTAGTTCGATAGCATCGACTGTATACCTGGGAGTCAAAAACAGAATCTACATCTTAGCGTCCATATTAAACTGTTGGAGAATACTAAAGGCATCATTACCTCTTCAATTTGAAAAAATATATACATTCATGCCATGAGGCGTAGTATATCAGGGGCCGGGTGCTCGCCTTTAATTTCATAGTACGCGAGTAACCTGGGTTCGATCTCCGGTGCCAGCACCTCTAAAATTGTTCTACAATTTTAAGTCCTGATTTACCACGTGCTCAGCAAAGGAAAACATCGTGACGAAACCTGCATATCCGAGGAATTGAAATATTTCGAGGGCACGTGAAGTCCGCCATCACGCATTGGAGAAGCGTGCCGGACTATTCCCCGCTCCAAAGACGTCTCAGAAAAGAGAGGAGGCCTGTGTTCAGCAGATGGATATTTATATGCTGATACTTTACTTTTTTTCCTTTTCACGAATAATATTCAGCGACATTATGCGTTCAGCTTACATTTTAATATGTTCCATTCAGATATAATAATAACAGGAAATTGCAAATTGCGGTCAATATCTCTTTGAGGTTAAGCTCCATAAAGCGATGCATTTGACATACGCTGCTTTGAAAACTAATTGAGCAAAATCATCCATCAACTATTTCATTAGCGTTTAATCTTCCTACTATAATAAAGCTGGAGTTTTAAATAATTTTGAGTTTGTGAAATTTGAATTACCGTAAATTATTACTTGTTTGAACGCGCTAGTCTCAGGATTAACTACTACTTATCATAGTTGATTAATATTTTTGCATTAGATAACCCGTTTATTTTGGAAAGTTCTAGACCATAAAACTTCATGCTACCATATCGTATGACACAGCCATGCGGTCTGGTTATTTCACGCGGGTGAAAACGTAGGGTGTTTGATAATCGATGAACCCTCCTCAGTATTGTGAGGGTCCAACGTGAATCAAATATGGAAGGGAATGGGCAGGCGGTGTCTTTTTCCACAATTGTTATCTCCACTGCGTTGTTTATGATATTGACTTCCTATAATAATGACTTCCGCAACGAGAAAAATCATGTTATCTCTAAAATATGGTATGCTAAATAAAAATATTCTCTTATCTAACTACAGCTTCGGAATGCACGGTGGAATCCATTGCGACTAAATTTTACAAAATACGTCATTTTCGCAACATACGCATGAACTCGTTGCCGATTAGTATTTTAAAACTGCAATTTTATAATTACAATGTTCCTCGTTAAAAACGGAACTACGAACAGACGTTATTATTATAAAGCAATTATGTAGTCAATACGACGTAAATAAAAAAAAAAATGAAGCCCGGTTAAAATTTGGTAGTGGTTGATATTTTCACATCCTACTTAATTAATTCATCGTAATTAATAAGCGGAAACAGAGAGGTACTCGCCAGCCGTCACTGCCCGTAGACAGTGATATCACAGGTTGAATATATGCAGTACGAACGACACGAAAAATTCACGATATTTTTTTGTATTCATAAATAATCGTAGTTATTTTTCATTATCTACGGTGACTTGTGTGGGACTAGATACGAAGTCTTTGTAGTTTCTTTCTGCCATGAAAGCCTAAGGGAAAATTTAAACGGGATATCGAAAATGTTTTAAAAATTTTAACATATAGTTTTTCTGTCAACCGCGTGGCGTAGTGGTTAGCGTACCTGACTTCTGCGCCACCGGTCCTGGGTTCGATTCCCAGCCGGAGGTAACATTTGTGCAAAAACACAAATTGTTGCTTTTCGGACCTGGTTGTGTTGTGCATGTGAAATGTATCTTTGTAAAACGCACCCACGATACAGGAGAAAATCCTACTGTGGGGCTTCGTTTTTTAAAAAAGAAAAAAAAAAGTACAACACTTTTTCCTTGGTACTTTTTATTACTTTTTCAAATAAAATATTATAGGAATATAGTCTGTTACAAAACTAATTACGAAATGGAAACCTAACATTGACGGGTGTTGAAATGAAATTCTCGGAAATCTCGATAAAGAGTATTAATTCTACAGCTAAATTCATAGTTACTTTGAATCTACATCAAAGTATGCCCATGACAGCATTGTTAAAAGAAAGTTTCAAACAGAAAATTCTTACTATAAAATATCAGATGTTATAAAAACTTATTAATAATTTTATAAACGTACTCGTATCAATGCTATGTGAGTTCTGTGAAATATTTTTAGTCCTCAGACATGCAGGTTTTTATGATGTGTTTCTTCGCCGCTGCGAATGTGGTCAATCAATCTATCAGTATAATATAAATATTACTTAAATAAGTTTTATGTAATGACGGTGGTCAGATTCCTATATAGGTAAGGATCACCGCATGGCCATGTAACCATGTAATAGTGACAGCGGAGTGCAGTCGCGACCCCAACACCGCGGACCCCCAAAGCTGCGTGCTGTGTGCGACGGTGGGCCACCCTGCAAACTATCGCGGGTGTCCTAACGCCACCCCGCGGCAAGCGGCGACGCGGTAAACGCGGCAAACGTAAAGGGGCGCCTCAACAGGCGAACTCCCGCGCGCCCCCCACCCCCGCCGGTAAAAAAACGACGTCGGCGGAGCCTTCTCCGCCGTCGAAAACAAACGCGTGGGCCCGGCCCTTGCCGATGATCAGTGCGGCCTCTCCTCGCCACCCGGCCACCGCGCGGAGCGCCGCGACGCCGCAAGTTGCCACACCTGCACACAGCCTACATGAGGATTTCGATATCCTCCTACAGTATATAGACAGTGTCGACTTTGACGAGCTTCAACGCTCCCACACAAAATTAAAACGGCACGGTCTCCGAAAGAGCTTTTACAGGCGTCTACAGAGCACATCGGAGTGTTACACGCCATTAAAAATTTTAAAGCCAAATAGGCAAATAAAATTTAACCGCGTCATTATAATTTTTGAATCAAAATTAAAATCTAAAAGTAAATGTTAAACTCATTCGCAATTAAATACGCGTTTGAGGCCCTCGCCTCAGTACATACTACATACACCCGCATACACATATACGCACCCGCTAGCACAGCGGCGCACCGCACGCCTGCGACGTCCTAGGTTCACGACTGCTCGATTCATTCGAGTACAAAGGCCGTTTTTCTTTTTCAGATGGTACTCGTTATTATTTGATTACTACGAGCCCCCCTTTGTTAGTCGGATACTTTTATTCGTTTTCAGGGGTCGAAGTGCAGAGGGCGGTAGCAACGCCTCGTCAGCAGCGACGTTGTTCTCCTTACTCGCGGGCCTTCCGCTCGCGAGTCACTATCAATGACGCAGTAAAAGTCACAGGGCTAATTGCATACTTCACACTCAAAAACAGACCATGTAACAGTAGTGTGCAAACATTCGTGAGAGCTAGTGTAATTACTGAGAATATGAGACATTATAACCGATGTCTCAAGAGGACGGGCGCAGTGTGGTGCCATACAGAAATATTCTAGGAGACACATCATTTGATAGGCAGACTTTGCACTTACCATCATGTGAACATTTCTCTCATTTCGATAAAAAAAGTATTGTTAATTTGATAAACAATAGCTTTATATAATTACGAATGTGATTTTCTCCTAACCTTGTAGATAAATAAGGAAATAATAAATTGATTATTAATACGAAATTTGTTATGCTTTAATTTCTTTAGGCTAACAGAAGATTCGTTTGACAAAGCCGCCATTGCAATTTAATCTGTTGTAAATAGAATCCGAATCTAATATTTCACTAAGCGCCTACCTGCATTATGGCTCTGGACTAATCGAGTCCCTTACACAAAATAGTAATTACTGCACATTTTACGAACAAAATGACCAAAACTGTGATTCTTCCTTTATTTATTATTTTATTTTCCATATAACAGCTGTAATAGTTAGGGCAAGCCTTTTGGTCCAGTATTACTAGACCACGTAAAGGTGTTGACGGCGACGATAGGTTGGTGAAGAAAAGTGTCTTTCCAGCTAGCCGTAAGTGGGCTTTAGTTGAATAACTTTATTTGAGTATCGATTTAGAAAAAAATATCTACAAGTCAGTGGTAACAAATTTCAAAATTTGAAAAAAAAAAATACAAGCATAATTTGACTGACCATCAAGTTTAAATCATTATATCAGCACCAAGGTCTATGGCCGTTTCGAAAAAGCCGAACAAACTACCGAAGCAAAGACCATTCAAGATAAAAAATAAACCTTTTAGTCTTCATTCTGTTAGCAATCAAAATGTATGTAGCTTTTTTTAACTTTTTGCTCATAGTTATCTACTCGTAGTAGCGTAGTCTAGCTGGTAACTGTCGAGTATCGGATCGATTTTAAGTAAATGAAAATTTTCCACTTGAATCGATTTCAACCAATATGTCTCCATAGTAACTGATACCCTTGTCAAAGTCGAACGCTTTGATGCGTTATACCGTCAGTCCGTCTGCACAGAGCGACAGTTTATACAATGATAAATATGAATCTCTCTGAGTAACAAAGAGGATTTGATGGAATATTGAATTTCCATGAAACGCAGTTCTATTGATAGTTTGCACTAACAACATAGCATTAATTAATTTGCACTAATTGGTAATGCAATATTATCAGAGATCAGATGTTGCACTGCGGCTTCAAAGTATCGAAAAATAACATGACATATGTGGTGGTATCACGTTCCATAAAGGCGGCGACGTGGTTCGCTACCCGTCACGTCTCGTTTCCCACGAGGGCGAAGAGTGGGCTACGTCAGTGGCCTCTGCTTACCCCTTATATGGGGAAAAGGCATGATTGAATGTATGTTATGTTATTAAAGATTAACATAGAATATTACTGCTGCTAATAATTTTAACAAAAAACTACGATGTAAATACATTTTAGATTCTTGATTTTTAAGCTACGAGTACTACACAATGTTTTCTATATGATGTTGTTCGAGATGGATGTTAACTTGATACAATTTGTGTTGCGTCGGGAAAAAATATTTTTTGGTCAGCTGGTTTCTTTATATTTCTTTTCTAATTGAAACTTGGTGGGATGCGGTCCATCTGGATGCTACGAGTGATGAGCTGCACATCCCATTTCTACAGGTGCAAATTTCGTATTTTAGGTCGATTTTTTTTATGTTCATTAATTTCTTTATCCTTCTAGCAATATAAAGTTAAATCGCAGAACAGTTTTGTCGTTGCTAACTCTGTGTGTACACGACACGCGTCTACACGACAATAGATGATTTTGAAGAGTGCAGTAGATAATAAATCAGTTGCTCGGCAGAGGTAGCTGCGACTGAGAAGACTTGAAGGGAGATAGATTTTTTTTTATTGTATATAGTGGTGAAACGAGCTAAACGTTCGTCTGTTGGTGAGTGCAACGTATGCCCCTAACAAATGCTGTGTCACCCAGAAAATTTCTGTGCGATACACTGTGTCCATCACCCTGAGACATAGGTTCTTAAGTGTCATATGCCCAGTGATTACGCTAGCTCACAGTGCCCTTCAAACCGAAACACAGTAATGTTTGCACACTACTGCTTCACGGTAGAATAACTGGCCCTGGGGTGGTACCTACCTAGATGGATTCCTGATTGGATATTCACAAGCAGTTTTTTTTTCAATTTTAAAGTCGCTGCTGCTACCTTTTAGGATGGCGTTGTCCATGTAACCGAATGCTTGTTATAATGTTATTAGTTGTGTTTGCCAAAGTGAAAAGTCAAATTTTGTCGCGATGAGTAACAGAAAAGAAAAATGTTTTTTTTGTGAAGACAAAAGCGGAAAAATAATAAAACTTAGTGAAGAAAAATTGAATAAGCCGTGGATTAAAATGTGTAAATTTTATATTGACGGATTAAGTTAAATTTAAAATATTAAAATGTTGGATTACTGGGCTGTGTTAATGATACTGACGCATATCATAGACAATGGTATAGCAGTTTTACATCCTCAATATCTAAATATCGTAGTGTAGTGGTACCATATCATTTATTGATAACAGATTCTCCGACTACATCGTGTCCAACTTCGTCGCTGTCAAATTCTCCAATTAATGTTCTTAATTGGATAATTTGACAATGATGAATTTATAACATTGTCTTTGGTATCCATGAGTATCATTAGCGATATCAGGTAAACGAATTAATGCTAACTTTTCGTTTTATATATAATACCTAATTTTATAATACCTAAAACGTTTATTCGCGACCTAAAATTATTCCGAATTTATAAATTTGCACCTATACAGGTGTAATTTTTTGAAAGGGACTTTTTTTCTTAAAAAAATTAAGCACTACGGTAGGACTTCTCTTATATCGTGGGTGCGTTTTACAGACGTACTTTTTATATGCACAACTCAACCAGACTCGAAAACCAACAACTTGTTTCTTCGCGCACAAATGCCGGCTCCGGCTGGGACTCGGACCCATAATCTGCGGCGTAAAAGTTAGGTTCTCTAACCACTAGGCCACGCAACCAATGCCAGCAGCCAGGCATCCATACCAAGCTTCAATAAAAAAACAGCTTTATAAAATCCTTTATCGAGAACGTTGCTGGCTCCCGGACCATGACGAATATATAGAATATATAAAAAAAATCTACTACTCGATTTTTTATTAATACAACTACCACTGCATATTCTTATTTACTAATCATAGAAAAATAAGTAAAGTAACAGCCTTTTAATGTCCCACTGCAGAGTTCAGGTCTTCTCTCATTTCTGAGAGTGTTTTGGAGTCCGCCACGCTGCTCCAATGCGGGTTGGCGAACTTGACAGGTCCTCGAAATATTTTCAATTCTTAGTCAAGGAGGTTTCCTCACGATATTTTCTTCGCTGAGCACGTTGTAAATGGCTGAGCACGTGGTAAATCAGCATTTAAAATTACACAAGCGGAAACGGAACTTCACTAACCTTAAGCATTATGATAATTAGCAATCCTTAGAAGAATTACACCGTTTCGGTGAATCATTAATGTTATTTAAATTAATTTCATTTTATTTAACTCTTTATAATTATATTACTAATGTTTTTGGTGTTTCCGTTTATGATTTAGAGACGGTTCCAATGTAACTAATGGCAAACACGCCATTATCCGCTAAGGCGATTACAGCGCAAATTGAATTCATGTAAATTATAATGCGAACTATTATTGTAAGAACAAATGCAGTTTCATTTATGATACACTGAACAACAAGATTTTTTTATTATAATTATTATATAGAAGTGAGCTTCAATTAGTGGCAAAATTTTGATTGGTTTTGATTATAGCAGTAATGATTTTTGCAATAGTATTTATTTAAATCGTAAATACAATTAACAATGTATAATATATACAGTTTTCGAAGTGAAACTTCTTTGATATATCGTTTAGTTACACATTAATCTTTACGCGTTATTTATGTATGTGTAGTCACTTTGTACACGTATACACAGATAACGCGTAAGATCCAGCAGAAAATAGGTAATGTTCAGTTAAGTACTTATACTATAGAATGCCGTATAGTATAACTAAATTAGAAAAATAAAATGATAAAAAAATAATTTTTGTAAATGTATGTAATGAAATATTTTTGATTTATTTTTAATTTGATAATGAAAATTTTGTTAATACTGACACCTCTTTAATCTTTTTTTTTAGTATACAGATTTAAATCTATATATTGATACGTGAAGAGAAAACTTGGTACCGTTTTTTAAGCATATTGCGCGCACGAAGGAGTGTGAGGATCGCCATAGTTAAAAATTTGTATGAAATAGAAGCGATAAAATTAAAATTTATATATATAATAAGTGTTACAAATACATCAAATTAAAAAAAAAAACATAATAGTCTGTGTAATGATTTCTTATATTTACGCGAACACTACACATTTAAATGAAACTAAATTTACGGATATTATCGCGTTTAATTTTATTATTTATAACCCGTCGTTTCGAGTGCACAATAAACTCTTTCTGCGTAGATCGGACCAAGAATAATACTTATCTAAGAATAGTACTATCTTATTACCGATTAAAAGCTGTAGGTACTCCGGGTTAACTATGACATCGGGACATCTGTCACCTCAGTCCGCCCGTGACCATGGGTGCCAATGGGTGCTGTAAAGCACTCGAAACGTCGGGTTATAAATAATAAAATTAAACACGATAAAATCCGTAAAATTATTTTCATTTAAATAATAGTCTGTGGTCAAACAGTCGCACAGAGTAGAGATTGTCGTACAAGAATTTTAAAATGTTGCCAAGAAATAATTACTCAAACCTCAATAACATTCAAACTTAAAAATATATTTGAATTACGGTTGAATATCGACCACGGGGTGACCACTAACACTAATAATAATGCCTACGATGCTATCTCCGGTTGTTCGATGCAAACTTTGAGTACCTGCACCGGCACAACGCTGTTAGTATTCTTCATCAGGAGCTCTCTCTTAACTACTGTCTCATGAATCACAAACTGCTTTATAATAAAGAATTAACGGAGGCCATACTTGAAACTAACCGCGCCTAACTCTGCTGAGCCTAATATCGTGTAGAGTACAGTTTAGAATGTTTTCGGTCGACATTATAAATCCACACGATGTGCAATCTCGTAAAAGCCGTAACAGATATGGACTAAAATATCAGGACCTGGCTCAATAGGTGACCGATATGTAGGTTGTGTGGCAATCGAAGTTATTCCGGTGGTCGCCTTTCCAAACGGGTCAATACCGGACAGTCTGGTCAGAACACCGGTTAAAATGTAAAAGGCGGTGTTGTCCCGGATACCACCCGCACCGGCTGTTGGTTTCGTTCCCTTTCCCATCTTATTCACCATATTTATATAATTTACGTCATGTTTGGTATATATTGTATTTATTTATTATATAAATAATAATTCATACAAATCCCAACCAGACAAAAATACCAGAGAAATACAGATAAATAAGCAGCTTCCTTCTGTGCAAAACATTAGCAGCAAAATTAGTAGTCACTTTAATAAATATAAAAATAGAGCCGTGGCGGCTCAGGGGCTAGGCGCTCGCTTTTATTTCATAGTATGCGAGTGACCTGGGTTCGATTTCCGTAAAATTAAGTGCTGATTTACCACGTGCTCGGCGGCGAAGGAAAACATCGGGAGGAAACCTGCATGTCTGAGAAATAAAAAAAATTCTAAGACATGTGCAGTCCGCCAACCCGCATTGGACGGGACAGCGTGGCGGATTCTTCCTAGCTCCAAAAACCCTCTCAGAAATGAGAGGAGGCCTGTGCTCAGCGGTGGGACATTTATAGGCTGAAACTTTACGTTTTTTTTACTTTACTTTAACCAATATCGATGTAAAACTGTGTGTTTTGATCTTTCGGTATAAATCTTGGTGATGATGATTGTTGATAATAAAATTTGGGTATTATTGTTTTTTGTTTAGTTAGAAAACGAAGCTCCAAACTACAATTTCTTCTAATGTGTAAGTGCGTTTTGCAGGTGTAAATTTAATATACTCAGCATAAAAAAGTTTGCTCTGGCTTGGATTTGAACCCAGGACCCGCGGCGTAGTAATCCCACTCTGACCACTTAACCACTCGGTTACAATATAAATTATCTACCTTCTCCCACTTGAGAATGTCAATTAAAATATTAATTTTTTTTTTGCCGTATTCATATTTGCTAGGAAAAATCAAATGAACATGCATACAAACACACGCGGAACGTTTTGCTCGTTTCATCACTTTATCCAATAAAAAAGTACGTAAATCTTAACATATTTGGCGGTGGCACTAGGCCCTGATTTAACACTCGCCAAATATAATCTACTCCAACTCATTTTATTTGAGAAAGTAATATAACACACGTATATGTAAGATACGTAACATCAACATATATACATGTTAATGTTATGTTTCTGACATATATATATATATATATATATATAACACGAAAATATGTATAATATGTTTGTTCAACTGATACTAAAAGTAAAATATTTGTCTTAAAATACGTATGTGTTTGTATTATATTTCTACCATAATGCCTCAACAACATACTGAACGTTAAAACGCAATGTTGACTCTCTTGTCGCTACTTAGGAGCTATGAAGGATTCGATCACAATATCTACATGCATACAATCAGACATTTACATACAAGCCTCTTCGAATTAAGCTGTAGTCAGGTATCAATTAAACCGATTTGTTCTCGAAAAAATCACTTTGCAGTTCATTGATTAATAAGTTAACGTATTAACGCAATAAAACATCTGTGAAATCGATAATGTTTACATATTATATATCCAATACTAACAAGTTCCTTTAAAGCCTTGCCAATAAAATGGAAGGAGACATCTGCGAAGCAATCACACATAGTTTGTTATTTTACTTTACATTTCAAATTCATTAAAAATATTCAATAAATACCATAATCTGGGTGATATAGCATTTGTTATGAGGAGACGTTGCACTTTATTTCAGGTGAACGTTTTGCTCGTTTCGTCACTCTGTCCAATAAAAAAAACCCGACTTCAACGCAGCTGCTCCAAAAAATGCTTATGCAAATTTAAGAGTTTTATGATTTTCTCAAGGACTCCATCATCAGAACTTGACCAAAACTGTATGGGACCAACCTCGAGTATAACCAATTGCAACGAAAAATAATAATTGAAATTGATTCGCAACTGGCGAAGATATCGCGTAACATACTTTCAAAAAAATAAAAAATATTCAGTCGACTTGAGAACCTCTTCGTTTTTTGAAGCCGGTTAAAAACGGAGCAAAACAGCAGTAGCTGCATTTTATAGGCATTCATTTAACATATTCAAACATTCAGTTTTGTTAAATTAATGGGGGAGGGCTATGTTCGACAGTGGATGAATCATTCAGATCTCAAACTATTATCTGTGGACAGTACGGGAACCGAACCAAGCGCTAAGCGCAGAAGCCAATCCCTTAGCCGTTACGCCAGTCGAACCTTAGACTAACGATGATGCATTAGTGACCTTTATTATTTAATGTGTTCGTGTAATGTCAAAGTCGAGTCACAGCAAAACGGTATCGACATGTAAATGTTTTAACGACAATTGCTTGGAAACGAGTAGCTTTAAAATTTTTAAATCACCTTGATTGTTTTAGCATTTCTCTTGTTTAGAAGTATGAAGTAAAACTTGTGGTGGTGAAAATTTCTGAGGAGCGAATTTTTCGTGATCATTTTTCGGAAATGATCAATCTTGGTTTTGATGCATTGATCTGCGCATTAGTTATTTCTATGGAAGACACTGAGAAGCAAATCGTTCACTTGATAGTAAGTGCAACGTCCGCCCATAACAAATCCAGAACATTCAATTGTAGCGGACTACATTGCGTTCGTCACCTAGAGACATCAGGGCTGAAGTCTCATATGCCCAGTAATGATACTAGCTATGCAAAACATAGTAATGTTTACACACTCCTGTTTCTCGACGAAATAACTGGGTCTGCATTGGTACCCTCCTAGACACACCTTCATAGGATTCCTTCCACCAATAGATCGTTCGTTCTTTCTTTACACTTCTCTAGTTAGTGAGAACTTTACAAGAATAGATTCTTTCTGCTGTGCTTTTTCATTCTTTTCATTATATATAACAGAATCGTCTCGACTTTACACCGCTATCGCGGTTATCAAGCTTATTAATCGCAATATTTTGAAAAAATATAATGAAAGAAGTTGTAAAGTTGTGTATCACATTTAATATTGAAGTCCGGATATGCTGTGATGGCACCTGAATCGGACGCTGCAATCAGTCCTTTCCCTGAATTTACCGTTAAGGCATTACGTCGAATATGAGAAGATAAGGTTATTGGAGTACCTTGGTGTTTGCGTTAATGATTACAAAAACCTATAATGACATTGTCCTCTTGGCTGATTTCTACCATTGATTCATTTTCTTTTTAACCACAGAAGATGTCATACACACATGTGGTAACCTTCTGCCCATTGTGGTAGACCGAAACCACATCTTTTCACTTGCTACGATCCTGATACATCTTTCGTTGTTTCTACTTTCATTAGTGTTTTCATACAAGCTCGTCGGTTTCAGCTACTTTTGACGTAGCGTTTCTTTAAAACGACTCCGATCTGATCGTTATCATGTGATATGTCATTAGCATAAGATATACGATAGTTCCGTAAGTAACAGCGCATACACAACGGCACTTGCTTGTTTCCACGTTCCCATATCGTATATTATATAATATATTATAATGCTTATGCGATAAGAGCGGATAAAGGTTCAGTTGCAATGTCAAACCAGACCCTACAAACAATAAAAAACAACCAATTTGTGTATTTATTAAAAACTATTGACATCGGCTGGGATTTGAACCCAAGACGAGGCAGGCGCTTCGTTATGCAGTTGCCAAACAGTTATTAACGTACAGATGACAGCGTCTGCTGTGACCCGGAAGACTTCGCCATGGATAAAAATAGCCAAGCAGACATCAAAATTTACATTCAATTAAAAATAGTAATCAAATGCAATAGCAGAGACTACAGTATGAAATGTCAATACCATAGTGAACGTCACTCAAAGGAATGAAGATTAAATACATTGCGATTGGGTATTACGCATCAAAGCGATTTATGCACTAGAACATCTTCCGAAATGATTCCAATTCAGGCACAACTGTGTGTAATATCATGAACAGTCTACAGTATTGACAGACATCGAACGTATATTCGGGGCATAATACCCTTTGATTAGGAGACATCATAGAGTGCATTAATTTGGTGAACTCACATTGACATGGACTCAAAGTAATTTAGTATGTCCATGCTATTACACGGAAATAGCCTTAAAATATTAGCATTATATTTTCAGCGAGCCGATAGGTGTTGGCCAGAGTAGAATAGCACCTTCCTTTTTTCTACCAAGGTGTCGTAAGGGGAGACTTAGGTATTTACGAGCAGACTTTTTTCGGGCAAAATAATATCATAATATGCTATGATCTCACTATACTGCTCCTGGGGATGCAATAAGGGGTTATTTTTTTTACTGTCTGTCTGTTTATTACCTTTTGATGCCTCAACCACTGGACCGATTTCGACAAGGAAATAGATGGCTTGCATCCTGAGGACGTACATATGATAGATGTATATCCCGGAAAAATAACTGTTTTACTTAAAAAAAATCCTTTAGCTTCATATATCATAAAAATTCTCCTAAGTTTTGTTTTTATATTATTATTTTATCTTTTATTGTTAGTTTATAGAAAAAAAGCTTAGGTAATAACATATTCTTATATAAATACATAACCCAACACCAGTTGAATGCACTTGCAACGAAAACATAATTATTTTAAGTTTCTGCAATCTGAGATAGTTACTATAACTACTCGTATTTTGTATAACTAAGTTTTACAACTGAGCCCTTTGGTTACTTGCACTACACATTGCAGTTAAAAACCGCTTTGGCTTGACCCGAAGTTTCGCCGAATTTACGTACCCCTGTCGATTCTCTATGACAAAACAATTACTATGGTCATATCCAGAGGCATAGCTAGGAATGGGTCGACGATAGCGGTCCGCACCGGTTGCGCCCCGTAAATTGGGTAAGATCCAAAACCAAAAAAATTGAATTCTATAAAATTGAATAACGAATTTAACATTTCTTGCTTCGTTGTATTAACTGATCAACGTTTTTTGGTTCATTTTATTAAAATTAGGTTCAGGATCCCTACACATAACTGACACTCACGGTTACTCGCGACTTAATCGCAAAGGACGATAAACAACGAAGATTTTGGGGGACACCTCGACTGAGGGCGGATTTCACCGTTGAAACTAAACGCGATCAGTTCAAGCTGAACGAAGTTTAAGCGTTTAACTGAGTTCAATGCTACTGTTTGCATTTCACCAACATCAACTGAACGCGATTAAAGCTAAACGCGGTTCAAATTCTGAACGCCCAATTTTCGACGTTCAGCTGTTTAGACGCGTTTAGAGAGCTGTCATTGTCAATTTCACAACTATGTAAACACAATAAATATTTTTAATACGTTTTGTTTATTGTTTGCATACCTATGTGTCTTATGCATAGATACAGGCTGTTTGACGTCGCAGAATAATAAATACATCGAGTTTTTGTTTTAGATTGTGACGATATTTCACGTAAACTTCGTTTTTCTGAACGCGATCAAAATGGAGCCGGTGAAATCGGTTAGACGAAAACCGAGTTCAAATGATACATTTGAACTAAGTTCAGTAAAACGTGGTTTTATTAAACTTGGTTTCCAAAGCGATCGGTCAAATCGGGTCTTAGTCATAAAGCTGCGAAAATGAAAACGGTCTGTTGTTTTAATAGTCGTCGTCGCGCGGGACGTGTTACGTTCAGAGACAACTAATAGTTCCGACAAAGTAACGACCTAGGCACTACTAATTTAAAGAATTGAGTTTAAAACTTTCTGTCGTTTTCATTGTCAGTTTTCATTCATGGCGACACAACTTAACATTAATTTACACCTACATCGCCACAAATAAATAATATTTATAACTTTTTCTCTCTTATAGGAAATAATGTATTCAGATCACTTTTAATCATACGTAAATTTGAGACCGTGTCAGACGACATCTTGATAAGTGACAAATAAGATACATACGGCATCACTCAATAAACACTCTCCATTTTAAAAGTTAAAAATAAAAGCAAATATTGAACTATAACGTCATACAGGAAAATGACTGAAATTACGTTCTATCGGTAACTAAATATTACGCTGTGAAACATCATAATAATTTGTATTTATCGCGACATATAAAAGCTTGCTCCTCCAAACTAGTTTGACAATAGTAATTTAGTACTCGTTCAGTTTGAAGGGCCGGACTCAGTAAGAAACCGTACAAATATTTCTTACGAAGAACGCCGAATATTAAAGTACTATTTATTAAATAAATGTTTTGATTGTTAAGTTAACATTGGAAACGACGTAACTAGTTATGATTTTCGAAAGCCTAATGTCATGGAACATTATTCGCAACATTTGTATTTATTGATTAATTCTGTTTTAAATTGTGTTTGAACGTATAATTTATTTATTTATTTATTTAAAAACTTTATTGTTACCTTAAAATAATGGTAACAATGGGCGGACTTAATGCGTAAAGGTATTCTCTGCCAGTCAACCCATGGCGTGGTGAAAAAGTGGTGGCAGGTGTATTATTTAATAAATAAGAAATAATAGTTAAATGAAGTAAATGAATAATATGAATACATATACATAAATAAATATTTACTTACACATGTATGTGGATGTATATATATATATATAATATATATATATATATATATATATACATCCATACACTTTTACATACAATATACAATATACATATACATAAATATAATGGTGGCGGTTTGATAATTTCTATGAAATAGGTTTATCCGCTGTTTTTAGAAAATGTTCCTTAACGAGTTTCTTGAAGGAGTTCTTGTTTCGTACCTTTCTAATAGTTCCAGATTTCTTCTTCTAATTCCAGAGTTGTATTGCCTGAACAGTAAAAGAATTGCTTATAAAGCAGCGAAATTTATCCTTCAGATAAGAAGGTGAAGATACATCATTAAAAAATGGGAAATAGAACAGATATAATTCTAGATTGTCGCCTCTGTGTATGGATAGTATGCCATTTAAGACGAATACGATATTGAGAGATATGGTCATATTTACGAAGACCGAAAACAAATCTAATGCCAATTGCATTAGATTTGTTTTCGGTCGGAGTTAAGGAGGCGCTCTAGTTTGTTAAGAAGATTTTGATTAAGGTCTGGGTAACAAACATCAGCATAATCAATATATATTTTCGGTGATGTAATTGCTGTTAGCCTTCTCGGCTTTTACAGCTTCATCGGATACTATAATCAATAGAAGGTATGACTAGAGATTGCACAAACATAAGCTTTGTCTTATATGGAAGCAAGTGTTTTAGACGATAGAGCGATCTTAAGGTGGCAGAGATTTTGCGGCTGATATCATTGACCTGTTTTACACAGTTCATAGTATTGTCCAATGTGAGCATATTCCCAAATCAGGCCTGGTATCTGAAATAAATTATTTAACAAAGTCTGTTTTGTAAAAATAAATAAGTTTTACATTTAAATTTTTCATAAAGAAATATTTTCCGTCAATCTGTTCCACTGGCATTTTGACGTTTGAAATAACGAATCGAAAAAATGTAAAACGTGCAAAAACATTTTCAGAGAGCCCGATTTGTAAAACGTATTCGGAAACTGTCAGAAAAACGAGCATATATGGCCGGTTTAAAATAAAAAAAATATTTAAATGAAACTAAGTTTACGGATTTTATCGCGTTTAATTTATTACTATTTATAACCCGACGTTTCGAGTGCTTTACAGCACCCATGGTCACGGGAGGACTGAGGTGACAGATGTCCTGATGTCATAGTTAACCTGGGGTACCTTCAGCTTTTAATTATTATTTTTGGGTCCGATCTACGCAGAAAGAGCTAACTGTGTCTTGAAGTCTTGCAGTGGTATGCTTGGTTTTTGATTTAATTTTATTTATTATTGGATCCCAAGCTGGTGGTAATACCCAACCATCTTCTCTATTGAAATTAGGATGTTTTTTGATTTCAATAGCCTCGCGAATCATCCTTGGTAGGAATCGGTGTTCTTTTGCAAGGATCTGTGGAATAATAATTAAAAGCTGAAGGTACCCCAGGTTAACTATGACATCAGGACATCTGTCACCTCAGTCCTCCCGTGACCATGGGTGCTGTAAAGCACTCGAAACGTCGGGTTATAAATAGTAATAAATTAAACGCGATAAAATCCGTAAACTTAGTTTCATTTAAATGTGTAGTGTTCGCGTAAAAATAAGAAATCATTATAAAAAAAATATTTACAAATGCGGCCCTGACCATTGCATGAGTGTGAGTAATTTTGATATCTGATAGATATGTTTAGTCTGTTTCTCTTACGTCTGTGGATGACACCAGCAATATCTACACCGGGTGCCACCTCTGTTATCTAAGCCACTGGTCATACCACAATTATGACAAGGTCTGTACATGAATGTATGAAATAAAGTAAATTTAGACTAAGATTCTGGAAATCTGGTGGGCAACAATTTTATAAAACTTGTACTTTTACATACATATGGTCACGCACTTTTCCGATGAAAGTAGGCAGAAACTACTTACTAATCCAGAAACACATCTTTCGGATCTTCCACTTTCAGTAGCGTTTTTAAAGAAGCTCGTCAGTTGCAGGTACTTTTGGCGTGGCATTTCCTTAAAACGACTTCGAACTGATCGTAATATGTTCGCCTACATCAAGTAGTAGGTTCGTATATATACGCCAAATATATATATAAAATGAATATCATAGTTAAATGGCAAGTCAACATTAAAGATAAGGCACGTCTGGCGCATTGGATAAGTGATTCGTTTCAGTGATATGGGCCGCGGGTTCAATTGCTGCACTGAAAAAATACTGTGATGACTGATGCTGTGAAGACAAAACAAGACGCTAAGTGTAGAAATGTCAAACAAATTTTAATCCAGAGTCTACTACTATATAATAATGTATGCAATTAAATATTTAAAGGCTTCAAATGATGTATTTTATATTAGATATTGTCAATTATTGTGAATGATGAAGTATTGAAAGTATAATCACTGACGATAATAAAAAAAAAGTATTTTAGTAAAGTCAGTGATAATACGCCACCTGGCGAGACAAATAAGAAGTTTGCTTTAATTTTATATTATTAATTACAGAAACAGCGAGCTTGTTATAACATCTTCATTATACTCTCTCTCGCTCTCTCTTTCTACTTGTTGACATATTAGTGTTAGATACATACATACGGTCACGCCTTTTTACCATATAAGGGGTAGGCAGAGGCCATCCACGTAGCTCACTTTTCACCCTCGCGGGAAACGAGAGGTGACGGGTGGCGAACCACGTCAAGTTAGATACATCTAAACTAATATTATAAAGAGGAAAGATTTGATTTTTTGTATGTTTTGGTTGTAATGATTTAACTCGAAACTACTGAACTGATTTTAAAAATTCTTTGACCTGTATACAACTACATTATCACCGAATAACATGAGTTGTATTTAATTTAAAAAGAAAACCGAGACTGCAAAAACTATTAATGATAAAGAAAATAATGTATTACATTTTCATAGTACTCATCATTACTCACAAAAAAGTCCGCGAGGCTATATGTCTAACTATTATAGTTAAGTCACAATAACTACTTTTTGTTCAAATTAGTCAATCAAAACACGGGTAGAATCGAAAGATGATGACATTCGTATCATAATATTAATCCTTATCCTACTAAATAGTTTTATAGTCAAGGTTGATTATGGACATATAAATTCCTCTTTAAATTATTCGAATCGGACCTATCGTTTAGAAGTTACGACTGGTATAAAAATGCTAAAAGTAAGAAAAATGCTGCGGCGTGAGCGAACAGCCATACGCTCGACCGCGCTACTCGCGATTAGACTAAGTTCTATTGATTATCTATCTACTCATTTTATTTTTTGTAACCTAGAAACAATTGAATAGTGGTTTGTAATATTAATTATTTTTTTTAATTAAAAACTTTAAAACGCTTTATAATAAATACAGCGGCCGCGGTCTCAAACGCCGCGCCGCCGGGTTTCATGCGACTTGGGCATCATCGAGGTACGCGGCTCCCTTTGCGCAGCGGTCGAGAGTGGTTGTTTTATTTTGCTAACACGACATCAAATATTGTTTACAAGGAAGCTCTGGGCCACTTAACTTTCATGGCTTATGTTCCCATAAATAAAACATTATTTTGGAAACTTAATCCTACCTGACCAGCTGCAGATTCGCCGATGAGCATAGTCGCTACAAAAAATGTTAGTGAAGGGATTGTTGTTGTTCTGTTTGTCCAAATAAGGTACTAATTTATCATTCTAATATCTATCTATCCATGCGAAGCCGGGGCGGATCGCTAGTGTTATTATAAAACAATTGCCAGTTAATATTTACTTACTGACCTCCTACCCTAAGTCAGGCAGTGAGTGATCACATGTTATATAGAAATCACAAAAAGTACGGACATTGATTTTTCCATAATCCTTTAATCCATCGAAGTCAGTATTAAAATATCAGATATATGTAGGCCTGGATATGGCTTAAAAGTTAAGCCTGCGACTTAGTACATAGAGCAGTAAAAAACCGGTCGCCTACTAAAACTTAAAACCACCGAAATATCATGTACGATATAACTATTTATTGACAGAAAGCATCATGGCTGAATTGATAAAAAAGATAAACGTACTAGAAAAAAATTAAAACGGGATAGGAATGGCTGTAAGTTAGAACAGACAGAATTTTTATTTAAAAATTCCACAGTTTTTTATTCGAGCTACAAGCTAGAGGTTACATGAAAAATATGAAATTCAGAGACCAGCGTGGCAGACATCAAAGCCTTGCTCTCTTTTATTTTGTCAAACGCCAATCAGATTCTAATTAAAACGCAAACGAATGTGATACGTACGAGTTCGACCGGTGTTCGGTACACGGGCGCAATGTTTGGTAACCAATTCTAGTTAAAACTTCAACTACGTGAACGTATGACCGTTGTGTATTACACCGGCGCAACTTTTTGTTACCAATTCTAGTTAAAAGTTCAAGACTTTTTTAAATTAAAATTGCATGCCAGGGTTACTTGAAAGAACAAGTTGCCTTGTCTGACAAATGCGCTATAGTTTAGTAGTAAACGACCCCGGTCTCCGGAGCTACTGCTGTCTCCTGCTCCTTCCGAGATAGTGGGATCTATAGTTCCTTTCCCAACTTCCCATTCCCTACCCCAAGTCCATTTCCTATGTAATCCTTTTCCACTTCTCTTCGCACTCGACAGAGGTTGCCGTGCCGATAGCTAGCTACTCGTGGGAACGCAATGGCGAGCAAGAAATTCAACACGAATCAAAAATCGGCGACGTCACCAGTCACGTCTTGCTTCGGCTGTGGTATCTGATTACATCTCTTATGGGAAAACGGCGTGATTATATAAGAAATTACACATAATGTCGTTGCCATGTGCTGGCAGCTACCGCACGATGGCGATCGCCGTGTGATGGCAGCGTAAGAAAAAAACTGCCACAGCTGTCTCTTCCTGTGGGTGGCGTCAGACCCGAATAAGAAATAATCTCATTTATCTGTAATAAAATCTGACACTAAATACGATATTACAATCACAAGACTCTTGACTTCTACCGAACAGGTGCACAGTTTCCTGAAGGACGCAACCACGGACAGTTGTTATTTTTCACAATAGAGCTATCGAAATGGACAGCACATACCTTACGACTTTATATGAATATATGAAGTGGATCATATCCAAAATCCATATGATCCACTTCATATAGTTTTTGTTTCTAAAAACTTAACCTGGATTACCTTTCATTAAAGTAACAATTAACATTTGGGTATACAAGACAAAATAAATCGTTCTAATTGATAGTATAGATTTATATTTCATAAAATCTGTGACTATGTGTTTATTGGTTATGTTTTGTCTAAATAAAAAGCATTGCCTTTGCGAAGAGGAATGTCTTATACAAGGGCTAAGAGTTATAAAAAAATAATTAGTTAAAAATGCTCTGTCTAAAATGAAACATTTGAGACTGCTTTGAAATGTTATTAAGCAGTTGGAGATTTTTTAAATGCTAAATTATCTCGAATTGTATAGTATTGTATAATACGAATTTGAGATTGATATTGTGAGAATTTGTCACTATCAAGCCATTGTCGATATAAACCATCAAGAGAATACCCACTTATTCAAACTACATAGTCTAACGTATCTGTCTAGTTCCGTGTAATCACCACGCTAAGCAGGAAGCCGATCGACGGCTGCGTTGATTACTGGTTAGGGTACTTGACTTCTACGCCGCAGATCTTGGAATCGAATACTAGCCAGATGCAACACTTGTGCAAAAACACAAATTATTGGTTTTGGGGTCTGGTCGTGTTGTGATTGCGCTAGTATCTTTAACACTGCATACAAACGATCGATGTTATCGCATAGTAACTTCCGATATTATTCGGAAGAATCGCCGTGGTCGAAAATCGGCCAGGGAGGATATTGCCGCCCGTTACTAACCTATGTCTCTCAGTCCTAGTATACTTCGAGAAGTTTTCTTCCCCAACGGTTATCGATTCTATGAGCTATATGGCCGACCCATTGCCACTTCAGTTTACTAATCCTTAGGGCTATGTCAATTATCATAGTTCTGCTGCGGATATCATAGTTACAGATTCCATCTCACTATAGCTCGCTGAGTAACTGAGCTTTCTCATACGACAAATAGTTTCTCGAGTGGCAACCTCATACCAGCAAACGTAGTTTAGAGCGACCTATTACATCGAAGAATATTCTAATTCTGGATGAATTAGATTTATTAAATATCAGTTAAATTAAAAAAAAACCAACTTGAATTTTCTAACTAATTCGTGATGATGTCCTTGTGGCCGATTTCGATAACGGCGACAACTTCCGAATATTATGAAATGAAATAAAAATAAAATGAAAATTCTTTATTTTTAAACGAAAGAAATGTAAATTTCGTTTGACAAATGTAATTTCTTTACAATCTACCGCCGTTTCGTAATGAGGTTGCTGTGACGGAGAAATAACAGGCAAAAGAAACTCCGTAGGTCGTTCGTAGTGTACGCAGTACGAGTACGATTTCAGTCAAAAAATATATAAAAATTAAAATTACAAAGAATAGCGTCATGGAAAACCAAAGCACGCCCCATGTTCAAATTTTAGACATGATAATTAATCTTGTCTAGCCGCTATCAGCTATCAGCCGAGCCCGAGCAGACCAGTCTCCACCAACAGCACCTGTTCACTAGTAAGACGCATGTGGCAGCCATCGTCCTCCTCAACCATTTCAAAGGGAAGTGGATGACCCGCTATACGACGCCCCACGACGTAAAAATACATATTACGTAGCTACTTACAAAATAACAATCACATAGTGTTAAACATTACATGATATCTCCCTGGATGAATTTTTTCCATGCGACCTTATCATTGAAATAATCAATCAAATTATAATAAGCTTTACAGCACTGAGTTTTTTACATAAGTTTTAAATTTAGTCTCTGTTAGATTTATTATATCTTCTGGAATTTTATTATAAATTTGTGTACATCGACCCATAAAATAATATTTTACTTTATTCAGTCTATATTTTGGACTATCTAGTTTATTATAATTTCTTAATTTTAAATTATGATTGTCACTATTCTTCAGAAATAGTGATTTTAATTTACGTACATGCATAACGTTTTTATAAATATATTGGCATGTAAAAGTTAAAATATTAATTTCTTTAAACAGTTACCTTAGCGAATCACGAGAGCGCATTGTATAGATTGCGATAAAGATTGTATTCAAGTCAGCCGCATGTCCCCATATTAAAATGCCATAAAACATCAAGCTGTGAAAATAGCTCAAGTAACCTAATATTGCAGTAGCTATATCCGTAATATGTCGGATCTTTCTCACAGCATACGCAGCCGAACTGAGTCTATTAGCTAAGGTATCTATAAGCGGACCCCATTGAAGCTTACAATCTAATGTGATCCCCAAAAATATGGTACTGTCAATAAACTCTAATTTATCGTTTTGCAAAACGATATTATTTTATACAGTTTTAATATTTGATAATGAAAATTTAATGCATTTTGTTATTTTTGTATTTAAAGCATTAATAAATTGTTTGCATGTAACCAATCCAAAATATTCGTCAGAGCATTATTTGCTTCATTTAGGATCTCAGTTTTTCGATTGACCTTAGATATCAGAGATGTATCATCAGCAAACAATATTATATTTGTAAGATTCTGAACTAGGTTTGGTAGATCATTTATATAGACTAGAAAAAAAAATGGGCCTAGAAACCAGAATAGATAAGGATCTACAAGGGTGGTACACCCATTTTTACTTGAGAGCTTACGGAACCACCATTAATCTGAACCATTTTGTATCCTATTACTAAGTTAAGAATCCAATAAAAGGACAGCTTGTTCTTCTAAACCATAATATTTTAGCTTACAAAGCAGAGTTTTTTGATCTACGTAATCAAATGCTTTAGATAAATCACAGAATACGAGATATATAATAAAGCCGCAAGTGTAGGCGCAAACACTCTCCGTGTCCCTACCTACCCGCGCCCGATAACGCTGATGCGATAAGGTCGGAGGTAGTCTAGGATGCAATGTCAGAAACACGGGGACGATCGCAACACAAACAGACCCGCAATCGTGTTTTAGTGCAAATGTTGGCTGTGAATGGGATTCGAACCCAGGACCCGCGACGAAGAAGTCAGGTGCTCTGAAGCAAAATCCAAGTATCTAGTACATGAACTAACAGATAAGTTACATGCTAGTTTAAATATTGGTAAGTATTATATTTTCAAGTTGGAATAGGAACAGTTTTGTGGGGAACACTGTATGTCTGACAAATAAAAAATATTCTGTCGAAATGTAAAGTCCACCGAGGACATGGGAACAGCGTGGTGTATATTTCCCGGCCCCAAAAAAATCACTTAGAAAAAAGAGGTGATACGTATTCTGTCCGTAGATGGACATATATAGGCTATTTTAAAAGGTGCAAGTACGCGCACGTTGGTGTTCTTCCTTGTTAAAGTCATAGATAAGTTTTCTATGTCACGGGACACGTTTGTTAAATTAATAAACGGTATTTTCCTAACGAGTCTTGAACTATTGATGGATCATATTTCTAGCAGCGTCATATGCTAGACGACCCAAGAATACATCAACATGCACTTTTCGAATCTTGTCGACTGACACGGCATTATAAACATTTAGGGAGTCCGTCTAGGTAGGTACCACACCAGGGCCAGTTATGGGCGCAGTGTTGTGTCACACGAAATGTTCTGGGAGACAGCATTTGTTATAGACAGACGTCGCACTTACCGTTACCCTGAGATATCCATTCTTAAGTCTCATATGATTTCATTCTTAACTCTCAGTGCCCTTAAAACCGAAATACAGAAATGTGTACACACACCTGCGTCACGACAGAATAACTAGTCCTCAGATGGTACCTACCTACTTTGACGAGAAAAATATCGGTGTCTTTTACTTAATATAAATAATGATTTTAACATTAATATTATTTTTAATAATCAAGTTAAGTTACTCTGTTTGTAAATTAAAAAGTATTAACTTAAGTGCAAATAATAAACTAAATCCATTAAAAGTGTAGATCGGATTTATACATCTTTAAAAACGTAGAGATCACTACTAATATTTTCCGCACTATATTACGGACTTAAACTAGTTCCAAGCTCCTAACGATTTACTTTACGGAAGCGTGATCGAATAGTAGAACAAGAGCTTATTGTAACTTGTAAGGACTAACGCCCCTTCTACCTCTGTCCTACTTTGCACATGGAAATTTCTGGTAAAATTTACTATTAATAACGACAGCCTTTGTTAAAGTTTGCGAATATATTCTTATAGTTTTTTAATCATCATAATATATTTGATTATCTTGATGATTTATTTACTGAATAGATCTACGTCTATACTGTTAATGTAAAGTTCATACATATGTCTACAAGATTCTAACATTGCTATGTTTCGGTCTGAAGGACACTGAGGCCTAGAGTAATTACTGCCCATATGAGACGAGGGCAATGTGGTGCCACGCAGAAATTTTCTGGATGACACAGGATTTGTTATGGGCAGTATTTGCATATACCGTCAGATGAAATTTTTTCACGTCTTGTCACTTCATCCTGTTATAAGAAATTACTTTAATACTGTAATATTGTCGCGCCTAAAGTATTCTGAGGTATGCGGCCAGAATCGAATAAGCAAATTGTAAATGCTTTTCTTAAATAAACAACTAAGATTAAAGTAGTAGTCAACGGTTCTGCTATCAATGAATCAATTTTCCATTTACAAAAATTCTAAAATATTACTGGTGGTAGAATTCCTACGCAGAAATCCGTCTATGTGGATAGCACCGCAGTGCCAGTTATTCACAGTAATATTCTGGATGACTCAGCATTTGTTATGGGCAGACGCTAAACTTACCATCACGTGAACGATTTGCTCACCTCGTCACTTTTGTACATACAGCAGTAATATACTTTAAATTAAACAAATTGTTAGAACGGAATATACTCGTAAATCCTCTTATACACACACATGCAGGACAAGAGTATTATATGAACTATAACTACTTAATCGTATACAGTATGGTTGATTTTGTATGCTAACGAAATTATTTTACCATATTCAATATTCCCAGCTTCTACGGTTTACGGGTCAACCGTCGAGAACACAAAATTATATTTAAATTATAGCATAAGTTAGTAATTTTTAAATAACTTTGTGTTGAAAAATTTATTGACCACCAAAAGTTGGCAGACTTATTTATTATGTAGGAGATAATAAATGAAAAGCAGCTGAACTGGAGTGAGAAGCTCCACCTTCCAAGGTACGTCTTTGTATTGCCGACATTACGCTACAGACGATTGTGTTCAATTTTGATAATTATTTAGGCATTTGGAACATAGACATTATAAATATTTCTCTGCAGATTTCGCCACAATTTTCATTATAAATTTTAAATTATTTGAGATAGATGACTAGATGTTTTCACAGCAAAAACTATTCAAACGACAAGGCTTGTTATTGAAAATGGGCCATGCATCGGAGGACCGACATTAATGATTAAATACAATATTTTGATTATCGAAGAGAATATAAATAAAAAGAAAAGGAAGAATAAATACAAGTTATTGATTGCTGTCTTTGATCATCATATAAATTATATTCTGCTATTTCTATACTTTAATCGAATGATTTTAAACACAGTTTTTTAATTTACATGTAAGTAAAATTAAAAGAGTTAATTCAATTAAATTAAATTTAGCAAAATTTTAGTATTAAAAAGTATTAAAAAATATTTTTTTCAGATTCGAGACATTTTTGAAATAATTTAAAATAACTGACTGCTTCATGAGTCGTGGGTTCGAGTCAACACGCAACTTGTCTGTGACACTGCATCCGACGCCTCATTTGATCTTATCATTTATATTATTATTGCACTACACTGCGCCCGTCACCTTACTACTAATCCAGCTAAATCAACATCAGTGAGACGCAAGTTTAATAAAACTAATTTTACGCATTTTATCGCGCTTAATTTTTGAACTATTTATAACCCGACGTTTCGAGTAATTTTCAGCACCCATGGTCATGGAGGGACTGACGTGACAGATGTCTCGATGTCATAATTAATCCGGGGTACCTTCAGATTTTAATTATTATTTTTGGTTCGATCTACGCAAAATGAGCATACAGTGTCTTGAATTGGTATACTTGGTTTTCGATATAATTATTTTAATTATAGGATCCCAAGCCGGTGGTAATACCCAACCATCTGCTCTATTGAAATTGGGATTTTTTTAATTTCTAAAGCCTCACAAATCATACTTGGTTGGAGTGATCTAGAACATGTTCACATACTGCAGACTTCCTAGAGCAAAATGAAACTTGTTAAAATCCGTAAAATCATTACACAATAAGTTCGCTAAGCTTCGATATATAGTGACTCTCTTTTAGTTTCACATCTAGAATTAGTCCGAGAGAATTAGTAGTATCTAGAAGCCTCTCGTCTGCTAAAATTAAAAATGAATTAGTTATAGCAGTTCCTTTTTTACATTACTTATGTATTAAAATACTTTTTTACGTTACTTATGTATATATATGTATGTACTAAGCAAATACATTTCATCAAAAGGTTATTATGGTTAAAAATCTTGTTTAAGTTGCACTCAATCAATTTTTGCAATAGCATTATGACCTCATCGTGTGTTAAATATGGTTTTATTAAAGAAATGGGCCAAGAATTGATAAACTTTTTTAAGTAATTTGCCAATAATCTGGCACTATTCTTATCAATGCTTTTCAAAATTTCAATATTTACTCACTGCTATAAGCGGCCATTCGCTTGTCATTTCACTTCATATTCCAGTTGAGTTTCGTTTCCTTTATTAAATTTAGCAAAGCGTTCAAAATGATTATAATAAATATTAATACTTCATGTATTAATGTTAAATAAAATACGATAAAACTTTTTTTCCTCTTTAAACATATTGCTCGCAAGTGAGATTTGGTAACTTTCTGTTGCGAAAGAGTATAGAAAGCTAAAAAATATATAGTAATATATAATTTATGTTGTCTATAAACATTACTGTGGCTCACAGTGCCCTTCTGACCGAAACACTGTAATGTTTGCACACTACTGCTTCACGGCAGAATAACTGTCCTTGGGGTGGTATCTACCTAGACGGATTCCTACATAGGGTTCCTACCATCAATAAATTTATGAATTACGATCAAATTTCGACCATTGGGCGACCACTGGTATTTATTAAGGCTCATACCTGGCCTAGGTTTTGCAATGCTGGTTTAAAAAGAACTGAACTGTCGCCAAAGCGGAGTTCGTAAAATCAAAATTATATAATTAATGTAGTCTAAATCAAAAGTTGTGATCTACTTCCAAATAAAATTTTTAAGAAGTATAAAAGTGTTGTTACGGTTTTTTGATTGCCTGTGTACTAGTCTTGGTTGCTGAGCGACTTTCCGTGTAAGCAAAGCGAAGGTGAGCCTATTTACTTGGAAGCCATCGTCTCGGAGTCTATATCACTTCATACTTACTTTCTTTTTCGTTTCTTTGTTTCTTTAAGGGGCGAAACACGTAAAGTGTTCTTGGTTATAGTGATTTGAGCAATATTACCGTGGTTAAAGTTTGCTTGTGCGTATATAGTGGGAGGTCGTCATTTTCATCATTATCTTTTAACCCCACCTTCTTCTTGGTGTTAACTAGAAGACGTCGCTTTGGCCGAAGCCGACAAATATAAAAAACGATTTTAGTTTCTCATCAGTTGTTGAAATATCTAATCGCTGCCAAATCTTAGATTGGATTGGTGATAGCAGAACCAACAGTTTATACTTTAGACACTACTGCCCGGTAAAGTCCCGAAAAATGTAGGTATGACATAAATGAGATACTTGTACCGTCATCAACCAATGGCCATGACATTTTTTCATAGAATGAATGGGCATTACGGGCTGATTTTACAACGCCGCCACACGGCAAAACCTCGATTGTATTAGACTCCAGTTAATTCCAGTGACGGTGAAAGGATTGCAATACTTATTCATTGCAAGCAAAAACAAAAAATGGAATTACCCTTATTGAAATCAAATGCAGTTTATTATATTACGAGTAAACAATACCGCAATTAACATGATAATTTAGTGGCTAGCACCTACATATTAAATTAATATTCAATATGTGAGTCAGACAACGTTCGAGAAGCGTATATAACGTTGATACACAAGCAAGTACTTGCTTGTATCTACATATTTTAGCATTAGCAGACGTAGTTAAAAGATTTCAATTTATTTTGTGTATGTGCATGGATTTTTAATTTTTGTTTTAAATTTATGCTTTTTTATTTTTTATAAAGACTTTTTTTTTAATATTTTTAAGTTTATGTTTCTGTTAAGTTTGTGTTATTTCCTCAAGCCAAACTTTTCTTAGGAGTCATGTTTATAGATTTGGAACTATTTTATTATATAGTATATTTAATATACAAAAAAAATTCACTGTTTTTTACCAAATCTTCGTATTCGATAAACTCACGTAATAACTTCTTATTTACAATAACACCAAATTAACACAGAATCAATATAAAAACTTTTTATATTTATTCTGTGTTTTATTTATTTATTGTCAACTTAATCTTAAAGAAATGATAAATATGGTACTTAAACATTAAAAAATATCTTTATTAAATAAACTCGCAAAATAACTTTTCTAAAACGTTAGGTCTCGATCAGGTAACCTAAGAAATTCGTACAAACTATTTATACTAAAAACACAACTGACCAAAAAACGAAAACAAAATATTTACTTGATTGACAATCCAATTTTATGGGAACTTGAATGTATATACGATGTAAGTTAATTAAAAATACAACAATAAAAAATAACTTTATTTGTATGGAAAATACTCTATATAAGTAATTCATAATAATAAAGAGTTCGTGCCTGCGAAAGCTTAGATTATATCTCTAAATCCAGAAAGAATTCATATAATGCCAAACAAAAAACCAATCTCGATATTAGAATTTTTCGCGTAATACTATATTCATACTATAAGTCCGGCCATGTACTGCGCGGAGAGGCAAAACAGACGATTAACACCTATAGGGATTAACTTCAATACTGTATACGAGATGATTCATGGTAGGTGAGACAAACTCGAGCGAATTACATAACACTCAACGTCATTTACACAAATCCATTTTGACGAATATAATAAAACCTGCCTGATTGCTTATTGATAATTATATGATAATCATATTCATATTATGTGTATAACTGAACATTGGCTAACATATTGTAATGTAATGTTTAATTTTAGTAACCACCAGGTGGTTAGTTCTTTCAATAGAGAAAAAGCTTTACGTGGTGGCTCTTTAATACTAGTAAATAAATCATTGCGATTTAAAGAACGTAAAGATATCGTGAACCTCTCTGTTGAGAGAACTATAGAAATTGCCTGTGTTGAGCTTGAGCACCTCATAGTTGTTCAGCGTTTACAGACCCCCATGTGCTTTATATGATGATTTAGATATTTGTATAATTTATCTAATGTGAACTTTTCAAAAAGGCGTTGCGTAAAGTAAAAAAAAATGTATCTGTTCATTTCATATGTCACTATTCCTATCTTTTTGTACATATTAGTTGCACAAATGCAAAAAAAAACAATGTTTGAAATCAATTGTCTACGACGTAATGAATGATGAGGGTGATGATCTGTTTGATCAGACTACTATTATATATGTGTTTGATATAACTATATAAATAATCGATTTCAAATTATATTCTCTGTAAATTATGCATACATATAACTATTAAGTAATTCTAAAAAAAACTTTACAATTGGAATTTAACTTAATATGTACAAAAGGATTGGAATAGTGACATATGAAATGAACAGATACATTTATTTTACTATACGCTACGTCTTTTTGAAAATTTCACATTAGATAAATGATACAAATATCTAAAATTCAAAAAGGAAAGGAAATAATTTAATGTAATTAAGAAGTCAAACTAATTAACTTGGAGTTCCACTTCGCTTCGAATAATATTCCTTAAAATCAATTTGTTAAAATGTTTCTGCCTGGATTATTCAATTTCCATTTTACTCGGAATATAAATTCCTATTTCGAACGACAGCAAACGAACACAGATATTGTCTTTGACCAGCTAACAGCTTTAACGGTTACGCTGGTGTGGGTGATATTGGTGATGCCACAATGTAAGTGCAAAGCGCCATTCTGTGCCTTACGTTGATAAAATTATTCCATTGTGATTATAGGCTCTTTAAAATAACTTGTACTATATATGTTGTGAGCCGTGGTAGCTCAGGGGTCTGGTGCTCGCCTTTAATTTCATAGTAAGCGAGTAACCTGCGTTCGATCCCTGGTGCCAGCACCTCTAAAATTGTTCTACAATTTTAATTGCTGATTTACCACGTGCTTAGCGGTGAACGAAAATATTGTGAGGAAACCTGCATGTCCGAGGAATAGAAATATTTCGAGGACATGTAAAGTCCACCAACCCGCATTGGAGCAGCGTGGCGGATTCTTCCTAGCCCCAAAAACGCTCTCAGAAATGAGAGGAGTCTTGTGCTCAGCTGAGGGACATTTATAGGCTGAAACTTTTATATATGTTGTACATTTTTTACTTAATTATAAAATTGCTTTCTGTTCACATTAGACTTTTTTTTAATAAATAGACAAAACCATAAGACAAGCTTTACGTTATTTCTTATAAAATTAAAAATAAAATTCAACTAGGAATTCAAACATATAATATCTGTCACAAAAGAAACGATCACGCATTTCTAGATTATACTATAAGAGCGACGCAACCATATTGTACTACCTATTTGACGAAACCGCAATCGGACTCTTAGCGCACATACTGCGCAGCGTCCATGCATTTAGCAGGATAACAGCCTGGTAATTGGTATGGGTGGAGTACACATTCCAAGCCATAACAATTATTATGTGGAATGTAGCGAAACTAGAAAATTATTCACAAATCAAAGCGTAATGTAACTAGATCGCATCTATATTGCGTCATAAAAAACTGACTCAATGCATGACACTCTTTTCAGTAACACAACCAGAGAATAATATATAAAGTATACATACATACATACATAGAGTCACGCCTCTTTCCCATAGGGGTAGGCAGAGACCACATCTTTCCACTTGCTACGATCCTGACACACATTTAGCTTCCTCTACTTTCATAAGTGTTTTCATACAAGCTCGTCGGTTGCGGGTACTTTTGACGTGGTCTTTCCTTAAAACGATTTCGATCTGATCGTAATACGTTAGCCTACGTCGACCCTTACCGGCTTGCCTATTCACACTCGCCTCATAAATCTGTTTCGTCAATCTTCTTTCATCCATCCTCTCTACGGGTCCAAACCATCTAAGCATCCCTTTCTCTATCTTTGTCACTACATCTTCAACCACACCGCAACGTTCTCTTATCACGTTGTTTATTTTCATGCTTCTTCTGCCAGACCCAACATTCACTACAGCCATTATTTATTTATATTGACGACCGCGTGCCCTAGTGGTCAGAGTACCTGACTTCTACGCCGCAGGTCCTAGGTTCGAATCCCAGCCGGAGCCAACATTTGTGCTAAAACAGAAATTGTTGGTTTTCGGGTCCGGTTGTGTTGTGATTGTCCCCGTGTTTCTGACACAGCATCCTCGCTTCGGAGGTAAGCATTAGCGTTACATCGGGCAGGTAGGATGGGACGAGTGAGTGCCTCTGTGTCTGCGCGGACACTTGTGGCACTATAATATCTCCTGCGCAGTTGATAGATCTAGACAATATTTGGATGTTGTCGCCGTGGTAGAAATCGATCAGAAGAACATCAATATAACCGTCATTTGGCGACCGAAAACTAAAAGTAAGAGTTTTCATTCATTAACACGGACAATAATTTTAAAAAGAAGAGTCAATTTGTTATACGCAAAATTGATGCAAAAAATCAAAAATATCTATATAATATATAAACTGGTTTGCGTCCGTATTACCGACAACTAAACATTTAAAAAATGTTTGTTTCTATTAGTAACTGAGTACAATTATAGTCAAATTTAATCAAAGATTACGGTAACTATCATGATAGTGTAATAATAAGTAATTTCTGTAGTGAAATATTAAACTACGAGCAAAAAATTATGTTGGAAAAAAAGCGCACTACAACTTATTTCTTAATTTAGGCCCGTAATGACAACTCAGATCTTTTTATACCGATGTATAAAATTATGTAATATTATTACATATTATATTTAATAAGTGCTGTCGTTAGTCGTACCGTACAATATATAAACATACAAATATATATGTGCATATATAGGGACAGATTTGATACCGTCGTAGAATGCTCTAGACCTACTAAAGATTGGCCGACCCCCTACTCTCTGCAAAGCTCGACATATTTTAAGACGAATACAAATTAAATTAAAGTAAAACACATCGAAGGTCTGTAAATGATAAAATTATCTCAAGCAGTGCCTTTAAGTACTGATGCTTACCGTTTTTATATATGAGTAACAATGAATAAGAATGAAAAGTATTTTTTATTTTTATTTTGCCGTCCCATAATCTCAGTAGGCTCGGCTACTGAGATTATAGGGAAATCTGCCATATTAATATATACGGAGGCGTATATTCAAGTGAGAGATTAACTGGAATAGTAATTGAATGTTATTAAAAAATTCCTAATAAAATATATTAGGAATTTTTTATGATATTTTTCGTCACTGCTGGTGTCTTGGTAAAATAGCAATATAAAATTTAAAGGTATCATTCTGCGTGGAGACAAATTATAGCACGATGCCGTGAATAATTTATTTGGTAAAGTGGTGTCCGGAAATCGCAATCTCCGAGTTTTTAATAAGTTCAAACTTCATGTTCATGTCATAGAAATACAGCCACGCTACTTCAAGAATTTCTATCTTCAGATACTTTGATCGCTATCCACAAGTTGCCACGCGTTTTCGGCAAGTCAATACTACATATGGCGTATGCAACCTAGGCATCTAGAAAACACCCCCTTTAATTTGGAATAATTTATTTACAAGTATCATGATCTCTTTCTACTATAGAACTGTCACTTCTTGGAAAAAGAGCTTTCGGAACGACCGATCGGTCCCCCGCACCCATGAAATGACCCTATAATTCCGATCTTATTCTGTAGATTACTACCTGTGAAATGAAATTAATAGATGATGTTTCGAACATCAAAATGCAGGCTACAATAATAGCAGACGTCTGCCAACACTAATTGTTTTGATGCAGTGAAGGGCGATACTTTTAGTCTCGCCAGAGTGCGAAATAAAGGCATCGAGCGGTATTATGTTCATAGAGTAACGATTACAACAAGATGGTAATCAATTTCACCATTTTTATTCTACGATAATAATAAAATGTAAGTTGCATAAAAATTTTTCAAATCAATGTATGTGATCACCATCATTTTCTGAGTCGAAAACAGTCATCGTGTATAACGACTAAAAAAAATTAGCTCTGCATAATAATAACATATTAAAAGATCCACTTACCGTACTGATGCGCTCGTAAGTAATGTGCGGTAAGTTTCAGCACGCTCGTCTTGTCCATCTTACGTCCCGTAGCCACAACTGGCGGAACTATAGCGGCCAGTTGCGCAATTGATTGGTTCATTTTGTCACGACGCTGCTTCTCTGCTTTGTTCCGAATCTCTCTAGGACTGTCCCTGCAATTAAAAAAAAACGTACAAAGGTTTCAATAAAATTCAAGTAGCTAGATAAAATTCCAGTTGATATCAACTCCTCAGGAGATACTGATGTCCTCCTAGCCGACTTTCGACCATGGCATACGGTCGGTTGTCACAACTACCGAATACTGATGGTTTTTATCAATTGCGCAGGCGATATCATAGTGCCATAGCTGAACACACACGCTGTGGCCGATATAACGCTCACGCGATAATATCAGAGGCTAGAATGCAGTGTTAGAGACACAGGGACGATCGTATAACCAGACCCGAAAACCAACAATTTGCACAATTTTTGACTTCGACTGCGATTCGAACCCAGGACCCGCGGCGTTTATAGTGCCACAAATGTTGACTCCGGCTGGAATTCAGACCCTGGGCCTGGGGCAGTGTGGTCAGTAACAATTAGGTCATCATTTATAGGTAATACGGTAATAAAACACTGTGTATATAAATCAGGTTGAAAAACGTACACACAGTGCATTTGATGACAAAATGTTGTCATACACTCTAAGGGCGGATTTCACCGTTGAAAATAAACGCGATCAGTTCAAGCTGAACGAAGTTTAAGCTATTAACTGAGTTCAATGCTTCTGTTTGCATTACACCAACATCAACTTAACGCAGTCAATGCTAAACGCGGTTCAAATTCTGAACGCCCATATTCGACGTTCAGCTCTTTGAACGCGTTTAGAGAGCTGTCATTGTCAATTGCACAACTATGTAAACACAATAAATATTTTTAATACGTTTTGTTTATTGTTTTCATACCTATGTGTCTTATGCATAAAAACAGGCTGTTTGATGTCGCAAAATAATAAATACATCGAGTTTTGTTTTAGATTGTGACGATATTTCACGTAAACTTCGTTTTTCTGAACGCGATCAAAATGGAGCCGGTGAAATCGGTTAGACGAAAACCGAGTTCAAATGATACATTTGGACTAAGTTCAGTAAAACGTGGTTTTATTAAACTTGGTTTCCAAAGCGATCGGTGAAATCGGGTCTAAGTTTCGTTAAAAAAATGATAGGATCGAAATAGTCAAACGTACGAATCATTCAAATTTTTACACAAGTAACCATACGAAATGTAAAAGCGCTATGCTGGTATTTTGTCAGAGAGTGGTACCTCTCCAGTGGAGCCGATCCATATATATGCCTACACAGCCTACACAGATCTAACACGGATGTTTATTCATAATTTTTCTTATATGGAAAAGAAACGATTAGGGCTTTTTTTACTTTGGTGTAACTCACACACTGCGTCCGTCTCCCTGAGACAGAAGTTCTAAAATCTCATATGCCCAGTGACTACGTTAGCTCTCAGTGTTCAGACCGAAACACATAAATGTTTTTGCAAAAATAGTTATAACACCGTTAATACGTATGTTGTATAATAACATCGCTATTGCGTATATTTTTTACAAAGCTTAGACCGTTTTCGATAATCTTTTTTTCAAATATTTCAAGAAGACATTTTGTATAGATGCTCTGTAAAACTGTTTTACAAATCAATTAAAACAAGGTCCAAGTAAATATACCATAATCAAGACAGGATATGTCATTATAATTACTAGTGGTCGCCTTGTGGTCGAAACTCGACCGAAGTTTGAAAGTTATTGAGGTTTGAATAATTATTTGTAATTAATGATCTGCGGTCAAACAGTTGCACAGTTGACAGTCGCTACTCTGTATGACAGTTTGACCACATACTATTATGTGTTTGACTTTAGCAGTATGAACATAAGCAAACGACATATTACGAGTATTATATGATTGACATTGGCAGTAAAGTAAAGTAAATAATGAATGTTTTATTTTATTCAATTTAATGTATCTGTAACACATATATAAATTTTAGCTTCCTCGCTTCTTCTCCATACTACGTTTAAGTGCGCCAAAACTCACACTCCTTCGTGTGAACTATGCTTATAAGCTGGTACATCATTTTCTCTTCACGTATTAATATATAGATGTCAAAAATATTTGATTTAAAGTATGTAACACATAATCACTCTTTCATGACTTTGTACTTAAAATGGATGCGGTTAGTGTTTAATTTAATTGTTTTGTGCATTAAAGTTAATAATTCTGTTTTTCTCCGACACAAAACACCAAAATAATAATGAGCGTGAGAACTGTGAGACCACGTCGTGAAATAGAGTACCAAGTATTTAGTAGTAGACTAAAAACAATTGTACAACGAATCCTGGAATTCAACCATTGAAGTCTTGTCTCTCAGTTCACACAGATCATCGGTCAGATCACAGAAAGTATCTTAAAAATGATGTTAATGTGATTACTGATGTTAAGTCAAGAATTTGTTAAGCTTATTTATAAGACATAAAAAACCAAAAGACTAAACACTCCTTCAGTTCACACAAAAAAGATACATGTTTTAATGAAAATCACTGTAATAACCTAAAAAATTCGAACTTTTTTCCATTTAAGGTTTCAGTAGAAGTCTCAAAGCTTTTTGTAGAAAAGGAAAGGCGCCAAAATGTTGGCTCATTTTTAGGATAGCGATTGTTAAAACTTGTCCCCTATTCCACACGTCTACAATCATATTTGCGTGTGCTAATTATTTGACGAAAGAAATATTAGAAAGTCAACCTTTTAGTAGAAAATTTCTATTAAATAAAAGTATATTTTATGAATATTTTATTTATATCTATGCATATATTTTTTTTTCTTTTTAACGTTTGTTACACCGCCTATCATATGGTTATCTCTGCTTAGCTTTATGGTTGACTGGGAGAAAATGACTTTAGGCATTAAGCCTGGCATATGTACCATTTCAGTGCATAGGAATTTGAATAAATAAATTTAAAAAAAACTTAAATTGTATGTTGAATACCTAATAACTTAGATAATCGTCTTATATTAACCCTATGCAAGTACCCGCAACCGACGAGCGTGTGTGAAAACGCTAATGAAAGTAGAAGAAGCTAAAGATTTGTGTCAGGATCGTAGCAAGTGGAAAGATGTGGTCTCTGCCTACTTGTACACCATGTAGTGTGACCACACCAAATTGAAGCACCGATATTAAGCTTCTTTGATCAAACATTAAACTATTAGGCTAATCGTGCTACGAATACTAAAAAGTCTCAAATATACATTTTGTTGAATGAAAAGCAACGATTCAGAAATTCGAAAACAAGCGTCCAGTTTCACAAACTAATTGCTTTGCAATAACATTTCGTGATGACTAGCCAAACATACAAAACCTATTTAAACATGAGATTGCTGACACGTGAGCAACTGCGCTACGAAATCGAAACGGAAGTAATTTATATCAAACCGTTGCTGCGAACTCGCGTCGCATATTTGAGAAAGGTCATGATCCAGCGTCGTCATGTAAATAATAATTTACGAATAGTGTTGCTAACCGAAATTAGCTCCATGTTCGAACGAGGCCTGGCTATCAAATTGGCTTCAAGCGAAATATCAGTTTAACATGAACAGACTCGTAGATTCATGTATAGCATTTCGTTGCATTAGCTACTTATTGAATTGACGTTTCATAAAGTGCTTATTAAGGGCCAACACCGTAAACTGATATTACCGTCTGTTAACAGCCGATGTTAGCAACAAATTCTTCGTGTTGTTAATAAACGTGTTTCATGGGTTAATTTGATCATAATTATTTTAATCATATATCATTACATGATTTTTTTTAATTTAATTTGATGTCGAATGCCTTGGCATGTGATAAGCGTAATTTATACCTGATTTCAAACCCTAGACGAAGCCAATATATCCAAGATGCAAATTATAGACTTTCGAGGTTTGGTGTACTGTGATTATACCGTGACACTGATACCAGAGCGCTGACTATTACTAATGCTTAACGACGTCGTGGTTCGAATACCGTCACGTCTCGACATATAGTCACGCCATACAAGGGGTAGGCAGAGACCGCATCCGTAACCGTTATCGCCACCGCGGAAAACGCGGAGAAAGACGTGGCGGAAAGCGAATCACGTAAAACTCTAAAAAAAAAAGTTGTGGTAAAACATCTATCCGGGGCCGTTAATTTTGCCCAATTTACAATTCACAATGAGAAGCATTTATACTATTCTTTAACACGTTTCATAATAGTAATACAATGTTTAAGTGCGTATTAATAAAAGCTTGTTAGAAATCAGTTGTAATGAGCTCATTGGAATGTTAGGTTCGCATCTAGTTATGACCAGGTGGCGATTTGTTATTCATAATGTATTGTAATACATATATCGCCGAAGTATATACGACGACTGTATGGAGTTGTTTATATAATAATGGCGCATAATGTCTTAAGGAATACTTGCCAGTCGTGATGTTGAGCAAGGTCTGATTTAGTGGATCTAAAAAATATTTGGTTTTCGTTTACATTTTACAAACAATTTGGATATAAAAATTCAGCTAAGTGTTGAGGGAGTCTCTAGCTTACGTTACTTGTGAACCTTCAGCTTACTACGAATCTAAGGTCAACGGCGTCATTTTTATACATTTTAAAACTACACTGAATTTTTACATGCGTACGTCATACGTCTGATGGGTAAATCGATGCAATGAAATTGTAAGATTAATTTTGTTCATATCAATTTCTTTCATTGATATCATAACTACTGCCTCATTGTACGTAGATAACCTCATTTTTAGATTTCTGATAATCACAAAATTATCTTATTTATGTTACGAGTATCTTAAAATAAGAATGTAGTATTCTTTCACGATGTTCAAGATACATTTTGGAAGTATGGTTGTCTTTCCTTTCTTCGAATGACAGATATATTTTTTATTTGTAACATGATCGAACACTTCGACATTTTTCATTTCATAAGCAGAAAATGCCATCTACGCGAGATATAGTGGTGTAGAACACGGTGCCTAGATATGGTGCCTATGCTAACGCTACTATATTTCGCGTAAACACGAGTAACGATTATACAATAAAATCGAAAGAAGGGTTAGTTGTAGTTACATAAACACGTTACGATCACAATACATTCAGACTCGAAAACCCATAATTTGTATTATCATCAGCAGCATCCGATCTGAGCCCCCCTGTATCCATCTCCTTCCCACAGACAGTCGGTCGATCTAGCGGAAAGTCGCCCTTCACTGCGTTTACCGGTACTAGTATGCCACTCCAGAACCTTTGTTCACTGCGATACACATATTGCGATTTAGCAATCACATCGAAAAAAGAAGAAACTGACCCGAGACATCAAAGCCGATCGTATATTGCTGTAGGGACGTGGCATACACGAAAATCATTGATATTGCAACGACTCAATCAGGATTTATTTAACGCTAGGCGCCTTTCAATCGGGGACGCGACCAATTCAGTGCTTATGACGCGAGATCAAAACGAAAATTAGTTTTAGAAGCGTGTTTGTGCGACTGCCAAGTCGCCAGTGGGTGTATTTGAAAGCGTCTATCGTTTTCGTTATTTTAACAATCAATCACATTGTATCATTCTAATTTTATATATTAGGTTATTAAATCAATTGTCAGGTGCAATGATGTCTTTCGTCGTAAACACGTTTTTTTTTTCAACAGAACTATAGCCCGTTGATGTTCAGAATGTTCATTTGTATGTTATTGGCATTGTATACTAACATAGTGATAACGATAACGTAATGACAAAATGGCATTGTATAATATTGATTTGAGCCGTATTGTAGTTATTTCAGTTTTGCTCGATGATTTTATTTTGATAGTTTATATTGATATTCCTAGATGTGTTTTTATATAAATAATTCTTTATTTTAGGTTTTACGATGTGGTAATCATAATTATAATATACATATATCTCTGAGCTAAACTTATCGCTGTGCTGATATAATAATATATTTATCGCTACAATGAGAAGAGATAGTATTTAACTTCCAACTCTTATATTTTCTAAGCAATGGCCTCCTCCACATCATACAAAGTAAAGCAAATCATTTTTAACCAGGCGTCATGGTGATACACTGTCGTTGAGGACATCACGACCCTCTTCCTCTTGATATATTAAAACAATATTTATTTAGTTAATTATTTATATAACTTATCTACTTGCCATTTAAATGGTTTCTAAATATAACAATATTAGTTAAATATAATCAGTTTTTATTAAATTCTTCTTTACAACATATATTTATGTAAGAAAAAATTGGCCTTCTCTTTGACCTTAAAGAAAAACAAAACAATTAAAGGATGTTATCAAAAATATACTTAAATATAATGTACTATATGGCACTTTTGAAATTAAGTCACAGAAACATTGGAAACTTTCTTATAATCAATGTTTTTCTATGTAGGTGTACACTAAAGTTATTACAATAGGAAATCACATGTTCGCTACATATAAATTTATGGAATGTGTTACAAAAATTAATAATTCGACTACGCTCAGGCTCCTCTGGAACCATTTTAGACGTTGATCTAAAAATTATAAAGCATAAATATTTAAAAACACATGAAAGCTCTAAATGATTTGTGACACAAGGTAGCAACGTCGCACCCGCACACGTACTCGGTCGCAGGTTAAGCACTTGTTACACCTTACACGATAACCTGACTGAAGTGAGGGACGCGGCGAGAAGCGGAGATCCTTATCGCCAGCTATTGAGATTCATAGTGGTGTACAGTTATTATTTCATACAAATATTTCATATGTAAAACGTCATGACGCCGGGTTAAATAGCATAGAAATATAGATAAATGACTGAATAAAATGAAACATGAGAAATAGTAAGAGTATAATATTACAACAAAATCAAAAAAAATGACCTGATCGGAAATATGATGCAGCGTTTCCGCTATAGGCAAAAAGCAACAAAAGCGCACTGGCACAGTCACCAATAGGTAACAAAACGATCGCATTATAAAATAATTAGGTTTTTTTGCAGTTTGGCAATAATGTTGTCGGTGCATGCAACGTCAAAGATTACGTAGAGTGAATCGCATCGCGCCAATGCCAAGATTAAATTTAGCTCGCAGATCGGCATCAAAATATATTACAGCCGATCGCCAAGTCGCATTGAAAAATACTGTGAACACACAGGTTTAGCCGCTAACGCCACTGTTCGGTTCGTTGACACAAGGAGAAGTTCTGGGTGAAAGAACATTTGTCCAATAAAAAAAAACGAAAGTACGAATCGGCCAGACCACCGTAAATATTGTCACACAAAACTTTCAAACTTTCTTTAACTACTTTGCCATATTCGTCCTTTAATCTTCCGTCACAAATTTGAAAGTGAAATTTAAACTCTTCTGCCCTTAAAAGCCACTTATGTATCTATACTAACCCACAAGTACTTACTTGATGCTAGAGGTAGGTCTCCGTACCTGAGACAGGCTAATACCTTTTTAGTGCCTATGCCTCGTGGTAACAGGTAGTGCCTTCTCGGTCAAAAGTAACCTATGAGGAACCACGTTTGATATTCTATTATAGAACTCCGAGCAAAGCCCCTCGCGTAGTGGCGGTTTGTTTGCGCTGATATGTTTATTTAATTTATATTAATATTACAAATGACTACGGTAATGCTCATACGGGAATCCGTCTATGTAGGTAACATAACAGGGCCAGTTAATCTGCCGTAAAGCAGTAGTGTGCAAACATTACTGTAATTGAGTTTGAAGGGCACTACGAGCCAGTGTAATTACTAGGCATATGGGACTTAAGAACTGATGTCTCAAGGTGTCGGGCGCTTTGTAGTTCCACACGGTATTGGTTATGGGCAGACGTAGCACTGACCATCAGGTTAACGTTTTGCTCGTGTTCGTTTTTTGTCACAAACAACATAAATCATTAGTAATAGATACTATGAGGTGTTCACATGCCCATCAAACAGGTGAGATTTTAGCAAACAAAAAAATGACTCCTGCGAAAACGCAGCTAGCGGAATGTAAGAAACAACGCTCAATACGTACATAACACGTTTTACAATCAAAAGTTTAGTCTAGATTGTGTTTAAACTTCATAAAAACTATCACACTCTATAGGATTTCCTATTAATAAACGATAGTGGACCACAATTTAAAATAACTCCATAAAGCACTTATTTTGTCTTATTTCGAAACACCGCGTCTTTTCATTTAAGTTTGATTTAAGTTTGAAAGTGTGGAGCCACACTGAAAGACGTCGCATTTATCATCAGGTGACTGAGTTGCTCGCCTCGTCACTTTTTTACATAATGAGAAAACGGTCTGTTTAGAGGCTGTAGTAATGATTATTGACATCATAACCTTAGAAATCTGATGAAAAAGAAATACTCGATTCAAAATCTAAGTTGTCTAGAATTAGGCAATGAAGATCGAGTGAGCAATAGAAAATCAGACGAGCGATCAGGATGCATAATTTTTTGCGACCTACTCAGATTGCGAGTCCTCGACCCTTTCACGTTAAACTAACGTCTACCACTAATAATACAAATGATTTTAATAATATATTCTGGTACTGCTTTTTTGAAAGGAGCGTGTTTCGTTTTGACAACACACGGGTCACGGCCGGCAGACAGTGTGCCCAGACGTCTTGTCTCCTGCCGAACTAGGATAGCATTGTATTCACCATAACATGCTAATTTATAATCTCGTTTTATGCGCTCGCGGTTACATAAAGCGATAATAGGTGGCACCTTGAAGAACCTTGGTTTGTCTTTAGTCTAGTTTTTGGGTGTTTTTATTTTTAGTATGTTAAGTGTACTCTTATAAAAATATAACAAAAGTACTTATTACAAATATTCCTACCAAAATGGCGACGACGTGGTTCGCCACCCGCCACGGCGAATTTCTCGCAGGGGGGAACTACTGGTGTGGCCTTTGCCTACCGCATATATGGACAAAAAGCATGACTGTATGTATGTAACAATAAATAAATGTACTGCGTAATATGTTTATTAGTGAAATTATAATAATTGCATTTGTATATATTTTTTTACATACTTTCTGATGTTTATTTCAACCTAACGTTTGGCATACGACATTGTACGAGTATACAGTAGCATCCTAATGTAATGCTCTGTAGTCCCGTCCGATCCCTACCGCATATCGGCCTATAAGCCTCCTCAAGGCCTTAGGCAAGATATACGAACGCCTACTTCTCGCCCGCTTAAGAGACTTCATGCAGTCTCGAGGGATCCCCATCCACGAGCAGTTTGGATTCCGTGCCAAACACTCATGTACCCAGCAGGTGCACCGCATAACGGAGCACATTCAATCCCGCTTCATACGCGGGCTTCATACCGGAGCGCTCTTCTTCGACGTGGCGAAAGCGTTCGACAAGGTCTGGCACAACGGGCTCATATACAAGTTATATGGACTCGGTGTGCCAGATCGCCTCGTACTCATCATACGAGATTTCTTACGCAGTCGAACCGTCCGCTACCGCGTCGAGGGGGTGCGATCCGAATCACATCCCATCCTAGCCGGCGTACCACAAGGCTCAGTCCTAGGTCCCGTGCTCTACACCCTTTTCACGAACGACATACCGCACACCAGCGGCGTCGAACTCGCCCTCTTCGCAGATGATACCTGCCTATATGTGTCTGGACGTAATCCAGACACTATCTCTAAACGCCTCCAATCCGCAGCCCGAACCCTCGGGAACTGGTTTCGGAAATGGAGGATCGAGGTCAACCCAATCAAAAGTGCAGCCATGTACTTCTCGCGGCGCATAACGCAGCATCTCCCCACAATAGAGTTATTCGATCGTCCAATCCCCTGGGAAAAGACAGTCAAATACTTAGGCGTCCTATTAGACTCGAGACTCAGCTTCGGTCCACATATTAACCGAGTAAGGAACCGAGCGGCGTTCGTACTCGGTCGATTACATCCGTTACTAAATAAAAATAGCAAAATGTCCCTACGTAATAAAATTACACTTTACAAAGCCTGTATTCGGCCAATTATGACATACGCAAGCCCCGTATTTGCGCATGCCTCCCCGCGTCAAATTCACCGACTTCAGGTAATACAAAATCGATTCATGCGTAAAGCCACGGGAGCACCGTGGTTCGTGCGTAATGCTAACCTTCATATCGATTTAGGGCTTCCTACCATAGCCCAATATCTAAAGTTGGCCTCTCGCCGATACTTCGACTCTGCCGCCACGCACCCCAACCCACTGGTTGTCAGTGCCGCCACTTACAACCCCCTCGCGATACACCAAAACTCGACCCGCGGAAAAAGGAGACCGAGGCACGTCCTCGAGGACCCTGACGACGCGACCACTATTGCCCAAGCGCTCTACTCAACACTACACAAACACCCATTATCACCATCATACCGCCCCCGCCGTCGGCGTGGGCGTATCAGACAAAGTTATTCGCGATACCGCCGCATCTCAGGCCGGTTTTCCCCTAGCAGTAGTGTCATAAACAGAAGCGTCGCTGGAGTTTCTTGCGCCATTTCTTCTCCAGCGGAAACGCATTCCGAATTGGTGGTAAACTTATCTAATAATAATCATGGTATTAATAATTATAGTAGTAGTAATATTGCCCTCCCGATTGCAGTAACTGACCGAGCCGAGACCGGCCCCCTTGGGCACCCTCGATTCTGTTACTCTCGCGAACAGGATGACGGTCCAAGCCGAGGTCCCCTCTCGGGGGCCCTTGCGCCAGTCATCCATAAATAAAGGTTTCGGCTAAGCGCCCTCAGCGCTATGCCACCTTTCAATCCGGCGAAGCTGTAAAAGCCTTCGGGCTAACAGTGACCATCAGTCCTAAAAAAAAAAAAAAAAAAAAAGCTCTGTAGTTTACAGAGGACGGATGCTCTCTTCACAAAAACTCCAAAAACTTTTTTTTAGAACCACGTGAGCGAAAAAAAAGATCAAATTTCTACTCTACAATTTCCAACAATAAAGAAATTCTATGAATTAACTCATCCTAACTTTCGCCGCAAATTACAAACTAACTTTTTCAATAGTAAACTTTACCGTCGTAGATAACGCACGAAGCCCTCTAAATTGTTCTGAAAGTTATACTCGCGTTTGATTCAACTACTGTTTATAAGAAGCATACTTCAAAACGGAACATACTTCAAAATGGAACATACTTCAAAACGGAACATATTATTTTCTTGTACCTATAGTTACTAGTTGTCGAAATTCGATAGTAATTCATAAAAAAATCAGTTATAACGTTATTTAGGTTTGTGTAATTATCTATCCAACTGTATGAGCAGAAGATTATGTGCTTGACATTGACAGTATGAATGTAAAGAAACGATAGACTATTTTGTGATTGACATTGTCAGTATAAACGTAAATAAATATTGTATTTGTAGGCGATAATATGTGTCCGGCATAGTAAAATAACACCTACCTCTTTCCTACCGACGTGTCGTAAGAGGCGACTAAGTTATTGTACGGACAGCCTTTATTCGTGCAAAATAACACCACAGTATGCAACCCTGACACTGTACTGCTCGTGGGAACGCAATGGGGAGTAAGAATTTTAGTGGCTCGTACCAAAATGGCGGCGACGTGGTTCGCCAAGCGTCACGTCTCATTTCTCGCGGGGCGAAGGGTGGGCTGCGTGTCTGCCTACCCCTTATATGCGATAAAGGTGTGACTATATCTAACACACATTATAATATAATATTCTCGATTATTTTTATGCTTAAAAAGGGGTAAAAAGTTTTCTGTTCATATATTAATAAGAAGAATACATGTTCTCGTACATATATTAACTTAGCACTTTACAGAGTAGTTAGAGTGCAGATTAGCCTGTGTAGTCGTGGAATCTGTGTTCAAATCCCATACGAAGTAACTTTTTTGGTACAAAAAAAAACAGATTATTCACACACTTAGATAAATACATAAACAAGCATAAACAACGCAAGGGTCAACAATTAGTTTAATGATATTTTTCCTTTAACCCAATATAGGCATCCTTGGAGTCTTACGACGTAACGGTTACCACTAAAATCAATGGATTCTTTTTAACAGTTTGCGAACCTGTACAGAAACAACTTCTGCAATTAGCGTTAAGAATAATGGAAAATATCGACACCGGCGTCAAGTTACCAATTCTCATAGTTACGTAGTCATATGGCTTATTTAACTATGTTTCCTTTGCTACGTAGTAGGGTTCAATTGACAAATTTGAACTGTTATTAAAAACAGGATCGCGGTCGCATTAAACAATTATTCAAAAAGAAGTAAAAAAATATATTGAGCAGCATAATTTCATTGGTAATTTAAAGATTTATTTACGTTTTCACAGCTTCTCGACTCAGACGTCGATGTATCTGCCTACTGAGTAGATAACCCTTGACGATTACTACGTATGTATGTACGTATGATCTAATGTTCCTGACGTGGGATCGGCGGACAGCGTGTCTGCCTACTGTGCATTTGAAACTTGAAACAACACAAGAATTATTTGTTTTAGGATCAAGATATATAATGATAGTTTCGTGTTGCTTCTGCATACCAACCCTTCTCCGATCTTTATCGAAGAAATCTGAAAATCATTATGAAACACAAAAAGCAATTGCACAACCATTGCAGGCAATAGACATGCACATTTTTTTGTCTCAAATACTGCGGCACAATTTTTACATTAAAAGACTAGTTACTAAATCTATACATATAATAAATCTGTAAACTTCACGTGTCTGTACTTTTAAAATTTTTGGGAAATAAATGATAGAGGGAGGCAAAAAATAAGTAACCAATTACATTTCAAAAGTATTTCGGTCTGTCTGTCTGTCTGTTTGTTTGTGAACGCATCACGCCTAAAGTTAATCAAAATACACAGTAAGAAAATCATAGAAGGTATCTTCCTGTAACATTTTAGTGTTTCATTTATTAAAATCGGTTTATTCTACAAAAAGTTATGAGTATTTGAAGTTACAAATTAGTTCAATGATAGTGATTAGTCAATTAAGTAATCTAAGAAACTGTAATAAAAGAAGTAAAATAAAGTTGTATAGTATTAACCTAAAACCTAAACCTTAAACACAGCTAATGAAAAAATAATATTCTATTTTCTTACAAAGAATATAATTTATATAAAGTACAATAGATAATTACGTATTTTAGCCGTCAAAGTTAATTAGCATTATCAAAAGATGGCGTTGTTATTCAAATGACCATTGTATGAAGAGACACATTTTTTTAAATGTTTTCACCTGGCCCGCGGATTCAGCTGTAATATGAAGCTCTATTTATACCGAAATTATGTCAAATATTTGTCGTTAAGTGGGGGGTGTTGAATGCTACACGATATATATATATATATATATATACATCTTAAAACTCTGTATGTTATTGATCGAATAGTCTGGATAAATGTTGTATTTAACTCATAGCAATTGACACAAACTTTGAGAATGAATGGTTAAATTTTTTTAAATTTTTTATTGAATTATTAATTGTAGGGTTATTAATTTTATTAAATTAAGGTTAGAGTTTGGATTTACATATTTTTCACTAACCTTAAATACTTATTTTAAATTGTGTTGTAAATATGTACAAATAAAAAAATGGAGTACTCAAAACATATGGGATACAAAAAAATTTAAAAAAAATTGCAGGGTAACAAAACTCAAAAACGTGTTTTTTAAAATTTTGTCTGTCTATCTGTTTGATTGTCCAAGCTTATCTCAGAAACTTTAATTGGCGGGTAGGGAACTTTTCAGAGAGTAATCTAAGGTACTTTTTGTTCCGGAAATATTCAGGGTTTCTGTGTAAAATCTGAAAAATTGTAGAAATTTGGAGCTATGCTATGCTATTTAATGTGCATTTTGGTTATCATTATTTTCGTTCATGGCAGCCAAGTGTTTCTATTAATCCATACTTAATTATTAATATAAATGCGAAAGTAATTCTCAGAGACATACGCTCTGTCTGTTTGTTTCCTTCCACGGTTCAACCACCTAACCGATCGTGAAGAAATTGGCACAGAGATAGCTTGCATCCTGGTGACGGACATAGGATACTTTTTACTCCAGAAAAAAAAAACAATTCCCACGGTATATTTAAAAAACCTATATCCACTCGAACGAAATCGCGGGCATCAGCTAGTGTTAAGGAATATAAACGTAGTTTACAAAAGCATATTATTAAAGGATGAGTTGGTTTAGTGCGATGCTGCACTACACTTAGGTTAAAGTAAGCCTTTCATTGATGTGTACATTCAATCTAGAGCCCGTACCGAGGTATTAAGGATTAAATTGATGTACGAATTTACCGCGGATTGAATATGAAGTGTAATATTGAACGCTACATGTTAGTTAATACTAATGGACGTTGCAAAATTTTGATATGGCTTTATGGTCGTGGGTGAGTGTCAATATAGAGATAGAGTTTATGTCTGTATATGTATGTGTGCTTGATTGTAAATTAAATGCGTTCGATGCTGAATTGTTTTAGAATGCAGACCAGGTACCATTTTGGCCAAAATTCTAAGAAAACTTTTATTGAAGTTTAATTTGCAAGAAATACGCAAACGATCTAAGTTCTAATTTAACTGGAACGGGGTACTGGGACACCGCATGCTACATGATTTTGTTGATAAAGTTAAGCTTGATGGCCTTTGTTATTATACATATAATTATCATCAGCCTGCGGATTTCTTAGGATGGGCAAGACGTTTGGCGCTGACAGATACATGGCGCAGACAGTCGCTTCATCTAACGAATGTAAATAATATATCCTATTCCCAGTATACTATTTAGAATTAACTTCTAAGCCGCAGGTCATGGGTTTAAATCCCAGCCGAAACCAACATTTGTGCAAATACACAAATTGTTGGTTTTCGGGTCTGGTTGTGTTGTAATTGTCCCCAGTGTTTCTGATACCGTATCCTGGCCTACCTCCGATTTTATTGCATGAGCGTTACATCATGCGCGGGTAGGTTCGTATTAATTGCCTCTGTTTTTGCTCGTGCACTTGTGGCACCATAATATTTTCTGCTCATTTGATAGCGTCCGATAGTATTCGGAAGTTGCTGTCGTGAACGAAAGTCGCCAAGAGTTTACTGGTAGGATTCTTATGCAGGAATCCGTCTAGGTAGGTACCACCCCAGGGTCAGTTATTCTGCCGTGAAGCAGTAGTGTGCAAACATTACTGTGTTTTGGTCTGAAGGGCACTGTGAGCTAGCGTAATCACTGGGCATATGAGACTTAAGAACTAATGTCTCAAGGTGACGGGCGCAGTGTTGTGCTACACTTAAATATTCTGAGTAACACAGCATCTGTTATGGGCAGACGTTGCACTTATCATCAGGTGAACGTTTTGCTCGTCTCGTAACTTTATCAAATAAATAAATAAATAAATAATCATTGGATCTCGCATCGTACCACCTGTCGCCACGAGATGTTCTTAGCATTTTCCTTGTACATAGCAGATAATAACTGTTCGAGGACCTTCATCAATTCTACAAAACCGGCACCACAAAATAATTACTAATATTATTTATATGTTATATTAATTTTACTTTTCTTCATTTATTAGTAAAATGCTTAGTCTTGCCTACCTTTAGCAATGATTTTAGACACTAGTATAGTGAGACCTATTAGCGCGGTAATATTGTAATTAAAGGATTACTGAGACATAATATAGCATATGTATGTTATCCATTAATTTAATGGTATATGATTGCTGTACATATCGTAACTAATCCGTGTCAACATCACATAGAATCAACATCGCTTGCACAAGTTTCGTCAATTTATCCAATTAAAAAAAACTTAAAATCTTCTAAAGCTATTGACGTGAAATAAGGTCAGTTTATAAATCTTCCTACAGTGTCAGAGTAATTACTCAAATCGCTTCGTTTTATGTGCATAGAAACCAGATATAAATAGAGCCGAGAGAGGTCGAGAAAGACTGTATCCTAAAGAAGGCGGAATATCCGACTTAAATATGCCAAGTCTACGAGTACGTTGTCTAGCTCAGAGGCCTCGCCTAAAATTTCATAGTAAGCGAGTAACCTAAGTTGGATGCTCGGAGCCGCTCTAAAATGGTTCTGCATTTTCAATTTATGATTTACCACTTGCTCAACGGTGAAGTAAAACAGGAGGAAAGGTCTGAGTAACTAAAATATTTCCAAGACATATCTGTCAAACGTACTCTTCGCGTATCCAAGCCCCTCTCAGAAATTAGAGGAGGCCTGTGCTCAGCAACGAGACATTTATGACTTGACTTGAAGTTTTCTAGACTGGTGCCGGGAAGCAGTATCTAGGGTAAAATGAGTCGGGTACTCCGATCGCCAATTCGCCTGCCAATTTTGGCGATTACAGTAAATCCGCCTAGAAAGAGGGGCATGTGGTCTGCTGTGGACTATACACACAGGTTGATGATAAACCAGTGTGTTTTATGTATAATATGAACTAAACAAAAAACTAACGAACTAAATTAAATAAAAATTAAAGCTCTGCATCGCAATTAAAGCTTTCCATCGTAATCTAGACATAACAAACAGTCGTTTGTTATGTCTAGAGACTGTTTATTTAGTTAGATTCTTTGAATAAGTTTCTGTGAAAAAGAAGAAGTAAATAACAACACAACTAACAAATAACAACTATTTTTAAAATTTACAGAAATGCATCGTAAGTCGTGATTTCTGTGGTAAGTGAAATGGTGTCTGTATCGATTACATGAAAAGTTATACAATTGCAATGAATATAACTAGATGAAACGGAAGTGTACACTCTTGTACCAAAGTATCTCAATAAATTCATAATATTACTAAAGACGTTCTTACTTCAATTATAAAGAACTAATCGTCCAATACACACAGCAAACTTCTGCTTCTGTTCACCAACCTAAAATACTTTTATAATGATTACTGGAATCATATTGAATATATACGTGGGTCGTGCTTTTAATATAGGGTCTTATCTAAAAAAGTCGCTTAATTAATTAAATTATCTCATAATAACATTGGACGTGATAATCAGTTTCCAATAAATTTCAGTGATAAAAGATAGAATCCTTAATGCTTATCCATCGGTCACTGGCACTTATCGCTTCTTTACCACGCGGCGAAACATTCTAAACAGATGTTTACAGACTACAAACATAGGGGTAGCATGGACTCAACAACAAACGCATCTTTCCTTTCACAAGATCTGTTCACACTTTTTAAACTCATGCTCCGAGGCAACATAATAGATTGAATTCGTGCACCTCAGTTAAGATGCAATAGTTAGTCAACCATTTCAAAAATACAAAATCGGTACCTGGATTTATATCTGGACAGTAATATACAAAATATGAATGAAATCTGAACCTTGCAATAATTGACACTTATCTAAAAATCCCCTTAAGCAATTTCTTGCAGCTATTATGTCTCCTTGCAAACATACATACATACATAAGATCACGACTGTATCCCATAAGGGGTAGTCAGAAACTGGGCACTCACTGCAAAAACAGATGACTGCCACAATCTACATTTCACCAAAACAATGCAATGCATGCTTGGTGTGATAGGTGGTGAGCCCATCACTACCATGCTACTCGTATGTTGGGTGCACAGTGCAGTTTAATTCCTTACTATCACACAACAACTGAACATAAAATAATAATTAAAAAGTTAATGTCGTATCTAAATAAAGCGCAAAGAAGTTGCACAAACATCTTAGTCGATAAATTAGCTATACAACTAATTCCTTAATAACAATTACCTTATCAATCCTTATAAAACCTAATAATAACGCTTACAACATTTTTGCTTAGACTACAGGCCAAAGCATCGCACGTTTCGTGCGTCTATGTTACAATAATCCGGAGGGTACAAAATTTTTACTATTTCGTTCTTGCGGCGTGCTATCGTAGATATTTGCGCTATTTTGTAACTTAATTGGCAGTCGATGAAACAAGCTTATGTTTTTTTTGGAATACCGTAATCCAATAAAGAGCTCTCATAAGGTCGTTAATCCATGCTTCCGTTCGTTCATCGATTTTAGACCGCCGCAGCTACATAAATTCATCTATGAATCGAAATGAATGAAACTTTGTATAAAGATACTATAGACGTAAATTTCAATTCTATAAAAATCAAAACGTCGTAAATTAATTTTAATGGATATGATAATGGGTGGCCCATTACAATGCTACTTCACCTTATTTCTTCAATTATAGGAGTTGGTCAAGTTAAATTTTGAACAATGACGTTCCGAATTAATAATCGGCAATAGCCTAATGGTTTAGGGTACATACTGCGAGCTCAGACTAAGCCTAAAAGCTAGGCGTAAAGCTAGGCACAAGCTTTTAAGCTTAGTTTGAGTGTTTAAGAATAATATTGGTAATGTTAATAGCATTGCTAGTTAATAGTAGTGCTTTTGTGACGACGTATTGTACTCGTAAATTATAAATAAAATTATTGAATCATATATTAAGTCGTCCAAACCCATTTTTAAAATTATTTAAGAAAAGAAGAGTACCAAAAGAGACCGAATATAAAGACCGAAAAAAGATTGTAATTTTTTTATTTTTATTTTCGACATTATAGTACATTTCGTAACAAATATTGAACTAAAAATAGCTCAAAATTATTCGATAATCTATGAATATGTTCAGAAGAGACCAATTATCAAAAGTACAGTGCAAATTAATTACAAATATTGCAGTATAAACAGTTTTTATAACAACGAAAAAAGTACATATTTCTTCTTTAAGTGGTGCAAGTTCGTGTATTGCATAAATCTTATTACTTTAAAAAAATAATAAATAATAAAGGATTGCTCCAAGAATTTTAAAAATAATGTTCTGTAAAATATGTGTAGAACGCGTATACGTAGTTTGATCAAAATCCGAGCACTTAAAATTTAAATCCGCGAAGGGGCATACTTTCCGTCTTACAACTACAGGTGTGGCGGACGAGCGCGACTCTGTACAGATATAAGGATGCATAGAAAGTCTCAAAGCATGGTCCTATGTTAGTGAGGTCTATGATCTCTATGGTCTTAAAGATGTAAAAGCATTATTATGATAGAGTTGAGATTTGAAAAAAGAGTCGCGTAAGATTCCATACCGAGTAGATGTCTGCTGGGATTGTATGGAGTCCCTTGTGATGGCGTTGGACCCCAATCTCTTGAGGGGGAGCAGAGGACTCATGCCGTGCTCTGCGGCAAACAACCGTGCTAACCTTGTATTTGGTGTTGATGTCATTAACTTAACACACTTACATAAAGTTTGCAGTTACAGCGGTCTGGCAATGTGGTGGCGCGTACGGTGGGCTTTATTTGTTTTTGGGCCAGAGTGCTCATAATTATTCGGCGTGTGCTAAATCCGTCCGACGTCCATTCGCTAAGACTGGACTTAGCTGTATACTTGTATGATTTAAACACGCATTGACACGCGAGACTTCGGTCGAAGTCTGTGCTTTTGCTAGTACGCCAGTTTTGCTGTGGACTGCGGTCCTTTCCCCAACTTCACGTCTTCGGGGGGAGCCCGTTTTATAGGCCGGCGCTCACCGCACACGGCGGGTTATGGGAGCCGTGTGCTTTCCCCACATTTTTGTACCTATACAAATGAGTAGGGATTACTTATCAATATAGTATTCGTCGCTGGCCAAGGCTTGAAGCTTCTCAGGTGAGCATTCATCTTTCCAAGAAACACCTTAATAGAACTTTACGAACTTTACAGACACAACGTAATTAACGGTCCTAACTAAAACGATTACATTTTAGAAATAAAATGATTATAAACGGTCTTACAAAATAAACCTTTAGAATGAAACAATGGAAAGATCAAATGAATTTCCTGGTCCCAATATTTTATTTTTATATTTAATAGACCTCCTTCCTTTTTTGTGTGTGTAAGTGTGACTACTTACACACACAAAAAAGGAAAAAATATAGATACGGACACAAAGAGTGACTCTAATAATTAATCTGACGATAGCGCACTAGGCGATACAAAATTGCCAATAACTTAACATAAAAGCAGGACGGCCTTAACGAGGAACAGCGAAATACTGCCATATGGTAAAAAACAAAAACCCTAGACCAAATTACTGATGAAAGCCATTTAGTGTACAACTTGCAACTTGCAACTTACCAAAATCTTACTTGTTCATTGAAATTATTTGTGTCTATGGCCAAATAAGGCATGGACAGTGCATTCGCTTATATCCCCCATCTACGTATAACAATAGAAAGCAATTTCGTTTGGCTTCTTATGAATAGTATAATTATCATAAGTAAGCGGCACAAGCAGATGAGGACCGCGTGACCTAAAGGTTCGAGAAGCTGGCTTCTAAGCGACGGGTCCTGGGTTCGAACACCAGCAGGAGCCATCGTTTGTGCAAAACCACAAATTATTAGTTATCGGGTCTCTGTGACCCACGATACAGAGAAAATCCTACCGTGGGGCAACGTTTTTAAAAAGAAAAAAATATGTGATAAAATGCATATGGGTTCATTCAAGAATGCGTAGTAACGCCCCACGTCTTTATTCACCCCGTGTGCTCGATGAATTTTGTTAATGCATATTATAATTCAATTGTACATATTATGTATAACTCTCGATGCGTACAGTCCTACAGGCTAATGATATGTACAGGATATTTCCCAGTATCAGATATATGTATTTCATTTCCCTGGGTTACAATCTCACCAATAATTTATATATAACTGACGCTTAGCGCCGCTTTAATTAAGTGTCAACGGAAGCCTAGAATATTTTAACCGTCTCAATTGTAATTACATTCACTTACTCAGTTTGAAAATTGTTTAAAGTAAAGATGAATAGTAAAGTTTTAGCCTATAAAGTTCCACTGCTGAGCATAGGCCTCTTCTCATTTCTGAGAAGGTATTGGAGCTAGGAAGAATCCGCCACGCTGCTCCAATTGTTTATTAATTATAAATTTTCCGCGTGGTAATGATATAAGGGAATTCATAAAACCATCTCGTCGTGTGGGTGTGTTAAGCGTGGACAAAAAGAATTGCCAAAAGAATCTACTCCTAGCTTTGGATGCCTACTTCCTTCAGTGCACTGTTGAAGGACTGATAGAGATTTATTGAAAAGGCTAAAAGGAAAACAAATCTAGTTTCATTAAACGTAAAAAGGCGAATAAGGATAACAAAAAGGCCACGCATCACATGAAAATGTGCGCTATAAGTGGACGAAATAATGCATTTATGTGTTATTTTTTTTAATGAGATTAATAGAGTGCGTATGTAGACGGAGTAACACTACTTAACTACCAAAATTCTCTGACGTTTATGATTGTACACATCTTTTCCTAAAATAAAGCGAAGCCTTTGATTTAGATCAAAGATAATAATTCCAATTACAATTGAAACCAGTATTTATTGTGAAATACTGCGGTACGGCGTTATTTACTATAGACCCATTAAAATAAGTTCAGCATCACAAACAATAAATTTGCAATCTAATGTCGCTTACACCGGTTAGGTATTTCCCGGCAGTCGCATAAAACATGTTAATAATTATGTAATAATAAAAACAGGAAAACGTGTTAGTTTAAAAAATATATATGCCGAAATCGCATTTTTTTATCATCATCATCATTCCGTTATCGATAACCCAACAGTTATCGGTTCTATAAGCTATATGGCAGGCCCATTGCCACATCATCTTGCTGGTCCTTAGGGCTATGTCGGATAGTCCAGCTCTGCTGCGGATATCTATATTATTATTATTATAATTGACGACCGCGTGGTCTAGTGGTCAGAGTACCTGACTTCTACGCCGCAGGTTCTGGGTTCGGATCACAGCCGGAGCCAACATTTGTGCTAGAGCACAAATTGTTAGGTTTCGGGTCTGGTTGTGTTGTGATTTCTGACACAGCATCCTAGCCTACCTCTGATCTTATCGCAGTAGCGTTACATCGGGCAGGTAGGTTAGGACGAGTGAGTGCGCGTACACTTGTGGCACTGTAATATCTCCTGCGCAGTTGATAGATCTCTACAATATTTGGAAGTATTCGCCGTGGTCGAAATCGGCCAGGAGAACATCATCATCATTACGGATTCGGCCTCGCAGAAAAACACCGAGCATAACTTTTTCCATAGATGGCTTGGCGACTTTGAGCCTCTTGACGTCTGTAGGCCGACTTTGACTCGACATTCCGTAAGTCATCACTGTCAAAACGCACTGGTTGAACACTTTGGCTTTGAAATTGATTGAAATGATTTTCTTTATATCACATGGAAATGATATTCACTTTTTACGTTTATAGAAATGAGCTTAACATGCATAATTTCACGAACACACTTCGTCTACAACGGATGCTGCTCCAAATGGCCTGTTCGTATACTCACTCTGACCGATCCCACGTCCCCGGCCGTGTTTATGAGAACCAATAGTAGCTGTTCCGACATATTTTCGTATGAATTCCAGAACTGAGGAATTTTAACTAAGCAATCAGTTTACGAAATACAATCGGAATAGGGGATCGACAATTAGAAGCTTCAAATTCCAAAACGTTAATTAAAATGGAATAAAATCTCTGTTATAGAACTGCAAAGTAAAAATAAAGTGAACTAGTACGACGTACGACGGTATGGCGATCAGAAAATGTGAATGAATCAGAATTCTTCTACTTCAACGGCCTGTAAAAGGTCCACAGCTGGGCGTAGACCTCTCTCAAGTTTTCATTAGGAAGATTTGCTATATGCATACATACATACAGTCACGCCTCTTTCCCATTGGGTTAGGCAGAGACCATATCCGTAGCCCACCTTTCGCCTCCTCGGGAAACGAGACGTGACGGGTGGTGAACCACGTCGCCGCCAAATTAAAAGCTGTTTTTCGACGCCAGTCAAGATGACAGGATAATATCTTGACTGAATCTTAAGAAAGAATATTATGGCATTTCCCTTAGTTAATTTTCACGAGATCCTACTGGTGTTAGGATTCCTATGCAGGAATAAGGAATAAAATATTCCGTCTAGGTAGGCACCACACCAGGGCCAGTTATTATGCCGTGAAGCATTACTGTTTCGGTTTGAAGGGCACTGCGAGCTAGCCTTGATTACGTATTTGACTGGGTATTTGAGACTTAAGAACTGATGTCTCAGGGTGACGGGCGCAGTGTAGTGTCACTCAGAAATATTCTGTTGTTGTGGGCGGACGTTGCACTTACCATCAGGTGAACGTTTTGCCCGTTTCATCACTACACAATTATAAAAAAATAAAATAAAAAAAATCCTCAGTGTAAAACGGATTGGCAGATTCTCTGAACGAAATAAACTCATTAAATAGTGTGAGTTTGTGACTTGGTTTCTGCCTTTTGGGTCGTGAGCCCTGGGTCTGAATTCCTGCCAATGCAGCACACACTTGCAGGCCGGGTAAGATTATCAAATAACTACGAGAGTTATTGTAAACCTTTTAGTAAATAGTCTGTCAAGAACATTGATATAGAAAACCCCAATTTACACATTTCCATATAAAAATCACTTCATAAGCGTCCTCGTTCGATTAAAACATAAAAATAGATACAAAAATTACAAATTACAATTAAATAAACACGAATTTTATCTTATGCCCACGCCATAAATTAGCTTTTTAAATAAAAGCAACTATTGTTCATCGACTTTTTAAATTTGTTGTTGTTGACACGGCTGACGCGATGCTGATCGAAATTAGCGCATTGTGCGCTCTTTTTTGAGTACGGTTTTTTGTATATGAATGGTCGGGTACTATTGACTGATTATAATACGAAGAAAGAACAAGAACAATTTAAAGTACAAGCTACAAGTTAGAATCAATTCTATATTTAATTGTAAATAATTTGGAAATTATTATGAATCCATATTTGGTAGAAAGTAACCAATCTGTTAATGATGTTTCCTTCTACCAGTTGTCTTTAAAATTTGTGTATGTTTAATAAAACCCATTTTACGGATTTTGTTGCGTAAAATTAATAAATAACGCGGTATAATCCGTAAAATTAGTTTTATTGAATGTTTAATATTTTCGAAAACATAAGAAATTGTTATTTGTATATGTTTTTTGTAGTCACATACCACAGATATACCACATACACATACTACATAATATGTTATATGTTGACTTTCGAAGCACAATACAACCATTGTTTATTAAAAAAATATCGTCTCGCGGCAATTGCACAGCGCAAAAACATATCGCTGCGTAGTTATTTCTTCTCAGTTCGCTAATACACTGATATCAAAGACACGTACGTTCATAGGTAATATCATAATATTTTTGCTTTTTGATTGCAAAGTCACATCTTTTATATAAACGCTTCTTTATGTAAAAAATATCATGACGTTTTTATTTTAGTATGTACTAATATAAAAACGTCACGATATTTTTAGACTCTATACAGATAACGGCGGAGTCGGAAATAGTCGTAATTGGTTTTCAATTTTAATTAATTTATAAGAGCAATTTTGAATTGGTGATTGCATGATTAGAAATTTACAGGCATGTGATCTCACAACTGTTTACGGTGTAGAGGTTTTGATGCGAATTGATTTGATGAGATCTCACCTTTTTTCTCTTTTTTTTTTCTTTTCCAGTATTGTTTCTTTCGGCTACGAATTTTCTCGAAGCCCACTCAGTATCTCTGTTCTTTTTCTTAACGGTATTTGTCTAACAATCTTTGAAAGTCTGAGCGGTAAATGCTTCTTAATCGATTTTATTCAGAAATTGCGACTCCTGAGCTTCGATACTACTGAAGTCAAGTCAGCAGACTTGTCACTCTTGACAGTGCCACGTACATTTAACGTTTCACTGTGTTTCCAAATACCACCATCGGAATATCCTCCCAAACGTTCATTTTCATACACCACGGAAGTGTGTATGATACTTAGCGACGGCCGCCATTAATTACTCGTAAGATACAGAACGGTGCGTGAAAGTTTTCAGCTGCTGAGTCAAGAACAGATCAGAGTTGTGTTAAGGGTCTGTCCGTTCTCGTCACATGAAAAATAAAAGTGCATCTGATTCCAATACTCGACCTCAGAGTTGACTAACGCTCACCTAACATGTACAATCCTAATTATTCCTATTAATTCCATACTTTTAGTGCTGATTTACCACGTGCCCGGCGGTTAAGGAAAACATCGTGAGGAAATGTCTGAGAAAAAATAAAATTTCGAAGACAGTCCGCCAACCCGCATTGGAGCAGCGTGACGGATTCTCCTGCAAAACCCTCTGAGAAATGAGAGGAGGCCTGTTGCTCAGCAGTGGGACATTTATAGGCTGAAACTTTACTTTACTTTTTTTAAGTGAATTTTTAATCGTGATTTAATCAAGCATTTAATAAAAAATAATTACTAGAAACACAACATTGTATCAAGTTGCAACAACAACATTGTATCAACAACAACAACGGAAACATTTGTCTAACAGTGATTATTAGCAGTGTCCAGAGCTGCTGAAGAGAATGATTTTGAACAGTTTTACAACAGTAGTTTATTTTATGCTACCAATAGTATATTGTGGTTCCTGCTGAAAATGGATCGGTAATAACTTGATATAACCCTCATATTCTAAAATCACCTGCTTTTGAAAGCACATGTGCATGTGCCTTAGTATGCAGATCAAGATAAAATATTAATCAATTGATTAAGTTTAAATGAAACTAAATTGTTAGGTACGACTACTCTATGTTCCCAAACACAGAAAATTATATTGAATGAAAGAGCCATGAAACATTTCCAGACATAGGAACCACTGGGATTAGGTTCATCATTATTTAAGTATAAAATTACAGTTTGCATTGTTCAATTATTATTTCTGTTTTGTGTTAATGCACTCAATTCGACAAACATAATGTACTACATACTATTATAGGTGGTACCGATTGATGGTTTCTTCGAAAGCTTTTGTCATAGACTTTGTAGCAAAAAGTAAGTTTACCAACCGCAAAAAAAAAATAGGCTACAATTTCAGAATTTTTTAATTTTTCGTTTCTTTGTGGACTGAATACTAAATCCCAAATTTGAAGTTTCTGTCGCTGTAATTTTGATGATCGGTGAGTGACTAAAAAAACAAAGAAACTTTTACTTAAAATAACTATATTAGGTACAAACTTGTAATTTATGGGTTAGGTTTAGTAATTACTCTTGGTGTCTGAAATTTAAGACCTTTACTCACAACAAAGATTTAGGGGGCCAAAAGGGGCTGTGAGTTCCTAAGAGAATGTGGCGTTACGGCAGTGCCCGTGTTGTTTGTTTGCTCGACCTAGCCGAAGATACAAATTTAGTACGATATTACTCGTAAAACACGTCCACATTCCAATAAAAAATCATAACCAACATAACCAATCAACCCAAGCAGTAGTGTGCAAACATTACTGTGCACAATTACTGGCCCCATGAGACTTAAGAACTGTGATCTCAAGGGGACGAGCGCCACACGCAAATGTTCTAGGTGACACGACATTTTAGACAGTACTTACCGTCAGGTGAACGTTTTGCTCGTCCCGTCATTTACTCATATAAATAAAAAACCAAAGCCCTACAAATCGAAATAAATAATCAAATACAATGCAGAAATAGTGTTGGTACGTCAGTTGGAACAGTCTTCAGAAATCAGCCAAAATGTAATATTGAATAACATCTGCGAAAGTTTTATATATCGATTTAAATTATTGTTTACATGTTGCACTGCTATTACAAAACCGTTTTAATTCAAAATGTTCATTGCGCACCGCGCTTACCATTCTGGATTATCAACTTTTGTTGCCTCCAATTGTTTCCATGATATGAGTTAATAGCGCCCATCTTTCGCCCTACCATACCGATAACTAAATATTTTTTTATACGCAAAACGAGCAAATTTACTTTTTTTTCTATACACAGTGTATTTATCCTCATGTAGATCCCATATAATCGCGTTGTACACTACGTACATATCTTTGTACAGCGCGGTTATACATCTGCAGTCAATAAAGGAAGGAAGCTTTGTGATTATACGACACCTACAGCATGAGATACAGAAAAACAGACTAATATAAGGTTTTACTTTTAGCGAAATAAATAATTAACTCTTGTTATTAGTATTTAATAGCAATGTGAATGATAAAATGATTGGGTTCACTTGTTACTTGTTTACGTAGACTATCTTTAAAGTAAATGATACAGCAATTTATATAACGAGATAACGCTATCGAATGATACAGCTCATAAAAATAATATTAGAAAATTGTTATGTTGGATAATATACAATCATTTATTTTCACATTTTACCTGTGAAGATAATTTATTTAATTAATTACAAAGACGGACGACAACAAAGACCAAAACAACGACTTTAATAGGAATTTGCACACCAAGTAGAAGTTACGTTGTGATGGTGACTTAAGTAAATTTAGTAAGCTAAGAGGAAATGCCTGGAAAATACCATGGCTTCTGCTGGAAGTCGTTAAGTCTACTTGCGAGAAGATTCGTAATTACTCTCTAAAACAGCACATAAACGCGGCTCAGATGCGATATCGTTCTTTGGTTCTTCAAGAGGGTTCTTGAAGAACTGTACAACCTCACTTCTACTTCACGCTTCCGGCGTAGCGCCACCCCAGATGACAGAATTAAACGGGTTTTCCGCTTTTTTTCTTTCTTCCGAAATTCCGTTGAAATACTGTATTTACCCGGCCCTTTGCCATTGTATGAGAGCCATACTAATCTCGCGCAGACTGACTTCCAGGATTTCATCGGAATAGTGTGGGACGAGTTTTGCTCTTGGCTCTTTTCTCACATTAGTATGTGCCTCCAACGACGATGTATACACCTGTTCATAAAATCTCTTAATCTCACTCAAAATGTCTAATCCAGCTGAAATAATTGCGGCACTCTCGGTGGTCAACTTAATCAGTTGATTCTTTCCGGCCGACAGATCATTGGCAAAGACCTTGGAGCCTTGGTTTCTCTCTATCGCATCTTCAATATCGCATTCACCGAACGAGACCTCTCCAGCTTTACGTTCCGGTTTTCAATATGCCTCTTACCATTCAGTGATAACTGCCGGTTTTCACCCTAGCGATTACAGAGACATCATTGATGACCAACACCTGCCATTTGGTCGTCATGATGAAGTCGTCAACAGTACGGGCACATCCATGTCCACTTTCTGTGGGGCCGCTTGTTGAAGAAGGAGTTCATCATAAAGAGTCCCTCCTTCGCTATAAAGTCGGTCAGCTGTTGTCCCCTAGGGTTTCGTTGCCCTATTCCGAATTTCCCAACTATCAGCTCATCGTCTTTCGGTTACAGTTAATGGCTGACTCAGGTCACCTAAATTATACCATGAGAACGAATTGAAACACTGACATTTGGAAATTGTGATTCATGGAGTCGCTCGATTACGGATATGTATTCGTTGTAATAATCTCATCAACTGCTACTGAATTTGATTCTTATGGATGATAAACTTTTGCCCCGCCCCCGTTCATCGACACCAACCAATAGGGAAGGTGCAGATATGTGTAAGATACTTTATCAGAAATTCAAATAACTTCTGAGTGTGATCGCCGCGGAGGGTGGACGCAAAACACAACAGATGAAACAAAAGTCATCCCATCACACACACCTTATTGAATTTTAACTTTTTTCTTGACAATAATTTACAAAAATAAAAATATGTTTTATCTAACTGTTAGCGTAACTGTAATGTCTGCGGAATAAAAATATTAAGAAGACATGTGAAGTCTACTTACTCGCCTCGTAGTAGCATGGCGGACTCTTTCCAGCTCCTAAGCCCTCTATAAATGAAAAACAGCCTGAGCACTGAGACATTTATAGGACTTTTCTTTTACTATGTGAGTACGGACAGTCTGTCGACTTCAATATCTCTAAAATCGTCAAGAAAGATTAGATAATATTGGAATACAACATACATGTATCGGATGGTTTTGCATTTACAAAGTCACATTAAAATCCAAAATAGCATCCGGCGAATGCCAAACTAGTTTGAATTTCGGCCTTGGTTCAGTAGATGAGAATAAAAATCGAATCTTCAGGTCACATCATTTTCGTATAAGAGGTTAAGAAAACACAGTAACGAGTCTTAGACTAAATATTGACACACTTTTGAGGTCTAAATAGATAATAATATTAATTATGCAGACTCTAATTTTAAGTTTTTTTTTATGGAAGTGACGAGAGTGCTCATGATGTCTTCTGTGTACCGCACTACGCTTGTCACCATTAGAAGTCGGTTCCTAAGTCTCATATGTCCTGTTATTATACTAGCTAACAGTGCCCTTCAAACTGAAAAACAGATATGTTTGCACACTATCACTTCCCGGCAGAATAACTGGTACTGCGGTAGATAAGTCAATTAGCTCTGAAGATGATTATGATGAGCTTAGCATTCACCTGTCACGATACTTAACTAAATTTAACTGGTGGTAGGATTCCTATGCAGGAATCCGTCAAGGTAGGTACCACCCCGGGGCCAGTTATTCTGCAGTGAAGCAGTAGTGTGTAGACATTACTGTGTTTCGGTCAGAAGGGCACTGAGAGCTAGTGCAATCACTGGGCATAAGACACTTAAGAACTGGTGTCTCGAGGTGACGGTAGGTGTGGTGCCCCTCTTTGTTCTGTGTGACAGCGTTTGCTACACTTACCATCAGGTGAACGTTTTGCTCGTCTCGCCACTTTATACAATAAAAAACGGCTCGTTGGATATATAAGCAATCATATTATATATCCCTTGATCAAGCATCAAAAATATTAATTAAGAATAACAGAAACGTTGCAGGAAACGCTCTCTCATGACCCACAAATATTTTCAAAGACAATACAAAATGACGACGTTATAAACATGTAAAAAATATAAAAATATACCTAGTTTATTTATTATAACCATGTCTTAGCTTGTCTTAAAAGCAAATAGATTAAGACAAATAATGCAATCGGTAATGAAACTAGGCTAAATTAAGAATGGTAAATCGTCGTCAATCGGCAACTCAGATCATTTGTTACTTAGCAGAATGCATCACCTGGCGACTGACACTGACATATTGAGTGTTTTGTTATAGTATTAAACGAACTTACGACTGTAGCCGCGTACAGCTCATACAGTAATTTAAGACATTGATAATGCCGATTTCATCAATGCTCTCGACAAATTGGCTTAATTGTTTTTTTGTCAGAGTTAATTTAATGGAAGATAGTGACGACATCAGCAAATCGTTCACCTGGTTGTAATTGCAATTTCAGCCTACAAGAAATGCTGTGTCACCCAGAACATTTCCGTGTGTCACCACCCTGCGCTCATCACTCTGACACATCAGCTCTTAAAGCCAATAGTTCCAGCAATTACACTAACTATCATTGCTATTCAAACGGAAGTACGGCAGTGGTTGCACACTAATGCTAGACGGCGGAATAACTGGCACAGCGGTGGTACCTACCTAGGTGCATTCCTGCTTAGGAAACCAACAACCAGTAAAAGAGAACCAGACCAAGATTACATCGTTAGCTCACGTAGCCACTCGTAGTGTATCACTGTGTATAATTACGGCCAACGATTATATCTTCGGATTTACATCGTCATTCCAGCCTAACACTAGTCCACTGCTGAAGTTAGTAGCTCTCATTTTGGGAGATTTTGCCATAGTTGCCATGCTTGGCAGACGGGTTGGCAACCGCAGTTTATTTATTCAGATGTTCCAGGAAGATGCTTACATAATCCACATGATTATACGATTATATGGACTTGTTTGAAATAAGGCTAAAGACAAGAAGACAGGTCTTACACTTCCACCAATCCACTAAACACTTGCACATAAATGTACTAAGTACAACAATTGCAACATTTAGTGCTTATCATCGTCATTTTAAAATTTTATAAACTCACATCTGTATGAAAAAAAATATGATTTTATATTTGTGATAAGTTAGTTAACAAACTGAAGTCTCATTATCGCGAAGAATACATTACTACCACCACCACCATTCACAAATATTTTATTGCGTAATATATGTAATAGTATTAGTATGATGGCGTGATATTTAATCACGCCATTAAATACTAAGAAAAAAAAACAGAGTGGCGGAAAAACCAAGTCTTACATTCGGGGCTGACCTTGAAAAAGGGTAGATTTTAAATTACAACGCAACATCTATATTTATCGTCAGCTTATAAACAGCACACTGCTGGACATAAACTCGTCTAATTCTCCTCTTTACAGGTGGTAGGATTCCTATACAGGAATCCGTCTAGGTTAGCACCTTATCACCTCAGGGCCAGTTATTCTGCCGTGAAGCAGTGGTGTGCAAACATTACTGTGTTTCGGTTTGAAGGGCACTGTGAGCTAGTGTAATCACTAGGCCTTTGAGATTAAAGAACTGATGTCTCAGGGTGACGGGCGCAGTGTGGTGTCACACAGAAATATTCTGATATTTCGATGTTCTGATTGACACTGCATTTGTTACGGGCTGACGTAGTACTTACCATCAGGTGAACATTTTGCTCGTTTCGTTGCTAAATCCAATAAAAAAAATGCCACAGGGAAATTTGCAGTTATCAGTGACCAGATTTGACAGAGTAGTATAATTTGTACCAAACGACTCGCATCCAAAACGCTCCTCCGCAAAAACAGTTTCAAAGATGATTATCAGTCTTCTTAAAAATTAATTATAAATTGGTCTATTATCTTCTTCAAAATCTTCATGAATTTTGACTACACTTCCCTTAGTCGACTGTCGTTGATAGATTAATTTAAGCCGTCCCCCACTTAAGAACTGATGTCTCAGGGTGACGGGCGCAGTGTAGTGCCACAATATAACGTCCTGGGTGACACTACATTAGTTATGGGCAGACGGTAGCGGCTAAAGAGAATCTGCCAACCCATCTCATCCCGTGGGTTTCGTAAAAGTCGACAGAGGGAAAATGGAAACCAGGAGATGGGCAGCAGCATCTACCTCGAACATCTGAATAAATAAACTGCGGTTGCCAACCCGCCTACCAAGCGTGTCAACTATGGCAAAACCCTCCATAATCAGAGCCACAAATTTTTGTGGCAATCTGTAGCCTATGTTCAGCAGTGGACTAGTGATAGGCTGAAATGGTGATGGTGGTGGAAACGTTGCACTCACCATCAGGTGAACGATTTGGTCGTCTCGTCATTTTTTAATTCAAATATCGATATTTTTAATTAAAAATAAGAAACTTCACGAAAACTCCCAAAGAAGTTTTACTTCGAAAACATAATTTTTTTTTGATTTAGCGAAGTCTCTGGTTTCTGAACTAAGTATGAATAGCTGCATCTCTAATCAGCGCCCTCTTCCACAGTACATTATGTGTTAAACAATTGTTCAATATTGTCTATTCAATTGTCGTCGCCTTTTTATATTATTTGATGTCTCTTGCGATTTACATTATTTATGCTAAATGTGATTATATTGCCTTTCCAGGCAGGATACAGGTTTCATTTTACAAACGAATTATACGGTCTTGTGTTCTGCAGTTTCTGAACAACTAGCTTGTAAAATGACGCTCCGAGAATTTTTTCGCGACGTATTTGTTTTAGAGCTCTTTGATCATTATTAAAAAAATCATTCTACGGGGCGAAATACAAAGAAAATGAACCTCGGTGTTTTCATACATACATAAGATCACGACTGTATCCCATAAAGGGTAGTCAGAGACTGGGCACTCACTGCAAAAACAGATGACTGCCACAATCCGCGTTTCACCTAAACAATAAAATGCACTTGGTGTGATAGGTGGTGAGCCCATCGCCACCATGCGCTGTTTGGTGCACAGTGCATTTTAATTCCTTACTCGCCTTTTACGAGATCCATTGGATGAGATGGAGTTGTAGTATTCTTTTGACGAGCCGCCACCACACGGTGTTTTCACTCTTATATTAAAAGAAGATATTGAATTGTAACCCTTATTCCGTAAAGGAATACACTTCTTTAACGAGTGCGTATCGTAGCGTGCATAGTCTTTACTCCTGGATTCGATTTTAGAACAAAAAAAAATTCTTATTCCCCCATTACGTTCCCACGAACAGTATAATGACAGCTTTGCATATTATGGTGTTATTCTTCTCGAATAAAGGCTATCCGTACAATACTTAAGTCGCCTCCTACAACACCTCAGTAGAAATGAGGTAGATGCTATTCTACTGTGCCGGACACTTATCGGCTAATTAACAATATAACAGTATTATATAATAATACCAAACTCTAAAATAAAACATAAAAAAATCAAATGTCTATCCGTATATCCTATTCAATCCGTTCTGTCCATTTAAAAGGTCTTAATATAGATCGCTTTTAATGTAAATCTTTCAGAATGGAAAGCTTTTTCGCGCAAATAAAAAAAGGTCCTCGTAAGAAGATGCAGTGACGCGATCGGCCTTGAATATTATTATTCCATTTTAAAATAAAGCATAGATTTAAATAAATTATTCATAGCATCGTGGCACTATGTTATAAATGCAATGCCCATTTACGCGGGAAAAGCTTTTTAGAGTATATTAACAAATAAGTTAAAATAAATGGTACGTAGACGTAAATTATGCTTGAAACTTAGTTTAACTCCTCTTCAAAATTTGCTATGGATATATTTTTAATAGCACCATAATATATTTGCATTATTCTTATTCAATCATTTGCAATAGGCTTATTTAATATAAGATTTCACAGATCCTTGTTTAACTTTTAAGTCCTCCAGGTCCTTCTTTATTTTTGGGGGTTGGTTTGAACAAAACACATAAAATCTACTCATCAAATTATGCGTCGTAATGTTCTTGATTAGATGGGACCTAAATTGTGTAATGAAGATAAGAATTGGCGGATTCATGCCAATTAACCCTAATACTTAATAAAATTCTGGTCATTTATGATCACAAATGCTCAAAATTTATTTAAATGTTTCCTTAACAATAATATACCGACTCACAAACATTAGTACCTGTAGGTATGCCTGTCTTGGCAGCCTTATAAATAAGCGTCGGATTACATTCTTTCGCACATAGCAAGTAATTACTATAATGCTATACTACATTTATGCCAATAGTCGTCGCGAGTATAGTTTGCAATTCAAGGTCGAGCAGCGCAAAAACCTACAGTGTGCAAACTGTAATATATTTTTATAATTAACTACATACCCTTTAGCGGCCATATCAGTGGGTGGCGGTGGCGGCTGGACCGTATTTGTAGGAGAGAGCAGAAGAGTAAAAGCTTGGCTTGCCGGATAGGGTTGCGCCTGCGTCGGCACCTGCTGCGCGGGCATCGGCTGTATGTTTTTCTCGTCGTAGTAAGGATAATACGCGTCATAAGGCCGGCTCGGCCACTCGTCTACCATCGACCAGTCCATGGTGTGCACGTTGTGGGTGAGCGCGGACTACTGCGCAGCGGTGGGGTTGCACGCGTGCACCGGCGGACGCATCGCGCGCGCACTGACTCGCCCCGCCCCCACCGCGCCCGTGTTTATTAACTACTGCAAGTCCTTTATCCGCAACAGATTGCACTGCGACGTATGCACGCTGAGTGATAAACGCCGATATTGACTGGCCTATTAATTAGTCAACTATCCCTAGTTTCATGTTGCTGCAACGTTCAACGATGTGGACGCGGTGTGAAAACGCGCCGTTCCCCACACCCTTTCGCTGTTTTCATTTAATTAAAAAAATCTCGTCTATTTTTTGGAAATGTGCCTGTGAAATTTATTTTCATAAGAGTACTGAAAAGCTTTTACAGAAAAACACATAACAATTTTCGTTAAATGGATTTAATTTAAAAAAAACTGTAAGAACTCAAGAATCTATTTCTATTATCGATTGATTATTGAACGAAATATCGATCATAATGTAGAAATAACCAAATGATTCCTGTGAAGTGAAATTTAGACACTAACTTTTTACTGGTTTCAGTGTAATCAGTAGGTAGTAACTGACGATTAGAAAAATGATGCCTGATAACCTTCAATAACATTTGTATATCTATGCAGATTAACATTGTTTAATATTGACCCCGATAAAAAGTGACTTGCACCTCCCATTAAAAAGGTAAACAAACTCTGTTAGCGATTACATAGTTGCGAAAATCACTTGCTACTCATTTGACTTGTTTACCATAAATTTTCTGCTATCGTCGATGCTATAATAGGAGTTTATAGCTGAGCTATTAAGCCATAACAATAACTAAACATAGATAAATAATGCGACATCTATAGTCTAAAATCGGAAATACTCGTGGAGGGTTGCCAGGGAAATATCTGGCGCAATACATGAAAATACTAGTGAAATTCTAACTTTATTGTTGCATTTGAATATGCTAATGTCAGCGAAATAACACACGTTAGCGATTGATGTTGAAGAAGCAGTGAAGTCCACGTAAAGAACTTTTTTGGACTCAATTTATTTCTGAAGTAAGGCATTTAAGCGGTTTCATTACGTTCCGATTCTATCGTCCAGTTCGTTGGTAGTCCCTGAGAAATTGACTATCATTTAGAACGTCTAATCGCTTTGAAATCAATGAAAAGATTGAAGAAGTAAGATCACAAAACAGACAACGATTTCTTATACTTTCACAATACATGTCTACATGAGTACGTACTACACCGCGAAGAGGAAACACTTTGATGCATTTAGTACTGTGTAGCCCTGTGAAGGAAAAGCATAATTTCCGTAATGTCTGTAACTTGACAGCCGGTAGCTATGTTCAAAATGCAAAATGTACCAATCATGCTTTCTGCATGTATTAGTTTCATATCAGTTTTGCTGCTCTTATGCTCATGAGTAAGAATGAAGTTTTCCGAATCGATCCAATATGATTTTCTAAATAGCCTTTCATGATTTGGATATGGATAAAAATGATCTACTATGCCGATGCCTTACTTTGCAGAACGTAGGATCTCGCTAATGTATTTCATACTATTTGTATAAAGAAGGCAAAACATTCGCAATACCTCTGTATCATAACTCGTCAAAAGTTAATTGCATTGCAGACTCATAGGTTTACGCCATTATACTAGATATAATGGCGTTCTATTTCAACACAATTTCTGTATTAAGGCAGACACAAACAGCACAAGGGCAGATTTTAATTTTATTAACATAGGTACAATTACCGCAGCTTCAGCTTTTAAAAATAAATTACCAAGATAAGAACTAGTGTATATGTATAACTTGCAGTTGCCCTGTGGTCGAGATTCGATCGTAATTCATAAAGGTTTATTAAAAGCTTTTATTTCACATGCGATGTATGTAAAAATCAAATCTCGAAACTGAATTTTAGACTAGTTCCCCCCGAGCGATTGAGCTGAAATTTAGAAAACAGGAAACTTCGACGACAATGAAATAATATGGTATAACATAAGTGGTTTCATGACGGATCCGGGTGGAAACCGTGGGAACTTCTCAATATAACTCTTATTTTTTACCATTAAGACTGGATTTGTCTTAACTAATCCTTTAGACCGAGGTGATTTTCATAGTCTCAGGAAGGAGCCGGGAGATGCTCAAAGAAACTTCTGAAGTACTTCATCATAACTTTTAAAATTTGGGCACGTTGTATTCATCTTGACAAGTACTGTAGATTTAAATAAAACTACTTTTTTACGGATTTTATCGCGTTTAATGTTGAACTATTTTTACCCGATGTTTCGGACGCTTTACAGCACCCATGGTCACGGGGGGACTGAGGTGACAGTTGTCCCGATGTCATAGTTAACCCGGAGTACCTTCAGCTTTTAATTATTATTTGTAGTCCGATCTACGCAGAAAGAGCTTACTGTGTCCTGAAGCCTTGCAGCAGTATGCTTGGTTTTTGATTTAATTTTATTAATAATAGGATCCCAAGCCGGTGGTAATACCCTATTGAACCATCTTCCCTATTGAAATTAGGATGTTTTTTAATTTCAATAGCCTCGCGAATCATCCTTGGTAGGAATTGGTGTTCTTTTGCAAGGATTTGTGGTCTATCAAATCTGATGTAATGGTTGGGATGATCCAGAACATGGTCACAGACTGCAGACTTCCTAGAGCGTCGATGCTTCACATCAGCTATGTGTCAACGTTGGAGTCATCTTGACAAGTACTGTAGACCTAGATGTTGCCCAGGGTCTCATTATGGAGCCGGGAGGTGGCCGTAGGAGCTCCTCAACTTCTCAACATAACTCTTATTTTTTACCATTAAGACTAGGATTTGTCTTAACTAATCCTATAGACCTAGATGATTTTCAGAGTCTCAGGAAGGAGCTGGGAGATACACAAAGAAACTTCATCATAACTTTTCATGTTTCGGCACGTTGGATTCGTCTTGAGAAGTACTGTAGACTTATATTTTAGATAGAATCCAGGTCACTCGTGTACTATGGAATTTAAAGTGAGCGCCTAGCCCCTGAGCTAGCATAGGGATGAACGGTGCGCGAAAGCACAGAAGACGAAAAATTAACCCATACGACTCGTGCGTACTATGTCAGAAACTATCAAGCAAACTGCTAACAATAATTATACAAAGTTTCAACTAAATCGTATGAACGATGCGCGAACGCATTCAAGACAAACAATTATCCGATATGAATCATGCGGTATTGTACCTTAATAATTCTGGTAGTGTGGTAGGTCTATAGTAATTGTCAGTAACTATCACGTAAGTGCTAACAACAGTTATACAAAGTTCCAATTCAATCGAATCAACGATGCGCGAACATATACGAGTAGAAGTCGCTTCACTTGATAATGTCTTGTTTTGAGGTAAAAAACGTGTGTGTTCTCGACTTCAGTGGTGTATATTGCCTAGTGGTAGTGATATTATGGTAATAGGTATCTGGTGGCGGTTCCCAGTGGTGGTGTTATTTTGCATTTTAACAGTTCTAGCTGTATTTCGCTGACTGTGTCCATCTTCGAGCAGTGTCAGGATACTTGTATATTCTTCATGAGTTAACGACATGATGACTTCAGAATAATAAAATTTATAAGGCGGAGATGCCATATTGATAACTTTTTTATTGCAATACTAAAACTAACCAGCCAAACTAAATTCAAAAACTACCATTATTTTACGTTTTCAGATTTTTATACAATTATCAAAAATAAATAAAAAGGTTTAATATATTATTTTATGTGACATTAAATATTCTTTAATTTAGTCTTTATTTCATAAAGCCAGGTCAGGTACTTTTGAAGATATTGAAGATTTTCTAACCGACCCTTTTTCTTTGCGGTCCAGCCTATTTACATTCGTAATATATGGCTTTAATAAATTTTATTTCATTTTGTGCTTTTTATTTGGTACGTCTTATCTTGTAATTTCTGACAACGCCAAAAGTCTTTTTGAGTGTGTGTTTACCATCTAAACACTTGTCAAGACAAATCCAACGAGACCGAACAGGACGAAGTTATCACGAGTTCTTGAAGAGTTCTCATGATACCATAGTCATCATCTAGGAATATAGTACTTGTCAAGACAAATGAATGAGCCCAAACACGACGGAGTTATGATGGGGTACTTGATAAAATCTATCCCAGCAAACCTGCATGTCGGAGAAATAAAAAATATTTCAAAGACATGTGAAGTCCGCCAACCCGCATTGAAGCAGCGTGGCGGATTCTTCCTAGCTCCAAAACCCTCTCAGAAATGAGAGGAGGCCTGTGCTCAGCAGTTGGACATTTATAGGCTGAAACTTTACTTTTTACTTTACTTCATCCCTTTGAATAGAAATTTTCTACAGTAGTGGTTAGCACTTGCGTGAAAATTTCTGATGTAGTACTATTACTTAAAATATGTGGCGCACGCGTCGTATCTTCTGTGGTTTTGTAAGTAACGGACTTTCAACTAGCAAATAATGCTTCTAAGGCTTCTAAGGCACGGAAATTAAAAAATTGGTAGTGTTCTCGGTGCCGACGTTTTTTATGAAATGTGTGATTGCGATCGTTCTAGAAGTGGTGATTTCGATATTTATGACCAAACGTGCCCTGGACAGCCACGAAAGCTTGAAGATACCGAATTGCAAGCTCTACTTGATGAAAACTCAACGCAAACGCAACAGCTTGTAGCTCAGTTAGGAGTCACCCAAACAGCTATTTCCAAGCTTTGAAACCAAATCGGAAAAACAGAATAAGTTGGAAGGTGGGTCCCACATATGTTGACACACTTAACGCAACTTAGGTCAACATGTGAACACGAACCTTTCGCTGCTTACCAGAAAAAAAATGACTTCTTGTGAAAATTGTGACAGATGATGAAAAGGGTATTTTTACGAGAGTTTCAAACGTAAAAAATCGAGGGTAAATAACGGAAACCAAGTACATCGATGCTGAGCTGAGACAAAACATCCTCTTAAAGAAGATTCTCCTGTGCATTATGTGAAACATGAAGAGAGTGATCAATTACGAACTCCTGGAAACTGCTCAGACGATGATTGTGGAACGCTGCGACAATTGACCAAACTGAGCAAAGAACTTGATCTAAAGGGCTATTTACTGGGCATGAATGCAGACAATTCATACTGCATGACAACGCCCGACCAGACATTTCTCGGGCGTCTCAGAAGACCCTCTTGAACTTGTGATAGGAAGTTCTCGCGTACCCGGTCTGGTCAATGCAGCACGCCTTAATGGATAAACAGTTCGAAACGCTGAACGATGTGCTTAAATTTCGATGACTTTGTCGCCTAAAAGCATGCAAGTTTCTTTCCAGACGGCATTCGTATATTATCTGAGAGATGGCACAAGGTCATTGAAAACGATGAACAATTTTTCCAAAATTAAGTTCGTTGGTCTCTATTTTTTATATTAAATAAATTTGTTGAAAAATCTGTAATAAATAATTGTTACACCTATTAAAAGAGGAACTTCTTAATATAACACCCATTAATGACCTATATAAACCCTCGACAAATAATTAAAATATAGCCGTGTGGTTGCCTTTGAGTACTATAGTCGCGAGCTGGTGCATCATCGTTCGCATCCAACAGCGTCCTCAGCGACCGCAAACGATACACGGCTCGCGATGGACTTCGGTTTACTTAGTATCGGCTCTCATAGATCTGTTTCCGCTATCGGCGATGAACGCACGGATCGCCGGCATTCGCAAGGAAGAAATAGGTTACGAATGGAATAATTTATCAACATCGGTTTTTGTAGAGCGATAAGGTCAATATATCTTTTAAAAACCACTTACTAAAATGTAATAACTATTAGAAAATTTTAAGGCAAAATAAATAAATGTAGAGAAGAGTGAAAAATATTATTATAGTCAAGTACGTACGATTGGTCAAATATTGGCCAAACGAAATTTATTTCATGAACCCATTTTCGTATTTTCTTCTTCGTATCTAATGTGCAAAAAATAACAAGTGTATGTGCCAATCTCATGTAGATTAAGACGTTGACTTCATCATCATCATAATTTGAACCATCACATGTCCACTGCTAAACATTGACCTCCCCCATAGATTGCCACAAAACACGGTACTGAACCTCCTGAATCCATCCTACAAGATAAATACTAAAAAGGTCCCTACTTTAAAATCAGACGTTATTAACAGTTCAATCAATTATATCTCATAAAACAGTAATTAATATGACTGATAAACAAGACAAAGAGCAAGGGACCGAAATTTGATCCTTGTGCTACCCCAAATGTGACTTTAACTACGGCACCAGTAACTACCATTTTTTAGAAAATGTCTTTAACATGTCTTGAAAAGGACAATTGCTCCGAACCTAACAACAGTATGCATTTTCTAATCACTAGTTTATTGTAATAATTTTTTAGACCTGTCAACAGCTCAAGTGTCCGAATATCCAAGACAAACTTGTATTAAGTTTCTATTGATACTTTTCTAAAAAAATTCTATGTAAAAAAATCTATAACGATTTTTTTTTAATTAATTAAAAAAAAATTATTGAATTCAGTAAATAGATGAAAACAAATTAAGGTGAGCGATTGAGATTAACTGTGTATGAGATTAACTAGATTTAAGTGATTAAGATATTTAACGTACTCCAAGACATTAAAATTCAATCAAACGCATATTTGCAATAACCAACATATAGGGTACATGGTAGCACAATGTATAATTTTATCACAAACTTTTTTAATTTGAAACTAGTAAATATAAAACATTGTTGTCCCTGACACGTAAAAATATCATCTAAATACGTGCAGCCATTCGGCCCGGACTCTTACTTTGTATGTACAATTTAATGTTTTCACTAGTTTACGTTCAATAAAAAAAAACCAAAAAATACTTCAATCTTGGTATCTTAAAATAGACGATAAGTTTTTCAAATAAATTCCTAGTTACTTTTTGATTAAATTCAGTGAAATTAAATTCACTTAATCTATTTCGGTAAAAACAACAGGAACCGCCTCCTCTTCCTGGCCGACTTCAACCACAGCGATAACTTCCGAATATTGTCGGGGGGCAACTGCACCGGAGATTTTATAGTGCGACAAGTGCGCGCGCAAACAGAGGCACTCACTCGTCCTAAACTACCCTCGTCCGATGTACACAGACATACAGGTTTTTTCACGATGTTTTCCTTCACCGATGAGTAGGTGATGATAATTTTTACTGGTGGTAGGATTCCTATGCAGGAATCCGTCTAGGTAGGTACCACCCAAGGGCTAGTTATTCTGCCGTGAAGCAGTTGCAAACATTACTGTGTTTCGGTTTGAAGAGCACTGAGAGCTAGCGTAATCACTGGGCATTTGGGACTTAAGAACTGATGTCTCAGGGTGACGGGCGCAGTGTGGTGTCACACAGTAATTTTCTGAGTGACACAGCATTTGTTATGGGCAGACGTTACACTTACCAACAGGTGAACGTTTTGCTCGTTCCGTTACTTTTATGAAATAAAAAAAAATATCAATACCACAAGCCTAAAACGAAATCCTTTGTTGTCTGCAATTGGGTCTGGAGTTCACCTTTCTTACGGTAAGTAACGAAGCGACATACTGCTAGTTAACATAGATATTGTTATGGCGATAAACTGCGCCGGTGATATTTTAGTGCCACAAGTGTACGCCTAAGCACAACCGCGGTGTTCTAAAAAACTCCCATTGGCATCTAATTTTATTTTAAAAGAAAGTAATAACCAAATGTCCCACTATTGAGAACGAGCCTCCTCTCATTTTAGAGGGTTTAAAAGCTGGGACAAGGTGTTTCGTTTCCACTGCGGCTTTGGTGGAATTATTTTATACATCTAAATAACAAGATACATTTTAACAACCATAAAGTCGGTTGATGTTCATTAGAATGGGCAAGCATTTCACCCACTTCACTAACTATGTAGTATCTGGTTTCTCGATTCCACATATAGAATTATATTCAAATATAATGTCTACATAGGGAAATAAATAATTTCAAACAAATCGGAAAATTCTATTTAACCGATTCACAAAAAGGCTAAGCGTTTAGTTTTGCGAGCGCAGTTCATTCAACCTGTGCCCTACTATCAGCGGTCCCCGACTTATTTACCCCGTAACCCACTCTGAGCGGCCCAGACCCGCGACGGCTACGTACATGTGTACGGGCTGCCATTTGTTGCAGATCGACTTATTTTGGATATACAAGTTTGCATGACGTATTGTAACTATTCAACTTTCACGTTGATAAAATTAATTTCGGGACTAGAAAATAGACTTAATCTTTTTCAAGATGATTTCTAAAGGTTATTTCATTCTAGTCCATTTGAAAGATATATTTTAATAAATTGTGATCGTCATAGGTAGGACCCTTTTATCCACGTTGTGTTTATTTATAGTAACTTGTTCTTTTAGGTGTATCATGGAAAAATGTTTATTCACTAGAGAAGCTGCAAGTCCAAGACAGTGTACGAATACTAATTAATTACTAATCCCTATACTCTTGTAAGGGGTTCACAATGTTTATTTATTAAAATAACTAATACAAGATTTGTATTCCGCACTTGTATAAGATTTACATTAAATTATTAATAACCCGCTACAAGCGATCGCTCCCCCAGCATTTTTGTTTAAAAAATGTCGGGAAGGCACACGGCTCCGCAACCTGCCGTGTGCGGTGAGCGCCATCCATCTCATGCGCTCCCCCCGACACAGACAAGAAGTCGGGAACAAGGACCGTAATCCACAGCAAAACCGATGTACCAGCAAAAAGAAGGCTTGGCCTCTTGCTAGTGCGTAAGCACAAACTTCGACCGAAGTCTCGCATGTCAATGCGTGTTTTCATGATACAAGTATACAGCTAGTCCAGTCTTCGTGAATGTACGTCGTACGGATTTGGCACACGTCGAATAATTATGAGCACCTGGCCCAATAACAAATAAGCCCGTACGCGCCACCACTTCGCCAGACCGCTGCAACTGCAGATGTTTATGATTGTCGAGTGTGTGGCATCAACATCTAATACGAGTACAAGGTCAGCACGGCAATTTGCCGCAGAGCACGTCGTGATTCCACTGCTCACTTCAAGGGTATGGGGTCCCATGTTGCACGGCTTTCGGCCGCAGCCTCGAGAGTCTTCATCTCGCCAGCTACCATCCGCATTAGGTAGACGCATTAGCTCCACCAAACATTGTAATGATGTATTTTGCCATTCTTTATCATTTATAAATATCAATCAGCCATCAGGAAGTCAGCATTTTATTATAGTCGTCAAAATGGGTTTGTGTAACTGACGTTGAGTATTATGTATTTCGATAGAGTTTGTCTCACCCACCACCAAGTTTCCAGTTATCATTCATTGGTTGGAATTTACTGAGAGTTTTATTTAATATTGTTGTTATTCAACACATTGAAGGGCAGACAGTCTGCAGTCTCGTTATAGAGAGACCCGACTTGGACAAAGCTAAAGAAATGTGAGTCAAACCAAGTGCACGACGCAACCATTAAACTAACGATATCTAAGCAACAGCCACAAAGACGCATTGCCACATGTGCAACAGGCATCAATACGACTATCGCCAGACATACGCCAACACAAGGGCCTCTATACGGTCTTAGCAAACATCTACACTTGTGGCAAAAACCTCCGGCAAACAGAATCATAAGTCGTATTGAATCAGACGCAACTCATTCATATAACCGTCACTAAAACACAATACCACAATAGTAGTAAGTATTATCGTGACCATCACATAGATGGTGCCTCCTCACAATACACCAATATGGTAAATATCGACTTTGGCAAAAGTTGTTTAACTAAAAAAATTACCAACGTGTCATAGTAGCAAGCCACCAAGACGTCGGTGTGTAGACCATGTATCATACTCGTAGAACTGACGCCCTAAGACATGGGGCGAAAGAGTAAGCTCCATCACCGAAATGCTAATAGCCACACCCTCTCTGATGAAATGGTATGAAATTCTAATCTACTCTATCTTAATAATTTCCAGTTCCAACTCATCTTTATTATATAAATTCTTACACGAGACCCTTCAATGATAGACCTTTTTTAACGTATACTTTACTTACATTACGATCTTTGTATGGAACATTAGCACTAAGCAACTTGATACTGTAAAGAGTCTTGCTCGACTCTCATACCTATAGGATATAAACTGTCAGGTATGCCCCTCCGCGCGCTACTCCAGTCTCGGACTTATAGTATGGTGTTAGCTATACGCGAACACTTTCTAATTTTAAATTCTCTAATTTTTAATTTTAAGAACACTTTCCAGTTTTAAAGTAAATTTTTAATGCGCGAACACTTTCTTAGTATGAATTACTATATAGAGTATTTTCCATACAAATAAGTTTTACATTGTAATATTTTTAATTAACTTGTGTAGTAGTTCAATAGCTAAGGTCTCTTAGATATATTTTATAGGTTTTAAAATAAACTTTGGGCACTGATTATTAATATTATGTCAAGATTTTTTTTTGATATTTTTATACTTCTTAAATCTTTCTAAAATGTAAAAATATGTAATTATAGATAGTATATCGTTACGGTATGATGCTACAACAACAAGATAAATATGTATAACATCTTCCCCTTAACGAATAGCGAAGTTTCAAAACGAACATTGTTTATTGCGATATTCAGAATTTCTTAGGCACTGTAGAATATTCGACGGCCTATATAGTAGTAGTTTTTAATTTATAAGAATTTATAAGAGCTAAAAGGCAAACAAGTTATAGACATAAGCTTATGGATCACATCACGTTCACTTCAGTGGAATACACTAGATTTATCTTCGGAGTGTCATTTTATTAATAAAAATCGGAACCAGCGCTTTACATTATTTTTACATTACATATTTTTGTACATTATTTTCAATCAATGGCTTAAATCAATCTTCCTAATATATAGTTGAAATATTGGTGAAACATAGTTGCATGGGTGTAAAATTTCTCGAAATAAATATACAACGTTATTCATAATTGGTATAACATCCCGGCACCTACCCATGCTACTTTGATCTGATAAATACAACGGTGAAGAACAATATTGAATACTAAAATGTCCATACAAAACTTTAAAATTATTTGTTTTGTAAAACCTTACGCGACCCTAACTCAGAAAGTCGTTGCCCCGAACCAGACAAATTCAAAATACGTTTTCTTCACCATTTAATTTATGTTACCGTACTAGGGCGTCATACTAACAGATTTCCTTAAGCTTCATGTTATCCTAGTGCTTGCGAGTTCTTTCCAGCTCGATGGAAAAATGCCCAATTAAGTTTATCAGTTCATTGCCTCGATCAGCTGTATAACAGGGTAGTCACCTATGAGCTTCAAGTCGACATATCTCCTACAGGTATTACGCTACGAGGCGCATTATATTTTTTGGGCCATATACAAATCGTCCCTAAGCCCAGCCTGCCGGGATGTATAGGACATAACGAATGACCCTGTATATATCCACATGACTTGTTCTACATCAAATGTACTCTTGTCTGAAAAACTAAACCGATTTCAAAAATACTCATAAATGTCATAAGTAACCCCTCATTTTAACCTGTCACTAGTCCACTGCTGAACATAGGCCTCCCCCATAGACTGCAACAAAAGTATGTAGCTCTCATTTTGGGGCGGAATTAGCCATAGTTGCCGCGCTTTGCAGGCTATTTGGCAAACGCAGTTTATTTTTTCAGATGTTCCAGGAAGATGCTGATGCCCATCTCCTGGTTTATGTTTTTCCCAATGTCGACTTTAACGACACCCACGGGATGAGATGGGGTGATAGATTATCTTAAGCTTCCACACTTTAACTGAATAATAAAAAATAAATGTTTTTTTTATATAAATGAATATTTAAAATCTGTCCACAGTTAACGAAATATCGGTGAATATACATAAAAAAATTGGCGAACATAGAACCTCCTCCTTTTATGTAGTCGGTTAAATGTGCTGCACACGGCTGCCGGTGTAAGATGTTTATAATTGCTACCATTTCACGTGATTTTTTTAAAGATCACTTATCATACATACATACGCAATAGTGACTTTTTTATTTTATCAACTTGGAAAACTACTAAAGCTATTGACATCAATTTTACACAGGATAATTGTTGTTTACTAAAAATATCACCAACGTATCATAATAGCAAGGCACTACAACGCCAGCATAACGAAGTCGATCTATCACAGAGCGGGACTCTCAAAGACATGGAGAAAGAGTAAGTTTAACACCGGAATGCCATCAGCCACAATCTTTCTGATCCGTAAGATAACCTAAGTGCCATGGTGCAATACACTAAGTCCCGATTTCACCGATTGCTTTGGAAACCAAGTTTAATAAAACCACGTTTTACTTAACTGAGTTCATATGTATCATTTGATCTCGGTTTTCGTCTAATCGATTTCACTGACTCCATTTTGATCGCGTTTAGAAAAACGAAAGTTTACATGAAATATCGTCACAATCTAAAACAAAAAGACGATTTATTTCGTATTATTCGACATCAAACATCCTGTTTTTATGCATATGTCACATAGTTAAGCAAACAATAAATAATACGAATTAAAAATATTTTTTGTGTTTACATAGTTGTGCAATTGACAATGACAGCTCTCTAAACGCGTTTATAGAGCTGTCGAAAATTGGGCGTTCAGAATTTGAAACGCGTTTAGCATTGACTACGTTCATTTGATTCTGATGAAATGCAAACTGTAGCACTGAACTCAGTTAAACGCTTAAACTTCGTTTTTCTTGACTGATCACGTTTAGTTTCAACGGTGAAATCCGCCCTAAGACGAAAACCACAAACGGCAAAGGTACAAAAGTTTACGCAACTTATCCCAATTTATATTTATTTATTTTTTTATATTAGAGACCTTCTGTACAACTATTGCTTTTATATTATAGATTTTTCTATCACAGGATGTTTCTTCGGAACATTCGCACAATGCAACTTTACTGCGATACTGCGTCGCGATCGACCTTCATACCAATGATAGCTGAGCGTTTGGTATGCGCCCCTGCAGCGTCGATACGTGATTATTTGTAGAGACTACTAGAGACTAGACCTTGAGTTTTCTAACTTTTCAATACAAGGACGCGTTACTAGTTTTTATGGAATAGTTTATATGGATTATTTTCTCTAGATACGAAATTAGTTTATATTGAAATATTGTTGATTAACTTGTAGTGGTCTCAGAGGCTAGTGGTCAGAGTACCTGACTTCTACGCCGCGGGTCGTGGGTTCGAATCCCAGCCGGAGCCAACATTTGTGCTAAAACAGAAATTGTTGGTTTTCGGGTCTGGTTGTGTTGTGATTGTCCCCGTGTTTCTGACACTGCCTCCTAGCCTATCTCCGATCTTATCGCTGATGCGGGCATCGGGCGCGGGTAGGTTAGGACGAGTGAGTGCCTATGTGTTTGCGCGTACACTTGTGGCACTATAATATCTCCTGCGCAGTGGATGGCTCTCGACATTCGGATTCGGAAGTTGTCGCCGTCGTCGAAATCGGCAAGGAGAACATCACTTATTATAAATGAGATCTTCAGGACAGTTTTATAGGTTTTGAGCACTGTATTACAAAACCTGTTATTAATAAACTGTATTTTATTATTTTTTCGTAAACTTTTATTATGTAACTACAGTTCAAGTGCTTTATATTTTTCGGTCAATAACAATAGAATTAATCGAAAATAAACTGTTCACGTGGCGGAACTTATAGTTAAAAAATATTACTAGTTGCATCTAGAAACATTTTTTCATCAACGTAAAAAAATTAAGCCGTGTGGTAGCGGCTTAAGAGAATCTACCACCCCATCTCATCCCGTGGGTGTCGTAAAAGTCGACAGGGGGAAAATGAAAACCAGGAGATGGGACTGCAGCATCTTGCTGGAACATCTGAATAAATAAACTGCGGTTGCCAACCCGTCTGCCAAGCGTGGCAACTATGGCAAAATCCCCCCAAAACGAGAGCTACAAACTTTTGTGGCAATCTATGGGGGAGGCCTATGTTCAGCAGTGGACTATTGATAGGCTGAAACGACGAAAAAAATTAAGTACAGCTTAATATACGTATAATCTAACATAAAAATCAAAATCTCATAGTAAAATTCTAAATGTCAATGAGCAATAAGAAATAAGCAATCGAGATAAGCGCTAATTCATTCTCGGTTCACTGATTGAAATAAAAGTTTGATTACTCCGTTAAGTATTGATTCCCGTATAACAGGCATCTATCAGTTTCTGCAGCTCCTAGCGAACTTTATTCAATTAATTGACGCTTTTGTTTTTATTCTATAGGCGAGATCGAATTTCAGTATTCGGCTGATATCACAAAATAATATTAAATTTCCTTGTTTTTGTTATTTTTCCATTGCGAAATTTTATATTGCACAACTCCTGTAATATAAGGTTCTTTTACTTTTCTGCTGTTTATTTGGTTTGTCTGTCGGAGTTTTTAATGCAATTATGTATACGTTTTATCTTATTCTAATTTGAGTGAATTTTTTATTAGTAATATTCGTAAATTTTATTGTTAAACAATGACAAACTATATAAATGATTTTAGGTTCGGTTGATGCAGTGGGTAAACACACTATGGTTCGAGAGTTCACTTGCCGCACGAAACAAGTATTTGCAAGTCTTACATATTGTTGTACCGAGTTCGGATGCTTCAGCATGTGAAACTTATGTTTGTAAAACGCACCTCACTGACAGAACGGAACTGGTCTGTTGATTGATAATTATTACTTTGTCAATATGGATGACGACGATGTGTTTCGATAACTACTAAAAGTTGATAGGGTTTAAGATGCATAACCGTGAACTAATTATGAAATGAAATGAAATTGAAATGAAAATTCTTACTTTTCGACGTAAGAAATATAAAGGTCGTTTGTCAAACGTCATTTCTTTACAATCTACCGCCGTTTCATAATGAGGTTCCTCTGACGGAGAAGAAACAGGAGAAAAAAACTACTTAGGTATCCTCTTCTTTGTAAATCCTTTTTTATATCAGTCAAACTTACATTCTAATTAAAATTACAAAGAATAGTGTCAAGGAAAACCAAAACACGCTCCATGTTCAAATCTTAGACAAGATTAATTCAATCAATATATAAGTAAATTTTAAGCTCGAGCAGACCACCACTGTCCGTCAAAACCTAGAGGCACTAAGTAGAATTAATCTTCCGGATTACACTTCATGGACAGCATTGTCGAGTCTACTTATACTTAGACGTAAAGTGCTGGCCATGACAAGTACATAGATGGTAAAAAACTAGGCGAAATTAGTTAACTGCAGAAAAGGTGTCCTCCTAGGTTTAATCAAAATTATGGAAAAGGAATGAATAGGAAAGCGGTACTGGACGAGGGGCACGCTCCCGCTTTCAAAGTTATCTACCTAAGATCAGCTCTGCTTAATCAACGAGGAAGAGTCCTTCAAAGAATCCCTGTCGGACTACGGTAACGTACGAAAGCTAACGATACGACGAACGATAGGCTTAAAAGTCTGTACGGCATAACCTCTTCGTTGCCCCTGCCGCGTAATGGGTACCAATGTAGATTTATTCGCAAAAACTCGAAAGGCGAACATGTTTCATTTTAATTAATTAACTGGTGAACGGCGATTATAAGGGGTTTCCAAATAGCTTTCCTGAATATGAATGGAATTTTCATTGTAATATAGATATGAACTCTAGGACTTCACAACAGAAGTAGTTGTCAAGTAGTTTCTGTTCTGGGAATCTAGCACGAACTGACTGATCAGTATTTACATTTGACAATAGAATAGAATTGGTTTTATTCGATACGGATTCATCATCATCATCATCATTTCAGCCTACCATAGTCCACTGAACATAGGCCTCCCCCTTTGATTGCCACAAAACACGGTCCTGAGCCACCTGCATCCATCGACTTCCTGCAAAACCGTGTAGGTCGTCGCTCCATCTAGTGGGGGGTCGCCCTACACTGCGTTTGCCGGTACGAGGTTGCCACTCGAGAACCTTTCTTCCCCAACGGTTATCGGTTCTCCGAGCTATATGACCAGCCCATTGCTAATCCTTAGGGCTATGTCGGTTACTCTAGTTCTGCTGCGGATAACATCGTTACGGATTTTATCTCGCAGAGAAACTCCGAGCATAGCCCTTTCCATAGCTCGTTGCGCGATTCTGAGCTTCCTCATGCGGATTATTTACATAATAATCATTAAAAGCATTCTTTTCAAAACTACACTAGACAGAAGACTGTCCTGGGAAGAAGAGGATATGATGTAGTCACCAAGATTGACAAGCGCATTGTTACATGCCGGTAACCATGAGACTATTCAGGCATTTTTCTTCGCCCTAGATGAGTGGTTCATTTGCTACCGCAACCACACGCATATGGATTTTAATCATCATGTTATATGTAGTTTTTAAACTAGATTTCAAAAAAGCAAAATTACGTTCGGAATGCCAATTTTATGTTTCTTACATACATACATACAATTTAGCCTTTTTTGAATAAAAGGGGTAGGCAGAGACCCCATTTGCAGCTAACTTTTCGGCACGCCGGAAATAAGACGGATGGGAAACCACATCGCCGCCATTTTGGTACGAGTTGAAATTCTTGCTCACCATTGCGTTCCGTGAGTAGCTGGCCCGATGTCCAGCTCAACAACCACTGACTTGGCGGACAGGAAGAGAATGGACTTGGGGTAGGTAATAGGAAGTTGAGAAAGGAAAGCTCGGGAAGCCGCGATCGCTTACCCGGTACCGTATTTGCCGGACAAGGCAACTAGATTAAGTAATCGCGATACTCCTGGCCGAATTTTATGTTTCCTATATCGAAAAATAATCATGTTATTTCTATTGCATAAGCGTTAGTAGAGTAAGATAAGGAAGTGAGATTTTTTGTTACTTAAGGCAATATTGTACAATGACTTGGGTTATTTTAACCGAAAGCATCAATATCACCATCAGAAAGCCATGTTTGATAATAAACAGATATACCTCGTGGATGTACAAGCTGGCAAATCATCGTCCTCAGAAACAGTGGAGAGCGGCGATGGGTCGCTCGCCGTCTCTTGAAAGGCAGGAGAAGGAGGCGCCGGAGAGGCCGGCTCGCAAATGTAGTCACGAGTTCTCCGTATCACGCCAGACAGGTGCGCAGTGCGGGCCTCGGTTTCTGCCATGATCACGGACCCTGGAAGTGATGTTATAAGAAATGTGACATAGTTTTACACATATATGTACACATGGACATATCGGTTAGATTGATTCCCTAATGGCCCCTGGCCGATTTTCGACCACGGCGTCAACGACCGAATGCTACCAGAAGATATCGTCAGCAAAGTCAAATGATATTATAGTGCCACATGTAAACTCACAAACACAAGTGGCGTAGTAACCCTCGTATCAGCCGTGTCAAGATAAAGCCCAAGAAGCAAAAAGAAACTATGCAAGAGCTGATGAATATTTCTCCTCGACTCTTTAAGCTGTCTGGAAAGACTGATTGAATTAGTGATTAAGCGCTTAAACAGCTCTTATAAATACGGATTAGGCCTAAATTATACAGCCTCTTTCTTCAGGTCTGGGTAAAGTCAGTACGAACCCTGAAAATGGTTGGTGAAAAAGCTTTAGATTTAGTTTTCCCTTATACATCGGTTATTCAGGCTTAAAATAATGATGATTACATACATACATACATACATACATACATACATACATACATACCTACAGTCACGCCTATTTCCCATTGGGGTAGGCAGAGACCACATCTTTCCACTTGCTACGATCCTGACACACATCTTTAGCTTCTTCTATTTTGGAAAGGTCACGTTAAAAGTACCCGCAACCGACGAGCGTGTGTGAAAACGCTAAAAGATTATTAGAACGATTTAAGTTTGTAAAACATTTAGAAAAAGCGAAAGTGTTAAAGATAATATGTCAACAAAGCAACAAAAAAATGGTGGATGTAGTGGTAGTAATAAATCTCGATAAGGCATTCTCTTGACTTAATCTAGAAATAGTGTCAAATGGTTACGAAGATCAGTTTAATATATATGCATATATATGTTCGTTAAATTTTTAACGCGCCCGTGTAATAACTTAAATATAAATAAAGATTAATACAACCTACGTGTAAAAACATTTTTTTTTAATTTTGAGGTATATACTCGTACTACTTCATGGGCATTGGTTTACTAACACTGAATAGTTTCCTAAGCATTCTGTATATCAAGTTATAACATTATACAATATCTATATTAGAAAGAAAGAGGTTGTTTGAGGATTTTTCCAAGGGCCTTACAAAACTAGTGCTTTAAAAAATCTTACAAAGTCTTCATAGCGCGGTTCGCAACGTCCCGAAAGTAGGTCCGAACTTCTCTCCGACGGTCAATAAATGATAACATTAAGACTAACGGTCTTAATATTTTTGATAAAATATTAAGACCGTTAGTCGAACGAACTGTCTCACAATACGATTCCAAGTCTTCATTTCATTAAAAAAAAAAACAATAAGTGGTTTAACCTAAAACATTATGATTTATATTAAGTGATTATTATCTTTCCATGTAGTTTAGCTCGTTATGGTACGGGCAAACGTTTATCAAGCTAAAGACATAAATATATGTATTCGAGTCAAATATAGTTCTAATAAAAAACCAAAGTACTCGTTTCAAAAATAAAATAGTTGATATAAATATTACTGCCTGTCAAAAAATTCATAGCAATTCTGTAATAGCAACTATATGCGATTTTCTATTTGTAAAGTATTAATTAAACAAGTGATACTTGATGATCGGCCGCATCAAATGATTCGGTAACCAAATAGTACATACAAAATGAAATTTTCCGTCATTAATACATATCAAACACGGGGAATTGCAAAAAATATATAAAAGTATTTGCGCAGCGCGACGGAAACGGGAGAGTAAATGATACAGACGGTTGTTATTCAAGTTTTTGAACAAGTAAATATCATAAATATTTTAATGCAATATTGTAGAGTCAAAGTTCCTCGAGAGAAGAGATAGAAAGAGCTATGCTCGGCGTTTCTCTGCGTGATATATAATTTCGGTGATGTAATTGCTGTTAGCCTTTTTTGGCTTTTACAGCTTCATCGGATACTGTGCTCACAGGCCAGTGGCCCGCGTGCCAGGTTTGATTTGACCCAAACATAAATACATAAATAAACTCCTACAATAACCTCGAAATTCAGACTGCGCGTTCGCTGCGTGCTTGCGCCATTTAGAATATCTCAATATGATTTTAAGTCGTCTAATGACCGTCCGAGGGATGCTGCGGGCCTCCATTCGGACTGTCGACTGGTGTGTCGGTAACTCTGGGCGGTGAGAACCGCCCTGGATCTCATGCGTGATGATCCGCAGCAGAACTAGAGTTGTCGGCTCGGTTGGCGCAGTGGCTAAGTCCTTGGCTTCTGCGCCGCGACCCGCGGGTTCGATTCCCGCACGGGACAAATATTTGTATGGCCTACATATAGTTGTTCCGGGTCTCAGTGGTTCGTACATGTGTAATTTATGTCTGTAAAACGTACTCTAGACACAGGAGAAATCCTACTGTAAGGACATCGTTTTTTAAACAAAAAAAACTGACATATCTTATAGGATTAGTAAGCTGAAGTGACAAAAGGCTATCGATATAGCACGTAGAACAGATAAAATAGTAGCGGCAGCCTCGTACCAGCAACCCCTCTTGGGGACTGTTATGTGGTGTTTTATTTGGGTGGCCTATGTTCAGCTGTGGACTAGTGTGGGCTGTAATGATGATGATGAATATTTTATATTAGATCTGCCGTATTTACAAATAAGACAATGTGTCTATTGTACTACCACAATATCTATTTATACTACTAAATGATAACTGCACGCATACTACGTAACATGATGATAATAACGCACGAAAGTGTAAACACATGTCTTTTGAGTTATTTCATGAGCAAGTCACGTTAATGCACCTTTGAGTGCGGTCACGTCAACTACCGATTTATCTTCGCTCAAATGCGTAAGGGGACGTCTAGCCCGTCTATTGCTTATTTTCATGTTTAGAAGAGGGGGACTATGTCTAGCTATCCCTGTCACTTCCCTTTGATACTCCTATGAAAAGTAAATGACAGTATGAGGTCAGGGAAATGTTCATTATTATCAATGCGATATAATGATTGTATTTTGTTCTTTTTTTGTTTCATTTCACGGTGTGTCAACGGACATACATTGCACATAATATACATACATATATATCGTTCATTAAACCTTAAATATAATGATGATGATGTTCTCCTAGCCGATTTCGACCACGGCGACAACTGCCGACTACTGTCGAGAGCCATCAACTGCGCAGGAGATATTATAGTGCCACAAGTGTACGCGCAAACACATAGGCACTCACTCGTCCCAACCTACCCGCGCCCGATGTAACGCTGATGCGATAAGATCGGAGGTAGGCTAGGATGCAGTGTCAGAGAAACACGGGGACAATCACAACACAACCAAACCCGAAAACCAACAATTTATGTTTTAGCACAAATGTTGGCTCCGGTTGGGATTCGAACCCAGGACCCGCGGCTTAGAAGTCAGGTACTCTGACCACTAGGCCACGCGGTCGTCATAAATATTATATTACGTAAGAGGCGAGATAAACTAATTATCTATGTGAGTATACACCATGTCTATGCTTACACATGAAATTTTTATTCAGGAACCCGTCTAAATAGGTACCACCGCAGGACCAGATATTCTATCGTCAACCAGTAGTGTGCAAACATTACTGTGTTTCAGTCTGAAGGGCACTGAGAGCTAGTGTAATTACTGGGCATATGAGTCTTAAGAACTGATGTCTCCGGATGACAAGCACACTGTGGTGACACACAGAAATGTTCTGGACGAACCGGCATTTGCTATGAGCATACGTTGCACTTACCATCAAGTAAACATTTTGATAATCTTCTCAGTTTCTCCAATAAAACGAAATAACATATAAAATTATGCCTGCTTAAAAATATAGACACGTTAAAGCCGTAATAGTTCAGCCGGACGCTCGCCTAAAGTACGGCTATCCTAAGTAGGCGACCGCGTGACCTAGTGGCCAGCGTACCCGACTTCTACGCCACGAGTCCTGGGTTGGAATCCCAGCCGAAGCCAACATTTGTGTAAAAAACCAAATTGTTGTTTCTCGGTATAGTTGTGTGGTGCATGTAAAATAATTAACAGTAAAACGCACTCACGATACGAGCCAAAAAATATTTAGTATAATATCTGGCAGTCAACAATGAAATTGCTTTACCATTGATTGATTGAATGTCGTTTGCACATCACAAAACGATAATGTCCATTGTCGCTTAAAGTTTTAATGTGTGTGGTACACATCCAGGCCCAGTTATTCTGCAGTGAAACAGTAGTATGCAAACATTACTGTGTTTCGGTTTGAAGGGCACTGTGAGCTAGCGTAATCACTGGGCATATGAGACTTAAGAACTCATTAAAAGAATACTACCACACAATCTCATCCAATGGATCTCGTAAAAGGCGAGTAAGGAATTAAACCGCACTGTGCACCCAACAGCGCATGGTGGCGATGGGCTCACCACCTATCACACCAAGTGCATTATATTGTTTTGGTGAAACGTGGATGGTGGTAGTCTTCTGGTTTTGCAGTGAGTGCCCAGTCTCTGACTACCCCTTATGGGATACAGTCGTGATCTTATGTAAGAACTGATGTCTCAGGGCGACGGGCACAAGTGTAGTGTCACACAGAAATGTTATGGGTAAACGTTACACTTTACATCAGATAAACGTATTGCTCGTTTCGACGCTCTATCCAATAAAAAAAAACGTTATTTCATTATATTCCGCGTTTATTATATTTGGAATTACAGCCATTGTCATTTCGTTCATATCCATTGATAAAGCACACACCTCCGAGTAATCCCATACGAAATGTTACTTGATGGCGCTGTTAGTTTGCGTATCTTCATATTATTTGAGACATATAATTAAAGGACGATAGTATAAGAATTTAACTTAATTTTTTTAATTATTTAAAATGTCATGAAGTTAATATGTCCGAAAGGGCAGAATACGAAGTTACCGATGACATCGTATTTACAAGTTAAAAAATAATACAAAATACCAAGGTCGGTTTTTTGGCTTTTTGTTTGCTGTACTATATTTGTTATGTTATACTATATCTGTTATACTTCCTATAACTTCAGGTCAATAATAATCAGCATAAAAGTTGAAAACTTTTTTTTAAGAATGTTATTAGAATATTCAATTAGTAATATGAATTTTCGCCATTTATATTATAATAGTAGAAAATACGTCTATTTCTGTGGAAGAAATATTAAAGCAGGACCCACTTTTAAACCATGCTTTGATTGTCTAACAGTCAACCAATTGCCTTAATTTAATCAGTGAATTAAAGTCTGAGCCTTAGATGAGATTTTAATTTACTGATGGTTTTCAAAAATGGTAAAGCAATGATATGGTGCACTGTACTTAGGTTAGTAACTAGACACAGTGAACGTGATGTAATATGAATTAATGGAAATACAATTACAATACCACAAAGAGATGACGATGAGCACGAAATAATTTGATTATATCATTCGAATGCATTTCCCTTAGCAAATCATGTTTATAATTCACATATCAAATTAATTAACCTAACGCTTGTATACTATAACATAATTGATACAGTGATCCAATTAATACACACGCGACCGCGAGAAAGGAGACGTGACGTGTGGCGAACCACGTCGCCGCCATTTTGACACGAGTCAAAAAATTCTTACTCCCCATTGCGTTCCCACGAGCAGTATAGTGACAGCATTACATATTATAGTGCTATTCTGCACGAATAAATGCTGTCCGTACAATACCTTAGTCGCCTCTTACGACACCTCGGTAAGAAAGAGGTAGGTGACTACGCTTGGTGCCGCTAAATATAACTTTCTACCTAGTCTGATTAGAAGAAAATAAGTTCCAGCAGTTCATAAAAGTCCCACTGCTAAGCTCAGGCCTCTCATTTCTGAGAGGGTTTTGGAGTCGAGAAGAAGAGTCTGATACGCTCGTAACAATGCCGTTTGGCGGACTTCACATGTCGTCGTTTTTTCTTGCCCCAGAGATGCAGGTTTTTTCACGATGTTTTCGTTCACCGCTGAACACGTGGTAAGACAGCCCAGCCAGTTAAAAATGCGAACAATTTATAGAGGTGCTAGCACCGGTGATCGAACTCGCGTAGCATGAAATTTGATGGTTTACTGATGGTAAGGATTCCTATGCAGGGATCCGGTCTAGGGAGGTACCACCCCAGGCCAGTTATTCTGCCGTGAAACATTACTATGTTTCGGTCTGAAGGATACTGAGAGCTTATGTAATCACTGGGCATATGAAGACTTAAGAACTGATGTCGCAGGGTGACGGATGCAGTGTGGTGTCACTCATAAATTTATTGGCTCCTGTATTCTGTCCTGTTTGCTCACACCGCGGCATTTTTCTTAATTTCTAAACAATAGGTCCGATCTTAATAATTTATAGAGGAATTTACATGTACATAATCAACCTTGACTATAAGACTATTTAGTCAGATAAAGATTAATATCATGATACGAATGTCATCATCTTTCGATTCTACCCGTGTTTTGATTGACTAAATTGAACAAAAAGCGGTTATCATGACTTCACTAATTATAGTGTAACTATTAAGTTAGACATATAGCCTGGCGGACGTTTTTGTGAGTAGTCATGAGTACTATGAAAATATAGTAAATTATTTTATTTATCATTAATAGTTTATACATAATATCAATTTTCGTAGGGATCTCAGTTTTATTTTAATTAAATACAAATCATGTTCGACGCTGATAATGTAGCTGTATATAGGTGAAAGAATTTTATTTCTCGAGGACAAGTCGATGAGTGCCTCAATAAACTTGTTTCAGAAGTCGACATTTTGTTATACAAAATCTAGATATTGACGCGACTAAATTTAGTTCAATTCAATCCTCTGAAGGCACGGATTCGCGCGAAATTGCATATTTATATATTATTATAATTATATACGAGTATTATAGCCTAAAAGAAACCCTTCATCGTATCTTCTCATTGTGAGAGAACACCCCGTTTTTTCCACAGTATCGGAACCCTCTGCGTTGACATGTCGAGTATTGCTCAGTTCTGCGGTCACCGAGAAAGGAAGGCCAAATTTGTCTCTAAAAAGCTTGGCATGCTTGTTAGAGACATTATTTCACGCCGGCCTATCGCTTGCAAATTTACAAGGCCGCAAGTTTGACTCACATGGAACACTGTTCTCGCATTATCATGACATGCACCCCAGTACCAGCTACTTCTGTTTGACCGAATCGAACGAAGAGCGAAGAATACGACCAAGTTACAATATACAGCAAAGAATCTTACTTACCTACTTGAATTATTTATCCACCAAAAGTGTATTTAATGAAAAAAACGATGATTTTGTAATATAGAGCCACGCATGTTACGGTAAACTCATCATTTTTTTTTTTTTCTTTTTTTTTTTTATTTATGTTTGCGTGAAACCAAACCTGGCACGCGGGCCCCTGGCCCGCGAGCACAGTATCCGATGAAGCTGTAAAAGCCGAGAAGGCTAACAGCAATTACATCACCGAAAATATATATATATAATTAGACATTTTTAATACAAATAAGTGCCGTGTGGTGGCGGCTCGTTATTAATAATACTACCACTCCATCTCATCCAATGGATCTCGTAAAAGGCGAGTAAGGAATAAAACTTTATGAATAAAACATTGTGCACCCAATAGCGCATGGTGGCGATGGGCTCACCACCTATCACACCAAGTGCATTATATTGTTTTGGTGAAACGTGGATTGTGGCAGTCATCTGCTTTTGCAGTGAGTGCCCAGTCTCTGACTACCCCTTATGGGATACAGTCGTGATCTTATGTATGTATGTATGTTTTAATACAACTAAAGACAACTTAAAAAAAATTATAATAACTAATTAGGTTACTTTATACCACTTCCCTTTCCTACGTCCTATGTTAGTACCGGCATTTTGGAACCGAAATCGTCCGGGAACATAAACCGGAACTCTAACGAAAACTGGGACCTTTAAATGAAACCCAAATGAAGAACCGCAACGAAATGTGGAACCAATTCAATCCCTGCTTGGATCACTTACACACCCTACTATTATTTATATGAACAATGCCATCTAGACGCCGCTTACACAAAAGATATATGTTAAAATTTCAGTATTGCTTTAATAAATATACAATTTAACGCTGAAAATTTAAACAGATCAAACTAATTTACTTTTTTTATTTTCATAATAATTAGTAATAAAAAGTCTATTTTAATATTTTTTTAGATAATTACAATTATATTACCAAACGCTGTTAATTGATTTCATTGTGCCTTCTATTTAATACCAAAAATATAGGGAATTCCTTATTTAAATAGATACTCAATTCAAATAGATGAAATATTTACTTCTAATTTATATTTACTTTTTGTAAAATATAATACTTTTACGTATTTTAATTGCTATTTGTTTGCCTTTATGTTTGTGTAGACTACAATAAATTTATAATCTAACTATTGGAAATAGTAACGGCAAAATATCGCTTATATAAGAAAACAGGACCAATTATTGTGAAAAAACAAAGTATAAAAAAATTGTAATAATGAAAATATGTAACTTTTGTGTTGTGTTCTTTTGTATTCCTTTGTCTCGCACAATCGTATTTACTAAATTTTTATGTAAAAGACACGTAACCTTTTACTTAAATACTAAAGTAATCATAATTCTAACTTCGGAATCAAAATATATTAGTATACAAAAGTTTCAAAACACGTAGTTTCAGGCAATAACAACGATGGCATAAACTCCAAGAAACGTAACAACTACTGCCATCTAGTAATTGGAAGTTGAACATTTTATATTACAGTCGTTACAGAGGCTTTAACATAACAACTCGTTACCTTACTTTTAATTGTAAAATACTTCGGAAAAAGAACAATAGAAGTATTAAATTACATCATACATGTACTTGTTCTCGACGTATCGTACGTTGGAATTCATTTTGAACGAGCACCAGGAAAGAAGCGATTTAATGTTGTTGTAAAATTATTCAGCACATACTCTAATACGCACAAGCATAACCTTTGTACGAGTACTATTTTAAGTAGGTTTTATGAGAGAATCTAATAGGTACATAGAATTTATGGGTAGATGAACGCAATTTTAAAACAGATATTGAGCGTGGAACTGGCGGGCAAATTCATTAAGAGTTCGTACGGCTTCTTTTCGAAGAGCAATTTAAAACGCAATGATATTAGATCTTTTTGAAAATAGAAAAATAACGTTCTATTACGGTTCTATTACGTTATATTTAGTTAATATTAGGTTCTTATATATGAAATTGGAGTTTTGTAAGAGAGGAATATAAAGTAGTTTTTTTGAAAAAAAAAATTAATTAAACAAAGTGGTACAGCCATCGTTATCTATGCACTTTTGCCATCTCATAGGCAGTTCATTGATCGCTTTACTAAAAAAATGAATAAACTCTCTGAAGACGGTTTGGACTGACACATTTTTTCCTTGTAAGAAGTTATCCAAATTTCGGAAAAAATGGTCCTCTGTTGGATGATAATCTGTTCTAGCAAGATCCGGGGAGTACGGTGGATGTCGCAGACATTCCAATTGCAGGTCCTCTAATTTAGCGGCCGTCTGTTGTGCAGTGTGTGGTTTAGCCTTTTCCTGAAGCAGCAGTGGCCTAGAGCGATTGACCAGCGTCGGTTGTTTCGCAGCTAGTTCTTCCATCATGGTTTGCAGTTGCTGACCATAGATATATGCCGTAATAGTTTGACCAGATTTTAAAAAGCAGTAGTGAACGACACCGGCACTAGTCCACCAAACACTCCCAAGTAACTTTTCTGAGTAAATTTTCGCCTGGGGCAGGATTTGGCTGGTTCTACAGGGTTCTGACATTGCGACGAGTACTTCCAATTATCGCACAGGATCCACTTTTCATCACAGGTAATGACCCGATTTAATATCCCTTTATCATTTTGCTGGTTGACGCGTGTTTGCTGGTTTACTTCACTCAATTCATGAGGTACTCACCGTTCAAGCTTTTTTACTTTCCCTGTTTGCTTCAAGTGGATTAAAACATCTCAGGATTAAAACGTTTTATCACTCACAGCGAAGCCCGGAGCTAACTTTGAAGTTGTTTGCGATGGAGCCGCTTCCACAATAGCCTTTAATTATTCATTATCCACTTTGATCTCCGGCCGTCCACGGGGCTTGTTCTGAAGGTCGAAATCTACAGAACGAAAACGTTGGAATCCAAAACGTACCGTGTTTTCTTGTGAGACACCAGCGCCATACACATCGTTAATTCTTTACGCTGTTTCTGCAGCACTGGTGCAAAGGTAGAACTCATACTCGTAAGTAAAGCGATATTTCAAGTTTTTCATTGTGCGAGATGAGCGGCGCCAAAGAAAATACTAATGAGGAAAAAAAACAAATGAATCACACTTTTCGAAACTCAAATATACCAGCTAAATGGATTTATAAATTTAAATTTTGGAATTCTTAACCAAAGAGGATATATTTCAGTTTAAAGTGGCCAGTACGACAAGACGCCAATTTATCTTTTATATACAGACAATGCGTTCTTAGTTCATGTTTTGAAGATGTAACATCAATTAATAATCTTCAAATATGTAAATTAAAACGGTATATACATATTTGCGTTTCAACAGTCAAATACATATGTATGGAGATATATTTATATTTAACACTAGATTTACGGGCATTGACGGACGGAACGGGACAGGTACTCGTATATTACGAGTAGTTAGACAACATCTAGATATAAAATATAGGTGTTTCAGATAAAACTACTAGATATATATATTCGCTGCTTAATATGATTAAAAACCAATACATAATCGCTATAGAGTAATATTTATTTGTTCAGAATTGAAATCTAGTGTTAAACACTAAATTACCGTGGTAGCTCAGGGGCTGGGCGCCCGCCTAATTTTCACAGTACGCAAGTGACTTGAGTACCGGTTCCAGCACCTCTAAAATTATTATTTTAAGTGCTGATTCACCACGTGGTCACCAGTGAAGGGAAACATCGTGACGAAACCTGCATGTCAGAGAAATGAAAATATTCCGAAGAATAAGGAAATATTATAATATGAATATTATAAGAAATTCCTTACAAATGTATATAGTAAACGCTTCCAAGACACAGAATACTTCTATACCAAATGAAGTATATTTAAAAAAAAATACTGGGTATAAACTGCTTCGTAAGTTTTTATTATTATTACATTTTTGAAGAAGTTTTTTTTTAATGCGTATTATAAATTATAATATACTAGGTAACCCGCCCGGCTACGCTCGGATGTTGTTATGTTAAAGTATGTATAGAAATGAACAGCACCAGCCCGTTTACACTTTTATATCGTTAATGTTCGTAAAATAAGTTCTTATTGGGTTTCGGGTAAGGAATATGCCAAATTTCCAGTCAATAAGTCTTATGCTTTCGGAGATATTGTGATCAGTGGTAGATCACCATTGCTGCTAGTGTTCACGGCAGAATAAATGTCCCTGCGGTCGTACCTACCTACCTAGACGGACCGCAACATAGGAATCCTACCACCATCAGTGATCTTCTTAGTAGTAAATACAAGCATAGGTGATACACACTGTTACACCCGCCGTGACCATCTTTGTTGTCTACGAACATAAAATTTTTAATAACTTTATATTAAATAGAAATATCGAAATATTTTAAGACCAAGTGTAAGGAATAAAACCAAGAAATATACGAAAATCTATGTAGTCGTTTTTGCGTGATGCGTGACACTTCGATTAATCTTGGCAACATTTTATTTATATAGGTAAATTATTTTATGCGCGTATACATCTGGTTGTAGGACGTCCCAGACCAGTTATTCTGCCGTGAAGCAGTAGTGTGCAAATATTACTGTGTTTCGGTCTGAAGGGCACTGAGAGCGAGTATAATAACTGAAGGTGACGGGCGCAGTGGATGCCACACAGAAATGTTCTGGGTGACATAGCATTTGTTATGGGCAGACGTTGCACTTACCAAGGTGAACGTTTTAATCGTTTCGTCACCTTATCCTCTAAAAAAATATATCAGATGGACTAGATACTCGTAGTAAGGACTTGAAGCGGAATAAACATATCCGAAAACACCAGACTGAAAATACACAGACCGGTGAGCGGCTATAATTGCGCAGGAGATATTATAGTGCCACAAGTGTACGCGCAAACGCAGGGGCACTTACTCGTCCTAACCTACCCGTGCCCGATGTAACCCTCATGCGATAAGCTTGGAGGTAGGCTAGGATGCAGTGCCGGAAACACGGGGACAATCACAACATAACCAGACCCGAAAACCAACAAGCGTCGTTTTTCACAGATGTGCACAATGAATAATTTTAGCACTCTGCCTCAACCTTTTCACAACTACTCTTAGCCTTGTTGATATCTATTTTATCAACAAGGCACTACCTACTCTCAACATTGTTCTAAGCTGTCTACACGTTTATAAGCTTGTGAACAAAACAGACGTTTAAGCAAACAAAATAAAATTATTGAGCTCAATCTATGGAACATCGAGAAAAATAAGAATAAGATGAAACTTATAGACAGTTTAGAACAATGTTATGAGTAGCGCCTTGTTGATACAATAGATATCAACAAGGCTTAGAGTAGTTGTGAAAAGGTAGAGGCAGAGTGCTAGAATTTTTTTATTGTGCACATGTGTGAAAAAAGAAAGATGCGAATACAAATACATGGATATAACACACTTTCTCTCTCTTCTGAGCTCCGATCTCCTGCATCGGCCATCTCGCTCGTTACTTTGTTGTCGTCTCGGTCGCTCGACCAATTATGGATCGTTCGGCCATCTCGCTCACGCATGCCGGCGTCCCGCTCGGTGTGGCGAGGTCGATGTCTCGCTCTTACATATACTCGCTCGTTCTTTCAATATTCTAACTTCGCAAATGTTGCAAATATTATGTTTATGTAATGCTAAGTAAGCCAATTTATCTTCTTAAGTTATTGCAACATTTGCATACTTCTTTCATCGCGCTAACGCGGTATCCAAGCCCGGGAGGAGCAGTGCTACCCCGCGATGATGCTCGGGCAAAGAGGGTTTACCTCGAGGCCGGTACCTGCAAGGCTTTCAGGCCGTTGCAGACGGCCAGGACCGAGCGAAAAATTATAACATGACAAGACATGACATCAGAAATAAGACAGAAGCAGTCATCAAGAAACCAAGACAGGCACAAGTATTTTTTTTTTAATTTCATAAACGTGATGGAACGAGCAAAACGTTCACCTGATGGTAAGTGTAACGTCTGCTCATAAAAACACATAATAACAAATGCTGTGTCACATAGTAATTTTCTGGCATGACACGACACTGCGCCCGTCACCCTGAGACATCAGTTCTTAAGTCTCATATGCCCAATGATTACGCTAGCTCACAGTGCCCTTCAAACCGAAACACAGTAATGCTTGCACACTACTGCTTCACGGCAGAATAACTGGCCCTGGGGTGGTACCTACCTAGACGGATTCCAGCATAGGAATCCTACCACCAGTAAAAACCTACTCAGAGAAATGCTCAGTGAATATAAGAAGAATTTATTAGGGTTTCTATACGAGAAGACAAGGAAGTTTTTGAAGCGAGAACTTTAGAGTTCTCACATAATTTGGGTATATAGGGAACCGCGCTTCCTTATATGTTTAAATGAATTCGTCTTTCATTTACAGATACCCCTAGTATATAACTCCTGGTAAATATATATATACATAACAGAAAATCAGGTGTTTGCTCTCGTCGAATATCGAAGGCTATTTCGAATGATCAACGTCAACACACAACAGATTTATACAGTCCACTTGCTACATATTTTGGCAAGCCCGCGTTATATACGAGTACCTACTAGTTTTTGCTAGGTGTGCCAACAACACTATATGCGAATAAACTTTTTCCCCGACCTAGTATATTCCCACGAAGACAATAGGCACTTTACTATATCAATCTCATTTTTTTTTAATTACGGCTTTTTTAAAACCCTTATGAATGGTGGTAGGATTCTTATGCACGAATCCGTCTAGGTAGGTACCACCCCAGGGCCAGTTATTCTGCCGTGAAGCAGTAGTGTGCAAACGTTACTGTGTTTCGGTTTGAAGGGCACTGTGAGCTAGCGTAATCACTGGGTATATGAGACTTCAGAACTGATGTCTCAGGGTGACGGGCGCAGTGTAGTGTCACACAGATATGTTCTGGGTGACATAGCGTTTGTTATGGGTAGACGTTGAACTTTACATCAGGTTAACGATTTTCTCGTTTCTAAACTCTATCCAATAAAAAAACCGATTCTAAAAATTAACCTTCTCAGAGAAGAATTTGTTATTACTGACAATGTCATTTTTAAATAACATTATTTTATTACAATGCCATTTGGTATTAATTTTCTTATATATGTATGTTTAAGATACAATATATTTTAAACTATACAAAAAAGAGACTAAATAAACGTATTGGAACTCAGACATTGTAAGAGGCAAAAAGGTAGCTCACGACAAAGCTGCAGGAAACCTAGGCTTTCTTTATTGTTAGGGACTTATTTATTAATATGCAAAAGGGAAACTCATGATTAAAAATTTGATTATAGACATCAATACATAAGCCATGTATAATCTTTTTGTATATGTGACGTCCTCTTAACCGCGTCAAACACGACGCCGACTTCCAAATTTACTTACAAAAGTTTGAAGCTCTCATTTTAGGGGATTTTGCCATAGTGGCAACCGCAGTTCATTTATTGAGTTATTTGTTCCAGTAAGACGCTGTTGCCAATCTCCTGGTTTTCATTTTCCCTCTGACGACGTTTACGACACTCACGGGAGTTGTGGTGGTAGATCCTATTAAAAAGATATATAAAAGATATATATTTATGAGAGATGTGTCATACCATCATTAGTTCAGTTAATCATAAGTCCAATTCTTGGCACAGGCCTCTCGCATATTGTCACAGCCCTAAGCTACATGCATGCATTTTCCTGCATATTTATGGATTAGACTGTGTCTGTAGGGCACTGAGAGCAAGTGTAATCACTGGGGCTTAATAACTGATGTCTCATGGTGACGGTTGAAGAGTGGTACGACACAGAAATGTTCTGAATGACACAGCATTTCTTATGGACAGACATTGCACTTACCACCAGGTGAACTCCTCGTCTCGTCACTGTATCCTACAAATTAATGAAAAATGACAGTGGGTAATATTTTTTTTATTTATAAAAGGAGACCTGTTAAGTAGTTATCGTTATTTTTTATACCATTTTTAAATATAACACTTGCTGCTAATAATTTACATTGGGACTTCTCTCAAAAGAAAAAAAGGCTACATTTTATTTTAATATTTCAAGATGTTATTGCGTGTGAAAAGTGTTAAGAGACTGGAATACCATTGAAGTCATTTTAGACTTCAATAGCTTGATCCTACAAACTGCCATTAAATATGACATTTTTGTAAGAACAATTTTTTGACTTTGTATTACGCAACAACTACCGCCATCTAGCGCTACTCTACGTGCAACATTTGGTAATATTCCAAAAATGTGACGCGAAACCAACAGGAAAACATACGCGAAACGAATCCGTTTATAAGTCCGCATATAACAAAAAAAGAAAAACTGTTTTACTCATTCAAGTAATTTCAAATACTTACTTATGTAAATTGCATGGTTTTACAAACGAAAAAAAAAACTCCGAAATACAAAGTTTTATTTACCATAGATGGCAGTGGACCAGGATGGGCTGAAGTGATGATGGTGATGATGATCTGGTATCTATACCAGTATAACTACTGTAGTCAGAGATATGACATACTCGAATATCTAGGAGTGTTATCTATATGCTAATAAAACGTTATGATAACATTTGTAATTCCTAATTGCATTGGGTGTTATTTCTCGATTACTTTTGTATTGTTTATGTACGTTAAAAGTAACAAGATATAAGTGCGTTGTAACACCTGTAGACGAAGATGAAATGATGATGATGACGATATTCTGTTGCTTTACGTTGGTATTGTATGAGACTCTAAACTGCGGTGATATCCACACGGGATCCTAGGAGCTAGGAGGATTCAGAGGAATCCTACCACCAAAAAAATGTAGGAGGAACAATGTAGGCTAGAATAGCAGATAATTTAAACGTATGTTTTCTTTTTCTTATTTCTCTTAAGATTAAATTATATAATTAACGAAATTATAGATGCGAAAACGGTTATGTTTTTGATAAGAATGATAGTTTTCTTACAAATAACAATAACAACAATGCTTAAAAAAATAGTATCACTCAATAACTATCTAATGTTTTGTGTGTCGATAGTACATAGTAGTTTGACTGCATATGTATTTACATATATTATACACACATACACAGACATGCATATATTTATTTATTTATTTAACTTTTAATACAGGAAGTATAAAGGCGGACTTAATGCCTGAGGCATTCGCTACCAGTCAACCTCAAGGGTGATGCAGAGGTAGGTGCGGGTAAAAAATATATAATATATAAGGGTAATATATACATACATATATAAAAACTAACATACACACATCCATATATAAGTATATACATATACTTATACATATATAACGTAAAACAGAGTAGTAAATATATACATAAATACATATAAATAAATAATAAAAAGTGTAGATAAACTACATATTACTGAGAAGATTCTGCCAACTTATTTTGAAGAAGTTCCCGAACTTTAAATTTGAAGCAGCAACGATTATTAGCTGTTGTGACATCATATACACATACACAACTTTGTAACACAATTAGATTCAAAGATATAATTATTTACATGCACTGATATATATTATGCTTATTAAAAGGTATTTTTTTTTTCATTATTTAAGTTTTATATGTTCATTGATTCGCAATAACCCGGCCATAAATATCCGTGATAACTTTCTTACTCCCTTTCTCAGTCTCTTTTCACTGATCAATGGTAAAGCTTATTTTAATAATACAGTTGGATGAATATTCGGTATTGTTTGTATGTATGTGCATACATACTCCCTCCTCACACGGGCATATTCAGAAATGTAATAATTGCATTCGAAAAATAATAATTTCGGCGGTGATTTAAAATAGTAGCCCTCAAATTACTTAAAAGTCTTCAAAGCTATTTCGAGTAATAATTGAGAGAGAAGTCTTGACTTCTCTTTTGTCTTTTTCTTTTCTTGTCTTCTAAACTTCCTACTTTTCTTTTTATTTTTGTATTTATTCTTTTTTTATTTAATTTGGTAACATTGTAAGCACAGACAGTAGACGACCAAAGCCTATATTGTAACTACAAGTAAGTATTGTAAGTAGTAAGCTACGAAATTTTTCATTAAAAGTTATAGTTGTATTATATACAGGACCATAAAATATACTTTTAGATGAGGGCCTAAAATATTAAGTACTTATGTATATTTTACCTTATACTGAAAACATTAAACATTGTCATAGCAATTCTGTCATTAATTTTATTATTCGGGCAGCTAATGGCTATTCCAGTTATAAATAGGGAATTTATTGTGTGTATTTTCATACGCGCCTTGTGGTGGCGGCGTAGGAGAATCTACCATCCCATCTCATCTCGTGGGTCTCGTTAAAGTCAACAGAGGGAAAATTAAAACCAGGAGAGAAGCAGCAGCATCTTCCTGCAACATCTGAATAAATAAATTGCTGTTGCCAACCCGCCTACCAAGCGTGGCAACTATAGCAAAATCTCCCGAAACGCGAGCTTCTAACTTTTGTGGCCTATGTTTAGCAGTGGACTAGTGAGAGGCCGAAATTATGATGATGATGGTTTTAATACAAATTTTGTAAGAACATTTATTTCAAAATTTGTCTTTAAAAACATTCAGTATAAATATATAAAAAAAGGTTTAACAGAACTTATATTAAATCTCCAAAAATACCTCAGTGAGTAACTTATAAAATTCTAATAACATTTACCTACTAATGTAACTACTATTAAAATGAAAACTAACCGGGATTCTGGACTCTGGTTTAGTAACCATGGCAACGCTGTGCACCTCGCGGCGCGCCCTCAGCCGTAGATAGTAGATACAGCTTGAGGTCGTTCACCTCGTGATGCATTTCGTGAAAATGCATTACACATTATTTAGGTAACACACACTTTGGATTTCCTACTTTTTGTAAATTGCGTTACTATTAAAAATTTTATATTCACGAAATGCTACAAACCTCAAAGTTATACAATAATTTATTTCTCACTATTATCTTACACACAAACATTTGAAGCAGATTCCACATAATTCTTAAAAAAAAAATTATAGCACTCACAACAATCACTTCCGTTGACTACGATCACTTTTATTGATAATCTCGCGGCCATATCCTTTGGCTTCTTAAAACATTTTACCTAAAAATAATATATCAAAATAGACCTCTCAAGTAGTCTGTAGAGATACAAACAAGAACTTTTACGCCATCTATTGTGGAATAATACAATTGGGACACCACACTGGTATCTCAGTTTTACGAATGTTTTTTAAAATGACGCAAGATGTCACTGACACTTGAACTAAACTTCAAAATAACACTAATTTAAATGAGAGGGTGTCAAAAATTAACTTAGAAAAACCACAAAATCATGAAGTCCCATTAAATCAAAATTGTGATTATTAAAATAGCACGTGCAAGATTAGTTACAAACAGATGGCGTTAATTTCAATTGAATAACTTAGGTTAAAACGCTATTTTCTCATAGTCATTCGAGTTAGAGGATATAGATGGCCCCCTATGTAATGCTCCTGTTCTAAACATCCGGTAACTAGTAAGAAGTATCTATATATTTCTTTTAAAGTTCTAATCTATTAGTTTCAGTACAACTTACCTTGTTAGTGAGTTATCTCCGGGACTCATTCTTTCTAAGTCGCCTATAATCGCCAATAGTGCCTGCATTTTTATGTAAGAACGCTGTTTATGATGCCACAGCAAAACTTGCTACCTATAATACCCCATCACAAAAATAAAATAGAATTCTCAATTTGTAATTTTTGAATATTTGTATTCTTTCTTAATAAATGTTGGTACTTACCTAAACAATATTGAAATATAAATAATAACACCAACAGGAAACCCAGTAGTTCCTGAGATTTGCACGTTTAATCAAACACTCTTCAGATTTATAATATTAGTACACATAATAATAATATGGGATGTATATACATAATTGTACATGTTGCATTAACGGTACGAAAGCATAACTTTGTAAAATATGTGTTTTACTGATATTATTCATATCAAGACCCTATGATAGTAGTCATAAAAGCTACTGAAGCTATTTACATGTGTTATTTGTAAAGATTATGATTAAGAGCCACCTTTTTAAGTTAGTTAGGTTGCATTTCATTTTTAAAATCCACGCGAACACAGTCGCGATCGAGCTGAGTTCGAAACAAAACAATATTTTTTTGCTTATCTAATCCCAGCCTGTCGACTAAATATAATATAATAATTATAAAAATTATACATATTTGAAGTCATATATAAATAGTGACTGGATGTTATACCTACTCATCGTCATCATAGTCCTGCTACACATGGCCTTTTATCAATACTAGTAATCGCCGTGTCATCGAAATTCGATTGCCTTCGTATTTTTTTAAAGTTTGGACGTTATTGAGGTTTGAGTAACTATTTGTTGGTAATACTTTAAAATTCTATTGCGGCAATCTCTACTCTGTGCGACTGTTTGATCATAGACTATTAAGTGTTTGACATACGCAGTATGAATGTAAACAAAATAAAGACTTTTATGTGTTTGACATTGTCAGTATGAACGTAAATAACTAATGTTTTATTTTATGAAATATAATGTAACATTTATTATGAATAAATTTTATCTTCCTCGCTTGTTCTCCATACAAACTTTAACTATGCCTAATCTCACAATCCTTCATGCGCATAGTACACAATGTTGTCACGTGTTGTATACTTGCGGACGTTCTGCTCGCAAGTCTCTTCCGACGAAGCTGTCAAAGCAGTCGGGCTAACAGCATAAAAAAAATCACGTATTATTACTATATACTATATACAGATTTAATTTTTCTAGGTTATGACAATTGTTGAGTAAGCCAAGCTGGAAATGGAGAAAACTTGCTGTAAGCAATATTTACGATCGCTTTAGGTACTCCCGTTCTTCCGAAACATTTTGTTAAGACCTGTACTTAATTTTATGTTCGCTTACTGTAATTAACTTAATAATATTTCTGCGAAACACACGAGAAGCAAAAAATGGACTTGCCTGTCCGTTGCAAGTACGCATTGTTAAATTGCGTACGGGAGCGCCTTTACACATTGTTGCAGGTTTCAAAATTTCCTTATTGGAGTTATTTTATTTTTTAGAATTTGTTTTAGAATATACAAGTATTGTGTAAGTATTAAGCATGCTACAAGTATCTAATATAACATCAACAGTAATAATTATAATATACATTATGTATTAGTTAAAAAATAAATAAATTATAGAAAAGAAGAATAACGTTAAATCAAGATACAAGTCAGATCCTAACGACACAAATAGAGAAAAATATAGATTGGTACGGAATCGTTGCAACAGTGTGTGTAGAAAAGCACAACGACGCCATATTCATGAATCAGTACAAGATCCTGACCCCGCCAGGGTCTGGAAATTCCTTAAATCTTTAGGAGTTGGGAAATCAATTCAGTACTTACCTCACCATAATATAGACCTTAATGCGCTTAATAAGCATTTCTCCTCATCGTCTGGCATTGATGATAATGCAAAACATAGTACTTTGAACTTTCTTTCTACTGTTCCCACTCCAGACATTCCCGCTTTTAATTTTAGTCAATTTGATAATCGTGACGTTGAGAGAGCCATACTATCCATCCATTCGAATTCAGTCGGTTGTGACTGTATTAGTCGTAACATGGTCATCCCACTTCTGGACCTCCTTACCCCTGTAATCACGTCTATCCTTAATAAATCATTGCAAACATCTTCTTTTCCTTTAGCGTGGAAAGATGCCAACGTAGTCCCTCTCCCAAAAAAGACCAACCCCTCCAGTTTTACCGATTACCGTCCAATTTCCTTACTCCCATTCCTATCTAAAGTTCTAGAACGCCTTGTGTATAACCAATTAAGCTCCTACCTTCTAGATCATAACCTTCTCAATCCGCTTCAATCCGGTTTCCGGCCTGGTCACAGTACGACTACATCACTCCTACATATTACCGATGATATTCGTTATAGTATGGAGAACCAAAAGCTTACAGTACTTACTTCGCTGGACTTTAGTAATGCATTTAATACCGTAGATTTTGACATTCTGTTGGGCATCCTGCTTTCTCTCAACGTATCTCCGATTGTGATTGACTGGTTTCGTAGTTATTTATGTGGTCGCCGACAACGTATTCAGGTACAAGATGTTTTTTCCACTTGGACTACTACAGTGGCTGGCGTTCCGCAAGGCGGCGTGTTGTCTCCTCTCCTGTTTTCAGTCTTCATTAACTCCATTAGTCATCAACTATCTTCTTCTTACCACTTGTATGCTGACGATCTCCAAATTTAGTCCAAAACCAGTCTTCTCTGGAAGATCTGCCTAAAGCAATTGACACAACCAACACTGATCTGACTTCTATCTTGAACTGGAGTAAATCATATGGCTTAAACATTAATCCTAAGAAAACTCAGGCAATTATTATTGGAAGTTCTAGACTTATTACAAAAATTGACTGGTCTTGTCTACCACCTATCCTGCTAAATGGTACACACATCCCATATAGCAAAAAGGTCAAGAATCTGGGCATATATTTTGACTCCTGCCTGACCTGGACTCCGCAGATTAATGAGGTTAGTCGAAAAATGTTTTCTGCTCTAAGTTCCTTACGGAGACTACGTAATTATCTTCCTATGGCTACTAAAGTTGTGCTTGCACAGTCTCTACTCTTGCCTATACTTGACTATGCTGATATTTGCTACCTTGACATTACAGAAGTACAGCTTAATAAACTTGAGCGAATTCAAAACTTGTGTCTACGATTCGTATTTGGGCTTCGCAAATATGATCATGTATCTGAATTTCGTAAGCAACTCAAGTGGCTTCCCATCCGACTTCGCCGGAATACTCATATACTTTCTGCTTTGTACTGCGTGCTGTTCAACCCATCTACTCCTCTGTACTTAAAAAATCGTTTTGAGTATATTTCCGTATCCCATGATAAATTTCTTCGTTCCTCTGTCAACCTCTCCCTCCGGACTCCTGTGCACTACACTTCTTTCTTTAGTAAATCCTTTACTGTCACAGCTGTGCGCTTATGGAATTCCTTACCTTTGCACATACGACGTGCTAATTCCCTCTTTTCCTTCAAAAACCTGCTTAGAGCTCATTACTTGAATATTTAACTCATGTTTTCACTTATCCATTTGTTCTTAATCCTTTACCTTACCCTGTCGCTTTTTATATGAGATGCTATCATCTAGTGTTGTTTTTATAGATTTATATGGTTTAGTGTACACCACCCTCTTTTTGTTCTTCTGGTTTTTCATTTTGCTGTATTAGTTCTCTGCGCTAAGGTTGTCTGGAAGAAATCGCTTTCAGTGATAAGACCGCCTTTTGTACCTTAACTTAAATATAGTACTTAGTCTTTATTTTTGTATTGGTGTACAATAAAGAGTAAAAATAAATAAATAAATAATCGAAATATATCGACTCATTGACTGCTAGTAAATCTACATTAAGCAAAATGTTGTTTTTAAATTATGCATGGGCTTGTACATTGAGTCTAATTGATTTTAACAAAAGATAATGATAATCATGTAGATGTTATTGATAAACTCCTTACGATTACGTCCACGGCGATATCATTCGGATTAATAACCAGAAAACTGTATGTGCTTGACATATTATGTTATATTTTTTAATTAATAAACAGTATAAAGATATCCATTCAAAATTTTTGCATATCAAAACCAGCCCCGAAAACTTTTTTTTTGTTTATGCACAAAACGTTGCTTTTCTGCTCCAGATTTTTTTTATGTTAGAGGAGGCAAACGAGCAAGCGGCTCACCTGATGGTAAGTGATCACCGCCGCCCATGAACATCTACAATACCAGAGGAATAGCAGATGCGTTGCCGGCCTTTGAGGAAGGAATAGGCTCTATCTAGGAATAGGAATAATGAGGGCTCTTTTCTTGAAGGTCCCTAAGTCGTATCGGTCCGGAAAAACCTGCTGGCGGCAGCAGATTCCATATGGTGCTTGCTCACCATCAAGGTGGTGACGATGGAATTTCGCGCTGTGCCGTAATGTGCGATGGTGAAAAGATTCTAATACAGAACCCGCCTCGTAGCGCTCAGGTACTCTGACCATTAATTACCACAAAGTTACAGTTTCGTCTCTACCTCTACTTTTTTTTTCAAAGTAACGCTTATGCAATAAGGTGGAACTATCATATGCAGTGTCAGAAACGCGGGGCAATAACAGAAAATTCAAACCCGAAACCCAAAATGTAATGTGTGCTTCGGTTGGGATTCGAATCCGAGACCCGCGCTGCCGCGGACTAGCGATCGCCACGCGGTCGCCACCAATGTATTTAACAGGAATATGGTACGTCAGCATATAATATTCATATTGTTTTAGATATTATTTGACATCCGCATTCTACTAATTCGTTACCGTCTGGATTGATTAATTTATTAGGTACTTCCTGTTGTAATTTGTAATTGAACTAAGTACTGACTCACTACTACATAGATAGGGCTGCCGCCAGTCCGAATGGTATAGTATATTCTAGTAGACGTCCTGGGGTATTTTTGAAATAAGACTCCTTTGGGCGCGATGAAAGTAAATCTTATGAGTGCTTCCTTTTGTTATTCGTCATTAAACTAAGTACTTACTCGAATTACATAGAAGATCCTGCCGCTTGTCCGGATGGTTTCATTATACTCTAGTAGGCGTCTTTAGGTATTTAGAAGTGAAACTTCTTTGAACGCGATGAAAGTAAAACTTAGGAGTGTTTCCTGTTGTTATTCGTAATTGGTCTAAGTACTTACTCGTATTACACAGATAGGGCTGCCGCCAGTCCGGAGGGTACGGTATATTCTAGTTGATATACCGGGGTATATGTGAAGCAAAACTTGTTCGGGCGCGATGAGATTAAAATGTGAAGGTTAAAATTTGAGCGCGAGGTTTCTGTTATTCATAATTAATCTTTTAAGATGAAGCGCAAATAGCCTAATGGTTCAGGATACGGATTGTGAAACTAGACGTTACATGTTCGAGCCCGATCAGTCAATAATCTATTAGTGTTATTAGCACAAGCTTTTAAGCTTTGTTGGAATGGTTATCAGGAATATTAGTAATGTTAATAGCATTGCTAGTATTTTACAAATATATCGATTAGTTAATAATTGTTTTTGTTGGTACAGAACAGTTATTTTACAGCGAGTGATATTTTTGTGACTTATAATAATATAACATAATTGTAATGATACAACATAAAATTAATGGAATTTGTAAACACTTGATATACGTATATTAAATAAAAATATAAGAAGTTTATAAAATAAAAACACTCTTTCCTCAAAATATCCGAGGTATGTGAGGACACGACATGCGTCAGAGATACGGGGAAAATCACAATACAACTACACTCGAAAACCAATAATTTGTTTTGATTCAAACCAGTGGTCGCGTTGTGGTGGAAATTATTTGTTAGAAACATTTTAAAATTCTTTGGCAACAAATTCTATTCTGTGCGACTGTTGGATCATACATTATATATAGATAAGGGATTGACCTTGTCAGTATGAACGTAAATAATGAATGTTTTATTTCATTCAATTTAATGTATTTCGAATACAAATAAATCAACTTGAAGTGTCTGTTTGTAATAACAAAGTAAAAACTATTTACTAAATGCTTATGAAAGTACATACATTACTTATAAGAAAAAAACAACTATTAAATTTTTGTCTGTCTGTTCCGGCTAATATCTGAATTTATAGCGGGCTATAAATATATAAATTATAGCTGATATTATAGCGGGTAAGTTAGGCTTCTTTAATATTTGAAAAATGATTAGGTCTCCGCACAAAAAAATTAAAAACCTCCAAATCCGTTTCAAATAGGGAAGTATATATGTAGTCGTTCTTTCGCGAGTGAAGCCGCGGGGCACAGTTATAATATAAACGAAGAAATGAGAAAGCTAAAAGCTTTCTCACTTTTTCCATACACACTTTAATTATGCCAAATCTCACACTCCTTTGTGAACGCAAAGTGCTTAAAAAGAGGCACAAAGCTTTCTTTTCAATTAGTATATAGATGTTAGACATCGAACCCAGGACCCCCTGATATAGTAGTCAGGCACTCTGACCACTAGTACATGCGGTCGTGTATATATTTATAATTAATTATAATAAATCAATAACAATGTATCAATAACGAATCCTAGCTGATTTTTATAATATTATATCGATTACTTCAAATTGCTTCATGTCTATCTAATATTGTCAACATAGTAGTTTTGTACAGCCCTGAATACGTTGTCCGAAGCAAGGCAAGCCCGGAAAAACCCCTCAGTAGGTAAGCCTTAGGTGGAAGCCTTCAGTAATCTTAACACGCCACACTCTCTGTTTCAAATGATGAATGTGTCGGGCAATCTAGAAACGCACTTAGACCCATGTCGTGCAGGCTTATGATATCAACGCTTGAAGATGAAATATAGCAGTAAAATATATTTTATAATAGGACCGAGCTTCCAAGACAAGTCCATGCATAAATTATTCATTTATTTAAAAAACTTTTTTGCACATGGAATGTACAACTAGAGGACTTAATCTCTAAACCTTTATAAAAATTAAGGTTACATTGCATCAGTCAGCAAAACACTCCCTTTGTCTGCGATGCGATATGCTAATTTTCTTTAATTTAATAGTTATTAGATCGGCTGTAAGGTGCAATTTAAAATTAAAACTTCATTACTGAATATAGGTACCCCCCATTGATTGCAACAAAACACGTTTTCTAGCTATCCGGTTCCATTTTTTTGGGGGTAGGATTCCTATGCAAGAGTCCGTCTAGATAAGTACTACCCCAAGGCCAGTTATTCTGCCGTGAAGCAGTAGGTGTGCAAACATTACTTACTGTGTTTTGCTAGTTTCGTCACTTTCTACAATAAAAAAAACCATATGAGACTTAAGAACTGATGTTTCAGGCTGACGGGTGCAGTGTGGTGTCACACAGAAATGTTTTTTGTGACACATTATTTGTTATGGGCAGACGTTGCACTTATCATCAGGTGAACGTTTTGCTCGTTTTGCTCACTTTATCACATAAAAAAATATAGCAAAACTGCACGTTATTTGGTACGAGGTTGCCAGTGGAGACTCTTAATTTCCCTACGTGGTTATCGATTCAACGAGCTATTTGGCCGACCCATTGCCACTTCAGCTTGCTGATCCTTATAGCTATGTCGGTAACACTAGTTCCGCCGCCGATATCATCGTCACGGGTTCTATGTCGCAGACAAATACCAAACACAGCCCACACCGACCACAGTTGTATGATCCCATAATCTGTTATAAACGTATTTTCTCTAATTTTGGCGCAAAGACAAAAATAATGCGACATTACCCTTTTTTTATCGTATTCTAGGCATTATATATTCTAAGCTTGATCATCAAAACCGCAATATGATTTCTGTTGAAGATAAATCTTTCAGTTAAAATCTGTTAACATGCGTATTTTGTATGTCTCCTTTTCATAATGTATAAAATATATTATAACCAACTCACAACGGCGTCACTGCCTCCATTGGTCGATCGAAAATAGTGTTTTAACTGACGCCAGTACTTAATTTTGCACCAGTTCCTTGGTGTTTTTTTTAACCGTGAACTTGAAAGTCGACCGTCACAGTTAACCTCCTTCTGTTCCTGGAGCCGTGCGATTTGTCACGTAGATGACGATGTAAAAAAAATGAAAAAAAAACATCAAGGTTCTTGTGCGGCTTCGAAATTATCTGTACCTAATTATTGCAACGCGGACGATGATTCTGTGGCACACAAGACATCATTTGTGTATTAACTTCAGAACTTTTTCTTATGCAACGATAAAACAAAACATGCTGTCTATATTTTGTGAAAATGTATTAACGTAAAAGCTTCCAGCGTTAATAGGCTTCGTTACTTATAGACAGAATAGACGGACTGACTTAGAAGTAGAAAAGAATTACAAACCTAAAAGATTGAAATTACCAATTTTTTACCAACAGTTAATGGCCAATTTTGTCAAAAAGTTTATTTAACAACAAGGTTTGCCACGCAGTTTCACTTCCATAAAAAATCCGACCATATGATTGCGCCGTACGACATCGTATCTCGCGTCCCTTAGCATCAACAGTTGGGTTCTTCTCGGCTGTATGTTAACAGTGTGCGGATCCTTAAGGCCACATTAAGTATTATAGCAAGTTTACATTCATATCGTCTGAACCCTGCATGATATTCAAATGTTACATACACGAACATTTACACTGAAATCCGTTAAACCGCTACGGGGCCTATTCGAGACAAACTTTAAGCCAGACAGACAAAAATTATTAAAATTATCCGAACTGTATAGATCAGAAGCATGTTCATAAATAATAAAAAAGATGGCAAAGTTTAAAATATATATTCAGTGTTGAAAATCGACGATGGGTTTGTACCACAATCATTGTCTGGAAATGAACCATAGAAGCCTTCTGTGTGAAAGCTGGTACGCTAACTGCAGAACCACGCATTGGTTGTAATAGAATTCCTATGCAGCAATCCGTCTAGGTAGGTACCACCGCAGTGCCAGCCGTTAACCAGCAGTGTGCAAACATTACTGTGTTTCGGTTTGAAGGGCTATAATAATTAGCGGAATCACTGAGCATATGATACTTAAGAACGGATGTCTCATGGTGACGAGCGCATTGTGACGAGCGTTACTACACAGAAATGTTTTAGGTTATACAGCTTTTTTATAGACTACCGTTGCACTTAACATCAGGTGAACGATTGGTTCGTCTTGTTACACTCTGCTAGGATTGCACTGCTAGACACAGCAAGTCAAGAAGATTCGCCGTAATTTTCTTGACAAGGGAATCGGCGATTGCAGAAGTCTTGCACGGTTTGTGAATTTTTGGGACGGTTATTTCCTTTTCCCGATAATTACCACAAACCCGAGATAAGATTACAATAAAGTTGATTATTACAGTACAATCATAAAACGTACAAATAATATTAAGTAATAATATTTCAATTTATTACTAATGAACACACTTATATTAAAGTAACATTTGTCAATCTTTTAAATCTGGTCTTATACAACATCGTATTTACTTACTAGCATGTAACGAGACCGTAGGTTAGGATTGTAACATGACTTTGATGAATTTGTTATATACTGGTCGCTAGAGTAGTAAAAAACATAACAGCAGGATACATTATAGAGAAGCTATTACCAGAGAGCGTTTTGAGCGATTTGAGGAAGCTTCATTAACAAAAGTTCAACAATAATTTGTTGTTTTCGAATCTGAATGTAAAAGTTTGGCAATCATTTGGTCGCTGTATAATATTAGCTTCGACTGGCATTCACATCAACGATTCCTACACTCCACGGCAATGTCAGGAGACGAAAAATTAAGCTGAACTGATAAGTAAATAATATATTTTAAAAGTCCGCTTTTGTCTGTTTTCTAGTAAATGTCGGCATTGTAAATAATTATTGTTAAGGAAGTATTGTTTGTGTCAATAATAGGAAAGACGTTAGGTGTCATACTCAGAGATAAACTTGAGATAAGCCTATAAAGTAAATAAAACCACTAGTTATTCTAAAACTGTGTTGGAGTATTTACTACTATGATGTATTGAATGGCAACATTATCTTGTAAGGAAACGAGCTGTCAATAATAACTTAGTCCAGGAGCTGTCGACGAGTTTGGAGGTTTGAAAAAATCTTTAAAATATCTCAAACCATTTTAACAGTTACACAGACCACCTGACCGCCTTAAAGTTTTATATTAAACTAATGCAAAAAATATATTTTAAAGACTGAAATTTTTGTAGAATATTCATTAATTATTAATGAAAATCTGTACAAAGGCCTAGACAGAAGACGGAAATACTAAGGTTTTAAATAATTTCGAGACACGAATAAAAATTTAAATGTGTGCGCCAGAAAAGTCTTATGGATGTATTATATGGATAATAGAGAGAACGTTTATTAGCTTATGTCGGTAAAATAGAAAATAATGCAGGTAAGTATTATTATTTTCTATTTAAAATTACTTATTAATTTAATGCAAATTAAATTTATCTTGTTCTCAGATAACGATTAAGATATCGGCGAATATGGGCGGCCTATATTGAAACTGACCTAACAGATGTAGAAGTATCAAAGTAATGACCAGACTCTCGTTTCCATCTATTATTATTAACAATATTTTGTAATATTATCGCATTTCATTCTGCCTAAAATATTATCTCAAAATTGGTCACCAGCTCTCCGACCATTATCAGTGGTTTATATAATTAACAATTAGGAGTGTGTTGGCGTTTCGTCCAGCCATTTCGTTTCTACGTACCATTGAGAGAGTCGACTGAAACTTATTTGACCTATCAATGATCTGAGATAGAATTTGACTCAACTTCCATTGTATTCCTAAAAAATATGTTCTTATAGTAAGCAGATCCGGTGATGTATTGGATATTGAAACAAATGGAAATATCAAAAGAAGTCTAGCATAGTTTCCTAAAGAGGCAGTATAACCCCCTCAAATAATTCGCAGCTGCGCTCGCTGACTGAATTCCCGTACTTTTTATAGTATTAACTAATTCATTAATTATAGTCGGTTAATATAATGAGATAATGAACATATCTTTATTTGTATTTAATTTTTCATGGCTCCTGGTTTTTTTTTATGATTTTGCGGTTTTATACTTTTTCAATACCTAAAAATCTGAGACTTACCACCAGGCAAGTCATATGTCTGATGGTAAATACTACGATTCCCTTAATAGTAGTAGTGTTACCCAGAACTTTGAACTGCAAAGTCATATATGGCATTGCAATACGCTCCTTACTACGAGTCATTTATTCAGAATCATTTATTTAGTCTCTTACTAGCTGTGCCCGCGACTTCGTTCGCGTGGAATTTTAGATTTTTAAGATATATGTAATTATAATTGCTTAAAGATTTTAATACAATTTGAAATTGTATGGCCTGGAACATGTACACACATTTTGCGTAACTCATGCGGTAAAATATCCTTATAAATATAAATATCTATCATTGTTAGAAATACGATGGAATGACGTGATCAACTCCATCTGAGTGCGGCGCCTGCCCCTGAGCCTTGTTTATTGTCGTAGCGAAGCAGATGCTGATCGGGAACGGTTTCACGTTCTTAAAATAGAACGAGAAATTACTAAGAAAAAGTGGAATTCATGGAATAAAAATTTATCTTTATTTGTGTATATAATCGTAGGCACGTCTGATTTCTGAACGACTATAATCGCTTGAGACCGATTGAGGTCATATTCACACAATATATTTTGTCGAGACGATGGTTCATACCTTTCCGATGATCCCTGATCCGATAAGTTATTACTATTTTTTTTATTGTATAAAGTGACGAAACGAGCAAAACGTTCCCCTGACGGTAAGTGCAACGTCCGCCCACAACAAATCCTGTGTCACCCAGAATATTTCTGTGTGACACCACACTGCGCTGAGACATCAGTTCTTAAGTCTCAAATGCCCAGTGATTACGCTAGCTCACAGTGCCCTTCAAACCGAAACACAGTAATGCTTGCACACTACTGCTTCACGGCAGAATAACTGGCCCTGGGATGGTACCTACCTAGACGGATTCCTGCATAGGAATCCTACCACCAATAACTAGTTTATATATCGAAAACAACAAAATAACTCATATTCACAATATAAATATGTTGATTTTAACGAAAAGGGAAATTGCAAAATCCGAACCGGCGGTGGCGCCTTGATCGTGTGGCTGTAAAGTTTCATAATTAATTCAGAAATCCAAACTCATTGCGTTACGTACCAGAACGGGCAGGACAACATATTGTAATGATATTCTATCTATAATTACGTATTTTTACGTTATAGAAAAATTTAAGAAAATAATAAAAATAAAAAAGTGGGTCCAAAAAAGTTGGGAAAATATATATGAGGACCAATCCCGTTAATGAAATTTCATAATTTTCAATTTAATTCTTCTTGGCATAATATATGCATAATATGTGCCTAAAATTTATTTTAAAACATTCATACCAAATTCATCAAAATTAGTTCAGCGACTTAGGCTTGAAAAAGTAACAAACAAACAAACAGACAGACAGAGTACATTCGCATTTATAATATTAGTTCGGAAATTTTGAATATCCAGTAATTTCACTAGCAGAAATGCCTGCCAAACTGGAACATAGTAATGCTTGCACACTGCTGCTTGTCGGCAGCACAACTGAAACTTGGGTGACGTTATAGCAGGAGTGCATCTAGATAGTCACACGGCCGGTAAATTTTGTGTGACCTATTTTTTTGTTTATTTAGTTGTACCAGTTCTACGTGTTTGTGAATGTGCAATATTTGTCCGTAAAACAATACCGGTGATTCACTGTAGTGCGTAGCAACGGTTTTTCATAATATTTTCACACCTTAAATACTTATACAGGTCCTGCACGATAAGTATGAGGCTTAAAGTACTGCTTTGTGTGTTATTTTAACACTAAAGAAGAAGACACAGGGTACAGGACGTTGATGGGAAAGGTCCTGATGAAGAAAGATCAGCGAGTTAAAATAGCATACCTATTCTATTCACTGGCAAAGCGTTATTCCATCTGAGTCCTCAGGGACAACGCATTTACATCCCGATTCATTAACGAGGAGATGTGTATGGGGCCACAGTAACCTACCGCATATCCACACACCCACATATACCTACACGCACCCTTTATACAGTAATTTATCAGAAGGTATGTGTGCCAAATTCGTCACCCGTTATTCTTAGAACTTAATCATCAATCTATTTATCTAAATATTTTTGTACTATCTCGTTCAATATTCCCTGTTGTTTCTTCTCTGTAAACTTTAATCACACATGCCAAATATCGACGGCTTCCTGAACCCGTGCAATATTTCAAGTTTTTTCCAATTTTTGCCTGGAAGTTAGAATACTGAAATAACACGCCGAATGTCGAATGGGATGGACGTTAAGACACTTAATCCTATCGCTGTGACATATACGTATGAATTTCCGAAATTACAATTTCTATTCTTGTTGTTTTATTGATAGAAACTTGTTTTATATGTATTTGTTTGTGCAGGTACTTGCTATTAGTGATGTGACGAAAATTCGCATTCGCATATTTCATAACATTAGCATTCGCATTCGCGAAAATCATGCGAATAATTTGCGAATGTGATTATCACAAATATTTCAAATTTTGCGTATAAAAATTGTGAAAATAATATAAAATAACCCGAAAAACATAACTGTTATAATGAACTTTTATTATAATATATCCTCTTTTTTTGTAACTTGTACTCGTATCAAAATCTAGCTCCACAAATTGTTGACCAAAATTATGTTACATGAGCTTTTGTGTTTCTTCTCATTGGATTTTTATGGCTTTTTTATTAATAAAAAAACATAAAAAATACATATGTCATAAAAAAGCCATATGGGTAAAGCAAACTGAATTAGGAATAGAGTTATAAAATCACAAAGTATTGTCATTTATTTTCAATAGTAATAATTAAAATACAAATGAAGCTGGACAAATAATTAAGAACGTTTATTAAATTGTTCAAGTATTGTTTCAACTGAAAAGTCGTCGTCGTCGTTTCAGCCTATCAATAGTCCACTGCTGAACATAGGCCTCCCCCATAGATTGCCACAAAAGTTTGTAGCTCTCGTTTTGGGGGGATTTTACCTTAGTTGCCACACTTGGCAGACGGGTTGGCAACCGCAGTTTATTTATTCAGATGTTCCAGCAAGATGCTGCCGCCCATCTCCTGGTTTTCATTTTCCCTCTGTCGACTTTTACGACACCCACGGGATGAGATGGGGTGATAGATTCTCTTAGGCCGCTACCACACGGCACAACTGAAAAGTAGAGTAAATAAATTGCATTTATATGAGAGCTTGCAAACGAAAACAGGCAAATGAATACATTTTTAATAATTAGACCGGCGAGGCATTGGTACACATTTTTGACACTTAGTCACTATACAGCTATACAGTTCCATCCTCCTAAAAAAACGTAGTACAGTTCTTTTAAATAGCCACATTCTCAATTTGATACCCTTTTATTTACTTCGCATCAAAGAAGTTCCATTGCATTTAGGTCTGGGCTGTGAGCTGGCCAGTTTAAGGCAGAAAGTAATTGTGAAACGAGGAATTCTTTCATTATGCGTTGCAGGTATGCTTTGGTCATGATGGAATGTCCTAATAACCCGAAGCACGCAGAATACAATAGGGTAACATCATTTGTTTCAGTACTTTATTATATAGTAATTGATCCATGTTTCCTTCTATCAGCGTAACAGGTCCAACTCCGTGCCGCAAAACCAGTAACACAGGAAAGCATACCCCAATTATAAGATTTTTCCCGCTGTACTTTAATGTCACTTATGTACTTAGAGTCGAATGCTTTATTCGGAGGATGTCTTAAGTATTGTTTCCATCAAAACACTTTTGTTTATTTTAATCTTTAAAAAAAATAAGGGTTTTTCACTGTCTGTCAGTTTTAAGCTTTCTTGCTACTGTGCGACAGGCGTGCCTAAGGCAACGTTTCAACTTGGCTACCCTAATATACTTCCGTGTAACTTCTTTTTCACCAAACGCCTTTAAACAGTGGTTGCCGAGAATGCGGAAGGTTTGCTTTCCCCAACATATTATTTTCTTATCTCGTTAGACCCTAGAAAGGGATCTTGTTTAACCAAATGACCGATATTTCGATCACGATCGAAATGTCTTTCTCTATTTAGGAACGCGCGGAATATTTGAAACAACGCGTTAAAATGCTTCACAGCATGATTGCTTATGCAATCTTCTTATACGAAAAATTCTAGTTTCCCCATTGTTGTTTTAATGAAGTAATCACGCTTTAGACTTATAAATACACAGTGTTCTCCATTAACATTGTAATCAAAAATAAACTATTATCCGATCTCAATTATGTGACCAGCAGCAGTAAGTATTAATACTATAAGTTTGATGTTAGGTTAATCTAATGTATAAAATTTATTGGTTTATTGTTTAATTAATCATGTGTATAAATGAATGTACCGCTAGTATAGAAAAGTTTTGCAATACATCAGAAATATAAATTATTACATGCATAAAATTATACTGGTTTGTTTGAGCACCAAAAAAAACATGTCCTTTAAATAATTGTTCCTAATTGTATGACCACCATTATCGGAATTGTTATTTATTGATCTGGAATAATTATTTCATGTGCTTAATTTTATTGAACTGTTAAACTTTTTATTTGTTTCAGTTAAAATAAGATATGTTTATGTGTAGTTCTTTTCTTATCCAACATAATTTAAATTTAGTGGTGCACTTTTAGCGAAGAAACAAAATTGGGCGCCCAAATGGCGACATCTGAATCATGATATTAATCCTTATTCCTACAAAATAGTTTCATAGTCAAGGTTGATTATGTACATGTAAAGTCCTCTTTAAATTATTCGAATCGGTCTTATCGTTTAGAAGTTACGATAGGTATAAAAATGCTAAAAGTAAGAAAAATGCCGCGGTGTGAGCGAGCAGCCCTACGCTCGCCCGCGCTACTCGCGTATATACTAAGATCTATTAATTACTTACCAACTCAAATTATTTTTTGTAGACTAGAAACAATTGAATATTTATATTTTAATTACAATATTTTGTTATATTTAAAACTTTAAAAAGCTCTTTAAAAAATACAACGGCTTCGGTGTCTCTGTATTTCATGGCTTATGTTCCCATAAATTTTTGTTAAAATAACATAATCTTATCTGACCACCTGCAGAGCCGCCGATGAGAATAGTCGCTATAAAAAATGTTAGTGTAAGGAATTGTGGTTGTTCTATTTGTCCAAATAAAGTACTCTCATTCGCGAATACTTAAAAATGTACATTCCTTACATCACTACTTACTACTTCTACTACTTCTACTTCACTATACTATACTATTATCCTGCCCAGTTGAAAATTTTCAATGGTAGTTTAAAGTTATCGCCGTGATCGTAAGCGGCTCGAAGGACATCACTGTCTAGTGAAAAATATTAAAATTTGGTCTATCATCATTATTAATCATCATCATCATTAATCGTTCACAGCTGGACATGGCCTCTCCCGAAAAAAAAAGATTGGCCGTAATTACCACACTTGGCAGACGTACCGTAACGATGCTGCCCGCGACCGGACATAAAAAACGATGTCTGGCCTTTTCGGTCAGATGCATTTTGGATATATTCTGATGACGTTCATGTAGCGTCTATTGGGACGTCGTGACCGTGTCGCCGTCTTAGAAAAACCGATACGAAATATAGCAATCATTAATCTTTTGCAGTAAGGAATTTTTTTTCTTTTGCTGATATACTCGAAAAGCCTAAGTTCTTAAATGTGACATCATTGGTTTTAGACTGATACACTCTACAAGAATATTCTCAAGCAGGCGTAAGAATTTTTGCTTTTTTATGTATAGATCAGGTGGCAAATGAGCAGGTGGCTCAATGTTAATGTTATATGTTATTATTATGTTAATGCTTAATGTCGTCTTTATAAATGTTTTTCATGTCTCAATCGAGGTAATCAAGCACTAAACTAGTTTATTGCAATTTTAAATGCTGATTTACCACGTGCTCTGCGGTGAAGTAAAATATCGCGAGGAAAAAATAAAAAAATAATTTGACGATGTGCAGTGGAGCAGTACAAACTTGTAGTGGAGCAGCGTGGTAGTCCACCACATTCCCCGACTAATTTCAGTCCACCACCTAGTTCACTGCTGAACATAGGCCTCCCCCATAGATTAATTTTTACTTTTTTAATGTTTAGCCACTAATTAATTGCCATAATTCCCTTACCTTCCCCACAAAATTAGCATTGGAATTTCCCGATTCCCTACTGTACATGAGCCTTTCCAATCAAGTGACAGTATACACGATCTTCTGCCTCACCATTGAAGCCAACTATGGATCTAAGTACGAAGTAAGCCTACGTGTAATACATGACCTCGAATTTCGAATGACGACATCAAACGTGGTCTCAATGAGCCTTGCTATAACTCAGCTATTGGAGGCTATAGCGCTAAATGCCAAAGCCATTTTGATATCCTGAAAAAGTACAACGCAGAAAATTGAAAGATCAGGCTCTGGGGAATTACTGTTTCGATGTTGAATCTTCACTGAACTTTTTGAGCTACACAGCCGTTAGAGAAATTAGCACCAGGTGGTACAACATTGCTTCTATATCACTTCAGTTTCATCATATATATACATATATACATAGAATATGTATTTTCAACCCTTGACTTATAAGATCTATATTCATTTTCCGATAATATACGTTCATCTTTGTGATAACTTTGAAATCAAATCATTACACCACCGTCGCCATCAAATTGTAAATAATCCACTGCCGGACATATGACTCTGCCAAGAAAGAAAAGGATGAAGAAAGAAAGGTTGACAGGCGATGAGTGGACAGTATCAGACACCTCGTAGTACTACTTAGTATTTTCTGTCTCACATTTTTAGAGACGGTTTTTACGCCGAAGAAGCACAGAAACTTTCAGTTAATTATAACACTATAATTGTACAAAATCTTTCTACAAATCGCATATGAAGAATGTAATATTTACAATTATTCAAATGAATCTTTAGAAAATTTTCGTGCAACGTTGTTGTTATTCGTAATTAATATTTATCGTTCAATTAATAATTGTTTAATACTGAGCAGTTATTTTACTGTGAGTAATATTTTTGTTAATTCATGTTCAATTTATATTATTTTAGTTTCTAATATACCTATATATAAGTTTCACTTTCGTCGCGTACTGATTTGCATTGGCTCATGATAATAACCTTCTTACAATATTGTTATGATTACTTCGTTAAACATTTCTAGGGTTTGTATTATGCATGTGAAAATATCTCTAAAACTCTTTCACGCTACAGGAGAAATCCTAGTGTGCTGCAAAATTATCAACACATAATTTTTTCTTCTTTTTTAAAACGATACTCCACATTAGCTTTTCTCCTGTATCGTTGGTGCGTTTTACAGACATATTTTTGTAGAAGAGGGGGCAAACGAGCAAGCGGCTCACCTGATATTAAGTGATCTCCGCCGCCCATGAACATCGAACCGCGGAATGGAAACCGCGGGTGCGTTGCCGGATTTTGAGAAAGGAATAGGCTCTTTTCTTGAAAGTCCCTAAGTCGTATCGGTCCGGAAAGAATGAAAAAAAGAAATACTCTCCCGCTCTACTGAGCAAGCCGAGCTTCTTACAAGCACCACTTATGTAGAACCGAAAAGCAGCAATCTGTCTTGTGCACAAATGTTATAACGAACCCAGGACCCGCTGCGCAGACCACTACGCCACGCGGTTGTCAATTTTATCGTATTCTTCAAGGTTGGCAACTCATTTACACTTTGTTACATATGTAGGTGTGACCACTTACATTAGGGAGACTGTTCTTATTGCACCGCAGCCTTGAGACTATGGGATTTTACAGTCGATAATCGTATCATTTAATTTAAAAAATATATACCATACCATAATAATACAACAATACACCTATTCATAATTTTAACAGCAGAATACTTCACATAACTCGTAAGCGGTACTGAGTACAGTAAAAAACTTGTTTCATTTGCGATTCGCTTAATCGTAAGTGCCTATATAATTATAATTGTCCTGCCATTAAAACCGATATAAGATAAACGTAATTTGTGACTGCATCTAAATCGAATTTGCAATAAAACTTCCTACTCGTGATTGAATTGTCCATGATCCCGAAAAAAAAAATTAAACAGTTTATATTACATAATTATATTATTAGTATAACTCTTCAACAGATTTTTTTATTTATATCAGCTACAGCTTGGAAGCAGTAGCTGTGTAATTTGCATTTAAACTCAGATACAGATTGTATTTTTAAATGTCAAAGTTGCACAGAAAGGCAATCGGATCGGGATCGGTGATGGCGTTCTCTCAAAGGCATTTTTATGACTCAAGTGCAAATTCAGTTGCCTTTAACTATCTAAATTATTTAGACAATCGTATACAATATTTCGAATCATAATAAATAGTTAGAATAATGTTGAATGTTGAACATGTCCGCTGTTTGGTATAAATGGAAAAAGGAGGATGCCTAAATTAATATTATGGGCAATCGCGTCATTACAGTCGAAGTTAATTCCTACAATTTTTTTAGAACTACAAACATACACCGCCTCTTTCCGCCTCTTTCCCTTTGGGGTAGGGAGAAACCACAACCATAACCAACTTTTGGCTTTGGGTAACGAAACGTGACGGGTGGCAAACCACGTCGCCGACATTTTGGTTCAAGTTAAAATTCTTGCTCCCATCATCTTTCCTAGCTACGCGTTCCCACGATTAGCTAGGGAAGATGTTGTCCATTCAAAAATAGTCCCGCATGCTTGGGTAAGGCTGGCCTTATTCTGGGGCAGCCCAGTCCCAAAGCTGATCGGCACGCTAACGACTACGCTCGCCCCCAGCCACGGCAACCACTGGCTTGGCGAAGAGGATCGGATTAGGAGTAGGTATGTTATAAATTTGGGATAGGGAAGTTCGGAAGTGGGAAAAGGAACTTTAAGGTGTAAGATACTACTATCTCGAAAGAAGTAGGAGGAGACAGCAGTAGCTCGTGTGGCCGGGGTTGCTTACCCAGTACTCTAACGTATTTAAAGTACAAGGCAATTAGGTCAAGTACTCCCTGACCAAAGTGTCTAATTTATTTACAGAAAAACGATATGTGGACCGCGTTGAAGTAATGCAAGAATTTATTATTCCAAGGATCCACAAGGCTCAACTCTTATACGTGACTGTCTGTCATGGCGTATAATCGTTTAACGAATGTTGTAAATTAATACATTTTATTTTTATACAAATTCGTAATCCTCATTTCATGCTATCACTAGTCCACTGCTGAACATAGATTGCCACAAAAGTCTGTAGCTTTCATTTTGAGGGGAATTTTGCAGGCGGGTTGGCAACCGCAGTTTATTTATTCAGATGTTCCGAGAAGATGCTGCTGCTCATCTCCCGGATTTCATTTTCCCTCTGTCGACTTTTACGGACGCCCACGGGACGAGATTGGGTGGTAGATTCTCTTAAGCCTTTTAATAATTTATACAAATTATTAAAATTAAATCGAGATTATTTTTATAATTAGAATAAGATCGTAATGTAGGAAATAAAGTTTAGTAACAGAAATGTTTTTACGACAGATTAAATTAAAAAAGTGTCTCATTACAAATTCAAATCCAGATACGCTTCGACAGTTTACTTAAAATATTTATACAAATGCAATTCTTTATTAAAACTAAGACTATGAAATAATTCTTTAAGAACTAAGAAACTTAGTAGATCACATTTCCAGAAACACTGTAGTAGTAGTATACGAAAGACCTAATGATGGTAAAAATTAGGATTCCTATGCAGGATTCCGTCGAGGTAGGGTGGTACCCTTGGGCCGGTTATTCTGCCGTAAAGCAGTAGTGTGCAAACATCACTGCTAATGAACTGCAAAGTACTCTGGCTCGAAACATAAGATTTTTGCATTTATTATAGTTATTTATTAAAATGTCAATTATTACAATATATGTTTTAATGGTCAGTGTTTGCAAGTATGGAATCAGAATTATTTTCGCACTAATTTGTCCTTTTTATAATGATTCCATAGAACGCATTATATAATAAAGTCTCCTCGTGTAGTGTTTTCAAATGTATGACAGTTTTTGTAACCTTTAGATCTGATTTTCATTGTACAATGGTATTTTGACCAATTTAAGAAAAGGATATTAGACCTCTATTAACTTCTAAGGATATATACTAAGGATATTAGGCCTAGATTTTAGACTGCTTTTAGTTAAATAAATCCATGTTTTCCATATAATACATAATATTTAAAATAAACAACGATGGAACTTTTAAATAAAACAATTTTTTACGGATTTTATCGCGGTTAATTTAGAACTATTTTAACCCGATGTTTCGGGCGCTTTACAGCCACCCATGGTCACAGGGGGACTGAGGTGACAGTTGTCCCGATGTCATAGTTAACCCGGAGTACCTTCAGCTTTTAATTATTATTTTAAGTCCGATCTACGCAGAAAGAGCTTACTGTGTCTTGAAGCCTTGCAGTGGTATGCTTGGTTTTTGATTTAATTTTATTAATAATAGGATCCCAAGCCGGTGGTAATACCCAACCATCTTCCCTATTGAAATTAGGATGTTTTTTAATTTCAATAGCCTCGCGAATAATACTTGGTAGGAATCGGTGTTCTTTTGCAAGGATTTGTGGTCTATCAAATCTGATGTAATGGTTGGGATGATCCAGAACATGGTCACAGACTGCAGACTTCCTAGAGCGTCGATGCTTCACATCAGCTATATGTTCTTTAACGCGGGTTTTAATTATTACCACCGGCTTGGGACCCCAGTCCCCCCGTGACCATGGGTGCTGTAAAGCGCCCGAAACGTCGGGTTAAAATAGTTCTAAATTAAACGCGATAACATCCGTAAAAAATAGTTTTATTTAAATGTGTAATATTCGCGTAAATAAAAGAAAACATTAAACGATGGAACTGTTAAAAAGTTGGTCTCATTGAATAGTTCTGGCAACGACTAAAAGCTAAAGATTGCTCGAAATGCTTGTTTTTGCTAGATTTAGCATAAACCAGCATTTCGGGCAATCTTTCACTTTAATATTGATTAAAAACGACACTATATAAACTTTATAATTTTAAGAGCACAAGCAATACGGGTATTTCTTAGTGTTGCGGTTAATCAAAGACAAGTTGATTATTAAGTTTTACAACCTCGTACTAACGCAGATTGCTTGTTGTGATTACTATCAGACTCATAAAACAACTACTGACCAAATAAATATCTAAAACTTGACAAGTTGTAACACCATTACAATTTTTTTTCTTAATTTTATTAAACAGTATGTTATATGAATTAACTCGTTTCGCTTGCCCTCTAAATTATTGGAAATTAAGATTACATTAAAAAATGTAAACTATGCTGTTTTGTTCGCATATGTTAAAAACAGTCACGGTTTCCATTCACTTTAAAAAAAGGTTACTGGAATGCTATTAGTATTACTACGGTCAGCTCCTAGATGTATTTTATTATTTTAAACTAATTTGACTAATTGATATTTATATTAAACATAACATTTTAAAAATCGATCTCAGGTTGGAACTGAGTCATTTAAAGAGCGCTTGATTAATAGTAAAAAGTAATGTAAAGTAACAGTCTGTAAATGTGCCAGTGCTGAGCAAAGGCCTCTTCTAATTTCTGAGACGGTTTTGGAGTCGGAAAGGGCCCGCCACGTTGGTCCAATGCGGTTTTGGTGGACGTTGCGTTTCCTTGAAATGTTTTTTATATTTACTTACTAGGTTTACTCACGATGTTTTCCTTCACCGCTGAGCAAGTGCTAAATCAGCACTTAAAATTGCAGAACAATTTTGAAGGTGCTGGCATCGGCGGTCGAATTCAGTTCACTCACGTACTACGAAATTTCAGGCGCCCGGCCCTTACGGTGTCACGGCTGCGCAACAATAGTTAAACAGTTTATTTGTTCATGATGAAATAAAACTTATCATTATCATAAAACATTATTGTATTACTACATAAAAGCACTTATTTAAAAACTAAAATAGATAAAAAATGCTTTCCAAATCGCCGCCGTCTGTGAGCAGCGTGCCCAGAAATCTGGCGGAGTTGCCACGCTGTAACGAGAGGCTGATTCGCTGGGCAAAGTATGAGCTAGCACTTGGGCCACCCGAAATGGTAACCAAGCGCGAGCAGATATCTTTGTATATACGAGTGTCTCCACGCTAAACGGCACAATTATATTAGCCTTTGCGGAGGGCTATATACTGGCGGCGCTTCATACACTTCGCCGTCGCTGCAGCAGGGCCTGCCTTGCATGCAGTTCCCGAAACATGCGACGGCTCTAACGTGTCAACACAAGTCGTATCTCAGACCAAAAGTGCGCCCGTTTTTCCAGGGAATGAGCGTCATTACTTCAGGCCTCACGAAAAAAAGTATTGTAAATTAAATAATATTGTAGTAAATTGGTTAAGCGCTTATAAAGTTCATCGTCTGCAATAACAACAATCAATAATCATAAAATTTATCATAAACAATAACAAAAACACAGTAAAGAATAGTAACTGAGAGTGGATTAAAATTTCATTCCTTTTGTTCATTCATTCTTAAAAAACTCGCGATCAATTATACTAAATTGAAAGATATAAAACAATATATCTCATCAATAAAGTTCGACTTGCCTAACAACCTTAACCGTCCCGATACTATCAATGACCATTTCCTTACTGTCCCTGGATAATGTCTTAATTTCCGACCTGACATTCTATGAATTTAATGAATTAGAATCAGTTTAAATCTGAGATCGGTAAATGAAATTATTGTATCGAAAGTAATAAGTTTATTCGAATCCAATGCAACTTGGACTGATAAGATCTCCCTAGAAAAACTCTTGATGGCTCTTCACCTTAAAATATAAAAAAATTACAAACTCCTCACATCACATTGGTCAGGCATTTCGCAAATAAAATCAATCTTGCGGAACTAAAAGGACCTCCGGCCAATCAGTATGTTACTCTTGCCTTTCTAAAGTTCTTGAAAAAAAAGTTTCTACTCATTTGACTTCACCTTAAAATATTAAAAAATTACAAACTCCTCACATCACCTTGGTCAGACATTTGGCAAATAAAATCAATCTTGCGGAACTAAAAGGACCACCGGCCAAGTCAGTATTTTACTTTGCCTTTCTACAGTTCTTGAAAAAAAAGTTTCTACTCATTTGACTGATTTTCTAGACTATCTTGCAGTCCTTTTTTTAGAAAACAGAGGAGCACTACTACCTACTGCACTCCTTACCGCTATGTACGACGTACATGTGCAGGATTTCAGTGAGTGTACGTTTTATATTGACTAGGTTTGTTTTAATTTTCTCTTGCTTTAGATGCAATAAATAACCCACTGATTTTTTACAAAAGTGTTATTCTTCGGTTTAAGTACGCAGGCTATACGATGGCTTGATAGTTAGCTTAGTAGACCTTTTTGTAAGCATTCAAATCATCGATGAAACAATATTGGGTTCGGACTGCAAACGAGTAGACACAGGAGTTCCACAAGGTTTAATTTTATCTGAAAAGTTGCTAGTTTGCTCGCTCATCTACTATGAAATGTCATATACCAAATAAGAACTCACACTAATAAATTACTTCTCCCATCTAATATCTAAAAATTTAAGTACATGTAAGGTCCGACAACCCATACTAAAGCAGCGCTGCGGACTTATTAACTCCAAAACCACAGTAAATTATACAAGCATTCATTAAAAATAGTAGTCGATCGACAATCTCTACTCCGTGCTACTCTGTTTGATCACAAATTAATATGTGTTTGACATTGGCAGTATGAACGTAAACCAACGACAGACAGGTTATTTTTTTTTTTTTGAAGAGGGGGCAAACGAGCAATCGGTTCACCTGATGTTAAGTGATCGCCGCCGCCCATGAACATTTCATTGTCATTGTCAGTATGAATGTAATGTATTTGTAAAACATATAACTTTTAGATTTTACACTCCTTCCCCACACAATCTTTAACTATGCCAAATCTCACACTTCTTCATGGGCGCAATATGCTTAAAACTGGAAACATTTTAATTACAATTGATAAAAAAAAATAGGATACTTAACTTTAATTAATTAAAGTGATTTTTATAAATACTTCTTAAAACTACTTTTTAAAATACTTTCTAATTTGCACAAGTTATAAGAACCAAAAAATATAATAGAATCAAAAATAAGTAACAGAGTATTTTACTGCCGAGTAACCTCGCAATTTTTGAAAGACTTTTATTACCGTGAACCGTCCATCATACTGCTCCAGAGCGGGTTGGCAGACTTCACACGTCGTCACCTGTAATCCATACATAATATTATAATGTGAAAGCAACTCCCTCGGTCACTCTGTCTGTTTAACCATGAAAAGGTTACTTTTCATGGTTAAACTGCTAAGCTGACCTTGACGAAATTTAGAAGAAACTAAAGATGTTTGTCAGGATCGTAGCAAGTGGAAAGATGTGGTCTCTGCCCACCCCTATGGGAAAGAGTCGTGACTGTATGTAGTTTAAGACAAAATATGTGTAAACAAGTCAATAAAAACAACATATTTTAAGTTCAAGTTTTGTTTAATAAGCGTAACGAATAAATATACAATTCTTAAAAAATTGAAAATCGGACCGTTACTTCTATTTTATGTTGTTATTATTATATACAACCTGCGCTTAGTCATTTAGAATTATTGGAGGTATTGTGAGCTACCAAAACCAAACTGAAAACCCGTTACTATAACATATTTTTAGTAGCTAAATACAATCAAACAGACAGCTAAACAGGTTCTTTATTTACATATTTACAGATGTTGTTATGAAGCGATTTTTTATATTTTGTACAATTTTTTGTAAATATTACTGGTTGGAGAAACTTTTTCTTCCCAGATCAGACCACCTGATTTGGTGGGAAGCTACCTGTTTTCCTTGGCGCTACCATCTTTTAAAGCCGAAGTGGCAGTGGTTGGGCGGGCGTTTGTCTATCTTATTCGCTATACTTGAACACCTCAAGATAGATCAACGCCTATGCTGCTCACCTGTCCAGAGAGCAGTATGGCGAATGGTTTTGGGGGAGAGCGCAGGTCGTGATGATCCCCAAAACAAGTCTGAGGAGTTGTCCTTCCCGTGGTTGCTGCCCGTTATTGATCTGGTTCACTAGGAAACAGATAAAACTGAAACACTCAGACGACCCACAGGCTGTCCCCTACCCTTTACCCACACCCTCCTCTACCCTCCTCATTCCTATCCCCTAACCACACCTTCCCCACTGTTCCGCCGAAGAGTGTGGGCGTATCCGGCGGACTATAACGCCCACCTGCGCTAGGACCTGCGCAGTAGAGCGCCGTAAGCGGGGATGACGGAGTCCTGGAGGGTTGAGCCGATCGTCACATGGGGTTATAAGTGGCGTTAGGCAACACGCCCTCTTTGGTCCCGATTTCAAGCGAAACGGTTGCCCTGTCTGCTAACCACGGATGGGGAAATGGCCACGTGTCCCGTCAGAGGGCCACAGGTGAGTGGCGTGGGGTCCGCTTAGGTTACTATTGTAACCAGAGCGGTGGCAAAGGCCATGCTGACGGAGCAAGTGAAGGTTAGTTGTAGGCAGTAGGGATGGGCCTATTTTTCAGACCTATCTGCCAGCCGGATCGAGCACCCGATGTCGCGCTGTAAGCCAGCCCTGCGCACCTATATTCTCCCGGTAGTCCTAACGTCCGAAATTATAAAGTAGGACGTTCCCAAAGGTGCGGGCTCCATGGAGGGCGGGAAGCCGGGGGGACGAATTCTCAAAACAACAATGGATGGTTCAAGGCCCATAAATACCCACACAGGCATCGCTAGTGTAAACCAAAAATGCCAAACAAACAAAGACGTGTTTACCAGCTTGCTGGGAATCCCGTCTACTTCAAAAACTACTCCCAACGTTGGTGGTCCCTCGGGTAAAACCGGAGACGTAAACCCATTGAAGGGAGCGCGCAGTGCCGAAGGTCCACCAGCGGTGAAAACCGCAGGTTGCGACCAAAAAGCCAGCGCTAAACATGGTGGTTCAGTGACGGGTAACACCGGCACTGGTCCCCACACCTCGGTTGCAAAGGATCCTCTGGAGCCTTTACGCACCGTAGACGCCTTCTCAGCCGCTTGGCAAGTGGTAAGCCGTAAGGGCAAAGGCAAAGCGCCAATTAAGACGCCGCGCCAGCCTGTCGGGCCCTCTGGGGTATCCACTCCTGCCAAAAATAGGCCGAAAAGGAAAAACAAGAAGCAGCGCATGAAAGCCTATATGAGAGCTGAAATGGCTGCTTTAACAACAAAGACCAGGTCTCCCAACCAGTCACCGTCTACTGCGTCGGGCTCCGGTGCGGGAGCCGACCGGCGCCCTAAAGCAGGAAGTGGTGCAAACCAACGTCCAGCCGAAGGATCGCAGGTTGGCACCGGCACAGGTCCAGCGGCAAAGAAGGGGAAGGCTGCCAAAAGACCTGGTAAGAGCCAAAGGGCTAGCAAACGAGTGCTCGATGAGTCCACAACGCCGCGAGGCGATCACAAAAAAGTGAGACTGGAGCACTCCAAACGAACCTCGGTCAGCTACTCCTCAGCTGCCAAGTCGGAGCTGTGCGTCGCGGTAACATGCGCACGCACGGGCCACTTGTCTAAAGAGGACGCAGACAAGATCCTCGCTGGTATTCAAATTAAAATCATCAGTGAGGCCTGGAACACCAAGGAGCCCGGCACATCAGGGCCCGTGTTCAGAGGTAAACCTACCTACACTGAGGGTGCAGTCAAACTTTGGTGTGAAAACCAAAGAGCACTCCAGTGGTTACACGAGAATGTCTCGGACTCAAACCTTGTCCCCGGTGTCCAGCTGGTGGTTAAGAAACAGTCTGAGTTGACAAAGCGAATTCGCTGTGGCATTCTCATACCAAACGAAGAGGGAATCTGGAAGGACTCACGCGACATAGGACGTGTGTTGGCCTACCAGAATCCGTGGATCGCGGTACCTAAATGGTTACTACTCGGCGCCGAACAACAAAAGGACGGGTGGTTCGTAGTGGTGTCGATTCCGGAGGACCAAATCCCGACCCTGATGCAGGCAGAGCGCCGCCTTGCTTGTGCATGCGGTGCGGTCTATGTCAAGTTTCAGGGTCGAGGCGGCAAGTTTGTCGAAGTCCCTCCGGATCAGGACCCTGCGGGCAGCTCGGACTTAGGCGCCGAGGACAAACCAAGAAGCGCCCAAACGGTCAAGGAGAGCACGGCACCCGCAGACGGGGCGATGACTCCTGCCGTTCCTGAGTTGGAAGATCGGCTCTCTGAGGAGGAGTTGGACTGCAGTATGCTGTTCAACTCTGACCCAGTAGGGGAGGAGGAGACTCAGGGCCTTTTGGCAGGGCTAAACATAGGTGTGGGGGAAGGCGACACATCATGCGATGGCGTGCCCTTCGTACCCGATTAACACCATACAGGCAAACCTCCACCACAGCGAAACTGCGACGGCTCGAAGGCCAAATCCATCCAGGGCTGGCACGTTTCCGATGAGGCTTCATGCTCAGACCACAGATGGATTCGATTCGAGTTACAGGTGAATATTTCCTCAATACCTCCGAAACGTAACCCCCGCAAGACGGATCGGGCGAAATATATACAAACGCTAGTACCCAAGCTTGCGGGGCTTACTGAAATCGACAGATTGGAGGATACATACAAAATAGAAGAACAGGTAACGGTTCTAACAGATACTCTGATAGAAAGCTACCACAATGCATGTCCAGAAACTGACGCCGTAAAGAAATCTAGCAAGCAATCCTGGTGGGGGATTGAGCTAGAACGTAAACGGAAAAAAGTCAGGAAAACCCTAAATAGGGCAATGAACACATCGACTGACGAAGACTGGGACTCCTACAAAGAGGCCAAGTATGAGTACAAAAAATGCATCAGGTATCGACGAACTGTGGGATGGCGCAAATTCTGCAGTAACATAGAATCCTGTGAACAAGCAAATCGGGTAAGGAAAGTTCTGGCCCAACAAACAATCTCAGGGCCTGACACTCTTCGCAAACCCGACAACACATACACCTCCTCACCAGCTGAAGCCCAACGCCCTGCTGGAGACACACTTTCCAGGATGCAGATTGGTTCAGGAAGTAGACTGGCAAGAGGAAAACATAATTCCAAGTGACCAAGACTGGAAATACGCCCAACATGTGGTTACAGTTGAAAAACTACAATGGGCCGTAAGCAGTTTCCAACCTTACAAAGCGGCAGGACCTGATGGTATCTTCCCTGCTCTTCTTCAGTGGGGGGGGGGGGGACACTGATTATAAAGGTACTTGCCGTAATTATGACAGCATGCCTAGCGCATAGATACGTCCCAAAAATCTGGAGGGAAGTGAAAGTAATCTTCATCCCCAAACCGGGCAAAAGTGACTATACTAATGCCAAATCCTTCAGACCTATCAGCCTCACATCCTTTATGCTGAAAGCCTTGGAAAAGGTATGTGAAAGGGAGCTGAGGGGAAAGGCACTATTATACAAACCTTTGCATAGCAATCAGCATGCTTATAGCTCAGGTAAATCAACAGAATCGGCACTCCACCGAGTAGTCACCCAGATCGAGTTAGCCCTTAACCAGAAAAACATCTGTCTAGGAACCTTCATCGATATAGAAGGAGCATTTGACAAAACCAACTTCACCAGCATAGGTAATGCCCTCGTCAAACATGATGTGGAGCCAACCTTAACGAACTGGATTATAAACGCACTAAGCAAACGTATAGTGCGCATCGCAGGTGAGAGTCAAATAGTTAAGATAGCGAAAGGTTGTCCACAGGGTGGTGTGCTGTCACCGCTCCTGTGGAACCTAGTCATCATCGACCTCATCACAAAACTAAATGTAAACCATTTCTACACAATAGGGTACGCGGACGATCTAGCAATACTACTCTCAGGAAAGCAAGCTAGTATAGTCTGCGACCTTGCACAGGCGGCGCTACTTATAGTAGAACGCTGGTGCAAGGAATACGACCTAACAGTCAACCCAAACAAAACTGAACTGATAATGTTCACCCACAAACGGGTACTGAATAAATATCATCTTCCCAGTTTATTCGGTACCGAACTACGGCTGTCATCAGAGGTAAAATACCTAGGCATCATACTGGACAGCAAACTAAACTGGAACAATCACATTGAAAACAAAATCAAAAAAGCGACTATCACCTTTTGGCAATGCAAAAGGATGATTGGCAATCGCTGGGGCCTGTCACCGAAAATCATCATGTGGCTATACAAGATGATTATCCGCCCAATGATTACATACGGTGCAGTAGTTTGGTGGCCAAGAACAAGATTAACTACTGCTATCAACAAACTCCAAAGATGTCAGAGGCTAGCATGTCTGGCCACGACAGGATGCATGAGGACTACTCCCACAGTGACCCTAGAAGCCATGCTAGACCTGCCACCGCTGCACCTACACATCCAACAGGAAGCAGCTTTGGCAGCCATAAGGCTCAAAACACTGAATCTCTGGAGTAATAACAAGATCCCACATACCAATATACTTACAGAACTGTTTGCAGAAATGCCCGTTCTACAGGCTGTGTATGATAGGATCCCAAAGCAATTTGTATTCGATAAGAAGTACAAAATACAATTACACGAAGACCAACGTTCTGAAGGACTAAACCCAAGGGAACTCAGAATCTTCACAGATGGTTCCAAAACCGGGTCAGGTACAGGCTCTGGAACTTCTTCAGAGGACCTAAATATACAAATAAGCACACCACTCGGTGCCCACAATACAGTGTTTCAGGCAGAGTGTATGGGCATTATTCACGCAGCATCGGCTATAGCTGAAAGGAAGGTAAAAGACTATTCCATCCGAATACTCTCCGACAGCATGGCGGTACTACTGGCCCTCAATAGCAATGTTATGAATTCAGGGCTCATCTACGAATGCTACCAGAAATTAAATGAGGTATGTCAATTCAATGAAATAACCCTACAATGGATTAAGGGACACAGCGGAGCTAGGGGCAACGACGCGGCCGACGAACTTGCTCGAGGAGGCTCCAACCAGTGTGCTGTGGGTCCAGAACCTATACTGCCACTTCCCCTCAGGTATGTTCGCTCGCTAGTCTGCAAGCGCACTAGGAACCAACATGCACAAATCTGGGCGAATCACCCAGAGTGTAGACAAGCAAAGACAGCTTTGCCCGTTATCAACAGTCGCATCTCCAAGGCGCTACTTCGTCTGAATAAACCCCAAATCAGAACGATCAGTAGTGCTATAACTGGACATGGATCATTTAACAAACATCTGTTTAATTTAGGTGTTACAGACTAGCCCTCTGTGCAGAGCCTGTATGGAGACGGACGAAACGGCGGCCCATGTCCTATTGGACTGCCCTGCGGTCGCCATATACCGGGTCAAGCATCTCGGCTCGCCGAGACCGCTCCCTGAGGTCGCGGGGAACATCAAGGGCCTGCTGCGATTTCTGGAGGAGCTTGGATGGCTCGAGTAGCACAACGTTCCTGCCTACACGCAAAATACGCGCTAGACGTGGAGTTGCGGAGACCGGCCCGTTGCATTCTACAATCTACAATCTACAAGCCGAAGTGGCATCACGCGGCGGCTAAAAGTGGGTTATGTGTATGACTTTTTTTTATTGGATATGGTGAAGAAACGAGCCAAATGTTCACCTGATAGTAAGCGCAACGTCTGCCCAAAACAAATGCTGTGGCACCCAGAAAGTTTCTATCTAACACCACAACTCGCCCGTCACCCTGAGACATCAGTTCTTAAGTCTCATGTGCCCAGTCGTTACGCTAGCTCTCAGTGCCCTTCAAACCGAAACATAGTAATGTTTGCACACTACTGCTTCACGGCAGAATAACTGGCCCTGGGTGGTACCCACCTACACTGCATAGGAAAAAAACCACCAGTAAAACGACTGTATGTATGTAACACATACAGTCACACATGCCAGTATGTTTATGAAAACGTTATCCATGTACGTAAATTTAAAAAACTATTACCCAAGAATAGTGACAAACATAAATTAAAAGTAAAAAAAGTAGGAACCACCCCAGGGCCAGTTATTCTGCCGTTAAGCAGTAGTGTGCAAACATTACTGTGTTTCGGTTTGAAGGCCACTGTGAGCTAGCGTAATCACTGGGGATATGAGACTTAAGAACTTATGTCTCAAGGTGACACAGCATTTGTTGTGGGCAGAAGACGCACTTACCATCAGGTGAACGTTTCGCTCGTTTCATCACATTATCCAATAAAAAAAACAGATAATCCAAATTTAGACTTAATAAAGTAAAAAGAATATTATGGGTCGATGTACTAGTATGTATAACAAAATTCCGGAAGATATAGTGAATTCAACAGAAACTAAATTTAAAAACTAATTTTAATTATGAAATGTTAATATATACAATTATATAATAAACTACCGCTCAAAATACGTATTTTTATAAACCTCTTTACGACTCTTTATTTTGATTCGAGAGAATCAAGTGTCGTGTGGTAGCGACATAAGAAAATCTCATCCTGTATGTATCGTAAGTCGACTAAGGAAACTGCTAGGACAGATAGCGGTATAAGCTTCCCGAAAAAACAGCAGTGCAAAAATACCAGTACGAAAATACCATGTACAAAAATACAAACACCGGTTACGTGAAGCAGCGTCTAATGTGTGAGATGCCTGGTACAGCGATCGCCAATTCGCAATGAAACGTGGCGATTACCGCAAATTCTCCCTTCTTGGAGATGCCAATGTCCAGCAGTGGACGATTAACAGGATTACTGCAATCACATTTTATTACTGCCATTTAGTTATCCTAATTTGACCCTGTAGGAATAATTTAGTTACTACAATATAATCATTGCTTGTATTTTTATCAATTGCATTTAACAGTTAGAATTTCACCCAACATACTTGACATTGCGCCATGCTGACTAGGATAATATTATTTTTTTCATGTTAAATCCATACTAATATATAAATGCGCAACTCTCTCTGTTTGTTACCTTTTCACGGTTCAACCGCTGAACCGACCTTGATGACATTTGACACAGAGACGGTATGAATCACAGACAGACAGACGGGGACAAAAGAGTTACTTTCGCATTTCCCACACACACAACCCGCTCTGGAGCAGTATGATGGACGGTTCTCGGTAATAAAATTCTTTCAAAATTTCCAAGGAGCACCCGGCAGTGAAATACTCTGTTACTTTTTTTATTGTAGGGTTCTTGTCTATATAATCAGTGCAAATAAAAAATATAAAAAAAATGGTATAGAAAAAAAAATTATAAATCACATTCGGACACTTTAATTACTTCAACTTAAGTATTTTTTTTTTGGTATTAATGTTAATTTAAGTGTTTCCCCTTTTAAGCATTTCATCATCATTCATCATGCGCGCGTTAAGAAGTGTGAGATTTGGGACGGTTAAAGATTGTATGGAGAGGGAGTGAGATAGCTAAAATTTATATACAATACGTATTACAAGTACATTACATTCATACTGACAATGTCAATCAAATAACCTGTCTGTTGTTGGTTTACGTTCATATTGCCAATGTTAAACATATAATATTTTGTGATGAAACAGTCGCACGGAGTAGAGACTACTATTTTTAATGAATGCTTGTATAATTTACTGTCGTTTTAGAGTTAATAAGTCAGCCATGCTGCTTTAGTATGGGTTGTCGGACCTTACATGTCCTTGGAATAGTTACTAAATAAGAATGAGAGAAACTTTATTAATTGAATTACAACACACAAACACAACGTTATTAATAAAACAATTTTTAAAAATTACCAATGTGATACAAAAAATATCGGAATTTTACCCTTGTATCCTAAAATTTTACCACACATTCAAATCTGCGCTGCATTGTGATGCAACGAGTAGGTCTGCGCTTAGTATACGAGTATGTTACGGATACCCGCAACACTGATTTTCATCGCAGCCTTACAGTCTTAAGCTCGTAGTGCCCGCTATACTACAGCTCTATTAGAGTCGTCTCATACAGTAATATGACTTATATTAGTATATAAGTCATATTACTGTGTGTATAAGCTTAGCGTAGTATAGTACTACGCTTAGCTTATACATATAGGTGAATTTGTATCTTGTTATAACTGTAAGTCCAATACTGAAGTAAGACCTGAAACGGAAATGTTTTAGAATAGAATTCATATTTTATTTGATGTAATGGTTTCTCGGAAACTTGGTTCGACTCTTACGATTAGGATGAGATGTAAGTTTATCTAGATAGGTCTCGTTTTCACACAAATATTATTTTTTTAATATGTATCTTACATATTGAAATTGATACTTTCTACTCAACAACATATGACACTACATGACATTGTCGACATGACAGCAGGTAGCGTTACTGTATGGTATAAACTGACCAATACACTATTAAATGAGCAACTCTTCTATGTAATTTATTATTCAGAAATGTCTTTAACGATTTTGATAACATTTTGCTTGTTTTGTTGTGTAAATTAAGTATCTAAATATATATTAATGAAAAAATAAATATATATTATAACGTTTTAAAAAAAACTTAACTTTAAAAAAAAACTCTCATGGGAAGAGGCTGCAAAAAAAAACAAGCAGAATTTATTTCTCTTCTCAATCGTAGTTAAATGAATAACATCATTACGACGCTGCACCTGCAAAATAAGTCATGTGAGTTTTACTTAAAATTATTTTAAATAACGTCCTTCTTACCAATTTAATAGCCAGAGTGAGTGCCAGAGAATAACTGGCACCTTCCTAGACGGGAGAAGTTCTACCGTCAATAATCTTAATTATAATCCTCATCATATAATAGTCTTGTTTGTATTATTATCATCATCAGTCAGCCTAACAGTAGTCCACTGAAAAACATCGATCTATTTAACAAAGACTTTGCCATGTTTTGGCAGGCGGGTTGGCAGCCGCAGTTTATTTATTCAGATGTCTGGAAGATGCTGCTGCCCATTTTCTGGTTTTTATTTTCCCTCTGACGACTTTTACGATAGCCACGGAATAAGTTGGGGTTGTGGATTCTCTTAAATCGCTCCCACACGGCTTTTTATACAGTATGTTCTCTATTTTTGAACTTTTTCATAGGATCTGATCACTGAAGGATTTCTATAAGAATATTTATGACTTAGTTTAAAACGAACCATTGTTATGTTTTGTTTAAGTTACCGATTCGAATTCATTATGGCATTCTCACTAACATTTTAATTCGAAGTAGTTTACGAGAATTATATCGTGATTCATACTTCATTCAAGGTTATTTATTGTAATTACGTTCGTAACTAAGCGTAAATTGCTGGTCTGTTGGCGACTTGTACTTCTGAGATTTTTTGTCTTTTAATTCGAATTCTTTCCGTCTTTAACCCTCTCCGAAATCAGAAGCTCAGCAGTGTGCTATTTTTTTTACATACATTAAACAGAATTTTGACGTAAAATTTGCTGATTTCTATTTGTTATTCTCAGTTAAGCGTTGCTTTTTGTACGTATTTTCGCAGTTAGATTCTGGCTATTCTAACTTAAAGTTACACGTCGGCTAGACCGCGGGAGGAGAACATTCAGAATACCAGTGAAATGGTAGCAAGATCATGCTTAGTTCTGCCTGGCGAATGACGAGAATCGAAGGTCCAGTTATAAGCAAACGGCAGTCTTCAGTCCGTCTTTGTCAGAGAGAACAACGTCTTTATTTTTTGATAAGGTCATATGTTTTCGGCGTTTCTGAGTTAAAGTTTCTACTTTCTCACATATAACCTGTTTCCTTTTTGTCATATACCTATAAAAAGGGTTCAAAACAATGCCGAAAGAAGTAGCAACCTAAGATATTGTAAAGTAAAGAGGTAGACACTTTACCAGCGTTCCTTAAGTTAAACTAAGAAAAGGCGATAATTGTCTTCTTTTCAAACTTCGCCATGACTACGCAATCGCAAGGAAAGAGACAACCTTACTCCGTTTACAATGATAGTGAGAAGGATAAACAGCGCGTCATCATGAATGCGTAGGGAACGCTATCAATAGTTGTCTTTCGGGAATATGACGTATATATGTATTGTAATATCATTGGCAATGGCGGAAAGAAAGATGTTGAGATTTTGGACCGCGGTGACAATTTTCGAAAACTAAAAAAAAACTAAACAAAACTAACCGTGCGTTTTTCGCGCAATTTTTTTCCACGCACAAGCACTTTATGGAATCTGCTGCCGCCAGCGGTTTTTCCGGACCGATATGACTTAGGGACCTTCAAGAAAAGAGCCTATTCCTTTCTCAAAGGCCGGCAACGCATCTGCTATTCCTCTGGTATTGTAGATGTTCATGGGTGGCGGTGATCACTTACCATCAGGTGAGCCGCTTGCTCGTTTGCCACCCATTCCATAAAAAAAATTAAATTAAATGCGCGGGAAATATTATAGTGCCACATGTTTACGCGTAAGCTCATGCCTTAACTCGACATAACCAGATGCTGATGTTAGGCTCATGCGATAAGATCGAAGGTAGGCCAGGAACAATGACAATACAAAAAGAACCGAAACCTAACTTGTGTTTTTGCACAAATATCGTTTTCAAAGAGAAAATAGTTTATATTCCTAAATTTTTGAAAGTGTCTCTTGCTTTGTTACGTTCTCAAAATGTAATAGTACTGTAACTGTAGTTGTGTAGGCTTATTAAATAGGCCATTTTTTTAAGTGTGTACTATGCTGTTTTATGTGCCCTATTGCTTTTAAACCGTCATCAGAGACTCGGGAGCAGTCAGCAACGCACCCGCGATTCCTCTGGTATTGCGGTTGTTCATGGGCGGTGGTGATCACTTACCATCAGGAGAGACACTTGCACGTTTGGGCCCTCGGAAAAAAAAACATCGTCGCACTTCGCCGGCTACCGCTCGGTACTTGGTACCCTGCAACCGAATAAAAAAAGTTTCCGACTAATAAGAAGGCCTCGAAGCTACCCAAGAACGCTTGAACCGCTGTCGAAAGATAATAAATAGGCCAATTATGATAAAAACGCTCACGTAAACAATTATATCTACATATATGTAATGTAGTAAAATATTTCGCCGGCCTCGGTTTTGTAATATGAAGTCGCGATATAAATTCGCGACTTCATATTTGCAATTTAAAGTACTCAGGCTAAATACACAACGCAAACACGTAATAAAATTTAATAGTGTAAGCTTTAATTAATAGTAAAACAACATGATAGCCAAATGACAACCTCATAATTTCTTTTACTTTGACATAAATATCGAATAAGCATTAAACAATATGCTAGATCTTTCTCCTCAAATAACATTATAAATGAACAACAGACTCAGTAAACTTAATAATTCATATAAAAGGGAACAATTATTTTAACGACACGAAATATTTTTTTTATTTTTTAACTACGAAGGCATGTTAGTAAAAATTACAATGACCTCTTGCATCATATGTCCTCCTGGTTGATTATCGACCACGGCCATAACTTCCGAGTACCATCGGAAGTTATCAGTTCTATCAGATATATAATTTGTGTCCATTTACTAATGCTTACTTTATAAGAAACGTAATCTTTACAAATAAATCAAAGTAGCTATCCCGTGCGAGTGTTTAGCATAGTATCGTGATCAAGAACAGATGGCGCTATCTACCTTCTTTTAAAGAATGTAAACGACTGCAACCGACAGATGTTACATACATACATACATAAGATCACGACTGTATCCCATAAGGGGTAGTCAGAGACTGGGCACTCACTGCAAAAGCAGATGACTGCCACAATCCACGTTTCACCAAAACAATATGATGCACTTGGTGTGACAGGCGGTGAGCTCATCGCCACCATGCGCTATTGGGTGCACAGTGCAGTTTTATTCCTTACTCGCCTTTTACGAGATCCATTGGATGAGATGGAGTGGTAGTATTCTTTTAACGAGCCCCCACCACACGGCCACATGTTAGTGGAACAGATTATCAACAGATAGCGCTTTCTACAATTCAATTAATTTTAAGAAATTTATTTACTTTTATTTTTTTTCTCTAAAAAATCTTCAAAACGGCTTCAATGTATTCAAAATAACAAACATTACTTTTGATAGAGTATTAAGGCAGATATTTCGTACTGACAAAAACAACATCTAAGAAATAATATATATATATATATATAGATTGAAATATCTGTCTGTGATTTCGCAACAAAGACTTTTACTTTATCTCATATGGTTATTTGCAGGTAGGATTCCTATGCAGGAATACGTCTAGGTAGGGTCCACCCTAGGACCAGTTATTCTGCCGTGAAACAGTAGTGTGCAAACATTGCTGTGTTTCGGTTTGAACGGCACTGAGTGCAAGTCTCTATCACTGGGCATTTGAGACTTAAGAACTGATGTTTAAATAAAACTACTTTTTTACGGATTTTATCGCGTTTAATTTTGAACTATTTTCACCCGACGTTTCGGACGCTTTACAGCACCCATGGTCACGGGGGGACTGAGGTGACAGTTGTCCCGATGTCATAGTTAACCCGGAGTACCTTCAGCTTTTAATTATTATTTTTAGTCCGATCTACGCAGAAAGAGCTTACTGTGTCTTGAAGCCTTGCAGTGGTATGCTTGGTTTTTGATTTAATTTTATTAATGATAGGATCCCAAGCCGGTGGTAATACCCAACCATCTTCCCTATTGAAATTAGGATGTTTTTTAATTTCAATAGCCTCGCGAATCATCCTTGGTAGGAATCGGTGTTCTTTTGCAAGGATTTGTGGTCTATCAAATCTGATGTAATGGTTGGGATGATCCAGAACATGGTCACAGACTGCAGACTTCCTAGAGCGTCGATGCTTCACATCAGCTATGTGTTCTTTAACGCGGGTTTTAATGGATCTTTTAGTTTGCCCTATGTAAGAGAGACCACATTCACAATCCAGCTTGTATACTCCTGCATCTTGTAGAGGGATGTTACACTTGACAGATGGTAAAAACTGACTTATCTTCTTCGGCGGCTTGAAAAATGTTCTTATAGAAGCTCGCTTCAAGATATAGCCAATCTTGTCCGTGACTCCTCTGACATATGGAAGAACAGCAGGTACACGCTCGACTGTGGCCGGCTTCACTCGGTCACTGCGACGAAGGCGCGGAACCCGAAGCTTGTTGTCTTGCAAAACTTGCTTGACATGCTGAAGCTCGGCGGCCAGGTGTTTACTGTCACAGATCCCTTGTGCTCTCTGAAACAAAGATTTACCCACGGTAGCTAACTGTGAAGGATGGTGGTGAGATTCACCATTTAAATACCTATTTGTATGGGTCTTTTTTCTCTACACAGTGTGACACAAGGTGTTATTAGGATTCCGAATTACTAACACATCCAGAAAAGCTAAAGAGTTATTTGCCTCTAACTCCATTGTAAATTGAATTTTAGAGTTTAGGGAGTTAAGGTGGTCTAGAAATGCAGTTACTTTATGCGATGGTAAAATTGTGAAAGTATCATCTACATACCGCTTGTAGAATCTTGGATTTACAGGAGAAGTACGGAGGGCTTTCTCCTCAAAGTCTTCCATGAAAATGTCAGCAACAATGGGAGATACTGGAGAGCCCATCGCCACACCATCTACTTGCTTGTAGTACTGTTCCTTCCACAATAGATAGCCAGATGTAAGGCAATGTCTAAGTAGTTCTGCATATTCTGCTGGCATGTTGTTCTCCGCTAGCTTCCTGGATACAATTGAGATGCAGTCTTCTACAGGTAGGCATGTGAATAGCGACTGGACATCAAAACTGACCATAGTTTCATTGTCAGTAAGATGTAGGTCTTTAATCTCACTGACAAAATGGTATGAATCCTTTGTGTGTGCTCTTGTGTGTCCTCTGAGCGGTGAGAGTATTTTCGCTACATGCTGAGCCAATCTATAAGTTGGTGAATCGATCTGGCTCACTATTGGACGTAGTGGAGCATTTGGTTTGTGTATTTTAGGTAACCCATACAACTTCGGTGGTTTGGCACATGACGGTATTACCGAATTTACGTCCAGATTCAATTTTTCGGAGTACTTCTTTGCTAGCTCGCTAGTTGTTTTCAGCGTGTTCGCGGTTGGGTCTGATTTAACCTTTTTATAAATATTTTCATCCGACAAAAGTTGTTCAATTTTAAAATTATAATCTGACGTATCCATTACTACCGTAGCGTTTCCTTTATCCGCGCGGAGGATAGTGAGTTCCGGTCTGTTCCGTAAGTTGTTCAACGCTTTAAATTCGTCTTTGGGAAGATTTAGTTTGGGCACTGAACTTCGACGTAACATAGATGAAATGTCTTGACGCATGGCCTCCAAATCTTCCTTACCGATATTATTTTTATACAGACAATCCTCGACACTACAGATAATTTCTTCGTACGGGATTTTTAGTTATACTACAAGCAAGTAGATGGTGTGGCGATGGGCTCTCCAGTATCTCCCATTGTTGCTGACATTTTCATGGAAGACTTTGAGGAGAAAGCCCTCCGTACTTCTCCTGTAAATCCAAGATTCTACAAGCGGTATGTAGATGATACTTTCACAATTTTACCATCGCATAAAGTAACTGCATTTCTAGACCACCTTAACTCCCTAAACTCTAAAATTCAATTTACAATGGAGTTAGAGGCAAATAACTCTTTAGCTTTTCTGGATGTGTTAGTAATTCGGAATCCTAATAACACCTTGTGTCACACTGTGTATAGAAAAAAGACCCATACAAATAGGTATTTAAATGGTGAATCTCACCACCATCCTTCACAGTTAGCTACCGTGGGTAAATCTTTGTTTCAGAGAGCACAAGGGATCTGTGACAGTAAACACCTGGCCGCCGAGCTTCAGCATGTCAAGCAAGTTTTGCAAGACAACAAGCTTCGGGTTCCGCGCCTTCGTCGCAGTGACCGAGTGAAGCCGGCCACAGTCGAGCGTGTACCTGCTGTTCTTCCATATGTCAGAGGAGTCACGGACAAGATTGGCTATATCTTGAAGCGAGCTTCTATAAGAACATTTTTCAAGCCGCCGAAGAAGATAAGTCAGTTTTTACCATCTGTCAAGTGTAACATCCCTCTACAAGATGCAGGAGTATACAAGCTGGATTGTGAATGTGGTCTCTCTTACATAGGGCAAACTAAAAGATCCATTAAAACCCGCGTTAAAGAACACATAGCTGATGTGAAGCATCGACGCTCTAGGAAGTCTGCAGTCTGTGACCATGTTCTGGATCATCCCAACCATTACATCAGATTTGATAGACCACAAATCCTTGCAAAAGAACACCGATTCCTACCAAGGATGATTCGCGAGGCTATTGAAATTAAAAAACATCCTAATTTCAATAGGGAAGATGGTTGGGTATTACCACCGGCTTGGGATCCTATCATTAATAAAATTAAATCAAAAACCAAGCATACCACTGCAAGGCTTCAAGACACAGTAAGCTCTTTCTGCGTAGATCGGACTAAAAATAATAATTAAAAGCTGAAGGTACTCCGGGTTAACTATGACATCGGGACAACTGTCACCTCAGTCCCCCCGTGACCATGGGTGCTGTAAAGCGTCCGAAACGTCGGGTAAAAATAGTTCAAAATTAAACGCGATAAAATCCGTAAAAAAGTAGTTTTATTTAAATGTGTAATATTCGCGTAAATAAAAGAAAACATTAAGAACTGATGTCTCAGGGTGACCAGCATAGTGTGGTGTCACACAGAAATGTTCTGGGTGATACAGCATCTGTTATGGGCAGAAGATAAAAACAATAATAATAATCCTGCTGGGTTTCTTACTGGTTCTTCCCAGGACAGAGGCATTTCTTTGCGAACCAGTGTAGTTTAAAAAAAATGACGTTCAATAAGTATTATGTAAATGATCTATATTGAATAAAAAATATTCTATTCTATTCTGTTGCACTTACCATCAGGTGAACGTTCCGCTCGACTCATCACTTTATCTAATAAAAAAAAACGGCATTTTGGTCATCATATTTTAGTTCATGGCTGTTAAATATGTCAGTTAATATCGTTATAAACTCGGGTGAAACTGCGAGGCACGGCTAGTATTGGAAAATAGCATGTGGTTTTAATGTGAAGAATTTTGGTAAATCCTAAAGAACGCCTCTAAGTTTTATTTTTTGGTAAAATAAATTATTTATAATAACTTATTTTATGCCATAGTTGCACTTCTTTTTTTTTAATTTTAAAGTAAATATTAAAAGAAACTTGAAAGATCATAAAAAATTTTTATAGATCATTTTATGTATCATATTTGTATCAGAAACCCATGGACTAGAGAGGTGTGTATGAGTAAATCTTTCATGATCAAGAAGTGCATTTCAGACTTATTGGCTCTTTCTTGAAAAAGCCGATGTCCAGCAGAGAACTTCAAAGACTTGGTGATCATGACGACGTTTTCGCGCGCACATTGAGTCACTTTCTGTTAAGGAAATGTATTGCTTCCTAGTTTAACTGCAAAATAAATACGATTATTTCATTATTGTGAAAAAGTCAATTATTCCCTTCCGATCGAAACAAAAAAAAGTTTGCACCATCACGGCAAAATTACTGGTCTTGCGGTGGTACCTATTAGACGGATTCCTAATTTGGAATCCTACCACAAATATTTAACATATATTTTCAGTATATTAAATTAATCCAACTATTAAACATTATGATCATAGATAATTTGCAAGCAAATAACAGTTTAATTGCGAATCTAATTGTATAAAAAAACTCAAACTATTTTTATTTTAAAATGTATAGCTAATAATCCTTATTTATTTTATTGCTCTCGCAATTAAGCAGTATAATAACATTATTACATTAATTGCGTTAACGATTTACATTTGATATCTAAGACAAAATAAAATAAGCAATAAAATATAACAAAAGATCAGCTATAACGACAGGTTTCAATGCTACCTCGAAATTAATTAATTTTAATGGAAGAAGCCAAGCAGTCGCGGGGATTAAATGGAAAATGTCTTGATTACATTTTTTTCCGCAATCGCATCGGTCTGTTCCGAGAACTGAAATATTCCTTAATCATTTATGAATTTAAATGTCACAAGTGGGGTTCCCCGGTTTTTAACATAATTTTTTTAAATATGACTTTCGATAATTTTCTGAACAAATGTCAATTTTTCTTTGCACTTGAAGGTTTTATATAATAACTAATTTGCTTTTTTGGTTAGTAATTAACATTTCAATCATCCCAATTTCTGCATTACATGGTTTCTGAGAAATCCCACTGTGAAGGAAAGACAAACAAAGAAACACGTGACTGACCTCTCTTTCATTGAGTGATTGTTTTCTTTTGGGTACCTGCGCTTGTCCACCTGAGACATCAGATCTTAAGTCTTACATACGCAGTGATTGCGCTGGCTCTCAGTGCTCTTCAGACCGTAACAAAAGTACTTAAACCTAAGTACTACCAAAAGTAACTAAATAAAAAAAGTCAAAATTTCTTTAAAGACTACTTTCAAGATTTTTTAAAATTAATTTTTATGTTACACTTTTAGGAATTTTACAGATCCTCAGAAAATATTACTATTTAATTTTAACTTAACATCCTCTTACAGAACCTCTAACGTATAGCCTCGATCAATGTTGCAGTATACAGTCAGTTTTTGATTAAATATTATTTTTCATATGTATATTTTCAAAAATAAACATCAACGAAAGTGTCAACGCAAGACTCCAAGTTAATGATTTCCCGAATTGCATGTTTTGTAAAATAAATATTGCTTTCAAACGGGCAGTACTTTGCCACATACACGCGGATACACAACATAGGATAGAAAGGACATAAAACTGATGAAATATGCAAAATAGTATAATTTATGCAGAGCCTTATCACGTACGCTGTAGTATCTCTTAAATCTTTTAAATGTAGCCTAAAATCAATAGTGATTATGAAACTTTTTGAAAAGATAGATTAAGATTCGTTCAATAATATTCTGCGACGACTTGGACATTGCGAACTGTATATATGTTTTTCCGGCATTCAAAAGAAAGTATTTGTCGCAACCCATTAAGAAATAATATCTCGAATTTTATTTGGCTGTCCCAGCATTATTTAATTTCTTTTAACACTTATATAATATAATAAATAGCAATTGAATCATTGGCAAACATAATTATTTCAGACATTTATTGTACAAAATAGGGAAAGTCATAAATGTAAACCGAATGGTCCAAGAATCGATCCTAGAGGAACACTCATTTTTATGACACAACTTGATGACAAAACACCACTGATGGCTATTTTTGTTTTTAAATTAGGTAGATAAAAGATCCTGTGCGAAACTGCGCATTGGTTAGTGTCACAGTGTTTTTCTTCACTACCAAGCATAAGCAATTTGAACACTTTAAATTGTAACAAATCATTTCAGCTGTGCCACCACAAGGGGGTAATTCGAATAATAAAATTTATGGCAGTCCTACAGATATTAAGTCTACTAGGTAACGAGTTATACCAATTGATTTCCTCATTTTAATGAATGGAACCATTATCATCTCTTCAACGCTAAGGAAAGGCCTCGTCGTTCAAACAGCAGGTTACTCGAAGAGGTGGGGCTGGCAGTAAGGTCGTAGTAATGTTATTCCATACAATTAGTTAACGAGTATGCTAATATTAAAACGCACTTCTGTCAGAGGCATTTTATGACAGACGACGTAATACTAGTCAGTATATATAATGAAATAAATTACTAAAATCATAACAGAACATAGTCATTTAAATACTTGCAAAATATGTTGGCGCGTGCGTTTCCGTATAAATGTGCGTAGGCCGGTTGAAAAATGAAATATTGACAACCGGATGGCTAAGCGATAATTGGAACTGACTAATAAGTTCTGGGTCCTGTGTTAGAATCGAATAGAATCAGATAGAAATTATACCGTTAAAACGTTGACCATTATACATACTACACACAAATTATTAGTTTTTGAGACTGGATTTTTGTAATAAACCTGTATTTTCGACGTTGCATCTACCATTATCTTCAATAATATTATAGTACTTCTGATAATCCTATTGTCTTGTGCAACTCGTCTTCTAGTTCCAAGACCTACAGGTCAGTAGTGAATGTCAGGTCCTCAATGTTTATAGTTTCCAGCACTGATTGGGATTGACTAGCAGTAATAAAACTTATTCTTGTGTGGTTTCTAGTTATATATTTAAAAAAAATGGAGCAATTTTTACACCCATATTTATACTTATTTATACAGCCTTATATCTATAACATTAAGTGTAAGTAAAGTAACAGACCATAAATATCCCACTACTGAGAACAGGCCTCATCTCAGTTCTGAGAAGGCTTTGAAACTAGGAAGAATCCGCCACGGTGCTCCAATGCGGGATGACGAATTTCACAAGTGCTCGAAATATTTATTATTTCTCAGATATGCAGGCTTCCTCACAATGTTTTCCTTCAGCGTCGAGCACGTTTACGTGAAGTATTAAAACAATGAATGGGGCTCTGCATAACTTTATGTGTAGCCAGAACGTATCTAAAAAAGCACGACTGGCTGTACATAGGAAGGTTCTGGTCCCCACACTTATGTATGGTAGTGAATGCTGGCTCTGGCAGAAGAAGCATGAAAGTAAGATTAACGCTGTGGAAATGAGAAGTTTGAGAAGTATAGCTGGAGTAACTCTGATTGACAAAGTGAGAAACAGCGTGATAAGGGAACGTTGCGGTGTGGTTGAAGATGTAGTGAAAGTTGACGAAACAGATTTATGCGGCAAGTGTGAATGGAAAAGCCGGTAAAGGTCGACCTAGGCCTACGTGTCACAATCAGATCGGTGAACTTTTGAGAAAAGGTCACGTTAAAAGTACCCGCAACCGACGAGCGTGTGTGAAAACACTAATGAAAGTAGAAGAAGCTAAGGATGTGTGTCAGGATCGTAGCAAGTGCAAAGATGTGGTCTCTGCCTACCCCTTTGGGAAAGAGGCGTAGACTCGGGAATCGAATCCAGGTGACTAGTGTACTATGAAATTTAAAGCGCCCCCAAGCTACCACGGCTCTAGAATAATCTCTGTCTAGAATAATAATAGGCCAAAAATTCACAGACCACTGAAGCCTGCTTATCTGAGAAATAATAAATATTTCGAGCACTTGTGAAGTTCGCCATCCCGCATTGGAGCACCGTGGCGGATTCTTCCTAGTTTCAAAGCCCTCTCAGAAATGCCTCAGCAGTGCCTGTTCGCATTCCTCAGAAGTGGGACATTTATAGTCTGTTACCTGCCCCTTCGGGGGGTTGCGTTTGGCATTGTAGTCCAGCAGGCAAGCGGGATTATTTGGGTGAGGCCTATACCCAGTAGTGAACTGTCATAATCATCATCCTCATTTCAGCCTATCACTAGTTCACTGCTGAACATAGGCCTCTCCTACAGATTGCCACAAAAGTCTGTAGCTTTCACTTTGAGGGGATTTTGCCATAGTTGCCACGCTTGGCAGGCGGGTTGGCAACGGCAGTTTATTTATTCCGATGTTCCAGAAAGATGGTGCTGCCCATCACCTGGTTTTTCGTTTCCCTCCATCGACTTACGACACCCACGGGATGCGATGGGGTGGTAGATTCTCTTTGGCCACTATCACACGGCACATTGGTAACGACAACCATCATATTAACTCGTGATTAATTATTAAAATGTATACGTTCTAATTATTGCTAAAATTAAATTTGCTAATATCTTGAACGATAATTAAGGAAACAATTAAAATAGATTCGCGTAACGCTAATAAAACGATAACACAGAATCAGTACCAAGACTTTATAATTTAAACCTAACTTAATCGATGCTTTAAAAAAATTAAGTTCTTAGGACTTTATTGAATAGGATATATTTTATAATCCCAGTTCATTAGTAACGCAGTATCAAGGCAATTAAAAGATTAGACGTTCACTATTGCATTAGACAGGATTTACATTTAGTTTGCTTACGGCTTTAATGTATTTTCTATGCATCCGTAAATGAGCGACCGTTCAAATTCGAGGGCGGCTACACGCGCCGCCGCATCCAGCGAGATTCGTATCAAGCTTCCAATTACAAAAACATAGAGCCTATTAATATACAATTAAGTATAGTATATAATAAGTGCATTTCTAAAAGTACCTTGATGATCGAGCATAAAACAGTAACAGTATATAAATGAATACATAAATACAAAAAATAAAAATTGGTTGCATTCATATATAATTCAGAACCGGTTCAATAACAAACATTACCCATGTTTACCTATATTCCTATAACAAATTATGATATCTTGCAATTGTACTACTAATAGCACCTACCTCTTTCCTACCAAGATGTCGTTAGAAGCGACTAAGGTATTGTACGGACAGCCTTTATTCGTTCAGGATGACACTATAATATGCAATGCTGCCACTATATTGCTAGTGGGAACGCAAGAGAGAGTAAGAATTTTTTGACTCGTTGTATGCAGGAATGCTACTGACGTAGAAGCAATTTTTGTTTTGCAAAACAGGGCCGTAACAGCTATTTACAATCTTGCGGATATTAATCATATTGTTGTGTTATGCGCAAGCGTCAACAGTGTGATAGTCGCATTGAAAGACACAATACCACACGTAGCTTACTCTTACTTGCAGTATTGTGTCTTGTAAAGGTTATATGGCTGAGCTGCCTTTGTATCGATGCGACTTTAGTTCTAGGTGTGGATGTTTTGCGAGGTGATTTTAAAAAAAGTTAAGAGGTCGGCTGGAATTGTATGGGGGATTTTGTGACAGTGTGTGCTCGGCGATAGTCGTACTAATACATTTTACAATCTGTGGCTTTGTTTTTAACGATTGTTCATAACTAAAAACACCGCCAACACTTCATAGCAGCATACCACTAAAAACGGTAGTAAGTTCGTGTGTCAATAGAGCAGAGTCCGTGCCACGAGAATTTTTTAAAATGTAGGGAATTAATCCCTTGTATCGGGTATTCGTAAATATAGATTGTGCATCCTTTACACGTAGAAACGGATTAGTTAATAAGATAGTTGAGCTGGCAACGGCTTACGACCTCTCCAGTATATATTCATCCTACCAAGAAACACCTAACAGAACTAGGTACTAAATAAACACAACATAATAACGGTCCTAATTAAGACGATCACGCATTATAACTAAATTATAATAAACGGCCTAATATATTATGTGTTTCCTGACCGCGAATATTTTTTTTTTTCTAGGATATTTAAAGCCATTGCCTCGTTACAACATGTAAGAGCATGGAGGGAGAATATTTTTGTAACGTGGTAACTTTAACTTCTTCACCAGCTTTGTAAAATGGCCACTGCTGTACATAGGCTAATGTTTACCCAAGAAGGATTTGTCGTAATCATAAATAGCAGGCGGTTTGTTGCAGGTACCCGACGCCTTGCACCTCTATGCTGCTGCTTGCTATAATATGAATAATTTAGAACCCACATAATTGATATAGTTATTTCACTAAGCCATGAGTTTTTACGAAACCTACGGGAACAAATAAAATAGTAATTAGTTTTTACCTTAATGAAAACAATATACACAATTATACAATTAGTGCTTGTATAATTGAATTGTAGAAATATATTTTTATATTTGAAGTATAAGAAGTGGTGAAGAACAAACACAGTACACGTGATAGGAAGTTGTCACTGTGTCCATAGAGACTTCATCCACCTTCGATAAAGAATCTAAATAAGTAATTGACTCCCTTAAATCTCCTCTAACTAATATGTTCAATGCATTGAAAAATTAATTTTATTTCGAAAATATAGACTGACTGAAAGAAAGGACAGAGGCTATAAATATATTATACTCTGACCACGTATTAAGTTATACAGAAATGGCAATACTATTTTTCAACGATACATTTTCTAAATATATCGGAGCATTAATGAATAAATCTCATTAAATATTTCTTGCTTTTTCACTGGACTCGAAACGTGAATGTTCAGTTATTAATTTTGATCGAGCTAAGCGAGGTTATACATTTTTAAAGACTGTATTGAAAATAGAAATTGAATTACGCCCTGCTTGATAATTTATAAGTCTAATTATCCTTCTGAGTATACTCAGTCATAACATTAATTCATTATCATTCATACACTTTAGAGCCGTGGTAGCTCAGGGGCTAGGCGCTCGCTTTTAGTTTCATAGTACGCGAGTGACCTGGGTTCGATTCCTGGTGCCGGCACCACTAAAATTGTTAATTGCAATTTTAAGTGCTGACTTACCACGTGCTCGGCGGTGAAGGAAAACATCGTGAGGAAACCTGCATGTCTGAGAAATTAAAAATATTTCGAAGACATGTGAAGTCCGCCAACCCGCATTGGAGCAGCGTGACGGATTCATTCTAGCTCCATAACCCTCTCAGAAATGAGAGGAGGCCTGTGCTCAGTAGTGGGACATTTATAGGCTGAAACTTTACTTTACTTTACATACACTTTAAGTGTTAAATCCAAGGAAATTAAAATTAAAAGGTAACTTCTTATCTGACATTTCAAGCCTTATAACACAGACAGATATATATTTTTTAATTTGTAATGCTTTGTGTACTTGCTTTAATACACTGACAGCTGGATTAACTGAAAATCTTAGATGGTAATAAAAATATTTAAAATAATATTGACAGTTGGTGTTCAACGGTACCTATCTGACTAACTACTCGCAAAACGATATTTTTTGCAGTGATGTGATGATAAGTAAGAGAAGATGAGAGTGTAAGTTAAAGACTGTGTCTGTAGAGGTGCAATAGTTGGCTACAAGAGTCAATCAGAGAATACAAAAAGCAACGTGAGGATGTAAGCAGGGGAAGGAATGAGTATAATAGGTTGAAGGTTGTGGCAAAAGTGGCCGTGGGAAGAAAGAAACAGAATTATAGAGATGAGTTTGATAGGACGTTGTCTGATGACTTTCAAAAATTCTTCTGCAAGTCTAAAAGAACAACCAGAGGCTAAAATGAGGCCTTTAAGTTGGACAAAATCAGAAAAGAAGTATTGTGAGAGGAAAGGAATGCATTCTCTAGAAATGGAGGGAATATTTCGAAAACTTATTTGAGAAAGGGGATATGAAATTACAGACCTCATTCAGGGACATGAATGAAGATTACAATGAAAGAGATATAAGTATAGAAGAGATTGTGGAAGCGTTGTATAGTTTGAAATTGGGCAAGGCTGCAGGGTATGTCAGAATGACGGTAGAGATGCTGAATGCTGGACTGCTGCTGGAGAAAGGGCAACGTACCGGGAGACTTGTACAAGGCCGTCATCGTACCGCTTTACAAAGGAAAAGGGTCGCAGCAAGACTGCATAAACTACAGAGGCATTAGCTTGCTCACCATAGTCGGCAAACTGTGTGCAAAGTTTTTGATTAAGAGTGTGATGAATGAAACTGAAGAGAAGACCAGGTATTTTCCTTCAGGTATTCTTCAAGTCCACTGCTAAACAGACACATCCTCGATAGACTACTGCGAAGCACGGTCCTGCATCCATGGACTTCCCACCGTGCAGCTCGTCGCTCCAACGTACGCTATGTAGTTCTATAATCTGAAAATGGTCAGCAAATGTGAAAGACAATAGTTTCATCTACATATTCTTAATACTTAGTTATATTGATGTGTTACTCCTGTGTTTTATGAAATACGTTAGGTTTAAAAATATCGTGGTAACTCTTTGCTTTCTTAAAAAAATCTATGTCCGTCTTGAGGATGTAAGCAAAATTTTATGAACATTGGTTTAGCGGTTGAGCCGTGATAAGGAATCAAATAAACAGAGGACAGGGAGAGTTACTTTCACGTTTATAATATTAGTATGGATTATTATATTATACTAGCTGATGCCCACGACTTCGTCCGCGTAGAATTAGGTTTTTTTTAATACCCAGTGGCAACTGTTTGATATTCCGGAATGCAAGCTATCTCTGTGCCAAATGTCGTCAATATCAATTCAGCGGTTGAGCCGTGAACTGATTACTAATATAATAAATGCGAAAGTAACTCTCTCCGTCCCTCTTTCTGATTGATTAGACATTTTCAGCATGAATATAACTTTTGTTTAATATCATTTTGAAGCATTAACTTCGATTTACTCTAAGAGATGCTTAAAACTCTGTTTTATCGAGGAATAATTAATTAATTCTTTATATCGAGGTTGGACAAGTTCTATATAAAAAACTTTTTACAACTTAACTGTGTAAGTGTTCATAACCCGTGACGATTAATTAACAACAAGTGGGCTGAAATTCATATTCATAACATGGTAATGATATGATTCTCCGGTCAAGTAGACTCACTTACGTGCTCTCGTACCACCACGCGTTAATAGGTTAGTACGGGGAAGTACCACGTTCTAAAGAATGAATGATGGTTGTGCCACAGTGGACCCTGTGGTTTAGTAGTCAGAGTCCTGGGACTTAAACGAACCTAAAACTTTTACAAAAATACAAAATCTTGGATTTCGAGTCTTTTTTCTTATGGAGATAGAGCTGAGACTCGCAAAATGTTGACCTGATAGAAAGTTTGAAAGACCAATTTGTGTGTCACCCAGAACATTTATGTGTAACACCCCACCTCGTCCGTCATCCAGAGACATCAGTTCTTATGAATCAGATCAGAAATTATTCTTACTCTCAGTGCCCTTCAGACGTAAACACGGAAATGTTGGCACACTACAGCTTCACGGCAGAACTGGCCCTATCTAGACGAATTCCTGCTTAGTAACCCTACCACCAGTAAAAGGGTCTGGTTCCATGCTAATTGTCCCCGTGTCTCTGACATTGCATCTTATATTTGAGAATTACCAGTACAACGTGCCCAGGTAGTTTAGGACGAGTGAGTGCCTCTGAGTTTGCGCGTTCACTTTTCATCAGCGATATCAGCCGTTTTCATTGGATGAGCAGTGTAAAATTACCAAAAAAAAAACACACGTCGCTTAGACGACGATTGAAGATTTTTAACTTAGATGATGGCATAATTTATCAATTTACAATCACGTCTAGAATCACGTGCCTGCGTTCCAAATCTAATTATTAATCCATTTTTAAACTCGCCTTTGAATGACCTACATAGCCAATGTAATGCAAAGCCCTGAAACTTTAACGTACCTTTAGTTCTTGAAAGATTATTAGCACACAAATGATGGTTGACGAAGGCAACGCCTAGTAACAATAGATAATAGACTATTTTTTTTATTCAGTAATAGATACTTTAGATAGCGGTTCAGAAAAATTACCACTTCTAATTATTTTGACGATCTATGATTTGTTCGTTTTAAGTAATTAGCATGTTTTGTGTACACAATTAAGTATGACTGTGATATTGAGAGAAGAGTATTGGCAGGAAATCAAGTGAATGGGGCTCTGCACAACTTTATGAGCAGCCTGAACGTATCTAAAAGGCACGACTGGCTGTAAAGGGGGTCTTGTTTCCCACACTTATGTATGGTAAGTGAATGCTGGATCTGGCAGAAGAAGCATGAAAGTAAGATTAATGCTGTGGAAATGAGAAGTATGGCTGGATTAACTTTGATCGACAAAGTGAGAAACAGCGTGATAAGGGAACGTTGCGGTGTGGTTGAAGATGTAGTGACAAAGATGGAGAAAGGGATGATTAGATGGTTTGGACACGTAGACACAATGAATGAAGAAGATTGACGAAACAGATTTATGAGGCGAGTGTGAATGGGAAAGCTGGTAAGGGTGGACCTAGGCGTACGTATCACGTTCAGATCGGAGAACTTTTGAGGAAAGGTCACGTTTAAAGTACCCGTAACCGACGAGCATGTATGAAAAAGCTAATGAAAGTAGAAGAAGCGAAAGATGTGTGTCAGGATCGTAGCAAGTGCAAAGATGTGGTCTCTGCCTACCCCTTTGGGAAAGAGGCATGGCCGTATGTATGTATGTACAATTAAAGAGAACGATAACTTAAACAAAATATATCTTGTTATTCTATATAAATAAAATGATGGAGGTCTGCCGTTGTACGCGCATCACGCAAAAACTACTGGCTGAATTTCAATCATTTTTGTTTGGTTTACTCTTTAGACATCTGATCGTTATATAAAAATATTATGACGAAATTTTCACCTATAACAATATTATTAATGCGAAAGTAACTCTCTCTGTCCCTCTGTCTGTTTGGTACCTTTTCACAGCTCAACTATTGAACAGAAATTAACGAAATTCGGCACAGAAATAGCTTGTTTCCTGAAGACAGATATAGAATACTTTTTATCCCGGAAAATTAAATAGTCTCCATGGGATATTTAAAAAATCTATATGCACGCGGGCGAAGCCGTGGGCATCAGCTAGGCTTAAATAGGGAATGTGTTAGCAAATGTCGTCGCCAAAAATCTATGATGTTCTCCTAGCCGATTTCGACCACGGCGACAACTTTCGAATACTGTCGAGATCCATCAACTGCGCAAGAGATATTATAGTGCCACAAGTGTACGCGCAAACACGGAGGCACTCACTCGTCCCAACCTACCCGCGCCCGAGGTAACGCTGATGCGATAAGATCGGCTAGGCTACAGTACAGTAGCCTAGCCGACCTTATCTAGGCTCGATAGCTAGCTATGCTAGGATGCAGTGTCAGAAATACGGGGACAAACACAACACAACCAGACCCGAAAACCAACAATTTATGTTTTAGCAAAAATGTTGGCTCCGGCTGGGATTCGAACCCAGGACCCGCGGCGTAGAAGTCAGGTACTCTGACCACTAGGCCACGCGGTCGACAAAAAATCAATAAAGATAATAAGGATAGAAAGTAAGCTTGCTAAGATCATTATGCATCCGCACGTTTTTTATTTTTATTTAATTGAAGAAAGTAACGAAACGAGCAAATCGTTCACCTGATAAGAGTAACGTCTGCCCACTCCACCCAGAACGTTTCTGTGTGTTACCACACTGTACCCGTCTCCCTGAGACATCTGTTCTTAAGTCTCATACACGCAGTAATTAAACTAGCTCTCAGTGCCCACGGTCAGCCATGATCCAGCTCACACTAAACACACAGTTAACAGCTTTAACATAACACGCACAACGCCGTAGAGCGCGGCGCGCAACGCGCAGCAGTCGACAATCACACCGCTTACCTTAATTTTTTTTTAATTCTAAATCCCGCAAGCACTCAGCGAATAGCGACATAGACCGAATTTAGATGTTTGTTAGGAGTTTATATTTATATATATATATATGTTTGTATAATGATTTCTTATATTTACGCGAACACCACATATCCAAATGAAACCAATTTTACGGATTTTATCGCGTTTAATTTTATACTATTTATAACCCGACGTTTCGAGTGCTTTACAGCACCCATGGTCACGGGGGGACTGAGGTGACAGGTGTCCTGATGTCATAGTTAACCCGGAGTACCTTCAGCTTTTAATTATTTTTTGTGGTCCGATCTACGCAGAAAGAGCTAACTGTGTCTTGAAGTCTTGCAGTGGTATGCTTGGTTTTTGACTTAATTTTATTAATTATTGATCCTATATTTAATAAAATTAAGTCAAAAACCAAGCATACCACTGCAAGACTTCAAGACACAGTTAGCTCTTTCTGCGTAGATCGGACCACAAAAAATAATTAAAAGCTGAAGGTACTCCGGGTTAACTATGACATCAGGACACCTGTCACCTCAGTCCCCCCGTGACCATGGGTGCTGTAAAGCACTCGAAACGTCGGGTTATAAATAGTATAAAATTAAACGCGATAAAATCCGTAAAATTGGTTTCATTTGGATATATATGTTTGTGTTTGGGTCAAACCAAATCTATCGGATACTATGCATAGTAAATAAGTTAACATAGTAAATAAGTTGTAAAAGCCAAAAAGGCTAACAGCAATCATATCACCGAAAATATACGTCTCAGTGCCCGTTAAACACTGTTGGTACCACTGCTTCACGGCAGAATAACTGGCCATGAGGTTGGTACCTTCCTTTACTGCTACCAGCTTATAGCTACCACCAGTATTTTTTTAATATTATCGAATACATTTGTAGCTAAAATCCTATAAAATACTACAAACACTTTGATATTATTTGTAAACACTTACATACTAATTAAGTAAATATGTATGACATTGTATAAAATATGCATACATTTGAAAGCCTAATTATGCCTAATTTAAGAAATTATCAGTTCCCTATACAAACTGTCGTCCCCTATTTCACGTTCTTCGAGTTTTGTTTTTGCAAAAGGAGGTAACCATGTCCTTTTCCAGGATGCAATTGATCTCTATACCAAAATTCATCAACATCGGTTAGGCAGTTTAGTCGTGAAAACGTAACAAACAAACAGACAGCACAAACAGAGTTACTTTCGCATTTATAATATTGGTCTGGATAAAGCCATAAATAATAATTAAAAGCAAGTTGTGGAATAAAGACACCCATACATAAATGTACATACATATATAAAAGTGCGCTCTGAAATAAAATACACTTCACAATAGTTTATTTTTAACACAAAATAGCCCCAAAATAGTTTTTTAACCGGGACGCGGCTTCATTGCGAGTTGGTAGACTTTAAGTGTACTACATGTATTTTTATTCCTTAGACATGAAAGTTTTTTCACAGGGTTTTCTTCTACCGTCCAGCACATGACTAATAAACTCTTATAATTATAATCAATCATTTTCATGGTACTCGGAATCAGATTTAATACTATGCTGGTCTAGCTACCGTTTGGTAATTTGCCGATAGGTCCGGCAGAGTAGAGTAGCACTAACCTCTTTCCTACCGAGGTGTCTTAAAGGTGACTAGGTATTGTACGGACAGCCCTGATTCGTGCAGAACAACACCATAATTATATGCAATGCTGTCACTATACTTCTCCAGACCAAAATGGCGGCGATGTGGTTCCCTAACCGTCACGTCTTGTTTCCTTTGGAGGCAAAAAGTGGGCTACGAATGTTGCCTCTGCCTGCGTCTTATATGGGAAGAAAACGTTACTGTACGTAATAGGTCGGAGAAAAGTCTTTTCGAATATAGTATAAATAAACTTTTAATAACATATCTTTGGCTGTACTATTTTTATTTGGCTGGTTTTGATGACATTAAAAAGGTTACATTTAAAAAAAAGAAAAAACATTAAAATGTTGTTTCCAGCAATTTTTTTTTTACTTTCTGTCAAAATGAGTGAATCTAATGAAGAAATTCGTTACATTTTAAAATTTTATTACAATAACGCAAAAAATGCAACACTCGCCGCAAAAAAAATTGTGACATTTATTGACCCTAATGCAGTGTCAGTAAGAGTAGCACAAAGTTGGTTTAAGCGTTTTCAATCCGAGAATTTTGATAACAAAGATGCATCTCGTTCCTGGGGCGACAAGGTCGCCCCGTTACGCATAAAATAAAATAAAATGGACCCCATTTTTGAAAAAGTAAAGCAAAATCGGCATATCAGTAGTTACGACATAGCTGAAGAATTGGGAATTGGACCATCAAACAATTTTGACCCATTTGTAAAAAAAACTGTGTACACTAAACAGCTCTATATTTGGGTGCCACACGAGCTCACTGGTAAGAAATCTAACGAACCGTGTACTCATTTGAGTTACTTTATTGAGACGTTATGAAATCGTAATCGAAACCGAACCGTTTTTTGAAGAGATTGATAACTGGTAATGAAAAGTGGAACTTACTATTTATATGTACTATTTACGGCTAGAACGTGCAAAAAAAGTCGTGGTCGAATGTCGGTCTGGCTTCACAGACTGTGCCAAAACCCGGGCTATCTCGCAATATGGTGATGCTGTGTGTATGGTGGGATTGGGAGGGCGTTGTTCATTATGAGCTTTTACCGCCGGGCAGAACCATCGGATCTCTACTGCCAACACTCTGAGAATAAAGCAAGAAGTTGAGAGAAAGCGGCCGGAATCGATCAAAAGAAAGAATGGTCTTTCATCACGACAACGCTAGACCCCACTAATCTTTAGCCACTCAGAAAAAATTAGGAGAGTTTGGATGGGAGGTAATGCATCCGCCATTATAGCCCTGACCTTGCACCTTCAGTTTCCACCAGGTTTCGGTCTCTTCAGAATACTTTCCTGCCATGTGGTGGCGGCTCGTTATTAGAATACTACCACTCCATCTCATTCAATGGATCTCGTAAAAGGCGAATAAGGAATTAAACCGCACTGTGCACCCAACAGCGCATGGTGGCAATGAGCTCACCACCCATCACACCAAGTGCATTATATTGTTTTGATGAAACGTGGATTGTGGCAGTCATCTGTTTTTGCAGTGAGTGCCCAGTCTCTGACTACCCCTTATGGGATACAGTCGTGATCTTATGTATGTATATGTATGCAGAATACTTTTGGTAGTGTCAAGTTAACATCAAGAGAGGACTGGCAAAACTACTTGACGTGTTTTTTTGCTCAGAGGTCTCCCAATTTCCTTCAAGATGGCAAAATTCATCGAACAAAATGGCACATATATACTGTAATTAAATGTAAATAAACTTTGAAAAAAAAATGTCTTGACTTTTCATAACCTTTTTCCCCAACCTAATACGAGTATGTATGTATGTTAAAAGACAGGAATAGTAATCACCAATGAAGTAATATCTTATATCTGCGATCATTAGACAACCTGTCAAGCGTAACGATAAGAGTAAATCGTGCCAACGTGGGAAAGGCCAGACGTGAACTGTTTGTAGGAAAACATTACAATAAAAATAAAACTTGCTTATGAAGTTTCAACTGTATAAAGAAAACAAATTAAATTTGAGGAATCGGAATGCTAATCATCATCACATCAGCCCAACCCTAGTCCAGTGCTGAACATACGCCTCCCCCATAGATTGCCACTAAAGTTTATTGCTCTCATTTTAGGAGGAATTTGTCATAGTTGCCAGGCTTGGCAGGCGGGTCGGCAAACGCAGTTTATTTATTCAGATGTTCCAGGTAGATGCTCCTGCCCATATCCTTGTGTTCATTTCCCTCTGTCGACTTTTATGAGAACCATAGGATGAGATTCTCTTAAGCCGCCACAACACGGTAATGCAAATCAACTTTTGCGATATCAAATAAGACTAGACGAATAAAAGTACGAGTAACATTATTCAAAATGCTAATTTTTGTAATTGGCTATAACTACTAGTTTCCAACCGGGGCCGCAGAATATAAACTTTGCTGTTATCCTGCTAACACATGATGTTACATGCTTGTATTTCCCGCTGTTTATCCTCAACATACCGTCATTTGCTCATGAGGATAACTATTAAGTAAAACTTAAAAATCTATAGAATGATAGTTACAAACGTGAAATAGCACCAAAACATTAGCTTCTTTTATCTATAACAACATACCGAAAAATGATCAATTTAAAGGTAAAGTATTCAATCTTTCATTGTCATCACCTTCGCACGTTGGTGCTTTTAAATACTAATTTATTTAGACTTACAATTATTTTGTAGTAGAAACATGTGTTATTTAAAAATGCAAATGAAGAAGGTCAATATTATTATCATATACTGAAAGTAAAATTAAACCAGTCAAGGCTTGTTTGCATCCTCACCGGGTTTTTACGGCGAAAACCGCCATTTAAATTTTTAAACAATGTGTTATATAATAGTTTTGGTATTGTTCCATGAGTAACAAATATTTTTTTCCTTCTTTTTTTCCTATAAAAAAAATGTACTAGGGTTTATCCTGTATATCGGTGCGTTTTATATACACGAACACGCAGATAAACACATAACTATCTGTTAGATTACATATCTATCAGATAAATATATTAATCTGACTAGCATCCTTAAAATTCTCAAGTTAATTTGTAATTTTAAGCACGTGTAATGTTACTGTTATCTATATATATTCAATATATATTCAATATATATATTTACTGGAGTTAGGATTCCTACGGACGAATCCGTCTCGGTAGGTATCTGCGCTAATATTCTGTATTTATGTTTATAAAGCACTAGTTTAATTTCTTGGGCATGACTTAAAAATTGAGGTAGCGCAGTGTTCCCCCAGCATTTATTATGGGCAGACGTTGCACTTACCATCAGGTAAACGATTTGCTCGTCGCCGACTTCCATAAAAAAAATCAATATACGTATAATCCATTCACAAACATCTAAATTGTAACTTATGTTTTATTTAATATAAATATAATGATTTCTTATATTTACGCGAACACTACACATTTAAATGAAACTAATTTTACGGTTAATATAAATATCTAAATTATTAAATAAACTAATATTTAACAAATCACTAAACATTTTATGACCTTATCATATGAGTAAAGTAAAGGTCCGTTCTGTATTCAAGGAATTCAATACGGAAAGTGCTCTTAATGCGGTTCCTTTTTGTTTTTCTATAACCGGAAGGTTATTTATAATTGCATAAATAACTTGTGAAATACTTTAGTTTCTAGTTTTTAATTAGTTTTATTTTTAGTCACATTGTCTGTTAATAATATGCGTAAATTATGATATCGACATTCCGTTCGACCGTACCGACCTGTTTCTATATGACGCTGTGATCTTCCCAGGTTTTATTATTGTTTCGTACGCATCACATGGAATGAAAAAATGAAAGGATGAATATAGACGTATTGTTATGGAAACAGAAACTGAGAACGTTTAGTATAAATGCATTTACAATTTCACACAAATATAATATATTCAAAGAGTTGCCCGCCAATTTGCACTTCTAGAGTGCAATTTAGCGGACTTAATTAGATGTTGCACTTAAGAAAATGCTATGGTTTTTGCTTAGTAGTGTGTACCAAATAATTAAGTTGTAACGATTTTAAAAGCTGTGTGGTAGCCGTGGGTGTCGTAATAGTCGACAGAGGGAAATGAAAACATGGAGATGGGCAGCAGCATCTTTTTGGAACATCTGAATAAATAAATTGCGGTTGCCCAATTTAATTTTAGCAATAATTGGAACGTATACATTTAATTATTAATCACGAGTTAATATGATGGTTATCGTTACCAATGTGCCGTGTGATAGTGGCCAAAGAGAATCTACCACCCCATCGCATCCCGTGGGTGTCGTAAGTCGACGGAGGGAAACGAAAAACCAGGTGATGGGCAGCACCATCTTTCTGGAACATCGTAATAAATAAACTGCCGTTGCCAACCCGCCTGCCAAGCGTGGCAACAATGGCAAAATCCCCTCAAAGTGAAAGCTACAGACTTTTGTGGCAATCTATGGGGAAGGCCTATGTTCAACAGTGGACTAGTGATAGGCGAATACTGACGAGAGCCATCAACTGCGCAGAAGCAATTATAGTGCTACAAGTGTACGCGTAGACACAGAGGCACTCACTCGTCCTAACCTACCCGAAGTATATACCCCATAATGAGTTCATAACTACACATAATTGCTTAGAAGCACTCAAGTAGTGTATTCCTTATACAAGTATTTTTAGCAAACATTGTCAGTCCATAGTCTCTCCGCAGTGCAAGAAATACCTTTTATCGATTACTTACAATGACCTCGGCATATGTCGGCTGAGAAGAATAGAATGTGTTATAGCTTCGGCTTTTGGTTTATGGAATTATTCTTTGACAACGGAATTTCATTACGTTTCTCTGGTTAAGATCGATTGCATTTAGTATGCATAAGGCATTGTTATGTTGAAAAAAAAACTGAATATATTATGTGACTGCTAAGAGGCCCCATATACTAAATCATTAGTGGAACAATAGGGAAGGCGTATATATGAATTTTATAATCACATTCTATAATATTCAAGAAAATATAAAGTATGATATAAAAGAACGTCGAAGGAGGACAGATATGCTAATGCTAGTGGAATTGTTAGCTTATTAAAGTATACAAAACATAATCAGCAATTTTTACTTTATATGCTTATTTCCATTATTTTGTGTCAAATCGTTATAAATTTTTTTTAGATGAACGTTGACTAAAATTACTATTAATTAAAATCTCAGTTAATTAGATATCATCTACGAGCACTTACGTTAATTTATTTATTACTTATCCCTCGACTTCGTTCGCATGGAATTAAAAAAATATATAATGTATATATATATGTTTGAATAAGCTCTTTATTGTACATACATACTGAACTATGTCAATTTAAAAGCCTTCAAAGACTACAAAGCTTCTTTGTAAACAAAGGACATAGCCCAAATTCGGGCTAAGAATCAAGATATACCATAATTCTTAGCTTGTTTTATACAATTTATTCCCAATACAATATTTCGACGGACACTTTAGACTAATAAAAGAAAATTTAATAGGTATTTCATTAATTACGACACTTTACCGCTCACCGAATAACAACTACAATCACCGCTTTAGCGCTGGATTCGTAAGGTCAAGAGACTAGAACCAAAGCTGCTTAAAGCGCTAAGTGCCTCACAAAAAGGCGCTATTAAAAACCATAGAAAAATTACAGTGCTATCCCGTGTATGATCATGCATATATCGTGAAACATCGGTAAATATCGACGGTGTAATTACTACACATTCTACTTTTCCGAGTTGGTGTCTTGTGAAAACTTAGGTTAACATAGTATAGGCCGAAATTATACCCGTCTCCACCACGGTAATATACAAGCGGATACTGGTGATAATCGTTAGCGGGATGAGATTTCGCTAACACGCCGCAGGCGATCATCAGAGATACGCAGGTCGAAGGATCAGTGTTCCCGTCCCGATTTGCGCGAACATCCCGATTTTTAGAACGGGATACGTCTCGAGTTTTCACTAACCTCTAAATTTAAATAGTTTTCTTAGGTTTATTTGTTTTGTTCATTGTACCAAACAAATGGTAACATAAAATGTGAAAAAAAAAAACTGACCGTCCGATAAAAATAAACCATGATTCACAAAAAACTGGTGTTTTTGTAGCAATTGCGATTTGAAAACCAAATTCCCAATTTTTTATCTTCCGTCGCGTAATTTGACACACTGGACCTGACAACACTAGTGCAGATGGTCGTCTATCCACCTTGATCACATAATGACATCTTATATTTACGCGAATACCACACATTCCATGTAACTATATATGTATTTACCGGATTTTATCGCGTTTAATATAACCTTAAATTCGCGACGTGTCTTGCGTTGCCCATGGTCACGGTGGGGCAAAGGCGTTAAATGACCTGAGGTCATTATTAATCCGTGCTACCTTCAGCTCTTAATTATTATTACATTGATCGGAACAAAAGTAATCATTTTGGTTTATAGGATAGGGATTGTATAAATCAGACGAATTACTTAAAAAATTAACAGTTAAAACACAAAATTCAATGAGAGTTAACCGAGCTACAAAATCGTGAAATATTTAAAGTATATTGTCAATATACTTATAAAATTTGGAGCCCACACCATCTTTCATGTAAGTCTTATTTTATGCACCTGTCTTTCTACTTACTATACATCTATGGAAACCACATTATAATTTAAAGGTTTCGTGATCGAGATATATTTAAAATCATTTTTAGAATGTATACTGCTGTTTAATTAATCCTTACATTTTTATGATGCATATTAAATTAATATTATAAAGAGAGATACTCGTATATAATTGTTATAAATAGCAGCATGTGTGATTTCTAAAATTGGTTCATTGTTAGGAGTCTTCAGTATTCAGACAGAACCATGTATTCTGATAAAAAGTTTAAAAATAGCTCGGAAAGCTAGTAAATCAAAATGTGTACATTTATTAAATTGCCAATACCGACTAATTTCTTCAACAGGGATTTCTGCGAGTGCAATGTTAGCATTTTAATCTTTAAAATATCTATCAATGTCAATTTTTATTATCTTTTCCAACTGTACTTTATTTGGAACTTGCATCACGGGTCAACACTAAAAAAGTTTCTACATATGGAAGAGAAACTATAATCACGATCTTCTCATGTTTCTATAAGTGTCGAATTTCCTGCACTACTATTCTCTCAACTATTTGAAAATTTGGTAAATGCTGATATTATTTGGTGCATATTCTTTTTTTAATGTAAGAAATAAGCATCATTGTCGTCTTCATTAAATAATAAACGTAAAGTTACAGCCGGGAATATCACGTTGTCACTGAAAAGGTATGCCGCGCTGCTGGTAATTGGGTTTTTCCACGACGAATACCTGATAGGCTTTATTATTATGCACTACTTTCGCGTGGCTACGTGGTCAGAGTACCTGAGTTCTACGCCACAGATCCTGTGTTTGAATCCCAGCCGAAGCTAACATCCGTGCAAAAACACAAATTGTTAGTTCTCGAGTCTGGTTGTGTTGTGTAAATGAAATGTAAGTCTGTTAGACGCACTCAGGATACGAGAGGAATCGTAGTGTGGGGAGCAGTATTAATAAAAAGGAAAGAAAAAAATGTTATGGGCTAAAACAAGTTATAAAGCAAATATTCGTCGTAGTGAACTGTGCAACGAACGTCAACAAATGATCTTTCGCACTATATTTTAGTTGTGACGCACGTTCTGCCACCGTGTTCTTGACACTGAGCACACTTACTACGCAATAAGCAACCTCAGCTTGATAATTGAAATCATTGAATAAATTTGAATATATACAAATCGTTTGTCTGTCGTGACGGAGGGTCCGCGTGTCAACCGCTCATAGGTAACATCGCCTTGATCCGTTCGCCCTGACTCGATTCAAAGAGAACAAGGCTGCGCTTTTCAGTCCGCGATTGCGATCTGAATTATTTGTAACGGGCCGTGTAATTAGACGTTTTTGTCATTATAATGTGAATAAAATACTGCTATCAATCAACATCAAAGGAACTTTGATGTCGAAGAGGTAATTGTGATTGATATATATTCAATTGCAAAAAAGTTGATTAAGCTTATGATACTCAATTTTTTTTTGCAGAAGACAGGGAAAACGAGCATGTGACTCACCTGATGGTGACTCATCACCATCACCCTATAAACATCCACAATACCAGAGGAATAGCAGATGCTTTGCCGGCCTTTGAGACACATATAGGTTCTTTAAAGGGTTTCGTATCGGTCCGCAAAAACCTTCGGTGACAGCAGATTCCATTCCATTCCAAATATGTGATTGTATTCGGTAAAGATGAAATTTGTTGATGATGTTTTAATCAAAGGTTTCATTTTCAAACCTTTGATTAAAACATCATCATGCGTATACTATAAATCTTGATCCCGTTATATGAATTTTAGAAAATGAAAAATTTCATGATATATTTAAATTATATATTTTTATAATATACAGTAACGACTCTTTTCCGTTGGGTTAGGCAGGCGACCACAAATGTAGCCCACTATCGGCTCTTGCGGGTTACGAGATGGCAAACCATGTCGCCGTCATTTTGGTACGAGTAAAAATTCTTACACGAGCAGAATAGTGACAGTATTGCATATAATCGTATTATTCTGCACGAATAACGGATGTCCGTACCTTAATTGCTCGATACCTCGGTAGGATTACCGAGTTATCGAGTAAAATACCAACAACCTCTGGATAGAGGTTGTTGCTATTTTACTCTGCCGGACACCTGTCCCTTATCCTTTTAGCGGAGGCGGGGCTTCAGGCGGAGGAGAAGGTGATAAAATAACGACAAAATTATTAATTTAACTTTTATTTAAGACTAATGTACCTACCAACAGTTAGTCACTGAGTCATCATCATTTCAGCCTATCTCAATCTACTGTTGAACATAGGCCTACCCACAGATTGCCACAACACACGGTCCTGAGCCACCTGCATCTATCGACTTCCCGAAAAACCGTGCAGGTAGCCGGTACGAGGTTGCTTACACCACCTTTCTTACACAACGGTTATCGGTTCTACGAGCATATCGGTTCATGGCCCATTGCCACTGCAGCTTGCCAATCCTTAGGGCTATGTCGGTTACTTTAGTTCTGCTGCGGATATAATCTTTACGGATTTTATCTCGCCTCGACAACTTCGAGCACAGTGTTCCCAACAACAAACGGTATAGATGCGACACAGACGTTAGACATGGCCTTCGTCTTTTCTATGTTCATCTTAAGACCTACTCGTTGGGAGAATTAAGTTGGCGGATTGGCGAATACATCACTATTGAGATCATTGAGCATAATGTTAAGGTCTTCCAGCGATTCTGCTATTATTATTATGTCGTCGGCAAATGGAAGTTGAATGATGTATAGGCCATTTATGTTAATACCTTATTCTTTCCAGTCCAGTAGCTTGAAGACATCTTCCAATACATCGATGAAGAGTTTCGGGAATATGACGTCGTCCCGTCTTACATCTGCAATTGGATTGGTTTCGTACTCTGGTTCTGTACTCGGATAATTATCTTTGCTTTGCTGTACCAGGACTGGAGCACATCGATATACCGACAGCCAATCCGGCACCGCAGAAGTTACAGTAGCACCGCTCAAATTTCGACGAAATCGTTGGTTTTCTCATAGTCCACATACGCCAGACATAGTTAATAGTCGCTGGGATCCATAGAATATTGATAAAGTTCTCTTGGTCGATATCGACCACGGCGACCACTTCTAAATATTGTCGAGAGCTATCAACTGCGCAGGAGATATTATTGTGCCACAAGTATTCGCGCAAACACAGAAGCACTCACTCGTCCCAACCTACCCGTCCGATGAAACACAGGGCCAAATACAAACACATGTATTTTGCTGCCGTCAACAGTTTTTCCGGACCGATACGATTTAGGGACTTTCAAGAAAAGAACCTATTTCTTCTCAAAGTTCGGCAACGCATCTGCTATTCTTTTGGTATTGTCGGTGCTCCATGGGAGGCGGTGATCACTTACCGTCACGTGAGCCACCTGCTCGTTTGCCCCAGTTCCATAAAAAAAAACAAATCCAGACCCGAAAACCAACAATTTCTGTTTCATCACAAATATTGGCTCCGGCTAGGATTCGAACCCGTGGCGTAGAAGTCTGGTACTCATTACCCTAGTGGTACGCATGTGCACGCATTTGTCAGAGAATATCAAAAAGTCGACGCGTTGTCGCCCATGAACACTTCTTAATAAGTGTAAATCGCTCATCTGATAATAAGTGAAACATCTGCCCATAACAAATGCTGTGACACTGTGCGGCGTCTTACTGCGTTCGTCACCTTAGAGCCAAGTTCTGAAGTCACTCACTATATTAAGTTAAGTCCAATAATTACATTAGCCAACAGCCCCTTTCAAACCGAAACACAACACAGTAATGTCTGCCAACTACTGCTTCACGGCGGAATTAAGTGGCACTGCGGTAGAACCTACATGGACGGAATCTTGCACAAGAATATTAATACCACTGAAACTATTATTGAATATTAGGCAATGTCATGTTGCTATTTCTCTCCGATTGTAGTCAATCACCATACGAAACACAACTGCCAATTTCAATTAAAAAATATAGTGTCATTTAGGTTCGCCCGAAAAATTCTTAAATAATTATTTTTCCCATGTAAGCGAATGTGTGATATAAGAATAAATATATTTCAGACCTCAGCTGCGTTTTACTGCTACTACGCTGGTGCATTCAGTTATCATCATCATCATTTCAGCCTATCATAGTCACTGTTGCCTGTGTTGAGCCGTGGTAGCTCAGGGGCCAGGTGCTCGCCTTTAATTTCATAGTACGCGAGTAACCTGGGTTCGATCCCCGGTGCCAGCACCTCTAAATTTGTTCTACAATTTTAAGTGCTGATTTACCACGTGCTCAGCGTTGAAGGAAAACATCGTGAGGAAACCTGCATCTGCGAGGAATAGAAATATTTCGATTGTCCGCCAACCCGCATTGGAGCAGCGTGGCGGACTTTTCCTAGCTCCAAAACCCTCTCAGAAATGAGAGAAGGTCCTGTGCTCAGCAGTGGGGCATTTATAGGCTGTTACTTTACTTTTGTTTTAGTCACTGTTGAACATAGCCCTAAATTGTTATACGTTAGTCAAATAAGGTTTTTAGTCGTACTCAAGAAATGTGTGAGTGAATACAAATGAAGAATAATGTTTCCAATTCCTAATTATTTATATTTCTCTTAATTGAATCCGTTTAAGTATATAAAATCATAAAGTTGTGAAACTTTTTTTGAAGTCAACATTTCCTTAATTTTTTCATCAAAATAATTAATAGATATTAACCTATTTATGTTAAACGTATATCATTTTCCAACTAGCGAGCTGATGCTCGAAAAACTCTTTAAAACCGGTTATATTTAAATACTCTTTATAGTAATTATAATTTAAACAAAAAGCGTAGCACTCAATATATACTGGTAAAAACTGGTTACTTCTGGATAACACCGGTTTTTGAACACATCGTATTAATGTCATAAACAGCTTACGTTTAACAAGTTACATTCTTTATTTTGCTATAAATATTGTAGGCACCACATTGGAGATGTTAAAAAAGTGCGTACATACATAAAAACACGCGTTATTTACATACAAGGGTAGGCAGAGACCACACGTAACACACTTTTCGTCCTCACTTGGAACGAGAAAAAGAAAAGTACCAGCCTATAGTTGACCCACTTCTGAGCACTCATCACATTTTTTTTAAATGGGCTTAGTATTTAGTTTAAAGTTAAATGTAACTAACAAATACTTAAGGAATCATTTATAATATACTTACATACATTTATAAATTACCATAAAAATTATAAATTATAATAACATTCATTTAAATACAATTATAAAGTTTTGTTAATTTATTTTTCTTATTAATTCGTATAATGAAATGTATTTTGCTATATAACTGTCTTTAATTCTATTATAGAATAATAATCTGTTGGTCAGTACAATATATTTAAATACGAGTATATTATGCAAGTCTGTAATTATTTATTAGTACATCCATGTATATTGCGTAACAATTGTGTTAATTTTTGATTTAATCAAAAGATTTAAATATTTTTTGCACACACAAAAAAATATTTATAGATTTTTTTTTGCGGACTTAATGCTACAAGGTATACCTATTCTTCGGGTCAAATCAAAATATAAAAGAAAAAAAAATACTAAACAGCAAAAAGGAAACTAATCTATACTAATGATAATAATAATAACGATATATATTTGAGTCCAATCTGGTTTTGCCTTTCCCTGAACCCTCTCAGCACATAACTGGAGGGCTCCTGGAAGGGATTTAAACTTCGGAGAGGAGGGACAAAAGTGATTCATTTTTTCTATGTGGATGACCTCAAGTTGTTCGCCCCGAATCGTTCCCATGTGATGGAATTGCTGAGAGACACTTGCGACTTCCGTAAGTACATCAGAATGGAGCTGAGGACGGATAAGTGTGAGGTCCTCCATGTCGAAAGGAGTACGGTTGAAAATCACGAGGGCATGGACTTGCCTGTCAACATACAGACCCTCTTCAAGACTGAAACATACCATTTTTGTATATGTAAATAACAGTAATTATACATTATATAAGCTTAAACATATACATATATGGGCATACAAATATACAGAAGTAATTAATATACATACAAAACATATATACATGCATACTTAGATAGATTAACATACAATAATATGACTAGTTTCCGATTTCAAAGAGAAAACAATTGATATATACATTCATTAACATAAATAAAAGTAGTAATTTATAATAAACAGAATGTATTTGCGGTCATCATCATCATTTCAGCCTATCACTATTCCACTGCTGAACTTAGCCCCCCCCCCCCCTCCAATGATCGCCACGAAAGGTAGTAGCTCTCATTTTGGGGGGATTTTGCCATAGTTGCCACGCTTGGCAGGCGGGTTGGCAACCGCAGTTTATTAATTCAGATGTTCTAGAAAGATGCTGCTGCCCATATCCTGGTTTTAATTTTCCCTCTGTCGACTTTTACGACATCTACGGAACGAGATTGGGTGGTAGATTCTCTTACGCCGCCACCACACCGTTATATACTCGTTTATTTTTTTACATTTATGTACATTACGTGTAAATAAAGTGATGTAAATAATATTAATTAGTTTATTTTCCAATTTACTGCCTTTTGGGACACATAAATTGAATATGCCCAGATTCGAGTCGTGTATGAACTTTTCTGAGAGACTGACGTACGTCTTATACGTGCTTATATAAAAATATTATAAATAAAATCTACTTGTAAGCACTACTGCTTCCTGGAGGTGATGGACTGGAGATTCCCATGCTAAGATTGGTCAAAACTTCAAGTTGTTTTCTGAGTAGATCTATTTACCATAAAACTCCTAACTGAGACGCAAAGACTGATATTTATTTTAAAAACGACAAGAAAAAATTAAAGAGCATTCAAACTATAAAATAGATCATAATATAGACGACTAAGGTGTGTGAACTATACTCATGCTCTGCACTTGAAAGTCCTTGGCTACTTATACATACGCACATATGTGACATTATAATAAGTTAATATAAGTAATGAGGCGTTGAAAAAATACCCCAGTATTTCTAGACGGTTCTTCTCTGAAATGGTCTTATTTTTCGAATCGGTGTAGATTTTATTATTTAAACAACTCTAAATTAAATAAAGAAATTTTGAGTTTGACTTTGCCTCTCCTTCAGACCTGTATACCTGAGTAGTGTCTTTGAATTAAGTTGTATTGCTTCGACACATTTTAACTTTTTTTTTGGTTACACCTAAAACCGATTTAAAGTGAGTTGTCCTTATTCGATGTCTTCAAGAATTCTTAAAAATTAATTAAGATAGAAAGCTTCCGAATTATTAAAGAATAACACTGTTGTATTATTTTAAAATAAAAAATTGTAAAACATAATTAATAAAATAAATCTCATTATGAGTTTTCGATTCCTATTTCAACAATTTTCTAATTAAGAGTACATAAACAATCTTGACAATTTTTTTATACAACAGTTTTATAACTGACACAAATAATTTCTCTCAAACAGCAGCATACGATTTTCTGAGAATACCACTTACTTACTTTACGTTTTTTTTTGGATAAAGTGATGAAAAAAGCAAAACGTTCACCGTGATGGTAATTGCAACGTTTGCCAATAAAAAATGCTGTGTCACCCAGAAAATTTCGGTGTGACACCACACCGTGCCAATCACCCTGAGGCATAAGTTCATTAAGTCTCATATGCCCAGTGATTACGCTAGCTTACAGTGCCCTTCAAACCAAAACACAGTAATGTTTGCACAGCACTAACCACAGAATAACCTACGGCAGAATAACCTACCTTTAGTGCATATGGAGCCTTGGAATTGAACAACGTAGTCATTATAATTTGAACCCATTATAGTATCTGTTGCATATACTTCCCCGTTGATAAAAATTTAAGGGGAAATCGCAATAGCTGCCATGCTTGAGAAGCAAAAGTGGTGATGGATTCATCATCCCGCAAAACCGTGCAGGTCGTCGCTCCATGTAGTGGGAGGGGGGGGGGGCGCCCTACACTGTGTTTGCCGGACCTACGGCCGACCCATTGGCCATTGGCAGCATGCAAATTTTACAACGAAGGAAAAAAGTATAATATTCGCACGTATACATATACAGGTATATGTATCCAGAATGTAAAGGTCAATAGCAGTAACATATCCATAAGCATATTGTTCACAACCAAATACTGTGAAGTCGAAAGTTACCCTTGTATTTTTATTAAACATTTATAAAGAATTCGATAATTTTCATTCTACGCCATCGTGTTTTTTGGAGTTTTTAATTTACGGAACCTTAAAGTAACCTGGGTTCGATCCTTGGTGCACCTCTAATATTGTTCTATAATTTTAAGTGCTGATTTACCACGTGCTTAGCGGTGAAGGAAAACATCGTGAGGAAACCTGCATGTCCGAGGAATAGAAATATTTCGAAGACATGTGAAGTCCGCCAACCCGCATTGGAGCAGCGTGGCGGATTCATCCTAGCTCCAAAACCCTCTCAGAAATGAGAGGAGGCCTGTGCTCAGCAGTGGGACATTAATAGGCTGAAACTTACTTTTTTTAAACATACGAGAAATGTCCAACAATGTTCTGATCACGACCCGAGTAATAGTCAATTGTCAAATTAGCGAACTGTCATTATTGCAGAGAACTATGTGAAATTATTATTAATATACACATACTTCTCTGCAATAATGATGACGATCTGAAAAAAATAAATCTGCAATATTAGAAATATATTCAATTTTTTTTTGTTAAAATAATCGCGAAGAAATCTGTAATTTTAGATATGTTTGGATGGTAGAAAAATATAACCCACATGTCTGTAATCCTAAATGATAATAAAATCACACGGTGATTTTACTGAAAGACACACTAGTGATAGGACTGAAATGATGATGTTGATGATGATGATGACATAAAATTCTCATATTCAGATTTGTCACAACTCTTTAAGGGCTAATTTGATTTGTTTCTTTAATAAGTTTCTAAGTTTGAATAAGTTTAAACATTATTATTTTATGAATCATTTTACATGTACGAGTATTATAAAAAGGGTTATTGACTTTTTTTAAACATGATAATGTGTAATTAGAAGTGGAAAATAAATAACATTTACTGGATATTTGTATTGAATTAATAATAACACTGCGGCTGTATATGGTAATTTGTTTTAATCTCAAACTGCCGCTAATATCAAGTTTTAAATGGCCAACTGTACAGCGCAGGCCTATTTACATTATGATAGGGTTTGGAGCGTAACGTCCAATGTGCGACGGCTCTGGTCCAGTGATTACGTATCCGCCCGCCAAATCGTGGCGACTACGGCAAATATTTGACGATTGGAAGACGGCTATGGTAGTGGGCTGTTTGCGTACAACGTTGTTTAGCGGACAACTCTACATCATTGCGGATTTGCGGAATAATGCCCTGCCCTTAAATATGAAACTATACTTTCTATTTTATTGTTTAACTCTTGCAGCCTTTTCTCAGGACATTTTTGAAAGCGAAGTTAGTCTGAACTATAATTTTACTAATTGTTATGATACAGGGTACGTTTTTTCAAACATTGCTACCAACTTTCTCGCCAACAGTTTGCCGTGCATCAAAGCTGCTTACACAACCACGGGGTTACATAACGTATGGTGTATATGAGCCGCACCTTGACTTTCACCTTCGTCATTGAAGAATGGTCGCCGTGCCGACGTGATTCGGGACGTTACGCAAAGACCTTGACTTGCGCCTTTTCTCAGGACATTTCTGAAAGCGAAGTTAGTCTGAACTATAATTTTACTAATTGTTATGATACAGGGTACGTTTTTTCAAACATTGCTACCAACTTTCTCGCCAACATTTTGCGTGCATCAAAGGTGCTTACACAACCACGGGGTTACATAACGCATGGTGTGTATGAGCCGCACCTTGACTTTCACCTTCGTCATTGAAGAATGGTCGCCGTGCCGACGTGATTCGGGACGTTACGCAAAGACCTTGACTTTAACCCTGGGCGTTGTGACGCGACCAGCGTACGATCACGTAGTCTACACAATACCAGTCCAGATACTAAAGCTTTATTAACCATTTTATATTTTACTATTTAGTGCGACATATTAGTAAATAAAGTATTGAAGCAACTTTTTAAATTATTAAGGAAGATACGATTAATTCATATGCAAACTGATGCTAATAAATAATCTGAAATAAAGAATTAAAATATCTGAATTTAAAAATTTTAGGATTTAGTATTTAGCGTTGTTATTTACTGAACCAAATCAGGAGTTGAAAAAATACCGTCTATCAGAATGTCTGCAACTGAATGTAATTTTTCTTTATTACAGACATTAAAAACAGGACAAAAATAGAGATACCTACCATAAAAAGCCCGCGCGGAAGAAGAGTTTTTCGCTGCTGCTCTACTCCATGCATGATATACATGATATACTCCATACATCCTAGCATGATAGAAGTTTGTGGTAGAGCCCATGGGCTAATCTAGAAGATCATTATTTTCATAATCATTATATCAGCCTATCCACTGGTGAACATAGGCTTCCCCCAAAGATTGCTACAAAAGTTTGTAGCTCTCATTTTGGGGGGATTTTGCCATAGTTGCCACGCTTGGCAGGCGAGTGAGCAACCGCAGTTTATTTATTCAGATGTTCAAGGAAGATGCTGCTGCCCATCTCCTGGTTTTCATTTTCCCTCTGACGACTTTTACGTCACCCACGGGATGAGATAGGGTGGTAGATCCTCTAAAGCCGCCACCACACGGTTTCGTCTTGTGCGTTTCTATGTAGAAAATAATACTATCTAAACCACGATATTTCGTCCAAATCTGTTCAAGACATGATTTGCATAGACATTGTTAGTGGGGTGACTAAATACCAGTTGGTAGTAGAAATAATGTAGGTGCTGTGAATTTTGAAATTCGCGTTAATTGTAAGGGCAAAAAAAAAACACGACATTAAATAAAATATATGATTTAATAAGGTCATTACTTTTATGAGTACATACACTTACGTACTTGAAACACAGAAAACTAATTACTTGTTAGGTTATATTAACCTTCCCGCCATTATATAAATCATACAGTTCTGTTGCACACTTTACAAAAATATAACATAACATTCCGTTACTTTAAAACAAAACCTTAGATTTTTTTTTGCAGAAATCATTTATTTACATACATTTAAACGGAAAGGTAGATATCGTTAGCGTTTTTCAAAATGAAAAAAAAATATTTCATTTTTAAGCTTAAAAAGGCCGAAAGTACGTAATTAAAAAAAATATATTCATTTTGAAAACGTTATGTTTTAATTACTTTGATTTACTTTGAATTACTTTGATATCCTGCGCGGCTTGTTTATTACCTATATAAAAACTTATTTTTTACTCTTTCAGTTAATTAAGGTCGCAATTTTATTTCAATTCAATTTCCTATCTATTGTATTACGTTTATGCTATTCGCAATTTTCAGTTGCATTTATAATATATATTTGAATGTCTGTTTCTATATTTTTTTTTAACGTGTGGTTGCAATTTAAAGAAATCTGTCGCCACCGATATATCCCATTTACAGAAATTCTGACGGAATTACCATCTCCAATATGTCTGACCTATGACTGACCCTTAGGCGTTTGTTACCGCAGTCGCGTCGGAATGAAATGCAATCAAAAAAATCAAACCGCCGATAAATCAATTGTTGACTAATGATGATAATTATATAAGGTCGAAAGTCAACCGTAATTCACAACTTCTGTAAGTTTGAACGTTACTGTGGTTTGAGTAATTTTTTGATAGCAAAATTTCAAAGGTCTGTGGCGACAATCTCTACTCTTTGTGACTGTTTCACCGCAGACTATTATGTGGAAATTGATAGTATGAACGTAAATAAACTACAAACTGTTATGTTATTATACAATGTTATACTTTATTCAATTTAATTTATTTGTAACACATAAAAAGTAAAAATTAATAACAGCCTATAAATGTCCCACTGCTGAGAACAGGCCTCCTCTCCTTTCTGAGAGGGTTTTGGAGCTAGGAAGAATCCGCCACGCTGCTCCAATGAGGGTTGGCGGACTGCACATGTCTTCGAAATATTTTTTTTCCTCAGACATGCAGGTTTCCTCACGATGTTTTCCTTCACCGCCGAGCACGTGGTAAATCAGCACTTAAAATTGCAATTAACAATTTTAGTGGTGCCGGCACCGGGAATCGAACGCAGGTCACTCGCATACTATGAAATTTAAACCCACATATTCCACCAAAACTATGACTACCCCATACAAACTTTAACTGTGCCAACTCTCAGACTCCTTCGTGTGCGCAATATGCTTCAAACGGGGTAAAAAAATCTCTTCACGTATTATTATATAAAAGAAGTTATAGTAGCTATTTAGCGCTGTCTTCGCTGGGCGTAATGTGTCGTGGGGTAAGGAACACATACATCAAATTTCTAGTCTATAGATCTTTTAGTTTCGGATACCGTCATGTGGCAGTTGTAAATCGCGTATTTAATGAATCAAATACCTAATACCTGATGGTAAGTGCAACTCCTGTACATCACAGTTGCGGTGTAAAACAAAGCCTCCTATTGATTACAATACCGCACGGCGCTTGTCACTATGCAACATTGGTGCTAAGTGTCAGTTATTCTAGCCTTAGTGTGCGTCACACCAAATCACAATCGCTGCTTGACAGCAGAATACCAGCACTGCGGTTGTCCCTACCTAGGCGGGAGTCCTGCGATATTATCGCTACGCTCGGCAGGCGGAACGGCGATCTCAGTACCAGACGGTTTGGTCGATACTGCCCGTCACTAATCTGGACAATTTAATTTCGTTCTATCCAGTACCATGGGGTTGTTCTGGTATTACTTCTTTGTTTAGGAACCGATTTTAATGATACTTCGATTTTGGTCAAGTCCTGATGATGGGACCCATGAAGAAGAATAAGATAAACTCTACTTGATTCTAACGCAGCAGGCGTTAAAGTTGGTTTTTGATTAAATAATCATTCTTAATCGACTTTGACGACACCCACGTAATTAAATTAGATGGCAGATTCTTTAACGATATTACCACACAACCATTAATGCAGCCACTACACGGCAAAATGAAATTAGTAGTACCTAATTAAATTCAAATTTAATGTCATTGCTGGAATTACAGCCGAAACTAAATGCTAACCAACATTTTAAATAAATCAAGAAAACCATTTGCATATTTAAAAGTACAATTAGACGCCGGTTGAAAATAGTAGTTTAGGATTGCTTATAATACTACACTTACAACCAATTATTTTCGGTTGACGTAAAATTTGTTAACCAAAAGACTTTATAACGCTAAATCTAGTGCAAATTTTATAGCGTTTAATTTATTATTTATAATTTAAGCTCTTTCTGCGTAGATCGGACAAGGAATAATAATTAAAAGCTGAAGGTACTCCGGGTTAACTATGACATCGGGACATCTGTCACCTCAGTCCGCCCGTGACCATGGGTGCTGTAAAGCACTCGAAACGTCGGGTTATAAATAATAAAATAAAGCGCGATAAAATCCGTAAAATTAGTTTCATTTAAATTTATAATTTATCTATGTTGCCCTCAAATTCAAACAAAATCAAACTTTGTAAAGTTTTTAATGCAAGGTTAGAATATTTCACTATTTTGTCAGAAATCACCTTTGACTGGCCAAATCTTTGCGATAAAGTTGAGAACGAAAATAGTTTAATTTCTGCGATTGCCCTGCAGTTTGAATAAATTATATCATCTAACGCCACAAAAATTTAATCGAGCTAATCGTTTTGTTTATTTTTTTAAAACGATGCCAAACATTAGGCTCTTCTGTATTGGTTTTTGATAAATATATATGGTTTACCCTCTTTTTCCTGGTTTTTCATTTTGCTGTATTAGTTCTCTGCGTTAAGGTTTTCTGGAAGAAATCGCTCTTTGTGATAAAACCGCCTTTTGTATCTTAACTAATGATTGATTGATTCGTTCTACAGAAATTTCACATGCACAATACAACTAGACCAGAAACCAACTGCAAATACCCACAGCGTAGAAGTCGGGTACTCTGATCACTACGCCACACAGTCGTCGAATTTATTCAAAGATTTTATTTAAGGGCAGCACTACAGATGTTTTCTCTAAAGTATGGCTGGTCTTCTAACACGCGAATAATTCGAGTTGATGTATTTAGTACTATACAATCGCGTAGCCTAGATCAGAGAACCACTGGTTTACTGGTGGTAGAATTCCTATGCAGGAATCCGTCTAGGCAGGTACCACCCCAGGGCCGGTTATTCTGCCGTGAAGCAGTAGTGTGCAAACATTACTGTGCTTCGGTTTGAAGGGCACTGTGAGCAAGCGTAATCACAGGGCATTTGAGAATTAAAAACTGATGTCTCAGGGTGATGGGCACAGTGAGGTGTCACACCGAAATGTTCTGAGTGATACAGCATTTGTTATGGGCAGACGTTGCACTTACCGTCAGGTGACGTTTAGCACGTTTCATCACTTTATACAATAAAAAAAAAAACAATCTTATACGCCTTGAGTCTTAGGTTCTATTATCAGCCAGAGCCAAAATTTTAGTCATCGGCTGTGGTTCTGTTGTATCAGTGACCGTATCACAGTCACTATATCCTAGCCTATATCTGATCCAGACCTACATCAACATTCAAAAGTCGATCACGAACGTACCTACTGCTAAACAGCGTTGCAGTCAAAGGAAGTCAGAACGTTATTTCTTCCCATCATGCCATGCCATCGTCTTACCGAACGTGGTTCGTAATCATCAAGGCTACCACGGGAAACGCCACTAGTCCCTATCTCCCGTCTAAAGATGTTCGTTAGAACCAGCATCGTGCCAATACTACTGATGGCGATTACTAGAAGTTTATGAGATTAGGTCTTTATGTCTTGACAAAGGCATTCAACCGTGTAACCGCCTCAGGCTCGACATCAGCCCACAGACAATTCTTTATACTCTTGCAAATGATTTGTAGTGGATGTAGGCGAGAACATGTTTATTAAATACTTGTTAGATGTAGAATGTAGAAGTCCAAATTTCTATCATTATACAATAGAAATAGTATGTTACTTGAACGAATACTATCTGTATGTATAAAATTTTGTATTTTTATTATTCTTAGCCTGTGATTGCGTGGGAAACGATGTTTCAGTCAGTAATTATTGAAGGGATTATTCACTGTGTGTTTTGTAATGATAATCAACAAAAAGAAACAATGTAGAGATATTGACCCGAGGAACCTGTATTAGGTAATACTTATGTATTAATCACTACGAAATTGATCGACGTAAGGACGGTAAAATTAACCGCTTGTTTTTGCATGCCATTGAAGAATGAGCACTCGAGTTTCTTAGATGGTTCTTTGTAGATACAGTAATGTTTATATACATAGAGTCACGACTCTTTCCCATTGGGGTAGACAGAGACCACATCTTTCCACATGCTACGATCCTAACACACATCTTTGGCTTCCTCTTCTTTCATTAGTGTTTTCATACAAGTTCGTCGGTTGCGGGTACTTTTGTACCTGGCTTTTCCTTAAAAGGACTTCGATGTGATCATGATATGACGATTATTTATGACTGTAATGATGAAAAAAAAATATGTTCTCTTATTTTATTTTACTAGCTGAAGCCCGCGATTACGAGCATGTGGATTTAGGTTTAACAAAAGCTACCGTGGTCACTCTTTGATTTTCCGGAATAAAAGTATCATAGAGGAGACGTACTCCAGGATGCAAGCTATCTCAGTGCCGAATATCGTCAAGATCGGTTCAACGATTGACCCGTGAAAAGACAAAAAACAGACATATGGACAAAGAGTTACTTTAGCATTTAATATGGGCTTGTGATACAGTATGTATACTTGAAGCACTAAATAACAAATATTTTATTTAATTGCAATTTTTTGTGCTAAATACATAGTTCCTCAGTCTATATATTAGTAACTGTTTAATTCGACCACAAAACAGATACTATCATCACACCTGGTATATTAGTGTTCGTAAACTATCTCAGAGTCGATTGACCTCGTTTATCTCTGACAGACTCTGTGGTTGTGGGGTGTTAAGTGGGGACAAAAAAGCGCAACGATGTATAGAACTTGTTTGTTTATCTAAACAACTGGAAATTTATCTTTTCGGTATATGCTTGTAGGCATATTTAAGAAATCCATATGTAAGTTTAAATTAGACGACCGCAAAAAATAATGTAATCAAAATATTTATAGTTTTATCATCATGTAAAAAAGCCGCTCTAAATTCGCAATTTACTACTACAGTGGCCTATGGTCACATCGAGTTTATTCGAGTCACCCTGCACGGTAATATTTCTCGCGGCGAGAGGTGTTTTACATTATGTTGCAGAAAGGTGTAAGACAGGGTGATGTTATATCCACGAAACCCCTTATCCGCTGCATTGTAAGATTTCTTCAAGCAACTGGACAGGAAATGATACGGCATCAGTGGCGAATACATCACCCGCCTTCGATGTACCGACGATATAGTCACTATGGCAGAATCGCTGGAGACCATAGTACTATGCTCAATGACCTCAATAATGTCTCCCAACGGGTAGATCTTAATATGAACATGGACAAGACGAAGATTATGTCTAATGTCCATGTCACACCTACAAAGGTTATTGTTCGGAACAGAACGCTCGAAGTTGTTGAAGAATATGTATAACTAGGATAGATTGTCCGACTAGGTAGGTCCAACTTCGACCAAGAGACCAAGAGGTCAAGCGACGGATCCAACTTGGCCGGGCAGCTTTTGGGAAACTGCGTCATATCTTCCCGTCTATTATACCTCAATGCCTCAAAACGAAAGTATACAACTAGCGCGTGTTGTCAGTGATGACATACGTGGTCTCTTACTGCAGGCCGTATGAGAAAGCTCGGTGTCGCTCAGCAATCTATTGAAAGGGCTATACTCGAAGTTAGCGTGATAAAGCCATAACGATGATACCCGCAGCAGAACTAGAGTAACCGACATAGCCCTAAGGATAAGCAGGCTGAAGTGGCACTGAGCTGACCATATAGTAGTAGGGACGAAAGTTTCTCCTTGTCACGTACCGGCAACCGCGGTGTATGGCGACACTAGATGGAGCGACGACCTCCGCGGCTTTGCGGGAAGTCGATGGATGCAGGATTGCAGGTGGCTCAGAACCGTGTTTTGTGGCAATCTATGAGGGAGGCCTATGTTCAATAGTGAACAATGATAGGCTGGAATGATGATGATGATACGTAGTTTTCACTACAGAATTTTCCATCGTTACTCTGACTCAAAAATATAGCTAATTTATAACAATTTCTTAAATAATATTTTATAGTCAGTCAGAGAAGACAAATGCTTCTAAGCAGATTAGACTGTTTACCTGTACGTTCTTGCAGATAAAACCTATTTCCTTGTTTCCTTAAGACGTCACTTCTTTGTGTTCTTTGTTTTTTTTATTGGATAACGTGACGAAACGAGCAAAACGTTCACCCGATGATAATTGCAACGTCCGCCCATAATAAATGCTGTACCCATCACCGAGAACACTTCTGTTTGACACCACACTGCGAACGTCACCCTGAGACATGAGTTCATGAGAGACAATAATACGAAAATAAAATTAGTTGCCTTAAATGATAAGAATATTGTTAATATATTCTAAGGAAAAATTTATATATACGAACTGAATTTATTAAAAAATGTATGAGTTACTTAACATCACACCCATTATCTTGTAAAAGTTACATGCATGGGTAATTTATTTTACCCGTTACTGTTACCGTTTAGCAGCATATGACAGATACAAGCAAAACTATAACTTTCTGAGAGACAGGGTATGTTTTAATTAAATTGATAATTCATATCAGTAGACAGCTTCATATGTTTTTAAGTAATGATTAGCAATTATCACAATTACTGACCTAGCAGCATCGATACATAATAGGTTATAAGAAGATAACTAGTTCCACAAGACTGGTTCATTAAATATAAAAAGAATCATATCTAGCATCATAAAAGACTACCAAATGTCACACTTATTTTCTTATTTTCACCCGACTTTCCATAGTTGTGAAGTACTTATTCTTGAAAAAATATTGTTTTATTATATATTCATAATATGATAATACTAACTCAATTTACTCATGACTTTCAAGGTGGGAAACAAAGTGCATTATTCATTCTTGTCCGAACTTTAATATTATAGTTGATTCCCCTGATTAAACAAGAGGATTTCTGAACCACGTTTCTATGTCATAAATGAAATGTAAAGGATGAATTATTAAACATGAATATCTATTAAAACAATACTTAGACTCGCAAAAAGAAAATCAGTAGCATCAATTTTCCATTGAAATTTATTATTGAGTGAAGTCTAGTTATGATAAATTCTCTATAAGTAAGTTATCTCCTTATGTAGATATAAAGGTACGGGTTATTGTAAATACAGAGATTTCGCCTTACCAAAACAAAAACTAACCGCAAAACAGTTTTTGTACTAAGTGACCTTCACCCTATGATATTCAAGACGATCACATTTCCGTGCCTACTATGAATTTAATTATTGATGCGAACTTTTATTGTTGTCGGATGCATGCGTGCTGAACGACATTTAGTAGCAGTCGAGGTTTATCCTTATGCAAATTACTTTTGGAATCTGTATGTCAGGATGTCGTGGTCTTACATTCTATGAAAATCTTTTAAATCAACACATTTTTCTGTACGCTCATTGATTTCTTATAAAAGAATTCTAAGTGTCAGAAGCATATGTTATGCAAGAATTGGAATACAGCGTTATAACCTGGCCACATGTGCCAAAATGACCCCGGATCTGCCGTAGTTCAGGAGCCGGACGCCCACATAAAATTTCATGATCAGAATGTCGATTCTCGGTGCCGTCAACTCTAAAATCGTTTTTGCTCTAATGCGGGTTAGCGAATTTCACATGTCGTCGAAATTCCTCACGATGCTTTCCTTCACCGCCAAAGCACGTGGTTAATCAGAACTCAAAATTGGAATTAACAACTTTAGAGGTGCCGGCACTGGGGATTAAACTCAGGTCACTGGAGTACTATGAAATTTAAAGCGAGGACTACGCTGAGCTACCATGGCTCCTTAATATAATGAATGAAAATTATCAAATATATTAACTACATCAAAACATGTCAGTAAATAAAGTATGAGTTTATCAGATTATGATAGCACATACTATATATCAGATAGAAACGAGTGAGTCAGCGCGACAGCAATAGTATATCCCGCGGCCGCTCACGTCTGTCAGCATTTGCTCAGGTCAAGGGAAGCCACGCTCAGCGTTATTGTAAAATTGCTGCAATTTATCTTATTCGACTTTTTAGAATCTTGACTATGATCAATAAGGCTAGATATAATTGAGGTAGACTTGGTAATATCAAATAGTTATCGCTATCTTAAGTTATTACATGTGTTTGTTATTTAATGTAGTGAAACATTTTCCCGAAACGAATTCAATGTGTTCACTACTGCGCGGCTCAGTAGTTAGCTTACGGACAGAGTACCTGACTAAAGAATCTTGGGTTGCATTATTTGTTCAATGATGCTAATGTTAAATTATCGAGTCTGGTTGTGTAGTGATTCTGTGTCTCTGCCACCGCATTTATCGCATGAGCACCTGGTGTGAATAGGTGAGGACATGTTAATGCATCTATGTTTGTGTTACACTTGTGCACTATCTGCAGTAGACCGTACAGTCGACAGTTTCCGAGTATCTGGGAGTGGTCGCCATGGTCAGATTTCTCCATGAGTACTGAAATCGAATATATGACTCGCCTGCTAAGTCATGGATCCCAGTTTGACTCAAACCCATGTCGGACGACACAGCCGCTAAAGGCAATATTTATGCAACACAAATAATAGGGTTTGGATGTTATTCTTATTGTTCTATGTCTCTGACACACCATCTAAGCCTCTCTCCAGTCTAGTCACATTCACGATACATTGTCTGCAGAAAGAAAGCCGTACTGCCAGCGAAATCATCATCCATGATCATATTACTGTTATTATAGTCTTACTGTTATTATAGTTTAACAATAACAATAACAGCATGATTACGTATTACGTACTGGTGATAGGATTCTATTTAGGTGGGTACCACCGCAGGGCCAGTTATTCTGCCGTGAAGCAGTAATGTGCAAACATTATTGTGTTTCGGTCTAAAGGGTACTTAGGGCTAGTGTGATCACTGGGCATATGAGACTTAAGAAATTGTGTCTCAGGGTGACTGGCGCAGTATGGTGCCACTGGGTGATACAACAATTTTTATGGGCAGACGTTGTACTTACTTTCAGGTGAAGGTTTTGCTCGTCTCGTCGCTTTCGCCTTTAAAAAATTATATTTTTCCTGAATGATGGGGGTGGCTTGAAAGCTTAGATTTGCCGACAATTCTACGGCCATTTGCATTCGTTTCCTCCAACTTCTTCAACAGTCTGTAAAAAGTCAAAAGCGAGACAAAGGTCTCTCCCAAGTTGGGAGGATTTGCCGTAATCGCAACACTTGGTATTCGGATTGGCAGCCTTAGAAGTTTCTATCAGTCACCGATCTGGATAATTTAGAAATGCCACAATAGAGGTAGTTGTTCCACCATTAATTAATCATGAGATTTCCTTTAGACAACTTTACAACACCCACGGAATGAAATAGTTTGGACTTTCTAACACCGCCGCCACACGGCATCACGTCATTTGAATCATCCTCCAGTAAATATGGAGAAATAATATAAGCATTTACCTGCGGGAGGCATAGAGTTTGATTGCGGATTGCAACATATACATGCAGTCATGAATAACAGCAGTATTTCGTGATCATAGACCTAACTAAACTGTAATACATCTACGTAACGGTTGTTATTTAATTAATCATCATTATCTTGCACTAGTCAGTTGCTGGACGTAAGTCTGCCTCAAGGCACACCACTAAACCCGATCTCCGGCACATTGAACATTCAGTTATATATATTGAAATAAAAAATACATTCTTATAAGTAGGAACATTAAATCAGTGTACATTTAACATAAAAGATTCATCATCATTATAAATTCAGCCTATCACTAATCCACAACTGCAACATATGCCTCCCCCTTAAAATTGCCACAAAAGTTAAAATTTGCAAAAAAAAACTAAAGCTCTCATTTAAGGGGGATTTTGCCGTAGTTGCCATGCTTAACAGGCGGTTTGGCAACCGCAGTTTAAATATTCAGATGTTTCAGGAAAATGTCATCAACGCAGCAGCTCCAAACATGCTCTTGGGGATTTTAGAGTTTCATGATTCTCTCATGAATCCCGTCATCGGAACTTGATCATATTTCAATTGGACCTTTTCTTTGATATTTTTATGTAACCAATTCAAAAAAAAATCGCTAAAATTCGTTCAAATTGACGTAAATACCGCGTAAAAGGCACACAAAAAAACACCCGAATTGGGAACATTCTCCTTTTGAAAAAAATATTAGTAATATCAGTATTATAAATTCTCTTATTTCGATTCTCACATTCACTCGCTCGTGATCGATCCCTATGCAGATATCTGTCTGGGTAAGTACCGCTACAGTGCCAGTTATTCTACTGTCTGTTTGACAGTAGAATAACTGACTGTTCTGCAAAAACCATTGTAATATGAAGAAATAAAGAAGAAAGTAAAAGTTCGTCGCTACACTCCATACAACAACATAGATTAAAAAAGAGGACACCAAATCGAGTGCAAGAACAAAAGAAGCGAATTACATAAGAACCGGTGTCTCTTGGCGCCGTTTGCCAAGATTCGCAGTAAGGTGTTACTAAGAAGGTGCTTTTGGGAGACACTGCAAATGCTATGGAATGGCGTGATACTAACGATCAGGTGAACGACTGGCTTGGTCATCATAAATAACCATAAAAAATACTTAAACATTCAAATTAAACAAGTTAGTAATGGGGTGCTAATATATAATTACATATTATTATATTATATGTTTTTAAACATATTATATCAAAGTTAATATGTTAAAAATATTATTTGCAAACAATATGACAGACATTTGATCACGTACACAATTAAATCCTAATACGACGCAACTGGGCTAAATACGTCTTACATAGTTGACAGTTCATTTAGCCTTAACATAGATAGAACACATGTTTACGGACTATGTATCACTAAATTTAAAGCAACATTTATTAAATGCTGTTTCACATTATATAATATATTATTAGACCAAGTTTGTGTAAGTGCACAATCCCGCGTCTACATCCTTTCCAAAAGACCAGAGAGCCCTTATTTAAACTGCGATTGTGATGCAAACTAAATTACGATTTAACGAAACCATAGTTATTTTGGTTTCAATATATCGTATCAATTAAAGTCGCAGTTTGCTGGTAATAGCGTTATCCAGGGTTGAGTTAAACTGAGTTTTCTGAGTTTTCTGATTGAGTCACAATAACCGATTTGATTTCATAAGAGTTTCTTGAACTAATTGAGAATATATACGATGCCTGGGGGGATTATGCTAAGGGTGTTTTCTGTGATCTATCTAAAACTTTCGATTGTGTTCATTATGAAACAGTCATCAGGAAACTACATAATTACGGTATGTGATATTCTGCATTGAAACTTCTATCTTCATATTTAAGCAACAGAACGCAGAAAGTGGTTATCAATGGTATACAGATACTGCTGACCCGGAAGAACCGTATGGTGTGATTCCCGGCCAATTTCTATTCTTCATTTATATTAATATACCTTACCTAGTAAGAGGCAACCATGATACAGTATTATTTACTGATATTTTTAAAATAAAAGTAATAATACTACTATTTCAAAAGTAAAATCTTAGACAAAATTCTATCCTTATTCTTTATAAAATTCGCATGGTTATTTATGTAGAGCGTGTTTAATACAGAGGACTTTATGCCATCATTGAGAACAAGGATTGCGCAATTATTTGCAAATAGCCTAAGAACGGCGAATGTCCGTGCTGGTGTCATTATTCCCGGTGCTTACAACCGGGGACAAGGCAAAATAACAACACTATACAGCGCGGACACACACAGATCTCAGTTTATTTAATGCCTTCAAAGGTCAATCGATATTATTATTACCATTCATTTTAATTTGTCACGTCTCTTTTTTGTATTTTTTATAAACTGTGTGTCTATTCACTACATTATTTTTTTTATTTTATTGTTATCGATAGTTACTGACAAGGACTTCAGTAAGCATTTGACAAAGCCGTGCTGGACGCTTAGTGCAATTTCGAAACAATTAATTTAGACGTGGTTAGACCGCGACAGTGGTACGCTAAAATAATGTGGTTGCTGTGATAGTTCACTAAAGCAAATTAAAAAAACACATGTCGGAAAATTCTTATTTTTTCTGTCTCAGTGTACAGTATAGTCCCTTAGTCCATTTTAAATCTTAACAGAGATCAATATTAGTGTCATGTGTTAATTGTTGGTCTTAGGTACGAATGTTATTGTGATTATCCGATATGTCTCTGACGTCTTACTTTTCTTCTTCATTTAAGAGAAAGGGAAGTAATTTCAGACCTGATGTATATTTGCACTGACACTTACGGCACTATAATATTATATTCTGGGCAAATATCAAAATTTGGTTTAATACAACCAAATGTTCACATTTGCATGAAGTTGTTCGGATAGGAGGATATAGTCATTATTCTGTAAGTGCATTTATAAAACTTCTGCTTAATAATCTGTAGTATTCCTCTGGTATCGTGGATTTTCAGCGGCGATGATCACTTACTATCAGGCAAAATACAGAGACAGAAAAAAATATTTTCATCAGTTAGCTGTCGCACAGCATCCACATTATTTTCGCCCAGCACGTCTAAATAATTTGTTTAAAATAACGCATGGCTTTGTCAAATGCTTATTGAAGTCCGCTGTAAGTTAAAATCGGTAACGAATAATTAAGAAAATCATTTATAGTGAACAGACTAGCAAATTTACAAAAATGAGCAACGTGACAAATTAAAATGAATAAGAATAACTCAATCGTAATTTGTTTCCCCGATGGTAATGATATTAACGATTGACCTATGAAGACATTAAATTAACTGAGATGTGTGTGTGTGCACGCTGTATAGTGTTGTTATTATGCATGACACGAAGGCATCCCCGCAAGCAAATTCACGCTGTCTTGTCCCCGGTTATAACCACCGGGCGTAATGAGACCAGCACGGGCATTGGATGTTGTTAGGTTATTTACAAATAATTGCACAATCCTCGGTCTCAAAGATCGCATAATATCCGCCGTATTAAACACGCGCTATGTAAAGGACCATTTACATAAAAATAATGTTAGTTTTATTATGGAAAACTTTTAAATTTCGTCTTTTTGCATTAACGAGTATTGTGATGTTTTGTCCCATTCGATTAATCAAATGTGCACTGGAGTGCAGTGCACATTCAATACCGGCACGGAACAAATATTTGTATCACAGATTTATAATATACGTCATTGTTCTATTTACCTTCATACATACATAATCACGACTGTATCCCATAAGGGGTAGTCAGAGACTGGGCACTTACTGCAAAAACAGACGACTGCCAAAACCCACGTTTCACCAAAACAATATAATGCACTTGGTGGGATAGGTGGTGAGCCAATCGCCATCATGCGCTGATGGGTGCACAGTGCAGTTTAATTCCTTACACGCCTTTTACGAGATCCATTGGATGAGATGGAGTGGTAGTATTCTTTTATCGAGCCGCCACCACACGGCATTTACGTTCATCTATAAACGAGTATTAATACGTGAAGAGAAAACTTTGCAACCCTTTTAAAATATTGCGCGCACGAAGGAATGTAAAAATTTGGTATAGTTAAAATTTTAAAATGGCACTAACGTCAGGTGAACGTTTTGCTCGCTTCGTCACTTTATTAAAAAAAAATTGTCATTTTACAATGTATTTCCGCAAAGCAACGCTTGATTCTATTAGCTATATTTTTCTATATGGTTTCGATATGGACCATAGTTGACGATATGGAACGTCTATTTATGTGTATTGCATCGTCTACTTTATGATATTGCAATTAATTTTTGACAACGGACCGTATCGTCTAAATGGTAAGACATACATATGTAGAAGGGGCATCCGTTGTTGTAATTTTATTGTTCTTTTAGATTACCGAAAACATTATTACAACTATTTCACATGCAATGTTTTTCACATGTTGCTAAGTCATGGATCCCAGTTTGACTCAAACCCATGTCGGACGACACAGCCGCTAAAGGCAATATTTATGCAACACAAATAATAGGGTTTGGATGTTATTCTTATTGTTCTATGTCTCTGACACACCATCTAAGCCTCTCTCCAGTCTAGTCACATTCACGATACATTGTCTGCAGAAAGAAAGCCGTACTGCCAGCGAAATCATCATCCATGATCATATTACTGTTATTATAGTCACCTCACGTTTAACAATAACAATAACAGCATGATTACGTATTACGTACTGGTGGTAGGATTCTATTTAGGTGGGTACCACCGCAGGGCCAGTTATTCTGCCGTGAAGCAGTAATGTGCAAACATTATTGTGTTTCGGTCTAAAGGGTACTTAGGGCTAGTGTGATCACTGGGCATATGAGACTTAAGAAATTGTGTCTCAGGGTGACTGGCGCAGTATGGTGCCACTGGGTGATACAACAATTTTTTATGGGCAGACGTTGCACTTACTTTCAGGTGAAGGTTTTGCTCGTCTCGTCGCTTTCGCCTTTAAAAAATTATATTTTTCCTGAATGATGGGGGTGGCTTGAAAGCTTAGATTTGCCGACAATTCTACGGCCATTTTCATTCGTTTCCTCCAACTTCTTCAACAGTCTGTAAAAAGTCAAAAGCGAGACAAAGGTCTCTCCCAAGTTGGGAGGATTTGCCGTAATCGCAACACTTGGTATTCGGATTGGCAGCCTTAGAAGTTTCTATCAGTCACCGATCTGGATAATTTAGAAATGCCACAATAGAGGTAGTTGTTCCACCATTAATTAATCATGAGATTTCCTTTAGACAACTTTACAACACCCACGGAATGAAATAGTTTGGACTTTCTAACACCGCCGCCACACGGCATCACGTCATTTGAATCATCCTCCAGTAAATATGGAGAAATAATATAAGCATTTACCTGCGGGAGGCATAGAGTTTGATTGCGGATTGCAACATATACATGCAGTCATGAATAACAGCAGTATTTCGTGATCATAGACCTAACTAAACTGTAATACATCTACGTAACGGTTGTTATTTAATTAATCATCATTATCTTGCACTAGTCAGTTGCTGGACGTAAGTCTGCCTCAAGGCACACCACTAAACCCGATCTCCGGCACATTGAACATTCAGTTATATATATTGAAATAAAAAATACATTCTTATAAGTAGGAACATTAAATCAGTGTACATTTAACATAAAAGATTCATCATCATTATAAATTCAGCCTATCACTAATCCACAACTGCAACATATGCCTCCCCCTTAAAATTGCCACAAAAGTTAAAATTTGCAAAAAAAAACTAAAGCTCTCATTTAAGGGGGATTTTGCCGTAGTTGCCATGCTTAACAGGCGGTTTGGCAACCGCAGTTTAAATATTCAGATGTTTCAGGAAAATGTCATCAACGCAGCAGCTCCAAACATGCTCTTGGGGATTTTAGAGTTTCATGATTCTCTCATGAATCCCGTCATCGGAACTTGATCATATTTCAATTGGACCTTTTCTTTGATATTTTTATGTAACCAATTCAAAAAAAAATCGCTAAAATTCGTTCAAATTGACGTAAATACCGCGTAAAAGGCACACAAAAAAACACCCGAATTGGGAACATTCTCCTTTTGAAAAAAATATTAGTAATATCAGTATTATAAATTCTCTTATTTCGATTCTCACATTCACTCGCTCGTGATCGATCCCTATGCAGATATCTGTCTGGGTAAGTACCGCTACAGTGCCAGTTATTCTACTGTCTGTTTGACAGTAGAATAACTGACTGTTCTGCAAAAACCATTGTAATATGAAGAAATAAAGAAGAAAGTAAAAGTTCGTCGCTACACTCCATACAACAACATAGATTAAAAAAGAGGACACCAAATCGAGTGCAAGAACAAAAGAAGCGAATTACATAAGAACCGGTGTCTCTTGGCGCCGTTTGCCAAGATTCGCAGTAAGGTGTTACTAAGAAGGTGCTTTTGGGAGACACTGCAAATGCTATGGAATGGCGTGATACTAACGATCAGGTGAACGACTGGCTTGGTCATCATAAATAACCATAAAAAATACTTAAACATTCAAATTAAACAAGTTAGTAATGGGGTGCTAATATATAATTACATATTATTATATTATATGTTTTTAAACATATTATATCAAAGTTAATATGTTAAAAATATTATTTGCAAACAATATGACAGACATTTGATCACGTACACAATTAAATCCTAATACGACGCAACTGGGCTAAATACGTCTTACATAGTTGACAGTTCATTTAGCCTTAACATAGATAGAACACATGTTTACGGACTATGTATCACTAAATTTAAAGCAACATTTATTAAATGCTGTTTCACATTATATAATATATTATTAGACCAAGTTTGTGTAAGTGCACAATCCCGCGTCTACATCCTTTCCAAAAGACCAGAGAGCCCTTATTTAAACTGCGATTGTGATGCAAACTAAATTACGATTTAACGAAACCATAGTTATTTTGGTTTCAATATATCGTATCAATTAAAGTCGCAGTTTGCTGGTAATAGCGTTATCCAGGGTTGAGTTAAACTGAGTTTTCTGAGTTTTCTGATTGAGTCACAATAACCGATTTGATTTCATAAGAGTTTCTTGAACTAATTGAGAATATATACGATGCCTGGGGGGATTATGCTAAGGGTGTTTTCTGTGATCTATCTAAAACTTTCGATTGTGTTCATTATGAAACAGTCATCAGGAAACTACATAATTACGGTATGTGATATTCTGCATTGAAACTTCTATCTTCATATTTAAGCAACAGAACGCAGAAAGTGGTTATCAATGGTATACAGATACTGCTGACCCGGAAGAACCGTATGGTGTGATTCCCGGCCAATTTCTATTCTTCATTTATATTAATATACCTTACCTAGTAAGAGGCAACCATGATACAGTATTATTTACTGATATTTTTAAAATAAAAGTAATAATACTACTATTTCAAAAGTAAAATCTTAGACAAAATTCTATCCTTATTCTTTATAAAATTCGCATGGTTATTTATGTAGAGCGTGTTTAATACAGAGGACTTTATGCCATCATTGAGAACAAGGATTGCGCAATTATTTGCAAATAGCCTAAGAACGGCGAATGTCCGTGCTGGTGTCATTATTCCCGGTGCTTACAACCGGGGACAAGGCAAAATAACAACACTATACAGCGCGGACACACACAGATCTCAGTTTATTTAATGCCTTCAAAGGTCAATCGATATTATTATTACCATTCATTTTAATTTGTCACGTCTCTTTTTTGTATTTTTTATAAACTGTGTGTCTATTCACTACATTATTTTTTTTATTTTATTGTTATCGATAGTTACTGACAAGGACTTCAGTAAGCATTTGACAAAGCCGTGCTGGACGCTTAGTGCAATTTCGAAACAATTAATTTAGACGTGGTTAGACCGCGACAGTGGTACGCTAAAATAATGTGGTTGCTGTGATAGTTCACTAAAGCAAATTAAAAAAACACATGTCGGAAAATTCTTATTTTTTCTGTCTCAGTGTACAGTATAGTCCCTTAGTCCATTTTAAATCTTAACAGAGATCAATATTAGTGTCATGTGTTAATTGTTGGTCTTAGGTACGAATGTTATTGTGATTATCCGATATGTCTCTGACGTCTTACTTTTCTTCTTCATTTAAGAGAAAGGGAAGTAATTTCAGACCTGATGTATATTTGCACTGACACTTACGGCACTATAATATTATATTCTGGGCAAATATCAAAATTTGGTTTAATACAACCAAATGTTCACATTTGCATGAAGTTGTTCGGATAGGAGGATATAGTCATTATTCTGTAAGTGCATTTATAAAACTTCTGCTTAATAATCTGTAGTATTCCTCTGGTATCGTGGATTTTCAGCGGCGATGATCACTTACTATCAGGCAAAATACAGAGACAGAAAAAAATATTTTCATCAGTTAGCTGTCGCACAGCATCCACATTATTTTCGCCCAGCACGTCTAAATAATTTGTTTAAAATAACGCATGGCTTTGTCAAATGCTTATTGAAGTCCGCTGTAAGTTAAAATCGGTAACGAATAATTAAGAAAATCATTTATAGTGAACAGACTAGCAAATTTACAAAAATGAGCAACGTGACAAATTAAAATGAATAAGAATAACTCAATCGTAATTTGTTTCCCCGATGGTAATGATATTAACGATTGACCTATGAAGACATTAAATTAACTGAGATGTGTGTGTGTGCACGCTGTATAGTGTTGTTATTATGCATGACACGAAGGCATCCCCGCAAGCAAATTCACGCTGTCTTGTCCCCGGTTATAACCACCGGGCGTAATGAGACCAGCACGGGCATTGGATGTTGTTAGGTTATTTACAAATAATTGCACAATCCTCGGTCTCAAAGATCGCATAATATCCGCCGTATTAAACACGCGCTATGTAAAGGACCATTTACATAAAAATAATGTTAGTTTTATTATGGAAAACTTTTAAATTTCGTCTTTTTGCATTAACGAGTATTGTGATGTTTTGTCCCATTCGATTAATCAAATGTGCACTGGAGTGCAGTGCACATTCAATACCGGCACGGAACAAATATTTGTATCACAGATTTATAATATACGTCATTGTTCTATTTACCTTCATACATACATAATCACGACTGTATCCCATAAGGGGTAGTCAGAGACTGGGCACTTACTGCAAAAACAGACGACTGCCAAAACCCACGTTTCACCAAAACAATATAATGCACTTGGTGGGATAGGTGGTGAGCCAATCGCCATCATGCGCTGATGGGTGCACAGTGCAGTTTAATTCCTTACACGCCTTTTACGAGATCCATTGGATGAGATGGAGTGGTAGTATTCTTTTATCGAGCCGCCACCACACGGCATTTACGTTCATCTATAAACGAGTATTAATACGTGAAGAGAAAACTTTGCAACCCTTTTAAAATATTGCGCGCACGAAGGAATGTAAAAATTTGGTATAGTTAAAATTTTAAAATGGCACTAACGTCAGGTGAACGTTTTGCTCGCTTCGTCACTTTATTAAAAAAAAATTGTCATTTTACAATGTATTTCCGCAAAGCAACGCTTGATTCTATTAGCTATATTTTTCTATATGGTTTCGATATGGACCATAGTTGACGATATGGAACGTCTATTTATGTGTATTGCATCGTCTACTTTATGATATTGCAATTAATTTTTGACAACGGACCGTATCGTCTAAATGGTAAGACATACATATGTAGAAGGGGCATCCGTTGTTGTAATTTTATTGTTCTTTTAGATTACCGAAAACATTATTACAACTATTTCACATGCAATGTTTTTAAAAACATTACAATCGAGTCGCATAAAAGTATTTTTTTAAAAAAGTTTCACTCATTCCGTAATGACAACGTTTTCTTATTATGTCATTAAATATTATGAGCGAGTTAAGAATACTTTCCAAGTCTTAACACGATCCATTTTATTACCAAAGCTGAACATACGTGCATTAACGACCGCGTGACCTAGTGGTCAGTGTACCTGATATTCACGTCGCGAGATTCGAATCCCAGTCGGAGCCAACATTTGTGCTAAAACATAAATTGTTGATTTTCGGGTTTGGTTGTGTTGTGTTTGTCCCCGTGTTTCTGACCCTGCATCCCTAGCCTACCACCGATCTTATCGCATCAGGCGCGGGTAGGTTGGGACGAGTGAGTGCCTCTGTGTTTGCGCGTACACTTGTGGCACTATAATATCTCCAGCGCAGTTGATGGCTTTCGACATTTGGATTCGGAAGTTGTCGCTGTGGTCGAAATCGGCTAGGAGAACATCATATCATCACATCACTTATGTTGGATGAATTATAGGAGATTTGGGATGCCAGGTATGATATATTTCTAGCGTGCTTGACTTCTAGTTTCCTTTGGTTCATCCGAAGTAAGAGCACAGATCAAATACCTATGTCCTGTATCATATACCTAATATCATTATGGCACTTTTACTGACCGCTAGTGAAACTTGACTTGCGACTACTCCACGTCTTCCCTCTAAATCTCTATATTTACGTCAGGCTCTTCAAGATGATACCTCAGTAGCGGACATGGCATGGTAGCGGATCCGTCGCCTGCGACTTGAAGAAAGCTTAGAAGCCTGTGCTCAAGTACATGTAGTACTTGAGCGGAGGCTGCCTGCATGCAGAAACCGCAGCTGCGATATATTGATATTAAAGAAAACGTCGTGGGATCTTAACCAGTAGTAGCCCAGAATAACTCTTACGTTGCCACCGCAATAGCAGCAGTATTCGTGAAGATTTTGTCGCGACAAAAACCAGTATCTCAGAATAGAAAATCATACACAAAATCCATTAAATTCTCGTAGTTTAAGATCGTGCTGTCTACTTCTGAAATTCTTGAATTATCATGCTATACAAAGTTTTTAAGAGGTGCTATCTCTCAGCTTTTCATACGTTTGTGATGATCGAAGGTAGATCCCTTTAGCTATGCGGAAGTTTTCAGTTTTAATGTACCAAGGTTAACCGTGAAGCGAATTTTGAATCATAATATTGAAAATTAACATAAGCAAAAACAAGACGTTATTCAAAAGATAAATTCTGATATCGCCAGAAAAATTTCAGTCTTAGTTTTTTTGTCCTTATAGTTGTTTTAATATAGACACAGCAACAGATTCTCAACAGATTCTTCCGCGGTTTTTCAGTATAATAAAAATACCAATAGTTTACTGACAAGGCCTGTATGCCGAAGACATACAATAATAGCTTCGAATGTTGGCTCACCTGTCATAAATGTGATAAATATGCGCCCAGGAGTGCCATATATGTTATTCTAATTTAAAATAACTATTTATGTAGAAGGCCGGCCACATTGTGAGCGTTCGTGCAATTGTATTAAATATAGTTTAATTATTCCAAAGCCTCTTGCAATTAATTTCCTATAAAACCTCATCGTTTAAAAAATTCCTGATCCTTGTTCAATACCTTAGAGTCCAAGGCGACCGCGTAGCCTAGTGGTCAGAGTACCTGACTTCTACGCCGCGGGTCCTGGGTTTGATTCCCAGCCGGACAAACATTTGTGCTAAAACACAAATTGTTTTCGGTTTTCGGGTCTGGTTGTGTTGTGATTGTCCCCGTGTTTCTGACACTGCATCCTAGCCTACCTCCGATCTTATCGCATTAGCGTTACACCGGGCGCGGGTAGGTTGGGACGAGTGAGTGCCTCTGTGTTTGCGCGTACACTTGTGGCACTATTATATCTCCTGCGTAGTTAATGGCTCTCGACAGTATTCGGAAGTTGTCGCCGTGGTCGAAATCGGCTAGGAGAACATCAATCATCAGAGTCCAAGGCTAACTAGTATGTGTTGATTCGTTTAATTGACCTGATTTAAGTGCAACGTCTGCCTGTAACAAATGCCGAGTCACCCAGAACATTTCTGTGAACACCACATAGCACCCGTCACTCTGAAACATCAGTTCTTAAGTTTCATATGCCCAGTGATTACACCAGCTCTCAGTGCCCTTCAGACCGCAACACAGTACTGTTTGAACACTACTGCTTAACAGCAGAATAACTGACCCTGGTGGCTGACTGACCTGTCTGGTAGGGACCACTACCTGCACTGATTCCTGCATAAAAATTCTACTATACTATGACATAATAATATTGATTTTAATTAACCTTCTCTGAAGTCTGAATCTGGGTGACACAACTCTATATAAAGGTCACAACTGTATTCAAGGGAATCCCCAGATTATCATTAAGACAGTGATAATCGAGTATGCTGCGAAGACGGCCCTCACTCGGGCAGATTAAGGGAAACTCCCCTTTTCGGGTGAGGTTTAGCAAGTTGGGTCGGTGCACCTAAAGAACCGATCACTGCCATCACTATGGCAGTCTTTCTGGCCGATAGTAAAAACTCGACTTGGGTCTCCACATTGGATATATGTATATTGAAAATCCACTTTAATATGTTAAATAATGATTTATATCTCTTAAATTGTTCGCAATGATTTTCATTGTAAAAATATCTATTACGAATTGAACATATTCATGTTTAGATAAAGATCGAGATGCAATGATGACAACCTAGTCATCCTCAAGGTATGTAATGGTGGTAAGTAAAAAAGAAAATAATTTACTTGCTGCCTCAGTTCATTGTAAATTATTACAGTCAACAAATCCAACCCCTTATGTATGTTATTAAATCTGTGACATATCTGGGGCGCTCATCTGGAAGACAACCAGTAGAACTTTTCACATATCGCTGGAAAGATGAAGATTTAAAGAACCTGCGTGAGCTGGGCCGCGGGAACTGGCAATGTTGCGCAAAATTGGAACGAATCTAGTGGCGTCTTATGACCAAGACTCACTCTCTTAAGTTGGTTTAATAAAACACTCCTTTTTAAACGAAGAGGGGGCCCGAACAAGCGACTGACCTGACGGTAAGTAATCACCGCTGCACGTGAACATCCGCAATACCAGAGGAAAAACGAGAGCGTTGCCAGCTTTTGAGAAAGGAGTAGGCTCTTTTCTTGAAGGTTCCTAAGTCGTATCAATGCGGAAAACCCGCTGGCGGCGGTAAATTCCACAATTTAGTCGTACGTGGTGGAAAAATGCACAGTGGTGGAATGCCAACCATTAAGGTGTTTCTGATGGAATTTAAAGTTGTATCGCAGTGATGGTGAAAATCGGCAACCGGAATTAATCCGGACAATTCCTCGGAACATTCTCCATTGTATAGGCGATAAAAAATGCTAGGAGACGCAACATATCTTTGCCAAAGGATCAAACCGATCGGAAAGAACTTGGTCGTCGGAGATTCGAGCCGCTCTTCGTTGGATATAGTCAAATGGAAGGAACCAGCACTGTGGTTAAACATATTATTGGCATTATGGTTATTCGAACTTAAAATAATATATAATAGTTATTTATATAACGAAAATTGATTTTCAAACAGTGATGTATAAAATTTTCTTATATTTTATAATATTACAACAGTTTAATTAACAATGAGAACCTTCTTTACATCGGTTTAAGTTAGTTTTAAGTACGGGTTTACCATACGGCCCGCGGTGAATGAAACAAACGACTACATGAAATTCTAGTTAAGAACCATACTTTGTATCATTCTGTTTAGCAGTGGGCGTACTCTATGCTGTAATAATAATAATGAATTTCTTTAACTGCAACCTCATGAGGTATAGCCATATACAACCATTTTTTTTGACACTGGAATATTCAAGATACACAGATTATGTCTACTCAGAGAGTCATTAAAACTATTTAAGTTCCAAAAAACGAATCAGAATCCAAAGTAATATTTAATTAAATTCCCACATTGTTTATCAAAAGTCATTTTCAATTATTCACTTTTTGTGATTTCCAAAATTTTAAATATATGTGGAAACTACATAAAGACTGCTTAGGACGGAAATCGCGGAAAATTAGCATTATTTTATGATTACGTAAATTACAAGTTTAAGTGGAAACGGGTATTTTGTATACGTTTGAGCAAAAGGTTTTCTATAACTTCTAAATTGCTATTTGGATAAAGGAAAAGGAAATGTTGATTGTTTTGTTTTCAGTTTAGTCTAGTTATTAAATATCAGTCACTTTTCGATAGCTTAGTAAATGCAAGATAAAGCGGACTAAATTAATTATAATAAGCTAAACTACAATGTTCGAATTATAACAGGACTACTAACGTCAAAAAGTAAACGTGTCAATTAGTCAATTCCAGATTAGTGCACAGACTAATAAAGACAGATGATGCATGATTAGTGACCGAGAGACAAAAACTTTTTTCTTTTTATTTATTGTTACCCGTGTACACTACATTTGTATATATTTTTTAATAACTTTGTGTATAGGTAAGTATCTCATATTTTTTCTTTTGTAATTTTGCGCATGCATTTTTTTATTCTATTTTATCTTATTTATATTATACAAATTTGTGTGTTCTTCTTTTCTTTCTCTAATAATTTTCTCATGGACACCATCATCGGAACTTGACCAATTGGGACCACCCCTACTGTAACTCCTTTCTTATAAAAAAATAACATTAAAATCCGTTTATAAACGAAGAAGTTACGCCCGAACTAAATAAAAAATATATTTACAGACGAATTGAGAACCTCCTCTTTTTTTAAAATGATTAAAAAAAACGATGGAAGTCACCTAAATTCTATACGACATCGATACAAGTGAAAGCTTAATATCGTTATGGCGTATCATTACGAACTCGAAACCAAACGACAGTACAACAATCGGCTGAGATAAATGCCGCCAGGCCGAAATTTCACAGTCCGGTGACAGGAGCATCGTCTAAGGTGTAGAGAGGTGTGGTACTACGACCTCCAATCCACCAGCCCAGCGATAAAGATAAGAGAATAGGAAATAGTTACTTAATACCAGTATGTAAGCTAGATAGGAATAGATTAATTAAGACCGATATATAACCAAATGTTCGTTGTCGCCTTACAAAACGGCCTCGACCGCCATTTCCCAGCAGTATAATTATTTTTCATCGCGACGTCTGTACAGCAAAGTCTGTTTAATGAACGATTGAAAATAGGGGACTCATCCGCCATACTGCTCTGCATTCGATTGAGGAATATCTCAAAATAAATAAGACTGATACGAATACGATTTCCCAATGTGACCCTGGTGGGTGACCCAGTTTCAGCGGTTTCATCGATTGCATTTAAAGTGCAAAGAGCCATGAAGAGTATATGAAACATAAAGCTATAAACAAATTATCAGTGTTAACTTCGTATTCATCATGGTCATCAGTATTAAAAATAGTAAGTTTTATTTTTGCAGAAAGGGATTCGATGAGCAATACAGCGTATCCCCCGGTTAACTCTTACACCCACGGGATCATGCAGGACCGCCGATCAATCACAAGGCGACTTGCGTATTACATGACCGTATTATGTATTATATGGTAATCAAAATTATTTAAATATGAAAACTTGAAGGACGTGACAAAGTGTTCGAATACGGATATATCGTTATGGGTATAATCCGCATATCGCGTAATACAAAACGAGTTTTTAAACAGTTCCGTATCCGTTTGAATAACTGTAATATGATCTAATTGTTTCATAATCACCCGATTGAGAGCAAACGATTTATTTCTTATCGGTTTGCGTTGGAATGAATTTACTTTAAACACTATACGAACATTTTTCTAATATGCCTATGACGATGTTGATGTATTTTTTATGGAAGAGAGTAAGGAGGCGAGGACGTTCACCTGATAGTAATCGTATCGTCTGCACATCATAACAAAAGCTGTGTCAAATTAATAAAAAAACACACTAAGATTTCTTCTGTATCACCATTATCATTTGAGCCCATCTTATCTTATCATAGATTGTACAAAACACGGTCCCGCTATCTGCATCCATCAACTTCCCGCTAAACCATGCAAGTAGTTGCGCCATTTAATGGGTGGTTGACCTACACAGCGTTAGCCGGTACGAGGTTGCCACTCCAGAAGTTTTCTTCCTCAACGGTTATCCTACGTAGCGACATTAATGGTAAGTACGTCTTCCCTATAACAAATGCCGATCACTCAGAACACTTGTGTGTGACACCAAACCGCGCCCGTTCTTCGCGCAAGTTCTTAAGTATCATATGCCCAGGAAAGAAAAATTACATTAGCTATCACTGCCTTTCAAACCGAACACACAGTAATGTTTACACACTACCGGTTAACGGCAGAATAACTGGCATTGCTGTGATACCTAGAAGGACTCCTAGGAATCCTAGTATAATGTCCGCAATTGTTATCGTATCGTAACATATCTAGCTTGCAGTCCCCGTAGACGCGAGCTCTGACACTGATGACGCTATTTAAAACAAAAGACTTACAGCAAAACTCTTCAAACAACTAAATAATAATTTGGGACAGATTGCCGTTGTCAACACAATTGACGATCCACGTACATACTGCACCCATCACCGGTCTTGTATATTTGAGTTGTGGAATATTTCTAATGATTATTCCGCCATCTGTGGAATGCCAGGAGCTTTTAAATCATTGTGGTACGACTTAAAACATCTGCTCATACATTTAAAAATTGCAATTTACAGTTCTACATTGTTGCACTCAGCACATTTAAAAGCTATCGCGAAAGAGATTTAAAAAAATATAAACCTCTGATTTTTTGAAAAAAAAATAACACATACGACACGCCTTTTTCATATAACGGGTAGGCAGAGACCACAACCGTAGCGCACGGGAAACGAGATGTGACAGGTGTTCTTACTTCCCACTGTGTTCCTATTAACAGTATAGTGACAGCATTGCATATTATGGTATTATTCTGCACGAATAAAACAACGCCGGACAACGCAGGGCTAGCTAGTGTTGTGTACTGAGAGCTAGTGTAATTATTGGGCATATGAGACTTAAGAACTGATCACTCAGTGGGGCGGGCGCAGTGGCACCACATACAGAACCTTATTGTGACCTTATTGTATATGTAACCTTATTGTTACCACGGTGACATCACCGTGGTAAAAACTCAAAATAGTTATCAAGTTCAACGAAACTTGTTTTTTGATTTGGTTTACGTATTAATTAGATAATCTGCATATTTCTAGTTATAAATAAATAATGATTAATCTTGAAATGATCGTATAACACATTCGAATTATTGTAAACATCTGGGTGGTTCAGCGATCAGAGTACCTGCCACCTGGGTACTGGGTCGTAGGTTCAAATCCCAGCCCTATGCCGAATACTAAACGACACATAATCTGTAGCTCTGTTTCTTGAATACTTCCGATATTATTGTAAAGGAGTTAGTTACATCGGATATTATTGTAAAGGAGTTAGTTACATCGGATACGGGAAGATGAGACCGGAGAGTGTCAGTGTGCTTTATCTCTGTGCAGGCAGCAACACAACCACAACATCTCGTTGCCTGCCGTTAAGGGCGGCGAGCTTACATTAACTTGACTTCCAGCAGGGGTACAAACCTTCCGCGGAAAGCGATTCATGACGTGCTGCTTACGAAAATGTATGTAGTTCAAATTCAAGGTTTTCGGTTCTGGTGGTGTTGTGATTGCCTCCGCGTGTCTGACACTGCAGACTACACCTCTGATCACATCGCATGAGCGGCACATCGGGAGCGGGTAGGTTACTTACTCCTTATGAGTGTCTCTGTATCGCGCGTACTCTTGTGGCACTATAATATCTCCTGTTCAGTTGATAGCTTCCGACAATAATCGAAAACGGTCACCAAATCAATATTTTATTCAGTAAACATGTATTATTGTATACTTAAAGAAGCTTGCATACTTGTTTGTCCTAAATACCTGGTCGACCGGGCTTCGCTCGGCATCTTTCTTGTTTGCTAATATTCATTTCAATTAACAGTTATATAGATACCTAATATACACAACCTAATATACCAAATAATATGTAAAATTTTATAAGAATTGTTAGAAAAGTTTCCGAGAAACCAGTTTGTATAATATGTAAATATGTTACAGTCAAAAGTCGTAACCGGTAAAACCATTTCTAACTGCAAAAATCAGTCGAAAGTAGTTTTGACTAAGGACGTTGATCAAAACCACTTCTGACTACATAATGACATGTCTATTTTGTTTTCAGTATTGTTATGGTTTGACCAATGTCCATAGTTGTTATGAATTTTGACTTTAACATATATAAATGATGATGATTTTCTCCTAGCCGATTTCGACCACGGCGACAACTGCCGACTTCTGTCGAGAGCCATCAACTGCGCAGGAGATATTTTAGTGCCACAAGTGTACGCGCAAACACAGAGAAGTACAGTGACAGCATTGCATATTATGGTGTTATTCTGCACGAACAAAGGCTGTCCGTACAATACCTTAGTCGCCTCTTACCACATCTCGGTAGGAAAGAGGTAGGTGCTATTTTACTCTGCCGGATATCTATCGGATGTCGGCTGAAGGATTTGTAATACATATATAATCAATATATTATAAATTTGTTCCGCTTTGGAAGGCTAAAACTGTTACTTGAGTGAGTCAGAGCAGGCTTTCACTTCCGTAGACTTGTTGTCTATTGAGTTCACAATCAGGAAAGGACAATGCACTGTACGTTTCAATAATGAACATAAAGCAACAAATAAAAGGTTAAATCAATAAGATTGTACCAATTAATTTCGCATGATAATTTAGAAAAGATATAAACAGCGTGATAAGGCAACGTTGCGATGTGATAGAAGATGTAGTGACAAAAACATAGAAAGGGATGCTTAGATGGTTTGGACACGTAGAGAGGATGGATTATTACTAAGACTGACAAAACCGATTTATGAGGCGAGTGTGAATGGACAAACCGGTATCGGTCGACGTAGGCCAACGTGACACGATCAGATCGAAGTCGAAAAAGTTATGGTAAAGGTAAGTTCGTTAAGAAGAGGCCACGTCAAAAATACCCGCAACCGGCGAGCTTGTATAAAAAAACCTAACGAATGTAGAAGAAGCGAAAGATGTGTGTTAGGATCGTAGCAAGTGGAAAAATGTGGTCTCTGCCTACTCCAATGGGAAAGAGGCGTGACTCTATGTATAATAACTGGCGTGTATGTATGTATAATAACTGTTTTAAAATATATTTAGTAATAACGTATGGATTCTCAAAATATCGCCTTTGCTTTTAAATGTTTTTTCTTAATGGAATTTAATTGTTTTGGTTAAGTCGTTTTGGTGTTATTATATTATGTATTTATTAAGTAAATTTGTATTATAAAAATAAATTTTGTATAGAGTCCCTGATCCAAGTGAATTTCGCATTGCGAAATGCACAACGTTAAGTTTTATCGAAAATAAATAAAAACATTCCTGAGCCGGTTTTTAAAATCGTTTTAAAGTTTTGTCCTCAACCTGCACTGTGATTGGCCACAGCGATGTACTGCTACCTGCTAACATAAAAACCGTCTTAAGAATCCGTGACATTGTTTGTTATATTTTTAATTATGCATAGGAGTTTTAAAGAAGAATGCGATATTCTATGAGAAAAATCCTGGACTAGTCCTCTATCCTTGTCCATCTTCCACCTACCCTATCCCTCACACCATAGGTGTTGCTGTCCATGATCTGCTTAAACAGAGAAGTATCAAAATCTGCCACCGTTTGAGGTTCCTTAAGTTATCACTTCCTACTTCTTTATACAAAAAAATCACGTTATCATATTTCGAATTTCATTAAACGAATTCAGACATTACAAATTTGAAGAAAATGCTACTAAAAACAAGTTTGAACAACTAAAAACAAAATGACGGCGAAGTGGTTTGCCACCCGCCACGTCTCATTTCTCGCGGGGGCGAAAATAGGATAGGATAGGGAATACGTCTCCGCCTACCCCTTGTATGAGACAAAGGCGCGATTGCATGTATGTACGTATTAAGTAGTTTTACAAGTTAACGTAATTAATTCGAACCGTTTGTAAATACAAAAAGAGAAAAATGCACATATAATAAGAAGGTCGTGTAATGAGTAAGTCGTTGCAAATAAATTTTGTTCATTTTATGATACAAAATTAATTTAAATAGATCGCGACGAAATGTCTAACCACTCCAAACACAAGATCGATAACTTACAAAGATATGGTCATAATGGTAAATAAATATATGTTCTGGAGCCATTATTATATTACTTATGTTATTTTATATAATAGTCCCTTTCTTAATTAGATGCATAATAAAGTCAAATGTATATTATGCTCTAGATTTGTTGACAAAAAAACTCAATTTGTTTCACATTGAAGTGAATTGCTCGTCAACTTTTAAAATATGAACAAGACATACATTATAAGCGTTAAAAAATTGTTATACTTGAAGTTTCACGTGTGAAGGTTCACGCAGGTATTTTAAATAGAAGGCATTTAAATTGCAAGCAGCGTTGATACTTGATAGCGTTTACATAAAAGTTATTTAACCTAGTTAAAAGTATCGAAAGACCAAACTTTTGACTTTGAAAAACTAGTTGCGGCGATTGTATTCGCTCGATTCTCCAGCGTCCGGTTCTTACTATATTATGCCACACAAATACTAGAGCAATTAATAGTAATAATTCATGTCCCACCGCTTTTAGCTAGTCGGGGAGGTCAATTAGCAACCTTGCAGTTGGCAATTTGGAATATATGACCCCTTTTGTTTCATTACGCAACTATGATCACTTGTAGACCTTATGCTAGATTGTCTCACATGGCCACATATTATCAGCAATATAAAGACCTTATTACAAACATACGATTCGCAAATTGCGGTTGCGGGCGGCGTTAAAACAATTTGGTATATCGTATGGCATGTAGCAAACAGCTTCATTTAAACTTTAAACATAAGAAAAAATCGAATTCATAACTTTAATGAGTAATCAATTTGCTGTAATATGCAAATTTCGAAGAAGTATAACGAAGGCAGAGGAAGAACATTATTATTTGTAAAAAGAGTTTTTATAATTTACAAGAGGTAAACACTTCCCTTATTCACCGATTTTGTCCTATGACACTCTCAAAGCCGCAATATACCAGCGTTTTTTTTAATACGACTCTAGGAATGTTGTAGTAACAATTTCTTCAACTACTGTGTTGTTGTAGGTAAGTTTTAATTTTAAGTCACATCAAACACTGCTTAAACTTTGAAATTGAAAAAAATATCAAATGATCTTGCTAATAGAGAAATCTGATTATTGACATTAATTATGTTTTATTTATTTAGTTAGTTGACATTCATTTTGTGTTATTATATTTAGAACGATATGGCATTCATAAGCAGATTTATGGTAACTTTTAGCTATAATTGTTATTGTATAACCGGAACAGGTGCTTTTAATTTAAGAAGATTTTTAATATCTAAAAAACTAAAAGTAGGCGCCAGTGCCACGACGTATGCCGTATATTTTTTCTATTGTGGAACTGTAACGAAAACAAAATCGAGAACGATAATAATAATAATTGTGTAACAGTGCTTTTAATGTTTCGTCGTTTTAGAGTTTAAATATGTTTAAATATTTGTAAATTGCATGTAAACATATGCGGTATCGGAGCACTACTTTCTCTTCACATCAGCGATCGGAATTGTCTCTTTAACGGTTTTAGGGAAAACTTCGATAGTACCTCCGGTCTGATGTTGTTAAGAATTTGATTACGATCGAGGTTTTTTTAACTGATTTAAACGAAAATATCAAATCGTGCAGCCTACGGCAAATACACAGAGAAACCATCTAGAAGTAACAAGACGGTAACGCTAGGTGTAAAAAAAACCGCTGACTGTGCTCGATTCTCCGATCGTGAATCCTATTAATGGGATCATGATTTCTGTGTTGTAGGATTCTTATGAAGGAATCCGTCTAAGTAGGACGCCAGGTAGAAACCCAGGCCAGTTATTCTGCCGTGAAACAGTAGTGTGCAAACATTACTGTGTTTTGGTTTCAAGGGCACTGAGAGCTAGCGTAATCACTGGGCATATGAGACTTAACAATTGATGTCTCAGGGTGATGGGCGCGGTGTGGTGTCACACATGAATGTTCTACGACACATACGTTCTACGAAACATAGCATTTGTTAGGGGCAGACATTGCACTTACCATCATGTGAATGTTTTGCTCGTTTCCTCACTCACTCCAATAAAAACGATGCTACGTACGATTTGACGTCCGCTTGGTCTAATGGTTAGAGTACAAGACTAGCAAGCCGCGGTCCTGGGTTCGAATGTGGCCGAGCGCTGAGGGCGCTTAGTCGAGTCTTTTATAATGGGTGAACAAGCCCAAGAGTCCCCGAAGAGTTACCCTGTGCGGGTAAGCAAGCTGACTCAAGCCGAACCACGGCTCGACCAGTTACTTCTATCGGAAGGAATATCTCCTGCGCCGTTGAAAAATTCCGATACCACTTAGTAGTTGTAGCCGTAGTACAAAAGCGGACCAGAAAGACGGTCAATTTGAGAAATGAATGTCAACTTTATCAAGGTTTCTTTTATATTCTCGACTAGGCTGTTCTCCGCGGTTTCACCCGTCATTTAATTTAAAAGAAATCGCTCCTAAGGATCATAGCATGATGTTATATCTTCCTATATGTTTGTTATATTAGCCTATAATCTTCCTCAGAGCCAGTGTGGTGGCGGCTCGTTAAAAGAATATTACCAATCCATCTCATCCAATGGATCTCGTAAAAGGCAAGTAAGCAATTAAACTGCACTGTGCACCCAACAGCGGCATGGTGGCGATGGGTTCACCACCTATCACACCAAGTGCATTATATTGTTTTGGTGAAACGTGGATTGTGGCAGTCATCTGTTTTTGCAGTGAGTACCCAGTCTCTGACTACCCCTTATGGGATACAGTCGTGATATATGTAGATCGTATGTATGTATGTATGTAATCTTCCTCGAAATTAGGCTACCATGTACAAAATTTATTTTTTAATCCGACTAGTTTCAGAGATCAGCGTAGTTCAAACAAAAAAACACAAACAAACTCTTCTGTTTAATAATGAGTATAGTTAACATTATTACAGGCTAGTGAACAATTTCTTTTGAACCCAGATTTGTTCAACTTTTAAGGTGTTCGTCTAAATCAATTTATTAAGCTAGTAATTCTGTCTTTATGTTAAGTACCTAGTCACAGTTAAACATTTAAAATTTTAGTGCTTAATTTCTAATCAATTTATTTCTTAATTATTATTTGTGGCTTACATCGCTCCTGGACCCGTCATTTGTTAATATTATATCGGGCTGTCCCAAAATTAACGCAAGATTGAATACTCGAATAATAAAAAACGCAGTTTTTTTTCTTTAAATTGTCTTCTTTTATTGAATCGTAAAGTAAACAGGGTTATGTATGAAATAACAAATAGGGCAAATGGCGGCTTTGCTGGCACATGCGCACTCTTTTGTCGAAAATTTGTTGATGCAGCGTCGAATTTTCTCCATGCATGCGGGCTTATAGGCTTGTTGAATTAGACTTTCGACTTCAAATAACACCTTGAAGAGAAATCTAATGGCGTTAAATCACACGATCTAGGGGGCCAATCTTATCACCGAAACGAGAGGAGGCCAGGAAATGTCTCATGCAGTAATTGAATGGTGGCACCGAATAAGTGTTCAACAATCAAAACACGTAGTTCTATCGTGTAATGCTCCATTCTTACTTATCCTAAACTATCAGTAGTCTTTTTTTATATTTTTTTAGAATTTGCTACCATTCGTGCAGTAATGTGTCGGACATTACTGCATGAATGGTGGCAAATTCTAATCTTGCGTTAATTTTGGGACATCCCTTTACGATAAGAAAAAAACGCTAATTAGAAACGCTGTTGGTTTTCTAATTAAATTAAATAAAAAAATTCAAAATCTGCCTTAAGTTTGTTTAGAATATTTTGCAACATTTTGAGCAACTGTTTTATATGAAAGTGTTCGACATACTCTCTGTTTTAGTAATAATAATGTTTTTGTTTTTTTAGAAAACTATGACACACGGTAGGATTTCAGTTTTGTTACGAAGTCAACACGTTTAAAACTCGCCAAATTAGACCCTTGCAGAGAAGTCTCCGGCAAGGATATGGTGTTATAGATTGTTTCTGTAATTTAATTTTAATTTATAAGTTACTAGCTGATTGTCGCGACTTCGTCCGAAATGAATATACGTTTTTTTAAGTATGTTGTGGGAACCAATTTTCCGGAATAAAAAGTATGCTATGCCCGTCGCTAGTCCGTCTTCAGAATGCATGCTATCTCTGTGCTAAATTTCGTCAAGATCGGTTCGGCGGTTGAACCGTTAAAAGGTAACAAACAGACAGAGGGACAGGGAGAGTTACTATTGCATTTGTAGTATTAGTATGGATAATACAATAAAATGTAGTAAAAAATAAACAGTGATTACCGGTGCATAAATAATTTCTTTCCGTATCTTTGTCCTCTAAGCTTTGGTCAATCCTATTGTAAGTAGTATGAAGAATCTAGTTTCTTGGTTAATCTGGAATAGAAGTATATTTGAAGTCAACCGTGCTAGTTAAGTTGATAGCTTTGTAACAGCACTCTTTAAAAAAAGGTAACGGCACAGTTGTAAAATATTTCTTAGTAGTTAGAAAATAGTCAAGGCAAGATGTCACATTTATATTTTGTAGAAGTATAAGTACAAGATGTTTTAGAGCCGGCCCTGTGCGAGTGATTTAGGGCAAGCAGGCGCGGGCGTTCGCAGCTGTTCAATGGACCGGCCCGAACGGAACCCGGAAATAATGCAATTTCGCCACCTCTATCGGCACTCACTTCCATTTACACAACCCGCTATGGATCTCCGACGCCTCTACAATTCAATTTCACACCGTCACTTTACTTGGATAAAAATGTAACAGTTTTATATTCAAAGAGTAGAATACCACATCAGTTTATATTTCAGTAATAGAAAAGTTTAAATATTTATAATTATAAAAGTATACAAAAAATTAATGGCTTACACTTAAAACAAATATACGCACTCTTTGAGAAGCCTATGCTTGCCGTATAAGTGGGTGCGCAATTCTTCCGGGGAAGTGTAATTCTAAGTATTGTTATATATAAACAAAATCATAGCTCTCAAATCCCAGTTTCATTACTTATATTGTAAGGCTTGTAATATGATACTTCGTGCTTGTTTTAATTTTAATTTTACGTTATATAATTTTTACATCTGTGGAGAGAGGTACTAGTATTTTTTATAACAGCGTTCAAAACATTCCTTTACGAGAATGTATTTGCAAAAAAACTTGAAATGTGGTAGTAAACGTGTTTACTGTCTTGATGAAATAAGTATAATCTTAAAAAAAACTGTACATTTATTGTATTTATTTATTGTATGATAATGCAATAAATAATTTTTCTTCTTAGCTGTGGTCCTGGATATTACTTTGAGTCAGCTTTTCACAAGATCTTGCGCATCCTCCTCAGTAATGTTTACTTAAATGAAAATAATTTGCTATAGTTTCATCCAGTTCAAAAGTTTAAATTGATATCTAAATGAAAATGAGTATTAATAGGCATTTGCAATGATATATACTCTTAGTCAGGTTTGAGGAGAAACGACTGCCATTTTTTTAAATAAAAACATACTTAGTCTACCAAGGAAAGACAAGTTTCAGTTTAAAGTTTGATTGTTTAAAGTTTTTTGCTGACGTATTTATAAATAAGCAGAAAGTAACGTGGTGGTGTGTTTTCGATTCTCACAATGTCTACCAGATAAGGTTAAACAAGCGCAGCTGTAACTGATGTAACACTAAGAATAAAGGTTAACAAAATAACTTCTAGCATATTCGTTTAGAATTAATTTTCGTCTGGTATTATACTCGCCAATCCACCAGACCTACAATATACAGACACTGATATTCTGATCCGGGGATGACGTCTCCTCCTACTAGTAATATTTTGATGTTGTATTTATTCACTCAGAAACTTTCATAGCGCGATTATGGAATACATGAGACATTTATTAAGCTTCTCATGCGGCGACATAGATGTCGCTACAATACTGAACAGTTATTTTACAGTAAGTGATATTTTTGTTAATTGATGTTTTATTGTTACTTAATTTCAATTTCTAATAGTCACAAGTTTCACTACTGTCACGAGTGCCGAGTCGTAGACGCTTATTTTATTTATGTTAGATTATTTAATGGATTATTGAATCATATATTGCTTTATTCCAGCAAAATAGAATTATATCAAAGTTATCTATAATTATCCAGTTTCAGGAAGTTAGTGCAACTGTGTCCATAAGTCGAGAAAAATGTCCAATGTTAATAATTCACGTTCACTTATACCGACTAATAAACGATCAAGGCAAGGGCTGCCATCCGGTTTGTCTACCTCGAGTTTTATTTGTGTAATATCTGCATATTCTATTTTATAAATTATTCACTTGGAATGTCTTACTTTCAATAAGTATTATATTTTTTATCGTCTATGTAATTTGTCAATTGTCAATTTTGTCAATTGTCAGGACGATTAAGAATAATTTTTTTGCTAAGCCCACTTCTTATTTTCATCATTGGTAAATTGCATTCGTGCGAAGCCAGGGCGGGTCGCTAGTTAAACAATAAATATCTTATGTCATTGCAAGAATGGAATCGTCAACCCTATCAAAAGTATGGCGTACTATTGTAAAAGGTAAATAATATATTATTTATAAAGAAGTTGCCGGTCAACAATTGAACTTATGTTTATCGATTTTGTACAATAGTTTTAATTTCAAAATAATTCTGTAGTCATTTTCAATTAAAGATTATAATTCGTAAAAAATAATATGCCGCTTTTTTACTCAATTTATTGCAGTATGTGTTACAACAGAATACTAATATTATAAATGCGAAAGTTACTCTCTCTGTCCCTCTGGCGGTTTGTTGCCCTTTCACGGGTCAACGATGAACCGATCTTGAGAAATTTGGCACAAAGAGCTTGCATCCTGGAGACGGACATAGAAAAAGACTTTTATTTCAAATACGGGATGTTTTAAAACAAAAATCCACGCGGACATAGTTGCGGACAAGTGATAGTAAGATATAAATAAAGAAGGCATCAAAAAATTGTGATTTCTTTTAAGTACCATTTGACACATGCCATTATTTTAGGTCACATTTGACCACACTCATAGCGGCGCGGCATAACAAAATCAGCCATTCCCTCCCTTTCCTTGGCTGTCATAAGAATCGACTAGAGGACTGCAATATCTCTCATGGCTTCCGAAAGGTGCAGAAATAATCATCTCTCTCCAACCAAAAATGCCGGACCTATAGTAATTTGATAGAGCTTTGATTTTTCTTTGAGCTGTTTGCGTTCGAAGACGCCTCCAATTTCATGTTTATCGTTATCGACAAGCCTACCCAGGACGGTAGGCTTGTCTACTTTTTATAGACAACGTATACTTATCTCAGACAATATAAAATAAAGTATGATTCTATATTTAAATTAGTACGTGATCAACGCGAGCTTAATACTCATTGATATTAAAAAATATATTAGAAGCGTATTTATCGAAGCCTTCACAAAAAATATGCCCAAGAATATTTTTTTCAAAAACACTTAAAGTCCGCTAACCTGCGCTGGAGCAACGTGCCCAACTGTACCCGATTCCACATCACTCCATAAAACGAACTAAGGGTAAGCTAAGTGCTGCCGTGAAGCAGTAGTGTACAAACAATACTGAGTTTCGGTCTGAAGGGCACTGAGAGACAGTATAATCACTGGCATATGAGACTTAAGAACTGATGTCTCACTGTGACGAGCGCAGTGTGGTGTCATAAAGAAATATTCTGGGTGACTGCATTTGTTATGGGCAGACTGTTGCACTTACCTTCAGGTGAACGTTTAGCTCGTTTGGTCGCTTCGTCCAATAAAATAGAGAAAGGATTGCAGTAACGATTATTATAACATACACGAACACACAGTCACGCCATTTTTCCATAAAGGGTAGGCAGAAACCATACACGCGGCGTAATATTGTATATATATTTTTTAAATAAAAATATTATTTATTTAATACAGCTGTTATTATATTTGAACCTATATAACCATAGAATATAAACTGTTCTTAGATCTATTGCATCATGTTATGAAAGGGACTTTCAAATTATTCTTTTGTTTAACGTAGCGTAATTACACTGATGACAATGAGAAAGCAAACGAGCAAAAGTGTAAACCAATTTAAAACTACGTTTTTAAAACAAATTTTTGATGATCAACATAATAAGAACTAAATGTAAGACCCTTACAGTAGCTTAACAAGAAAAATAGCGCGTTTTTCCAGTACTGCCAACTAAAGCAAATAACAGCAAACTACATACAATAATAACAACATTATACGAGTATTTTCAAAGATTTACGACTACCGCCCGTGCTCGATGTAGTGATAGAAGAACTAGGAAACTTCGAATGTTGTGTTAAGGACACGTGATTAAACACAATTACAATACACTCAGACCAACAATTATTGCGACGCACAAATAATGGTTTCAGTTAGGATTCGAAACTACAGCACACGATCTGTCAGAAAAAATATAGAACATTATAAACTATATGTACTAATATAGAACATTATAAATATATAAAATTATGTTATATTAGTACTACTCAATGCAAGAAATTATTATGCCAATGTCTAGAATTTCGACCTATTCAGAGCATCAAAGGTCATAAAATACATTATTAACACGGCATCATCTCCGGTCATGTCTTCTATACCGGAAGTTTTTATACTCGTACATTATAGTCTATCAAAATGACTTCGTGACTGTAATTATAATTTTAAATCTAAGGAAAAAATAAAGAATTATGTAAATTTAAATTAAAAATCATTTTTGCTTATGACCACGACTTATATTGAGCGACTGCAAATTCATTCAGGTATGTATTTAAACTAGCTGAAAACCAGTCATCTATCTTCTTTATAAAAGATATAAAATACGACATGCATCGACTCATAAAAAGTTTATATTAAATCAAAACTTTGCATTGACTAACGTAAAAACCCCTTGACTGTTTGTAAACTCACATATGAATTAATGAAGTTTAATTTATGATAGATAGTTTTTGAGTAATCACGTCTTGTCTCGAGGTTTCTCGGAAAACAAGACTCGTGTTCAGGGAGTCTTGATCGCTCAAAAGATGGGCGCTCGCCTTAAGTCCCGTGAAAATTCGAGTGACCGGTTAGATCCCCGGTTCGTACACCACTAAAATTGTCTTTATAACTTTTTTTTTATTGGATGATGTGATGAAACGAGCAAAACGTTCACCTGATGGTAAGTGTAACGTCTGCCCATAACAGTTGCTGTTGCTAAACTATCATATTCTTATGGTAAAGAAACAGTTTATGGGAATGCAAACTTCTTTAAACATTGAGGGTTGCCAGTAATGAGATACTATTTATTATATATTTTGTGTTCACACTTATATTGTTGCCATACCTGATAATTATAGTGGTTTGTTTATCCATCTTAGAATTTATAACAGAGTTTATTATTTGCTGTAATGAAACTCCGGGCATACAGTTACCACAGACAGAACTATATATAAGGCAATTATTTATTAAAGTCCACAGTTTTTGAAATTGGATTTGTTTCTTGGTATTGACACAATCATGTCAAATCCTCCCCAAATAACTACCAGCAGGTGTGGTACTAGTATTCAGTTCAGCACCAGACATTTGCTGGGACAACATATTTAGACGGTTATTTATTAGGGAATCAAGTCCCGCAGCATTCACTTTACTTGATTCCACTAGCTCATTTAAAGCAAGAATATGCTCTTATATTTCGTTTTGTGCATACTCATATTTCTGTTTCATACTTTGTAATGACTCATCTTAAAAAAAACTTTAAAATGACACTGCAATTTATTTGTCTGAATTATATAAATGACTACATTGTTGTAATTTTTATTTTTGGAGTATGTTAATTTGTTACGTTCTAAGTTATTTTTTGATGTTTTTTAACAAGAAAATTCACATTTATTTTTTTCTTAATAAATTTACAAAGTTATTCGTTTTATTTTAAGTCAGACTTTTCATAATATTTATATTATAAACCTTTCTAAATTAGTCATCTGATAGGTGTCAATATTGCTTAAATATCCAGTACTGCAGCTGCTGTCCAACATACCAATTATACAAACATTTTTTATAGGATAGGAGCCAAACGAGCAAGCGGATCACCTGGTGGTCAGTGATCACCGCCGCCCATGAACATCCGCAATACCAGAGGAATCGCTGGTGCGTTGCCGGCCTTGTAGAACCTAATACCGGTGCACATACTCGTATATAGAGTATAACGAATGATACACAATAAGTGTATTAAAATGCCTCCCAAGACTTTGCCGTTTTAGCTTTTACGTCTTAAGGAGTGCATCTGTTATAGATCGGCGTGTGCACTTACCATCAACGACTCGCCCGTCTCTTCACTTAGTTGAATAAAAAAATATTTTGACATTTTCTCTTAATTACCAAGTTTCAGTCAAGGACAAAGTTAGTAAAGTGTATACAGTTTGGTACGCTTCTTTACGGAAGTTACTTAGTCTAATCTCCAGACCAAGACAAGCTCAAGTGACGTCTCTAAGTTCACGTTGCTTTCGCTACCACTAATTTAAGCATGTCAAATTATTAGGTTCAAGTATTTTTTTTAAGAATTGATCGAGATCAAAACCGAATATAGTAATTACGAATTGAAAGGTAACTCGTTCTTAAACATACGTATTTCCGTAATTCAAGTTCTGCGTTTTCGTATTTTTCAATTCAAACAGTGTAATCAATAAAAAAAAGTATTTTGAAATAATCGACTTTTAGGAAAGACGTAAGAGTTTTCGTTTCAAAATTAAGCTGAAGTACCATTTATGTTATTTAACAAGAAAATTCAGATTTAATTCTTTCTTAACAGCCCTTAATCCCTGAGGACCGGACGTTCACCTTAAACCTCCCGAGTGACCTGAGTTCAGTTCCGTGTGCTAGCAATCAGTAAATTTATTAAGCGATGAATTAATCACGCATATCGTGTTTTAGAGGACTGTGAAGTCCGCCAACGCGCGAACGGAGGCATGTGTTCAGCAGAAAAGATTTTTTTTTATTTACAGGCAGTTACTTTTTTATACTTTCTTATTTATTGATTAACGTATTCCTTTATTGCACTAAATCACCACGTACACACTACCACGATAAAAATAAATAACAGAAAAAATAGACTAGAACAGAAAAGAAAAATTTTTATTCAACAATTACTCGACATTCAGGCAATGTTGACGCCTACAACAATTATTAACTTACTTATTGAAAGACATTTTTTTCTTTTTTTTTAACTGCACTATTTGTACTATGACTATTTGTATATTATTTTTAAAACCGTTTACAGAACTCTACACATGCATTTTAATATTATTATTGCAGACACGGCGCGGTGTTTCATTTTTTGATGCTAGCCGAATGTATTTTTATAAATTAAATAAGTTTACAAATTACACTGTCATAATTTGCATTCGCTTCACTCAAGGAAATTGCGTTCGTCAGCTATCATGGACGAAATACACATACGTAAACCTAATGCAGAAGTTTTGTCCAAAGAAGAAGAAAAGCGGTTACAAGTAACTCATACTAAGACATGTACTTTTATTAAGCCATGGTGGCTCAGAGGCCAAGCGCTCGCCTTAAATATTATACTAAGTGAATGACCTGACTTCGATGCCTTAGAACTCCCGGAACTCTAAAATTGTTTTGCAAATTTAAGTGTACCACATGCTCAGCGGCGAAGGCAATAATCGCGAGGAAAAGTCCGCCAACCCGCACTGGAACTGCGTGGCGGGCTCTCCCCAGCTCTAAAACACTCTCAGAAATGTGAGGGGCCCGTGCTGAGCAGTGCGACATTTATAGATTACTTGTTTTTACTTTACGAGTACGAGCGGACTGTAAATCTGAAAGTATTTGAGATATAATACAATGCAACAGAAGATTTTGTTCGCAACTAGCATTAATAGATCACACAGGAATAGACAGTTGGTAGGTTAGCAAGAAGAAGCAGTCAACTTCGCGGGATTTGTATTATACACTCGGCGTCAAAAAAATCGCACATCCGAAAAAAAATATTTAAATACTATTTTAACACAACAGGCCAATGGCAATGTTGTGGTTTGAGGGTATCATTCGAAAGGTAATTTCATTAGCTTTCAGGAATTTTAATTGAATTTTACTTTTATAACGAGACGAAAGAGAAATTAAAGAAAAAGACAGGGTATGTACAAATTTGCAAATTAATAATTTAAAAAAAAACTTAATAAATACAAAAAAAGTTAAACCTAGTAATTAAACCTAGTGTTAAAAATAATAACGGCTTCCATGCGATCTTTCATGGACCTTACAAGGATCGCAACAGCCTCTTGGGGTATTTGTTCCCACTCTTCAAGTACCGCATCTTGGAGCTCTTGAAGAATGGCTGGAGCTGGATCTCGAGCTCGCACGCGCCGTTTTAGGTCATCCCAGAGATGTTCTATTGGGTTAAGGTCTGGACTTCGTGCTGGCCAATGCATAACAGGGATATCGACCTCCTGTAAATAATCCCGTACAATAGCCGCGGTGTGGCAACGAGCATTGTCATGCATTAACATGAATCCATCACCGACATAACCAGCATACGGGACCACATGTTCCTCCAGGATTTCAGTAATGTACCGACCAGCATTTAATGACCCTTGCCCACGGCCACCCCGAGTCCGGGAAACGCACACAAGTTCCGTTTTCCCGTCGACGGAAATGCTGCCCCAAAACATACACGAGCCACCCTCGTATTCGACGGATTCTTCGAAGCAGGGTTGTGTGAACCTCTCCCCCGTGTCTTCTGTAGACCCTTCTACGTCTGTCATTGCAGAAGAGACAGACCCTCGTCTCATCAGAGAAGAGTACGGTCCGCCACTGTTCTAGAGTCCACTCGCAATGATTGCGAGCAAACTCTAGGCGATCTCTGCGATGCTGTGCAGTAAGTTTTGGACCTTTAGCAGGTCTATGGGCTGATAAACTCTTTTCATGTAACCTTCTTCTTATCGAAGAAACACTCACAGATGTTCTTCCAGATCCCGGTTTTCTAACATAACCACCAGTCTGCTGAAAACGTTGGAACACCCGTCGAACTGAAAAACGGGACAGGTTCAACTGTCGAGCAACGTCACACTGCCGCATCCCCGATTGCAATAGGGCAATCACTTGAGCGGCTTCTTCAGAGCTGGTGTCCATCTTTACTTGTTCTTACTTGGGTTACTTGTTCACGTGTGTTCACTGCAAAGTCTAAATTACGACTGGCCCATATTTCATCCAGATCGACCCTTTTATACCCTTTTTAGGTGGTGTAACTAGCGTCCTTACTAACGAGCATTTGACAGTGTTTATTTTTGACGCTCTATAATGATAAATGCTTTAATGATTTCATGATTTTTTTTATTAATAATGTAAAGCTATTCAAATACCCATTTCAAACATACCAATATTTATATAAATATAATTCGTTTCTAGCCATTACAGCCATTTTTCGCGCAAACTCAGAGAGGTGCGATTTTTGTGACGCTGAGTGTAGTACTGGATTTATCTGTGGTGGTCGCGACGAAATCTGCAATCTTATCTCGTCTCGTGGGTGCCGTATGGGTCGACTATGGGAATCCGTTTAAGTAATCGTATGATTTCTGATCTGTGATAGGATAAACAGCTCGAAAATACACTGGCCCATAACGAGCAGCGTCTGCGATGCAGTGCGCCCGGCACTAAGATTTACAATCCGCTTACTGGGCAAGCGGTTTGTAAATCTCAGTGCGTTGTGATTACGACACATCCTCCATTGTGTTCACTTCCCCGTTTGGCGAAGTAACATATATGCGTTAAGATTGGAAAAGCTTCAATTGTATCTTAGTCATGGGACTATCATTTCTATCAAGTGCACACACATATTCATATATCAGCTGTGATTGTGAAACCCTCAGAAACAGACAAATAGACTGGACGATGAGAAACACCACCGTTGCCGCCGTGTGGTGGCGGCCCGTTAAAAGAATACTACCACTCCATCTCATCCAATGGATCTCGTAAAAGGCAAGTAAGGAATTAAACTGCACTGTGCACCCAACAGCGCGTGGTGGCGATGGGCTCACCACCTGTCACACCAAGTGCATTATATTGTTTTGGTGAAACGTGGATTGTGGCAGTCATCTGCTTTAGCAGTGAGTGCCCAGTCTCTGACTACCCCTTATGGGATACAGTCGTGATCTTATGTATGTATGTATGTATGCCTTTGTAAAGTTGCCAATAAATGTCCCACCGCCGAGCATATGAATCCTCTCATGTCTGAGAGGGTGTTCTGGAGCCAGTAAAAGTCTGCCATTTAGCTCCGGTGCGGATTGGCACACTTCACATATCTTCGAAATATTTTTATTCCTCCGACATTCCTCAGGTTTCCGTACTATGTTATCCTTCACCACTGACAACGTAGTAAAACAGACCTCAGAATAACAATTTCAGAGGTGCCAGCACCGGGGATCGAACTCAGATCACTCGCATGCTACGAGTATTACATTTAAGGCGAGCGCCCGGCCCCTAAGCTACCACGGCCCTGTATAGACTTATTGATAACAATATTCAAATACGAACATTTAAAAGTCTGTAGCAGTAATAACCCCAAATATCATCATAACATTTTCTCAACAATGCGTCTGTAACGTTTTTATAAGTTTTTCTGTTATGTATAAGTCAATGAAGATCCTTTAAACGTGTTATAACTTGTTGTCTACAAAGGTACAGTTACCAGCGAGAAACAATATTATATTTACTGTTGGTTGCAAAACATTTTTAAATATTCGTAACAAATAATGGATTCTTGGCCAGAAAAATTAATCGATCTTTGTTTAGGGTCATTTTAATCGCATCGCCACCATGCGCTGTTGGGTGCACAGTGCAGTTTAATTCCTTACTCGCCTTTTACGGGATCCATTGGATGAGATGGAGTGGTAGTATTCTTTTAACGAGCCGCCACCACACGAATGAATTTAAAACATCTAATTGTACTTAAGGATTCTCCGTTTCTGCGACCATTCTCTTATTTATGTTTCCCGCATCTAACGATACTCTGATTGAGCTATCCTTCTTTGAAGAAATGTTAATGGGCTACTGTAATGTGTTGACGACCTTGTAATAATTCTAGACATTTCCACTTCATTAATGTTTTTAATTCATTTTTTCATACGAATAGGATCTTATGATCTCAGTGAAAATTGGTTCTTTATCGATAATTTGTAGTTTTTTATACTATTTTAGTTTATGCAAATAACAATTTGGTCTAACAAGTTTATTTGTGAACATAATATTTTTTAAGACCTTACCAGGTTTCGATTTATCTGATTCAACTACTGAGGTTCTTATCTTTATGTTTGAAATGAGATTAGAATTATTTTGATCAATACAGTCATAGTACATAATCCAATTATTGTTATTTTTAAAAGGTATGAGTAGAATTTGTCCTACAACTTATATTCTTTCCCCATCATTACTATTTCATAAATCAATCAAAACTTTATTTTTCCTCAGCCAAACATATATTTATAACATAGTATTTATAGTGGTCTTAATTGATTCGGAATAATTAAACTTTTAATCTCAAAGGCCACTTGAGACTACTTGTTTACTATCTTCGTAGGTAATATGATCACTTGTTGTATTTTGGTACTCAGCGCAGGATCCAATAGCACCTTTGATTTGCATTTTAGTTAAAAATTGTGTTTTAATCCCTAAAGTTTTCATTGAAACGGCAGACTTTTTTTCAATGTTATTATTGGTTACCAACGACTTGAAATTTTTGGATATTGAGTTTGATTTAAGGTCAATGATTTTAATTTTTCCTTTCTTTTGTATCAAATTACCGTCACAAGGTAATAGTAGTAGGGTTACTACTAAATCGAACCAAACGCGTAGTGAAGACTCGGCACTTTTGCTCCCCGACCTTGCACATCAGTACATACCACCAATCAAATTATCATTTCAGCCCATCACAAGTTCACTGCTGAACGTAGGCTACACACGGGAGGGGGGGTGTCTACCCCCCCAGTGGCTCTTAGGTTACCTCCCCGTGTGCCAGTAGTCCATGAGCCATCCATCGCCTTCATGCAAAACCGCGCAGTCGCTCCCTGCAGTGGTAGTCGCCGTACACTGCGTTTACAGGGACGAGGTTTCCAATCGAGAAACTTTATTAATTTAATTTTAGCTCTTCGCCATATTGCTATTAAAATCTTAGGTCGCGTATGACAGTGACGTAAGAGTCCATCACCTAATCTCGACCCGCAGGTGTTGTTAAGGACATAAATAAAATGAAAAACGATCAATACAAAAAATCGCAATGCGTTTAACACCTTGGCGAATGATCATTCCGCCATACAGAGATTTTAACCATTACCACTCACTTTACAGAGGAGACTTACATTTAACTGGTAGGCTGTAATTGTTATATTAAAACAGGATTTATAAACGGATGTTGTTGAATCATTACATTAAATTGAATCAGAAAAGTTTTTTTGCGCTAGTAGGCAATGAAACGTGACAGACACTAAATTAGTCTATCATTCTATTCTCATATAATTACCTCGTATTTTGAGGTTAGATCAGATAAAAAGTAGAAATCAGCAAGAATCGAGAAACATGCTAGAATAATGATAATTAATTTAATGGATATCATTTCAGAGAAAACATTTTCTGTTAACTAGTTGTAAAACAAAATTTATCAATGAACGTTAATGCTTCTTAGAACAAAATTAAAACAACAATTGTATTCAAAACCCAAACTATAAATATTTCTTTGATGAACCTTTTATTCTCGTATTTAAAAAAAAAGATGTTTCAACCGAGGGTTTCCTTTGAATCTTGAGTGTGTTTTACATAAATAAATGTTACATGCACCATACAACCAAACCCGCAAAACCAACCATTGGTGTTTATATATACATACGTATATACGTATGTGTTGTAGATGTTTTCCTTCACCGCTGTTCACGTCTTTAATCAGCAGTTCAAGCTGTAGAACAATTCTAGAGGCGCCGGCATTGAGGATCGAGCTCAGGTCACCCGCGTACTGTGAAATTTACGGCGAGCGCGTCCGCGGCCTCAGCCACGGTCTGTACGTGCCTGGTTTAAAATCACATCCAAAGACATTTTTTGTGAGAGACAAATTATTTTCGATCTGTGTATATCGTATAACACAAGAGTTACATTGAAAACAATGTGAGGAATAATTTATATATTTCTACACTTACGGAAGTATAAATCCTACGCATAAGACTAACTTCCGTCAGTCAAAACATGCCACCGGATTCAGAATTAATTGGTATGGCTAATCAAATTAGATGCTTAGCCAGTAAATAGTCCTTTTATTATATATATATATATATATATATATATATATATATATATATATATATATATAAATATTATCAGTAAATCTTTATGGCTGTTTGATTTTTTTTATTGTGAACACCAACGTTTGACCAGCATTTATAGTGTGAAGCGGTATAGCAGTCCTGTCGGACGAAGGCTACATTTCATTTAGAAATGTATATTCACCAACTCTTAAGACGCTACTGTTTCATATTTTCAGCAAATCATTTAAAACGCTAAGACAAGTTCAAGACAGCATAAATCCAACAAACATCATATTATTTTATAGCAGGAAATAACTGAAAGCGCAAACGATAATAATATGTCGAAACAACATAATAAAGACTTCGGCGGAAGGCTATCATGAATCAGCGTGGAAGAAATTTTCCAGACCACTGCCTAGTGGCCTTCTATACCTACATATGCATTAGTAAACATTTCTGTCGATTCGCAGTGAAGGTTATGACTACAATTATTAGAATTAAACTTACATTTTATCATTGGTACAAAGATAATGTCATAATCTCTGTACCAGTGATAAAGTGTAATGTTAAGATGCGAGCGTGCAAGCTACCTGTTACTGTAATCGTGAAACCGCCTGCTTACTTACAGCCCGCCCGCTTACGGCAAATCTCTCCAACATGGCAGAGCCCTTTGTTCAGGAGTTTACTTTTAACAAGCTCATGAGTACAAAGAAGGCTTAGTACATAACGGAACTGAAAACAATTGTACTTACAAGAACCCTCTAGTTCTAAAAATACCATCAAATAAAAAAACACAGAAAACTAGATACTCGTACATTCGACATAAGATTATAACGTAAACTAAGCCTTAAAATATTTACTGAGCCCGATGTGCTTATTCTAGAATAAACAGCGAACTCGTTTAGCTAAAACAAACGTTAAGAGTGAGTATATTAGCCATGTTTTTATCAAGAAGCAAAAACATGTCGCGGTTCAGTAGCGCAGGAGAGAGACGGCTCAATAAATTAGTTGACTTTTTAGGGCATAGCAAAATCTATTACTTATACGAATTTCTGGTACGAAAAAAAGTTATGTAAAATATACACATACGTTTTTTTGTAAATTCTATTAACAACTATCGGAACTCAGAGTTTTTTTTAATTATAATTTACGATTAATTTTTTTTTAACTACACAATTACCAAAGTTTTTATATAGAATTTGCCTATGCAAATAGGAAAAGATTCATCAAAGATCTATACTCATAGAATACTCTTAGAGTATAGATCTTTGATGAATCTTAGGAGGAATCTTTATATGAATTCCAAAGTCCAATTAAATTAAAACGAAGTTTTTTATGTACTTGTAATTACAATAGAACACGATTTGTCCGATGCAAAAGTACAGCTCAATAAAAATAAAACGCGCTAAAATTCCAGGCGATATTCCATTCTATTTATTCTCTTCCTCTTTATATTAATTTATTGTCGACTCCTATTCAGTTATTAATACTACTAATTATTAATTTTAAAAATTAAGAAAAATAATTAAATGAACAAAACATCAAGTGTGAAGAAAAGTAAAACCAATAAAAAATTTAAACTAATTATTTTTCAACGACTATTTTTAAATTCCTGATATCGCTGAAAAACTAAGCTCTGTTATTTCGCAGTAGAAACCTTGCATCAAATAAATTCTTGGGACGTTATGAATATTGTCAAGGTATCTGTACAAATTAATAAGATCAGCCTATTGTTGGTTCATGAAACGCCATAGCCTTGTAAATCTCACGATGATCAGAAGATTGAAACGATAAATATTCATACAGAAAATCGTTTTAAATTATCTTCGCTTCAGAATTAACTTGAAGGTTGTGAAACCGTTCAGTTGTCTTAATACTAAATAAGTGAAATCATTATTCTTTTTACTGTAATCACCTTGATCAACTGTCTTTACGTTGATTATTAATCAGATAAAAAAATCCAATTTTTAACCCGTTCTATATCTTTTCCCTTCCTACTATTTTTAATCTGTAAATACTAAAACCTTTATATTATTCTCGTTTATTAATCTAAACCTTTTACTTCTTTCTACTTTGGTTGAAAAACATTTATTTTAATTTTTTTATTGGTTTTACTTTTCTATACACTTGATGGTTTTGTTTAATTTATATATATATTTTTATATATTGTTTATATATAACTACTGCCATTACTTATTTTAGTGATATAATCACTCAAATAATTAATGGCAGTAGTTATAAAAATACATACATATGTTCTTTTTATGAATCATACGTTGGAAAGATTTCATCATAAACCGAGTGAACAATTATAAAAAATAAGCAGCGCATACTTGGAGTATTTATTATTTCTTTACTAACGCTGCTTTCGCTATGCAATACAAATTGCAGTAAAATAATACAAAAAAAAATATTTCTCGTCTTTTTTCACATAATTTCTAAAACACAAAATTGACCTAGCTGCGAGCAGTAAAAATTGGAAATAATTATTCCTTAATTTTTTTAAACTGCAATTGATATGTTTCCATTCATTTTTAGAACACTATAAAATTATTATTATTCAATGTATATTATTTACTTAATTATTGAACCTATGTTTTATTAGCTACACTGGTTTGCAAAATTTTACCCTGTCCTGGAAAGAATCACCAGGTTTTCATGTTATTTTTTTTTGTCAATCGTTGTAAAAAGTACAAAAGTATAATAAAAAAATTTTTGATCTTGATATAAAAACTATATTGTCCATTAATGAGTTGCTGAAGAAGCCGAGTAACGAGTTTATTATTAGGTTAATCCAGCACCGCTTCCGAAAGCCCTTCTAATCGCTGTTTTGATGGATGTTATTATATATAATATTCGATTAGTTTATCGATTTCATGGTAAGGGGTGATGGTCTTTCATACCGATTACGGCCACGGTAAATGACTGTGCTAATAATAATTTCTTATATTTACGTGAATTCTACACATTTCTATGCTGGTGGTAGGATTCCTATGCAAGTATCTTTCTAGGTAGGTGCCACTGCAAGGTCAAGTATTGAATGTTTTGGGTGACGCAGCATACTGACGGAATGGGACAGACTTCCTTAAGCCGCCACAAAACGTCCATGATCCCTTAAGTTAGTTAAGTTTTTGTTACCTACCGACTTCAACTCCTCGCTAACTAACTTGGGTTCGAAAGTCCAGCGAGCTCAGCTTTCCGATGATGCTGTACAAGCCAAGACGGCTAACAGCACTAACATTGCTGAAAATATAGCTCTATATCTTGGGCATAAGTTAAAAATACTTGCACTATCCCAGAGTCTCCAGTTTTGCAACACTTGATTTTTTCGAAAGTGGTTTTTGTGTAAGTTGTCTACACGGTTAATGTAATAAATATAAGCCGAAATATTAATTGAAATAAATTATATTTGTCTAAAAAAGGTGCAGCCAGGTAAACTAATTGCTTAATGGATATTGTATTTGGTCTTTCCTTAAAATGATACCGAATGTTTAATCTGTAACGCTGTTAATAATAATGGAATTTCTCGGTACGATGAATATTGACTAGAATAGGTGAAAGCTATGACCTCGAATCACATTTTTATTAATTTTATATTTAGAATTTTTGGCTTGTATTGTACACCATATATTTGTTTTACCACTTTTGACCACCATTTCCAGTAAATTAAAATTTCACTACGGCTCACTTAAGACCTTTATTCACCTATGAAATTAACGCAATTGGTTCACTGTAAGCCAACGAAATGATAGGTTATGAGTGCGTCTTATTTTAACCTTTCTTTCAAAGAAATAGACGTTACTTTTCTACTAATATAATCTAAATGTCACTAAAATGTTAGAGACTTGTTAGAAAACATTCAAAAATAAAATAATTTTCAAAGACTTTTTCATTTCTGAGAGTAGGCCAAGTGGCCTAAGTTAAGTGATTTATTACAATTTAAAATAATACAGAATTTAAATATATGCGAAAGATCAGAAATAATTTAATTGCACTGATTTCTTGATGAATATCATGATTGATGAGGTCGAATTTCGTGAGAATTAAGTATATCACGTTTCATCGTACGAATTTGGATTACACGAGAAGGTGAACAAAGCAATCTCCAAGATAACAGACAAAGTGGTCGATGTCCTACAGTAACAAGCACACAATAAAAAATAATGTATATTAAGAAAACGGCTTTACACGGCCAATCTTGTAGAACAGTTTAACGCCAGTACTTAGACTATTCGCAGCCATTTGCCAATAGGCGGCGAACAGGCGTTACACTAAAAAAAGTTTATTTGTATGATGCCCATAAAGGGGCTCGATGAATTTTGCCAGGGAGTTCGATTAGTCAACTACAATATTTACAGAGCCAAAAAAAAACCAAACCCAGAGCCAGCCAATTTGGTCGATTAAATCTCTGGCGTTATGACAATACAAGATGTGATGACGATCATGTACTGCCTATGACTGAGTTTGATGGAATTAGTGCAAACATTTCAACTGAATGTTGACTGATAGAGTCAGTAAACTACGCTTATTATCTCCAAAATCAACAGCTCTGAATTATGTTAATACTTTAGAAAACATGATGTTGCCGACCGTCCTGAATCTATTTATATGACAACAGTCGATTACAAACGGCTAGGATTACCCGAAACTGGTTCCAAAGACAACATACATTCGGCTGATACCGTGGCCTTCAAAATCGCCTGATTTAAACCCAACTGAAAATCTTTGGCGAATTACGGTGCAACGATGAAATCACCGCAATGAGAGTACAGGAGATGCCATTGAAAGTCATTGCAGAGAGACTTGGGAGTCGATACGGGGTACGGATATTTGTTCGCGACTCTGGGGTTCAATGAGAAACCGATTGCAAGCGGTGATTGAAGGCAATGGCGGAAATACTTACTACTACTCCAATATTATATTAATGATGACTGATGAATGGTCATCAGAAAATGTTTCAAATTTTATACTAATATATAGATATGCAGTTATTGGAAGGAAGATCGGTACTTTGAATCTTTTTTGTATGATTTTTTTAACTTGTAAACACGATGTTATCTATTATACATTTTTAATTGATTTTATGTTACTTACCGTTTTATAATGATATGACAAATAACAAGAAAATACGCTAAACGACATAAGACTTTTTGAAGACATGATGCATTAACAAATAATATTTCGTATTTTGTGGTATCAGTGATTACACGGTGGTGTATGTTTTATCGATGAATATGCAAGAAATGACATAACAGCTCTTATGTTCAAATATAATATAATAAACACGTCAGCGACGTGTATTTCACGTCATAGGTATCTACTCGTAACTGTCACTTTGATATTGTAAGCGAAAATAGGCCGCGTAGTTTTATGATGTGCAAACCACATTCAACCTAATGGCGATAAAACAATTTCTCGACTATGCTTTTATGTGTATTTTTCCTTTAATATTTAAGTATTTTGTTTGAAGGGCACTGAGAGCTTGCGTAATCACTGAGCATATGAGAACTGATGTCTCAGGGTGACGGGCGCAGTGTGTCACACAGAAATGCTGGGTGTGGTTCAGCATTTGTTATGGGCAGACGTTGCACTTACCATCAGGTGAACGTTCTGCTCGTTCCGTCACTTTTATCAAATAATAAAAAAACGAATAAAATGTTATGATAATTTATTCTCAAAATCTTGCGTATAGCTTTTTATAATTTAATTTCTGTTTGCAATTATGTCTATGCTGGCACGTTATGTATAATTTTTATCTTTTATCTTAAAGGACCACCCCTCAAGACCTTTTTCATTAAGAGGTCATTTAAAGTACGGTCTTAACAAATGAATGGGATAAAAATTTCTTGTATTTTATTCCTTTAACGATTTACCAAAGAATATTTATACGTACATTATTAAATAGTCTAGGTGTCATAACATACTCATTATATCAAGTCAAATTTATACTCAATTTTAATTTCCGCTGCAGGTGTATTTGATCAACCATTCTTTTCTACAATAAACAATATGATATTATGTTTCATGTATTTTATTCATGTAATATTATGTTTTAGACAAGTAGATCCTTTTACAAAATTGAACATGTGTCTCAATTGTTCAATGTTATATTTACAAGTGTTTGTTTAATTTATCTTATGTCTAATCATTATGAACTTGAACTCCTTCCTATTACATAATATTATACCGAAATTTTCCAAATATACGTCATTTAGAAATGTATATTCACCAACTCCACCTCTTAAGACGCTACTGTTTCATATTTTCAGCAAATCATTTAAAACGCTAAGACAAGTTCAAGACAGCATAAATCCAACAAACATCATATTATTTTATAGCAGGAAATAACTGAAAGCGCAAACGATAATAATATGTCGAAACAACATAATAAAGACTTCGGCGGAAGGCTATCATGAATCAGCGTGGAAGAAATTTTCCAGACCACTGCCTAGTGGCCTTCTATACCTATGGTTTATCTACATATGCATTAGTAAACATTTCTGTCGATTCGCAGTGAAGGTTATGACTACAATTATTAGAATTAAACTTACATTTTATCATTGGTACAAAGATAATGTCATAATCTCTGTACCAGTGATAAAGTGTAATGTTAAGATGCGAGCGTGCAAGCTACCTGTTACTGTAATCGTGAAACCGCCTGCTTACTTACAGCCCGCCCGCTTACGGCAAATCTCTCCAACATGGCAGAGCCCTTTGTTCAGGAGTTTACTTTTAACAAGCTCATGAGTACAAAGAAGGCTTAGTACATAACGGAACTGAAAACAATTGTACTTACAAGAACCCTCTAGTTCTAAAAATACCATCAAATAAAAAAACACAGAAAACTAGATACTCGTACATTCGACATAAGATTATAACGTAAACTAAGCCTTAAAATATTTACTGAGCCCGATGTGCTTATTCTAGAATAAACAGCGAACTCGTTTAGCTAAAACAAACGTTAAGAGTGAGTATATTAGCCATGTTTTTATCAAGAAGCAAAAACATGTCGCGGTTCAGTAGCGCAGGAGAGAGACGGCTCAATAAATTAGTTGACTTTTTAGGGCATAGCAAAATCTATTTCTTATACGAATTTCTGGTACGAAAAAAAGTTATGTAAAATATACACATCCGTTTTTTTGTAAATTCTATTAACAACTATCGGAACTCAGAGTTTTTTTTTTAATTATAATTTTCGATTAATTTTTTTTTAACTACACAATTACCAAAGTTTTTATATAGAATTTGCCTATGCAAATAGGAAAAGATTCATCAAAGATCTATACTCATAGAATACTCTTAGAGTATAGATCTTTGATGAATCTTAGGAGGAATCTTTATATGAATTCCAAAGTCCAATTAAATTAAAACGAAGTTTTTATGTACTTGTAATTACAATAGAACACGATTTGTCCGATGCAAAAGTACAGCTCAATAAAAATAAAACGCGCTAAAATTCCAGGCGATATTCCATTCTATTTATTCTCTTCCTCTTTATATTAATTTATTGTCGACTCCTATTCAGTTATTAATACTACTAATTATTAATTTTAAAAATTAAGAAAAATAATTAAATGAACAAAACATCAAGTGTGAAGAAAAGTAAAACCAATAAAAAATTTAAACTAATTATTTTTCAACGACTATTTTTAAATTCCTGATATCGCTGAAAAACTAAGCTCTGTTATTTCGCAGTAGAAACCTTGCATCAAATAAATTCTTGGGACGTTATGAATATTGTCAAGGTATCTGTACAAATTAATAAGATCAGCCTATTGTTGGTTCATGAAACGCCATAGCCTTGTAAATCTCACGATGATCAGAAGATTGAAACGATAAATATTCATACAGAAAATCGTTTTTAAATTATCTTCGCTTCAGAATTAACTTGAAGGTTGTGAAACCGTTCAGTTGTCTTAATACTAAATAAGTGAAATCATTATTCTTTTTACTGTAATCACCTTGATCAACTGTCTTTACGTTGATTATTAATCAGATAAAAAAATCCAATTTTTAACCCGTTCTATATCTTTTCCCTTCCTACTATTTTTAATCTGTAAATACTAAAACCTTTATATTATTCTCGTTTATTAATCTAAACCTTTTACTTCTTTCTACTTTGGTTGAAAAACATTTATTTTAATTTTTTTATTGGTTTTACTTTTCTATACACTTGATGGTTTTGTTTAATTTATATATATATTTTTATATATTGTTTATATATAACTACTGCCATTACTTATTTGAGTGATATAATCACTGAAATAATTAATGGCAGTAGTTATAAAAATACATACATATGTTCTTTTTATGAATCATACGTTGGAAAGATTTCATCATAAACCGAGTGAACAATTATAAAAAATAAGCAGCGCATACTTGGAGTATTTATTATTTCTTTACTAACGCTGCTTTCGCTATGCAATACAAATTGCAGTAAAATAATACAAAAAAAATATTTCTCGTCTTTTTTCACATAATTTCTAAAACACAAAATTGACCTAGCTGCGAGCAGTAAAAATTGGAAATAATTATTCCTTAATTTTTTTAAACTGCAATTGATATGTTTCCATTCATTTTTAGAACACTATAAAATTATTATTATTCAATGTATATTATTTACTTAATAATTATTGAACGTATGTTTTATTAGCTACACTGGTTTGCAAAATTTTACCCTGTCCTGGAAAGAATCACCAGGTTTTCATGTTATTTTTTTTTTGTCAATCGTTGTAAAAAGTACAAAAGTATAATAAAAAATTTTTTGATCTTGATATAAAAACTATATTGTCCATTAATGAGTTGCTGAAGAAGCCGAGTAACGAGTTTATTATTAGGTTAATCCAGCACCGCTTCCGAAAGCCCTTCTAATCGCTGTTTTGATGGATGTTATTATATATAATATTCGATTAGTTTATCGATTTCATGGTAAGGGGTGATGGTCTTTCATACCGATTACGGCCACGGTAAATGACTGTGCTAATAATAATTTCTTATATTTACGTGAATTCTACACATTTCTATGCTGGTGGTAGGATTCCTATGCAAGTATCTTTCTAGGTAGGTGCCACTGCAAGGTCAAGTATTGAATGTTTTGGGTGACGCAGCATACTGACGGAATGGGACAGACTTCCTTAAGCCGCCACAAAACGTCCATGATCCCTTAAGTTAGTTAAGTTTTTGTTACCTACCGACTTCAACTCCTCGCTAACTAACTTGGGTTCGAAAGTCCAGCGAGCTCAGCTTTCCGATGATGCTGTACAAGCCAAGACGGCTAACAGCACTAACATTGCTGAAAATATAGCTCTATATCTTGGGCATAAGTTAAAAATACTTGCACTATCCCAGAGTCTCCAGTTTTGCAACACTTGATTTTTTCGAAAGTGGTTTTTGTGTAAGTTGTCTACACGGTTAATGTAATAAATATAAGCCGAAATATTAATTGAAATAAATTATATTTGTCTAAAAAAGGTGCAGCCAGGTAAACTAATTGCTTAATGGATATTGTATTTGGTCTTTCCTTAAAATGATACCGAATGTTTAATCTGTAACGCTGTTAATAATAATGGAATTTCTCGGTACGATGAATATTGACTAGAATAGGTGAAAGCTATGACCTCGAATCACATTTTTATTAATTTTATATTTAGAATTTTTGGCTTGTATTGTACACCATATATTTGTTTTACCACTTTTGACCACCATTTCCAGTAAATTAAAATTTCACTACGGCTCACTTAAGACCTTTATTCACCTATGAAATTAACGCAATTGGTTCACTGTAAGCCAACGAAATGATAGGTTATGAGTGCGTCTTATTTTAACCTTTCTTTCAAAGAAATAGACGTTACTTTTCTACTAATATAATCTAAATGTCACTAAAATGTTAGAGACTTGTTAGAAAACATTCAAAAATAAAATAATTTTCAAAGACTTTTTCATTTCTGAGAGTAGGCCAAGTGGCCTAAGTTAAGTGATTTATTACAATTTAAAATAATACAGAATTTAAATATATGCGAAAGATCAGAAATAATTTAATTGCACTGATTTCTTGATGAATATCATGATTGATGAGGTCGAATTTCGTGAGAATTAAGTATATCACGTTTCATCGTACGAATTTGGATTACACGAGAAGGTGAACAAAGCAATCTCCAAGATAACAGACAAAGTGGTCGATGTCCTACAGTAACAAGCACACAATAAAAAATAATGTATATTAAGAAAACGGCTTTACACGGCCAATCTTGTAGAACAGTTTAACGCCAGTACTTAGACTATTCGCAGCCATTTGCCAATAGGCGGCGAACAGGCGTTACACTAAAAAAAGTTTATTTGTATGATGCCCATAAAGGGGCTCGATGAATTTTGCCAGGGAGTTCGATTAGTCAACTACAATATTTACAGAGCCAAAAAAAAACCAAACCCAGAGCCAGCCAATTTGGTCGATTAAATCTCTGGCGTTATGACAATACAAGATGTGATGACGATCATGTACTGCCTATGACTGAGTTTGATGGAATTAGTGCAAACATTTCAACTGAATGTTGACTGATAGAGTCAGTAAACTACGCTTATTATCTCCAAAATCAACAGCTCTGAATTATGTTAATACTTTAGAAAACATGATGTTGCCGACCGTCCTGAATCTATTTATATGACAACAGTCGATTACATACGGCTAGGATTACCCGAAACTGGTTCCAAAGACAACATACATTCGGCTGATACCGTTGCCTTCAAAATCGCCTGATTTAAACCCAACTGGAAATCTTTGGCGAATTACGGTGCAACGATGAAATCACCGCAATGAGAGTACAGGAGATCCCATTGAAAGTCATTGCAGAGAGACTTGGGAGTCGATACGGGGTACGGATATGCGACTCTGGGGTTCAATGAGAAGCCGATTGCAAGCGGTGATTGAAGGCAATGGCGGAAATACTTACTACTACTCCAATATTATATTAATGATGAATTGTCATCAGAAATAGTTTCAAATTTTATACTAATATATAGTTATGCCGTTATTGGAAGGAAAGTCGGTACTTTGAATCTTTTTTGTATGATTTTTTAACTTGTAAACACGATGTTATCTATTATACATTTTTAATTGATTTTATGTTACTTACCGTTTTATAATGATATGACAAATAACAAGAAAATACGCTAAACGACATTAGATTATTTGAAGACATGATGCATTAACAAATAATATTTCGTATTTTGTGGTATCAGTGATTACACGGTGGTTTATCGATGAATATGCACGAAATGACATAACAGCTCTTAAGTTCAAATATAATATAATAAACACGTCAGCGACGTGTATTTCACGTCATAGGTATCTACTGGTAACTGTCACTTTGATATTGTAAGCGAAAATAGGCCGCGTAGTTTTGTGATGTGCAAACCACATTAAACCTAATGGCGATAAAACAATTTCTCGACTATGCTTTTATGTGTATTTTTCCTTTAATATTTAAATATTTTGTTTGAAGGGCACTGAGAGCTTGCGTAATCACTGAGCATATGAGAACTGATGTCTCAGGGTGACGGGCGCAGTGTGTCACACAGAAATGTTCTGGGTGTGGTCCAGCATTTGTTATGGGCAGACGTTGCACTTACCATCAGGTGAACGTTCTGCTCGTTCCGTCACTTTTATCAAATAATAAAAAAACGAATAAAATGTTATGATAATTTATTCTCAAAATCTTGCGTATAGCTTTTTATAATTTAATTTCTGTTTGCAATTATGTCTATGCTGGCACGTTATGTATAATTTTTATCTTTTATCTTAAAGGACCACCCCTCAAGACCTTTTTCATTAAGAGGTCATTTAAAGTACGATCTTAACAAATGAATGGGATAAAAATTTCTTGTATTTTATTCCTTTAACAATTTACCAAAGAATATTTATACGTACATTATTAAATAGTCTAGGTGTCATAACATACTCATTATATCAAGTCTAATTTATACTCAATTTTAATTTCCGCTGCAGGTGTATTTGATCAACCATTCTTTTCTACAATAAACAATATGATATTATGTTTCATGTATTTTATTCATGTAATATTATGTTTTAGACAAGTAGATCCTTTTACAAAATTGAACATGTGTCTCAATTGTTCAATGTTATATTTACAAGTGTTTGTTTAATTTATCTTATGTCTAATCATTATGAACTTGAACTCCTTCCTATTACATAATATTATACCGAAATTTTCCAAATATACGTACGAAGGTCCAGTTCTTTGACAACATATTAAAGTTTTCAAAGAACTGTCGGCGAAACCGAAATGTGATCACAGGATCTCGACATATGTGTGTGGATATTTGTGTAAGATATTTTTAACGAATGTGTAAACTAGCACAAGCTTTAGAAAGCTTTTATAATGACTATTACTAAAAGAAAAAACCTTCTGACCACGACTTATATATAATAATGTATGTTATGTACATACGTGTATTTCAGTCTGAATGGCACAGTCAGGTAGTGTAATTACTGGGCATATGTGACTTAATAACTGATGTTTCACGGTGACGAGCGCAGGGTGGTGCCATACAGAAATGCTCTGGGTGACACAGCATTTATTAAGGGCAGACGTTGCAACTACCATCAAGGTGAACGATTCACGAACATTTTTCCATAAAGAATATATATAGATACGATGACGATGTTTTCTGGCCAATTTTGTTCAAAGTGAAATCTTCTAGTATAACACCAAAAGATGTTACGAGCTTAACATATAGTACTGGAAATAATTACGTACACACAGAGGAATTTAATCGTCATCATCATCCAGTATCCGACGTAACACTTATGCTTTAAGATGGCTGCAAGATTAGATACTGATTATCAAAATTACATACCCATACAAGAAAACTGTAAGTTTCACAAATATGGGTTTACCAACCCGTCGCCCTCATCCCAGCAGAAAGGAATGTTGCGCTCCGAACACTCATGACTCATGACCCCTATTCGATGAAATACCTAGAATGTAAAGGGTACAATATAAGTACACTTACTCGGCTGATAACAAATTTAAATGAAATTCACACGTCCTATTTACACATAAATAGAAACGTATTAAAAATCAAAAACGAATTAAGAAAATTCTGTTACATCAAATCGATATTTTATTATTTTGCACGGTGAGCCAAGTGATTTTAAGCTTAATTTTTAAAATACAATGACACACAAGATTTATAATCGATTACAAAAATTAAAAAAATATTGTTTATAGCTTCCGAAATAATACGTCCACATAATAGCAAGGTTCTTAGATTGTTAAAAAAAATTTAAAGCCTTCTGTCTACTGTTAGCGGAATTAAGTGTCAGTGTGTGACCTTCAAGCTCAAATATCCGCAAGAGATAAGGCTGCCTCGAGAATAGATAGCGTATAAAACAAGATAGCAATTGTATTCAATATAATAAACGAACGAACGTTTCATAAACGGGTTCAAAAAATCAACAAAAATAAACAACATGTAATTAGAAACAGTTGAAGTTTCATACCATGTTAATGCTTTTAATCTAACACAATTCACTGCCCGATTTATAGATTTTCTAACATTTATCTGCTACTATTGGTTAAAACAACATTAATGATTGTGTTGGAATTGCAGGCATTCACTAAATTCGTAATACCGTCAAAATATCAATTTGTATCTAATAAAACACGTTTGATTAAATACTTTAATTATCTATAAATCTTTAGAATTATCAATGCTAAAATAAAAATATCTCTTACATATTCTTGCACAAATAGATTCAATCTTTTACCAATTCATTGAGGTAAGTTGCATTGGAAACATTACTTTGTCTTTGATCTAGATGGGTATGGAGTGGTAGGTAACACCATAATGTGTTATAAAAAAAATCACACTTGACATTGAAACGTGAATGACAAAGTAATTCTAATAACCGCAACGCCTCAAATAATCGATTAATGTTATACCACTTTTAGAGCGGTCAGAAGTAATAATGACCTTACTAAATTTGTCAAAAAGATCTTTAACTAGGGCGGGAATCTGTGATAAATCTGAAATATAAATAAATAACTTGATTTGACTATACATTTCTTTAAATAGCTTTGCCGTCAATTGAAAAAAAAAACCTAATAGAGATGAGAGATATTTAGTATTTTAGTCATACGAATCCTGCAATTTAAGTTATCCACATACACATGTCATAATTTATTTAATATACGAGTATAATAAAGTTTCATAGCTCCCGTAGACCAATGGGTAGTCAGCGTTCACGTCGGCTGAATCGTGGGGCCTGCGTTCGAATCGAACACCAGTTGTTTTCATAAATGTGCATCACATGTGTCCGTCATCTCATTATTTTGACTAACCGGTGTCGCTGATACTTATTTTCTCATTAGTTACATCGATTACAGAGATATACAAATAATTTAGTACCAATATATCCATGCTGACAAAAGCGGCACTGATATCTGCGTATGTGCAAACGTCTATTTATTAATTGTATTTTTATATATATTATATATATATTATTTTTTATATATAAATTTTATATATAATTTGATGGCTCGGTTGGCGCAGTGGCTAAGCCCTTGGCTTCTGCACCGCGGGTCGCGGGTTCGATTCCCGCACGGGACAAATATTTGTATGGCCTACAGATAGTTGTTCCGGGTCTTGGTGGTTTGTGCATGTTGAATTTATGTCTGTAAAACGTACCCACGACACAGGAGAAATCTTACTGTGGGGCAACGTTTTTTTTTTTAAAAATTGTATAATTAACTACTATGTAATTAATTATCACTACATAGTAATTAATTAATTATACGATAAGCTCTTGTAATTAAAATTAAACGTAGATAAGAGTGTCATTTTATACTTTTTTCAAAGGACCCCTTTGAAAATCAGCTTTATCAACTTTTAATTAGTCCACTGCTGTGCATTGGCCTCTCTCGTGAATGGAGAATTATCTACAATCGCCACTCTTGGCAGGCGGATTGACGATCACCGTAACGGACATGATGATAATTTTAACAGATTTTAATATTCCATCTATCCATGATCCGAAATAGAATTTGATATAACTTATGGTGTTATCTGTCGTCAGTGGCCAAATCCGTCAACAGATAGGATATTAAAACCAGTCGCAAGTGATCTGAAATAACTTTTTTATTTCCGTTCTTAATTTAAAAACAAACAAGTGAGCGAGTCATGGCCATGTAAGTTCACTTTGATAGTAAAAAACGACGCGACTTGTCAATATTTTTAATTAATTATCAAAAGATATACGTTAATTAAGCCTGTTTGCCGTTGCTAATAAAATGGTTGTCTGTAAATATTTGTATAAACAAAGCATTGTCAAGTGGCCAGTATGTTGTGTCATAGATTCTAGAACCGAATTTCAGTCGCAGCAATATAAGATTGTTGTTTGATCTGGTATTGTGATAGCCTCATATCCCTGACACGACATCTGTCCCTTCAGTCCTTGCACTGTGTACCAGTCGGAACAACGTCATTTTTACACCTTAAAGCCTCGGCCTGTCAGCTAGCCATGACTGGTCACTATCGCGTCTGTCTACCTCCCATGTCTAGGAAACTCAGTCATTTTAACCGGCGACTTCAATATGAAGCACACCCGGTGCAATTCACTGTCAACCAACCCGACGAGGGCTGGCGCTAGACTCACTAGTCGACCTGCTCGACTTCGACATTGTAGCAACACCGGCTCACTTTCCGCCTATAATAGGACACAAACCGGATGTGCTTGAAACCGCCATCCTTAAAAACATCAATCTCGCCTTCGGCGGAATAAAGGTGATTTACGAACTAGCATCTGATCACCGCCCTGTTCTACTTTGGCTAGGGCCTTCAATCCAAGCCCCACCTATCACAAAACGGTAGTCGACTGGCATATCCTCTTAGGGAAAATCTATGAGCAATTACTTCTCGCCCGTTTTAAATACTTCATGCAGTTTCTAGGGATTCTATCCACGAGTAGTTTGGATTCCGAGCCAAAGATGTACCCGACAAGTGTACTGCATCACGGAGCACGTACAATCCCATTTCCTTCACGGGCACCAAACCAGTGCTTCTTCGACGAGGCGAAAGCGTTCGTCAAGGTCTCTAAAAAGGTTCTATCCTAGGTCCCGTTCTATAGATCCCCTTTACCAACGACATTCCGCGCACCCACGGAGTCGAACTCGCCCGATTGGCCTACGACACGTGTCTGGAAGTAATCCAGTTGCTATAACTAAGGGACTACAATTCGCAGCCCGAACCCTAGGGAACTGGTTTCGTAAATGGAGTCAAACACTTAGGCATCCTACTCCACTCAAGACTCATCTTCGGTCCAGAAATTCACCGCGAAAGGAACCGAACAGCTTTCGTCCTCAGCCGATTACACCCTCTCTTTAATATAGTAAAATGTCCCTGAATAGCAAAAGTAGATTATAAAAAGCCTGTGTTCGGCATCATGACCATGAGCATGATCATGAGCGCTTGCTTCCCCGTGTCATATTAACCGACTTCAGGTCATTCAGAATCGGTTCATGCGCAAGGCCGCAGAAGCACCCTGGTCCCTGCGTAATAATAACCTCCATGTCGATTTTCGGCTTTTTCATCATCATCATCATCACTTCAGCCCATCTCTAGTCCATTGCTGAACACAGGCCTCCCCCAAAGACTACCACAGTAATTTGTGGCTCTCATTCTGGGGGGATTTCGCCATAGTTACCAAGCTTCACAGGCGGCTTGGCAACTGCAAATTATTTATTCAGATGTTCCAGAAAGATGCTGCTGCCCAAATTCTGGTTTTTATTTTCCGTCTGTCCACTTTTTGAACACCCATGTGATGGGGTGGTAGTTTCTTTTTTTAATTGACAGTAATATTTGTTACATTTATTCATCTTTTCAGGGTAAAGAACTTTATTTGTTTATTCACAGCTCAATGCCTAGTCTCTGACTATCCCTTATGGGATACAGTCGTGATCTTATGTATGTATGTATTCACAGCTGAAAACAAACAAAATAAAATAATTACAGAACATTAGCTTTACTTGGGATTTGAACTCAGGACCCACTACTTAGCAATTAGTCACCTAATTGCCAGAATATTTTACAGTAACACAAGTTCTCCCTTTTAATGAAAGTGGCATTAACTGCAAATTGACATAAGAATAATTGACATCACTGCCCATCTGTCTATTAGACATATTAGATTATTCGATATATTTTCAATAAACTATATGATGTTGACGTACACAGTGTTCACTAATTTGTTGTATGTTCATCGAAGAACCATATTAATGCTACAAGACAAGAAGCATTCAGTTGTTTGCCCACAGGCAATAGTTTTTTAATACATGGTATTCATTGTTAACATTGGTAGCAAATTGGATTCGTACAGACTTTTACCCTGAATTGTATAAAGAAATCTACTAACATAGATTTAAGGTGGGATAAGTGTTAGCATCTTCTATATGTAGATATATAAAAGGTGAAACTGACTGATTAACGCACAGCCGAAACTACTAAGTCTAGAACCATGAAATTTTGCACAGCGTCTCCCTACATAACGAATGTCCGCACTAAGAAAGTATTTTTGAAGTCATCTCGCGATGGGGTTAAATAGGGGATGAAAGTTTGTATACGAATGCTAAAAAAAAAATTAGTCTAGATTTATCCTTTTTGAACTCCATTCCTTAAGAGGCAAAGTAAGGTAAAATTTTACTTCCTATCCTATCCTACTAATATTATAAGCGTGATAAAGTTTGTGAGGATGTATGGATGTTTGCCAATCTTTCACTCAAAAATTACTGAGCGGACTTTGGTGAAACTTTACAGTCATATATCTTATACATCATAATAACAGAAAGGCTATAATTTATAAAAATGTTGTGTAAATTGGCTAAAATTATTATTTAGTGTCAAGTAAATCGGAAAAATTTTCGCCATCTGAGAGCTATCTTGGCGTGCCCTGCATGCGCCGTCAGAGTTGCATGAAAATTAAAAAAGTTCTCGCGTCAATATATATACCTTTTACGTGGAAGCCATGATAGCCAAAGTATTGAACCATAATTACATTTAAGTTTTATACTGTATTTGCAATGCATATTTTATAATATTAAATTAATTATTATCAAAATAAATACTTTTATCGCTTCTGGTATTTAAAGTAAATAAACTCAGTCTTTCAAATTATTATTTTAACGGTATCAGAGGATTTCGTGCACAGATTTGAAAGAACGGATCAAGTCAGCAAATAATCATTGTTCCAATGAAGCACTGCTAATTGAGAATAAAATATTAATAATTTCCGGAAAGAAGTTATCCGACTTTGGTATGCCCAAATCACATCGTAGATGAGAGCTATAAAACGATTTGATCAGAGAGCAAAGCCGTGATAGCACCACTTTACATTCTCACGTGATTGAAATTGAGCCCCGTCTGCAACCCGAGCAAAAAGAGATTTACCACATAATATGACAGCGAGTTATAGTTGAGAGGGGTGACTACTGCTCTCATTCATCTTCTTCCACTTCGTTCCTAAAATGCAATAACAATCAACGAGCTAAAAATAGCCTCGGAATGCTTGCAATAAAATAACGGTGTGATTTGATCATTCATAGCAAATTCGAAGTCGTGAACTGACGGAACGTCATAGAACATTTAGTACGATCTCGCGCTTAATATAAAATAAAAGTGTTTTCAGCGGAAAATTCTTTCCTTTAGTCATAATTACGTTTTAAATTTAGAAATTTCAGTTGACTTTTGGGATTACGTTCAACTTTGTATTCATACGAATTCTGTTAATCATAACCTGATCACAATTCGTTTATGCCCGGGCGGTACAGGCAAAACTTTTTTGATTAATTTCATCGACACACTTATGTCATCTGATGACACTATAAGCTATCCCGTGGAGTTTCTTAACTCTTTGGAGCTATCCGGTATGCCATCCCATAAACTGGAATTAATAGTAGGGATACTAGTTTCGTTAATGCGCAACCTGGACGTTCCGAGATTATGGAATGGTACTAGATTGCGAGTCACCAACCTGTAGAGGCATATTCTGAAGGTCATCATTGTAACTAGAGAAGCTAATGGAGGCAATATTCTTATACCACGCATTCCAATTAAAAACCAGTCTAAAACTTACATTAAAAGTTTCTGCATTAAAGTTGCATTTCCAATGACGATCAATAAATCACAGGGTCAAATCTTAAAGGTAGCAGGAATACATTTGGGCACGTCATGTTTTTCGCGTAAGTCGCAAAATTGCATATTTTTGCTGAACGAAACAAATCCTTTAACATAGTTTAAAATATTTCAGTTAGTGCTCTACTTAGCGCAATATTTGCTTATAACTCCTTACCTTACCGTGGATAAGGTTTGTTAAAAATACCGTGGGGACCCTTTCCTTTTCCGGAACAAAAAGTATCTTATGTCCGTCTCCAGGATGCGATAGGAGTACCTTTACGAAACTTTTTGAAAAATTATAAATATATTATCTTTTTAAGAAAAAAAATTTGAAAAACAAAAGAAAAAAAGCCATTTATCAGTAATTTAATTGAAAATTATTTTATCACAAATTTAATTCATTAATAATATTCTTCACAGTTCTATGGAATAACGCCATCTATTAAATTTTTGTATAACGCTTTCACTGAAGTTTTGGATTCACAGGATTTACAGATGGCACTTCCAGGCATGATAAATAATAATGTTAGGTCTGTATAATAGTTTCAATCCTCTGAGCGTTACATATACCCTTATCACGTTCACTAGATGGGACGTCTAAGAGCGGCCTTAGTCATCAAAATTAATTTACATTGTTATTTAACAGTAATGGCTAAGTTCATCACGTTTATCGCACTTCCGTTATCATTGTTGGCCAACTTGTTGCACTTCCGTAGCAGGCTGCGCGCTTAACTTTCAATTTACCCTTTACTAAACGCGCCAAAATAAATATTCAGAAATAATAATTAAGTTTATAAAAATAAACTTTATATAATGGGATATTACAATATAAAAGAATACATGGATGATACTAATGAGGTGACCGCTGTCAGGCTGTTTCTAAAAACTCGACTGAATACTTGTTTGAATGATAAAAAAATATAGAAGAATAATATTTAAAAAGTTTTTAAATTATTTTTTGTACGTCGAAGAATAATTATAATATATTTCATTTAATTTTGATATCGAATATAATTTGCGATGGAATCTGTCTTCAAGCCTGATTATTTTAAATTATTTTAAAATATAATAAAAATAATATTTTTTCGGAATTACAACATTGATAGTATTCCTGTTAGCCACTCTAATTAAACTTAAAAGCTTGTACTGGGAGATAGTTCACTAGGCCTTGACGACGGACACAGGTAACCTATCGCACGGCACCTTAAACCTCGCGGTGGCGCACAACTTTTCCGAACGCTCCTAAATATAGATCCTCCAATTCTACTCCCTCTCATTATTACTATTACTACCTCAACGAGGAGGAGCCTGCTAAAGGCCATCGCCGTGCGGTAGTATTCCTGTAATTCCGAAAAAGAGTAACGAAAACCGGTAGGGTGGTAAGTGCAATCTCTGCCTAAAAATGCTGAGACATCAGTTGTTAAGTCTCATATTCCCAGTAATTACACTAGCTCTCAGCCTTCACACCCACACTAATGCATAACTGACCCTAAGGTACCTACCTAGATTTTTATAATTAAGTATTATTATAAGTTAGTAAGGTCTGCGTTAGGTCTAAGCAGGTCGGATCGCGTTTAAGAGTAGAACATGTGAAAGTAAAAGTGAATATTACGTATTAGGCTACTCACGCTTTCGGCTATTGAATGCGCTCCCTACTCTACGTGCCGAGCTCCCATCATACTGGCTTATTGATCCACTTACATACACGTGCGCCTTTAAGTGCGACTAACATTTTATTTTAATTCATAATAAATTTAAATTTATTTTATTATAAGTCTCTTTGTACAAAAAATTATGAGATTGTAGTTATACGTCAAAAATTCACTACAAATAAAGTTGATAAATAATTACGAGATTAAGTTGTTCGACCGAGGTAGATGAACACGAAATAAAAGTTTCCCTGGAATAGCTAACGACAGTACAGCAGTGAAATATCAAGACGCAAATATAAAGTAAATGTATCAATGAATATGATTCAGTTGCTATTATTTAACATGTTCTAATTGTGGCCTCTTTATAGAAAATTTTTATTCAATTTTGTTTTTATGAATTGATAACCTAAACACATTATTACATCGAATGGATACTGAATGTGATATATTTAACTAATCGAATGCTAGCTAAGTTAATATTCCTACTATTGAAGGTTACGTTTCAGATAAATCAAAATCTGAAAACCAAAACGACGGGATCGTCATTTATTATCGTTCTGAGTTAAATTGTGCCATAGTGGAAGCAGAGTTAAATGATGCTAACTGCCTTATTTTACAATATAAGAATGAAATAGCCATCGTTTCCATTTATCGGCCGCCTTCCTATAGGAAAACCGACAATTTTTGAACAGCTTTATCTTCTTTTTCTGGCTTTAAAACAGTAGTTATCTAAATGTGGCAACACTTCACTTTTTTTACCTGCTCATCTGTTTCCAACACGCGAAAATAGCTGTCTTGACCATATTTTATTTAAAACTACTGCTAATACTAATCCTGCGAAGACCCTGGTTTTTGATTCAAACTTCACGTACCATGCTCCTGTGTTACTGAGTGTGGATTTGATATCAATTTCCCAGCCGCAGTAGCGAATATAGAAAGTACCGATTTTACACCCGTATTGACTTCCACTGATTCTAATCACAGAGCTGAAGTTTTAGTCTCAACGATATAAAGAATTATTTCAACCAATACTAAAGTTGTTAAAGGACCACAAAGACAAAGAATAATTCAACCTTGGATCACGTCAGGCCTCCTGAGGTGTATTCGAAATCGCGATAAATTACAAAAAAAATATAAAGAAGGCACTAACAACATAACATTAAAAGTATCTTATATACGATATAGAAATTTTTGTAACAACATACTTAAACATTTAAAACGTGAATATCAACGCACTGAACTTATAAAGGCAATGAGAAACCCAAAAGCCACGTGGGACGTAATTAAAAGGACACCACAGATTAATAATACACCGTCTAATTCAAACGAACTTCTGAATTTATCAGGAAGACCAGTTACTAAGTCTGTAGAAAACAAATATTTTACAAACATAGGTATAGAGTTGGAAAACAAAATTAAAAAAGACATAAACCCATACGGAATCTCCTTTATTTACTGACATTGTTGGGTTATGCGATAACTGTCCAGTAGGTTTATATAACATACCAGTCTCTGTAATAAAATTAGCTCGAAATATCATTATACCCGCCGTAACGCATGTTTGTCTCAGTATCGCTAATGGAGTTTTTCCAGTAATTTTTAAAAAAGTATTGGTACATCTAATGCATCAGAGTGGGGACAGTATAGTTAATAACTATAGACCTATTTCAGTTACTACAATTTTATCAAAAAGAAACGATTACTCAATAAACGTTTTATTGCATATTTAGAAAAATTATATGTTTCAGCTTCTAATAAATTTGGTTTTAGAAAAAGTAAATCCACAGACGATGCTGCTCTGGAATTCATAGACACAGTAGTCAAAAACATTGATTCCAAAAATAAAACAATAGGTATCTTCTTGGAATTATCTAAAACATTTGACAGAGTGTCTGTCCCAATACTTTAATTTATTTATTAAGAGAACCAACAGCGAAAATACAAACATATACTTAACAGCGTTATAACAAAAGTAAGGCTAATGACAGGTTTTCCTTATTTAACAGCATTAGTTAATAAAAATACAAAAGAAAGTAAACGTGCCAAATCTTTTTGTACCTATGCAAAAAACAAAAAAACAAAAATTGAGGGATATTGTCAACCTTCCACTCCACATGAAAAGTCCCTACATATACATACATACACATTAAATATACGTTCATAAATGTGTTATTAATGCAATAGTCCATCTTTATGGACTATTGTATTAATAACTTCTGTTTTAAATTTTGATCTTGTACACGCAAAGAAATCAATTTGTTTAAAAGTAGCATTATAAGTGCGACGGATTCGAATCGAATCGATCGAACTTTTGAATAAGATGGAAAATATCCCCGATATTTTCCATCTTATTCAAAAGTTCGATTTGAGAGGCACAGCCTAGAGGCAGGCCCTAATTATTTTTAAAGATTAAGTAATCTTTAAAAATAATAACGTAAACAAATAGAAGTCAGAGTGTGAAGGTGAATTCTTTTATAAGTGAAGGAGTGAGCCTTACTTTCGGTGTACCTTAAGGAAACGTCTTAGGACCTACTCTTTTTCTCATATATGTAAATAATCTCTGTTTGCTAACTATTTCCAATTTTTTTTATATGCAGATGATACGGCTCTTATCATCCATGGAAGAAAATAGGAGGCTTCTCGATAGAATGCCGAAGACGCGCCAATGACTGTGATAAATTGACTTTCTTAAAATGTGCTCACTCTAAACTTACATAAAACAAAGTATTTGACGTTTTCCACTCGACTCTCGTTGCAGCCTCACGAAAATTATTTTACCTTAATAGCTCATTCGTGTTTGTCTTCTGAACGAGATACTGTGACTGTATCCTATGCAACGTGCTCTGGATATAAAGTATCTGAGTATTTTTTTTATAGAAGAGAGCGCAAACGAGCAAGCGCTCACCTGATGTTAAGTAATCGCCGCCGCCTATTTATATATTTGCCGGCCTCTGAGAATAGAATAGGCTCCTTTCTTGAAGGTCCCTAAGTCATATCGGTCCAGAAAAACCGCTGGTGGTAGCAAGTTCCACAGAGTGGTCGTGCGTGGAAGAAAATTCCTCGAAAAGCACACTGTGGTGGAATGCCACCCATCGAGGTGATAGGGTTGGAATTTAATGCTTTGCCGCGATGTACGATGGTGAAATTAAGAGGCTGGTATGATTCCGAACAATTCCTCGGAACACTCCCTAAAGTATATACGATAAAAACGCAAAGAGACGCAACGTCTCTTCGCAAGGCTATGTTGTGATCATAGCCATCACATATCCTGAGCGTGGACGCACAGTGAGGGATTCTCCAGAACCGTTAGTGCTGGTACCCTCCTAGGGTAGACTATTATTTAGTACCGCTACCATGATGACAGGGGATGGGCTCCGGTTACCTGCACTCACCAGACGAAACGCAGAAGATTATTAGACTTCTACTTCACGCCGGTATTCTGTGAGGTCGTTGTACTTCTCCGGGTGAGTCGACCCATTCATGCAACAACAAAAGTGGCTCTACACAACACATTAAGCAGGCACAAACATACATCAATGGTTGTTTGTCGTGTCAGAAAACTTATGCTCCCGTTCAAAATATTAAAATCATCATTGGAGCTGCCTAACTTAAAAACTATATACTTTGCAGTAGTTCAGTCGCTTTTAAATTATGGCATCTCAATGGAGAGGCACGTCTAAATCGAATCTACTTCGCCTAGAGAAAGCACAAAGAGCTGTTATGAAAGTAATGCTTAGAAAACCGTACCGCTATCCTACCTCACTTTTGTACAGTAAATTTGTGCTTTAAGTAATAATTCGGATGCATGGTGCCTTCTCATGCGCGGCCTTCATTTTAAGTAAACGCCGAAAAGATAGAGTCTGCAGTTCTCAAGCCCATGGAACTGGCTTAGCCAGACGTCAATTTGTAGTTTTGGGTCCTCGTCTCTGTAATGAAATAAATAAAATTTGGTATATCTATCCTCTCACAGCCAGAAAATGTAAAGCTACTGTTAAGGACTTTTTGCTAGAACAATACTACAACGGTACAGAGAATCTTCTTTCTACAAATATTTAGTAGGTAATAAACTGGCAACTTTTTGGTACATACATACAAAACCGTACACACACTGACATGCACACTGACATACACACACGCACTAACATACACACTCGCATACACATTGACTCACTCACACCCACACACACACACAAACACACACACTCACGGGTGCACATGCATTGTCCCATTTAGGAGTTTTTACACTTCAATTTTTATTTAAATTATCTAAAAAAGAAAAGGAAAAAAATTTAGTATTTTAACTTTTGTTATTTCACATGTCCCGTTTCGCTTATTTCTTATTTAGACTTGAAATAGCACGTTATACTCAATCTGCTTCCTGTTAATTATTATCATATTTTTATAATACTATTTATATAAAACTTATAATTTTTACCAAATTACTTCATAGTTTTTTTTAAGTAGCCGTGTGGTAGCGGCATAAGAGAATCTACCACCCCATCTCGTCCCGTGGGTCAGTTCTTAAGTCTTAACTAAAAAAGATTATACCAATTGATTTCAGTTTTTAAAAGATTTTTTTTAATAGCCTTTTGGTTTTAACTGTAATTTTATAGCATAGCTTATCACAACAAATATAAGTTTAATATAATAAAATCAGTTATTATGTGTGCGGCGATAATGAATTCTTGATTAATGTCCTGCAGTAACTCGACCTTCACAGATCATACCATGTATATATTATATTTTGTTTTAAGATATGTAAAGCTTATAAAACTTGTTAAACTTCATTTAGTAAAGAGACGTAAAGACGTATGATTACTAATTTTAAACTTCAAGTTATTGCTAAAAGCCTAGGCCTAAAATAAGCATACCGGTGACAAACAGCAGTACCTTTAATGGGTTCGGGATATTCCACAGTAATAGATTATATTTTACTAATTTGCAGAATATACACTAGATAGGTCAATATCGACTTAGGCTTTGTTTGAAAAAAACAGTGCCTCACGCTAGTATTTTGACTGTCGTTAGCCATACCATACGTTACAAATCTTTGTAACGTGCAGAAATCGGACCTTCAACCCAGAGCGCAGAAGCCAACCGCTTAGCAACCGCGACAACCGAGACAACATAACGTCCTCCAAAAAGAGCGCACAATGCGCTCATTATTTAATTCAAATTGTATTGCGTCAAATTAAAAAGAAATTTAAAAACGTCGGCGAATGAGTACTAGTACAGCCAGTGTCTAGTACAATTAGTAGGCAGTAAAACCACCGTCTAGTACAAACAGTATTTAGTAAAATGAGTGTCTAATACATCCAGTGTTTATTACACCCTGTGCCTAATACTATGAGTGTCTAATACACATATTGACAAGTGCAACCAGTGTCTCAGTTTATATTGACTGTGATATTAAACTGGAATAGAATTTACCGACTAACAGCGTCTTATCTATCACCCATCAGAGTCCGGAAAAATGCTGTTAAAAGGAAGAATCGGTACATTCGGCCAGTTGCCACTTGTATTGCTACCTAAAAAATTTCTTAATTGTATAAAAACCCAGTAAGGAGAAAAAGTTACAATAAACCAAACAAAACAAAGAAATAGGTGTAGTTAACAATCTAATACTGTAGATATATCGTCTATGGAAAGGATTCAATAGAATGAAAGTACATATCCCAGCAATAAAGATTTTGGAGATAAATTGTAACGACGTTATATAATTTGTTGTCTGCTTATTTATAAAAAGATTAGCGGACCCGACAAACGTTGTCCTGTCCGAACGTTGGGTTGCCCGCTGTTAACAGAATCAGCAAAAGATTTTTCGATATTTGAATTATTGATAAACTATATACTGTGTGACTTTTGTCATTTTCCTAGAACTCTATCGCAGCGCTACCTACCAATTCTGAATCTAAACCATCCAGGGAACCACACAAGCACACACAAAAAATTCATCAACATCGGTCCAGACGATTATTATTATGTATATAAAGATGGGGATTGAAAACATGACAAAATTTTTATTTTGCTTTTATAAGAAAACTAGCTAACTATCTATTACAATTAAAACGTCGCCCGCGTGGCTTAGCCAAAGCAAAAATTTGTGCAAAAACACAAAATTTTAGTTTTTGGGTCTGGTTGTGTTGAGCATGTGAAATTTATCGCTGTAAACGCATTTACGGTACAAGAGGAATCCTAGTGAAAAGCAAAAAAATATTGCAGATGTTCATTATTGATCACTCCAGCTAAGCTCAATTGACAAATCTTTAACGAAATTATAACAGAAGTGCTGCAATTACTTTTAAGGCTTATGACCAGCAGTGGACTTCATTACTTTATAGTAACATATTATTATTTATTATAACAATAGTAAGCGATCCTTGGGTGGTAAACGACCACGGCTATCCTCTAAACATCCCTATGTCTATGTATTAAATTAAAAGGTAAATGTAAGTTCTTTACTTATTAGACGATACATATAGAATAGTTTGTAGATAAGAATGACAGATAAGAATATTTTCTTGCATCATACTTTTATGCGAGTATTCGGGTTTAAAAGCGTTTTTGAAGTATTCGGGTTTTTAAACTCGTTTTTATGCATAGTTTTTAAGACATTAACAGCAAAAGTAATATTATTAAATTCTCTTTTTAGTCATATCACTGTCAATGTAGATGCACTTTTAGAAGCAGTCCTGCGAGCAGCTACAGGAACAACACTACAATTTTCAATTCGACGTTACGGAGCCAATGAAGTAAACGAACATTGGCCCTACTTCATTGTCATAGTTTAACCTTTAACGATAACGTCAAACCGGTCTCAGTGATTCTGTTTTTCCGGTCTTTACTTTTAATAATAATAAAATATACGAGCATCTAAAGCATGTGTCTTATACACTACATAATAAGCACTGCTTTTAGCGTTTCAAATATTGGCAAGGTCAAGTAATCGCTTTTTGGTTGACCGAAGCTGTGTATTTTTTTTTCGGATTTGACTTATTAAATATTTGGCAGAGGCGGTCCCCCCCCCATCTCCCCCCCCCCCCCCCAAAATGTGAAATTCGTAAAAAGTTATGTTTTACTGGTGGTATAATTCCTATGCAGGAATCCGTAGGTAAAGCCGTGGTAGCTCAGGGACTAGGCGCTCGCTTTAAATTTCATAGTACGCGAGTGACCTGGGTTCGATTCCCGGTGCCGGCACCACTAAAATTGTTAATTGCGATTTTAAGTGCTGATTTACCACGTGCTCGGCGGTGAAGGAAAACATCGTGAGGAAACCTGCATGTCTGAGGAATAAAAAATATTTCGAAGACATGTGAAGTCCGCCAACCCGCATTGGAGCAGCGTGGCGGATTCTTCCTAGCTCCAAAACCCCTATCAGAAATGAGAGGAGGCCTGTGCTCAGTAGTGGGACATTTATAGGCTGAAACTTTTCTTTTTTAATCCGTAGGTACCACCACAGGACCAGTTATTCTGACATGAAGCAGAGGTGTGCAAAAATTACTGTGTTTCGGTTTGAAGGGCACTGTCAGCTAGTGTAATCACTGGGCATATATGAGACTTAAGAACGAATGTCTCGGGGTGATGTGCGCAGTGTAGTGTCACACAGAAATGTTGCCACGTTGCACTTACCGTCAGGTGAACGTTTTACTCGTCTCATCACTTGATACAATAAAAAAAAGTTCCTTAATCAGAAAAAAATGGAATGCATTTAATTAAATAACGTAGTCGATTCTAAAAAAAATATATTACTGGCTGGACAAACTTTTACGTTTCCGGATTTTAATCATTCGTAAAATGGATAATATTTTGTTAAAGGGACTAACAACTAAAAAAAAACTAAATTTGAATTAAAACCAGTTAGTTTTACGAAACAGAACGCATCATGGTTTCAATCTTTTTTTATTTTGTAATGTAATATAATCTTTTCTGAATCCTTTATTTTGATATCAACATTCATGTATAAACATATGATAAGTAAAAAATATAAAATTCTTTGACATTTATTTTCATTGTATAAACTAGAAATCATTACGAAATTTAAATGTCTTGGTTAATTTTGCGTGTCTTATAAAATAAGTATTTATGTCTTTAACTAACTTAATGTATATTTAAACAACCTAGTATATATCAATTACCCAACAATTAATCTTATTATAGATAATTACAATAATCAAATGTTACACATCAATAATAAACCTGGGCAATTTTCAGATTGTTCACTACATCTCTTTCTATTAATAAGTTGCAATGAACATAAAATATACTTTGCGTTAAAACATACGTTTCGTAAGACTTACCAGCATATTTAACAACCGCAAATTTAACGTGAATCTTTGTCGGCCTTGGACACGTTTTCAACTCAAGTCAAATAACGTTAAGTATAGTAAAGATTACTTAAAATATATCATATATGATATGTACGGTAAATGAGTTCATATAAATAATTGAAGTTAAAGATCAAAATAGCATGTATAACATTAGACTCATGTTACTTGCGTACTACCTATAGTGAAGACTTTGAAGTCAGTGAACATGGAAGATGGAATTGGCTGTAACTTCCAATACAAGAAACCTTACTTAATGATGTTATTTTTTTAAATGTTTCTATCCGAACGATATCTTATTTAACATGGGTTCGTTATTTGAAATAAAAAATAAAATGTTTACGTATTTTTTCGTCCTCAAAACTACTAGTCTTTTAGAATAAATAATTTGCCAAATCATTTATAAATCTTAACAAAGGAAAGATACGAAACGGTGAGATAATATCGTTACATTTCCACATTTATCACTTGCACAAGTCGATTATAATGACGTATTCATAGAATCGTCTTGTAATTACACTAACGTAAACACAATTATACTCGTACTTACACGTCTTCATCCCATACAAGAAAACAGGTGCGATCAAATGACAATTTGGTCATTAGAATATGGACAGTGTATACGGTTTGGCTTGTGGCAGTATATGAGAATTTAGGAGTTCATTTTATACCTAGGGAAACGATAAGAAGCGTCGAAAAAATTTATCAAACCAGATAACAGAGCACCCTGTTGGAAGTGTGTACTGTGGTTGCCCATCTGCCCTGAGTAGCAACTATACCAAATGATGTACTCAATAATAAGTTTTTAATAATTACAACGTGTTTAACAGTCTCAAAAATTAAATGATGAAAAATAATGTGTATTGTGCTTAGTCTGTTAAGTAAATCATGATATTATTCTTGATATACATATTTGAATCTATAAGCAATTTTCCTAAATAACTTTTTAAATAAAGGCGAATGGCAATTCTAACTTTTAACTTAAAAAAAATGTCATTTGGGCAGGTTAATCTAGAACATTGTAACTAAATTAAATTTAAAAAAACGCTTCAATATCTATACATTATTTAACGCTCAAAAAAGAACTGTACTAACATAAATGTAGTTGTTTTTTTTTTACTTTGTGTACCTATTTTACTCACAAATATATCTATTACTTTTATAATGCCTTTGAGGGTGAAACCAGTCGATATATGGAATAAATAATTATGTAAGTAACTAGAACAAAATTCGAGTCGTAATATCTAGATAGCCTAGTTGTTCGACGCACAAATCGTAGTTTTATCGTATATTATTAATGAGGAATGACAAAATCATTGAGCAATAATGCCTTACAAATCATATTTATAGTATTTGATACAAATTAATAACTCTTTTTGAGTTCTATGATTACGTTTCGTTTTCTTAATGTAATACAGTAAGTATTCATATATTATTTTTATTTTATTAATAACCACCGGAAATTAATTACATACACACAAACTCGGAACATCCGAAGATGACCTTCGGTTCACAAATATTGGTTCCATACTGGAATGGAACGCACGGCTCATAGCATAGAAGCACCACTGCACCAACCGAGTCTATATAATGTTTTCACTCTAGTCTCCGAGCAGGAGCTGGTACGAGGGTGCGCCGAACTAGAGATAAGAACATTACTCTACTCTATGTGAGGCCGAACCTGTGCCCTATAAAGTTGCATGATGTACTATCCCGCTCTACAGAGTACGTCAAGCGTTTCAGAGGTCAATTTGGAATTCCCTTACAAGTGACCGCGAAATTGGACGTCACTAGATATGTCAACGCCAAGGAATCCGATAAAGGCTACAGTAACAGAACAGTGCTCCTTAAATTAGGGAATACACAAGTCTGTGTCCTTTAAGGTTTAAATTGGACAAAGGAGATGGGAATGTCAAAATGAGAGACAAAAGTCAAAATGTGAACCTCGTCTATCAAGATCTCGACTTTCAGACACAAGTTTCTTTCCGCATGCGTCGACATGTTCCCGAGAAATATAAGCAACTGTCACTAATTTGTAATATATCATTGATATACAGAAGAAACAGGATTGTAGATAGCACGGAACCTTGTGAAACACCAGCATTCACAAGTTTTGAGTGCGATCATGCATCTTCAACTATGCCCTTGTTGCCCATGTCTCTGAGAAAACTGGAGACTAAACTCCATAATTTCTCGGGCAGAACATAGGAAGGAAAACGCTGAAGGCTTGAAAAGAAGCGCTAAGTGCCATACCCTATCTTCTCTTCTCTATGTCCAAAGTAACTGCGAGGACTTCCTCCTGAGTGACGGAAACCGTACTGATGTTTACTTATTAGCTCGTTCTCTTTAAGGTACTCTAAGAGCTGGGAGTTTTTAATAGACTTAGATATTTTTCTTTCTGAAATATTCTCGGACTCTATCAGTTTATTGAATGAATTTGGTGTTTTCTGGATACTGTCCGTTTGCATCGTTAATATAAAAAAGTTTTAATAAAAAGTAAAGTAACAGCCTATAAATGCCCTACTGCTGAGCTCAGGCCTCCTGCCATTTCTGAGAGCGGTTTGGAGCAGGAAAGAGTCCGCCAGGTCGCTCCAATGCGAGCTGGCTCTGATTCATATGTCATGTGTTCTGGATTTCATATGTCGTTGAAATATTTTAAATCCTTAGACATTCAAGTTTCCTTACGATGTTTTCCTGTACCGCTGAGCACCTGGTCAATGAGAGCCGTAGTAGCTCACGGGCCTGATGCTCGCCTTTAATTTCATAGTAAGCGAGTAACCTGGGTTCGATCCCCGGTGCCAGCACCTCTAATATTGTTCTACAATTTTAAGTGCTGATTTACCACGTGCTTAGCGGTGAAGGAAAACATCGTCATGAAACCTGTATGTCCGAGGAATAGAAATATTTCGAGGACATGTGAAGTCCGCCAACCCGCATTGGAGCAGCGTGGCGGATTCTTCCTAGCTCCAAAACCCTCTCAGAAATAAGAGGAGGCCTGTGCTCAGCAGTGGGACATTTATAGGCTGAAACTTTACTTTATTTACTTTTACCTGGTCAATAAGCGCTTAAAATTGCAGAACAATTTTGGAGATGCCAACTTCGGTGAATTTAACTTAAAACAAGCCCCTGAGCCAGCTCCTGAGCTGCCACAAAATTCTCGTAAAGTTATAGACTTCACTTATTACTCCGTGCACAACAGGTTTGGAAAAAAATACAAGAAATGTATACAGTAGTCCGATCGGCAAGTTATGCATAAGTTTTGCACAGACGACTATCATAAATAACTTTATAAGTACAAAGAAAGATTTTTAAGAAGACTTATATTCTAAATTTAATAATACCCGATGATGTGAAAAAACACAGAATAAGTATTATTTTAAACGACTGGTTCGCCAACATTGTTTGGAGGAATACAAATAAATATATATCTGACGATATATATATTTTTATGTATGTATGTATGTATATGAATATCTATGTATGTATATATATGATTGTATGTATATGTGTGTATTTGTGTAAAAAGTTTTGAAAATTAGAAAATGTATGAGACATGAAAATTAAGCAAAAACAGTTCAAGGTCAGAATACGACTTTATGAGACGAGATAACAATTTTGAAGAAATGCCTCGATGGAAAACAGAGAAAGCAATTTCAATCTTTTCACTCAAATACATTTTATAACAAGCAGTCGTTAATAAGCGAAAATACATCTTTAACTACATCTCAGACTTATCCCGAGTAAAAAATGTACAATCGGTTAACATCATTAGTTATAAACCTGTATCGTTCACATGCAGGGTTGCCAAATGTTTTTTTTGCATTCTTGCATAGTTCTTGATGTATAGTAATTATTATATGTTGTGGTTTTTTTTTGGACAACAAAGTGGTGGTAGGATTCCTATGTAAGTTATTCTGCCGTGAAGCAGTAGTGTGCAAACATTGCCGTGTTTGGGTCTGAAGAGCACTGAGCAAATGTAATCCCTGGGTATATGAGACCTAACACTTATTTTAAGAACTGATATCTCCAGATGATGGGCGCAGTGTGGTGGCGCACATAAATGTTCTGGATGACACGGTATTTTTTATTGGCAGACGTTGCACTTACCATCAGTTGAAAGTTTTCTTTGTCTCTCACTTTAGCCAGTAATTATTATAGCGGCGTCTATGTGACCTGCATATATAGGACCTAAATATTGCCGGTAGTAGAAGACGTTCTCCCCAGGTCAAATCTCTCCATGCGTAGCTACTCTTTTTCCTTGGCAACATCATCTGCCACATTGATGAGCCCTCGTGAACATGTTAGAATCTGGTGACGAACATGTCGCAAACGATTAATGGACGCACGTGTCCACTGCCAAGGACGACACGACATCTTACGTATTTCGATCGGAATAAGTGTCCCACTAAGTGTCCCACCATTTTAACCGGATGAAACCTAAATTTGGTTCCCATGTGAAAGGAAATTAACTTTTGACGGGGCCTTTCCTTAAGATTTTCGACTTTCTGCCACACGTTATAAAAAGGTTTAGAAATTATTATTGCATGAGAAGCTGGGAGAATTCAAGCCCTTGCAATTTCTGCGTCATCTTCAAAGACTAACCGGACTTAATGTCCCGGAAGAATTTCTGTAAGCCTTAGCCGGTTACCTTACGACTACTACCTACAACTTAGGAAATTCTTTCTGACTTAGCAGAAAGAGTACATGAAATTGCAACTCCATCTCCACATGTAACAGTTGCATCAGTTATACATAGTCGGGCGCAATTTATTCGTCGACAGGAGTCGGATTGCAGAATTGCGAAGCAACAGGCAGGGTCGCGACACCGAGCGCCGAGTAATTGCCAGCAGCGATGTTGTATTGTTTACTTGCGGACTTCTCTCGAGGACCCCTGCTCACGATGCTCACGAGTCTCTTCCGAGGAAGCTGTAAAAGCCGCCGAGACAACAGTTTCGTACTAAACATTAAAAAAAAACTATTTAACAGTTATGCGCAGCTGGTTATGCTGATCTGGCCTGTCACTTCGCAGAAAATATCCATAGTGTTTTATCGTAGCTAACTTAACCAAACCCATTATAAGAGCAGACTTCCTAACATTCTACAATCTCATAAATACTCTTTTTGCTAATGACTAATTCTCTTGCTACCGAATCAAACAGAATATCTTCTGTAAAGGCTTTGTGAACCAAAATATACGAGTAGTAATATATCTTTTGGATTACCGTCGATATTTGAACAACGCAGCCAGCTTCTCCCAACTACAGCATTGGAATAGGACAGCCGTGGCAGTCACAACTCGCGCTTCCTAGTCTCTCAGCCACTGAGGATCATCAACGGCAAACTCCTCTTCTCAGATTGACCATTGCAGTTTCACCACTGTCTCCAGAAGTCGCCACGCACTGAAGACCTGTTAAGGTCAAAATTTCTTTATTCAGTTTAGGCTTGTATAGCATATTTTTTTTCAAATAGTTTGCTTAAAGCGGGCAACACAGAAATGGGACGGTAATTTGTGGGAATTTCTCAACGACCCGATTTAAAAAGTGGTACAACTTTACTCTGTTTCATCAGATCGGGGAAGACAGCAAAGTCAACACAGACTTAAAAAATCATCGCTAATATTGGGAAAGCCGAAAGCCCCCAAAGATCTTCTGTTTTATTTTTATTTAGAAGCTTTTATTAAGAAGAATTTTATGTAGAGCTAATGTGATTAAATAGAAAGTTAGTTATGTTAAGTTAAGGTTTACATATTCTCTCAAGAATGACTCTGCAAATACAGGACTTGACTTGGCAAATGTTTAGTATTTTCAGTAAATATATTTTAAAAATCATTAAGAAACTCATTTGCAACTTTATATTTATCTTTAACTAGCCATTAACATTCAAAGCAAAGTCTACTTTTTTGTATTAAGTCTTCCAAAGTTTCTGCATTAATAATATTCCATGTAGTTTTTATTTTATATCAAGAAACTTTAATTTTGTTGCTTAAGAAATCAGCTTTTGCTTTCATACAGATACTTAAAGATTACAATCCACAATCCATAATCTTTACGCTTCGTCAACAGATTTGAAACTACAGTAAGGTGTGAGACTTAGAGGGTGCTAACCTCTCGCAGATTTATTTCCGTCGCCACTTACACACTTACGAGGATATTATAGAGATTTACTATTCCTACTTATATTTATAGTTTCGTATTTCACGATATGTACATATTTATACGTATATATTTTTCCAAGTAATAATTTTTGTATAAAAAATATTGTTTTTCTCTACTATGCAATTGCACTGAAATCTGGCAACCATGTTTGCCGGTAATGACTCACGACCATGTAATCAAAACGTAGTTTTCCCCTGGCCCACTCTTTGCTGCCACCTGTGGATCGGGATTCCCCCCTAACAGTTTTATCGCTAACGTTTATTTTTGTTTACTGTATAGCAAAAATTTACAGTTGCTTGTAATTTCGAGACCAAAAAGAATTCTTTAGCGAACTTCGAAATTTCACCCGCAGTTTTAGTTTAATGCTTCTTTTTAGACAATTGTTAATAGATGTTTCGTTATCTAATAGTAATTTAAGACTTGTCACTATAAATGAAAGCTACCTAACCAATATCATTAAATAAATAAAAAAAAAACATAGACCGCCACTAATATTTCTTCTGTATTTACAGCCAACAACCAGACCCAAAAATCAACTATGTGTGCCTTTGCTCAAAAATGTTATTTTATGGAAGAGTGGGCAAACGAGCAACCGGCTCAACTGGTGGTAAGTGATCACCACCGCCCATGAACATCTACATTACTAGAGGAATAGCAGATGCGTTGCCGGCCTTTGAGAAAGGAATAGGCTCTTTTCTTCAACGTCCCTAAGTCGTATCGGTCCGGAAAAACCGCTGGCGGCAGCAGATTCCATAAAGTGCTTGTGCGTGGAAAAAGAGAAAATGCCCCGAAAAACGCACTGTGCTGGAATGCCAACCAATGTTGGTTGCGGCTTATTACCACCAATATTTTTTTTTTTAGCATAAATCCCTATGACGCAATATTAAACGATTACAAATAAACTGAGGTGTCGTCAATCTGATATTACACATCAAGTAATTAAAATTATTGTAACTTATCGACGTAGTAGTTTAATATAAGTCGCAGTGAATGTAAATACCGGTGATTAAAAAATATCTCACAATGATAAGTTCCCGGGTTTAACACCAATTAGTATCTATACAAAGTCAAAGGTGCAATGCGTAAAGTGTATCCAGTTTGGTATTATACATTTCCTAATATTAAGCTAAACAGAGGTCACTATAATTAACACATAAGAAAACAAAGCAGCTTACATCCTAAAAGAAGGTACTAACTGACGACCGCGTGGCCTAGTGGTCACAGTACCTGACTTCTACGCGGCGGGCCCTGGGCTCGAATTACAGCCGCAACCAACATTGCAGACACACATACAGTCACGCCTTATTCCCATAAATATGGTAGGCAGGCCGGGTGGCAAGCAACGTCGCCGCCATTTTGGTACTAGTCAAAACATTTTTTATTTTCATTCTGCACGAATGAAGGCGGTCCGTACAATACCTTAATCGCCTCTCGCGACACCTGGATAGGAAACAGGTAGGTGTTATTCTACTTTGCCGTTCACCTGTCCTAACCTGGAGGTACTGGGCATGTGAAAAAATATATTTACAAATAAATAATATTCTTAACTAGTTTCTTCTTTTCTAAGGGCCGTGCGCCAGCATTAAATTTCATAGTACGCGAGTGACCGAGTGACAACCGGTGCGATCCCCTGTGCTAGAACCGCCAGATTTACTAATTGCAATTTTAAGGCATAGGAAAACATCGTGAGGAAACCTGTATATAAGAAATAAATAATATTTCGAGAAGTTCCCTGAGACTTGACCATCTGCACTAGTTAATAGGCTATTCCTTTCCTTTATTTGGAGTTAAAAAGAGATGTTACGAATGCATTAATTTATCATTCAACTTTAACAAAAATGTAACTAATCGTTATTAAATATACGGCAGAGATTTTATAGTTTTGACTTATGGTATTGACAAACTGCAAATAACGAATGAAATTAAAACATATAAAACTTTTAAAACTTTTTTTGCATTGGTAATTATTTATTAACCGAATAAAATGTATCTACAAAATCGGGCCAAAATTTGGCGCCAACTCAAAAAGTGGCAGTAGTGTTTTTATTTACTTTTGTAATTTCTGTGTATATTTGGAGTTTTGATGTTTAATATTGATAGTTTATTATGCAGCTATTGTGCTTTTCGTTTTGTCTCCATCAGTCCAGCAAATCTTCATTGAAAGTCAACAATCATTTTACTGTCGATCGAAATTTTAAAGTGTTGCTGCTTGCACATTGTATACTTGTATATGTTACTTGACACTGGAAAATAGTTTGTGACTGTTTCAATAAATAAATAATACATAAATAAATAAATAACTACAAAATCCGCTAAACGCACATTTGAATATTGAATGATACTAAGCAATAATAACTTCGATTATTTCATAACATTTTATAAAATAATCTAAAATAACTGTAACCAATTCCGAAATACATTTAGGCATCTAATGACGTAATGTGATTACTTAACAGAGCGCTTAACACAAACGTTGTATGTATGTATGTATTTAAATGGTCGGGTTTTCCATTAATTAATAATTGTTTATAAAACAAAACTTGCGCGACAACCCAAATACCCGAATCGTGCAGTTTAGTGTCCGCCGCGATGTCGGTAAACCCCGATGTCTGACGTATGCTATGACGGTGTTACCTTCACACATTAATGGTTATAGATGAAAATGCAAGGAAAAGGACTCGGTGAATTACCTAAAGGAAGAACTGTGCGTGACAAATGTAAACGTTGTAGTTTACACAACAGTCATTACCGCTCACCACTTTGCGGTTTTAAAATACCGGTTCGCCCATTGACGAGTAATTGGATCGCGTGAATGTATCATCTCTATTAGATATACAAAACAAACATACAACGATACACTAATATCAGCGAGTCATATTATTCACAACTAGACGGTGTATTAAATATCCCGCGGGAACTATTTCCCGGGATAAAAAGTATCCTATGTCCGTCTCCAGGAAGCTAGCTACATCTGTGCTACATTTCGTCAAGATCAGTTCAGCGCTTGAGCCGTGGAAAGTTGACAAACAGACAGAGGGGCAGAGAAAGTTACTTTCGCATTCATAATATTAGTATGGATAATAAAGATTGTAATTTCTAATGTACTAAAGCCATATTTTAGGATTAATAAAAAATTTAGACTACTTATTATATAAAACAAGAACGCGTTCGTGCGTGTTAGTCATAAATTACAAATGCACAGCATTTTGTATATTTATTTACAAATGCACAGCATTTTGTATACACATGCATGCACAATTTGTGTTTTTACACAAATCAGCCCCGGATTGGATTCGATATCAGAACCCGTAGCAGTAGAAGTCAGGTTCGCTAACCACTCGGCCACGAGGTCGTCACTCTCTCAAATCTCAAATAAACCAGGCCTGAAATAATCGAACTGGTAATAGGCAACGATCGCTGAGATGCGAGGTGTCCAGTACTGCGATTCAAGTTTTTTTTTTAATTCGAGAGAGGGCTATGTCTATCAGTGGACTAGATACAGGCTGGTGATGATTATGAATAAGATATCATAACGTATGACGACCGCGTGGCCTAGTGGTTAGAGTACCTGACATCTACGTCCGAATCCCAGCCGAAGCCAACATTTGTGCAAAAACACAAATTGTTGGTTTTCGAGCCTACCTCCGATCTTACCACATGAACATTACATCGGGCGCGGGTAGGTAGAGACGAGTGAGAGCATCTATGTTTGCACGTAAACCTGTGGCACTATAATATCTCCTGAGGAATTGATAGCTTCCGACAATATTTGGAAGTGGTCGCCGTGGTCGAAAATCGGCCACGGCAATCACTTCGCCACGTATGCATTCCCTTTAGCGAGAAGCAATTAAAAAATATATTTTTGTTAATTTATTTTTAACAAGCTGATGCCCGCAACCTTATACAGGTTTTTTTTTAAATATACCGTGGGGACTATTTGATTTTCGGGGATAAAAAGTATCCAATGTCCGTCTCCAGGATGCAAGCTATCTATGAACTGTTTATTCAAAAATTGAACCGTGAAAAGGTAACAAACAGACTGAGGGAAAGAGAGAGTTACTTACGCATTTATAATATTAGTATGGATGCAGATTTTATACATCAAGTATAAAAAATCTGCTTTGATAAAAATTAAATTAAAATATTTGTATACTTACACCTAATTAAGAAAAAGTGAAATTTGTACAGTATCGGGGCCTAAAATATATGCACAGTTCCAAGAAAAACAGCGATTACTCTACAGTTTTACTTGTGGTAGTATTCCTATGCAGGAATCCTTCTAGGTAGGTACCGCACCACCGCAGTGCCAGTTATTTTGCTTTCAAGCAGCAGTTTGCACACAAACAACACTGCGTTTCGGTCTGAAGGGCACTGAGAGCTAGTGTAATCACTGGGCACATGAGACTTAAGAACTGATGTCTGAGGGTGACGGGCGCAGTGTGGGCGTTTGTTACGGGCAGACGTTGCACTTACCATCGGGTGAACACGCTGGTTTTGTCACTTTATCTAATAAAAAGAACAGTCGAGGACAGTAATATTTCATTAGAAGAATACTGTTACTTAATATACGCAGCGCAGTGAACCTGCAGACCTCATTTAATTCTGTGTCGATAGAGTTGACTAAGCATTTTGTATATTTAATTAGAACGGTCACCGTTCTCACGGCTGTGTAATGTGTGAAGTGCCGATCCGCTTACCAAGGAGGAGGGAAAAAGTCTACTACTGGACTTATTACAAGATTCCTCTTCAAACGCAATATTTTTAATGTGGAACTATTTGATTTTTAATATTATAAGTGGTATCATTTCAAAACTACGACCGCTGAAGGACGTAAAATAGTTAACTGACCAGAATTGTGTTTCAAAACGAATTTGAAACGAGTATTTTTTGAATAATGTAGGAAGTATTAGGTTCACTTCCTCGTAGCTGTTAACTCGCTTTAAAAAAATCGGACGGTGAAACATTTGAAATTAAGAACAATGTCATGCATAATTTTAAACGTGTTAAGTGCATTATACTACAAATACAGATCTACGAAATAAACTGTTTAAAATTGACACCGCAAATAAGCGTTATTAAAAATAGATAATAGTTACAAATTTTATAATCACATGAAGAACTAAATGATAATTATTTCTCAAAGGTTTAAGAATCGTGACCATTATTCATAAATAACGTTATTCAATAATTTTAAGTTGAAAAACACCCTTATCTTAAGAAACGAAAATTATCATGAACCAATTAATCAATTGAAATAAAAGTAAAGTAATAAACTCAGGAAAATATACAACTACTTTAGAATATCTGCTCTATTACAGTCCGGCCACCGAGAGAATGCGTTCCAGACAGGAAGTGAATGAATGGACGTCGTAATTTTAAAGTGGCGAAGAATTTAGGATAATATATGGATAATATATGATATATTATTACTGATTACTTGCAATTCTAATGAATTATGTCAACTTACAACAGTATCGATAAAAGTTATAATTTTATGTTGAATAATTAATAAGAAAACAATACTACTGACAGCTGGAGTACATTCTCTCATCGGCCGTAATTAAATCCTGAATGACTTAAGTTGCAATGTGAATAAAAAAATAAAAAATTAGCTGTATAAATTAAAGATTTAAACTTAATTTAGGAACTATTTACTACTAGCTAATGCCCGCGTCTTCATTTGCGTGGATCAAGATTTTTTAAACATCCCCTTCACTTCCGGAAGAAAAGTATCCTATGTCCGTCTGCAAGATGCAACCTATCTCTGTGCCAAATTTCGTCAAGATCGGTTCAGCGGTTGAACCGTGAAAAGCTAACAAACAGACAGAGGACAGAAACACTACATCAAATACAAAAATAGTTACAGCCTATAAATGTCTCACTGCTGTACCTCCTCTCATTTCTGTGAGGGTTCAGGAGCCGAGGTCTAACACGGATAGTCTAACACGCTGCTACAATGCGGGTTGATGGACTTCCCATGTCTTCGAAATTTTATTGATTCCTCAGAGATGTAAGTTCCCCCACGACGTTTTCCTTCACCACTGAGCGAGTGGCAAATCAGCAATTAAAATTTGAGAACAATTTTAGAGGTGGCCACCACCATCAAACATGTCAGTCCTTAAATATACGGATTGGTAATTGGCAGTAGCATCTAAGGTGCGAAGCGTTTGGACTGCCATAGCAAATTCGCCTGCCAAGCGTGACGACCGTGGCAAATCATCTCAAGAGGCTTTTTATAGGCTGATGGTGTAAATAGTATTAAAGAAATTAATGCAATCGGTATAAAATAACGCAAAATTAAAACAGCCTGTGGCCACAATTTATTGAGTCAGAACTTGTAAGCCCATTTAATCCCGCGGGATTATTGAGCAATTGGAGTCGAATTTCATTAAAAGAAATCTGGGATAGAAAATATTTTAATCGACTTTTAATATCTTAGATTATGTATTAAATTGTTACGTCTTAGTAGTTTTTAGTGGTGTGAAAAGCGTTAAGTATTTATTACATATTTTTTGAATGGTAGTACGTGATGTGAGGATCAAATCGTTCACCTAACGGGTAGTTACCGTTAGGTGAACGATTTGTTACCTGAACGCCTGCTAATAACAGTTATGGTCACACCCAGAACTTTTAATTTGCTTACTTAACGTGTCTATATTTTACGTTTTACATTAATCGGAACTTGGCGCATAAACGCTCAATGGTCTTAAATATCGTTTTATACGTTTTTTTCTTTTTGGTTTATGATAATTTCTCACAGGTCGTTATCGATAATTATGAATACGTCATGTCTGCTGTCATCTACTTGTCACCTGTGCAGGATATATTGCAGTACCGGTAACAATTACCGCGAACACTAATGTGATATCGACTGCTATTTGAAACTATGACCTACCTAGTCAGCAGTACCTACGTATACAACAAAGTCGAGTTACCGTCTAAATCTATAATCACTACTCGTTTCTTCAAAATGAGTTTTTATCTTTAGTTAATTTAATTTGACTGCAATGTTTTATGCTATACGAAAAATAATAAAGTTGTGAAACGAAGGCGAACCTTCGAGAAAAATTAATAATGCCGTATTTAACAAAGACGTAGTATTGCTACTCGTAGTTCAGATAATCCGTGTACTAATAATTGTAACTGACTTACAGAATTCAATTATACAATTAAAGGTATCAGGAACTAATAATAGTATCCGACAAGTAACGGTTAACCTAACAACATGCATGTATTTTGCATTTGTAATACATTTGCATTGTGTTGCATTACGTTGGCTTGAAATCTGCAATGAACAATAAATTTATCATAAATTATTTGGTCATCTTTGTTCCCAATTAATAGAAAATTAAGTTATTATGAGACTTGACCATAATATCACCACAAAAATTCGGATTCAGTACTATTTCAATATTATAATAAATAATAATAAGTTCTAATATAGCGAATTTTTGTTATACAGAAAGTGGACTGCGACGATTTGCGAAATTAAAACCTTAAATATGTACAGTTGTGTAAATCTATTATCTTATTGAAACTTGCGCTTTGATACATTTTGTTCCGACAAACCATGGACCCGGGTAAAACTTAACTTCCGACTTTTGTAAGGCCGTAACAGAGCGCTATGTGGGTTGCGGATTTATATTATAAATGGAAATATATTAAATCATCTACCACTGCGTAACCGTTTAATAAAATATTAAAGTGATATTAAAATCGTAAAGACAAACGGTATAAACGAGCCTTCATATGTGACTTTTTTGCAGGCTAAAAAGTCAATTATAAAGTCGGATAATCAAAACAATATGTATATAATTCATTTAGTTTATGATTATGATATATGATGATGATTAAATGATTAAATTAATGATAACGTAAGTTAGTACAATATCTTTAATTACATAACAGTTATTTATTTTTAGTAAATAAGAAAAACCCAGACTACTGTTTAATTTCTGGTAGCGTTTCAATACATTTTTGGTGTTATGTGTTAAAAGTCACTTAATTGTTCATTTGTGTTTTTTTTTAATGTTCACGGGCTGATGTTTCAACGATTACTTTCGCTACATTTTCCAACTTATATTTACAACAACTATTTTAATTAGTTATTGGTATTAGTTACTAATTTATACGACTAAAACATAAGAATGTTGTAATAATAATAATAATATTTTTTACTTCAGTTATTAAAATCCCATATTGTGTTAGTAACAACTTATATGACTATGTTAGTGATAAACAATTCATGAAATAAAAGAATGAAAAATGTCACTCCAAAAAAAAACACATTAATATGACAGCATATTAATTAATTTTAACTATCATTATTACGAATACTAACAGTAGTATTCGTAATAATGATAGTTAAAATTAAAATAAAACGAAGAACAGAAAATATCTCCATTTAATTTTTCCATATTACAATGGAAAATTTTAAAACAGAAAAATTAAATGGTTAATTTACGTAATATCGGATACATGAGTAGAATTTTGAAACAGTAATGTAAGTTACTAAGAAATTTTTAAGTAATAATTTAAGTTATAATTTGTATCGAATAAATGGCATTGGATGTCATGCATGGTGTAAAAGTGAGATGGACGAAGCAGAGGGTGTACAGGCAGCGTTGGTGTCAGGACTAGCAGGGCGGAGATGCGAGGGGTTGGCGGGCGCGCGGGGCTGAGATCGCTGACGCACGCGCGATAAAAGGTGCTGCGGGGTGGGAGGCGCGCGCCTAACACTATTTAAACTGTTCTTGCGAACAGTCATCATGCATTGGTCTGTTTGCCATCCAAACTTTAGTTAGCTACTGTAATCCGACAAGCTTGAGTCGTTGACAGACAGGTAACAGCCCGTGGTCGTGACAGAAAAGCTCTCGCAGACGTACGCTAGCTAAACGCGCAGTGAACCCTCGTTCAGGCCCTACCGTTCCCAGTGGAAGTGTCATTACAAGTTATGGCCGTAGCAGCTGCCCAGAAAAACCGCGAAATGTTCGCCATCAAGAAGTCCTACAGCATCGAGGTGAGCAGTTGAACTTTTACAAACACGTTACTTCCTTGGACTTTCCTACATCATAACTTTAACTGCTTTTCTATTAAATATCTGTTTTACTATTAACCGTGATGTTTTAGCTATTACCGTGATAATAATTACCTACTACCTCATGTTATCAAGAATAAAAGCGGACGACCAGCTGCGGACATATTTATTTTAAAATTAATGTGACATGCAATTTTATTTAAATTCAAATTTCGCGCCCATTAATAAGAAATGTAATATTATCTAAGGAAAATAAACGTACAGGTCACTTTGTTTAAATTAAAATACAAGCTTATTATAAATATTATTCTTATTGTTTAAATACACTCCTTGTTTTGAGTTCTATTAATTTTTAACTTGTTAAAGAAAGGACAAAGTTATAAAACAACGCACTGTACGACTATTTGTAAACAAAACGGTTAAGCACGCTAAATGTTTAAGTGAAATTTAGCAAAACAAACAAGTCGCCACCACAGTTTATGTTAAGTCTGGTCGGGGTAGTTTGTTATAAAAGCAATACTAATAGAGATAGTCGAATCCAAGTTTATCAGTAAAATGTTTTTAAGCAAAATACAAATGATGAAATTACAACTAGGAAATGTCAAATGGTCATTTAAGTGCATTGCATTACCACAGATTCAAACACATTCGGCCTACCATCTGAGCACCAGCGACCTCCAATTGTTGTCTTCGCGTAATCATAACTAATCACTGGATATTTTACGATGAAAAAAATAACAAATCCCATAATTCGCCGTTATTTTCATTAAAACACAGAAACGTTCGAGAACGTTGTCGGAATAATGTCAAAGAAATCGTGTGAAAGCGCCAATGAAGATATTAATCCATTCGAGTTAATAAGTTTTCGCTGTTATATTTGGGTTAATTGTATATAGGTCCGTCGGGTGATTATAATTTTTTTACTTCATTGTCCCAAAGTGCAATTAGCGGAGGTCTCACCAAACATGCCGTAACGTGTGACAAATGACATAACAGTCTTGAAATAAAAACAAAACATTGCAACGAAACCACAGAAGTTTTGAAAGGTAAATTAAGTGGTAGTTGGGTCAATGCGCGACGCGCAGACCTCGTTATAAAACAAAAAAAACAACGAAGAGAAAAATTACGCTTATAATGAGAGTCATTACTTCGCAGAAGATTAATTTCCATTGTCAATATTCACATTGTAGACATGTAATATTTGAATACCTCCCATTAGAAACCTTTACAATATCTGCCTTATTAACTGCAAATATCATAGTAGATGATACTCTATCCACTGGACTTACGCCTGCGCGAAGTAATACTGCGAATTATTTTAGGATCGGGCTCCTGATATGAATGAAATGTGCATACAATTATGTATTTGATTGTGTGAACCGTTATTGCGTATTTGTTTTTATCACGAGCCATACAAAAAATATTTATTCTAATTGCAATGCGATGCTTCTGCTTTTTGTTTTAAACGAAACTTGTATTATGTATGCTGTGCGAAAACATTGAAGTTGTGTTATGATTAACGTACATTTTAGAATTGACACCTGAATGACTGTATTTCCTATACAATCGAAGGTCGGTAACGAAGGCGGTGTGACGCCCAACGTTATTAGCTCTGCAAACAGGGAAACTGTGTTAACATTTTGTCAAGTGACGGCCAAAATACGTATATACTGCTTCAAAACAATACGGACGAAAATTAACAAAACCATCTTTTAAATCGCGAACCGTGTTAAATTTATTTCTTGATTAACTACCGTTAATCACGCGAAATATAACAAAGTAACCGAAATATCTGTTTTTAAGCATTTCGAGGCCACTAAAATATGGCCTTGACCAAACGAGGTTCCTCGTCACGGTCAAATTATTCGCCTAAAAAGTCTAATCCCAGATGCTACCAAGAAATGCATTGTTGCATATCCGTCGAATTGCGACAATCATTGTCTTGTTGCTGTCATCCGTCGTTTCTGTCGCAAGTTATTTCTCAGTTTGTTTAAGACTTTGGCGCATTTTTCTTACTAGTTTCACTTGTACCGATACTTCTTTTAAGCATTTTATTAGAACACACGGATTCAAAATTCGGGAAAAATGCAGGGAAAAATGCATTTAATGTTCGTGTCCGAATTTTTTTAATTAAAATTTTAATTTTGATTTCGCTATTCATTATAAATCTGTTCGCTCCGTACTCTGTATATTCGAGGGTGGTGGGTTGGTCGGCGCTCTCGAGCTCCGGTTAATTAATTGTCGGCCGATTTGAACGGTGAAGTGGCCACTCGGGGACCAAGGCTATATCAACCGGATTCCGACTCCTGCCCGCTCCAGTTAGGCAGACCTTTAACTTCACAATACGCACGCCGCTACTATTACCGTTTCCGCAATGTGAATATTCTTCGAAAACATTTGTAACACATTAATGTCAATCACAACGACTTTGGTTTCTATTTTAGTTCAATAAGATTTTCTTTCCATTTCTCTCTGTACTCTACAGCTCAGTTTTAAATTATTAGCTGAAACATTTAAAGAACTTTTCCTAAAATATTATACTAAATATTATTATACATATTTGAAAAATTAAGAAAAAAAAACATTTTCTTCTTATTCTTTTCCGTACAAAAAATATACAGCAAAATTATCGTTTTCTAAGCACGATTAAAAACACTAATTCGATAATAATCCCTAGAACACAAACAGATATAAATATAAAGTTATTAGCGAATGTATAGGTGTTTAACTTTGTAGGACGCATTTCAGGAGCGTGGCAAGAACGCTGTGCGATTAGCAACCCTTGACACACTTAGTTCGGCTGGCGTAGTCACTCTAGTGGAAAACGCTAGGTCTAGTTGCACTCGGTTGTAGCTACAACACGTTATGTCACCTTAGTACCTCCTATGCTGTAGTCACGCGAAAATTTTACATTATTGATCACGCAGTACTACACGCCAGTGTCATTATTTCTTCTATTATTCCATTATCTTCTACTCCGCTGAATGATTTGTGTTGAATACTAACAAACCGAAAAGTCTTTTGTCTTTTGTTAGATAATAGACTATTACAAAATTTATTACGCAAAAAACAAAGCCTTGACCAAGACACGATAATTCAATGTCACTGAATCATAAATAGGAAAGTATGGCGTTCACCAACATTTTCCTCTACGGTTAATGACAGCGTACGGGTTAGAGAAAATAGCCAGTTTATAAAATAATACCAGTTCTTCCTTTGAGACGGTAAAAAAGTTTTGTAAATATTTCAGTAATTAGAAGAGTACAATCAGTTCAGGTTACTGGTTTAAAGCGCGGTTTAACTTTTAATAAGTTTGTTCGTTGTGATAAATAAAGTAAGAGTAAAATCGAACCAAACTCCCTAGATTATTCTTTAAAGGCGATAAGCAACTTATAAACTTTTAACATTGAATGATCGGCCGTAATGTCACTTATTTTATAGTCACAAAATCAATGTCTAAATACTTACAAGGCTTAAACTATACGGGGTTAATGCTAAGATGTGCAGTTGGCGGCGGTGGTAATTGGTTTCATTCGAAACCAACCGTCCAGAAATTCCTTTGTGAATGAACCAAGAGCGAGATGTAGCATCCGGCGGGAGTTGGGGGAGGCGGGCGAATAATGGCAGCACTTTACGCCCGGCCACACTCAGGAAATAAGCTTAAGAACTTCGTAAAAGCAATTCCTACTCGCACATGAAATATAATGCGATGCGACCGCTTCATAAGGATTTAAAAGATCAACGTATTTTTAGTGTCTTTTTCCTAGCTGACTAGAATTCATTCGCAGACAGAATCGTTGTTATCTATACATATTATGTTTGTTTTGCACTTTCTTTTCTTTCAACCGCATTTTTGTTCAAAAATAATACTCAATGACTATCTAGTTTTTAAATATTACATTATTGCCTCCATTGACTATGAAACATACTAGTATGAATTGTCTTATATTAACTCAGACATCTAGTTGACCGTGCCCATGCCCTTTATAGCAAACCTGCATACTTATTACATTGTTAAATCGTTTAATGAAAGGATATGATCTTAGATGAAGCTTTTATGAATCTGCGACTACTTGAAAGTACAAAAGATCGGAAACATAATTAATATCAAATTTAAAATAAATTTACCAAATAATCATATTCTGCCATATCACAATGTTGTTAAAAACTTGTATCATTGTTTCAGAACGGCTACCCATCACGCCGTCGTTCTCTCGTGGATGATGCTCGCTTCGAAACGTTAGTTGTCAAACAGACCAAACAAAGTGTGCTCGAAGAGGCTCGTGCCCGTGCCAATGGTGAGTAGAAAAGAAAAATACTTCTGATCATCTAAAGTAACGCAGGACCGTGAAAAGCAGACCCTGACTTTGCCTGAGTTCCTGTAGGATGCGTTTTTTTTTAATTTATTCTTTTATTTTTTTCTTTATTTTATGTTGTCACTTAGACTCTGGCTTGGACTCCGAATTTATCCAAGACGTCGATCATCTTGGCAACGGTGACAACACTCCAACTGTTGAAGATGGCACTCAGCAAGACGAAACGAAGAACGGTCATCTCGGTAACTGCCCTCTTGTTTTTTTAGTTTGAACAATTTATGCAAAGCGCTGATAATTTATCAAACACATAGATTTTTTTTATTTACTTATGATTTATTATTATTTACAATTTTATTTTTGATTTATATAATAGCTGATGCAGACATCGGGGATGACGCTGCGAAGACAGATGAAGGTCAGTATTTATTCAATAATACAGTAACTGTAACCTACAAATCTTGTAGAATAGCTCAAATACATTCCGAGATATCTATTTTTTTAGTTTATTTTACAAAGGGCTGACTTAATAACTTGAGACAACCTATGCAAATCAGTATTGATTTATTTTATTTTGGTAGATTATACTCTCACCGAAGAGGAAGTTATTCTGCAAAATGCAGCAAGCGAAAGCCCTGAGGCAGAGCAAGCCCTCCAACAAGCCGCGTTACTACTTAGGATGCGCGACGGAATGGGTTCTCTTGCCCGCATTCTGAAAACGATTGACAACTACAAGGGATGTGTGGAACATCTCGAAACTCGTCCCTCTCAAGCTTCGGGCATTCAATTCGATGCACTGGTAAAAGTCAGCATGTCACGCATCAACCTGCTACAGCTTATTCGATCTCTTCGCCAATCTACATCATTTTCTGGAGTTGATCTTCTATCTGATAACAATATCTCTACCAAAACTCCATGGTTTCCTCGCCACGCTACTGACCTGGACAACTGTAATCATCTCATGACAAAGTACGAGCCCGAACTAGATATGAACCACCCTGGATTTGCTGATAAGGAATACAGGGAGCGCAGGAAGCAGATCGCTGAAATTGCTTTCGCTTATAAATATGGAGATTCGATTCCCTCCATAAGCTACACTGAGTCCGAGAACGCTACGTGGCAGCGAGTATTCAACACTGTGCTGGATTTGATGCCCAAACACGCATGCCGGGAATACAAGGCAGCATTCGGAAAATTGCAAGCGGCGGACATTTTCGTTCCTCACCACATTCCTCAGTTGGACGACGTCAGCAACTTCCTGAGGAAGCATACCGGTTTTACGCTCCGACCAGCGGCTGGTCTTTTGACCGCCCGTGACTTTTTGGCTTCTCTCGCTTTTCGTGTGTTCCAATCCACCCAATATGTCCGTCACGCCAACTCGCCCTTCCACACTCCGGAACCGTAAGTACCTACAAACATTTTAAAATATAAAGAAATTAAAAAATGTTAATTAATAATTATTAAAAGACAATGACAGATTTCAAACATATAACAACTGCATTACTGGGGCGAAGGCAATAACATGTTCGGAGTTTTTTTTTACAAACAGCACTTCGTGTGACCTGAATATAACGTAATTGCGCTCAGCAGTAATCCTTAGTTGAGAAAATCAACTGCCCGGACTTTTAATGGCGAAATGAGAGCTTTAAGTAATTAATAATTTAAAGGCTATTCATTTATTCTTGGTATGATAACATCGAAACATCAGGCTTATGTTTCCATTCTAATATCATAACAGCAAGTTTTAATTCCGACGCACATATCAGTACATGAAAATACAAACAATATGAAACATTAATTCTAGCTAAAAAATCATTAAATTCATTGCAATAAAAAAATTACCTTGGCCAGTGTTTTACGGATATATTACGCAACTAGTCCTCATTGCTGTTATGTGAATTATAATAGGTAGCACCTGTATATGGACTGGAATCACAAGGCCAAAGAATCTACATAGTATGTGGTAACAAAAATACTTATCGTTCGAATTGGGTCAAACTACCCAATTCGAACAAAACGGAAAATATATATATACAGGATTTCACAAACTTACATTAGTTTCAAATTTCTGAAACTGCTTCGTCGATTAAATGAAGCATCGTGTAAAGTACAGTTTCGTGATGGAACCTTAACTTCATTTAAGTCCCTCGCGAATGATTCAATTTGGCTCGGTTCGCGACGAAGTTTTTAGTGTCAAAGACGTATTCTATTTAATTAATTGTCATTTTAAGAAAACTGCATTGATGCGGTTCTGTTTGTGAATTCCTTGTGAAATTTTAGTGAAAGACTCTATGTAAAAATAATTTTAGGGCCACTTTGATTTCATCATCTAATTGGATTTTATATTGACGATATACAAAAGTTTTTTTTTTCTTTTGAAGAAAAACAATTCACCAGACTAGTTTTTCTCCAATATCGTGGATGCGTTTTACAAACAAACTACGCAGGCACAAATACGCAAAGAATTCGAACCCGCGATCCGTAGCGCACATGCGACTGCGCCATTTGACCTTAAATGAATCAAGTTAACGCTAGTTGCGTATCAATTCTCTGAAACCTTCTAAACAAAATATAATGTGTTTCTGTACCAATGGTCTGGTTTTTACGAGGCCACCCGATTTAGTAATATAGCAGCAATTGCTACTGACTTAATCTTTTGGAATAATTCGAGAACTTTTCCTACAGCGACTGCATCCATGAGCTCCTTGGGCACATTCCTCTGTTAGCCGATCCCAGTTTCGCCCAGTTTTCTCAAGAAATTGGTCTCGCATCACTTGGCGCTTCTGATCCCGAAATCGAGAAGCTCTCAACTGTAAGTTTAGCCAGTTAATATTTTGCACCAGCAAAATGTTTTTTTTTTTTCATATAGCGGGCCCGAGCTGTTGCGAATAATTATCAACTATTGTGCCTTTTGTATTCGATCGTGGATGTGATTTTATGTCTATGCTCAGGTGTACTGGTTCACCGTTGAGTTCGGCCTGTGCAAGGAGAATCATCAACTGAAGGCGTATGGTGCCGCTCTTCTTTCTTCGATTGGAGAGTTGCTCCATGCTCTCAGTGACAAACCGGAGCTGAGACCCTTCGAGCCAGCTTCCACCTCCGTACAGCCGTACCAAGATCAAGAATATCAGCCCATTTACTATGTGGCTGAGAGCTTCGAAGATGCCAAAGAAAAATTCAGGTAAGAAATTATATCATTTATGAGTCGGCATGCTAATACGGCAAATCCACTGTGTACAATGTGACTATAAACAGACTGATATATGATGATGATGATGGCGAAGCTTAATTATTTTCTATCTAATGAATCTTTCGATTTTTATGTTTTAATTATTTGGAACTATTTTAAATTTTGACATGTGACACAGACATCAGACAAAAAAATATACGTTTATAGATAATCTAGTGAAATTATTTAAATTATAATAACTGAAGAAATGCGCTCTTGGATTACAGACGCTGGGTGTCGACTATGTCGCGACCCTTCGAGGTTCGCTTCAACCCGCACACCGAGCGTGTCGAAGTGCTCGATTCCGTCGACAAATTGGATACGCTGATCTGGCAGTTGAACACTGAGATGCTGCATCTCACTAACGCCGTCAAGAAGCTGAAGGGCTTGCACTTTGAATAAATTACCCTTAAAACTTAACACAAATCAATGGTTCAGTGCACGTGGCCTTGCCACTATGTATAGCTAGTGATATTGTAGTTAAGTAAGACTGTCTAAGCGTGCGTGGAGCGTGACTGTGTGAGTGTCGAACCATCTGATGATACTTCGTTACACCCTTTTGTACCTTATTATTTATTATGCCGAGCTCATTGCCCGGGCCTCTGAAGGCGCATTGTACACCCGATTGCCCATTTTAGGGAAACTGTGCGCATTTCACGAGTCCTTACCTATTATTAGTATTATATTTTAATTTAATGACAAAACACAAACAAATATAAAAAATGGAGCACCAAAAATTAAAAACTAACCAAACAAAAAATATATGTGTTTGAGTGGATTACTGCTTTTTTATTTGCTTTTATCCCTATAACCTTTTTGAATTGACAGTTCTGAAAATGCATGATTCATATTTCTAAATAACTTTGACGGTCATATCATAACTCATTCAAATAATTAATAAGAATCATTAAGTACTATTTATTTTAGAAACGATAATTTCTCAAAAATCAGAGTAGAAAGGTATGAAATAAACATTTGTAAACAAAATATCACACCAATGAAGTTATATATATAAACAGTACGAGACATGGAAATTTACCGACATGACCTTCTAGGTTTAACTTAAACGATATGTTGCAGTTTTCTACTTAAAAGTCTATTTTTCTAGTAGGACTATTTATTATATTACGAAATTAAAAAAAAATGCAACGATAACGAAAAAGTATCTTACCTCAACGTACATGGACATGTTTCATATTAATAAAATATACTAAAACCTAACTTCGGTTAGCTGCGCAGCGAAAGCGGTCGCTAGTTAGCAACAAATATTAAGTTCTCTAATCAATCAATCAAAAGGCGTTCATAATTATTAAGAGGTTAAAAATATTTGCAGTAATGTTCTGTAATTTAGTGCAACATTGTAATAAAGTCATATAATACGATTATGACTTTATTACAGTGTTAGTCCAATGCTAGTCATTACAAAAATATGTTGCATATACTTAAATCTGGAGCTCTGTTAGTCCTTGTAACATTTACTTTAATATCGTAAATTTATCTGTTACGCAATTACGACTTTAGGATTGTGTTCAACAACAAAATATTTTTCACACAATTACCTATACTCGTAAATGTAACTTTAACCTAAATCATAAAAAAAAAACATTTTAATAATTGTAATCATTATTTAATCAGCAGGACGATATTATATTAAAAAATTTGTTCATCGATAACAAATCTATTAAAATTAACTTTTAATGAAGCTGAAGACTTTGTTAGGTTTTTTTTTTTGAACGCGCTAATCTGGAATATTTAACATCACGTTACGCCCCTCGGAAGCAATTTCTTTTAAATCAAACAGCGGCTGAAACCAATGGGCGCAGCTAGTATTTAATAGATGTAATATTAAGCATAGTAGACCTAAGCGTTACTTAGTTAAGTGATCAAATACACAAAAAGACACTTCCTCACGTAATTCCAGCAATTAAACCCATCTTAAATCAGTACAGGTCCCCACGAACTACTGATACAATGTGATCTAATCTAAAAATCGTATTTCGACTAAATGAAGGTAAAACAACCGTCGAAAGGGAATAAAACATTCGGTAAAATAAAGTGCAGCAATGAAAAAAAAGATCGTGCTTGTACGTTGACATTAAGCGAGGCGAGGGAGAGGCATGGCCTCAACGCGAGCAAGGGCGAGTGAGTTGCAGACAAAGCCGGGTCACACTAGCGGCCAGCCTGCCTCTCATTACGTGCGCACCTACACGTAATATTTTCGACACGCAACATTGTTCACGTTATCTGAAAAACGCTTAATAGTAATCCGTATTATCCACTAATTAGGGCTTAATATTATTTTAATACCGTAAAAGAATCATGTCTTCCTTGTATTCACAAAGGGTAATAAACACGAATGAGTAGTAAAGTTTAAAAAGGCTGTAACACACAAATGGTCCTATACAGGAATCCGTCTAGGGAAGTACCACCCCAGTGCCAGTTATTCTGCCGTGAAACAGCTTCGGTGAGCTAGCGTAATCACTGGGCATATGAGACTTAAGAACTGATGTCTCAGGGTGACGGGCGCATTGTGGTGTCACACTCTTCTGGGTGACATAGCATTTGTTATGGGCAGACGTTGCACTTACCATCAGGTGAACGCTTTGCTCGTTCCGTTTCTTTTATTAAAATAAAAAAAAAAAAAAATGGGTCGACCGGGCTGTAAAAGGACCACGTTTCCACAGAATAACTGCGTAGTGCATACTTTTACCAATGTTGAGTATAGAGACCTAGAGACTCAAATTGAGAATTCATTCATTTGTTCATTGCATATTGCAATTCATTGCATTTTAGGGATAACACCGCAACTCAAATAGATGTATGACAGCCACTTATCATCAAGATGCCAACATCAACCCTATAAAAACGAAACATAAAATAGCATGAAAGAAGTATCGCAATCAAAATCGCAAAATATAACGAACAAATACTGTTGGAATTAATATTCGGAAGCCCAGATTTCGGACTTTACGACCAGTCGGAATTCCCAGCTATCTTACAATACAATTAAGTGTCAGAGAAGTGGACAGACAGCTTAGTTGCTATAGTAACATGTTAAGTATTAGTACGACATGTTTTTTTTTGTTTAATTTACCGGTTCGGGCGGTTGTTCAATACATTCAGTATTGGGTTCCATCTTCCAAAACTGGTTAAAATTCTTACACGAAATATGTGACGCTAATGTACCCATTTTAATCTGTTCTTGGTTTTTTTGACAGAATCATAATCGACATTTAAATATTTTGCGCCACACACATTTTATTATATAGTGGGCCACTACTAGGCTTCCAATATGAAGAACATTACAACATACATTTGATGGGCAAGTCTAGCATGACTGTGTGCTTCTTTTACATGCTTATTCCACCCAGCAATACACTTGTTTTTTTTTTTCAAAAAACTTTTTCTACTCGACACAGCTGCTTCAGAAAGCACATTTACAATTTTATCATAAAAAGAACCAATGATTTCCTATGTTCATGTGTATGTGCAACTCAGCAGGAAAATCTAAATATTTTAGCTATAATAATAGGACCAATGGTCAGACCAATACACTCCATAGTGAACCTTTATGTTGATTCTTTTTATATTAGATAATGGGTTAGATGGGAGTGGTCCCATATAAATTTGGTCAAGTTCTGATGATGGGAGCCATGAGAATATCTTGAAACTCTTAAATTCGCATAAGCATGTTTGAAGCTGCTGTGTGGAAGGTTTCTTCATTAAATAAATATACTCGTATGTAAAAAAGAATCTAATTTATATCATTATACGTGTACAAAGTTTCACGCGCTTTTTTCTTATTATTTATTTACTACATCAAAACAATCGAAATATAATACTAGTTTACGATATTACATAATAATGTATGTAATTTCGTAAACTAGTATAATATTTTAATTTTATATTCAACCAGGAAATATATTTAGCACCACCGTATATATTTTCAGATTAATTAAATTTTAACACATCATACTCGTATTATTAACATATTTTCGTAGTTTTAATGGATTTTTTTTCTAATAATGCCTTAGGTATGATAATAGCAATTATTATTGACATTGCCAACACAGAGTAAATATAAAAAGTAAACAGTTGAGGCGAAAATCTTATTTACTGGTGGTAGGATTCCTGTGCAGGAATTCGTCTAGGTAGGCACCACCCCAGGGCCAGTTATTCTGCCGTGAAGCAGTAGTGTGCAAACATTACTGTTTCGGTTTGAAGGGCACTGAGAGCTAGCGTAATCACTGGGCATATGAGACTAAAGAACTGATGTCTCAGGGTGATGAGCACAGTGAGGTGTCACACAGAAATGTTCTGGGTTTCACATTTGTTATGGACAGACGTTAAACTTACCATCAGGTGAACGTTTTGCTCGTTTCATCACTTTATACAATAAAAAAAAGGTGGGTCGAAAGTTTAGTTTCTTACTTATTTTTAAATTTTAATATTTACTAACGGAATGTTTCTGTTACACTGCACAGTTGACCAGCTGTCCCATTATATTAAAAGTGTGCAATTTGTTGTATTTAGAAGAAAACGAAGATAACATACGTACAGTCACGCCTTTTCCCAATATAAGGGGTAGGCAGAGGCCACGTAGCCCGCTTTTCGCCCTCGCGGGAAAAGGGACGTAACGGGCGGCGAACCAAGTCGCCGTCATTTTGGTAAGAGTCAAAAAATTCTCCCTACCCATTGCGTTCCCACAAGTAGTTTAGTGACAGCATTGCATATTACGTTGTTATTCTGCACGAATAAGGGTTGTCCGTACATTACATTAGTCGTCTCTTACGACACCTCGGTAGGAAAGATTAGGTGCTAGTCTACTCTGTCGGACACCTAAATACTTACAAACATTATATAAGGCTGCTGCAATTGTAATTTCGACTGAGTTTTGACGATTTCCGGTGATATAGTCAACAATTGAAAAGATACCATTTAATTTTGGTAATAAAAAGCAAATTGCAGTCCACAGTTGTGGATGGGTATCTCTCAGAGATCAGTTACCATAGTTTCTCCTCTTAACTGCAATATAATGCACACGACGATGTGGTCTAGTGGTCAGAAAATCTGACTACTGTGCCGCGGATCCTAGATTATAATCCCCGCCGAAGCTAACATTTGTGCATAATCACACACATATTTCCGCTTGTATCTTCTTTTATCCTAAGAGTAACTTAGCTCGAGCACAGATTTTTTAATCTGAAGTGAAGTAACAATATCGAACGACTTATTTAATACTTTAAAGCAAGTACTGCCACTTCATAAACCTTAGTGAGATACTATAAGAAATTCTCGATAGCCAGATTTTATAAACTTTCCAAATCAATGTTCAAATGGGGCTTCATACTGCCACATTGCAGAATCTCTTTAAGAGTAGTGGACAACACGTTACGTTTTACTTATCAAATGCATTTGATTCGTGCTTCGAAATTTAGTTTCAAATACGCTCACGGGAGCGCTGCTCACGTTTTCATACAAAATTTCTCGACTTGATAACCTAACCTTCACCATTCGAAAGTTGATATTTTTCGCGCTCGAGCTATACTGATCGTGATACGTTCGCATACGTCGATCCTTATCAGCTTACCCATTCACACCCGCCTCATAAATCTATTTCTTAAATCTTCTTTCACCCATCTTCCCTACGTGTCCAAACCATCTTAGCATCTCTTTCCCTAACTTAGTCACTACATCTTGTGCCACACCACAATATTCCCTTATCAAGTTGTTCTTCACTTCGTCCATCAAAGTCACGCAAGCTATACCGACGCTAAACTCTCTTACGCTACCCTTTTAACGGCCAGTAAATAAGCAGTCGAGCAATATATTGTATAAATATTTTATGAATTAAACAAATTAAACGTTTTTCGTTGTAAAATAGAGATTACGTCGTAATCTTGCTGAAGTCGGTGCATTCGTCTTCTTCAGCGAGTATAATGGAGTAACTGTTTTTTAAAGATGCAACCTGTGTCTGAAGAGCGCGCAGCCGAAACTCAACCAGTTCAAAGTTCTCCTGCAGATTATTTATTTGAATCTGCATACGTTGACGTATCTAAACAAAAATAGATTTCGTGACAAACAAAACGTATAAAAGTTAAACACAAACATAAAACAAAACTAAATTCTGTTCCTTGAAATATCAGAAACTTTTAAATTGCAATTTTCAAAAATAAACACCCGTCTGCGTCGTTTTTATGATCATCGTCCATAATATGTAAACTTGTTATCCTTGTTAATGCTGTGGCGTCTATATTAAAATGTATAATAACTTATTTTGACTACGACTTATAATGTAATGACGTCCGCGTGGTTTAGTGTTCAGAGTACCAGTAGTTGCCAACTGATTAGAGGCACAGAACTGAACCGAACTTTTCACCCTTCTAAAGCAATTCTTTTACCCATAGCAACACCTACAAAGTAGATCTTATTGGCTAACGCTAAAATATTTACAAGTTAATTTATTCAAAGTAGAACAGAAAATACATACGAGTACCATTGCAAAGTTTTAAGAGTTAATGAAATGGTGAAATGATATGTTTTGTTTAGATAATAGGTTTTTTTTTAATTGGATAAAATTATGAAACGGAAAAACCGTTCACCTGATGGCAAGTCTAATGTTTGCCAACATAAAATGATGTGTCACCCAGAACATTTCTGTGTGACGCCCCACTGCGCCTATCACCCTGAGACATCAGTTCTTAAGTCACATATACCCAGTGATCACCCTTCAAACCGAATCATAGTAACGTTTGCACACTACTGCTTCACGGCAGAATAACTGGCCCTGCGGTGGTACCTACCTAGACGGATTCCTGCATAGAAATACTACTGCGTGTATATAGTATGTATTTTATTACTCTACAAATTGTATTTCTTTTTTCTATAGGAGAAAGTTACGTGACGAGCAAAACATTCACCTGGCGGTCTCACGTCTTCCCATAACAAATGCTGTGTCACTCATAACATTTCTGTTGGCAGTCTAAAGTTTAAGTCTCATATGCCCAGTAAATACAGTAGCTCTGTGCTTCTCAGATCGAAACACAGTAATGTTTGCACACGACTGCTTCACAGCAGAATAACTGGCCCTGCGTTGGTACCTACCTAGACGGACATCTGCATAAGATAGGATTATACATATATACATACATACATACATTCATACAGTCGACCCTTTTACCCATGTAAGGGAAAGGCAGAGGCCACACACGTAGCGTCACGAGCGGAAAACGAGATGACGGGTGGCGAACCACGTCTGCACCCATCATGTCTTTATATACTAGGTATATATATTAGGTATATATATGTGTGTGTGTGTGTGTGTATATATTGGGTTGCAGGAGGATTAGCGATCAAAGCCCCAGACTCCAGGGCCGTGATGTTTATTCTGCCTTTTGGCAGGGGCTAAGACATTTGGCATTTCTCTTAGTCGACTTTTACGAAACCATAAGTCGAGAGTGATGAATTTTCTTACATCTCCGCTAAAGGGCGATTTTCACCGTTGAAAATAAACGTAATCAGTGCAAGCTAAACGAAGCTTAAGCGTTTAACTACGTACAATGCTAGTTCGCATTTCATCAACATCAATGAACGCAGTTAAAGCTAAAAGCGATTAAAATTCAGAACGCCTAATTATCGACGTTTAACTCTATAAACGCGTTTAGAGATCTCTCATTGTCAATTGCACAACTATGTAAACCGAAAAATAATTTTTATTCTGGATTGTTTATTGTTTGCATACCTATGTATAAAAACAGTTTGAAGTTGCAAAATACGAATTCCAGTGACGATATTTCATGTAAACTTCGTTTTCTTAAACGCGATCAAATTGGAGCTGGTGATAGACGAAAACCGAGATTAAATTGTAAGTAAAACGTAGTTACATTAAACTTGGTTTCCAAAGCGAACGGTGAAATCGTTTCTAAATCTCTTGCTAACATGCTTACGTTCACATTCGTTAAATTGCCAAAACCTTAGGTGTGCCTTCGCAATCGCATTGAAAGTGTAACAATATTTTATTACTATGTAATAAAATCAGGCGCTACATTTATTGTGATGGAACATATTGAGCGGCTGAATTTTAATAGCTGAGAAATTTTGCTCTTTAGAGTAAATGTTCGGTGAAAATATCAACAATAAATATATATCGTTGTCTTTTAATATATTATGATTTCTGTATGAACTTTTAAGGATTTTATCACGTTAAAATTTTAACTATTTCTAAACCGACGTTACGAGCGCTTTACAGCACCCATGGTTGCCGTGCCTGAGGTAACAGATGTCCCGATGTCACAGTTAACCCGGGGTACCTTCAGCTTTTTAATAATTATTAGTTTTAGTCTGATATACCCAAAATGAGCTTGCAGTGTCTTGATGGCTTGCAGTCGTATACTTGGTTCTTGATTTAATTTTATTAATTGTAGAATCCCAAGCCGATGGTCGTACCCACCGATCTTCTCTATTGAAATTAAGACGTTTATTAATTAGTGTTGCTTGGCGAATCATCCTTGGTAGGAATCGGTGTTCTTTTTAGGTGTTAGGAATGAGGATGTGTACATCAGGACCTAATCTAATGGTTCCATAACATGGCCACAAATTGTAAACTTCTCAGAGCGTCAATGCTTCACGTCAGCTATGTTGTTTCACGCGGTTCTTTTACGCGGGTTCTATAGATATTTTTGTTTGCCCTATGTAAGAGAGACTACATTCACAATGTAGCTTGAAGAAGAACATTACACTAGAACAGTAGCTACACGTTCTACTGTAGCCGGTTTCACGCGGTTCCTGTGACAGGGAACACCTGGCCACCGTGCTTCAGCATGTCAAGAAAGTTTTGCACGGCAACAAACTTCGGATCCCGCGCCTACGTGATATTAAGTTAATAGAGAATAACGATAGTACTTACAAGTTGATATGTACCTAACTAAATAAAGATATTAACAAGTCAGTATATATTTAGTTATTGTAAGTCTGGCCCGCTGTAATTTTGTAAATGGCACTTCAGAAAATAGTGTATGAAATTCTAAATGCTGATTATAATCTAACTCAAACAAAAAGACGCATCTGTACATAATATATTATACATATTATCATTAACTGATGATATGTGTATAAATACATACATACATACATACATAAGATCACGACTGTGTCCCATAAGGGGTAGTCAGACACTGGGCACTCACTGCAAAAACAGATGACTGCCACAATCCACGTTTCAGCAAAACACAGTATCGGAATCCTTGGCGTCGACATATCGAGCAACGTTCAATTTCGCGGTCACTTGGAAGGGAAGGCCAAATTGGCCTCCAAGAAGCTTGGCGTGCTCAGTAGAGCGCGACAGTACTTCATGCCGGCCCACCGCTTGCAACTTTATAAGGCGCAGGTTTGGCCGCACATGGAGTACTGTTCTCATCTCTGGGCGGGGGCACCCCAGTGTCAGCTCCTTCCATTTGACCGCATTCAACGAAGAGCGGCTCGAATTGTCGACGACCATGTCCTATCTGATCGGCTTGTTCCCCTGGCTTTGCGAAGAGATGTTGCATCTCTTTGCATTTTTTACAGGATCTACCATGGGGAGTGTTTCCGAGGAATTGTTCGGATTAATTCCAGCCGCTGAATTTCACCATCGCACCTTACGGCATAACCTCAAATTCCATCGTCACCACCTTGATGGTTGGCATTCCACCACAGTGCATTTTTCGCGGAATTTTCTGCCACGCACTTGCACTTTATGGAATGTTCTGCCGTCAGCGGTTTTTCCGGACCGATACGACTTAGGGACCTTCAAGAAAAGAGCCTATTCCTTTCTCAAAGGCCGGCAACGCATCTGCTATTCCTCTTGTATTGTAGGTGTTTATGGGCGGCGGTGATCACTTACCATCACGTGAGCCACCTGCTCGTTTGCCTCCTATTCAATAAAAAAAAAACAATATAATGCACTTGGTGTGATAGGTGATGAGCCCATCGCCACCATGCTCTGTTGGGTGCACAGTGCAGTTTAGTTCCTAATTCTGAAATACAAATACCAGATTAGATTCTCCTTAAAGAAACAGATATTAGAAATATTTTTGATAATTTAAAATAATTAGCGTTATCTTTTGCAACCTTTGCTTAAGCTCATTCTGACCATGTCTATGTATATTTTCTTTCAATGAAACGAAATGGGGTTCTTTCTTTTTCCTTTAATTTTATTTTAATTTGTTAAGTACCGCATTTTAAATACCAATTAATAGATTAAGTGGTGAAAGTGATGTACGAGGGTGGATTGAAAAGTACTCGGCCTAACCAAGAAAATAAACACATACTAAATCAGTTATATTTTTATTTTTCTACATAATCACCATCAAGTTCAATACACTTTTGCCACCTCCCCTTCCAAGCATTTAGACCGTTAAAAAAATGATTCTTCCTTAGAGTCAAAATATGCGTCTACAGCTGCTTTGACCTCGTCGTTTGTCGAAAATCTTTGACCTCCCAAGTGCTTTTTTAGGTTAGGGAACAGAAAGAAGTCTGATGGTGCCAGATCAGGTGAATACGGCGGATGCGGTAACAGTTCAAAGCCACAGTTGTGAATTCCAGCCATTGACTGTACTGACGTGTGAACACGGGCGTTATCTTGATGAAACAGGACTTTTCTTCTGAGCATTCCTCGACGTTTTTCTTTTATTTCCTCTCGTAAACGACGTAGTAAGGTGCAGTAGTAATCAGAGTTTATAGTCTGACCCCTTTCAAGATAATCAATCATAATCACACCTTTCGAGTCCCAGAATACTGAAGCCATCACCTTATTTGCCGACAAAATCGACTTAGCCTTTTTAGGGGGTGGTGAACCAGGTCTTCTCCACTGTTTTGATTGTTGTTTTGTTTCCGGTGTACAGACGAAACATGGGTTATGTTTCGTCCATAGTAACAAAACGATTCAAAAAATCATCTGCATCGGCTTCAAATAACTCCAAACAGTCGCGTGAAATAGTCAATCGCTTCCTTTTTTGTTCAACTGAAAGCAGTCGCGGAACCCACCTCGCAGACACCTTGTAGAAACCCAACTCGTTGACAATGATGTTTTGAGTTCGTTCATAAGAGATGCCTATAATCTCGGCTATCTCTCTAATTTTTAATCTGCGGTCTCCCATTATTAAATCAAGTACTTTTTTAATATTTTCGTCGGTAGTTGACGTCGAAGGCCTTCCAGAGCGGGGTTCATCTTTCACACTCTCTCTACCACGATTAAATTCTGCTATCCATTTTTTGACGGATGAATATGACAGAGCACAATCGCCTAATGTACTTGACTTGACCATGTCATCATGGATGGCTTTTGATGATAGCCCCTTCTTATGGAGGTACTTAATGACGGCACGCTGCTCGATTTGCTCCATTCGCGGAAATTATGACCGATTACTTTGTTAATAAATTTATAAAATCACAACTAATTATCGCACACGTTTCGAACTTCACACAATGAACTAGTCTGAAGTGAACTAAATAATGTGGGTAGATTTGATTTTTAGAATTGAATGGATCTGTGTTAGGCCGAGTACTTTTCAATCCACCCTCGTATTTTAGGCGTGATCATGGAAATTATACTGATACAGGTGAAATATAGCTTCCATAACATTAATAAAAATTACCTCATCACGTTCCTTCTGACAGGCTCTAGACTGAGCTCGGCTCTGTACTAGTTGCCGCTCTAGTTCGGATACCTGAGTCTGCATATAGCGACGCATTGACTCGGAACGTTCTTTGCATCGCGTTAGAGCCCTGCTGTTTTCCGCCTTGACGTCTTCCAAGTCTTTATGTAACGTTGTGCATTCCGTCATTTTTTCTTCGAACCTGTTTTCTTCTTGTAGTAATTTTTCTTCAAGCCTTAGGGCATGGCATCTTAAATGATAATTATCAGTGCAATTTGAGAAACAACGCAATTTTGTTTAATGATGACTGGAAATTAAAAGTTGAATAAAAATAGTAATTTAATCTGAACTGATGTCTATTTGTACTGACTATTGTCCGTTTTTTGCCTAATTCTAAAAGTTGTAAGAAGCTAGAAGTATGCAGGAGATATTAAAGTACATACGTGTACCGTGCAAATACAGCGGCGATGAGCTCGGTGCTGGGTTAGAATATAGATATACCAGACCCGAAAACCAACAATTTGTGTTTTTGGACAAATTTTGGTTTCGGCTTGGATTCGAACGCACGGTCGTTCAAGTACATTTATCGTAAGAACTGGATCAAAATATCAAGGGTAAAAATTTAAAGCACTTATGGCGACTGCTAACCTGCACTAAGAGCTCGACGCTGCTATACGAGTACATAGGTACTCGTATAGCAATATGAGCATGTGGATCTACTACCTATAATCTCTTATTCTTCTCGTATTTTAAATTATTATATTTTTTTATTCGATTTGTGAGTGACAGGGTGAGCAAAACGTAAGTGCAACGTCTGCCCATAACAGATGCTGCACTGATACTGCGCCCGGCACCCCGAGATATCTGTTCTTTAGTCTCATACGTTCAGTTTCATTACACTAGGTCTCAGTTCCCTACAGACCGAAGCACAGTAATGTTTGCACACTACTGTTTTGCGGCAGAATAACTATCCCTAGGGTGTACCTTCATACCTACCTACCTTCTTAGACTAATTTCTATATGCTGTTTTGCATGTTTCTTTTATATAACTCAACAATACTAACTTCATCTCGTCTATCTGTCGAGAAAGATCATCAATTTCTTTCTGTTTATCATCAACCGTCATTCGTATTGTTGTATTTTCTTCTATAACTTTACATTTATCCGATTTTTCTTGATTTAAATTATTTACTGCTAAAACCAACTAAAAACATAAGAAAAAAATACAAATATTAGTAGTTGCAGATATTTCCTGCACATATGACCATAAGTCAGGCTGGGCTTCCTGAACCATAAGTAAAACGTCAGTATTTTTTCTTAACCCAAAATAAATATTAAATAAATGATCTGTTATATGAATTAAATCAATTTAAAAGGCAGAAGCATTAAATTGCAGTCCCAAAGCGATTCAAAAGTAAGAAATTTTACACTGGTACCTTTTCTTTTACTCTATGTAATTCGTTAGACATTTGTTGTGAACTGTCCTCCGCTAGCCTCTGCATCTGTTTTGCTTCTTGTAGTTGAATTTGGGCCCCTTTTAGAAGGTCTGGCAAAGGAGCTAGTTCTTGTAACTTCTCCTGAAACTGCATCTGAAAGACCAACTCGATATATAATAAAGTTAAGGACTTCTATTTTCTCATTTGACGATGTAATTAAGACATAATTGATAGATATTAAACCTATTAATTATGTTACAAGCAATTTACTAAAGCTATAGCTTTGTTCTTCTATTTTATATATACTTGAAAGAGATCTACTTCATACCTTCATTTTTTGTATTTCTATTTGAATTTGATCAGAGACTTGCTTATTGTCAAATTCATATAAGTCTAATTGCCGCTTCATCTCTTCGACTTGCTGTTGAGCTTGCAGATACTGAAAATATTTTAAAATAAGTCCATCCGTATGTTAATACAACAAACATCTCTCACGTCAGTCACATTAATAATCAAATATAATTTAGTTCAAACAAATATAAAAGCAAAGAAATGTAGTAGTGAGGTCCGAAAAGGATTTTCAATTCTATTCTTTAGGAACATGTTTAGATTCCATTCCGGATTGGCGTTGTTAAAAAAATTGGCCACTTCATCTAAGGGGTGTGGTGTCTGAAATGGCGTTCGCCAATCCATCTATCAAGCGAGTTGATTACATGAAATCTTGGAGACTTGGGAGAGCCTTATGGCCAATAGTTTGAAAGCCTTAAAGTAATAATAAAAACAACTTACATAGCAATAAATTGCTGGTATAGCCTTTTTTTTACAATGTTGCAAATTGAACTTGTGTTAAAAAAACAATAATAATAATTGAACTATTGTGTACTGAAAATGAAAAAAATATCTGCTGTATTTAATTTACTACTATCCATCATACCATTTACCAAAACAACAATCAAACATTACTCATTCAAGTACTAGATGTATCAGAAATATTGAATCATTAATATTCCGTAAAGAAAAAGTGTAACAATGCTTTATTATTGCCGTTATTTTTTTCATTTTCGATATTGACGTCCATTGTAATACTATATTTAAAGGCAAATATTATTATTGCTATAGAATACAATCTGCCAGATAAGAAAAAAAAGTACGTCACATTAACAATTTACTCAACCTTCAACCGATACTCTTGCAATTGCTCGGTCTTTTCATGAACAGTTATCCTCATCTCTTCCAGCTCTTCTTTCTTGTCCCTGACCTGTGCCTTCAAAGACGATATCTCTTCTTCGGTTATTTTCTGTAGCTCCTGTTATGAAGGCGGTAAGTAAGTATACCAAGATTTATTCACAGTCATATGTCAAGAACATATAATTTTTTTATTAAATGGATTTATGGTAAATTGTAGAAATTATCAAGGTGATAAAACTGTGTTTCTTTAATATAAATTTAAAATTAATAAATTCGTACATACAAGAGATGGCTGCCGTTACGTGTACTAATTACAATATTAATTAAATCACTGATTAGCAGTATGTATGTCATAAAACAAGTTTTACGCAAAATGTTTTCTTTTATGTACGCGAATATTACACATTTAAATAAAACTATTTTTTACGGATTTTTTCGCGTTTAATTTAGAACTATTTTAACCCGACGTTTCGGGCGCTTTACAGCGTCGAGTTAAAATAGTTCTAAATTAAACGCGATAAAATCCGTAAAAAATAGTTTTATTTAAAAGTTATAAGCAAAACACTTTTATAGCGAAAATATTAAAAATAATGTGCGATTAATATAGGGACATTTCAGTAAAAAAAATACCCGCAGCAAATTTCATTTCAAAATCGATTCGACTGTTTGTCGTCACCAATAACGATGTACAAGAATAACTTAAGTTAGTGACATGTTATTGGATCTCTAGTACTTTTCGCTCACGATATTTTTTTATGAAACAAAGTGACGAGATGAGCGAATCCTTTACCTGATGATAAGTACAACGTCTGCCCATAACAAATGTTGTATTATCCAAAACATTCTGTGCACACTGTGCTCGTTATCTTGAGACATCAGTTTTTAAGTCTAAAATTCCCAGTAATTACACTAGCTGGCTGAAACACAGTAACAGTTTTTGACAGAAAATCTTTTTGATATCCTAGTCGAATTCTTGTAAATTAGTTTTACTGGTATTTCACGCTAAAGTATTACATATCCCAACTTAGGAGATGGCAACGTCTAGCAGTGGACTACTAAAAGGCTGATAAAGAAGAAGAGGATATATTACTTCATAATATTTTTTTAATAACTTTATTGCCTTAAAATACATTACGATCTTACATCGTATGAGGTCGTAATTAACTTAGAAAACAAAACTGTACCTTTTTACCATTCGTTTGCGCAGTTGTACATATGTTGTTTAGTTTTAATTCCAAATCTTTGAGTTTCGTTTCGTATATCTGTCTTTGGTGTCTTTCTTCATCGGCAGAATTTTTCGCAAGAATCAGCTCTTCGCGTAATTTAGCAATCTAAGATATTTAATTTAAAAAATATTTTAAAAAAATCATGATTCGTTTCTGTCTACCTAACGTCAAATAAATCTTAGAAACGCAAATATTTCATTGGTCATTAGCACCTGTATTACAAATATGTAATAGATTTCTCAAGGTGATGGACACGGTGTTGTGTTACACATAAATTATCTTGGTGACACACAGTTGTTATGGGCAGACGTTCCACTTACTATGAGGTGAACGTTTTGCGCGTTTCATCACTTTATCCAATAAAAAAATGGCTGCCGAAACAAAATTATCTCTTTGTCATAATCATCTTTATCCGCCACGGGAACACTTCTCCATCTCCTCCTACTTGAAACAGGCATAACCAGCTTATTCCAGGAAGAGGGAAATTCCGATCACCACGCTTTGCAGGCAAATTGGCGAACACCGTAACAAACGCCTTGCAGCTTAGATGCAAATAAGGAAGAAGTCACAAAATTTCACGGGTCAATTTCCTTTATCGACTCGACAACACGTAAGAGATTAATTTTATTAAATACTAGCGACCCGCCCCGATTTCGCACGGATTTAATTTGCTAAAAAAAATGAGGAGTGTGCGTAGAAAAAAAAACGTTTAATTTTTAATATGTCTCTTCTCCAGCGATTTACACTGTACGTTGTATGTCAGTCAGTCAGTTGGGCAATGTGTCAATTTTTTTTTATGTGAAACATCTATTGCCGCTCTTGGGAATATAACCGACTCTTTGCCGTGACGGCAAACGGCATGTCGTTATGCCTCCTCTTGTTACGCACTATGATGTGACACACTCTATGATATAATAAAGAAAATAATATTGTTAAAGATGTATACTGAAGGAGTGTTTATTTCGGTGCATCCTGATATCATCAGGAAGGGCCTTATAGACAGCGTGACCATTTTTTTTTCTACGATTCTACTAAAAAAAATTCTAAATACAATTATAATTACTACTATCCTAATTACTTTCTTAACATTGTGTAAATTTTATTAAAAAAAATAACAGTATATTAAACAATAAATAAGAATAGTTCATGATTTAAATACATGTTATAAAAATAGATTTATATACTCTGTACATTATATCTGTAAATTAATAATGTTGTAATAATTTGAATTTGAGAAAAACGCTATAATTTTACTGCATGGGATGCATCGTACAGCTGGAATTCGACCCCAATACTGAAACTGACCACCAAGTGTCTAAACTAAACTTCAACTATAAGAAATAAGGTCCATTTTACCGTTATAACCTTCAATAGATAAATTTTCGGTAAATCCTGACAAAACTACTAAAACTTACCAAGGTTGGTATGGTAATAAATTTTATATACGATAGTACAAAATACATTCAACGTCTATCAAATCCACACCGGATAAAAAACAGGCGAGGTAAGCATTATATATAAGAGAATCACTTGAGAACGGCTCGACTGCTTTGGCTGTTTTTTTTATGTGTACGTCATTTTCAGGACATGGTTAGTATGGAAGAACATTTTTGAAAAATCACCCGGAAAAAATATTGTGTGGTTGTGTGAAAGAAAATTTTTGGTAGTTTTAGCGTTTGAAAGTATTAAATAAAAAAATATATATACTAACCTAATTACAAATTACTTATATAATTACAAACCACTATTCAATTGTTTTTAGTTTACAAAAAATAATATAAGTAGGTAAGTAATTAATAGATCTTAGTCTATTCGCGAGTAGCGCGGGCGAGCGTAGGGCTGTTCATTCACACCGCGGCTTTTTTCTTACTTTTAGCTGATATATTGTACCTCAGGGTATTTGCCAAATTCGTCTTCCTGAACTTTATTAATATATATTGCGTCTTCTAAAGCATCTGGAGTTTTCTGAAAAAAAATGTCTCTGAATTCTTGTAAAATGTCTGCTGCAAATTCAACACAATCTTCTAAAGCCAGACAATTTGATTAGCATAATAATCAACTACAAAAACCTGTCAGTGCATCATTGACTTTCCGACTGACATCCGTATGTTAATAAAATCCCAGACACAAAGACACTAATAAATATTTAATGAGTATCCAAGTAGGATTTTAAAAGAGATTTAAAAATTCCGACGAGAACTGTAATAATTTCATTTTTTTTTTCGTGTTGATCTGGAGCGCATTGCTCTCAAATATAATGTATTAAAAGAAATAAAATAAACATTCACTTCGTAAATCGACGGAAATTTTCGATTGTGTAAATCTAGTCGATCCCGCTTGATCGCCGCCAGCTCCATTTGGATCTCTTTGACCTCCCCTTCCATCGCTCCCAGCTGCTTTTGCTGGAAGTAAAAGTCGATTTTATAAAACAAACTAGTTGTATACATTCTTGTTATTATCACTTATTTTTTTTGTACTTTTACAATAAGGCGTGGCCACAACTCGTTCATGTACGTAAGAATTCGTACTCATCTAGAACCTTTTGAGACATTACGATTAACTTTATTAAGATTAATTAACTTTCCGTTCGTTACTTCCATCCAATTAACAATTATCTATGTATCTATCTAACTTTAGTCAACTACATATCTTAATTTCTTTTTACTTCTGTATTATTTCTCAAAGATGTTTTTGTCGGTATAAAATATCTCCCTTACTACTGTATCAAAATCAATATTAGATACGCTATTTTGAAGATTATTTTTCTCTGTAATGACATAAAATAAGTAAATGTCTTAAAATTAATGGTTGTGTAAATTATCTTTTTTTTAAAATATTAATATTATTGTAGAAAGCGCCATCTATTGACAATCTGTTCAACTAACATGCACGACAGCGGGCTATCTTTTCATGACCACGATAATGTGCTAAATACAAGCACGCGTTAGCTCTTATTAGTCCTGTACTTTTAGAATAAGTATTTTAAGGACTTGTCTAAAACAAGCGATACGTTAAGGCATCGGGCGTGGTGGCTAACACATTGGCCTCTGCGCTGCGGGTCGCAGGTTCGATTCCCGAACAGGACAATAAATGTATCCCAGAGATAGTTAAATGACTTGTTAAATTATTGATTGTTTAGTTAATAATAGCAATAAATATTTCATGTACTTAATTTTATTGAACTGTAAAACAATTTTAATAAAATTAAAATAAAAAATTTTTAATCATCTTTTCTTTTCTAATATGATAATTACAATGACTGGCATTTTAGTGTTACTGGCACATTTCTTAATGAAACAACTAGCGAACTGGGTAGCCATGGGACTGGAAACTAAATTAAGCGCTCCCAATGACGACCAACTATGCCCAAGACTGCCCAAGACTCTAACAACATGAATTTGTATTTAATATTTTAAGATTCATGTCGATCAATTATAACAATAATATTAATCATATTACCAGTATAAATAAAAGGTTCTAAATAATAAGCAGGCGAGTGTTGAAATGTATAGAAGGCGGTAATGTCGATGAAATGTCGATGAAATGTCATATAGTTTTGTGTATATGCAATGTGTATTTATGTAAATGCACTGAAATGTGATGCGGAAGAAATCTTTTTTTACAAAGGGCAACGTTGTGTTTCGCGCTGATAAAGTTTCAGAGATGCTTTTCTATACGTACAAGGTCGAAAGATTACTGGTAGGACGAGACGTCGTCCGTAGATCAACCAAACCGACGAACTAATCTAAGACGACTCCACCTTTTTCAAATCAAAATTTATTGAAGAAAATAGACATACCAATAAAGAAGATTCACCGACATGTTGGACATCTTCAGACTTATTCTTAGCGAACGGCCAATACTCGGACTGAGGCATTAATTACGTCGAAAAGTTTAAAAACTTATAATAAAGAGAATAAAAACATGCCAATAGTGATATAAAAAATATGATATTACAGTCAATGTCATTAAGTATTAAAAGTGTGCAAACTGTGTAATTTTGACAAGTTTTGGCTTTTTATTTCAAACGAAGTTTTAGACCAGTGACATGATCATAATTTTTGTATTAACATCGTTTACGTCGACATTTCTGACATATTATTATTTTTAAACAAGAATTCAGTCGCATCTATTTCTTGATAAATTTTTAAAACGTGATTTTTGTGAAAAAAAAAACTAGTATTGTGATAGTTTCGCACACAGTCAGTCACAAAAATTAAAGAAGGGACCGCTTTATTACACAACTCCAATAGAAAAGATCTATAGTCCAGAACCTTACCTTATTATCTGACCTTATGCAAGAAATTTTCTCATTACTTGGCTACCACACCTGCTAGCAAATAAAGCCCGGGTAGCTTCGTCATGCCTATTTCCACCAGATGCAAATGGAAAGGTAAAAGCAACTAGGACGGTTTGTTCCCATACTAGAGACTGCAAGAGAAGCGAGAAATTTGCCTTGTTGCAGAAACTCTCTATGATCCAGACAATAATGACCTAAAGATTACTTCTCCGCAGGGAACCATTGATCACTGGCTAATTAAATCTGAATCGTCTTACTCGCTACCAGACCTTCACACAAGGTGGCCGTACAAATCAGCAGATTAAGCTGAAATGTTCAACACTTATTTGCAACTTATCCGTAACAGATGTTCTTCTCTTATATTGATTTGTCAAGTGATCAGATGCTATAACTGACATGTTGCAACTAGTCACATGGGTTCCAAAACTCGGTGTAACACCGAATGTGCCCAATATGAATAAAGTAAACATTCATGCATTTCTTAGGCCGACGCTCGAAACCTCAAAATTTCGCATGTTACCTACTAAAAAAGAGCTTTCAACCAATCCGCCGACTGTTATAAAAAGGTTCGAAGGGAACTTAAAGGCGCATCGGCAACTTTCTTCCCTATAACTTATCCTTTGGAATAATCCATAGGAATGTTAGAAGAGGGATGAATGATAAAATTAATGAAGTTTGTGAGCTGATGAGCCAAAGGCCAAAAAATTGACGTTCTTTGTGTGAATGAGACTAAGCGGAATGGCTCATCCTTTCACACCACCACGCCAGGTCCATCCCTGCACAGACTATTGGTCGGGAGTTCTTGAAACCAGTAGAGGCTGTTAGGGCGTTAGCGTACTGCTTTCTGCTAGAATTAATGAACGTGTGAACGACTTTGAATTTGTGAACCCCAGACGCCTCTGAGTGAGGTTGAAGGTTAGCCTTACTCGCATCCTCATATTAGGGGTCAATGCTCCACAAGATGCGAGTTGAAACCGCTGCAAAGGTCCAAAGTGAGAGTCAGGAGTTTTAGGATAGCATGAAAATAGTAAAAAAAATCTACCAAAATGAAAGAATAATAATGATAGGCGATTATAATTGGTGCGTGGGAGTGAAGCGCGATCGATATGAAAGTGTGCAGGAAAGTTCGTCGATGATAGAATAAATGAATATGGGGAAAGTCTGCTTAAAGTATGCTTGGAGTGGAATATTGTGGTAACAAACACAATGTTTGCCCATAAAATAATCCCCATTTATACTAAAGAAGAAGTATGATTAATTCTTTGATTGTAGATTAAAGGTTGAGAAAGAAAATGCTCGGGGGCACTTGGGCGTTACCACAGACCACTTTCTGGTGTTGAGCCGACTAAAAAGTGCCTTTAAGCGATGGCGGCATTGTATGCATCAACTTTTTAGTGCTCTACAGCGCGAGCATGAGATGATTGCAAGATTGCAAGTACGATGCAAGAGACAGATGTGAGACAGAAATTTGTAAAGATACTGATCCAGAAGTTTGAAGTTTCCAGAAGTTGTTTTTACAGTATCTGATAAAATAACGGCCTGGCTGGATTAGTTAGCTACAAGAGTCAATCAAAGATCAGAAAAAGCAATGAATGAATGTAAATAATTAGTATAATAGGTAAGGGTATGCAAAAGAGATTGTAAGAAGAAAGAAAGAGATGAATTTGATAGGAGGTTATCTGACGACTTACGAAACATCATTAAGTTCTTCTGGAAGTTCATAAGGTCAGCCAGAAAAATACACCCAGTGCGACCTCGCTACTGGACAAGATCAGAAACCAGAATGGAAGTATTATAAGAGAAGGAATATTTCGAAAAGATATTTGAGAAAGAAAATATGCAAGTACAGGCCCTATCCGGGGACATGAATTAAGGTTGCGATGAAAGTGATAAAATTATGAAAGAGATTGCGGAATCGTTGATCAATAAATGTGTAATATTCGCGTAAATAAAAGAAAACATTAATATAAAATTGGGTAAAGCTGCAGGGTATGAAAGAGCTGCGATAGATGTGATGAAAGCTGGACAAGGCGTGGTAACGAGTCAGCTGTACCACCTTTTTAACCTTTGTTGGTGGAGCGACAACGTACCCTATTGCAAAGCCGACATCGTACCACTTTACAAAGAAAAGGGTCGACTGCGAAAATGACCGCGAAAACTATTCGCTTTTTTTCAGCATCTTTTTCAAACCGTACGCAAAGGTTTTGATTAAGAGAGTCATGAATTAAATTTTAGATAAGATATGGGATGTACAAGTGGGATTGAGGAGAGGAATGGGATGCATGGGTTACGTCTTTTCTTTATGAAGCATAGCCGAAAATTTCTTGGCACAAAGTCAAAAGGTAAGTTGCTCATTGGAAAAGGCCTATGACAGAGTAGTGGGGAATGAATTGTGGTGGACATTGTCTATATATGAGGTGAACGGCAGCTTGATACAAGCCCTGAAATCACTCAGAAAGGATTGTAGTGCTTGTGTCAGGGTAAACGGGGCTTACACAAAATTACTTTATTCAGTTCAGGCCTGTATAAAGCTCTTGTGAATGTTAAAATCTATACCGGTTCAAAAAATAGACCTTCTCAGAAAATAACTGGCAGGTCTTTCTTTTTTTTCAATGTCATACTCGTATTACATAATGTCATGTATACAATATAATATTTATTTACAATATCACATAGTTGGTAGCCAGGGTAATTGCAACTGCAGAGTAAGAGTTATTTCCACACATCTAATATTATAATAAGCTTTTTCTCATAATGTCTTCTTGACAAGTTTGTTGAATTCTATGTCAGTATTTTGTGTCACACTTTTTGTAATTTTGTTACAATTTTTTATGGATCTACTAAGAAAATGCTTTCTAGTGTTGACCAACCTAAACACAGGAACCTCTAACTTGTTACAGTCACTTTTATATTAAACACATTTATATGTTTCCGCGCATACATTATATTTTCATAAATATACAATGACGGAAGTGTCAAAATATTAGTACTCTAGAATAGTTCTCGTAGCGATTCGAGAGGACCTAAGTTAAAGATTGCCCAAAATGCCTATTTTTCTATTTTTTTTGCTGCAATATACCATATTCTTTGAATTCTTCGAAGCAGGGTTGTGTGAACCTCTCCCCCTGTCTTCTGTAGACCCTTCTACGTCTGTCATTGCAGAAGAGGCAGACCCTCGTCTCATCAGAGAAGAGTACGGTCCGCCACTGTTCTAGAGTCCACTCGCAATGGGACATAGGACATAATACTGTGGAAATATGCAAAATAGCCTAATTTAGCCTGTAGCCTCATCAATCAGCTGTCTGATCCTTCTTAAGCAAAAGTGTCGAACTTAATAAAGAAGCAATTTTTTTCAATATGTGCTCCCCAGAGTAGCTTGGAATCAATAGCGAAAAGAAATATAAAAAATACAAAGAAATATAGTTGAATTTTCAAAAGAAACGTTAGAATTCTCTAAATTACTATTAATGTTATGACCCGACTTTGACATTCTGTATAAACATTTTGTTTTACCTCTATTTAAAAGTAAATTATTTGCCGCAAACCATTTGGAAACAATATCAAGAGTTTCATTGGGTTATTGCAGCGTCAAGTCAGTTCTGTTAACTTTAAACATTAATGAGGTATCATCATCATCTAAGAAATTTTTGGTACTATGTAAGAAAGATCATTAATGTAAACCAAGAACAGAAATGGACCAATGATCGATCCCTGAGGAACACCCATTTTTACTGAACAACCTGATGATATAACACAGTTTATCGCTACTTTTTGCTCCCAATTTTTTTAGGTACTAAATTGTAATTGTAACTTGTAAAGATCTAGTGAGGCTTCACGAATGCCGTAGTATTTAAGCTTACAACTTAAATTATTATGCTCTACACAGTCAAATGCCTTTGAGAGATCATAAAACACACCGATGTCATGTCATGAAAATCTTCCCAGGCCTGTAGATGTAAGACCAGTTGAACACCGGCATCAGTGGTTTATCTTCCTTTTGTAAAGCCAAATTTGCTTGTGCTAGGTCTAGTGTTATTTAATATTTACTAGGTGCTTTGGACTCAGTGAAGCAACGTTTCAAGAGACTTATCGGTGACCATGACTTAATTACAACAAATTTGCCTGGGTATTATACAGGAAACTTCTGTGCGTGTGTTCGCAGTAATTCCACAATTAAATTCTCCCTTTACTTGTTCCATCTTTTGAACTAGACGCACGACGGGGTTCCGTTATTTTGCTGTATATACCTAATATATGAATAAAACGTTTTGATAATGTATACGGCAAAGGAATGGAATGTCTGGATCAATCTTGCCCTTGAAATACAATGTCTGGAAGTCTTTAGGATAACAAGTCTTACCACTTACAATCTGATAAAATCGTAGTCAAGCACTAGCTTATTTACTTAAAAAAATAGCTTTCTAAGAATTTACAAGAATACCCCTTCCGCGGATCAGAAAGATGTAATCAATTATCGTAACGGGACTACTCAACTGAATTATATTTTGCTATCAGTGGAATAACAACAATATCGTATAAACACTACGACTGTAAATCCCTCTGACTCAGTACAATTGACAGTCAACAACCATCTAGAACCAAATTTTCTTTATATCGCTTGGAGTTGCTTTCAGAAAACAGATTCTGAAGAAAACTCCAAGACGTAATTAATTCAATGTTCTATTATTTTAGGTACTGTTACTCAAAGGACTGCAAAGCGGTGGAAACAAAGCGATACAAGAATCCTTACCAGTTCACAAAACTGCTACGATAAGCAGTGTTAGAAAATCCAGTAGCATAGATGTTGTTAATAATATTTATAGAACAATTATAAAAGATTACTGTTAGATAAAAAAAAGAGTAGGGAATTCAACCTTTGATTTTAAAGGTGTTGATCAGCATCAACGTACCTTACCAACAGAAATGACGACACATGCAAGAAGTAAACAACTAACCAAACAACGATAAATATTTCTCAATAAAACAACGAATAACGTCGTGTAAATATTATAACAAAATAGCAATTTAATCGAAAATAAATCATTTTTACGTAAGTCGTACAATTTTTTAAAATTGGGTATTCTACATTATTTTTGTGAACTGTGTAACTTAATGACATTCGTAATTCGTACAATATACTCTATGTTCGCACGTCACAGTCACACTCACATTCACAATTCTATCAGTCAAATCAGAATCCTAAATTCCTATTACCTTTATACTGCTTAAAAATAAGGTTAAAAAATTATTCATTTAATTTATTAGACTATGCTTTTCTCTTAACGTTTTAACAATTTTTATTTATAATTCACTCAGAGATTAAAGTAAAAATTATTTAATTCCTACTAACTTATTGTAATTGTCATGAAATATTCCTTTTACTTGTTATAGAAATAATCGCTGTATCGGTACCGCCCGACAATGCGTTTTTTAATTAGTAGACGTGAAACAATAAGTTAGTAATATGGGAAATACCTTGACCCCACGCTAATTAGAAAAATTGTTAAAAACTAACTACATTTTGTCAGTGTAAAATAATGTGCTGTATTGTATTTTAGATGAGTTACTTCAATGGATATCCTGTGTACGGTATTATAAAATTCAAAAAATCAATGATTATCACTGATTTATTTACGTTGCCAATTTCTATTTCATATATTTTAGATCATTCATGATGATAATATTTCTAGGCATCAATCTCGGGTCACTTGAAAACATTTCTAATTTACCTAATTTATTTTATTAATTCAATCAAGTTTATGTGCCAATTTTCCTAGTATAGAGTCCTATAATAATCTTATTCTTAATTGGCCAGCGGCAAATAACTTTTGCTGGTATCATTTCTAAAATTTGGGGAACTGGTCTTTTACCCTGAAATCCAGTATGTAATTATTTCGTCTTGCAATTATGACTGAAATGATATTAACAAAATTTTATCAAATGTGGCAATGAATTAAAGAAAAAAGAGGATGTATTCATATCCAAATCTTATATCCTTTTGCCAGGCAATTACCTAAAGTGCATACATTAGCAGTAGGTAGTAATGATCAAATTTTATCTGTTTATATTATTATTATTTGATTTAGGTCTATGAAACAGCTGTTCGTAATAAAATCAGTGTTTATATTCTTTATAGATGTAATATGGCAGCATATTTATCCAATAAGTGTTAAAAAAGACTAAAAATGAGAGGGTTACCTGTAGATACACAAATAGATTTCGAAGAAGGTCTTCTTACAACAACTCCTCACAGTGGTATTGATAAATGGCATAGCTTAGACCTGACTGATCCCTCCATATCACATAGAAAAATTATAAGGGTAAGAATACTAAAACATTAATATCCAATTATAATGTAACTTACAATTCAGATCATCAACTAGAATAAAATGATTTTATTATAATTTATTAGATTACTTTTTTAGATTTGTGTAGTGTTTAAAGACTGTTTGTGGTGAAAAATTATTAAAAAGAAGGAGACTCCGACCAACCAGCAAGTAAATCATTTGAAAACAAGAGGCAGGAATCTTGCAGTGGGGCATGGAATGCTTGATATGTTTGTTTAGATAAGCCATAAAGTTCTCAAGGAAATTATTATTTTATGATATATTCAATGTCACAATTTTTTTCTCTTTTATATCATTTGGTGCTCCTTCTTTATTTTGTTTTCAACATAAATACAGAACACTGAAGGGATAGTTTTGAGAGAAATTGCCCCCTTAAGCTCCCCCTGCCCAGAGATGTATATTTTTTAGTTATGATTTTTTTATCAAAGAATAACCTCACTTTTTTTACACTTCACTTTTTCTTCACTCTGAGTAGAAGGGGTGGAGTGGGAGACAGAAATGAAGGGTATGGGACCCGTCTTCTGCCACAAATGGAATGCCTGAGTCCGAGTAATTAACTGTTTTGTGCACATAGCCATGATCTGCTAAACTGTCATAAGTGCTTACAGTCTGTGTGAATGGTGATGCCCACTTATGCTTTTGAGTGAGATGCATCACCACTTCAGCTGACCTAACCTTGTTTGGGCACAGCACCAGCCTCAAATCCTGTCCAAATCTGACCATTCTTCAATAAGGCTGAGCATCAAATAATATTGATTTAGAAAAATTATAAAGTTATCTATCTAGTAGGGAGTGGGAGATTGTCTGAAAGGAATTCTCAGTGCTAGTCACCATGAGTCTGTCTTCTCTACCCTGGACAACCCTCGCACACTCTACCTTGCTCTGCTCAGGACTCCAGCGAGACACCTACACCTGCTTGCTATGCTGCAGCCTTGTGCACTCAGGACCTTCTTTACGAGCTTCTGGCTGTTAATATTTTATGTACACTCTTCGGGTAGTAACCCACAAGACTGGGTGGAAGTGGGGTTCTAGGAAAGCCCTACATTAGTTGTGATGCCGCATTGAAACTAGTACAACCCAAATATTTCATTACTAGCAACTACAAAAAATTAAATTATGTTGTAGTAGCAGGAAATAGTCAAACATGGAGCTTTCGCTTCCTAAATTTCGATTCATCAATCTGTATGATATTGCCTGGCTCACCACTATTTCCAGTATATTCATTTTGTTTTTCTAAGCTGTACATAACTTCCACTCTGCAGTAACTGGTTAGTAGGAATTTTTTTAGATGGGCCAGGTTTTATTGCTTCTTTTCCTTGTTCCCTTTCTCGAGAATTACCTGGTGATAGGTCCATTGAAGTATCAAGTCAATTTTAATACATTTTTAAAATTACTAACCAGAGTTTAACATTTAATTTTATGTGGATTTCTTATAGTTAGTTTTTATCATAATTAATTATTAGAGTTGAACCGAACCGCAAAAAATATTTTTAATCACCCCAAATCAACACTCTCTGTAAATATATCAAACATAATATATTAGATTTAGGCATATAGTAAAATTTAGGCACATGAGGTGAGGTTACAGTTTTAAAAAATAATCATTACTTAAAAACACATTTATGCACTCGGGCTTAACAACAGTAAACTTCATTTAAATATTTTCTTTTCATGGAGTCATCAATCAGCAGTGGACTGCTTATTATGAAAGCTGTTACTTTGACAACTACTTACTGTTAAGCAGACTTGCTTACTGGATAATCTGCTTGACTTGTATCAGATTGATTGCTCCTCAGAGACTGGTATATCACAAGGTCTCACTGCTTATTTGAAACCAGATGCCGCAGTCCCTTTCCCAACTGAATGTCTCCACATAGTATGAGATCAACATGGCCTCTTGCCATCTAAATCCTTGTTGTTGTCTCCACAGCACTTGCCCAATCCAGTGCCATTTTCTTTGACAAATATCTTTTTTATTATTCTTATTTTGCTATAAATAACTTTCCATATTAGAAATTCGTTTCAGTCTGTTCCAAAAATGAGTTAAATATAGTTTTGGATGTAGAAAAATTCAATTTATCTATATTCAGAGGTGATAAATGGATATTATTAGATGTTTTTCATATGGTTACGAAAATAAACTAATTTTCACCATAGTGTGCAGAAACATTACTGATGTCTTGTACTGTTATCTCAGGGTGACAAGCATGGTGTAGTGCTACACAGAAATGTTCTCTGTCACACAGTACTTTTATCGGCAGACATTGCACTTACTATCAGGTGTTCAATTTTCTTATCTTGTCACTGCCTTAAAATATATCAACACTTTTACTGCATTGATACGATGATGGTTGTGAAAAGAATGATGTTGAATGTATTAGGTATAATGTTATTTTTTTCATTTGTTAAACATATACTATAACTTACAACTTACAATGAATGTAGCCTAAAACAAAACTGTAAATTGATCTTTTGACATGTTCCCACATATAAAATTTCTTAGAGCTCATTGTGTAAGAACAGTATGGGAGGAAAGACAACATTTTTCTATTCAATCATTGATAAAAATGATGCCTAGTAGTGATTAGTGAATCAAACTATTATTTCAGCAGACGTTTTTTTAAAAGTTATCGACTTTGTATTATATAAGTCAAATCTAAAGTGGTCACCATATTTTTTAAACAATGAATGAACCAATATTTATATGTTGAATAAAAAATACATTTAATTCATTCATTCTTTTCAGAGATGGAATCGTCTGTCCCGTCTTCAGAGGTCGTTAGTATATGCATTGGTTGTTATAGTGGGAACTCTCTTAGTATTACTCTACACTTCAAAAGTGGGAACTGCGGATGTAATAAATAATGACAATGCAAATGCTGTGCAGGTAATGCTATTTGACATTGTTATCTCTCTAATTTATGGGTTTTAATTCATGTATACTTTTGATAACATGAAATTGGCAAATGTATATATGTATACAAATATATATGCAAGTTAACATGAAATTATCCTCGAACAGAAAACTTAGTGCTTTTCTTAAAAAAAAAACATGAATTTTAAAGTATTGAGTGTTTGTTATATGTTTGTCATTTAGTAGTATTTAAAATGACCAAAATCTCAATGAGTTTCTTCATATTTTATCAAAAAATACTGTCTTTTGGTTACAGTTAAGATTAATTTCATTACATATAATTATTTTGCTCCTTAAAGAAAATAAAAGTATATGGTTCACTTTATATTAATTTCATAATATAAGAAGGAGCCACCTGCTCGTTTGCCCGCTATCTATATAAAATAAAAAAGTAAATGTAATATTATCTGTCTAATGGACTCAAAATATACTTTGAAATATGTGTCTGTTTATTTCAAAATAATTCAGAAACAAGTAATTGGAGATATAACAATAATCTGCAAATAAATACTATTAGTACATTCTTTATAAAATTACATTTAGTGTAGTAGTAATGGGTGTAGTAATGGCTGAAAAGAAAGCATGGTCAAAACAATTACGAAAATAATTTATCTATGGCCTAGAGAAATTACTGGGCATATGAGCGTGACTACATTTTATTTTATTGTACATAAAGTGGTGGAATACAATAAAATTCATTTTGAATATATCTATTAAAATTTTAAAAACTACTTGAAGAAATGTATGGGCATCTTATACTGGCCAATTTGGATATTCGCATTTTTGTGATTAAGATTTATATATGGGGAGTATTACACTCATGGTTCTATGAATCGAATTAATGTTTTATTTTTGCTTCAGGATAGCCTTCATAATGCTTCTCTAGTCAATGAACCAGCAGCCGCTTTAGGTCAACTTAAAAAAACTGTAATCGAAACCGAACAAAATGAAAGACCCACATTTACTGGTAATTATTGTAATTATTTATAATTTGTTTCTGCCATTGAGTCTCTGAATTTTACATTATACTAGCTGTGTCCCGCGGTTTCGTCTGCATAAAATAAAACCAGAGCATTCACAGTCCGAACCCTTTCGGTAATGTTCGGTTCTCAATAAGGAGCAGCACTCCTTCAGTCCAAAGCATGAAGTTTTAAAGACCCTTCCTGAATATCTAATGCAAACATATTTTTTTTTTAAATCCATTAGTATTCTTTGAGATTAGCGCGTTCAAACATACAAACACTCCAGCTTTGTTATAATAGTATGATTAATTTTTCATATTTTTGGATAGTGAGCTTTAAAATTACACAGAAATTTACTGTGTTACACAACATTTGTTATGGGCAGACGTTGCACTTACCACCAGGTGAACGTTTTGCTCGTTTCATCACTTTATCAAATAAAAAAAATATATAACAATTCGATGACGATGGAACCGCGTTTTTGTATTCATAGGAAATGGTGTTTATTCAAAACTTATTTGCAGGGCCAACAAACGCACGTCAATATGCCGTGGTCGAAAGTTTCAAGCACGCTTGGCGAGGATACAAGGAGCACGCCTGGGGCCATGACAACTTGAAACCCGTTTCCGGGATGGCCTACGACTGGTTTTCACTGGGTCTTACAATAGTCGATGCTTTGGACACAGCCTTCATCATGGGATTGACTGACGGTATATTAATTGTTTTCCTATCTTCTATATATATTATTTCTCTAAGGTGTTTTATTGACAATAAATCTTTGATACACCATTTTGAAGAATTTTTTTTCGGATGCCACCGACAATTAGGAAATGTGGTGCAAAAAGGAGCCTACTTCTTTCTAAACGGTCGGTCAAAGCACCCGGAATTCCTTTGGTATTGCGGATGTGCACTTATGCGGTGGTCACTTACCATAGGGTGAGCCGCTTGCTCCATTGTCCCCTCGTTTATAAAAATACTCATTTATTTCGGGTTGCAGGCTCTTAGGGGCTTCTAAGCGACGTAGGGCCCATAGGCCTTAGTTACCTACTTTGGATTTTTTTAAAAAAAACAGGGGGTCAATCAGCAGGTAGATCACGTAATGATAAGTGATCACCATCACCCATGAAAATCTACACATTAGTTATGTTTATAGCATTACTAGTATTCCTTAAAAAAACTAAGATATTTTAATATTTAAAAACTTTATTGTAAACCTTAAAATAAAGGTAGCTATGGAAGGACTTCATGCCTATAAAGCCCGCGACCCGAAATAAATGAGTGTTTTTTTATAAGCGGCATAAACGACAATGGAGCAAGCGGCTCACCTGATGGTAAGTGACCACTGCATAAGTGAACATCCGCAATACCAGAGGAATTCCGGGTGCTTTGACCGACCGTTTAGAAAGAAGTAGGCTCCTTTTTGCACTACATTTCCTAATTGTCGGTGGCATCCGGAAAAAAATTCTGCATTGTCTGCCAGTCAACCAATGGCGTGATGAAAAAATAATAATACATAAATACATACATAAGATCACGACTTTATCCCATAAGGGGTAGTCAGAGACTGGGCACTCACTGCAAAGAGAGATGATTGCCACAATCCACATTTCACCAAAACAATATAATGCACTCTGTGTGATAGGTGGTGAGCCCATCGCCACCATGCGCTGTTGGGTGCACAGTGCAGTTTAATTCCCTTACTCGCCTTTTACGAGATCCATTGGATGAGATGGAGTGGTAGTATTCTTTTAACGAGCCGCCACCACACGGCTCTAAATAAGAATAAAAAAGTTAAATGATGTAAATGAATAATTTTTATACATATACATAAATAAATATATACTTATATACATACAACCATACTCATTGATATACAAATACATAATAATGCCATATGCTGACTTTATAACAAATACTTAAAATCTAGTAGATTGCGAAAGTTATAAAAATAGTGATACGTGTTGATCTTGTAATGTTTAGCGTGTATCTGTGGTTGCGGGTGTTTGATTTTTATTATTCGCATCTTATTTACAGAATTCCAAGAGGGCAAGCAATGGATTAAGGAGGAGTTGATATTTACGAAGAATAAAGATGTCAACTTCTTCGAGGTCACCATACGGGTGCTCGGCGCCTTATTGACTAATTATCACTTTACGCAAGACGATATGTTTCTCAACAAAGCCGTAAGTGCTCCACCACGTTTACTCGAAAGGTATCGTGTGATATTATCAAACGATAGGCTGGCGCAGTGGCCTGCGCCACGGGTCGTGGGCTCGATTCTCGCACTGGACCAATGTTTGAATGGCCTATACACATAGCTGTTCCGGGTCAGCACAAACAGTGCATGTAGAATTTATGTATGTAAAACGCGCCCACGACACAGGTGAAATAAATGTTTTAAATAGATTTCTTTTACATATGGCACTGCTGTTACTAAGCCTTTGTAACTCAAGTTACATCTTTGCAGAATCGATGGGAATCTCATTCCAATAATTCCTATATGTTTAAGGTTTCTTATTTAGCCTGTTTAATGACGCGTTTTTTTCTTCTTTTTTTTGAAAAAGACGCGTTATATACACGGATAGCCGATAGGTGTCCGGCTGAGAATATACCTCCGAATAGCACCAACCTATTTTCATACCGAGGTGTCGTAAGAGGCGACTAAGGTATTGTACGGAAAGCCTTTATTTGTAAAGAAGAATAATATCATAATATGCAATGCTATCACTATACTGCTCGTGGGTACGCAATGGGGAGTATTTTCATAATCTTTAAACTTATGGATGTAAAAAAAGTAAATTAAAGTTTCAGCCTATAAATGTCCCGCTGCTGAGCACAGGCCTCCTCTCATTTTCACTGGTGGTAGGATTCCTATGCAGGAATCTGTCTAGGTAGGAACCACCCCAGGGCCAACTATTCTGCCGTGAAGCAGTGGTGTGCAAACGTTACTGTGTTTCGGTTTGAAGGGCACTGTGAGCTAGCACAATCACTGGGCATTTGAGACTTAAGAACTGATGTCTCAAGGTGGCGGGCGCAGTGTGGTGTCACACAGAAATGTTCTGGGTACATCAGGTGAACGTTTTGCTCGTTTCGTCGTTCTATCCCATAAATAATAATAATATATTTATACCTCAGACACGCAGTTTTCCTCATGATGTTTTCTTTCAACGCTGAGCACGTAGTAAATCAAAACTTTTTATATAGAAGAGACGAGACTAGCATAACGTTCACCTGATAGTAAGTGCAACGTTCGCCTATAACAAGTGCTGTCTCATCAAGAACATTTCTGTGTGATACCACACTGCGCTCGTCCCTCAGAGACATCAGTTCTTAAGTCTCTTATGCCCAGGCGATTACTCTAGCGCTCATTGCCCTTCAAACCGAAACACAGTAATGTTTGCACACTACTGCGTCACGGCAGAATAACCGAGCCTGGGGTGGTACCTACCTAGAAAGATTCCTGCGTAGAAATCCTACCACAAGTGATTGCAGAACAATTCTGGAGGTGCCAGCTATCTCAAACAAAATTGAGAGGATTCTGTACAGTAGTTATTTTAGTTATTTTTATTACGGTTTTTTTTTTTATAGAATAGGAGGCAAACGAGCAGGTGGCTCACGTGATGGTAAGTGATCACCGCCGCCCATGAACACCTACAATACCAGAGGAATAGCAGATGCGTTGCCGGCCTTTGAGAAAGGAATAGGCTCTTTTCTTGAAGGTCCCTAAGTCGTATCGGTCCGGAAAAACCGCTGACGGCAGAACATTCCATAAAATGCAAGTGCGTGGCAGAAACTTCCGCGAAAAACGCACTGTGGTGGAATGCCAACCATCAAGGTGGTGACGATGGAATTTGAGGTTATGCCGTAAGGTGCGATGGTGAAATTCAGCGGCTGGAATTAATCCGAACAATTCCTCGGAACACTCCCCATGGTAGATCTTGTAAAAAATGCAAAGAGATGCAACATCTCTTCGCAAAGCCAGGGGAACAAGCCGATCAGATAGGACATGGTCGTCGACAATTCGAGCCGCTCTTCGCTGAATTAAATTTAAATTGTTAAAATAACTAACGACAGTCAGTAAGCGTTCATTATTATTCATTGACAGAAAGACTTGGGTGATCGTCTCATGGCGGCATTCTCCTCGCCCTCGGGCATTCCCTATTCGGACGTCGAACTTGGGAACGAGAACTGCCCACGCTCCCGAATGGTCCCACTACAGTACCACGGCAGAGGTGACCACTGTACAGTTGGAAGTTCAGGGAACTTTCCAGAGCCGCTAACAATCCCACGTATGAGGTACTCATGTTAATTATTTTTAATCTTATAAATAATCGCCAATGATGATGTTCTCCTAGCCGATTTCGACCACGGCGACAACTTCCGAATACTGTCGAGAGCCATCAACTGCGCAGGAGATATTATAGTGCCACAAGCGTACGCGCAAACACAGAGGCACTCACTCGTCCCAACCTACCCGCGCCCGATGTAACGCTGATGCGATAAGGCTTGGATGCAGTGTCAGAAACACGGAGACAATCACAACACAACTAGACCCGACAACCAACATTTTGTGTTTTAGCACAAATGTTTGCTCCGGCTGGGATTCGAACCCAGGACCCCCGGCGTAGAAGTTAGGTACTCAGACCACTAGGCCACGCTATCGTAAATAGTATAATGGTCATGACGTCGCAGAAACGAGCCCGCTATTAGACTGTTATTGTGTACCACATCCAAGCGTAAGGTTTAAAGTTGGAATGGTTAACCAGGAATATTAGTAATGTTAATACCATCGCTAGTTTTTTTTTTTTTAATAATCGAAAATCGTATTTAATCTGCAGCGCTAAGTAATGAATTTATATTCCGATTGTTACTTTGTTACATCATCATAAACTGAATAAGCAGTTGTTACCATTTTGTATTGTCGTCGGAAATGCTATGCCTCTTAAAAACTTGCGTGTGCTTGTGACTATATATAATCTTGTGTCTTTTTTGCAATAAAAATCAATTGTAAGTATATAAAAAAATAGTTTTCGTTATTTTTGAATGCATCTGTTAAAAATCTCCTGCCATGTGTATATTTTATATGATTTTTTTTCCTCGAAATTTCTGTATCTCAAAATTTAGTTAGACTCATTATTAACAATATTTTTTTTAAATCATAAAGTGATGAAACGAGCAAAACGTTCACCTGATCGTAAGTGCAACGTCTGCCTATAACAAATGCTGTATCACCCAGAAAATTTCTGTGTGACACCACACTGTACCCATCACCCTGAGACATAGGTTCTCAAGCCTCATATGCCCAGTGATTACGCTAGCTCACAGTGCCCTTTAAACCGAAACACAGCAATGTTTGCACACTACTGCTTCACGGCAGAATAACTGGCCCTGGGGTGGTACCTACCTAGAAGGATTCCTGCACAGGAATCCTACCACCAGTAAATCAAAAAAATAATCTATCTATATATCTATCAATCTATACCTATATATGTATTGATACGTGAAGAAGACTTGGAAACCTGATTATAGTTTACGTTAATTTTGAATGCAGCTTTTGCGCGAGAAGTAATATACTATTTTCGACATTAGAATTTTTAACAAATGATGTTTTATAACAACACTCTTGCCATAGTTTATATGATTTCATTTTCTCTAAACTTATTTAGACGCACTATGAACAATATTATGATCATATATTAATACGTAAGGAAGAATTGTAAACATGATTAGAGCTTACTTTAATTTTGAATGCAGCAGCACTATATAATATTCCGCACGGAGTGTGATGTGTGCGAGGAGTGGGAGATTTGGCATAGTTCAAGTTTATATATAGATGGAGTGCAGAAATCTTATAATTTATATATAATATGTGTTAGAAATACATTAATTTCTATAAAAAAACAAATTATGAATACCGGTCTACTACTAGTTTTAATTAAATTATCAACAATTAAATTCAAAACACATTAATATTACTGGTGGTAGGATTCCTATGCAGGAATCCGTCTAGGTAGGTACCACCCCAGGGCCAGTTATTCTGCCGTGAAGCAGTAGTGTGCAAGCATTACTGTGTTTCGGTTTGAAGGACACTGTGAGCTAGCGTAATCACTGGGCATTTGAGACTTAAGAACTGATGTCTCAGGGTGACGGGCGCAGTGTGGTGTCACACAGAAATATTCTGGGTGACACAGCATTTGTTGTGGGCGGACGTTGCACTTACCATCAGGTGAACGTTTTGCGCGTTTCGTCCCTTTATACAATAAAAAAAATTGTGACGGACCCGCTTGCGTTTTACTCAGGTACGAAGATCATCAAATTTATTTAGTATAAAACAAAGTTTCTGCAATATATTTCTTTTGGCATAATGTTCTATCTTAGCACAATGAAAGACTTTTTAAATTATCCAAGAATTTTTTAAAATTATCTGCTCCCAAATACAGCACCGATCGTGAAGTAGAGAATTTTTTTTTTAATTTTAAATGTATAATGTAACATGCTGGCCTGCTTTTGTTGCGAACGTTATGTTTTACAATATTTACTTGTAATATTTAATATGTGCTTTTGTTCGTGGTTCAAGTCGAGAGCCTAGTCTGTGTAATAGGCACAGTAACGTACAATTGTAATGTTCGTTACCGTTTTTTTTTAATCTTATCACAACAATGTAATATTAATACATATAAAATTATTTACTCTACTGACTGTACACTATTGGACACATCAGCGAGTAACATACTCTGCTTTGTATTTCGGTAGAAATTATCTATTAAAAGGATGGACTTTATTAAAGCGGAATTTGTTGCGAGAAATTAATATTAATCATAAAGTTTGTAACAATGTGTATTTTTATTTATCCTATGTATGAGCGTTGCAAATTTATATCGACATTTTCTTTAATTGTTTTTTTTTTTATTTGATAAAAGTGTCGGAACGAGCAAAACGTTCACCTCATGGTTAGTGCAACGTCTGCCCATAACAAATGCCGTGTCACCCAGAACAGTGTGACACCACAATGCGCCCGTCACCCTGAGCCATCAGTTCTTAAGTCGCACATGCCCAGTGATTACGCTAGCTCTCAGTGCCCTTCAAACCGAAACACAGTAATGTTTGCACACTACTGCTTCACGGCAGAATAACTGGCCCAGGGGTGGTACTTACCTAGATGGATTCCTGCATAGGAATCCTACCACCAGTGCCAGTACCAGCACCAGTCGTGCGGAATGCTTTTTCTACGTTTTGTAATTTTATTTACTTACGCTCGGAACAATATTATATCCATTAATATCATCTAATAATAACTCATACGTAGTGTCTTAAACAAAGCACTGAACTAAAACAGAACTTTTTATTTTTTGGTTTGGTATTTTCACTCGAAGGACCACCCACAATCAGCCTCTGTTGGACATCGTTCAAGTTAGCAGTGTTTGTCTTTATCGCTTGGAATGCGATTCCGTGGTTCACTGCCCGTCACCGATCTGAGTAATTGTGTATGGCCATAAGAAAAGCTGTGTCACCCAGAACATTTCTGTGTGGCACCACACTGCTCTCATCACCCCGGGACATCAGTTTTTAAGTCATCCTGGTCGTAGGATTCCTATGCAGGAATCCGTCTAGGTAGGTACCACCCCAGGGCCAGTTATTTCGCCGTGAAGCAGTAGTGTGCAAACATTACTGTGTTTCGGGTTGAAGGGCACTGAGAGCTAGCGTAATCACTGGGCATGTGACACTTAAGAACTGATGTCTCAGGGTGACGGGCGCAGTGTGGTGTCACGCAGAAATGTCCTGGGTGACACAGCATTTGTTACGGGCAGACGTTACACTTACCATCAGGTGAACGTTTTGCTCGTTCCGTCACTTTAATGAAATAAAAAAAAAATATTACACTAGCTACCGCTCTACACACCGAAACACGGTAATGTTTGCACACTACTCCTTCACGGCAGAATAACAGAACCTTCGGTGATAGCTACCTAGACGAATTTCTGCATAGAAACCCTACCATTACTTACCATCAGGTGAACGACTTTGTCGTCCCGTTATTTCCTTATATACCACATTCCGTTGTGCATAGACACGACTTAGTTAAATTAAGCTGGAATCACTTGAATAGGATGCAGCCGCCGCCGTCTCTGAGAAAATTCATCAGCTGCCAAAGAAACACGGGCTGGTGCCTATATTCATAAATCCGAATACGGGCCACTTTCTTCCTCACGCCACCATCACGCTAGGAGCAAGGGGCGACAGCTACTATGAGTATCTGCTTAAGCAATGGCTTCAGACTGGGAAAACTATCAACTAGTAAGTATCTGTTTATAATTTACGAAGTCTTAATTTATATTTAAATTTTACACAACAAATTATACAATTATACATCTACAGTCTGCTGTTTTCTTTGTTAATGAATGTGAATCCAGAACTTGTAATAGGAAAACGTATTTCGCGTTGCCGATGGGTGTCCGGTTGATTAAAATAGCACCCACCTCTTTCCTACCGAGGTGTCGTTAGAGGCGACTAAGGTATTGTACGGGCTGCCTTCATTCGTTCAGAATAACACCATAACATACAATACTGCCACTATACTGCTCGTGAGAATGCAATGGAAAGTAAGAATATATTTTTAATCGCTCCTAAATGGCGGCAACGTCGGCACTTTCGACGTGGTTCCACATCAAAAGTGGGGTACGTGTGTGGCCTCTGCCTACTCCTTAAATGGGAAAAAGCCTTGACTGTATGTATGTATTTCATGTGCTATAAGCACCAACAACATTCCTGGTGAACATAAATAAACGTAATGGACTTTTGTGGCAAGTATACATAATAACATTGTTGGTGAGCTTTATACAGAAATGCAAAAGATAAAAAAATAATATGACTGATAAATTTAAGTGACATACGTTAACTTAACTCTGCTCACAAATTTTATGTGTGTGGTTGTGTGCGTTGGCTCTTTCCCGGATTCGAACACAGAGCTTGCTGCGTAGAAGTCAGATACTCCAACTGCCGGGCCACGTTGTCGCGGTTAGATAAAAAGAGGAAACACTAATAGACATTTTAAATAAAGTAACAGCCTAGAAATGTCCCATTCTTGAGAATACGCCTTCCCATTTCTGACAAAGTTTTGGAGCCTCGAAGAGTCTACGTTTCTCCAATTCTAGTTAGCGGACTTCACACGTCGTATATTTTTATTTGTCAGTCATGCAGGTTTCCTTACGACGTTTCCTTCACCACCGAGAACGTGGTAAATCATCACTTAAAATTGCAATTTCAGTGATGTCGGCAGCGGGGATGGAAACCAGGTAACTCGCGTACTATTTTGAAGCGAGCGCCTAGTACATGTGCTACCACGTCTCTAGGTGTTTTTTTAACAACTAGCTCTGCCCAGCGGTTTCACCCGCCTAAAATAAGCCGACCGCATGATTGCGTTGTACTCTACCACTAGCCCACGCTTTAACGCCCACGCGTAAACAGCAGAAAATAATAATAACCAAAATGCAAATAAAAGCATCGCGTACACACGTCCATCTAAATAGCCACTAATTTCAAATATTTCATGAACTGAAACAATATTAACAAAAATGCAAATAAAAATATCGCGTAACACGTCCTTTCTAAATAGCCACTAATTTCAAATATTTCATGAACTGAAACAATATTAACAAAAATGCAAATAAAAATATCGCGTAACACGTCCTTTCTAAATAGCCACTAATTTCAAGTGTCTCAGATTTTGCACAGGAACCCAAAATATTTAGTCCACCAACTGCCCATTAAAGTCCACTCAAAATCGAATCAGCCGTTTCGGGGACTATCCCGGACAAATAAACAGACACAATACAATTTTTTTAAATGCGTGTTTTAATTTGAATAATTTGAATATAACTATATGAGATTAAGAAAATGTCTTTATTGCGAACACAGACAGACGCTTAAATTTTATTTACGAAGAATTTGCCCAATGCAAATAATATGCATCTTCATGCCCATAAAAAATTCCGGCGCAGGCACTAAAGCTGAATTAGTAACCATGATCTTTATTTTCTTTAAAAAATAAATAAAAGGATTAATTATGTGTTGTTACTGACAATAGTAGTGACGACAACAAGTTATTTTGTCTTTTTATTTTAATGTATTTTATAATTTTTCATACAAACTACGACAGATAAATGGCGGGAAACTTATGGAATAGTAAAGTTGGTAATAGTAAACTGCTAAAGCTCCAATAACCAATCAAGTGCAATACCATGGATATAAAAACCATATCCATGGTATCAAAAGCCTTTGCATCATGTGACAAAGGTTTATTTTAGTCACACACTACTCTTGTCAAAAATCCTGATGTTATTTACAAACAGTGAGCGTTGTCACGTTCCTATTACAATTATTAAGTAGAATACTCAAATACATACATACATACAGTCACGCCTGTTTCTCATATAAGTGGTAGGCAGAGACCACGCACGTAGTCCCACTTCTCGCTCCCGCGAGTAACGGGACGTTACGGGTGCTCTTCGCCGCCATTTTAGTACTAGTCGAAGAAATTCTTACATACGCGATAAGGGAGCTTCATCTGAAAAAGCCCCAAATCAATAATCATCATCTCTCTGTACTTCGGACTTCGACCATTTCTAATACTTAAACTTTTTTTCCCCAGTTTATTAGATGACTACATGACAGCTATAGAGGGTGTTCGAGAATTTTTAGCGAAACGATCGTCGCCAAGCAAGCATCTATTTATAGGGGAATTGTCTGCTGGATCAGAGGTTTGTAATCCATACTAATTTTATAAATGCGAAAGTATCTGTTTGTTAACTTTTTACTTTTTTGAACCGATGTTGACGAAATTCAGCACAGTGATAGCTTGCATCCTGGAGAATTTTAAAAAACCTAAATCCACGCGAACGTCGTCGCGGGTTTCAGCCAGTAATATCATACTTTTGAAGCCGGGTGTTTCTGTTACTTCGCTTGCACTTTCGACGCATTTAGTTACATACGCTAACTACTTAGCAGACAATTAATATTTTAAATATATAAAAGAGATGCGTTTTGTACACATAAATTACACGTTACAACTACATATGTGTAAGCTGTAAATATATTTGTTTAGTGCGGGAATCGAAACCGCTGCCGAAGCGAAGCGGCTCAGCGATTCAGAGCGATAAGACCGCCTGTTGCATATATTTAAACAATGGTTCCGTAGCAGAAAAATAATTTCGTACCTGACCCTAAGTCACAGCCAATTGGCACTACGTAGGTCAAATTATGAAGGAAAGTGTTTTTTTTTGATGAATCAAATTACGAAAAAAAATTAAAGTCAGCAGGGATTTCATTTAAAAGTTCATTTAAAAAAAATTGTGCGCTCGGGGGACCCCCAGGAACGAAGTTCCTTACGTTATTTTTTTTTAAATCTAAACGGGATTTAATATGTAGATTTTTATTGATTATATTAGTGTATTTTTCTCACGCCACAAAGCGCAGCCCGCCTTTTGGCGTGTGCCACACACTCATACATAGACAGTCGATGTCATTAAATATTTTAGGAAAAGTAGACAATTATTAAAAATAAAAAAATGGTGAATATTATATACACGTTAAAAAATATTTACACGTGTTTAGAATTGAGGTTAAACAGCTAACCGCCCACAATGCTTGCTGCTCGAATCTCGATACTCGCACGCACACACATACAACCGTATATAATAGAAAGAGCCAGAGAGAAAGAGAAAAAGAGGGGAAAGTTGTCTTGAAGGTGCATAACGCTTTTTCCTTACGTGACTATTGCTGCCAGTTCACTCTATTGTAAGCCGCGTAAAAGAACTTTTTTCCAAAAAAGTGCACATAAGAGTGTTAGGTAATGTTACGAGGGTGGATTGAAAAGTACTCGGCCTAACCAAGAAAATAAACACATACTAAATCAGTTATATTTTTATTATTCTACATAATCACCATCAAGTTCAATACACTTTTGCCACCTCCCCTTCCAAGCATTTAGACCGTTAAAAAAAATGATTCTTCCTTAGAGTCAAAATATGCGTCTACAGCTGCTTTGACCTCGTCGTTTGTCGAAAATCTTTGACCTCCCAAGTGCTTTTTAGGTTAGGGAACAGAAAGAAGTCTGATGGTGCCAGATCAGGTGAATACGGCGGATGCGGTAACAGTTCAAAGCCACAGTTGTGAATTCCAGCCATTGACTGTACTGACGTGTGAACACGGGCGTTATCTTGATGAAACAGGACTTTTCTTCTGAGCATTCCTCGACGTTTTCATCGAATCCATATCGATCGAACACAGGCTACTTGCGTACTATGAAATTTAAGACGAGCGCCGGGCCCCTGAGCTACCATTGATAACTAATTAACCTTTAACGTTTCCCTGACCCGATATTTATAACACTCGGGAGACGAGGTAGGGCGATGAATTCTGTTCGTAGAAATATTAAAATACATTTATTCAACAGACTTTCAACCCGAAGATGGACCATTTGACGTGTTTTCTGCCAGGCACTTTGGCTCTGGGCCATGCGAATGGTCTTCCCGATTGGCACATGTCAATGGCCGACGAACTGCTCTACACCTGTTATTTGACATACGCTGCTCATCCAACCTTTTTGGCTCCTGAAATAACTCATTTCAACCTGGTAAGTATAGAAAGCCCTAAAATTAATCTTTTAGTCGGAATCGAACATGAAGTAGGATGTCTATTGGACGAATGCCTATCAACTGAGCAGGGGATATAATAGTACCGCGAGTGTATGCGGCACCACACAGCCACCCAGTCGCCCGATATATAAGATCGGAGGTAAGCTAGGCAGTGTCAGAAGCACAAACAGCCCAACCAGACCCGTTATAGTTGGACAGTTTGGGTATTTACATTGCTATTAACAGGCTGTCATCTAGCAGTTTAATACTACAAAACAGGACCACGCTAGCATTTCTCGTGTGCTGTTGGTGTGTTTCATGAACAGAGATAGATTGTATCCCGGAGACAGGTATTTCATAAGAGAATCTACCACCCCATCTCATCCCATGGGTGTCGTAAAAGTCGACAGAGGGAAAATAAAAACCAGGAGATGGGCAGCAGCATCTTCCTGGAACATCTGAATAAATAAACTGCGGTTGCCAACCCGCCTGCCAAGCGTGGCAACTATGGCAAAATCCCCCCAAAATGAGAGCTACAAACTTTTGTACCAATCTATGAGGGAGGCTAATGTTCTGCAGTGGACTAGTGATAGGCTGATATGATGATGATGAAGTCCACGCGGACCAAGTCGTTTCGCGGGTTTCAGCTAGTTTAAAACAAATGGCTCCACAATTTTTTTTAATTTTTTTTTTATTTTAATTTTATTTCTTTATTTACCTTTTGTATACTGTATAATGTATAATGTATTGTATATTGTGTAATTATCATGCTGTAGTTGCCCTGCGAATAAACAAAGTTTATTTCTTTCTTTCTTTCAATTGACATAAAAAATTATTTCTGCATAAAAATCACTCCCCACACTGGGATTTCTCATGTGGCGTTAGTGCTTTGCAGTGATTTTCACATGCAGAAACATAAAGACCCGGAACAACTATCATTAGGCCACACAAATGTATGTTCCTGTACGAATCGAACCCAGATTCCAAAGCGCAGACACCAATTAAAAAAAAAACTAATAGAAAAATGTTTCGAGTATAATATTTAACATACGAAAATCTTTCTAGAATTATCTGAAACAAACGGAAAGAGGGAAAATTATGCAAATATCCAATATAAACTTTAATCCTTTTATGTAACACATACACTCTGTGTAGGTGTTGGTTTGTTTGTCATTTAGCATTTCGTATGAGCGCCCGAAAGTTTTATTTTTAAAACTGCACATTGTTTAATTGTTAATTTCAAAAGTATGTAATAAAACAATTACCAATTACCAATTTTACTGGTGGTAGGATTCCTATGCAGGAATCCGTTTAGGTAGGTACCACCCCAGGGCCAGTTATTCTACCGTGAAGCAGTAGTGTGCAAACGTTCTGTTTCGGTTTGAAGGGAACTGTGAGCTAGTGTAATCACTGGGCATATGAGACTTAAGAACTTATGTCTCAGGGTGGTGGACACAGTGTGGTGTCACACAGAAAGTGCCCCTTAGGCGTGGTTCCGTATAAACTTGGTCAAGTTCTCATAAAGGGGAACCATGAGACAATCATCAAACTCTAAAATTCACATAAGCATGTTTACAGTTGCTGCTTGGAAGTCTGCTATCTGCTATTCTCTGAAGCTCTAATAACTGGTTATCCGTAAATCTTTAGTGGACTGTGGCGAGGAATGCACATTCTTTCATTTTACTTTCACCGCCATACCCTTCTATTGTTTGTTTATTTATTTTTTTAATTATGGAAACAGTCGTAAACTATTTTCCAATGTCAAGTAACATATTACCTATCTAAGTATAAAATCTTCAAGCAGCGACTTCTAAAATTCGATCGACAGTAAAATGATAGTTGTCTTTTACTGAAGATCTGCTGGACTGATGGAGACAAAACGAAAAGTACAATTTTGCTCTTGAATTGAATTTTCCCATCACTGTACACTTTCACGAGCACTTGCTGTATAATAAACTATCTACATTAAACATCAAAACTCAATGTATATACAAAAATTACAAAATTCAACAAAAAAACTACCGCCACTCTTCGAGTTGGCGCCAAAAGCCCCTATTGTTTGTTTCCTTAAGCCTTAATGTTTTTTTTTAATATCTGTACAAAACAGGCCAGCACTACAGACGACATGTATACAAAGACAGCCGACGCCCACAGCCTCTTGAGACCTGAGTTTGTTGAGAGTTTGTGGTACATGTACCAAATAACTGGCAACACGACGTATCAGGACTGGGGATGGCAGATATATCAGGTGGGTTTCGAATTTCCAGATCTTATATTGATCTTACGCTAACAGTGATAGACATACTAACAGCGGAATTTGTAGTTATTTATTCATGGTTATATGTCTTTGGGGGCTCGTGTTTTGCAGAAATCAAACTCGAAATATATAACTTTAACTTTTTGTTTTAATATACGTCTATCCGTTTTGTTCGTAGTCGCTCACCAGCCAAGCTGTATCCAACTTAATTACTGTTCACAACATCCTTACGTTCCACTCCCACATGGTGATGAAGTGACGTCATGACCAACTACGTCGATGTCTCGCTATAGTGCCGTAAACATTAGCGCAAGTCTGTACTTGCCTCTGTGGCATTCACTTGTCTTTCGCTTATGGCGTTCGATTTGTTTTTATAGGAGAAAGTGACTGTGACGAGAAAAGCTCGTCTGATGGTAAGTGCCACATCCGCCCATAACAAATGCCGTGTCACCCAGAACATTTCTGTGTGGCACCACACTGCGCCCTTCACTCCGAGACATCAGTTCTTAAGTCTCATATCACTATGCAGGAATCCGTCTCAAAGGGTACCACCGCAGTGCCAGTTATTCTGCCGTGAAGCAGTAATGTACAAACATTACTTTGTTTCGATTTGAACACTGAGAGCTAGTGTAATTACTGGACATACGAAACTTAACGAACTGTTGTCTCAGGGTGACGAGCGCAGTGCTGGTGCCACGCAGAAATATTATGGGTGACACAGCATTCGTTATGAGCAGGCGTATGCTCTTACCATCAGGCGAAAGTTATGTTCGTCTTGTCACTTTCTCCTATAAAAAAAAACCTGCTGCTTCACGGCAGAACAACTGGCCCTGCGGTGGTAACTGACTAGACGGACGTCTGCATGGAGTCATAGCAACAGTAATAAGGGTCGGTTTTATAACCTTACAAAATCATATTAATTTTTCAGGGTTTCGAAAAGTACGCCAGAGTTGCAAATGGATATTCTTCCCTGGCCAATGTCAAATCGGAGAGGCCGGTCCACCGCGACATGATGGAATCCTTCTACCTCTCGGAAACCCTCAAGTATTTGTATTTACTTTTCAGCGAGGACAGGTTCCTCATAGACTTAAATAAATATGTAATAAACTCAGAGGCACATCCTCTACCGGTACATAAAAATTAATTCTAGACGATCAAAGTTGTACGTTAAAATTAAAAAGAAGTGAGAGTTATACCAATGAAATTAAGGTATTCGAAATTATGGAATTATCTGTGTATTTTTATGTCTATGGTCGTATTAAAAATAATAACTACGAATTATATATACAGTTATTTATATACATGTAAGAAATGTGAACATTCGAAAGTGTTAATTGTAAATGTTTCTAAAATTATAATTGGCTGGCCAGATGTCAATATAAAATGACAGGTGGAAAAAGAGAATATACATTGACATGGAATAATCGGTTTTTTGTGTCTATTGTTCTATTATAACTAAGTCTTTGTTGTGTATTAAATAAAGTGTAGTAATTTCGTGGATACCGAAAAGAAAATTGAATATATTCCTGGAAATAAGTAACCATGAAGTTTAGCAAATTTTACAGATATTAATTTTAGGATAAAAATTTAGCATAAGACGTAATTTTTTATTATTTTAGCAGTTGAAGGTTTTTACTCTGTCGATTTTAATATTTTAAATATATCAATGTTTCAAATTCCATCCCCAATTTTTGATGATTCCATTTTTGAGAACTATATTTCTCAACTTTGTTGTCGAAGCCAAAATGAATATTAAAAAAAAACACTGTAACTTGTAGCTATAGAAAAGCATTGCTCACTTGGGGGAGCGGATTTGATGGCTGACCTAGGCCTACGGAAGATCCACCCTCCCCTCCTCGCCCCTCCTAATTGAATGACGTGTAAGAATTAAAGTAAAAAACAACGAAAGTCTGTAAATGATAAAGATATCTCAATCGGGGTCTTAACAATGAGTAACGATTGAAAAAATAGTTTTCCGCCTCCTAAATTTTGTCGCCCTAGGCCCAGGTCTACTCGAAAATCCCCTGCTCTCTTCTACATTTACCAAGTAAAATGTTTTAGTTCAATATCTGTCTTGCCTCGTGAAGCCTTGTGTGTGAGTAGTTGATATTGGAAAAATATTATAAGTAAAGTTTCTACACTGTTAAAACTACTACTAACTATTCCATAATTTTAAAGAATGGTTTTAGGTTTTGTTTCTTCGGAAGATAACGTAATGTGTACCGTGTCCTAACGTGTCCTATATAAATTACGTATATACGATTCATTATCGTCATCATTTCAGCCTATCACTAGTCCACTGCTGAACATAGGCCTCCCTCATAGATTGCCACAAAAGTTTGCAGCTCCGATTTTGGGAGGATTTTGGCATAGTTGCCACGCTAGGCGAACTGGTTGGCAACCGCTGTTTATTTATTTTGATGCTCCAGAAAGATGCAGCTGCCCATCTTCTGCTTTTAATTTTCCCTCTATCGACTTATACGACAGCCACGGGATGAGATGGAGTAGTAGATTCTCGTAAGCCCACACGGCAATATATACGATTATATACAATTATATACGATTACGTAACAATAAATACATATAGATAGCCCATTATATTATATCAAAGGTCGCAATTGCATAGAAATTGTGATAGAAAAAGTGATGAATATTTTATGAAGCATATTTGTACCTGATATACCATTTAGTATGAATAACTTATTAAAATAGCAAATATTTGTTAGTGAAAAATGTCTGATAAACGTTAAGGTGAAAGAGTTAGCTACGTAAAAATGTTGTTAACTATATTTACAATTGAGTACTTATTTCCTTATTTATTTTAGAGCAGAGCTTATGTTACTCCCTCCATTTTAATAGCCAAGACAGTATATTTAACCTTATATTAACTTTTCTTTGATTTGACGCATTTTACCTTCTGCATGCCTACTTACTCTACTTACTCTACTTACTCTCCCATCTTGCCTTGGAACAATACAGTTATGTAAGATATTTTCGATTGTTTTCATTTGAAATACTTTTTCCTTTTATACAGGACACAATCTCATATTAAAATAATCCTCTGTCTGTCCATCGATCAAAACAGGTTATAAATAGAATCCCTGGTATTTTTTTATCTTTACCTTTATTCTGATGAACATCGAAAAAAGTCGCGGGTCTAGATTGTCCCAAAAACTGTCATGCATGATATTATAAATGCGAAAGTAGATCTCTCTGTCCTTCTGTCCGTTTGTTAACATTTCAAGGATTAACCACTGAACCTATCTTGACGATATTTGGCACAGAGATAGCTTGCAACCTGGAGACGGATTTAGGATACTTTTTATGGATGTGATATTTAAAATACCTGTTTACCCGCGGACGAAGTCGCGGGCATCAGCTTTTCTGACCTCAATATTTCTTCTTTCCTCTGTTTTGTATAAAGACGTTCCGTTGGATATACTTCAAGTCTAAGTAATATTTTTACGTCCTCTGAAAACCATATTTAACTATTTTATTTTTAATAAACATTTAAAACTTATTTGTAGTTAACCGTGTACTTAAATTTACTGGTCGATAAAATTTACTAACCTCTCTCACTATGTTTAAGAACGTGAACAAAGTATAAAACTTCAGTGCATTTATTAAATTATTTACAAAATATCGCACTGCTGGTCCAAAACTGCAGTAACTCAAAATAAAATTTAAATAATCTGTTTTTTTTTCGTATTAAACGTAATATATCGCGTCAAATGTATTTTTTTATCCATTCTGGAAATAAAGAGCGCGTTCTGAGTACGCGTGATTGAAGTGAAACTTCTTTAGCTAAGCCTCTATTCATATGTATATAATAAAAATATTCTCAAACACAAGTTTTTGCTTTAGTAATTAAGCTTTCCGCGACGGATTCGTTTGATTTGAAACGTCTCGCTGTCGTCTTCCTTTTTCACCCCCCTTCAAAGTACCTATTAAGTGTCATTTTCTATATATATATATTATTTGTGTACTCCTTTTCTATATTTAATATATATATTAAAGGACTCGCTGGACTCGTCACAGTCGAAATGTTACACTAAATTTGAGCTTGGATTTTTACTCATCGCGCTCAAAGAAGTTTTACTTCAAAATTAATTAATTAAATTATTTAATTAATTAAATTAATTAATTATATTAAAATACTCTTTTGAATTGCAACGGTTTTGTAATAGTTCAGTGCGACGTGCGAACTATGTTTAGCAGAGAGATATAACTCAGCTAAACGTACCGTTATAGAGCAGACGTTTAAATAATTGTATGTAACTGAATTAGTTTTTTTTTACTAGCTGAATGTAATAGAGAAGTCGGTTGTTATTTCATTATGCCAAAAGATATGCAATTGCGACTTTAGATACTAAGCATTTATGTACTCAGACTGTAATAGTAATAAAATATTTTAGAGCTTAAATCAGTATATACTAGCGCACATTAAATTGAACTTATTGTTGCAATACCTAGTGATTAGGTACGGTTATGTTCGACGTCGCGAGAGTTAATTGTTAACTTTAAATCTCTGGTTCTGCATACACATAGGATTTTGCGGCGGGAGTCTTATGCAGGAATCCGTCTAGGTAACCAATACAGTTTCACCGCTGTTTAATACTTTAGTGTGAAATGGCAACATAACTTTAGCGTTTCGTGTTTAATTGGTGGTAGGATTTCTGTGCAGGGATTCGTCTAGGTAGGTACCACCGCTGTGCAAGTTATTCTGCCGTCTTGTGTAATTACAGGGCGTATGTGACTTAAGTACTGATGTCTCAGGGCGACGAGTTCTTGGTAAGAGCGCAACTCTTATTAGCAAACGTTGCAGTTACCAACAGGTGAACGATGTGCTCATACCATATCTAACTTCATAATAATACAGACAATACTGTTTTTCAATTTTTCTCGTCTTCGTTTGAAATCACATCTCAGTGAGACCTTCATGGAGTCCGGCCTACTGCTGTTCGGATTCCCATGCAGGAATCCGTCTAGGTAGGTACCGCGGCAGGGCCGGTTCTTGTGGTGAAGCAGTAGTGTGCAAAACTACTGCGTTTCGGTTTAAACTGGTCACTGTTAGCCAGTGTAATTATTGGGCATATGACCACTTAAGAAGTGATTTCTCAGGGTGTGGTGCCACACATAAATGTTCTGGGTGGCTTCGTATGTTATGGACAGACGTTGCACTTACCAGCAGGTGAACGACTGGCTCGTCTCGTCACTTACTGCAATAAAAAAAGTTAGGTACCTTCTCAGGACCAGTTCCACCGATTCAGCCGTGAAGCAGTAGTGTGCAAACGTAACTGTGTTTTGGTCTGAAGAGGACTGACAACTGGTGTAATTATTGGGCATATGAGACTTAAGAATCAACTGATGTATCAGAGCGACTAGCGCAGTGTGGATATCTTATGTGTGGTACAGTATTTCTTATGGTCTCACGTTAAACTTACCATCAGGTGAACGATTTGTTCGTCTCGTCGCATTATCCCATAACAAAAGCCATTACAGACGATTTTGTAAAGAGTTTCCAAAAGTCAATAATTAAAACTCGCGACCGTTACGCATAACGTATAGTTACTAATTATTATATAATAAGTATCTACATATACAGGGTTATTTCATAAAATACCGGAATCCTTTTAGATTTTAATTAATATAATTAATTTAGTGACAACTTCTGTTCCATGACTTTTTAAAATTAAACATTTGTTATAAACATTAATAAATGTTATGAATTCGATTTAATTCTGTTGTAGCGTATGAAACGATTGCCAAAAGCTTACTTAAGTCGCCTTTTTTACGAGATCATTGACACGCGTAGAGTAATTAAAACCTACCGGAGATTTTTAATAATGAGTTTTAAATAAAAATTTCTGGTAAAATATTTGAAAATGTCATGGAACATAAATGGTTATTTGGACTATTAATTAAGACCCAAAAGGATACATTTTTTTTTTTCAAAAAAACCCTGTGCATAGAAATGTCTGATATTTAAGAATATATAAATATTAATCTATATAATTTTAATATTATTTGACTTTGATTGTTTGTTCCCTATATTTGTTAAACAGAATTTTATATCCGATTGATTTGTATTGTTAAGTATATTATTCAATAAGTTTAAATGAATGTATTTTAGTGTAAATGTCATACTATATGATAACTTATAAGGTATGTTAACACTAGGGAGTTTAGTTGGCATACAGATAGCAATATCGCGGTCATATCTGTGACTGGTGACTAATAAAAGAATATTGTCGCTTAGAAAAAGTTAAATTTATGTGTAACAAACACATCAAAATTTAAAAAACAATCATTATTTGCGTTCTTTCATCAATAGTCTGTCATTTGTTTACGTTTAATCTAATAATGTCAAACACATAATAGTCTGTCAAACAAAAGAAATGTTAAATGTTGCAAATTAATACTCAAACCTCAATATAAAATATTTATGAATTACCGTCGAGTTTCGACCACAGGGCGACCACTAGTAAATATGAAAATGTATAATAAAGATAAAGAATGATAGGACATACAGACAGAGGCGTCTAATTTTTTTAATATAGGGATCCCTAGAACACTAAAATATTAATACAATTAATTACCACACACTGAGCCTAGTGTTTACATACCTACACGTCGTTTTACCAACAGAAATATTATAAATATCCAACCACAAATCTCATGTAGGTAGCATAAAGCAATGTGGGTGGTTAAGTTTGTTGGGTGTCTTTATTGTAATATTTTATTACGTTTACATGTGAACAATCGAATTATCATAACTCAAGTTAACCGCGAGTTTTCAGGGAAGAAGTGGGTGGCCCTACGTGAATGAACTTACTATGAATTGGTTCGCACCCACACCTAAATGCTTTCAGCAACATGGTTATGATAATTGTACTATAAATTTTCGATCACTGCTTTACTTTACTATAACTTTGGAATGGGTAAATCATTATTTCCTCGTTATATTTAGTAGATTAAAATCAACGAGTATGTAACATCTTAGCATAATTTGTCTGTATGTGGTAAATGGGAATTATACACACAACAACACTTTTCATCTCTTCGCTATAAAAATAGGAAGTGATAATTTTTATTAACAAGAGCATGATCTGTATTTGTTTTTTTTTAATAATATATGCTTAAAACAAATTGGCAAAGTATAAAAAAGTTTGGTCGTAAACTGATTGGAAAACCTAATTTAGTATATATTTTAATGCGACACATAATAAATCGCAATTGTTTATCCTACTAATAAGTGGGCGTCCATTATTTACGTGAGACGATTTTGACGATTTTTCGATTATCTTTATTTAAGACTAGTTACTAGTATTTAATTTAATATTTTTTTTTTTTTTTTTTTTATTTAATTATATAAGTATTAAATATAAAAATAATAGTAATAATTTGAATACTAAGAGCGTCTAGAATCGCACTGTGAAAATCGTCCATTAAATCGGGGGCCTACTGTGCTTCTTCGCAGCGTTCGCATAACCTCGATAAATATTTTGTAGGATTTAGCCGTAACCCGGGTTCGATCCCCGGTACCAGCACCTATAAATTTGTTCTACAATTTTAAATGCTGATTTACCACGTGCTTAGCGGTGAAGGAAAACGTCGTGAAGAAACCTGCATCTCCGAGGAAAAGAAATATTTCGAGGATATGTAAAGTCCGCCAACCCGCATTGGAGCAGCGTGGCGGACTATTCCCAGACCCAAAACCTTATCAGAAATGAGAGAAGGCCTGTACTCAGCAGTTGGACATTTATAGGTTGATACATTACTTTTATTTTTTTTGTAGGGAAACATGTTGAACTTAACCCAGTTCTCTCGCAACTAGAGTTTCTAACGTGAGATTCGGCTCGACACCCTTCCTCGCGTAAACGCCTCACGTAATTAATGGTCGCCAAATTTAATTACGTTACTTGGCAAATATTGTATAAGATTTTTTTTCATATCTAAGGAATGTGCTGTGTGTGAATTCTGAGTCTATTTTATTTTAATGGAACGATGTCTTCTTTGCGTTGTTTAGTCACTTTTTTGTAAATAGGTTTTATAAACATGATATTATTGTTTAACATTTAGTTACCAATAACTAGTTTTGCAACTAGTAAGACTGTAGCTTAGGTACACGATGATTACAATAGCCAATAAAGAATGAAATACAAAAAGAAATGTAATGTTATGATTGTAATACATTGCCTGTCTTATTTCGCATTTATATATACAGCAGTCTTAAGTTGCCTTATATAGTGTACATTTTATTTAACGTATGGTTGTATTCAATGTACTTTTCGGACTATTATATATGTAATGAATTTGATTTTGTTTGTACTAGGTTCAAAATGATCCGTTGTCACATTAATTTCGCGCAAAACCGATTGTACAAAGTTTCAACCCAATCGGATGAACGATGCGATTATCCGATACGACTCCATACGCCATCTATTGTCAGTTGATGGTACTATGTCAGAAAATTTCACGCAGAAAGCCAACAACTGTATAGTTTCAACTCATTAGAGTGAAGGATTCACGAATGCATAGAAGACGAACTTAATACTTAGTAGTAAAAATGATTTTACTAATTCGGAAACCTTGACGGGCGTACTGAGCAACATCTCACCAAAGTTTCATCTTAATCGAATGAATGGTATAGGAACGCATACGCAATAAAGAAATTGTGGTCTAGTGGTCAGTGCACCTGCTTTTACGCCGCGGATCCTGCGTTCGAATCCAATCTGGAGCCAACATTTGTTAGAGAACAAAATATGTCGATTTTCTGGTTTGTATGTGTCGTGTTTTTTAAATTGGTCACTTTTTTCAGAAATAGAAAAAAAATTTAAGGGTTCAGTAATATTTTTGTAGATGTATCTCCCAACAATACATTTAGAGTAAATCTAAAATTCATGTGTCTGTTTTTGACGCGGCCGACTGGAATAATCATGGTTTGTGCAATTATTTTTGACTACGTTAAAAATTATCAATCGACTTGTTTATGAAGCATTACGAAAATAGGTGAGGTGATCATAGAACCACGTGACAGATTAAAAATACCGGAATAAACATATTTAATTGCAATTTTTGATGTAACATTTCATCGAAATGGATAAATCGAGTTATGTTTAAAAACTGTATTTATCAAATCAGCAGTTGTGGATCTGTAAATTATGACGAACTTTTGTTTAAATTGAGTATTACCAGCACAACAAACCGACTCGACCACCGAGTTGAACAATCAAGTTAAGAAAAAGTAACGGTCTGTAAATATTCAGAACGCATACCTCTGGTTTTTTGAGAGGGTTTTAAGAGACGGTAGGAATCCACCACTACAGTAATGATTGGCTTATTAAACGTATTCCCACAGCAGCATCCCGTTTAATGGTGGCGGTGTTTCAACACTACCGTTGGCACTGGCATTCCGTTTGCGGTATACCAGTCAAGTCTGCGGGATCCAGTAAAAACCTGTACCCGCAGCCGTAGGAACGGTCCCTTAGACGTGCAATTTCCTTAAGAGCATCGTCAAGCAACTGCAATGAATAATGTTAATTGTGGTATGGTACAGGGGATCGAAACTTGCTAGCTAGTCAATATAAAAAAAGATATGAAGCATTACGTTAATTATATTATTATTCTTGCAATAATCTGGACAGGTTATTGCAAGAAGACATATGATAGAATACGAGTGACCTACAATAACATCATTAGACAGCTGATGGCCCTGAAGCGCTATTGTAGTGCTTCTCAAATGTACATGGAGGCTCGGGTTGATTCGTTTAATGCCATCCACCGAAAGAGAATAGCATCTTTTATGTCCAGAGTTGATTCTTGTAATAATACTATCATCAGAAGTCTAAGGGACAGACAGACACAAGTCGGCAGTTTATAGACATTGGGTGAAAATTGCCACCTAACATAAGTAAATACTATATGTGCTTAACTTCTAATTAAATCGTATGTTATTTAAATATGGATCTTTGTGTCTGAAATAAATATTATTATTATTACCTAACTAAAAAGGTAATTTATCTGTAGATAGGGGGGTTCTGGTACCCACACTTATGTATGGTAGTGAATGCTGGGTTTGGCAGACGAAGCATGAAAGTAAGATTAACTGCTGTGGAAATGAGAAGTTTGAGAAGTATAGCAGGAGTAACTCTGATTGACAAAGTGAGAAACAGCGTGATAAGGAAACGTTGCGGTGTGGTTAAAGATGTATTGACAAAGATAGAGAAGGGAATGCTTAGATGGTTTGGACACGTAGAGAGGATGAATGAAAGGAGATTGACGAAACAGATTTATGAGGCAAGTGTGAATGGTAAAACCGGTAAGGGTCGACCTAGGCGTACGTATCACAATCAGATCGGTGAACTTTTGAGGAAAGGCCACGTTAAAAGTACCCGCAACCGACGAGCGTGTGTGAAAACGCTGATGAAAGTAGAAGCTAAAGATGTGTGTCAGGATCGTAGCAAGGATTTTTCTAAGGGAATGAATTTTCATAAACGCTAATAGAACTGACTTATTTATATACAGAAGCCTGAACTCCCTTTTCCACATATAGAACTTTAAAAATGTCGCAGAACCCATAAATACTTTCAACCCCAATTTTCAAAATACGTTAGTGCTCACTTTCTTTATATAAGAAACCCCTGAGCTAAATTTCATACTTCTAGACACCTGTGTATGCTGAGCGTCGTCTGTTAGTCAGTCAGTGTTCAAGTTTTATCAAGTAGATGCCAAATTGGTTTTATACCTACCACAAAAAAAAAATCATTAAATAAAACAATATCTTAATATTTTTTCTTAACTTTATTAAGTTGGTACAAAAGGTATATAAATCCAAAATAATGAAGACCTATATTCCTATATGTCTCTCTAAATGCAGGCTCCAATTGGACAGAAACTGTCTTTAATTGATTAATAGAACAATCAAAAGTTAACCATGTAAAGGTTATAAAAATGTCAATTACATGGATTGTAGAGGCATCTACTGTCCACTGGTAGTATTAAAGTAATAAAGACAAAAATTAATGGCATGGACCACGTCATACACATTAAAGACACACTCGAGGTAAATTTAAAGATTTCAATCAAATTCATATCCCATCTATCACTTAATATCACTTACTTTGTATTTTATAATTAAATAATACAAAAATATGTCAATTTCACTTATCACATTAATTGAGGTGATTACTGGAATGGATTTTCAGAGTTAAACACAGTTTCTAACACCTCTGTATAGCAATATCCTATAATACATTGTTAATTTTATTATTTTACTCCTATATAATAAAGTAATTTATCAAATTTTATGCAAACCGAAACCGTTTGGGAAAGAAACCGAAATAGAGAAGTTAACCCGAATGTAGTTTTTTTTTCTAAACACAAGCACAACCTATTATTCAAATTTGAAAAAAGGAATAACTGTAATTTCGAACAAAAATAATCTCATTAGTTTTTTTTTGGATTTATTCTTAGTTCAAATTAATCAGCATATTATTTTTCAACTCTAAGCAAATTTATTCTGAACAGTTCATGCTAAGAGTGCCTGTTCTGAACTGCTTTTTTGTTTGGTACTGGGCTGTTGACTCACATCAATCAACAGTGGTGTTTTCACCAGGCCACACTTGGCATTTATAATTTTGCCATGGACCTTGTATGACTACCTTTGATGACTACTCCATAGATCTGTAAGTCTTTGCAGTTAAATGTATGGGCCTATAAAGTCATTATCATATACTATTTTCACAATGTCTTTGAAGGCCTCAAAGCCCATAGTACTTATTTTTAATTATCTTGAGCAAACAGTAGTTTTCATCTTATAATAAATTTGGAAATCAAACTAATAAAATCAAATATAAGATTAGAATCAAAATAATATTTAACTGGATTGGGGCGATTTAAAGAGTATTAAAAGTTATTATAAAAATATGTCATTGACATTCAGATTAACAGCTATAATCGGTTGCTTTTGTAAATGGTAATATTTTACAAAAAAGTAACAGTAGTCTTGATTATTTATATAGATAAGATATAGTCCCACTTAGTAGAAAATACTTAGTATAGGAACTTTAAGATTTGGCACTTACCATAGAAAATATATGTAAAAGTTTTATGGCATATTATTGTAACACCATTAAATATAGAAAAAAAAGGCCTTTTGCAAAATAAAAAAGTCAATGATTAGTGTTCATACCATGAACTATTATGTTTCAACACTCATGAATCATTTGAGAGATGGATGATTTTTAGAAAACAATGCCTCAACTTTTACACTAGGTAATTTTAGAGTTTATATTAATATAAGTTCTTAACAAAATGTTTGTATGAATAATTTTAGTTATTCCAAACTTCACTATAATACTGAGTTAACATTCACATGAGTACACAGTCACAGCATTGTAAGGTATAATAAAGACATTTGATGCCACAATCCTCGTCTTCCACAGTAGATGCTGTTGACCGAGCCTTATGAGGAGGAGGTGGATGCAAGTACACACTGTCAACTTTATCACCAACTTTATCTTTCTCCCATGTTGCATCAGTAGCTTTATTTGTGGGATCCTTGTTTTCAAGATAATCATCCTTGTCATTTTTCTCATATGAGTCTCCTGCAGCTTCCTGGGGATTTTTTTTTATTTTAAATAACATACCAAAATTGTTTGGAGTTCACGAGGGTGGAAACTTTAATCTCCAGTTCTTGTGTGACCTTTACTTTGAATATATATTAAGCGCAAAATACATGTGAGATGTGGAGTTGCAGAAACCATCACATTGCAATCTAAAATCAGCATTCTTTTTGAATATAATCTCTTTTTATCTCAATACAATTACTAAATATTAAGAAAGGACTTAAGTCCCTTTTTCTTAGTTTTCAATGGCTGATGAGTCTCTGCTATGGGGGATAAGAAGCAGGCAAAGCAAATTAGACTAAGAGAAATATCATGGATTGAATGTTAAATGATAATTTTTTTAGTCACAAAAATAAAAAACATTACCAGTACAACAAGCAATTGCATCACAATGCAAAATAGTTTCCTTTCATATCTTTTCTATTATATTCTGCTATATAATATGTATATAGTAATGAAAATTAACCTTATATTATAAATACTGCCTAAAACTTCTAATCAATTAATTTACACAAATATTATTTAATAAAAAAAAAACAAATTTTCATGGCGAGCATACAAAATAGTGTAGAAAACACTGATTGCATATTCTTTTAATTGAAAAAAAGAGAAAAGCGTGAGACATTAACGAGTTTAGGTTATAAAAACAATCAGGTTAAAAATCAGCACCCAATGTAATGCTCATAGGTTGGCTTGAATGCAATGTCAGAGACACAGAGACAATCACAACACAATCAATGTGTTAACTGCAACATAATAATTGTGTCCATCAAGCTACATAGCCCATTCGAAAATGAGAGAAGACCTGTGCTCAGTAGTGGGATTTATAGGCTGTTAATCATTACATGACCATATACTCCTTCAAAGTTATATAAGATGGTGTGAAAAACACTAAGGATAGAATTGGAAACAAAAAGTTTAAAATACCACAACTTACATTGAAGAATCAATTTAAAAATAAATTATGATGATTAGATTTAAATTTGTTTAATAAAACAAACATGAACTACAATATTGCACATACTTACTTTGCTTTCCTCCTCGTTATGTTTGATAAATTCTTGTTTCTCATCAGATTTCTCTCTAGTGCTTTCTATATCAGGTGGTAATTCATCAGAGGCAACTGCTGCAGTTGCCATTGGTACTTTTAATCTGTCTGGTACGAGCGGGTCTGTTTCCTCTTCTTTTTTCTTAAATTTTTGATTGTCAGGAGAATCGCCGGACATACTTGAAAGAAATAAATCGTAAAAACCACTACTCTTTTTGACAAATAATTTGATTTTCTTAGTTTTCTTTGTGTGAATAGTTTGAAGTGGATACAATTCATTATGTGTCTGTCGAGCCATCCATGCATTAAATTTCACACCACAATCTAACAGCGAAGGTATAATGTAAACAAAAGTCAATAAAGGTTGAAAACATAATCGTACGATTGGTCACATAAATAATTCACCTTACTGATGCGGTTGAATCTACAGGTCCTGCGGACAAACGACGCCATTTGCTTATAATTGTTTCAAAATTGTTTTCTTGCATTTTGATTGGCAAGAAACTTATAAGTTGACCAAAAAGTTTTCTTTTCTACACGAAGTTTGAGTTAAATTAATTACGTTTTCCGAAGATTTATAATTAGTATAAATACGAATCCAAACCAATTAACTTTAAACTTAATAGTTATTATGATGATTCATAATTTCGTTTATACAAAATAACTAAAAGAAAACTGCGTTTGGGTACTGTTTTCACTTCGTCTTCAGATTCAACTTTTGTTTACCACTACAAATTTTAGTTATCTGTGGTCCCCAGTGCAGATTATTACAAACAACCTATAGAGTGTAGAGGTAAGGTGGTAGTTAGTACACTCCATAAAACAAGCATATCCTATTGTTAGAATAAGTGGCTTTGGACAAAATGTAGCATTTAAAATTTTACCATTTCTAAATTACCTAACAAAATGTGTCACAGATATCAGATAAATAAAATGTTTAAGAAAGTCGATATGGTTTGTCTATGTTTTAATATAATTATAGTTAAGTTCAAGTTATGAAAATTCTTACAAAAACTTTTTTTATTGTCATAATCAATTAAATGATACATAGATGTCATGTACCAATCAGCAATAAGGTAAGAAGTTACTAAACAATTTGAGAACCAGAACACTATCCTACATCCTACGATGTTACGTTTTTGTTAGCTCGCTTTCGTGTATGTTCGGTCAAATTAAGTCATAGATTTTTATCTATAAACTAACTAACTTCCCGAGGAGAAGACTTTAAATTTTAAACATAGCTTAAAACTAATTCAATTCAATTTATTGTTAACTCGCTTTCTTGTCTGCAGACAGACCCTACAGACAAACAAACGGTTTGCCCGTTTGTCTGTCTATTTGGTTTTACAAATTTAGCAAGTGATTATAAGTAACTTTATACTTTTAGTCCATTTTAAAAACGTTGTAAGTATATTAAAGTTGTTTTTACGATATTTGTTTATTTATCTATATCCGAAAAAATGCTTCTATGACAAATTGAATTACAAACCAATATTCTAAAATTATTTTTATGTAAAAGTGACGATATGTCACTATGGCACACAAATACTAGTAGCTAACTACATCAATCTTTAATAAAGAATCTAAATAAATGTTGCGAATCTTAAGGAATGAGTGTTTTTTTTTTCAGCCTAAATAGATGTAATTATTGTATAAAGTTATATGCAAGCATTACCGTCCTATCCGTCAACCGGATGTTTAGCGGGCTCATGAAGGCGCCAATACGTTGAGCGATCCCCAGAAGGGAAACTAAACTAATGTTTCGGGCGCCCTCGAGTTAGTGACTTACGCGCTCTGATTAACGGTCCAAGCCGAGGTTCCCTTGTTCTCGGGAGCCTTTGCGCTGGTTGCCCTTAAATAATAATACCGGACAAGCCACCTTCGCCGGCCAGTGACAGACTAACCGTCTGTCACTGGCCGACGACGACGATGTCTCCGTCGGTGCCGGGACAGCAAGCTTCTTTTTCATCTCCATTTTCATTTCCATCGTCATTCCTCGGAACACTCCCCAAAGTATATACGATAAAAACGCAATGAGACGCAACGTCTCTTCGCAAGGCCAGTGGATCAAGCAAATCGGAAAGAACCTGAACGTCGACGATTCGAATCGCTCTTCGCTGGATGCGGTCAAATGGAAGGAGCTGGCACTGGGGTGCCCCCGCCCAGAGATGAGAACAGTACTCCATGTGCTGGCCGAACTAGCGCCTTGTAAAGTTGCCAGCGGTGGGCCGGCATGAAATACTGTCCCGCTCTACTGAGCCCGCCAAGCTTTTATGAAGCCAATTTGGCCTTTCCTTCCAAATGACTACGGAACAGAACGCCACTCGATATGTCAACGCCAAGGATTCCGATACTAGCTGAGGCAACAAGGGGAGTGCTCTCAAAATGGGCAGTATCCGATTAAGCTGTAAAAGCCGAGAAGGCTAACAGCAATTACATCACCGAAAATATATATATCTCAAAATGAGGAGACATGACGAAGGGTTTCTTTTTAGCGGTAAACGCGCAAATTTGTGCGAACTTGTGTCTTCTTGGGGTTAAAATGGACTAAGTTTAGCCTGCCCCAGTTCGAGATTTTGTCTAGCAAAATCTCGACTTAAGACACAAGTTTGTTCCGGTACTCGTCGACGTGTTCCTGAGAAATATTGCCACGGACGGTGTACAAGGTATCCCTGAATTGAACTGGTATGAATGTTACTCCATCCGCCCAACGATGAGTGAGGTAGACTAGAAGATCACCAGCTGAGCGACCCCGACTGTAAAAAAGCTCCTTAGTTGAGTTCAGAGACTACAATAGCATACTGGTAAATCAGTTAACCTGTGCATGTAGGTACTTATTCCAGTCAGTATCTACTAGTCTATCTATCAGTACCTACCGACCACCTCAAAAAATTATACACTGGCTTGAAGCCAGCAGCAGAATAGAGCACATTTTTTTCCTTTTCGTGAAGATTTTCTTACAGTATGACTTCCTTTATCGTTAGAAATTTGTCAAAATGACTACATCTATGTAATGTGACCCAAGATGTTAATTAACATCAAACACTGAGTAATAGTTGTAAAAAAATAAAATTAAAAATATAAAACTTAGAGAAATAAAGTAAAGATCTATGAAGAGAGGTAGAATATATATCTAATAATAATAATCATTTTTTTATGAAAAGGTTAGGTTGTTAATGTATATAACAAACGTTTATAATTAATAAGTAACAGCTTAGTATGTTATTTATTATGGCTGAAGAGAAAATATTAATTACAGTAATTTTTTTTTTCTAAAAATAAAGCACATAATTAAAATTTGCTTGTTTATAAGATCAATAGGCAATAATAAGTAACCTAGATAAAATTCTTTATCTTATGATCGATATGTCTAAATATAACTATTTAGACTGTTAAGGTCATTGCGTGAAATTGCATGCATTTAATTTTTTTTTCTGTTACTTATGCAATTATATGGTAGTATGGCAGTACGTGGTAGAGTTTGTGGCACATAAATGTGTTGGACCGACCGGAGAGCTACGAATGCCATGCGTTTACAAAAATCAGAATAATGTATCAGAATAACTTCACTACGTTATGTATGGTGAGTGATATGAACCGGAAACCCAACCATTGGCAACGAGGCAATTATTCTATCTTACTCCTCGGGGATGACCGACGAACCTTTATTTTGATTAAAATTGATTACTTAATAATTAAAAGTATACTTCAAAATTTAAAAGCATCGTAACTCCATTGATAAGAAATTAATCAAAAAATATTTGTTGTTTTGACAATAATAAATATAATAATGACTGGTTACTATAGTTGTACTTACTAATTATTATACATTGAAGGCGTTCTCTCTTTAGAACGATCACGTCGATCTTGGTTATAAGAATTATATACCGGGTCTTTCATCTTATTACGTTTTCTCGTTGGAAGCCAAATTAGTCCGAACGTCATGGAAGATTTTTTATGTTTAGGATTCAAATATGAGGGAGAGTAGTTACTCTTTTCTGTCGTCATTGCTGGGAAACTACCACTAGAAACTTTTTGGCTTTTAGAACTTCCACCTATTTCTCCGAAACTGGCCGTGGTGCTATTTTTTCCGCCAAAAGTTGGTGTACTGTTTGTTTTACCTCCAAAACTAGCTGCGCTGTTTTTCCCACTCAGAACAGACGAGCTACTGCTTTTTCCTCCAAAGTTAGCTGTGCTGCTTTTATTGTCGCTGAAGCTTCCTGTGCTATTATTCTTTCCAACGTAATTTGATGAGGCAGATGTTTTTCCAGTAGCACTACTAGAATTATTAGTTCTATTCCCAAAGTTCATAACGCTGCCAGATTTTCCACTTGTGCTTTTGATTATTAGGCCACCGGTCCCACTTTTTCCAGCAGAACCGGTTGCCATCTTTTTGGTTATGGGTGCCAGATTGTACCTAGAATAATGTGAAAATTATAATATCATAATTATTTTGAATTTGTACTTGAATATAGTACGTGTTACAAAATGTCTGGTTTTGTAAATAATATTAGGTACTAGTAGTACAAAAATTTCGTAAGGTGTTTTTTTTAGATTATTAAACCGCACACGTATTGTACTAGAAACATACTTAAATTTCTAACAGCAAACCTTGTGCGAGTTTAGTTTGTTCAAATATATGTGTTTTAATGAGTTTTCAAACAATGAAGAACATTTTGCTCGATTTGTCATGCTTCGTGTATTTGAATTTGTATTGTGTTATTATCGAATTCTTCAGTATTTATGTTTGAAACAGCATAGTTATACCAATATACAAGTTTAACTTGTTTGGTTCGATGCTTGACCTTTTATGTTCTAGCCTTCATTACCTACGTTAACTACTACATAAGAATATAACATATTTCGATTGCGTTTAATGTGTTTTTAATCAGTATTATAAAATTTCATTTTATTTCGCAATCAAACTTTTTCAAGAACACAAATAACCATAAAAGGTTTATTATAATTAGGCGAATGTGAAATTCAAATTACGTACCTTATACTGTTTTATTTTAATATTTATTAACGGCATTTGAGCTCGAAAAGTCGGGAATAAATAATAATAAATAAATAAATAATAAACGCGATTTAATAATGTTTTATTCAAACCATGGGTATTGTGAAAAAAATGTTTGTTCATTGTAATATGTATGTATTTGACTCATGTATCCTTACCTTAAGCAAGCTAGAAATGCAACCCTTTGGAAAACGCTATCAGTATACAAGGCCGTAGCCTGCATAAAAACGAGAGTCAAAGAAATTTTATGATAATGCAAAACTGATTAATGTATACAGCTTATCGTTAAATTAAATGTATCGTTAAATTGCCAATTGCCAAGCCATTGGTTTTAAGCATTTTAAAATGTTTTTATAATAATGTGACATTTTACAATCTAGCAACATAAATTCACTTAACATGAAGCAATTAATGATACTACTTTTATAGAATAATAATAACTATTTTGTTTACAATGTTACTTAATATTTTTGAAATCGATTTGCTGACAGATTACCTTCGGGCACTTATAAGATATCTCGTAGGTCAACAGAGGACATCAGGCATATGGTATTAAAATAACTATAATATGTTCATAATTACTGGATCCTGATTATCAATAAATTTGCAACTTAGTTACTCATAAATTAATTGCTTTGTAATGATGATCAATGTATGCCGTTGAAAGTTTGGATATCAAATTACGGAGTATTTAACCTTACTTACAAGTTTATGCAGCCTGTTACGTACAGTGTGTCGTTCAAATACTGCGTTGCTCTTGCACATTACCAGTTGGCCTAACGGTAAATTACATTCGCGGTGATCATTAGAGGTCCATTAGGTATAGTATGTATCACGCGTACGCGGCCGCACCGAAGCCACAGTCGTTGTATACTGACTTGCTCGTATTCACCGTGTCGATCAACTTTCGCAATATATGAACATATGCAAGTATTTCCTTACGTCACCTTTAACGAACCTAAATGACCATATGAATACGAAGATACGGTTCAGACTTCAGAGTCATTTAATCACAATGTACGTTTTTTCTCGGTGTTTCTTGAACACTTTATTTAAAAAAAAATGATTGCAAAGAAAAAAACCGTTATAATTATTTTGTTAGTATATACATCGACTGTATTTTATTCTTTGGCTTTGGGATATTCGTCAGCATTCATGACCATTATCAGCTTTGATATACCACTGGCGAGTGCTAGGGTGGCATTACATACGCCTCTAGTATATGTCCCGCCACTCTCCTTAGTTCGAAGAATCTCCTTGCACACATTTCATGGTTTTCATATCATCCCTTAAAATATTTAAATACACTAAAACAAATAAATACACTACTACACTACTAATGTACTCAGCAGACTATGATGAAGGCCTATTAATTTAATAGCAGGCTAATAATTTGAGGAATAAAAAGTATTTTTTGGATTGTGAAGTTCGTTCTTGCCGGCACCAGAAACTTCCCAAAAATGAGACGATCTCATTTTTTTTTGAGTTTGAGAAGTTTGAGAAGAATCCTATAAATGTGGTGGTTATACTTTAAATTAGTATACGTTTTGTTTTACTTTATATTGTAATGTTCTTGTTGTTTTTCTAATGAACTTACATTGTAAAATTAATATTTTCTTTGTTAGTTTTTCAACGTTACTCCACACTATCATTTTGAAAATGATTGCGTTGACCAAACAAACTTACGTTTACAAAATTGTACATACAATTCGAACGCTACTTTATTTTTTATATTGTTTATGATTAACGCATAAGCCCAGATTTGGTTTACTAAACGGTCTTGTCCGAATCATAGTAAAAGCTTACTCTTATATCTGCTACATAGTTACACTACTTTATAGAGTAGTAAGTATAGTGGAACACGACTTTATACGCATGCACCTTATTAGAATTTATGTTACACCAAAAGGATTAGAGATATAACAACGAAACATGGCCTAGATTGATACTAATTTTAATCGGATATACTCGTACTAGGAAGAGTAGGTACTTATTTGAAATTGGTCATTCGAGATAATTCCGAGAGACTTTCTACTTTATTTATGCATAATGACATCACTGTTTCAATGCTTGCGGAAGGTATACTATGAAGCTACTATATAATTTCAGCTCCACAGTAACTTGCTGAATATAGACTTTATAGAGATTTTTTTTATGACTACCGCATGGCCTAGTTGTCAGAGTACCTGACTTCTACGCTGCGGATACTGGGTTCTCATCCCAACCGGAGGCAATCACAAATTGATGATTTTCGAGTCTAGTTATGTTTTTTTGTTCAGTATCTCTGATAATGAGCGTTACCACCCAAAGCGTAGGACTACTACTAGGAATGAGTGCCTCTGCCTAGAAAGCATTTTCCATGATCACCACGATTGTCACAATCACCGTCACTGATATATAAAAATACATTTGAAATAATTATAATAAGTAACCATTAAATATCAATTACTGTCTGACACAATGACATAATTTGTTTTAAAATATTTAAAATTGAGGTCACAAAGTTTGTGTGTGACACGTGGCACTTGAGTAATTTTTCGTATGTACTCATCTATACCAAACGTAAATTAATACTGGTTTGTTAATTCCCACTTCAAGATGAACATGTCGTATATGACATAAAATTTCGAAGGAAATAAATCCTTCTAGAGTATTATTAAGCGACCGTGGTCCCTTATTAACTGGTCGCGTCCGTGCGGCGATGTCACCGCCAAACGAGGGTATAATTGTCAGATACAAACAATTTCCTTTGGCCGGACCTTGCTTTGTGTAAAATTATGTGTGTGCACGAAATTTGTTGTTCAATGTAATCGTATCCCGTTTTGGCTTAAACAGATTGACTTATTTGCGTTGGTATATGGAAGGCCGGTACCACGCACAACTTGAATATGTACCTGCTTTTAAAATAAATCAGTCATTTAAAATAATAAGTAAAATTATTTATATAATTATATTACCGTTCAATTCTAGTGCGGTAACAGTTTATTTATTTATTTATTTGCATTCACATGCAATATGGTACATTAAGTGGTGGAAAATGATTCAAACAGTATCACATATTTCGCCATTATTGGCATGTAAGTGTTTATCAATTTTAATTAATATAATATGTCAGAGGAAATAGTAGTAACAGGTGGCATCATGGTCTTCATTTCATCAGTCAAATATATTCAATAAAATAATGTGTATAATATATTAATAAGTGCTAAGTTCAAAGATTATTCTTACTAATGGTAGGATTTCTATGCAGGTATCCGTCTAGGTAGGTACCACCCCATGGCCAGTTATTCTGCCGTGAAGCAGTAGTGTGCAAACATTACAGTTTTTCGGCGTGAAGGGCACTGAGAGGTAGTGTAATCACTGGGCGTCTCATATGCATATATTAAGAACTGATGTCTCAGGGTGACGGGCACAGTTTGCTGACACCGCATTTGTTATGGGCAGACGTTACACTTACCATCAGGTGAACGTTTTGCTCGTTCCGTCACTTTTATGAAATAAAAAAAAAATAATTAAGAGTTGAATGACGGGCACATCGTTACATGACAATGAGACACGTGGGGAACATTCTTATCCAGAAGCGGTTTCAAGTTAGATGGCGCCCAATGCTTACATGGCATTGGGCGCCATCTAATGCCCAATGCTATGTAGCGCCCTAGGTTCATTGCAATAAAGCACCCAAGGCCCATTGCAATAAAGCACTTCTAATTCTGTTATAGTAATATAAATACATTTTATGGTCGTTTTAGTGAAGCCTACATCCTCCACTATTCCTATGTCTTACATGGCTAGTAATTGTAGTGATGCAACAGCAAACATAGTTTTTATTCGAAATTGAGACAATTTTCACCTGTTACATATTTTAAAAAACTTAGAATATAATGTTATTTATGTATAAATTTATCTGTTACGACCGGGAATTCAACGTAATGTTTGTTGTAATAAATTATAGTATCACAACAAATATCCGGACTACCTGTATCCATATATCATGAAGTTAGGAAGCATATGATTTAATTTTTATGCCGGATGTAAATAGATAGGTTAAAAATAATTAATAAGGAATCATGTCAGTGGTACCGAATAGTGATGTAGAAATAAAAAATCATTTGTAGATCTGTTCTAAAATAGAATAAATGGTAAAGCAGATCGAGTTCAAGGTTAGTTTTAGTGTTCTCAATGTTTTGGTCATTAAAATTGATTTATTACTTAATGAATATAAATCGATAACTAAGTTACTATAAGAAATATTTGTTTTTGTCTTCTGTTAATTGATTGTACCTTTAAAATGAAACGAAGCTTGCATCAGTACTTGTAATTTAGTACTTATATTATTATATAATATTTAGTAGTTATATAAACTGAGACACTCGTTCGGTCTCGGAATGTTACATTTTGAGACTTTGCGCAGGAATTACACGAATTAATACCCCGTTCCTCTTTTCCATCATCGGACAACAAGACGCACGGCGGATTTCCATCCTTTTGATGTGGTCTACTTTGCATTCGGATTAAGCGTTTTGCTATGTCTTTCATGATGCGTACAGATTAGTAAAGTAAAGTAAAGTTTCAGCCTATAAATGTCCCACTACTGAGCCTGTGCTCAGAAGCTGTGAAATGAGAGGAGGCCTGTGCCTCCTCTCATTTCTCACAGGGTTTTGGAGCTAGGAAGAATCCGCCACGCTGCTCCAATGCGGGTTGGCGGACTACATATGTCTTCGAAATATTTTTTATTTCTAAGACATACAGGTTTCCTCACGATGTTTTCCTTCACCGCCGAGCACGTGGTAAAAATCAGCACTTAAACTTGCAATTAACAATTTTAGTGGTGCCTGCACCGGGAATCGAACCCAGGTCACTCGCGTTCTATGAAATTTAAAGCGAGCGCCTAGCCTCTGAGCTACCACGGCGTACAGATTAAGACTGGAATAATTTGCCTGCATTAGTGTTACCGTCCGATTACAATGTGGGTTTCTTTGAGAGAAGATTCGCGTGTTGCAGAAATGTTGATATGCGATTCGAACCGAGCAACGGAGCCCTATGGTTCCTAGGTCGTCAAACAAGAAAAAAACTTCATAATCGAAAGCAGGCGATATCGCGTAGTTGTGATTAAATACTGAAATTGTAAACATGAAAATTTACTCAGCCATTTAGCGACCGATTAGGACGATTTACCTCTATTGTAACGCTTTCAATGTGAACTGTTTTTCTGCAATTATCGGTGTTTAATAAAATTAATTCTACTTACTTTTCTTTTTGTTAGATATACTAGACTGTTTTAAATTAACTGGTTTCAAACATCTATCTTAATGTTTATCGGAGCATGAAGCGTAAAAATGCTTTTCGTAATATGTTACTGAAGTATGTGCATTCGCGGTTGAAATAAATAATAGGTACAGAAAGTTCTAGAATGTGTATGCCGTATAATTTCTATATAATATCGATCAAATGTTTGGATTACGTATAAGTTTGAAGGTCATGTTGGTCATTGTGACGAGTGGTGGTGCCGTACGAAAATCTGCCACCACGTTTCACATTGTGGGTTCAAAGCTACTATATATAAAATACCTGTAATTTTTTTTTGGCTTTCGATGGATGGAATACCCTTATTAAAAATGCCAGATATGAAGTCTAAGTTCTAGTACTGCGATTTCAAATGTGCCTGATAAGCGTGATTTTTACGTCAAGTACTCTATCCAACCTCGGCCTATGTCCAGTAGAGGATTATTAACAGTTATGATGGTGATGACGATAGCTTAAAGAAGAGCATACCTCCTGTTTATTGAGTCATGCGTTTATTTATTTAAAAGATTTACAGTAATGGTTGACAGAGGGAGCTCCAATTCACCACTACGTTAAAATATTACATGTCAATAGATTGCTAATTAATATCATGTAACAAAAATTTCAAATGAGCAAAAAAGAAAAACAGAAAAAACAATAGGTTATGTCAAATCAAATAAAATATAAAAATATGTCATTCAAAATATTGCAATCAAATATGTATATATTTTATATTATTTATGTTAGTATGGGCTGTAGTATGGGTAGCACCCACCTAATATACTTTGACTTTTTTTATGGAAGAAAGTGACGGAACGAGTAAATCGTTCACTTGATTGTAAGTTCAACGTCTGCCCATAAAAAATGCTCTGTCGTCTAGAGCATTTCTCTGTGGCACAACAATGCGCTTCTTACTCTGACACTAGTCATAAATGCCCTGTAATTACACAAGCAGACAGTGCCATAAAGACACTGCAGCGGTACCGACGCTGAAGGATTGTGATGAAGCTGAGTTGTCTGTGCTGATGTTTTTCATACCACGTTGTAATTGATTCTCGTCACTTATCAGTCATCATATTTGCCTTGATGTTCTGTGAGTTTTTAATAGTTGGAGAGAATCTTCTGCCAATATCTAGCAGTGTACTCGTATTAAATATAATTTATACGAACCAAAGCGTTTGTCCAATACACTTCATAACTAATAGTCAGTGTATTGTTTCGTTTCTTTAAGACTGCCCTCAAGTTCGAATGACTTTTTGTTTCTTCGACAAGGCCTTTTTGAGAGACAGTATCCAAAATTTATACATTTTGTACCGGAAAGTTTTTTTACGAAAAACGTTGACGATACAAGCACGTCAATCGGTGTACAACGTCTGCCTATAAGATATGCTGTATGGCAACACACTGCGTTTGTCACCCAGAGATATCAGTTTTTAAGTCTATGCCCAGTCATTACACTAGCTATCAGTGCCTTCAAACCGAAACACAGTTCTGTTGGCACATTACTACTTCAAGGCAGAATAATTGGAACTGCGGTGATACCTACCTAGTATCCAGACATAATTGCTAATGTTCGTAATATATTTAATAAAATGACCACTAGAATTTAATAAAATTTAAACCACAGTTAATTAACGTCTAAAATTGTTAATCTCTACTTTAAGTTGTGATTTACTACGTGCTCGGCGGCTGGTGACATCTTGAGAAAAACTTGTCTGTTAAAAATATTTTCAATTAGTAATATGGCGGACGAACCCATATCATGTTCATCATTGTTCATTGTAAAACAATTATGTTTAAAATTGTTGGTGTTCTGTCTTGATATTTTAAACTTAATATTTAAATTCTTGTTTGAATTATAATTGGTTTCTTGGAAACGGCTCCGACGGTTTAGATGAAATGTTTTATTTAGATAAAATTTTAATTTCCTAGTTTACCCAGACAGGTTTAATATTTGCACATGTAATTTTCTTGTTAATATACACCTTACGTTCAATTAACACCATAATAATGATGTTCTCCTAGCCGATGTCGACCATGGCGACAACTTCCGAATACTGTCGAGAGCCATCAACTGCGCAGGAGATATTATAGTGCCACAAGTGTACGCGGAAACACAGAGGCACTCTCTCGTTCCAACCTACCCGCGCCCGATGTTATGCTGATGCGATAAGATCGGAGGTAGGCTAGGATGCAGTGTCAGAAATACGGGAACAAACACAACACAACCAGACCCGAAAACCAACAATTTGTGTTTTAGTCGCCACCCGCCACCGTCTAGTTTCCCGCGGTGGCGAAAAGTGGGCTACATGTGTAGCCTCTGCCTACCCCTGCTTCCCATTGTATGGAAAAATATGTGTCTATACATGTATGTATTTAAATGAATATTTGCTACTCAACAACAGATGGCCCCACATTACATTGTTAACATGACAGCACAGTGTTACGGCTACGAGCTATTCTTGCATGTAACCGATTTCTCAGAGACGTCTCGAACGATTTTCACGAAATTTAGCATATTATGTAGTTGTATATTACGAATATCTATTAAAGGAAATGAATATAAGCAAACTAAAAACCCAGGTACTATAAATTCAATTCAAAACTGTCATTCTATTCGGTAAGGTGATATATAAATAATATGGAAGACGAATGAAAATCACACGCAGTAATGATATGTAAGGTGCTCGGTGTTGCGCCTCGTAAACACTGAATACGTCATAAATCTTAGATGTAACACACAAAGTTTCGACAATGAACCTACATTGTCAGCCTGTCAGCGCGACCCTGTTTATTAAACGTGATCTATCAATTACTATGTAGGTGGAATTTTGTTATTTTTCTCAAGAGTTTAGCGTGACAAATTTATTACACTAAAGAAGAGAACACATTGTTGAAATTGGCGACTATCGAAAATTTATTTCCGTTGCAAATTATTGGGTTCCTTTACACGGTATTTAATAGTAAACTTCAAAGAAGGGATACGAGAAAACAACTTAGCTAATGTTTTATAATTTCCCTCCTTTAATTTATGGTTCTGTAACTATTCAACTTTCACGTTCATAAAATAAATTTCGTGACCAGAAAGTAGACTTAATCTTTTTCAAGATTATTTGTAAAGGTTATTTCATTGTAGGCCATTTGAATGACATATTTTAATAAATTTTGATCGTCATAGGTAGGACCCCTTTTACGTTGTGTTTATTTATAGTAACTTGTTCTTTCAGGTTTATCATGGAAAGATGTTTGTTCACTAGAGAAGCTGTAAGTCCAAGACAGTGTACGAATACAAATTAATTACTAATCCCTAAACTCTTGTAAGGTGTTCACAATGTTTATTTATCATAATATCTAATACATGGAAATTTGTATTCCGGACTTGTATTAGATTTACATTAAATTATTAATAACCCGCTACAATCTATCGCTCCCCCAACCTTTTTTTAAACAAACAAACAATAAGAAAAAAAAAGGTGAGCGCCGTCCATCCCAAGCGCTCCCCCCGACACAGACAAGAAGTCGGGAACAAGGACCTTAGTTCACAGTAAAACTGGCGAACCAGCAAAGAGAGGGCTCTTGCCAGTGCGTAAGCACAAACTTCGACCGAAGTCTCGCATGTCAATGCGTGTTTTCATCATAAAAGTATACAGATTAGTCCAGTCTTCGTGAATGTATGTCGTACGGATTTGGAACACGTCGAATAATTATGAGCAACAATAATTATGAACAACCCAATAACAAATAAGCCTTCCGTACGCGCCATCACTTCGCCAGACCGCTGCAACTGCAGATGTTTATGATTGTCGAGTGTGTGGCATCAACATCTAATACAAGGTCAGCACGGCAATTTGCCGCAGAGCACGTCGTGAGTCCACTGCTCACTTCAAGGGTATGGGGTCCCACGTTTTTCGGCTTTCACGGCTTTCGGGCGCAGCCTTGAGAGTCTCCTCCCGCCAGCTACCATCCGCATGAAGTAGACGCATTAGCTCCACCAACCATTTTAATGGTGTATTTTGCCATTCTTTATCATTAATAATTATCAATCAGCCATCAGGCAGTCAGCATTTTATTATAGTGGTCAAAATGGGTTTGTGTAACTGACTACTTGCGTAACTAACTCTCACCCACCACCAAGTTTCCAGTTATCATTCATTTGTGGGAATTTACTGAGAGGTTTATTTAATTTTGTTGTTATTCAACACATTGGAGGACAGACAGTCTGCAGTCTCGTTATAGAGAAACCCGACTTGGACAAAGCTAAAGAAATGTGAGTCAAACCAAGAGCAAGACGCAACCATTATACTAACGATATATAAGCAACTGCCACAAAGACGCATTGCCACAGGTGCAACAGGCATCAATACGACTGTCGCCAGACAAACACCAACAAAAGAGCCTCCATACGGTCTTAGCAGACATCTACACTTCTGCTAAAACCTCTGTCAAACAGAATCATAAGTCGTATTGAATCAGACGCGACTCACCGTCACTAAAACACAATACCTCAATAGTAGTAAGTATTATCGTGACTATCACATAGATGGTGCCTCCTCACATCACACCAATATGATATATATCGACTTTGCAAAAGTTGTTTAACAAAAAAAATACCAGCGTGTCATAGTGGCAAGCCACCAAAACGCCGGTGTGTGTAGACCATGTATCATAGAACTGACGCCCTAAGACATGGGGCGAAAGACCAAGTGCTAATAGCCACACCCTCTCTGATGTGATGGTATGAAAGTCTTATCTACTCTATCTTAATAATTTTAAGTTCCAACTCATCTTTATTATATCATTTCTTACAAGAGACCTTCAATGATAGACCTTTTTTATCATATACTCTACTTATATAGGATCTTTGTATGGAACATTAGCCCTAAGCAACTTGATACTGTAGAGAGTCATGCTCGACCCTCATACCTATAGGTATATAGCTGTCTGGTATGTCACTCCGCACGGTACTTATCCCCCGGACTTATAGAATGGTGTTAGCTATACGCGTACACTCTCTAATTTTAAGGAAGGTTTTTTAATTGGCATTACATGAATACTTTCCAGTTTTAGAAATGGGCTTATAAATTTTGAATGCAAGAACATTTTCTTATTATGAACTACTTATATAGAGTATTTTCCATACCAATAAAGTTAATTTTATATTGTAATATTTTTAATTAACTTGTGTAGTACTTCATTAGATAAGGTCTCTTGGATATATTTGATAGGTTTTAAAATACATTTTAGGCACTGATTTATGTAATATTATGCCAAGAAGAATTAAATTGAAAAATATGAAATTTAACTCCTGGGATTGGTCCTCATATATATTTTTAGTTTGGACAACAATTTTTTTTAAATATTTTCTTAAATCTTTCTAAAACGTAAAAATACGTAATTATAAATAGTATATTGTTACAGCGCGTAAAAATAAGCATCGTTTCCTGATGATCGTAAGACGTGACAGGGAATACGTAACCCTGAGATAGCGTGGGTAGCTGGCCTGCCAAGCGCACGTCTGTCTGTCTCTCCGGCCGGATTTAATTTTAAAACTACTGAAGCTGTTTTTTTATATAGCAAAAGGGGCAGACGAACGCCTCACCTGTGATAAGTGATCACCACCGCTAATGATCTTCCGCAATACCAGAGGAATTACTTTGCTCCCTCGTATAAAAATGACTCTCGAGTGGCATCCTCGTACCGGCAAACACAGTGAACGGTATAGGAGCGCGCCGCTCATACTAGATAGAGCTCTGATCTGTCCCAATCACAGAACCCTGCTTTGTGGCAGTCTGTAAAGAAGTTATTTCTCATGAATTTTTGAAATTTAGTAAGATAAGTCGAAACACGCCACCAATATCCACCTTTATGCATTGCTGATGGCGCGGTTAATTTGTCAAAATTTAAATTATAATCGTTTGTGTTTAGGGGCACTATATTATTTTTATTGATTTTCTGCTCAACACGTCAATATACATACATACATACATAAGATCACGACTGTATCCCATAAGGGGTAGTCAGAGACTGGGCACTCACTGCAAAAACAGATGACTGCCACAATCCACGTTTTACCTAAACAATATAATGCACTTGGTGTGATAGGTGGTGAGCCCATCGCCATCATGCGCTGTTGGGTGCACAGTGCAGTTTAATTCCTTACTCGCCTTTTACGAGATCCATTGGATGTGAGTGGTAGTATTCTTTTATCGAGCCGCCACCACACGGTATGTATCTTCATCATCATTTCAGTCCGTCACAAGTAAAGTTCAAGTACACTTCAGAACGTAGGGCTCCCCCATAGATTGGAGAGACTGCCATTTATTTATTCAGATGTTCAAGGACGATGCTGCTGCCCATCTCCCACGGGCCGAGATGGGGACAATATATGTATGTAAAAGTTTATACTGCATTTCATTCACGTAGAATGCTAGATGTGTATTTAAATTCTACGGGGTCCGCTGCATTGCAGAATATCGTAGTAGCGAAAATAACACTGCTCCGTTTCTTTGCCATGGTATGAAGTAACTTATCTTGCTATTTCTACAGTTTGTAAGTTCGATAAATATGTTCTCAATACTGGCTGCTGTAGTAAGTTAAAGCTTATTTTAATTTTCGTTTGATTTATTTTTTCCTACTATGTTTTATATACTGTGTGGTGGCGGCTCGTTAAAAGAATACTACCATTCCATCTCATCCATTGGATCTCGTAAAAGGCGAGTAAGGAATTAAACTGCACTGTGCACCCAACAGCGCATGGTGGCGATGGGCTCACCACCTATCACACCAAGTGCATTATATTGTTTTGGTGAAATGTGGATTGTGGCAGTCATCTGTTTTTGCAGTGAGTGCCCAGTCACTGACTACCCCTTATGGGATACAGTTGTGATCTTATGTATGTATGTATGTATGTACTATGTTTTATATAAATTTCTCAAATAATAAGACACGTCAGTATGCCTCACGACAAGGCCTGGCAAATTGCCAAATTACCTGTCTGTTAGTTCAGGAAGGCGAATGCGCCAAGAGGGGTAAAGAAAGTTGAAACTCTGTAATCATTCTTTAATTAAGCTACAACACGTAATATTAATTTACTTTACCAACACTGAGTAGATTTCGCCAATCTAGTTTTAGAATTTGTCCAACATTTACAAATACAAAATAATTTTTACAGTCCGAGTACTTAAAATAAAAATGTCATTGTCGCTGTACATTCGTAAATATTTACTTACATTAAGCTTACTGTACTTACAATGTGTTTCGGTTCCGAGAGGATTTTACGATGTGTCTGATAAGAAATGAAAAGACGTAACGACTGCTATAAAATTTACATTTACGTAAAATCAATAGTCACTTGAAAGTATGCAACTATACATAGATAAGTAGTAGAATAATATAATGCCTCAAAAGACGTGCTGCTACGAGTATCAAAATAGCACACTACTATGCACTTTAAGTACTTAAGTACGAAGAACTTTGTTTTTATACTATCGATATTATAATATCTCAAAATTTTACCGCCATGCGGCCAGAGTGTCAGGAAGTGGTACCTGAGTACCACGCTGCGGGTCTTTGGTTAGAATTTTTACTGAAGGTAGGTATGTGCAACTTCAGCCCATAATAAATACTGTGTCACTAAGAATATTTCTGCGTGGCACCACACTACGCTCGACACCCTGAGACATCCGTAATTACACTAGCTGATAGTGATAGTAGATAGGGACAATCACAACACAACCAGACCCGAAAACCAACAATTTGTGTTTTAGCACAAATGTTGGCTCCGGCTGGGAATCGAATCCAGGACCTGCGGCGTAGAAGTCAGGTACTCTGACCACTAGGCCACGCGGTCGTCGTATAGTATATATATACTATAGGCCGAAACGACGACGACGACTCGGGTTTCAACAAGTTACTTTTTTGGTGCTGAAATGTAATTAAAAATGTAATGTAAATTAAAAAATCCATTGTAATTATATTATATAGCCCTTTCATTTCCTCCAAATTATAATGGCTATAATAAATTATATATGAACATAAAGTTATAATTTGAATTGTATATTTCCGTCACGGCACCCTAGTTGGGGTAACACCCCAGGGCGCGCCTATAGATGTCACCTCGAAAGATATCCTACCCATCAGATCGGTTGGTCCGACCTAGGTACATCATCTCCTATTAGTAATATTTTAGAAACTGTATACATAGTTAGCTTCAATGTAACTTCAATAGCGCGATGTAGAATGTATGTCAATTTCTTATGCTTATAATGTGGTGATATAGATGCCGCTACAGAGTAATACTGTCCACGGGCGTGTCCATACCGGTCAAGTACCTTCGTTCTCATAGTTCTGTTTTCTTCGTTTTCATTAGCCTGTAAAATCACACTACTTTTTAGAGCCTCTCCCAAACTGGGAGTATTTGCAGTAATCGCACGTTTGGCGGTCGGTCTGGCAATCACCGTACCAGACACATCGCACCTTAGACTTAGACGTTGCTGGGATTGCTATTCTGTGACAAATTGACGTAGTTCTTAGTGAGTGGCCTCTGCCTACCTCTATATGGGAAAAATGCGTGACTGTATGTATGTAAACATTTTAAATTTTTATATACATACATACATACAGTAAATGCTAGAAAAAACTTATGGCGACATTTTTAGTCGTTTCCGTCGACTTTTAAAACGCTCACAGGATGGAATGGGAAGGCAGATGATTCTCTATAACGTCACATGCTAACTTTACTTTAAAAAAGTATCAGCATTTATTTGTCTCACTGCTGAACACTGGCCTTTTCCTTCTTATAATAATTATTCTTATTATAATTAGGCAATAAGTATGCATAATTTGACAAAATTTAATTTAAATTAACTAAAATAATACATTATTATTAAGATTTAAAATGAAATTTTTATTTAATTCATACGTCAAATTAAAATTATAACCTATACACATTACAATTTAAATTTATATATTAATAGATATGCTTCGAACTGCATACCCGCGTTCTATATAAATAAAATTCACACTTACACCTTTAACAGATTGCGACGGGACAGGATTCTTTTGCCTATGTTCGTATGACGTCAATCGAAGATTCGAGACCCGCGCGAGTGCCCCAGGGTTACCATTCTGCGTACCGCTCAGCTTAGGTACACACGACTCCTTTCGGACTTTATGTACGTTGTGCTGTACACTTTTTAGCTTTTTTGTTAGCTGGATACTTTTAATTCGCTTGTAAATTTAAATCGCAACGGAGTAAGTTTTATATTTAACTTCATCACCATATTGGGGTCCAAGTTTCGTTTACGATGTTCGGTCCGAGGTTCGGTCCAAGGTTCCGAGCGACCGCAGAACTACCGTCCGGTGAAACATTGAACACCTGCCAGCCGACTGTGACGCCGCGTGGTCGTTTCATCACCGGCGTCCCTTCAACGTCGCTAGCGACCCGACGGTGCCGACATCCATCGTGTCACGCAGAACGCCAGAGGAGTATACCGAACTACGTCTGCAGAAATTAGGCGGGCCACTACAGCGACGACCATCCATTTTTTTTATTAAATTTTTATTGTGTTGGCAAGGGTAGTACTCCTTTTTATTATATCCACGAAAACCCACTTGTGACACTGGCGCCCAACTCTTTCTTTTTTTTTAATTGATTCTTTTCATTTGTCAAGCGGTACCGCCATGATTAAAATAAAACTTTCTTTTTATTTAGTGTCTTTTGTCACATTCTTCTCTCATGTTGGTTGGCGGAATTCACATGTATTTAATATTGTATTTTTCTCAAACTGTCAAGTTTCGTCACGAAGTTTTACTTCACCTTCAATCATGGTTCAAATCGAAACTTATAGTTGTAATTAACATTATAAGCGGTACTAGGATTTGAACCTCCTTCTGTTGACGCACTTCAGTAAACGGTTTTTTGTTTACGTGCGCAATGTAATATCACCTACGCAGTTGACAGTTTCCTCTAGTAATCGGAAGTTTTTGTCGTGGACAAAATCGACCAAGAAGACATCATCCTCATCATAAATTAAAATTTTAATTAATAATGGTAAAATGGGTAAAAAACGAAATAAAAAGTCAGCCAAATAAATTTATTACATTGCGTTAAAAATTATTATCGTCTATTACAAAGTAGATTAACACAATAATACCATTGATATGCAATAATCCCCAGACATAGTCTAGGACAAATGACTCAAAAATGTCCTCCAAAAACGAGCGCACAATGCGCTCATTTTGGTTAGCATCACACCAGCCGCGTCAACAACGCAAGGACTGTGAAAAAGTCGTGGAAATATAGTTAATTTCATTTAAAAAGCTACTTTATGTGTAGTTCTTATTTTATCAGAATTTGTGATCTTTGTTTTTATTTTTTATGTTTATACGATCGAGGACTTTTTGAAGTGATATTTGTATGGAACTGTGTACCTTGGATTTTTGTATATCAATGAATAATACCAATAAAATAGTCAGTCAGTTCATACGTGCACTCTCACAATTTGACTTAAAATTAACTTAAGTATAATTCAAAAATGAAAAGTAATTTTCCATACGTTATAATATTATGATCTCCAGATGAATAATTTACAAATGGAGTAAATAAAAATAGATTAGTTAGAACCCATTGTAATAGGATTAGATTCTAATAACCATTTTATTAAATTTTAATTTATTTTATTGTTTTCTTTATAAAACATTGTTTTATTTTGTCAATTTTACTCTTTTATATACTTAGTTTTTACGTTACCTCATGAACACCTCTGCATTGAAATTAAATTTATAACCGAATGTAATACAATTCGTGGGAATGTAGTGTAAAAGAGTCTATTACGCCTTCACTTCCCGTGGGTGTAGTAACAGATAACAAAGGCAATTTATGATACTATTCCCCCAAAATATAAGGGAAAAGCATTTAATGAACTTTCTTTCACCCGCAACTAGATTCGTAATTGAGAAAAAAATTGAGGTGCTTGTGCAGCGTACAATTCCAAGTACAACCACGTTAACATTAAAAATCTTGTAATGTCAACATTATTTACAACCTTTCATTCTATATAAGTGAACGTGGTCTTTAAGGCTATTTTTATATTTTTTAGCTAAATGGTGTGGTGTGCCTTTATCAGATTATCGTCCTGTGCCCAAGATGCAACGAATCCTAGTTTGGGAGAGGAATTCGTTTGCGAGTGTGGTGTCACTGCAGTTAATTATTTCTAAGTGAAACAAATCTTTGACAAATCTTAGTCTATGTTACGAACAATTTGATCTAAAACTGTGTCCTAATAATTATGGCACATTAGCTGATTAATTAAAAATAAGAGATTATCAGATCCTTTAAAAGCACGAACTTGAATATTCCGTATTTCCGTATTCTTTATTTGAAATAAGGTAATTTTATTAGAACTCTAGTTTCCATAGTACCAGAAACTTGGTCGTGCCTTCAAAATGTTACGAGGCTTTAGTACCCGATATCGAAATATTTGGTCGCTGTATGCCATTTAAAACTTAAATCAAGTTATACCTAGTTATAAACTATTTAAACTACAAATGCATTTGTTTCCATTTGTTCATGATATATTTTAGCAGTTTGAAATACAAACTATGTTTTTCGATGATCTTATCGAAGGAATGATGAGGTATATTTTTAGCATTTTTCAAATTATGCATCATCGATTTTGACTGAACTACTTAATGTTATTATTATTCTTTAATTTGAACATAAGTACCAGTAGTTACAGTACAATTAAACTTATTCTTGGCCGATTCATAAAAGAAAAGTTTCAGCCTATAAATGTCCCACTGCTGAGCATAGGCCTCCTCTCATTGCACAGAGGGTTTTTGGAGCTAGGAAGAATCCGCCTCGCTGCTCCAATGCGGGTTGGCGGACTGCACATGTTTTCGATTTTTTTTTATTTCTCAGACATACAGGTTTCCACGTGATGTTTTCCTTTACCGCCGAGCACGTGGTAAATCAGCACTTAAATTAGCAATTAAAAATTTTAGTGGTGCTGGCACCGGGAATCGAACCATGGTCACTCGCGTACTATGAAATTTAAAGAGAGCGCCTAGCCCCTGAGCTACTTGTATTACTTACTATATATATCGCTTTTGCCTACTACACGTATTTTAGTGTATAATTTACAAAGTAATTTTAATAGGATTCAAAACGAATTAAAATAGTTAATCATTTTCATTCTCTAACATAATTCTTATCTGGAATAACTTCAGTCTGTCATTGAATCGAATTTAAGGCATAATTAATAAACGTCTCTTTTACGTAATGTAATATACAAGTACGTATTTATATGCAAAGCACCGTTACTCATTCAATGCTTTTTAGTTATTGTCACTGTTAGAACAATTAATGTTAAGTAATACTTTCATACATTTAATCATATAATCATATCCTTACGTTAACTGAGATAGTGGAATTGCACTAATAGCAAAATATGTGTATACATTGTTCAAAATGATTAAAAGGAAATGAAATTTAGCGTTATTTGTATTGCTAAATAACATATTGCAGTGCAGTGTTGCGATTATTTGGCGCGATACGACGTTGTTTATGCATTATCAAAAATTTGTCTTTGTCTATCGTAATAACTGAGTAAAAACTAACTAACCTGTGGCCTTATAATGGAAACAAACTATTTTAATAGTCCATAATATTAATTACTAACATTATAAATGTAATGGTCTGTATGTTTGTTTGTTTGACATCCAATTTGAACGTGTCAAACGGCTGAAGACATTTAAATTAAATTTGGTACCGTGGAACATTTTGTCATGGAAAATGTTACAGGATTTTTATAACATTTTTTTTTAAATCACACAAAATACGTTAGCATGAAACAAATATTTGTATGGCCTACAGGCAGTTGATCCAGGCCTGGGCTCAACGCACCCATACGGGAGCATTACTAACGTAGGACAACGTTTTTTAAAGGACAATTGGAGGTGGGGACAATTGTAATACGTCTAGACCAGGAAAACAGAAAAGTTGCATAAACATCGACGTCCACTGGACATGATACCATCCAAGAATACTCCCACGAATTACTATAACGTTTAATTTCATTACGTATTATTCAAATTTAGGGATCAATGCGGACAACATCTTGAATCTGAATTCATATGTATCAATTGCTGAACATATGCAGTTTAGCTGTCAACTTGCGATGGATCACAATAACGACACTATTGAAATATGATATTATACAATTTTTTTGTTGCATACGTCATCTATTAAAGAAATTGATCCATAATCGATTCTCTTCTTCACTGAATTCTACTGCTTTTTTGCTTATAGTGTTAACTGAAAGCAAAAGAGCAGTAGAATTCAGTGAAGAAAAAAAGTGTGTCTTCTAATCAACGCCAAATTCACGACGATTCACAAATATTTTGAAACGTCTAAATAACTCACATATCAAAATAAACCTATATATTGTTCTTCAAGCATTTAAGCATTTTTTTTCTTTGACTTTTAAGCATTTTGAACCGTATACACAAAATTCTTATTAAATTATAGCAATGTATGCTTATTAGCTAGAATTTTTCTTCTCGTAAACCGTAGAGGAATGAAGCGCCGTTTCTTCTTTGCGCCAAGTTGGAGAAGGAGATTCCTGGCTTCAGCTAATGCAGCATCAGCCTCGTCTTCGATTCCAGACACAAACCCACTCTCGGGCCGAGACAGAGCCGGTGTGGTGGTAGGAAGCAGCGAAAACCATCGGTCTATCTTTGCACTCGAAGACAACTGTAACCAAAGAGACGGTAGTTAATACATTTTTTCTGATACTTGTATAGGTTTTTCCACACAATGAACATGCTACCCGATCAATTCTTCTGATTGAATACCGCCTTTAATCTTTTTTTGTTGGATAAAGCGACGAAACGAGTAAAACATTCACCTGATGGTAAGTGCAACGTCTGCCCATAACAAATGCAGTGTCACCCAGAAATGTTCTGGGGGTGTGCTGCGCCCTGAGTCATCAGTTCTTAAGTCGCATATGCCCAGTGATTACAACCCCTCAAGCCCTTAATTCCCTTTAAAGCAAAACAGTAATGTTTGCACACATTACTGCTTGACGGCATAATGATTGGCCCTGGAGTGGTATTTACCTAGACGGATTCCTACATAGGAATCCTACCTAGTATTCTTGCCTCGTGATTATTATATAGCAGTGTTCGATAACTTATTCAATAAAAGTGGACTAAAGTTACTTATTTAAGCGAAATCGTGGTGTTACAAAATTTAACGAGACTAGTTGTAATGAGTGTCGTCGTGATTGTGCCTGTCGTCTCGCTTGCCTCGCACCTTTCAAATTTGTGACAGTTATTTAAGGGCTGACGGTCGCTGTTAGCCCTAAGACTTTTCAGGCTTTGCCCGGAATGAAAGATGGCGGTACGCGTTTAGCCGAAACCTTTATTATAGGTTACCAACGCAGGCTTGGACCGTTACCCTGTGTAACTACATAAGACTATATAAGTCTCAATAAGTAATCTTAAGGTATTGTACGGGCATCTTTTATTCGTGCAGAATAACCCCATAATATGTAATGCTGTTACTATACTGCTCCTGGGAACGAGATGGCCGGTAAGAATTTCTTGACTTGTACCAAAATTGCGTCTACGTGGTTCGCCATCCGTCACTTCTCGTTTCTCGCGGTGGCGAAAAGTAGGCTACGTATCTGGCCTCCGACCCCATATATGGGAAAAAGACGTGACTGTATATATGTATGATACTATCTTATACGTCGCGCGTCAATTTACAATCATCAATCAACACACAATCATAAAATGCAGTACGGTTTTTAGAAAGTGCTTCTTAAATACGACGCGTATCGAACCGCGATCGCCAATCGCTCTTTGGCAGAAAATTTGCCCCAATTTAGGAAAGTCCTGTCTCCAGCAGTGGATATACGGATTGTGTATGACGGTGAACGGGCAGCAGCATCTTCCTGGAACATCTGAATAAATAAAATGTGGTTGCCAATCCATCTGCCAAGCGTGGCAACTATGGAAAAATCCCTACAAAATGAGAGCTACAAACTTTTATGGCAATCTATCGGCAGAAATTATGAAACGAGATTAAAAAGTGAAATTATGATACATCAAGCAGACCTCAATTCTATAGTCTATGCAAAATAGTCGCTGGGACTACCTTTGCATAGACTATAAAATTTAGAATTCATATTACTCGGAACCTTTTGAATAATAAAGTGAAAGAAAGAACGTACGTTTTTTATTACTAGACTACAAAGTAACAATTTTCGCGATTTTTTAACATTATTGTTAGTATTACAAAGAAACCTGATATTCTAATTATTATATTCTATATATTACGCATCTTAAAAATATTCTCAATATATAGAAATAGAAGTGTTTTGTGTTTATCCAACTTTGGTGCTTTATGGTCTTTTTCTGATGTCAGATTCGCATATACGAGTATATATAGGTTCGGCTCGACCAAACACGTGCCACGGTCTCAAAGAATTTTTAAGCAAGGCCAAGCAGGGATGTTCAAACGCCGCAGGGGTTGAAGGGCACTGAGGTTAGTAAAATTACAGGGCTTATAAGACTGAAAAACTGATGTCTCAGGGTGAAGTGCGAAGGTTGGTGCCATACAGAAATGTTCTGAATGACACAGCATTTTTTTACGGGCAGACATTTCACTTATCATCAAGTGAACGATTTGCTCGTCTCATCACTTTCTACCATAAAAACAATATGTAGAAAAGTGATATTTAGGAAAACAAATGAAAATAAAACAGTTACAGATCTTTTCGGATTTTTGCTAGATCACATTTGAAATTTTAGTATCAGTACGAAATTTACTGCTATAAGCTTAATTTTAGTCATTAAATATATAATTTTAGTCATCATTTTGTAAAATGTATGCATTATTGTATAAATTTGAAGCTTTGATAGAGAGTGTACGTGCTCCAGGTGCAAATTTCGGAGTATATGCTTAAACGACTTGTGTCCCTGAATAATTTAGCGTCAAGATAACGAATTTATTGAATCTATTCATGAGTGTTTAATAAAGTAGTACCTGTGCGACCGAGCTTCGTTCGACAGTTTTCGTGATTGCTTATATTAATGTAGTGCCATCTGTCGTTGAGTAGCTAATATCAATGCATGGATATTTCAGCCTCCTATTGTAACCACGCTGACGATATAGCCCAGTGCCATTTGTCGTTGATTAGCAAATATATTTAAATATCTTTATTACTTGTAATAGTAAAAATTAAAACTAGATAAACAATATCTGTGTACAAAAATTATTCAAATCGTAAAAGCCGTTTCCGAGAAACATATCTATATACACACAAGTGTATATATACACAAGAAATGTTGTCTTAAAGTATAAGATTTTTATAGAAGAGGGGGTCGTCGAGCTATCGGCCCACCCGTTGGTAACTGGTTACCTCCGCCCGAAAACATCCGCAATATCAGAGGAATTCCGGGTACTGCTTAAAAGGATTTGAAGTATATACTTCCTTAACAGTAATTAGAATTATAAAAAAAATGTTCATCAGGCCTAAATAATTTTACTGCTGAAGAGATTCAGGTAAACCCTAAATTATGAAAGAAATATTTCTCGACGCGTGAGGTCTGTTTTAACATTGATAATTTTCGTTGCAATTTTTTTTTAAAATATGAAATACTTCTGCTAAGCTAACAGGCGGTAAAATTTTTGTGTGTTGACTTTCAGACTTTCTGCGAATTGTTGGTAAATTGTGGAAATGTGATAAGTCAATGATTGATTGATTTCAAAAATTATTTTGTTCAAAATTCATTAGGAATAGAATAATTAAAAAAAATAATAGCCTAGAACCTACCTTTTCGTGACATAATAAAATACAAGAGCTGTAAGAAGGTTGAAAACTCGACCTATATGTATATTGTTTTCTTTCAGACTCCGCTCACAAGATGAATAAATTATCAACCTAGTCAAACTACAATGCGGAATGGTGTAAGTGTGTGATTTGAAGAATGCATGTGTATAGTCACTTTGGGTATCTTTGAATTTCCTTACAACTTTGTATAAGACCTGTTTGAAGTTTTTTTTTCACAAAAGACTTGTAGTCAACTACGAGACATTGATAACTGTGTGACATATAATGATGAAATATTCTAGTTATCAACTGTGACATAAAATTTACGGCTGTGGAATAAGTTTTCAAAATTTCGCGCCGTCTTCGTTCGTGGGTTTTGACGTGTGGAAAGTGTGTTTGCTGCACATTGGGTTTAAATACAGAAAATATTCGTCGAACAAGTGAGTTTTGTCTTTTAACGATGAAATTTACTTTCAATACGTCTTTTTTCACATAATTTCGTATTTCTATTTAGTTATTTAACCAAAAATAGCAATATCATGGATTATTGTAAAAAAATCTTAAATTTTGGGTAACTTTCAACAGTTCGATAACATCTAGTTGCAATTTTGTAGTCTATGGGTAACATCGGATAGCTTCTTCATTAATATTTCTACTGTGTTATTACTGAGTTATGCGGCGAGTGTGAATGAACAAGCCGGTAAGAGTTGACGTAGGCGAACATATCCAGATCGAAGACGTATTAAGGAAAGACCACGTTAAAAGTACCCGCAACCGACGAGTTTGTATGGAAACGCTGTGCAACTGGAAATATGTGGTCTCTGCCTACTCCAATAGGTATGAGGCGTGACGATCGCGTGGCCTAGTAGTCAGAGTACCTGACTTTTCATCAGATAGGCGGGGACAAGTGAGTGCCACTGTGTTTGCGCGTGAACTTGTGGCACTATAATATCTCCTGTGCAGTTGATAGCTCTCGACAATACTCGGAAGTTGATGACAATCAAGGTCGATATCGGCCAGGAGAACATTATTATCATATACAGGTGGATAAAATGCCACGAAATCAAAAGTGACTAATCCCAGCCTGCGAAAGTATGGCGTAAAATCAAATTACACCCAACACCCTTTATGGGAGGCACTAAACAAAATCAGATCTGGAGCTTTAACAACGATAGAAGCTGCGAAAAAATACCAAATACTAGCAGTCACTAAAGCAGAAGCATACCAGGATTTTTTTTATTGTATAAAGTGACGAAACGACCAAAACGTTTACCTGATGGTAAGTGTAACGTTCGCTCACAACAAATGCTGTGTCACCCAGAACATTTCTGCGTGACACCCTGAGACATCAGGTCGTAAGTCTCATATGCCCAGCAAAACTGTCAAAACCATTATGTTTATGGAATGGGGACATTTTTCTTCAACTTGGTGTTTCTCACTGGTAAGTTTTGATCTAATACTCGTAGTCTATATGGATCGCATTTGATAGCTAAAGAGCTAAAGAGCCGTGTGGTGGCGGCTCGTTAAAAGAATACTTCTACTCCATCTCATCCAATGGATCTCGTAAAAGGCGAGTAAGGAATTAAACTGCACTGTGCACCCAACAGCGCATGATGGCTTACCTCCTATCACACCAAGTGCATTATATTGTTTTGGTGAAACGTGGATTGTGGCAGTCATCTGTTTTTGCAGTGAGTGCCCAGTCTCTGACTACCCCTTATGGAATACAGTCGTGATCTTATGTATGTATGTATTGATAGCTAAATAAATGAAGAAATTCATTTTTAGGTTTAATTTTTGATAAATATCTCTAGTATTAAACAAATAGTATGTGTATTCAGGTTTTTTCTTCCCATAGCTAGCGAATAGTTGGTATATGGTATCCTCATGTGTGTGGTATCACTAACTCGTCAGAGGCGATTTAATATGACAGATTATTTTTTATTTTTTATTTAATATACGAGTATAATCGCAACCAAGTTAATAAAATAGTCAATGAAAAAGGATTTTCGCTGTCCGAAAGAACTCAGTTCAAAGATACGCAAAAGTCATGGTAACTTTGAACGGTCACTTAAGCGATATTTTCTAAAAAAAATAAAATGAAATTCATAATTTTAGATAATTTATTCTAAATCTGGGTATGTAAGGACACTCAGTAACCAATAAAACTTATAGCAACCGATACTTTTCTATTTTAATATCCGTAAAAATATGTGGATAGGGTTTAGAAAAAGAAAAAAGGAATCAAAATTCCGAATAAATGTTAGTGACCAGAAGTTACGTGCAGGGCATACACTTGCTTGACTTTGCTGATTTACGCTCTGTACGTTGATCCTTATGTGATTTAGTTTATTTGCCATAACTCATAATTTCATCGTTACGTTCTGTAGGACCACAAAACTGTTGTAAGTAATACTAGATTTAAAATCAAAACTAATTAAAATTATAATTATTTATCACGTGACAATCTAGTGCGCTAGTGGTGAGAGTACCCCTGACTTCCATGAAACGGGTTCTTTCTTCAACACAAATTTATGTTTTTAGAGACCGGTTGTGGTGTGATTGTCCCCGTGTCTATAACACTACATGTGATCTCTGATCTTATATGATCTTATTCTTAACGTTGTATAACGTACTGGTAGATCTAGACGAGTTAATGCCTTTGTGATGACGCGTACACTTATGTCACTGTAGTAACTCTTGCGTATTTGATAGGGTCAGACATGCCCGGAAGTTAAAAATAGATCGAGAGGATTTTTATTTGAATAAAGTGACGTTGAGGCGAGAAAAACGTTCAACTGATGGTAAGTGCAACATCTGCCCATATCAAATGCTTGCACCCTGAACATTTCTGTGCGGCACTACACAGCGCCCATCACCAACAAGCATCAGTTCTTAAGTCTCATATGCCCAGTGATTACGCTAGCTCTCAGTGCCCTTCAGAATGCAACCCTTCACACAGTGATGCTTGCACACTACTGCCTCACATAATTACTACTACTAATAATAAATAATTATTACCAGTACCCTCTTTATCAAAACTAGACAAACATCTCTGTGATCAATACACAGCTGTATTCCTACTTCAAATGGTGGCATTTGAAGTAACAATAGAGATGAGTATATAAAAACATTTAGCAAGTAACCATAATAAGGTATTGAATTTTAGAACATTTTGTAAAAGCTGTTTGCTAAAGGAAAAAGACTGGCAAGATTTTGAATGTATATGAAGTCTGTTGCAGTTTCGTTGTTTTATGAAATACTTTTCAAAATGATTAGTAAAACAACACCATGTTTTCATTTATTTACGCGAATACTACACATGTAAATAAAACTGTTAAAAGTTTTATTTAAAACAACACCATATAAAACAAATCATAATAACAATTATCATTAATGGTATAATTATCACTGGCATTATAACATCTATAAAAGATGATTAAAACAGCGTCATGAGTTAAAACGGCACTTGCGCTCGTGGCTAAACAAGTGTGTGCGAGATCCACAGCTACGTCCGCACCGTCGGCAAACGTGATTGTTGGCGAAGTCTGTTAGTTGTGCTGAGTTGACAGCTCTATTATGTCTACTTGTAAGTTTTTGAGCCAGCACCTCAAACCAGGCATTGTCATGGGCTATCAGGCCGTCGGCAGTAATCTTTCTCCACTGGTTATCTTTTGCAAGATCTTCTCAGTGGAAAAAGCTAATGTCAAAGGAGGACATATAACTCCAAGAAATGCCTAGAATGCTTCGAAGACAGCGTATGTGAAAATAGTTTAATCGTCTCTCTTGTCTGGTGTACAATGTCCAGGTCTCAGCTTCATACAAGAGTATACTCAAGACGCATGTTTCATACAATATTATCTTGGTGTTGGTGGTCAGATGTTTGTTGTCTCATACTCTTTTACTAAGCTTCCCGAACATCGTGGCCGCCTTGCTAATGCGAATGTTGATCTCCGCGTCAAGGGAAAGATTGCTCGACACAGTCGACCCCAGGTAGCAAAGCCACTCAACCACTTACAAGGATGTACCATCCAACATAATAGTTTTTAATATAATTTTTTTTTATTGGATAAAGTGATAAAACGAGCAAAACGTTCACTTGATGGTAAGTGCAACGTCTGCCCATAACTAATGCTGGTAGTTGGTTTCTCCGTACAATCCTGTGCCATCACGACGGTCTTCTTAGCATTCATTTACATTGAGAATAGCTGACACGCCTTTGCAAATTTCTTCATCAATTTTTGAAGATCCACGGAGGAAGTAGCAAAAGCAGCATCATCAGCAAACAAGAGACTATCGACAAACAGGTCTTTGCGGTGTCGTTTGGACTTCAAGAGCTAAATATTAAAAAGTTTACCGTCATTCATGGTATGCAAATGTATACCCTGATTGGTATCACCTGCTGAAGCTGCTTTCAAAAGTAGTGAGAAAAACATCCCATCAGTAATCCAGTAAGCCATCAGTAATGATAGTTCCGTCAGCTTCAGGCGGAAATTTTGTTGGATTGTACTCAAGTATTAGGAAAGCTCTGGGCCCTACCCTTCAAAAGAGCAATTTTTTGAGGGGTAGGGCCCAGAGCTTTCCTAATACTTGAGTACAATCCAACAAAATTTCCGCCTGAAGCACAAGCTTGAATGCTGCGACAGATCTCGGTCCAATAAGCATTTGCGATATAGCGTGAATTACTTTGAAGGTCAGATCTTGCTCTACAAAGTTCACCTTTGGATTTACTCGATGGGTAGAAGGCGGTAATTTTTTTGCGGCTTTACGTTGGGTATCAAGCAGTGGTTGGAGGTGATGTAGATTATCGTTAAACCAATCGCTATAAGTAGCTTTTTGGTAACCAAAGGCTGTGATGGTCAACAGCTGCTTTATTTGATCCCATTCGACGGCCGCGGAGGCACTAGTATCCCAAGAATCCACCGCTTTATGAAAAAGATTTGAGTAAACTTCGACCAACTCGCTATTCTCTGTTAATGAAAAATTTAGAATTCTTTTACCACGAGGTCGAGATGAGTGATTTTTTTTTAAGTGAATCGAACGGTAGTGACAACAAGGGAGTGATCTGTCTGCACTATGGAATGTACGAGTGTGAAGGATATCCTTGAGGTCTTTCTTTTTAGTAAGGATAACGTCCAATTGGTGCCAATGACCAGAGAGAGGATGCTTCCAGGATACCTTGCGCATAAATTTACCCTTGAAATATGTATTGGTAACGCACAGTTGTTTTTCTGAACAAAACTCCAAAAGCCTTTGACCGTTATTATTTTGCTTGCCGACCCCGTGTTAACCAATACAATCAGGCCAGGAAGAATTATCTCGACCCACACGGGCATTAAAATCACCAAATATAAAGCAATGCAAAATTGTCATTCTGTTTTGTGATTAAATAAATAAATATAAGGCCGAATAGAATATTTTAATAAATTGTGTGATCGTCTTAGTTAGGACATTTAATTACGTTGTGTTTGTTTAGTAAACAGTTTCTTTAGCTGTTTCTTGGAAGAAAGAATATTTACCAGAGAGGTCGTTAGTCGGTATGGTCGAGATGGTATACTATCTCATAAACTAATCCTGCTGCACTTGTAAAGGGTTCACAATCTTTATTTTAAAATAACAAGGGATTAAATCTCCCACTTATAAAGGGCTCACATTATTATTAAATACCCGATACCAGAGAGTACACGTGATTATTTAACATGTACCTTAACAGTGCGACGTACATACACTAAGACTGGATTTAGCTATACACCCGTAAGACTAATATTATTATTAAATATCCGACAAGGGTATTTAATAATAATGTCAGCCCACACTCTGACACATTTTGTTAAATAATGTGGGGAAGGCACACGGCCCCACACCTCGCTATGTGCGGATAACGCCGATCCAAAAAACGTGCTCTCCCCAAAGAGAGACGTGAAGTTGGACCGTAGTCCACAGCAAATCTGTGCCTTGGTCCCTTGGTAGTGCGTAAGCACAGACTTCTACCGAAGACTCGCATGCCAATGCGTGTTGACGTCTTACAAGTGAATACAGCCAGTCTAAGTCCAGTGTTCTTAGTGAACGTGAACACATGTCAAATAATCACGGGCACTCTAGCCCAATAAATAAAGCCACAGTACGCGCAACCACATTGTCAAACCGCCATAATCGCAGACGTAATGTAAGTGTTAGTTTTAGTCATCAAAACGAAATACAACGTCAGCGGCTATTTGTCGCAGAGCACACCATGAGTCCACCGCTCACCTCAGGGAATGGGGCCCAACGTTATTCACTTTATACCGTATTCTTGAGAGCATTTACAAGCCAGCGTCCGTCACGCGTCAGCGTACGGCATATGCTCCGGCAATACCAACCATTGCTATGATGTATATATGACGTCTATGGCCTAGTGGTCAGAGTACCTGACTTCTACGTCGCGGGTCCTGGGTTCGAATCTCAGCCGGAGCCAACATTTGTGCTAAAACACAAAATGTTTGTTTTCGGGTCTGGCTGTGTTGTGACTGTCGCCGTGTTACTGACACTGCATCCTAGCATACCTTCGATCTTATCGCATCAGCGTTACATCGGGTGCGGGTAGGTAGGGAAGAGTGAGTGCCTCTGTGTTTGCGCGTACAGTAGTGGCACTATAATATCTCCTGCGCAGTTCATGGCTCTCGACAGTATTCGGAAGTTGTCGCCGTGGTCGAAATCGGCTAGGAGACATCATAGCCATTTTTATAATTATAAATAAGCCATCAGGCATGGTTATATAATAAACGTCATAATAGTAGTGTGGAAATAATACTGTGTTTCGGTCTGAAAGGCACTGACACACAACTAATGTAATTACTGGGCAAATGAGACTTAAGAACTTGTGACTCAGGGTGACGAAGTATTTGTTATGGACGTTGTACGTGAGACGTCTCACATACGTTGTACTTTCCATCATGTGAACGATTAGCCCGTCCCGTTGCTTTATTTCATAAATAATGGTTGTTTATGATTTTATCATTACACTTCACTATTCGCAGGCGGCGTAAAAATATTCATATATATATCCAGCTATAAAGATTCAGAACTGATAGTACTTGTTTTCGGCTAAAGTATTCATAATTGACTTCGTCGACTACATATTTCCTATTAAATTACTTTGTCACTTGTATTGGTTTCATGTTCTCTTCCATTATGAATAAATATATTGCTGCCAGATACATCGTAATACATAAGCTACACTGCACGTTATCTGTAATATTGAGTGAAGTTGGACTTGTAATAGCTATCAGGAACCTTTTTTCATAGTATTATAGAAGCAATATACATTCTAATCACCCAGTCGAAATCAGACCTACGATCATTCGATATACTATGTAAATTCGCGTCCTTTCCGACGTTCGTGTCCTTTCCATAACTTCCAAACTAAAATAACTAATTTTGGTTTACCTTGTATTCAGTTTGTTACTACATACATGCACGGTATTTTGCCATAGGGATAGGCAGATACCGCATTCGTAGCCCATCTTTTACCTTCGCGGAAAACCCCCGCAGAGACGTGATGGGCAGCGAACCATATCGTCGCCTTTTTGATACGAGCCAAACAATTCTTCCTCCCCATTTCATTCCCACGAGAATATAGATTTATAATAAAATATTCAATTAAATTGGCCTATGTTTCTTTCGAATCTTCAACAACTAAACTACTACTTTAGTTAAAAAAATTACTAATTTTGAAGTTCGTTAATAGACACTTGAGAGTCCGAAAAGTATTGATCTCTAAATTCGTATTTACCACCATTTAACCCATTCTTCAATAAATAAGTGGATTTTTACGCTATTAAAGTTCTTATTTAGTAAGTATTCATTTCCTAGGTTAAACTTCAATTTGTAATTGTAAATATAATTGATTGATGATTCTTCTGTTTAATCTAGTTTCTTCGCTTCATTGCTATGGTTTTAATTTAAATGGTTTTAGTTAGTTTTAAATTTATAGTATTTTTTTATTGCATAATGTGACGAAACGAGCAAAACGTTCACCTGATGGTAAGTGCAACGTCCGCCCACAACAAATGCTTTGTCACCCAGAATATTTCTGTGACACCTCACTGCGCCCGTCACCCTGAGACATCAGTTCTTAAGCCTCAAACGCCCAGTGATTACGCTAGCTCACAGTGCCCTACAAACCGAAACACAGTAATGCTTGCACACTATTGCTTCACGGCAGAATAACTGGCCCTAGGGTGGTACCTACCTAGATGGATTCCTGCATTGGAATCCTACCACCAGTAAATAGCAGGTCGGGGAATTACGTATAACGTTCTTTTAAAACTGTCGTTTGATTTAGTACATATACAATTATGTAGCCATCACGTGGTCCCTTGGTAAAAGTACCTGATCCTGAGCACTATGCTGTAGGATCAGTTTTCGAATCCCAGCCGGAGCCATCGTTTGTGCGATAACACAAGTTTGTTACTATCTCCAATCGTATTAAGAGCTTTACATCGGGCGTGGTAAGGTTGAGACGAGCTAGTGCGAGCTTCAGACAGTATGCGGAAGTTGCCGCTGTCGTCAGAAGTCGGCCAAGGCGACGTCATATATATGTAAATATACAAATAATTAAAAGATTATTATACTAATCTGTCTTAAAAGCCTCATTAACTGAATTAAACCTTTCCTTTTTCATACTTATATTATCACCGAAAAGGTTATCTGTCTGTGTATTTTGGTTACTACTTACCAGCTGTTTTCAACTCCGTAAGATATAATGTCTTGAAAATTTCTGATCACTTTGTATCAAGGAATCGTTGCGTTAAAGGAGCAGCAGGACGTACCCAACTTCAATGCATACCTTATTAATATGCTAAAGAGCGAAAACCACGCTCCAACTATAAGTGTGGAGACCGATAGTGGATCAGTGATGCTTGAATGGAGATTTTTAATAATATTGAGAGATCCGTAGAATAGCTGTCTTCTAGATATCGTCGTTAAAACTTCACACAGGAATAAGTAACTGCCTTAGAGCAAAGAATTTTTTTATAAGAGGCAGTGACGAGACACGCAAAACGTTCACCTTATGATAAGTGTAACGCCTACCCATAACAAATGCTTTATCATCCAGAACATTTCTGCGTGGCACCACTCTGCGCTCTTAGACATCAGTTCTTCAGTCTCATATGTCCAGTATTTACACTAGCTCTCAGTGCCCAATAAACCGAATCACAGTTTGAACATTCATGGTAGAATAACTGACTCTGTGGTGGTGAGCAACATTAAAACTTAAAACGGTAAAGTTTATGGCAGTGCTAACATTCTTTTAATTGCAGCATCCGATGAAGATGGAAAAGCCGAGAAGGCTAACCGCAATTACATCACCGAAAATGTATCTTTTAATTGAAATGACTATGGAACGAAGTCCTGCTTTTGAGAAAACTGGTGGAAGGATTTCTATGCAGAAATCCGTCTAGGTAGGCACCACTCAGTGCCAGTTATTCTGCCGTGAAGTAGTAGTGTGTAAACATTACTGTGTTTCGGTTCGAAGGGCACTGAGAGCTAGCGTAATCACTGGGCATATGACACTTAAGAACTGATGCATAAGCAAAGTGTGGTGTAACATTACTATATTAAATTTAAAAAAAATCAATTTGACCGTTAGCTTCTGGGGAATGGAAAACACATTTCTCCTGTAAGACGTATTACGATCACTCATAACTTACTACAAGACTGTTATTACTACAACTGTTACTTTCGAAGTTTATGTATGTTTAACTATGGCATTTTGTCTGTCCTGTATACAAAAATGCTCAGGAAAAGTTCAAATAAAGTTTCAGAGACACAGAGACATCCATGTAACGGGTAACAATAATTTGTAGAAATGTTACCTTTAACGGGAAATGGAAGCTCAATAAATTAATAATTTACAAAAAAAAAAACAGAAAATTATAGATCATTAAACATCAAATCACTATCTTTATTTAAGTCCAGATTTCCAAGTTTGCATAAATTTTGACTACTACAATAATTGTGTTGCTTTTCACTATAGAAATATCTGAAACATCTATTACACATGGATCTTGAAGAGCATATATATCTTAAAGAAGTCATTAAGACACTAATATACGTCTGAGATTAAGCAATATGTTACATAATTACTTAATTATACAAAATCGGGTTGCCATTTAACCTGAACGCCTCTAAGCAAAAATGAAACATTAAATTCTCCACTGGCACGTTCTCATTTTTAAGATCAAATGACAGCCTGGTTTAATATTATTAATTTGAATACATGTGTTGATAAACACGAAAATAGACACTGATTGCGAAATTGAGAAATACAATTGTTTGTTGTAAGGGGTCATCCTTTAGTCGTGAGTTTTTAGGCATACGAATACGTCGTGTGGTTTAAGGCTACCCAAATATCGCATGTATTTTTATTATTGACATTTTTTGACACAAATTCGCTCGCTCGAGTTTTTACGTGGTCACACCATTCAATGTATTATTAATTAATCATGATTTTATTCTAAACCCCCCTCCTGATCGAATCTCACTTGATTGAAGGAAGACCCCCTAACATCCATGAATCTACTATATTGAAAACATCAATAAACACTTTACGGTACTTTAAAATTTTTACTATAATACTGTAACTTTACGGCTACATGATGCCGATAAACACGAAAGAGTGTAGGAGAAACACAGATAATATAAACGTTTAAAGATCTACTGTCATATTTTTTTATTTTAAAATCTCTTACGATTAATAATATACGAGCCACGATTTCATTCTATTTTAGTTCATACTTATTTGGCGCAGATAAAAGCAACGTGAATAACCAAGGTGGCGGATTTTATTGAACTTTGGAAACCGTTTGCAGGATAATAAACAACAATGAATAAATAGTTGTTGTAACGTGAATCAATATAACAGTGTCACAGATTAATAACGAAAATTCAATGTAAATGATAAAGATTGGTTATAAAATGGTGCATTAAAATTGTAGCATTCAACAATTAAATGTCATCAGATAACTCGTCCCTTTGTTGCAATTTGATTGTGATGACAACTGTAAATATTTAAGTATGTACATTCGTAACCTGTTTGACATATTCACTTATCTTTTATTAAAATCTAAGAGAATACATAGAAGTAATATTATTTTTATAACAATTAGAGGTTTTTTTTAAGCTACAAATATTATTCAAAAATTCATTATTAAAAATACATTACATTTATGAGACGTATATTTTTTGATTTTTAGTGTCTTTGACATTGTTCCGGTACAGTGGAATCAAATTCAAAAACCATTGTAAGAAAAGCGATTTAAATCTGACTTGATTTAAATCGAACTTAATTGCCGCAACAATGTAACAGTGTTCTAGGGACGTGAACTAAAAATCGATTGCTAAAAGTACGTTTCCTAAGACATATTGATTATTCTCTGTTTGTAATTTATAGTATCTTACAATGGTTTTCGCTAATTTGGTATTAAATGAAGAAAAAAACAAAGAGGACCATTTATAATAACTTTTATGTTATATAATACATAATCATATTTCTTTTAATAAAAAACAACGTTTTCCACAATAACTATCTTTAAATATGAATACAAGAACATATATTAAGATTTAAAATTTGGAAATATTGTTTATAAAGATCATCTGAGTATTATTTGCAGAAATGATCAGAAAAACCGATATTATCCTTCGGCAGCATCAAAGTAAAACAAAACCATGTAATCAAATCGAACAATCGGAATGTCACTGTTCACCTTAATTACATTACTTATACATTTAAGTGATTGATAAAGTTGACAATTTCAGTAATATAAAAAATATTAAGAGATTCGTGTTCAACACTAAAGTGTTAGTGTTGTGATTTTGAGGCAATTCATCGATTACCCTTCGTACCAGTTGCCAGCGGTTATATCAATGTAACTACCGTTAACATTGCAGGCACGTCATATTCGATAAATATTTCGTCATTAGGTGAAATAGTACGACAATAAAAAAATATACTCATTATTACAGTGTACATATAACTTTATAATTATTTAACACTACGCAACTAAATTGATGATGGTAAAAACTTATATGATTGAAAAAAGTGTTAAAACGGGCCTGCTAAATTGTCGTAAGTGTAATAATCATTAATATCTATCAATCAAAATCAAAATAGGCTTTAAACATATTGATGTATTTTTGTGACAAAAGATATATAAATAATTTGGCACACAATACTATAAATATAGTGTATTCGTAATGTAATTTAATTACTAAGACTAGATATTGTTTAACAAATTAACAGTCTACTTAAAAATATATAACAAAAACTGAGTTACATTATTTGTAGCATCTAGAATAAAGACACACATAGTTCATTTTTAAATATGTAATTTTCGGGCACTACTTTCTTGATTGGGTCAAATGGTAAAAAATTGTTTCGAAAAGGAAAATCAATTTAACAACTATCATAATACCGTAATTCCATACATATTTGCTTATAATATTCTCATATATAATATTAATAGAATAATAATAAAACTTTATGGTCCATCGAAACCATAAAATATGGCTTTGGATCAATTTTATTCTGCAAGAAAATTGCTCATAAAATCGAAACTGTTTCTGATTACGATATGATATAGATATGTAATGGAAAAATTGCACTCAAATAAAGTTTATGAGTAAAGGACTGTAAAATACCATGATATGTAATAAAAAATTGTATAATTAACTACTACAGAGGGAAGATTGTTGACAGACACGTGATTTTCAAATTGGCACACATTCGTTTTATGTTCTAAGATTTTTGTATTAGTTTTAAACAGTATATCTTTATAAATGTCATGATATAAATATAATAATACTTTTATACTTTTATTATAATTAAAATTTAAAATAGGGTATATTTAGGTAACTTGACTCAAAGAATTTAAAGTTTTATTTTTTTATTTTGTGGTGTGCCTGGTCCATTGAGCGCGTAGGGCCGTCATGAGTTCGCTGCGATTGGGCACTTTCTCACTGGTAGTGCGTGTGATTGGAGTAGATGTAGTCAAATTGCGATCTCCAGGGACATTTAAGGAGGTGCCAGGATTTTGAGCGTTTTTCTGTATATCCAAGACCTCAGAAGAGCTTTCCGAGGGACTAACAGGCACGATAAGCCGGACACGTCCGTCATTTCCAGTAGCCGTCAAAGTTGCTTCGTGCGAGAGCGGCATTATAAAAGGTTGACCGTCATCAGAAGCTGAATGCATCCGGTGTCGAGTCCTTGGAACTCGTAGCTTGACTGCTGTATAGTGAGTTTTGGGATTGTGCAATGCTCATCGCCTGCGCTAAAGCGCCAAATTCATCGCTGGAGCCAGATGTATCCTTATAAATCTGATGATTCATTAAGCTTGCTAAATCCGAGTTGCTGAAGTGACTGGTGAGAGGTGGGATATTAGGGAAGGCGTTGCGGTTTTGGAAAAAGTATTGATTGTTGTTCGCGTTTGACTCAGCGTGACCATTGACAAACGTCATGTTTTGGAACTTCGTGATCAGATAATTCTGTATCTGTTCATTTGACATGCCTACGAAGTTGGGTGCTGGGTTAGGTCCGTTAGTGTTGACATCAGAAACAGCCGGAGAGAAGCTGAATGGGGACAGCCGAACATTGTTGTTCTCGACGTTTTGATTATGGTTGGGCTTAGTGCCTTGCGTAATGAAATCAATCAATGCGTCATTGTTAGCTTGTTGACGGTTGTCGTTGTTAACTAAGATGTTTTCAGTTTTGTTTACTTCGTTGACAGCGTCGGCCTTCTGCATCAGGCAGCGTTAACAAATATATATTTTATATATAAAAAGGAGTGATTATTAAAATAATAAGTACATTTACCAGCAAACAATTAAAAAAGCAAATAATGTAATACTACTTACAGTGATCAAAATATATTGTTAGCAAATAAGTTTCATAAAGGTTTACATAAAAAAAGTAATTACTATGGAAACAAGTTACAAACAACGTTAATAGTTACTATTTGTCACAACACAACACTTATTAAGGCTTCCTCGCCAGACCGTGCGTCTGCCGAAGTCGGTGGCATCCAGTTTATTAGTTTAGCTAAAAAACTATTATATGTGCACAATATTCTGTAGTATAATGCACATTATCACACTAAAGCAAATCATTCACTTTGTAGCTAAATGCTTTCAACCTTATCTACTAGATACTAAATGCCAATACCACGGCCTGGTGTGGCTTTACCATAAAATAGACAAAAGCATTCATCTACTTGTAACAGACAATATACTCGTAATAAAAAAATCTAGAACACACGATTGTCAATCATGCTAAAACATGTTAATAGAATGTTTTTGTAGGAAAGGAAGCAATGATTTTACAGTAACATATTTTCAAAGATTTTCATCATTACAAAAGAATTTCCGGGAAAATGAATCTATGTTTTTGTTATGTTTGTAAGTTTATTTATATGAATGTAAATAAAAGCGATGTGATGGAATAAATCATTTTTTAAGAAAAAAAATACTGCTGTATAGAGTGTATAGTGTATAAATAAACTTACATCTATTTATACTGAATGTATTAACAAGAAAGAAAAAAATATTTAATTACTGACGTAAAATATAAACATGCGAAATCAAAACTAATATAGTCGTTTTTTTATTATAGTAACAGATTTCGTAATATTTATCAACCTAGCCTATATATTTTAATACATTTATAATTCTGTGATGGCATAAAGAATGAGATGAATTAATGACATGTTATCTTGGCAAATATAAGAAATTAAGTGCATTCCATTCCACGAAAAGTAATGTTAGACACGTTGAGATTATTTGTCTACTATCTCAACAATTCAGTACAGTAACTATTAATATTTCCCTAACGAACGATTTGCATATTTATTTTTAACAACTTTCACTCGGGTCATTTCAGTGTTCAAATAATTGTTTTTAATTAAATTCTGAGATGTTTGTAATTTTTGTTGACTTTAATTTTCATAATGTACTTGACTCCGTTACCATATATTGACGGCCTAAGAATTTTTCATGTCAAGTATGTTGCGAGAAGCAAATAAAAAGTAATAAATCAACCAGCAGATTGGCTGTAATACTTTTTAGTTATCGCGTACTCCACATACTAAGATACAATCCTAAAAAGTGTATCTCTTATGGGAGTTTAATAAGAAAATAAAAAACAAAACAATAGGTATAAATTCTACACGGCATGTCGACAAATGTCAAAATAGTTCTAACACATTCATATCTTGGGATATTTGTATCAAAAAATTATTTTAACTTACATATAATTCTATGAAAAGGTTGAAATGAATATATCTATTATAATGGTTGCTTCGTTATGCACGCTTTCCCTGAGACACGTGATAAATGACGTTTTGGAAATTGCCATACAGTCTGATGTCTGACATGAGACTGCTGTCGACAGACGACATTACACGAATTTGAAAGCAAATCTTGCGTAACTCGCTACACCGGTAACAATTAATCACATTCATGTGTTAGAGAACCAGGGTTGTCAGCTTCTGGAAGAATAAAGTCGGGACAATCGGAGACGATCGAAGTTAGGTCCGATTTAATCGATTCGGTTCGACAAAATGCATTTTTATTTTTCTTTCAGACGAGACCATGTGTCTTTTGAAAACGCTTTATGATTTTACGTGTTTGCCTATTATATTCCATGCATATTTCTTATTAGTACGGGCCGCCTTAATTAATTTCGCGTTATTTTTATGTTTATTTATGAACTGATGATTATTTACCCGCACCTACCTCTTTCTATCTCTGCACCACCCTTGAGGTTGACTGGTAGAGAATGCCTCAGGCATTAAGTCCGCCTTTATACTTACTGTATAAAAAGTTAAATAAATAAAAAAAAATAAACTCCGAACAAGACGCGTCCAAGTTGATGTTGTCCATAACGTCTGAGACAAAACTCAAACGACCAAACTCGACCCGCAAGACTGCGCTGCGCGGGAGGCTAACGTATTGCACGCAGCAAGTGACGAGAGAAGTGAGAGCAGTGAGCACTGTGCTGTGTGCTCGAATGAATTGAACGATCGTCGCTTGTTATCAAAAACCGATTTTTCATACCAAGCGGTCGTCGGAACGCTGAACCTTATTATGGATATCGGAACTATCCCGGCGGAATCAGGAAGGTGGGCACTCTGGATTGAACAAAGTTCTCTCACGACGAACGATATTTAGATCTCTCACACTTATAAGCTGATGATAAATCCTTTCATTCCTTAATAATTGATTACCGCTTACGTTTAGGTTCACTCGTGTTCATGGAATATTGTATTAGAAGGCGATTGACAAGGATATGTGATGACTTTAGAATCAATGAAGGGCGGACTCTATCACTTATTCACAAGATATTTTGTTATTCTTTTACCGGTTAATGGATTTATTTATACTGATAAGGCTCCTATGCTGGAATTCACACATCCTTTCATCTTGAAGGCCACTTAAGCTAGTGTGATTACAGGGCATAAGTAACGTGACCATACGTCTCCGACATTTGATAAAATAAAAGATTTATGTTACATCAAGAAATCATATCAAATGATCCATTCATATTTAAAAAATTAATACTGATATATTTAACAAAACTTGCTTTATCGAAAAATATAAAAAGCCAGCCCACCGGATTAAACAAGATTAGTTCTTATTTTCATTTTTGACAATAAACATTTCATAACTATTTTATAAACATGTGTAGTATTTATAAAACAGAAATCATTCGAGTGCGTTTCGCATTAAGGGAAAAAATAAATGTTAGGTATTAGCCGTGGTAGCTCAGCGGCCGGGCGCTCGCCTTTTTCAATTTCATAGTACGCGAGTAACCTGAGTTCGATCCCCGGTGCCGGCATCTCTAAAATTGTCATTTTAATATGCTGATTTACTATGTGCTACAGTAGAAAACGTTTTTCTTTTAGTCATGCTGTGTCTGACATTCTTTATACATTAACACAATCATTAGAATTTTGCCCAAGACAAGTCCACTACTGAAAACAGGCTAAATATATTGCAATGACTCCTAAATCTGGTTGTGTTTTGAAAATCCTCGTAAAAATATTATTAGTGTAATGTGTTTGCAGTACTATCTTTTTAATACATTTATGCGCACCTGCCGATTAAAGTTGCAATGTCACCCAGAATTTTGAATGGTGAGGTGTTACAAACATGCAAATACATTGCGCGGCATAGAACTGAATCCGTTTTACACTGAGAGGTTAGATATTTAGTATCGTACATACATACATAAGATCACGACTATATCCTCACCACGACTGTAAGGGGTAGTCAGAGACTGGGCACTCACTGCAAAAAACAGATGACTGCCACAATCCACGTTTCACCAAAACAATATAATGCACTTGGTGGTGACCCCATCGCTTTAGTATCGAATGCCCAATAATTTCGAGACGAGACGTAATATAATTGATTTTGTTTTGTTAAAGCTGGCATTCCTTTTTAAAACCGAGTGTTTCTAGAGTTTAGACCCATTTTAAGAACCGCAGTCTTCTTTGTTGACTCTTTTCTCCTACTATCGTGAATAGTGTAAATGTAAATATCTTTGGAAAACTCTCTAGATTAGCTAGCTAGTTGGAGAGGGTCCTTTTGTGTACTGAGGGTAATTGAATTTATAGTATTCTATTCTATCGGAAACATATTCGCATTTGGTTTTAAAGGATTTTATTTTAATTATGTTATTGCATTTTAATTTTACTGTCAAAATTCACTGTCAAGAACTCTTATAAAATTGACTAAAGCTAAAATGTTTTCTTAGTTTTGGTCTGCTATCGAAAAACGTCTTATTCTCTCGTTTTCGGTAAAATAAATTAAATTTTATTAGTCATACATGAATTATAATTAGTAGAAGTCAATGGTCTGTGAAAATTGAATATTTAATTTTTATAATTACTTCAATATCCTAAAGGTTATTATGTAGAGATAAAAATGTATAAACGTTTCTCGTGGTACTCACGAAAGATATAGTAAGAACTCAATGATACATCTCTCTATGCAGGAATCCATCGAGGTAGGTACCACCGCAGGGCCTTATTCAGCCGTAAAGCAGTAGGGTGCACACTGGGCATATGAAACTTAAGAACAGACGTTTCAGAGGAACGGGCGCAGTGTGGTGCCACACAAAAATATTCTGGATGACACTGCATTGCTATTGGCGGACGTTGCACTTACCATCCGGTAAACGTTTTGCTTGTTCTGTCTGTTAACCCAATAAAAAAAAACTATGTGATTTTTTTAGTAAATGTATCTAAAAGATGAAATACTATATCCTTACAGATTTTGAAACTCTCTTTGAATGTCAATTTGTTGTAATATGGGTCGAATAAAATCTAAACATTTACAAAACAGGCTTTAATAAAAACATGCAATGCTATACTAAGCAAAATAAATGTGTTTTAGCAAGCTGGTATTGTAACAACAAAATAGGATACCTGTGGCAGTAGTGTGAGTTGTTGAGCGCTGATTGGACGAGTAGTCCCCCTTTCACGTTCCTGCAAGTGAGCAACCAGGGCTGATATGTGCTCCAGCAGTTCCTTGTTATGTACTAACAGTTGGTGCGTACGTGCCTGGAAATAAGTTAGGTCATATCAAAATAATTACAAGTTCTTCAATGTAACTAAAATAGGTTATATTAATTTCTTAATAATAGTAGCAGTATTGAACAACATAAATTATAAAAAGAACTAATAATACGTAATATATATCCTTGCTACTTTACGACCGCATGGCCTAGAGGTCAGAATACCGAACTTCTACGCCGCAGGTGAAATAAAAACCTTACCTACCATTTTTCCATAACCCCAAATTGTTGGTTTTCAGGTTTGGCTGTGTTGTAATGGTATTCGTATGTCTGACACTGCATTTCAGCCCCCTACAGGGGCGGGTAGGTAAGGATGAGTGAGTGCCTCTAAGTTTTAGCGTACACTTGTGGCACTACTACATCTCCCGCGCAGTTCATAGCTTCCGGAAGTGGCCGCCGTGGTCGACAATCGACCACGAGGACCTCATTCTTGATATTAAAAATAATCCTTTCATGACGTAGACTCGTTCCAGGAAACTGTGTTTACTGTGTTACGGTCTGGAGGGCACTGAAAGCTAGTGTAATCACTGGTCATATGAGACTTAAGAACAGACTTCTCTGGATGGGCGCAGTGTGGTGCAACATAGAAATACTTTAGGTGAAACAGCTTTGCTATGGGCGGACGTTGCATCTACCACCAGGAGAACGTAATAGCTCGTCTCGTTCATTTCTCGAACTAAAAATAATATGAGGTATAGTACAGTGACTATATATCAAATATTATATTCCGATATATACTATTATAGTGTCTGTCTCCCAAATCTTCAACAACAACAAAAAAAGAACGTATATTTAGAAATCCTTCGTCCCGATAAAACATTCTGGATTTATATGAATAAAAAAGTACACGTGAACAAAGTCACTGGCATATATTATCTTTACTAAACGCTTATGTTATGTTGAAACATGTTTATGGTTACGTCACCCAAGAGTATACTTTACCTCTCATATAATACAACAGAATATAGCACTAAATCAAAAATTGTTCGCCTTTAATAGTTCTTGATACTAAACTAACTTTATCGACGTTTCCGTCAGCAGTTGATGTCAGTGTATATTAATTGCCGATAAATTTGAGACCTTATGCAAGTTTCCTAATCTCATCGGTTCATATTATAATGATTATAATAAGTGGAGATTGTCTAGGTCAACCTAATGAAAATGTCGTACCTACGTTCAGGGATATTATATATGTATATATACATACTCGTATATATGAATGTATACTAGTAGGTTATCTTTTTATTACATTAATGCTTTGAACTTCTTTTGGTTGGAAGGGCACTGTGAGCTTCTGTAATTACTGGGCATATAAGACTTAAGAACTAATATCTCTGGGTGATGGGCGCAGTGTAGTGTAACACAGAAATGTTCTGGGTGACACGACATTTGCTATGGGCAGACTTTGCACTTATCAGGTGAACGTTTTGCTCGTTCCATCACTTGCTCCAATAAAAAATATGTTTTACAGACATAGATTGCAAACGCTTGCAAAACCCAGACCTGAAACATCTACAAGTTCCGTTCGGGTATGAATTCCGTGACCCGTAGCACCGAAGCCGATCGTTTAGCTACTGCACTGAGCCGTTGTAGACAAGTACAGTCGAAATAAAAAATAAATGTTCACGTAAAATATGATGAGGTAGCTCAGGAGCCCGTTGCTATCTTAAAATTTTGTAGTAAGCGAGCAACCTGAATTTGATTCCCGGTGTTGCCACCATTAAATTATCTTCGATGGCGAAGGAAATCATCGTGAGGCACTGCACTGCATCACTAAATAAATAACAGGCATGTGCCTACGGGTTATGATATTTTTTTTATAGGAGAGGGGGCAAACGAGAAAGTGACTGACCTGATGCTGAGTGGTCACCACCGCCCACGAACATCCGTTATACCATAGAAAACGCGGGTACGTTGCCGGCTTTTTAAAAAGGAATAAGCTCTTTTCTTGAAGGACCCTAAGTAGTATCGGTCGTTCGTGGCAGAACATTGCGTGAAAAACGTACTGTGGTGGAATGCGAACCATCAAGGTGGTGACAATGGAATTGTGTTGTGTATAATAATGCCCTTATGCAGGAGAACGTCTAGGTAGACACCTCAGGAGCAGTAGTGTGCAAATGTTACTGAGTTTCGGTCTGTGGGGCACGAGCTAGGGCACTGGGCATATGAGAACTTAAGAACGGATGTCTCAGCGTGAAAATTCATTACACACATATTGACAATGTCAATTACATATCAGTGTGTCGATTGATTACGTTCATACTGCCATTGTCAAACGCGGTTGGGAATGTCGACCTAGAATTTTAAAATGTGATTAATAATTACTTAAATCTCCATAATGTGCAAACTTTAAAATTTTATAATTTACGGTCGACTATTGACCACTGATGGGCATCTAGTCTTAATAATTATGTGTAAGATTAATGTAAAATATTTAGTTGTAATAATAGTACAGGCCGCTCGCCCCTAGATAGTGTTGCTATTCAGTTAAATAACGCTTATGTTGCGCTTCACAAGATACGAGTACAGTAGCAAAAATGAATACATAAATTTATTAGTTTCACTAAATTAAGATTGTTAATTTATATCCCGCTAACAATGTGTTCAGTTAAAAGTACTAAGTTAATTTAATGTTACACTTACATTACATCCACAATGAATGTAGTTTCATTACTAGTGAACCCATCTTGTGTCGCGTAATGATAGTATAAAATAAAAGAGTGAAGCTGAGAAAAGGCGACAATTGTCTAGTTTTTAAACATCGCGATGACTACGCAATCGCAATAGAAAATGGCTATCTTACTCCGTTTACACCGAGAGTATGAAGGACATAGGATACTTTTTATCCCGGAAAATCAATAGTTTCCATGGGATATATAAAAAACCTATATCCACGCGAAGTCGCATCAGATAGTTAATAATAAATAAAAAATTATTTATAAAAAATTTGGCATATAAAGAATACTGCCTTAATGTTAATTTGGTAACGATCTTGTTGTTTCTCTAATTTATGTGATAGGTATGTATTTTATAATTATTGCTCGAACTCAGGTCAACTGGCAAAATATTACAGTTTATAAAATAAGTAACATTAAACAGTCGTTCGAGTCTTGGCACGAGGTAAGGTTCAGAATAGCAGGTACGAGGCATAAGATATCTTTATTTCTCACGAGAAATAAACATTTCAGAAATTACTAATTTCTCTTCAAGCATAGTAATCTGATGTTAGTTTTAAATACTCCGTAATGAATAAATATTTTTTATACATAAAAGAACGAGGTAAAATGCGGTGAATGGGTCACAATCAGTAGTTTGAACAATACTTTCTATGAATAATAGAATAATAAAGATGTTCTAGTTCTAGGTTGACAACATTTCAAAATATCTGTTCTAGAATGTAGAACATAATATATTCTATTTAATGCGCAACACGAGCTTACTAACTATATCGTCATAGAGAAACAGGTTAATTTGTACGTGGGTGCAAAAATACGAGCTTCAATATGCAATTGCATTACAGACACCCTTTGAACGCAACTTTGAAAATAGATCTCATTGGTTGAGAGCTGTGCCTCACGGTTTAATTATAAGTTAAAAATATAGTCATAGAAAATTGGTAAGTGTGGTTTTTTATTGTCATCAAGGAACTAATTAAAGTATCAATAAATACATGTCCGTTTACTCTGTTAATTCAAAGTTTACAAATAGTTATGCTAAAAAACTGTAGAGACGTTTATTGCTTATTGAAATTTAACGATGACCTTCTTTTTCTTTGTTTTCAAACATGTCTAACACTACCTGCCAAAATGGTTATAATTATGTATTAATTAAGATACTCATTTTGCAGTACGGTTAACTAGAGGTACCTTTTTTGTGAGTCTTCCGGTTACGTTGAAACGATGTTAACTATGCAGATTACATTTCACTAGTCCACGGCTGAGCATAAGGCTCCCCATAGATTGCCTCTTGAAGGGCTCTCCTTTTCTTCTTTTGGTTGGATAGACCATAGTTGCCACGCTCGGCAGGCTGATTGACAACAGCAGTTTATTTATTCAGATGTTCCAGGAATATGCTTTTACGACACCCACGGGATGAGATGGGGTGGATATTATATATTTCGATAGATGATAGCCACATTAAATATGGCAGAGCTTAAATACCAAGTGCGGAAAAGGGAAGCAGTGTCACGTCACAGTGATCAGGTTTCTTTAATAGGTATTTGAATCTTTATTTTTGATAAAGCTCCACATCCATATTTTTCTTTTAATTAAACCCGTTGCTATTTTTTCTAAAGAACACTTGTAATGCTATATTAACGTTACTAATATTCCTGTTAACGACTCCAACTAAGCGTAAAAACTTGTGCTAGGAGATGGTTCACGACAATAGTCGAATGGCGGGCTCGAACCTGCGACGTGATGGTTCCGCAGTCCGTACCCTAAACCATTAGGCTATTACCGCTTAACTATGCGAGTATACACTAAGAATTACTTAGTTCCAGCTTAGGTTTACTATATACAAACCCAGCTAATGTATGCTAAATATGATGTTCTCCTAGTCGATTTCGACCATGGCAACAACTTCCGAATACTGTCGAGAGCCATCAACTGCGCAGGAGATATTATAGTACCACAAGTGTACGCGCAAACACAGAGGCACTCACTCGTCCCAACCTACCCGCGCCCGATGTAACGCTGGTGCGATAAGATCGGAGGTAGGCTAGGATGCAGTGTCAGAAACACGGGGACACAACACAACCAGACCCGAAAACCAACAATTTGTGTTTTAGCACAAATGTTGGCTCCGGCTGGGATTCGAACTCAGGACCCGCGGCGTAGAAGTCAGGTACTCTGACCACTAGGCCACGCGGGCGTCATGCTAAATATAACTCAATGATAAAACCTACACAAAAGAAACAAGAATAAAACTAAAAAATCGACCTCTTGTATATACTGACCTGGGCCTCGCAGCGTGCGGCTTGCTCAGCAGCAAGTTGGTCTCTGAGGAGCAACAGCTGCGCGACAGCAGCTCGCGTCTGTTGAGCTTGCTGCTCCAGTCGCTCACGCAACAGTTTCAGCTGGTGCTGGGCGCTGAGGGGTGTTGGTACGTCATCATCAGGAGCATTTGTAATCTCAACTTTGGTTACACACTCCGGCAGGTCTGGGAGGTTGATAGTCGGAGCTGAAGTTGGTTGCTAAAAAAATAAATTTCGTTACTAAAAATTGGTGATGGTGTTCTATATTAATATGTACACAAATCGATTAAATATTGAAATTTTGGAATTGTGTTTCAACAGCGTATGCTTTCATTTATTCACCTTAATTTTAAAATTACCCCTTTTTGATAGAAAATGTATAGTTGATGAAAAAACTTTCACACACATTTCACTGTGTAACGTAAACTGTAAACTGAGTGTAAACTGGGCATATGAGACTTACCAACTGATGTCTCAGCGTGACGGGCGCAGTGTGGTTTCACATAGAAATGTTCTGATTGACACAGCATTTGTTATGGGCAGACGTTGCACTTATAGGTGATTTCATGTGGTGGTTTCAGGTTAACGTTTTGCTCTTTTCGTCATTGTATTCAATTAAAAAAAATCGGTGTAGCAATTATTGTTCCGCTTAAAGTAATACTGTTCTACCTGTGTCTTTATAGTTTCTTTGCTGGTTCTTGTATTCCGCTTTATAACAATTTAATTGGACTTCAGACGGATTTGGTAAAAAGTTTATAGAACAAATCCAATTAAAATGTTGTTACCCTAAACGGTGAAAAAGTTAGAAATGCTTAAAATTCTGCTTCTTTGAAACACGTGATACAACTGGCTCATATTTTATTTTTGAATCTAAATCCGTGTAGTTTCAAGATGTTTGCTTGGGATGTTTTTGAATGCAGAGAAAATGGGGGACCGTGAGTTTCTGTATAAAAGAATCGGATGTAGCAGTCGGGGCGCGTGCCCCGAGTGCCGGGGAGTGTATTTTTAACAGGCCCCTGAGCAATTTAACGAAATACTAGCAAAACTACTGCAGCATTACGTGTAGTTCTTTAAGGCGGTTGAACGGCGAAGAAAACGTTAGTCTAAAGAATTCGCTACATGTGGAAAGTGGAAATTCGTTGAGAAATGAAATTTGCATTTTAGCTCATGTGTTACGTTTAAAAAAAACACTTTGTGTAGAAATATACTATAAGTATTGTCTGAAGATTAAAGAACGTTAACAAGAGCTTATGAAAAATATGCACACACTTTGATTTCTCATTTATTCAAATAAATAGTGGCAAAAAAAAAACAAGGTGATTTTCCAACTGTTTCTTTGCAAAATTAAAATCAATTGGAAGTTTCGTTTGCGTGGAATACAGTCAGACAGACAGTAAATTGATGAAAATTATTTTGGGGAGGAAGCGAATAGACATTTGACTATATTTCTTTTGATTTATTCCCCTACATCAAAATTGTATTGCTTTTTAAATCTATAAATAACAACCCCGATAGGTAGAGTTGTTTAAATTGTTCTGCCACGAAATATGACAATAAGAATTCAATATTTTTCATGTGAATCGACAAGTAGTCATTTTCTGTTTTTCTAATTGACTCTTGGAAAACTCTTTACATAAACTAATTAAAAGCTTTTGAAACATATTAGAAATTACTATAACTGTAAAATCCTTGTTAGTTATTGGATAATACCTAAATAAATTAAAATTATTTAACTGGATATAACAAAATTTTATAAAAATATCAAACAAAAATAATAAATTTAAGCTCCAATAGTTCCTTTCTTTGCTAATGTTTTTACATAATCACCGCGTGTCGATTTCGGTTGCAAATTCTGGCGAATTTCCATTCAACTCTTCAGTAAGTGCGCTCTTACTCTACTCTAAGTAGTCATATACTTTATATAATATCCTAAAATAAGTCCAAAGCGTCCAATTCCCGTGAAATGATATCACGTAAATTTCTAAGATTTCCGGAAAGGTAGATGGATTATTTGTATTAATGTTCTAATGTCTATGTTTTCCTGTTTGGTACCTTAAAACTAATATAATATACAACGTACAATAAGTCATATTACAATTTGACGGATTAAAAAGTAAGTAAAAGGTAATAAGGAAACAAGTTACATTTCATTCATGATTTCTATCAAAATGCAGAAAATGTAGCAAAAAATCTCATCAAGGGGACATAGGACAGGAAAGAAACATTAAATCATTTGAAATTAATTTTATTATTGTAATAGATTTAACATTTATTCATTCACATCTTCTCGTCGAGTATACCTCAGTGTCTCAAAACCAAAGTTTACAACCAGTGCGTGTTGCCAGCGATGACATACGGAGCAGAGACGTGGTCCTTCACTGCGGGCCGCATGAGGAAGCTCAGAATCGCTCAGCGAGCTATGGAAAGGGCTATGCTCGGTGTTTCTCTGTGTGATGAACTCCGTAATGATGATATCCGCAGCAGAACTAAAGTAACCGACGTAGCCCCTTAGGATTAGCAAGCTGAAGTGGCAATGGGCCGGCCATATAGCTCATAGAACCGATAACCGTTGGGGAAGAAAGGTTCTCGTATCGGCAACCGCAGTGTAGGGCGCCCCCCACTAGATGGAGCGACAAACTGCACGGTTTTTCGGGAAGTCGATGGATGCAGGTGGCTCAGGACGGTTTTTAGTAGCAATCTATGTTCAACAGTGAACTAAAATAGGCTGAAATGATGATGATGATGATGAATAGATTTATTTGCTTTAACGAAATATTTTATGATCAACATTACCAACATTACAAACTCGGATTAAATGTAATTGTGAGTCAGTATAATTTAGTGATACCGCTTGCACGTGTTTAGACATAATGACGTTATGTTTATGTTCTGGTCGATTTTGTCAACTGCGATATGTTAGCAGTATTAGTCTGCGTGCAATTCAAGAATTTCGTACAGGTCTCGTACAGACTTCGTTTCAGCCTATCACTAGTCCACTGCTGAACATAGTTTTCTCTCTGTCGACTTTTAGGACACCTACAGGGTGAGACCTATGGGGTGGTGGATTCTCTTAAGCCGTGGTAGCACACGGCACGGACTTACACTTCGTCAACTTCCGATATCAGACAAAAATATACAGGTTCTCTAAGGCTTTCTTTTACGTCACATCTGTTATTGGGACGCGAGTATAATTATCGTTTTTATGAGTCTTCGCAAATAGCACAGATGGGCACTTCTGGTTCAAACCGGACCACCATCTTTATCAGAAAATAACTATTGACTATCGACCAATTCGCCAAGTGCGACCAACACGTTTTCTTGGAAGTTTTAAAATTTTCCATAAACTTATTTTGAGGAATGCTAGCGCATATTTTACTCGTATTAAGGTTCTTCCTAGTATCGTTCACCGACATTCGCGTCACACTGAACTAAAAGCCAGCTGGAACTGTAGATACCAACGTGCAAATATTTTAGCGTGCCGATGATATTATTATATGTTTGATTTATTATTACACTCTTGGATTCGATGTGGGGGAGCGATTATTATGAGTGGAAGAGTCTATTTCCAGTATCAATATTGTTCCTATTTTTACAACGTTTGTACAAATTACGTAGATCGTTTGATAATACTCGAATGCTTTGTGAGTTGAATCAATATTGGAACCGTTGATATTCTCTGTGGTTTTGAGAAATACAATGTGATCGTATATTGCCGTAGGATACCGAATAGATAAAGTCATAAGCTCTAAGTACTATTTGTTACTTTTCTTTAGTACTTGTGATCATTAAATAAGAAAACTTCAAAATGAAAAACCAAACTGTGTTTTGGATTATGTTTAGTGTAGAGATCTATCTAGTCCTTTTGACTATGAAAATCGAGAAATCCCTACCCTAAATAATACTTCTGTGAGAATTTCCATTAAGATTAAGAGAATATGTAATATTTTATAGTAAATTTCAGGTATTTGGGTTCATAACAATAAAAACGTAACTATATATAGATATCTATGACGCTGTAACAAACAGACGGACGCACTGGACGAAATCGGTTTTGACGATACCAAAATTGTTCGCTAAAAAACTACGTAAGCAAACAAATTTTATACAGGCTAACACGACTAAGACTTCTGAAGATCTCGCAAATAGGAGGCATCAACAAAATAAGGAAGATAATAATTCACCATTTTATTAAATTAGTTCAGGCGTATTTCTTGTTGACTCAATGTGATCAAAGCGATTACGAAATGTTTGATTACCATTACGGAATATCGGGTAACACAATCAAGTTTATTGTTCTCTGGGAAAGCAATAAATAGACAGACTCAGTTACAATGCCTCTTTGTAAAAATTCAATTTGTTAATTGACTACTGAAATGAAATAGTGAGTTTAAATTTAAATTGAACACAATCGTTTCAGTCATTAAAAGACATTTATTATTTTAATTAAAAACGTATAAGTAATGTTGTAATTATTAAAATAAAGATATGTAACTTTTAGTTACTGTGATCCATCGACAGTTTTAAGTTATAGATAGTGAAAATGGAAATTGATAATTTCAACGACCCAAACTATATCAACAAAGTCTGAGGGCTGTAATACTTTATTGACACTAGAATCGTTTGATATGTTACGATCAAACAAAGATTTTATGATTTAAGCTTCGAATATTTTCGAATAAAAGACTAATTTTATAAATTAAATTTAGAAGCATTAGGTCGTGTAATCTGTCATTCGCTATGACACCACTAAACCGATGAATCGCCCATGTTAAATATTTTTTTGAGCTTCTTTCAAACTGTTATTTAGACTAATTTGTTTACATTACTGTGAAGTACAAAGGAAACACAAAAGGCACAAACAAACAAATGAAATGTAAGTCATAATAATAAACAATATTAAACAATTTTTTTTTTTATGTAAGTAATATTAATATGCTTTCCGGAAATAATTCATCTATGAGTTATAGTAACATCTACACATGAAAAAATGTCACTGTGCTATGCTATATCCGAAAGCGCTGGTGGAGCATACGATCACAGCTGACATGATATTGCGACTTTAGCAAATCGTTATCGACAAAAGATGGGTGGTTTATGTGTACTCTCAAAGACATTCTGAGCTCACACAAATGTTGCAATATAAAACAGCATTGAATCCATAAAGTACATTTGCAAATATATAATAATACTAATAACTAATAAATTGATTGGTTTCGGACTTCCCGCACTCGTTATAATATCTAAAGTTAGTGTACCCATAATTTTACTCGCCTAAGCCCGCCTAAATATTGCGACGGCGCCGGGTTGATAGTAACAGCACTTTAGCGGAGGCATTACACACATGAATATGTTTTAATTTCACGAATTCAGCTAATTCTCAGTAACAGTTTTAAGCGTTTCCGGTCAGCATCTCCTTCGCTATGACAAAAAACAGACGCTGTACACAGCTGGAGTAGGAGAAACAAGAGCGGATGTCGTACACCCGTTCTTATTTCTTCTCACACCGATAGCACTGTGCCATTTTCCCGCATTAGTGATGAAAGAAAGAAGAAGGAAAATTAATTTATTTACTAGAAATAGAGACGCACCCTTAACAACATGAAGAATAAACAAATATAAAGCATAATTATACATCGAAAATACAATCAGGCAAAAAAATTATTAAGTGTGAGTGAGTACGTGAGTGAAAAGTGAGGCAATGCACGTACCTACTTGTACATGTTTATTTATTTATTATTAATTTAGGAAACATTACAGCTAATGACACAAATTATTAACTATGTACATATATATGTAAGGCCATTTAAAAATTTCCACTAATAAATTAAATCATGAAAAACTAAATAACAAACAGCGGATGGACTAACACAACAGAGATGATTTTGAGTATTTAATAAAGTGTACGAGGAGGGATCAAAAAGTAGTGAGAACGACATACTCCTTGGTAAGAAAAAAATAATTACTGGCAGGCATAGCTCAGATACATATTTGTAATATTAATAAAGAAAAAAATCTTTGATTTTCTTTTATTTTTTTCTGAATGTAGTCGTTTGTTTGCTTCGTATCGGAACGTGTTCTCAAAAATGGAGAAAAACGAAGTGCTAGCCGTTATTAAATACCTCTGTTTAAAAAAGTTAACGACGCAAGAGATTCATTGTACTTTGGAGGCAACATTAGGAGAGTCTGCTCCGCCGTATTCCACTGTCCCAAGGTGGGCTTCTTAATTTCGAGTAGGGAGAACGAGCACGGAAGACGAACATCGTTGCGGCCGTCCATCGACGTCAGTCATCCAAGAAAATGTTGCGAAAGTCGAGGAAATTGTATTGAGCGATCGAAGAGTTACCATCCGATACTTAATTCAAGAAACGGACATTTCATATGAAAGTATTCAATCTATATTGAAACAATCTTTAATTATGAGAAAAATCTTTGCAAGATGGGTGCCGAGAATGTTAACCGGCAGTCAGAAACAAAATCGACTTGACATTTCGAAGATATTGTTGGACAAGTTTCAAGAAGATTCTGAAAACTTTTTGTCTCGTTTCGTAACAATGGACGATACATGGTTCCATCATTTTGATCCCGAGACAAAACAGCAATCTTCGCAATGGAAACGGCCATCATCACCGACCCCGAAGAAGTTTCGTGCCGTGGCATCGGCTGGCAAGGTTATGGCCTCATTATTTTGGGACTCAGAAGGGATATTGTTGATCGATTACCTGAAGCGTGGAACCACTAATACAGGCCAATATTATGCAGCTTTAATTCCCAAATTGAGGATGCCATCAAAGAGAAAAGGAGAGGGAAACTAAGAAGGGCGTGCTGTTTCATCGCGACAACCCACCCGCGCACAGGTCGGCAGTTGCGATGGCTGCCATTCAGCAAGCTGGCTTCGAATTGGTTGACTACCCCCCTTATTCACCAGATCTGGCGCCTAGCTATTTTTATCTGTTCCCCAAATGTAAAGAATACTTAAGGGGAAACAGGCATATTATTACATACATCTTAAAAATCATAAATTCCACGAGAGCGTAGTCGCTGGCACACAATCTTACATAAAATAAGATCATGAATAAAATAGCAGTGTCTGTCAGTGAATTTATAATTTTTGAGCGCAAAAATACGATGTTATAAATAATTTCTTTGTCTATCGGTTTGGATTTTATTAAAAATTACTGAAGGTTTTTGAATGAAATTTATAAAGATTACAGACAACAACTCTGGGATATAATTAGTCCTTATTTCATAGTAATAATCTCAAATGTAAACATTTGGACGAACGGTGTTACATCAATTCTAAAGTTATGTCACTTCTGACACTGTTATCATACTTTATTTCATATAATTTTACAAAAACTAACAACTATATTATCAAACATTGTTGCACCAATAACCAATCTCACTCATTATTTATGCACTCCTAGACCGTCGACAAATCTTGAACACCATTACTACGTTCATTTCATTGACAAATGTATTTTTTTCTTATAAAACCTTGTTACAAAAATTACATTAGTATTTCTCCCGTGCCGTGAGTGCGTATTACCAGCATTCGGCCAATGCGACAGCCATCTTGCATAGCGCTTTCGCATACCTAATTGTTTGTAAAAGGTGTTTCGCGCCTTTTTTTCGGATATCCCCACAGTCTCAGCTATCTTATTCACATTCACTAGCCTATCGTCCAACACAATATCATTCACCTTTTCGATGGTTTTCGGCGTGATGGCGGTTTTTGGCCGTCCTTTAGGTGGGTCCTCCACCTTCCGATAGGTGTTCGGCAGAGTAGAATAGCACCTCTTTTATACCGAGGTGTCGTAAGAGGCGACTAAGGTATTGTGCAGAATAACACCAAAATATGACGATGCTGTACTATTCTGCTCGTGGGAAAGTAATGGGGAGTAAGAATTTTCTTTGGACTCGTACCAAAATGGCGGCGATGTGGTTCGTCACCCGTCACGTCTAGTTTCCCGCGGCGGGCTAAATAGTGCTACGTGTGTGTTCTCTGTGTGTACCCCTTACATGGAAGGAAGGCGTGATTGCATGTACGTATGTATATATGTTCACGTGGGTCATCTTGGACATAGAAGGAGCGGAATCCCCGTAAACTTTAGTAAACATCGAGTGAATTTCTTTAGAGGTTAATCCATACAAAACGAAGAATTTTATGACCGCAGGATATTCAAGTTTAAGCATTTTAACGAAAAACACGCAAGGCAACTGCTGCAAAAATCCGTGTAAAGAAACTACTCTAGTAAACGTCTGCCCATAACAAATGCAGTGGCACCCAGAACATTTCTGCGTGGCACTATACTGCGCCCGTCACCCAGAAACATCAGTTCTCAAGTCTCATATGCCCAATGATTACACTACCTCTCAGAGCACCTCAGACAGAAACACAGTAATTTGCACACCACTGCTGCAGAATAACTGGCCTTGGGTGGTATCTACCTAGACGAATTCCTGTAAAGTAGGATTCCTGTAGGAATCCTACTCGATTCCTACTTTACAGGAATCCTACTCCTGATTCCTGTAGGAATCCTACCACCAGTTGTTTCTTCTTCAGGTCTTCGAAACAACTAAAATCACAAGGATTCATATCCAAGGAACATGGCAATGAGTACTATTCATCTTTTATCCGCTAAACTATTTCTACTTGTGTGTGGGTGGTATTATCGTGTAAAACAAGAAGACACATAACATTATGAAACTGTGCCCAGTTAATATTCTCTTCTAGTAGTTAGTCACAGTGCTCTCCAATTATAGTGATATTTTTTTCATTGTGAAATATTAGGTTAAAAATATCATTAACACTTACTATGGGTGACTGAGGAAGTGCTTCTTCGATTTTATCGTTTGCTTCTAGCTTACTCATGCTATTTGTTGAGGTGATCTCCGTTTATCTTGGACTGTGTGTTCTATCTTGTTTGTACATTTCGAGCTATCGTTGTTTGCTTTCTTTATTTTATGCATTATGACCAACATATATCACTAGAGTCTTGCACAACTTCTCCAGAGTAATTCAATATACTTTAAGCACAAAACTTTAAAAATGTACGTTCCCTCATTACACTAATCGATCTTTCTAAGTCTTCCATTTTTAATCGACAAACGTTGTTGTTGTTGTTGACAAAACGAACATATGCAATTAACGAAATCAATCACACGATATGACGCCGTGATTCACAATTGCATAATTTAGTGCATACATACATACATACATAAGATCACGACTGTATCCCATTAGGGGTAGTCAGAGACTGGGCACTCACTGCAAAAACAGATGACTACCACAATCTACGTTTCACCAACACAATATAATGCACTTGGTGTGATAGGTGGTGAGCCCATTGCCACCATGCGCTGTTGGGTGCACAGTGCAGTTTAATTCCTTACTCGCCGTTTACGAGATCCTTTGGATGAGATGGAGTTGTAGTATTATTTTAACGAGCCGCTACCACACGGCTTTGTGCAATACATAAATAATCAGAAATAAAAAAACGCGACACTAGACGCGGGATGAACTAATACAAAGTGGCGAGCTCAACTCGCTAATGTAATAAAAACAAAAAAATACCCATGCATATAATTCATTGATGAATAAAATAAATGTTAACAGTTAAAAGTTATTACGTCGGCTCGGTTCGCGAAGTGGTTCGATTCTCGCTTGGTACAAATTTTGCACGGCCTATAGATAGCTGAATCTGAATATTTATACATTTGTAATTTACTTTTATAAAAGGCGTACACAATACAGGAAACATCTAGCTTGACGCTACGATTTATACGAGTAAATCAGAGGGTTTATTATGGCGGCTTAAGAGAAAAATGAAAGACCCCATAGCCACATACGATTTGCGAATGTCGTAAAATATAACATAAGGAATAATAAATGATACTGCTATTGTCAACCCGCCTAACAAGCGTGGTTTTATAATAATTTATAAGATAGACTGATGTATAGTAGAAAATTTGCGACGGGCTATAAGATGAATTTCTATAAAGTAAACGTAGGAGCAACTGTGCTTTTAAAACCCGTGCTTCCTTTATACCCAAATCTGATCAAATTCTCTTTTATTTATAAGAGAAAGTGACGAGACGAGCAATAACATTCACCCGATGGTAGGTGCAACGGCTGCTCAAAGCAAATACTGAATGTTCCACCCAGAACATTTCTGGGTGGAACCACCAACGCCCATCTCTCTGACACTTCAATTCTTAAGCTCATATGCCCAGTATTTATACTAGCTCTCAGCGAAACATTGGAATGTTTGCACTGTACTGATTGTCGGCTGAATCACTGGCACTAGGTGGATTCTAGTAACGTTTTGTATGGTCTGATAAAAGAACCGGGGACCCAATTACTGCGGAAGATGCATTCCATTACAGCCCTAAGAGTGACATTGACATCATGATATCTTATCCAGGAAGGACGTTAGGTGTACGGGGTTCAATGACCAGTCCAGCAGGGCTATTGCGTATCCTAAGTGATGATCACTTATAAAAGTGTTGAACGAATATCTGCCAAATAAGTGTCAGCATACTGGCTATGATTAACAAAAAAGACGTCATATAAAAAATAATCGTCATTTTCGTTAACCATAACCAGTATGAAAACAATTATTTGATAGATATTCCTTCAACACTTTCATAAGTGATCTTCACTTTGGATACGCAATAGCCCCGCAGATCAGATGTACTGTGTATATTAGTCACACACGCTGAAAAAAAAGTACAGCTTCGTGATTACCTGCGAAGCTCGCTTTCCTTCCTTCTTGGGCGGCGGCGGGAGTAAATCCAAGTGCTTTGGTCGCACCGCTTCCTTTGATCCTGCATGAGCCGCTTCTTCCACAACGACCTTGGAAGTGGACGCCGCACCTGACTCCGAAACACCGCAATCAGAGGCTGGTTCTGATAACATACGATATGTTTGTATTTAAGTAATATTGATCCTGATATTCACAAACTTCTTTAGGAATAGGTATACAAAACTATTTCGTTTGTAACTTGAATATAATTTGATTCGTTACGGACGAATAAAAATTAATCAAACAAATAGAACGAACGAATAAAATACGAGGCGGACGGTTCGTTGACAGTCATAACGACGTTTTATTAAATATTTACTTTTTTATCTATTTCATTAGGTTTTGTAAAGGTACAAAAGAATATACAAGTGGTGTTTCAATGTTTGAGTTGATTAAAGATAAGCAATGGTTCATGGTACGTACATGTTAGAGATCATATTCGTGGACGTTGTATTAAATCGCTACTGCGGTGCGACGAGGGATGAGTAACGATTCGTATTTGACATGGCGTTCACGTGACAGGGTTGCGTTTAGACTAGCAATAAATATATCATTGAGAAGAAAAGAGAGATTAGCATCCTATCTGTTAAGATATATGTCACCGATCCAACTCAGTAGAGCTCGTGGATGACTGTAATAAACTAAATAAAAAAATACCATGAAAAGTTCTCATTTATTTCATACTGTATACGTTTAGTGACAACGAATTTGTTTTGAATCTTGGAATAGGAAAATTAGTAATCAGTAGAACTCATTTCGCTAAACCTTTCTTTTACTGTTGGTAGGATTCCTATGCAGGAATCCGTCTAGGTAGGTACCACCCCAGGGCCAGTTATTCTGCCGTGAAGCAGTAGTGTGCAAGCATTACTGTGTTTCGGTTTGAAGGGCACTGTGAGCTAGCGTAATCACTGGGCATTTGAGACTTAAGAACTGATGTCTCAGGGATGACGAGCGCAGTGTGGTGTCACACAGAAATATTCTGGGTGACACAGCATTTGCTGTGGGCGGACGTTGCACTTACCATCAGGTGAACGTTTTGCTCGTTTCGTCACTTTATACAATAAAAAAAAAAAATTATACGCGCGAGCTCCTCTAAAAAGTATAACTACGAAATAAAAAAAAAAAACAATGTAAACATCACATATAGACACCCCTACACTGAAACATTGAAATTGTAGAAGTAGTAATTGCGAGACCGTCTGCCGCAGCACGGTTATTTCATTATTTCTATGCACGTCGATACGTTCGTTAGTAAATCACTCCCCTTCCGTTCCCTAGTTGTCCCCTACTATTGCACCCGTTCGAGCTCATACTGAATTCCCAACATATCATACATAACATAATGTTGTAATGGCAATAAATTACGTTACTGTGATATTGTGAAAGAACAATTGAATAATAAGATAATTCTCAACAGTGTAACATTATGAAGTGTGTAACATTATCGTGATAGGGGGATAAATGACCCAGCCAAGACTAAGATCATGTCTTACATCCATGGCACACCTAAACCGGTTGTTGTGGGAACATAGTGTTCCCGAACAGTCAAGCATTATAAAATACTAAGCCAGGTTGTTTATACATTAATTAGGGAAAGTATCATCTACCATAACTAATGAAATATATTTTCAATTGTAAATATAAATCAAAAAAATACTACCATAATAAAATACTACCTTGATAAAAAAATACTACCACTCCATCTCATGCAATGGATCTCGTAAAAGGCGAGTAAGGAATTAAACTGCACTGTGCACCCAACAGCGCATGATGGCGAAGGGGTTCACCACCTATCACACCAAGTGCATTATATTGTTTTGGTGAAACATGGATTGTGGCAGTCATCTGTTTTTGCAGTGAGTGCCCAGTCTCTGACTACCCCTTATGGGATACAGTCGTGATATTATGTATGTATGTATGTATGTACATACATACATATATATGAAATTGGGTTCTCGAAATAAGCTTTTACGAATTGGATGAAATTTTGTGTTTAGATAATGCCTTTACAAGATAATTAACTTTCCCAGTTTATCTCAATAGGTTTTGGTTCCACACAAGTAATAAAAATATTTTTAATATATAATCTACTTCATATTTAAATTGATGATAGATGCTCAACAACAGATGATTTCATGACATGTAATGATATAGCAGCATAAACGAGCTCCTCTTGAATATATATTTTTTTTCAGCCTATTATGTAGTTTATATTACCTATAAGCTACTACCTTTAAGTATTAGTGCAAATGAATATAAGCAAACTCAAAGGCTGTCGAGCGTAGCTCGGACTCGCAGTATTTTTTTTTATTATGTAACGATTATTTAATTATCGCCATGGATTTAAATATACAAATTCTTCACAGTTAAGGGGATAGCTTAGTAATAAATAATTGTACTAATTGTTCCTTAACTGACATGTAGACCTAGGACACAAGGTACAGACGTGGTACGGCATTATAACTTTGATTTAATAAACTCTGTAAACTGTGCATTTTTTTTCCTCTCTCTCATTCATACGTCTTTATCATTTTGATTTCATAAATACATGCAATGAAACACTATATTCTTTACAATAAAAAAAAGCAAAAATTAATGCCAATAATTCCAGTGATGTGATTTATTAATTAAAATGGAGCTAGTTACCCGCGCCCACGACGTCTTTACGATGACAGAATCGTCACACAAACAATAAAACGATGACGTAGACCACCTGACCAGTCGTTACCCTTTGCTTTGGATATCATAAAATGGAACATAAACGCTAATTATAAATATTTCACATTAAGCATAGTAGAAGAACAGCAGCTTGCGGCGCTGTAATATAAACATAGTTCCAGGTCATACAGTCTCACAAATGTGATTGTCTTGAAGTTTTCAAAACTTGAAGAAAAAATTTGGGGAGAAAGTTTCTGGAGTTGCAACGGCAAACCTAGTGTAGGGCGAACCCCAACTAGATGTAGCGACGATCTGCACGGTATTGCAGGAACTCGATGGACGCAGGTGGCTCAATACTGTGTTTTGTGGCAATCTATTGGGAAGGCCTATGTTAAGCAGTGGACTAATAATAACCTGACCAGATGATGATGATGTTGCGAAGAGAGTAGCCTCTGTAGGTTTACGGATAATATTAACGCTGTGATCTCGATAAAGGAACAGCCTATAAATGCTCCCCGTTTTGAGTTTTATCAATGAAGTCAGGAACGCTGTACCAACGCCATCGCTTCGGATTGTCACTTAAAATTAGCCTTTCACTAGTCCACTACTGAACATAGGCCTCCCCTATAGAATGCCACAAAAGTTTGTAGCTCTCATTTTGGGGGATTTTGCCATGTTTGCCACGCTTGACAGCCGGGTTGGCAACCGCAGTTAATTTATTCAGATATTCCAGAAAGACGCTGCTGCCCATGTCCTGCTTTTATTTTCCCTCTGTCGTCTTTTACGACACCCACGGTACGAGATGGCCACCCCGTCTCATCCCGTGGGTGTCGTAAAAGACTCTTAAACCAACTCTTTTACCACACGGCAAATTATGGTGCACATTATAGCATTGCATGTTGTGATGTTATTCTGCAACAAAAAAGGCTGCCCGTACTAATACCTTAGTCGCCTCTTACGATACCCACGATACGAAAGAGGTAGATGCTACTCTACTCTGCCGGACACCTATCGGCTGAAACTTATATATACCTGTTAGAAATTTGATTAAAATAATAATAAATAATAAATATTACTCACTGTAAAATAACTGTAAAGTATACATACATACAGTCGCGCATTGTTTCCATATAAGGGGTATATTAGAGGTGAGAAACGGCTCAAAAAAATCTTACTCCTCATGGCATGAGCAGTATAGTGACAGCATTGCATAATTATAATGGTGCTACTCTGCAAATAAAGGCTGTCCGTATAAATACCTTAGTCGCCTTTTACGACACCTCGGTAAGTGGTATTTACTTTAACAATTTAATAGTTGTGTATATTTATTGATCGACAAATATTAATTAAGAATAACAGAAACGTTGTACGAAAACATTGAGCTCAAATTCAACCGTGAAATTTAAATTAGTCTCATCGCGTCGAAAAAGTCTCATTTCAACATTATTTTAAGATTTACAGTGTACACGTTTTTTTACATTTTAAATTTTTTGTGTTTAATAAATTATTTCTATTCGACCAACTTTGCATTGGGAAGGAGACCTGACCCTCTAAATACAGGATTAGGCTTATGAATAAAGAATTATAATGGTATTCATACAGCTACCCCGTCTTGTTGGGACGTATATGAATGTAATATATACCATATAAATATATATCATATAATAAATAAGATACAAGAAATATACAATAAAATACATAAATAAAACTCAACCAAAGGGGGCCTCCCAAAAACGGCCGAGGGTAGGGAGAAAAGGAAAGAAATCGGGAGACTATGCGGGTGATGTCTAGGGGCACCGCTTTCTGAATTTGAGCACGAAGCGACCCGTCGGTTAGTCCCAGTCGTTTCAGATATCCCGTGAAACTGACTTTGGGTTTAACCAGCTTGCAGATACGTCGACGGGGACAATTACGGTCGTCACTCCACCCCACACCCTCGTCCAGATATTTTGTCTTCTTATCTGTTTCGTCATTCAAGAGGTTCTCGTCATGTGGAATGGTAATGTCGAACAAAAATAACCTTGACTGTGCCCGGTCCATCAACACAATATCAGACTTACGAGTATTTACAAAAATAGTAACGCCCGTAATGGTCCGGTTCCATAAGAGCCATTTTCGAGTTCAGATCCACGAGGCGACATTTTAGAGCGAGCTCCTGATGATGTATTATAGCTACTAGGTTGTGTGCAAATACTCAGACTTAGAAAGCGATTACTCTACTGTCGTAATGTTAACAGTCCACTAAGAGAATAAATTAGCTGTATGGGCATGTGTGGTTACGTTGGTAACTGCGTCAGCGTTATTACAGCTTCAATTCAAATTTTGAAATTTAAACTCGTAGAACGGAAAGTATTATATTAATTATACGTCGTAAGGAATCTCACGTGTAATAAATAGCTTTCAATACGTTCAAAATAATACAATGAAAATGTATTAAATTTATTTATTTATTCTTTTAAGATATTTAAACATCCTCTCAAGATATAAAATATATTGTGACAAGTGAAGCGAAGTGAATATTTCCGCAGATAAATTCTACACAGTGAAGTGATATTTAGGAAACTTTTATTTATAGAGAAGTACGCGTACGCTTTGCCGTTTCTGTTGAAATAAAGAAACAGGCTCATCAACAAAAAAGAATTAAGGAAAACAGTACGAGTAGTAGAAGTCCTAAAAAAATATTACTCTTTTCATGTTCTGCGAAAAAGATAATTAGAAATGTAATGAAATGAAGAAGGCTTATAAAAGCAACGCTGCAAAACGGATCAGCAATGAGCGTTTGCATTACAAACCTAATAATTTTCATCAGAAGTGACGAAAATTATTATCTCATCAAAAACAAACATCGGAAGCGATTTTTGTTTGTAATACTCTCGAATACCTTCTAGTTTCTGCAAACTTTTTATTAAAAACATCCAGGAAGACAGGCAGCTACTGCAATGTCTAAAAATATCTCTTTCCTATCGAGGTGTCGTAAGAGGCGACTAAGGTATTGTAATATTAAAGATTTTTTTGACTCGTACCAAAATGGCGGCGATTTGGTTCGCCAACCGTCACTTCTCGAGGGCGAAAAGTGGGCTACGTATGTGACTTCTGCCTACCCATTTATGTAGGAGAAAGACGTGAATATATCTACGTAAGTGATATAAACTATCACTTATATACATTAGCAGCGGTTGCTCGCCTTAAACTTATGAGCGATCTTGGTTCGAATCACGGTCCCGGTACCAATATAGTTGCACTTTGCACACTTGAAGTGCTAATTTACCATACACAAAGTGAAGGTGAACATCATGCATGTTTCGGTAGTAAAAAATATTTCGACTATATGTAAAGTCCGGCAATTAGCCATGGTGCATTGTGGAGGACACTTCACAACATTAAAATGGGCTTAGAAAATATTAAAAAACATTTAAAAATCCACTTCCGTCTTACAGATTAATGCCTGTATTACCTTGAATTTATTTATATTTAAAAATATAATAGTATCGGTAATTGTTTTAAAGAAAACCATCACGAAAAATAAGTGAAATGGAATAATGCCGCCTATTTGAATTTCGAACCCAATTAAATTATATCAACATCAAAATAAGCTCCACCTATCACGTTGCTGGATATTCCTCGTATAATTGGACGATAATAATTGTTATTTATTATGTTTACACGTATTAACTGCCGAATAATTTATAATAATTTCATATATAATCATAGATCACTCGGAATCGACGCGAGGGATTTTCGTAATTATAACCCATGTGGTTGGCATAAATCACTCTTGGCTTTACGACTTCACGCTAGCAAGTTCCGCGCGGTCGGCTGTTGTGAAATGGCACCAAAACCATACGACATTATAGCTTCATTTTGGTGATCGAAACAAGTCGTTAAAATTTGCACGTCGACGCTTGTAAAATGAGCGTAGAGCGTAATCTGTCGAACCAATATGTTAAATATTGTATAAGTTAGTAGCCCAGTGCATTTAGTTTCCTGCGATAGAATTTAAGTGATTTAACGAGTTTATGGAACGTCGATGTGTTGTACACCCATAAAAAATTGGTTTTATTATTTGATAACGTTTATTAAAATTTATTCATTGGACTGGATTGGAAAAAAATATGCTAATAAAATTGCACAGGAAGCCGCCCGCTACGTTCGTTCTACATATTTTTATTATGCAAATATAGACACTCAGAAATAAATACTGACAAACAATAAAAAAAAATAAACACAACATATATTTTTTTTAATAATAATTTTAATGCCAGCATTTTCGCATGGCAGATGTCAAGCAAGCAAAGAGCACATTCGCAACGCACGCGCGATAAATGTTATGAGCATTGTCGCAAGCGTTACAACGTGGTAAGAGAATTTATACGGTTACGTACCACAATGCGTTGAGAAATTTATTTAATCAGATTTCATTATGATTATAGAGGTGGTAATACATAATATATTTTCGCTGTTGGCTGTTGTTGAACGTTGTTGCAGGTGAACTGCTACGTTTTTAAATCACATTAAATTTGTAAGGTAATTTGTGTGATGTATGTCTTGTCAAACCTTTGGCGGGCTGCACTTCACTTTTGCGATCAACGGGAGCGGGTTCATCGACGGCGGACGATGTTGATGGTGCTGGCTGTTCGGGAGTGTTTGTTTGCATCTTATGGCAAACCTCGAAAGCTTGGCCCACTGTGCGCACAATCCTCATGGCCTGACTCTGAAAAAAAAGAGGCGTACTGTTAATAACATGTTCATGAGCCGCGGTAGCGGAGCACCGGACGCTTATTATACATTTTATATTACGCGAGTGACCTGAGTCCGATCCCCAGTGACGGCTCCTAAAAATTGCTTAGCTGCGGCTGCTAAAATTGTTTAGGTGCTGAAATACCACATGTTCGGCGTTAAAGCAATACAATCTCGAGAAAAATATAAATATTTCGAAGTCATGTGAAGACCGCCAACATGCATAGGAAGTTATTTAGAATTATATATATATAGAAGAATTTTATTGTAGTTTAAACCGATAATAGTACATATATAGCTAAATAAATTGTCAAATTTACTGGCGGTAAAATTCCTATGCAGAAATCCGTTTATGTAGGTACCACCCCAGGGCCGGTTATATATATATATATATATATATACATAAATGAAAGAATATATATATATATATATATATATACATAAATGAAAGAATTTAGGCTCGCGGCACAAATATTGATATGTATTGTCAAATGAACACTAAATAAAGAGCAGATTATACTCGAAGCGAACGGGCTTCCTATCTGACGTTATTTCGTATTCTTCTATCCTATTGACATCTAAAGCAAAATTTAAAATGGCGTTTAAACATAAATAATATTGAATTAATCATGTATATGAATAGTTTTATTTATATTGGATAAAGTGACGAGACGCGCAAAACGTTCACCTGGTGGTAAGTGCAACGTCTGCCCATAATAACACGCTGTGGCATCCAGAATATTTCTGTTGGTACGGTGGCACCACACTGCCCGTCACCCTGAGACATGCTTTTCTAAAGTCTCATATGTCATGGGATTACACTAGCACTCATTTCCCTCCACAGTAAGACACAGTAATGTTTGCACACTACTGCTTTACGTCAGAATAGCTTGCATGCGGAACGAGTAACTAAATTAAGCATTCTTACTTAAAATCACGCTCCTTTGCTTAATATTCAAATTTAATCGACGCTCACATTACCTTTATACATAAATTACCTTTATTTAACTCGCTCACGGAACAGTTACGTATTACTCTTCATAATGGTCCTTATATGTACATTATATTATAATATATAAAAACCCAATTCTTCTCATCTCGGGAGTGTCTTAAGAATCAACTAAGGGAAATGTCTGGAAAGTCTAGGCTACCGATAGATGGCAGAATAACTATCCCGAAGAATGACAGACTGAAAATACTCAGAACTGAGGGCCTACTACGAAAATCGTGGTACGAAGTTTCGGATCGATTCGAAGCAAAGACGGATGACGGGCCCAATACCAAATTACCTCGGATGCAACTTCCACAAACGTCCTTATTTCGGATCCATAGGTAACCAATAGAATGAATGTTTCTCCCGATTGCAGTAACTGACCGAGCCAAGGCCGGCCCCCTTGGGCACCCTCGAGTCTGTTACTCTCGCGAACAGGATGACGGTCCAAGCCGAAGGTCCCCTCTCGGGGGCCCTTGCGCCAGTCATCCATAAATAAAGGTTTCGGCTAAGCGCCCTCAGCGCTATGGCACCTTTCAATCCGGCGAAGCTGTAAAAGCCTTCGGGCTAACAGTGACCATCAGTCCTAAAAAAAAACGTGAGATCCGTCAGCCGAAACCACCTTTTGCTAGTTCTGTAGCAGACCTCCAGTAACGGGCAGTAGTTTTTAACAAAGGGGGAAAACAAAACAATATTTTTTTTGTTGACGGTTAATAATAACGTCTTATTTAATTACATTCTGAGACCCTTTTGCTTCATAAGTCACCTACTAATTTGAATCTACGATGCAGTTAAGGTCGTTGTTAAAGTTGCTTTTATGAATAGTCTTTGGTTTCTTTTTGAGTATGTTTAAGGTGTGCCGGTGTCTTAAAAGTAAACCTAGAACCAGTGATTGATCTTGGCATAGGCCTGCGAGGTCCGGGCCTTGGGCGTCAATATTTATAGGGCGCACAAAAATCAACATCGATTGGATTTTCCGACTATTTTTAATGTTTGATAGTGAGCCTCGGTGCAATCTAACTTAAATCCGCTTCTGCCCAGAACCTGGATGCATTGATATTCTACCATTAAATAAAATCCTCATCCATTTGCACAAAATAAATGAAAAAGGGAAAACGACGAACGATATTTTACAAAAGAGCGAGCAAACATTTAGCGGCGTTGGGATATGACACGTGTTCAATTAAACATTCCTCTTCCGTTTGCTGATGAATTGTTAGGATTGTTTGAAAACCTGTAGAGCGTTTTCATACTGCCGTAATTTAAATAACAGAATACATGAGCCTTTTGATTGAAGCGTATTTTACTGTAGCAATTTTTCTGCAAATAAATCGAAGTATAATGGTGTAAAACTCGATTACATTGTCTAGACTATTTACATAAAGTGTTTCAAGGACCGAAAATTAAATTATTTGTAAGTATCGAATTACTTCGTAAGTTCTTATCGATAATTCTACACTTTTAGTATACAGTAAGCGATTTCATCAGCCATTTTCACAGTCTCGTGGGTAGCTTAAGGAGGAATGAACCGGAAGGTGGGCGGAATCGCGTTATGTAAACTGGTTGTCAACTCCCCTACCAAATTTGCCAACTATGGCAATTTCTCATCAATACTATAGACTTGAGATAAATGAGTCTATTTTGTATAATTCCACAATATTATGTCCTATGGCGTATTACTGTGGGGATTCGCGGCCGGCCTGGAACCATCATTTTGCAAAAACAAGCTATTTTCGGGTAATATATAACTTCGCTACGAGAACTATTCAAGGATACTAATGTTTTGACACTTCCGTCGTTGTATATTTATGAAAATATTATGTAAGTACGAAAACACGCGTATTTATTTAATAAAAAAGTGACAGTTTCCTGTAGAATGGGCCGCGGCGACACGCTAGAGGTTCCTGTGGACTATTGGACAAAACTAGAAAATCTTTTCTTAGTAGACCTAATTAAATTTTATAACAATAGATATAATAGATTAAATTTTATAACAAAATTCCTAAAAGTGTGACTCAAAAAACTGACATAGAATTCAAAAAACTTGTCAAGAAGACATTATTAGAAAAAGCGTATTATAAAATAGCTCATTACATTGAGGGCAGACAGGTTTGGAAATAACTCTTACTCTGCACTTGCAAACCCCCTGGCTACTAAATTTATGATGAAATTTTTATGTAATTTATAAATTATATTAATTAATACGGCATTGAAAAAAAGAAAGAACCCAGAGTTTCTTGCTGGTTCTTCTCTGAGGAGGTCTTATTTTTTTAAACCGCTGTAGGTTTTGACATTACCATGCAAAATCTAAACTGAATAAAGAAATTTTGACTTTCATTATGCTCTATCTATGTAGTTATTTCTATGTTCAACAGCTCACCACTCAAACTGAACTGAAATTTAACCTCGAGGCAGCTTTATTTAGATCACTAAACTTTTTAATTTGTGTTGGACACTAATGTTCGTTCGTTTGTTTGTGTGCGACAATCAATGAGATTCTGGAATTAAATTTGTTTTCTCATAAAAAAACTATGGTCTTTTGCTCATTTATACATCAAAGATTTCGTGTTCTTTTCAACTTCAACGAAACGTTGAATGATTTATCGCGGCTGGGAAAATATTAAATTCGATTTTAGTCATAATTATTAAGAGTGTTCATATAAATTTACAGCATTCAAAATTTTACAGGACACTCAATTTACTTAAGAAGCTTAGACAATAATTCCATTGATTTGTTAAATGACGTGTATCGAAACATTCCGAATCGAAATTGAAAATGTGTTTCGAACAATTGAATCTGACGGCAAATTTCCGCAGAGGTGAACTTCTCACGGAAGATTACACTAAGCGTCTTTTCGCGATTAAAGAAGACTCTATTTATTAGCGGAATGTTACTGCCTATATGATCGAGTGTAAGTAAAAGACAATAATTGTAAACGATTTACATTTTGTTTATTTTTTTCCTAAAATATATAATAATAATAAGGATCATTGCTTTTTTTTATAAATATTATGGTTCAAATAAAAAAAATGAAATTCACTAACTCAATTTTATTGGTGGGATTTACAACGTGTTCAACGTTGAAGTAAAATATAGTGAGGAAACCTGCATGTTGACCATAATATGTGGTAAAGCAATAGGCAGTAAGAATTTTTTGACGCATACCCAAAACGGCGAGGCGCGAGGCGAACTGCGACGGCGTAAAGTGGGCTACGCGGGTGGCCTCCGCCTACCCCTTTCATGGGGAAAAAGGCGTGACAGTATGCATGTTATGTGCTAGTGTCCAGTTGAAGTATGGCTCTAAAGTTCATCGTATTACACCTTACCATAATATTCGAGTATTTACTTATGGATTACCTACCCGTTAGTAAAATTGTATTTGAAAGTACTGATGTTTTTCTAATCTGCCAAATTGGAATTCTATATTTATAAAAATATACTATATTCATAAATCTAGAATACTTGTGAATTGTTGTTTTGAGATGATATTCACTTTCCTTTCCTGTTTATACAATTATACATATAGTTAAAACGAATATAAAACGTATAAACGTTAAATAGGAATGAAACTGCACTGTGCACCCAACAGCGCATGGTGGCGATGGGCTCACCACCAAGTGCATTATATTGTTTTGGTGAAATGTGGATTGTGGCAGTCATCTGTTCTTGCAGTGAGTGCCCAGTCTCTGACTACCCCTTATGGGATACAGTCGTGATCTTATGTATGTATGTTAAAACGAAATCTCAATATCTTACGTAACAAATTGCGATACAAAAACTATTATTTTCTTTACACATTTCGGCGTTCATGATAACATAAAATTCACTGCTATTATCGCAGTGAATTTTATGTTATCATATCATCTTTATCTGAACCTTTATCACTTTTAGTACTATTCAATAATTCTCGTTTTAACGAAAAATCTAATAAGGCTTTAATTAGATTGACTGTGCAACGTGCTCTTGCATGAAATGTATAAGGGGAAAAAATTTAAGAATAACGATTTCAAGTTGTTTAAAAAAAAAACTAATGACAAAATTATAATGAAGCACGTAACGTTGGAAGCTTTCTCTTAGATAGCTCTATTTTTAAAAAAACATTAGCCAGAAAACTGTATCTTTAATGAAATTGCGTCGCAGCTATTAAAAATAAATTTGAATATATTTGGTTGGATTTCAGGTAAGTTACACAGCACATAATATATATTATTATGTAAGCAATATTGTTTTGTTGGTTTGTGATCAGTTTGGCACAACGTTGTCGTTATTTTATATTTTCTAATAACTGAAGTATATGCTTTTCCTTTGGATAATTAGTATTACAACTATTTATTGTATAAAAGTTTTATAATTATTTTATTTGGGCTCTGAGTGTTATGTTGCTGATGTCTCTGGATGACGGATGTAGTGTAGTGCCACAGATAAATGTTCTGGGTGACACAGCATTTGTTATGGACAGACGTTGCACTTACCATCAGGTGAACGTTCTGCTCGTCCCGTTTCTTTATAAAATAAAAATAAAACTCAGTTAAGCACTAACTCTGACCTTATCGCATAAGCGTTACATTGGGCGCCTTACAGTTAGGACGATAGGAGCATTTGTGTTTTTATTCTTTATTAGAAAAAATTACGAGACGAGTATAACGCTCACCTGATGCAAATTTCAACTTTTGCCTATGACAAATAGTGTGAATTTCTGTGTGGCACCGCACTGCGCTCGTCACCCTGAGGCATTACTTCTTAAGTTTTTTTTTTTAATTGTATAAAGTGACGAAACGAACAACACGTTCACTAGATGGTAAGTGCAACGTCCGCCCACAACAAATGCTGTGTCACCGAGAATGTTTCTGTGTGACACCACACTGCGCCCGTCTACTTGAGACATCAGTTCTTAAGTCTCAAATGCCCAGTGATTACGTGAGCTCTCAGTGTCCTTCAAACCGAAACACAGTAATGTTTGCAAAACTACTGCTTCACGGCAGAATAACTGGCCCTGGGGTGGTACCTACCTAGACGGATTCCTGCATAGGAATCCTACCAGCAGTATCTAATGTACAGTAATTACACTAGATCTCAGCGCCGTTCAGACACAAACACAGTAATGTTTGCACACTACTGCTTCACGGCATAATAACTGGCCCACCAGTATATACCTAGACAGATTCCTGCATAGGAATCCTACCACCTGTAAGTGTTTGTGGCACTATTATATTTCCTGCGCAATTGTTTCGACGGCATTCAGCAGAAGGTATATAGTTAAACTATATGTAATGGATTCTATATTTTAAAAACTAACATTATAAATTACATATGACAGATAAGCAATCTACAAGTAAACATTAGGGGTCATATACTTCTCACAACGTTGTGGAATTTACCGTAACTGCGGCGCGTGACATGTGCATAGGTGGTCGCCGAACCGCAGAAAAATGCTGTATTGTGTGTGTTAAAAAAACCACCACAGTTGGGTTTACCCTGTGGGTTTTGCAGACATAAATTTCACAGGCACCCGAACCAGACCCCAGAAATGAGATTGAGGTTGCAGATTCTCTCACATTGCCACCATACGGCGATACGAAGTGATTAATTTAGTTGGAGACACATTTCTAGTATGTCGTTTTAATAAAAATAAAATTGGTTTATTGATTATTTTCGTTATCAAACAGCCGTGTGATGAACGTAAATGACTATTCATTTTGAAGTTTTACAGAACTTTGCAACAAAAGACACAAATCTCTAAACAATATCTCTAAATAATCTCTACACAAAAATACTTCGTATATTCTTATAATCTCTTTATATATTCGTTCAATAAATATTCTCGTAATTTAAAAGTATAAAATCTATACATAGTAACGTTTTTGACAATGATTATTATCGATAGAAACTTTAGGGCTAATTTAGTGTATTTACTATCGTAATATCTAGAATAATTCTAGATTTGTATTAAATGAAACGATTTTTTTAAGGGCGCGATGAGATTAGAAATTGAAGGTCCATTTGGAGTGCAGCGTTAACTTGCCGGCAGGTATCACCACATCAGTTATTCTGCCGTGAAGCAATAGTGTGCAAACATTGCTATCTTTTGAATTGAAGGACAATGAGAACTAGTGTAATCACTGGGCATATGAGACTTAAGAAATGATCTTAGGATTGGCGGCCGCAGTGTGGTGTCCCACTGAAATGTTCTCTGTCACAATATTTGTTATGGGTTGTACTTACCATCAGGTGAACGTTTTTCTCTTTCACGTCACTTTATAAAAATAAAATAATGCCTTTTTAATTTATATTTATCCAATTAATATTTTTTTTATATACCGAGCAGTTATTCTACAGTGATTAATATTTTGTTAATTCATGTTTATTTATTTACATTTATATTAAGCGTGTAAGTCGCGTTGTCTGGTCTTGCGATCGCCTATCCGCCCTCCAAGCGTGCCAACAAATGTTCCCAATTTTGGAAAGGCCCATGCCCAGCAGTGGAGTTTTTACGGGCTGATGAAGAAGAATATTAAACAAATGTGTAACTTCTAAATTTAGAAATGAACCCGTATTATCTTACGTAAACTGTGCTCGCGTCGTGATCGAGATTGTTTATTTAGATGTATAGGCAATGTATCACATTCCGCGATTTCGAAACCGCCAACATTGGTGAGTGTTGCGTTGACTGACGAATCCGGTACTTTTATTATTATAAGTGCAATTGAGTGTATTCGACTTCGATACGCCGAGTTCAATAGTAATCCTTGGACGTTGGCCAAGGATCATTCCGATACTTGGTCTCATATCTTTACACAAAGATATTGTAAATCCGTTTGTCACGAACCCGCTTTTAAAGTTATAAGCTCTAACAAAAAAAATATGTGAGTGATATAACATGAGCTGGCTGACGCCCGCGTCTGCGTCCGCGGAAATTGAACTGGCCACCAGAGCACAGAAGCTAATCTTTTAGCCACAAGTAGCTATATTAAATAAATAACACAAATCGTTTATCTTTGCATCGTTTTTTTAATAAAAAAGTCCCATATACCCACTAATTACACTACCTAACAGCCCTTCAAACATCAAACGTAATGTTTGCACACTACTGCTACTACAGCAGAATTAATTGCAGTCCTGCATCCCACCACCAGTATTCGTCATAACAAAGTGAAGTATTCACATGAAAATACGCAATCAAGTATTTTTTTTTTATGTTAGAGGAGGCAAACGAGCAAGCGGCTCAGGCGGAGGAATAGCAGATGCGTTGCCGGCCTTTGAGGAAGGAATAGGCTCTTTTCTTGAAGGTCCCTAAGTCGTATCGGTCCGGAAAAACCGCTGGCGGCAGCAGATTCCATATGGTGCTTGTGCGGGGCAGAAAATTGCGCGAAAAACGCACTGTGCTGGAATGCCAACCATCAAGGTGGTGACGATGGAATTTCGCGCTATGCCGCAATGTGCGATGGTGAAAATCAGCGGCTGGAATTAATCCGAACAATTCTTCGGAACACTCCCCATGGTAGATCTTATAAAAAATGCAAAGGGATGCAACATCTCTTCGCAAAGCCAGTGGATCAAGCCGATCAGATAGAACATGGTCGTCGACGATTCGAGCCGCTCTCCGTTGAATGCGGTCAAATGGAAGTAGCTGACAATGGGGCGCCCCCGCCCAGAGATGAGAACAGTACTCCATGTGCGGCCGAACCTGCGCCTTATAAAGTTGCAAGCGTTGGGCCGGCATGAAGTACTGTCGCGCTCTACTGAGGACGCCAAGCTTTTTGGAAGCCAATTTGGCCTTCCCTTCCAGGTGACCGCGAAACTGAACGTCACTTGATATGTCGACGCCAAGAATACCGATACTGGCTGAGGCAACGAGGGGAGTGCTCTCAAAATTAGGATATACGACAAAGGGTTTCTTTTTAGCGGTAAACGCGCAAACCTGTGTCTTCTTGGGGTTGAACTGGACTAGATTTAGTCGGCCCCAATTCGAGATTTTGTCTAACAAAAACTCGACTTCAGACACAAGTTTGTTCCGGTACTCGTCAACGTGTTCCCGAGAAATGCATAACTAAATTAACTAAATAACTAAACTAATAAATGAAAAGCACGGCCGGTGTATACGGCATCACCAGTGCTGTCATCCGCATAGCAATGAATGTTACTAATTTGCAACATATCATTGATATGCAGAAGAAACAGGGTTGGTGATAGCACACAGCCTTGTGGGACACCAGCATTCACAGACTTAGAGTCCGAGCATGCACCGTCAACTACGATCTTGATGCTCCGGTCTGTGAGAAAACTGGTGACCCAATTACAAAATTTCTCGGGAAGCCCGTAAGAAGGCAGCTTCGAAAGAAGCGCTTTGTGCCAGACCCGATCAAAGGCCTTCGCTATGTCCAAGCTAACTGCCAGGGCCTCCCCCTTACTCTCGACTGCCTCCGCCCATCGATGAGTGAGGTACGCTAGAAGATCACCAGCCGAGCGACCCCGACGGAAACCGTACTGGCGGTCGCTAATCAGCTGGTGCTCCTCTAAGTACCTCAAGAGCTGGCAGTTCATAATGGACTCCATAATTTTGGAGAGCAAGGAGGTGATGGCAATCGGCCTGTAGTTGGACGGATCTGAGCGGTCGCCTTTTTTAGGGATCGGGTGCACCAAAGCTGTCTTCCATGACTTCGGGACGACGCCTAGAGAGTAGGAGTACCGGAAAAGACGCGTTAAAACCGGTGCCAACTCTGGAGCAAACATCCTCAGCACAATAGGTGGGATGCCATCAGGCCCACTCGACTTGTTGATATCTAGGGAGAGTAGTGCTTTGCGCACTGAGCTTTGCCAGAACCTGATGTCGGGCATAGAGCACCCACACCGCGGGATGGTCGGCGGTGAGCTCCCCCTGTCGTCAAGAGTCGAGTTGGACGCAAAAAGAGAGCCCAGAAGATCGGCTTGCTCCTTTGCGTCATGGGCCAGTGAATCGTCCTCCCTGTGCAGAGATGGTAGTGATGGCTGACAGAAATTCCCTTGGACAGCCTTGGCGAGAGACCAGAACGCACGGGTTCCCGAAGGAAGGCGACCTAGTCTCTCGCCAATTCTGCCAATGTGCTCCGACTTTGCTTTAGCAATTACTCTTTTGAAGGACCTGGAAGCAGAGTTGTACTTCTTTTTTAAGTCGCTGGTTTTTAAATCCCGAGACGCCGATGCATAAGCCCAGGCCCGGTAACACTGCTGCTTTTGGCGAGATGCCATTCTGCAGGTGCAGGTTGGGACCTACCGCCGACGGGTACCACAGAGGATGGAACGAAGAGTTCCATTCCCTGAAGCACCACATCGGCGACAGACCCGGCAACGACGTCGGGATCATCCAGCGAGAAGCAAACCCGCCCCCATGGGTAGGTTGTAAAGAAAGACCGCATCCCATCCCAATCCGCCGACCTATAGTGCCATACACGGCGCGAACCTGCAGATCGCGATCGCATTGGGCACATGATAGGCACTGTACTCCGGATCAGACAGTGGTCCGAAGATCCCAGAGGGGCATCGACGGAGATCACATAGCCGTCCGGATGAGAGGTCAGCAGAAGATCCAGCAGGGAAGGTGTATGATCCTCAACATCTGGTACCCGCGTCGGCGATGTAACCAGTTGTGTCAGATCATAGGCCAGGGCAAAGTCACAGACAGATCTCCCCGCATGATCTGTGGTTCGCGATCCAAGCCATTCGGCGTGGTGGGCATTGAAGTCGCCGAGTATCACGATCTCTGCGGGTGGAATCTGCTGTACCACAGAATCTGCAGCCATTTGGATGTGGTCGATGAGTCGGTCAGTTTCGGTATTACCGCTGTGGGACCTATAGAGGCACCCATAGACACGAGGGTGGTCGTCGCTGTCTATGCGTAGCCAAAGGGTGGACAGGTCCCTACCTTCAAGGCTGCCGAGGCGTTGAGAACATATATCCTCTCTGACGTACACACAAACCACGGCCCGGGGCACAAAGGAATGTTCCAGCTTGTACCCCGGGTAGGAAAGATAAGAGGTATCCGCCGGAGAGGATATCTGCGTCTCGGTAAGAAAAAGCAAGGCCGGCTTTGCCGTCTCCAGATGGTAGTGGACGGCATCAAGATTGGAATGTAGTCCCCATGATATTGCAGAAATCCACGGCAAGCGTGGTAAGGGGTGCCGTAGTATTTTTTGCTACGTTTTTACGTTTTTAAGTATGATATTTCATTAAAATTACCCGAGAGCCGATTACTAATTTTGTGTAACAGCCATACTGTATAACAGACTGAATAATTAAGGATATTTTTTTACAAAATACCAGAGTTGATACATGGCAAGAAACAAATTTTAGCGTAGCCACACGTTAGTGTGCATTTCGGGGTCGCTCAGTTGCAGAAAAGGTTTTTATTTGATGGAGTGCCAGAAAGGCGGTGCGAGACACGTGCTAAACTTTATTGGGACCCCTCCCAATCGTCCTTAGAAATTCATTAAACAATAGCGAACGACAGGTGTTGTCATAGATTAAACTGTCTGTAAATATTATCTTTTGTTCGGAGTTCCACTTGTGGTGTTTTTAAAGTCGGTTTGAAATATCTCCCTTAAAAGTGTAACAAAATTTATTCATTTCCTTACAGTATTCATTTGAAGATAATATTTTAAATGTCTTAAAAGTAACGTTATTGTTACGATGCTGTGCGAAATATGATGTTCTCCTAGCCGATTTCGATCACGGCGACAACTTCCGAATACTGTCGAGAGCCATCAACTGCGCAGGAGATATTATAGTGCCACAAGTGTACGCGCAAACACAGAGGCACTCCCTCGTCCCAACCTACCCGCACCCGATGTAAAGCTGATGCGATAAGATCGGAGGTAGGCTAGGATGCAGTGTCACAAATACAGGGACAAACACAAAACAACCAGACCCGAAAACCAACAATTTGTGTTTTAGCACAAATGTTGGCTCCGGCTGGGATTCGAACCCACACGCGGCGTAGAAGTCAGGTACTTCTTTACTTTTAATAAATTAGCAACAACGATGGTTAATCTGCCCGCGTTACCAGCTTTTGCTAACGACTAATAAGCGTATAAATTGTCTGACGAAATATCTATTTAAAACGGCCAGCCTCACAATTTTTATATAAAAAGGACATTTTTAAACATTGTAATATTTCTTCATAGGGAGAAAAAGAGAATCCTAGGGACAAAGCCACTCAGTTATCATCATCAATTGACGTATACAGACATATTCAAAAAAAAAAAGGAAATGATGCGGTATTATGTGTGATTGCGTGGTTTAGTAAAAAGCATTGATAAAATGTACACTAGTAAATTATTTCTTATTATTATATTATTATATATTATATATATATATTATAACTTCACATAATTTTGAATTTAAACATTTATTTTATTTATTGTAGTTCGCAATACTAATAATAACTAAGAAACAAATAATAATATAAACATGTTGCCATTCGAATTCAGGAACCGCGGTGTAGAAGTTAGTTACTCTGATCACTAGGACATGTGTTTGTATGTTTCTAAAATTTGGATTGTATTATTGTATTAATAACCTCAATAAAAAAGTGACGTTTATGTAAATATTCCACTATCACGTGTCTTTATAACAACAAAAAATGTGACGTTCAGTTTCTCATTCACATTTCTCATTAATTAGATCCGATCGAAGCCGGGGCGGGTTGCTAGTTAGAAATAAAAATATTTGGAAGTAATGTGAAACACGCCGATCTGAAGCGACGTGTTAAACTCTACCCGATACTATTAACCTCATAAAGACTGATGGGAGGTCTTTGTCTAGCAGTTGGACCTATTTAGGTTGTTACTATTTATTCTACTTTTTTATTCATTGGTTTCACCAGCAACATACATACAGACAGTCACGTCTTTTTCCTATATAAAGGGGAAGGCTCGCCGCCCCGCGGAAAACGGGTCGTGATGTGTGGCGAACCACGTCGTAGCCATATTGGTACGAGTCAAAAAATTCCACTCCTCATTGTGTTCCCACGAGCAGTATACAAACAGTATTGCATATAATAGTGTTGCTCTGCACGAATAACAATACCTTAGTCGCCTATTACGACACCTCAGGAGTTAAGAGGTAGGTGCTATTCTACTCTGCCGGACACCTATCAGCGTTACCAACTGTATACCAAAAATATTACATTACTAATTACTCTAAATTCTACATGTTAAATATAACCTAAGCGCATATTTCATAACAGGTAAACACCGTATACTTAGTGCTCACAGCTAGTTAAAAGATTTATAAAGTAACTTTTATAGGTTGAACATATTTTAAGAATATTATACATAAAAAAAATATAAGAATTGCGCTACTTTTAAAAGTAAAAAATAAGAAATTATAAGTATTTCAAATAAATGTTAATCAATTGGTGATTTATGAATAACTTAAAAATATTTCTACAATGAATTTAATTCCCCTATCATGTTTTTCATGAAATTGTAATAACTTTGAACATCAACCGTATAGCCATTCTTTTCATCATATTTTATCTTTTGGTTTGTAAAAATCGGATACACATCTAATATTTCCTTTGGAAAAATCATAGCGGCAATAGCCTAATGGTTTAGGTTACGGACTGCGAAACATGACGTCGCAGGATCTAGTATTCTTAAAAAAAAAAAGGTTTTGTAAACATCGAATTGTACCAAAAACAAGTATTTAGTACAATGTAAACAAATCATAGATGTTGTTCATAAAATTTGAATAATTCAAAATGTTTCTATTACTTATTTCATTATAGAGTTTTTGTGTTTAAAAACATACAGATGATATTTTATACAAACAACTGCAGAGGCCTTTTTTCAAAATAATTTCTTTATGAGAAAGGTAAATTATAGGAATGTTGCATTGTATTTAACAAGAAACGTACCAGTTCTTAAATTACACTGTTACTGTGAGAGGTCACACTTTTTTAAGTAAGCGAGTGTTTTTGGCGCAAATGACTCCTTAAATTTATGACAAAACATAACAAATAAAGCCGAGAAAGTACTAAAATAACAATAATTTTAATCTTTATAAATTAATATTGTGTTTTCTATACTTACGAGGGTAAAATCAGCGAGTTTTCAAATGAAAGTTAACATAATTTCTGATAGAGGCTAAAATAATTACGAAATAGCAATTAAAAACAAAAAAAAATCTTTGATTATTATTACAACCTAGCTAAGGCCTGGCATTGCATGCGATGCAATGACTCTTTCAATTTCTTGTAATTTGTTTGAAGTAGGTACATATATGCAAAGAAGATAGTTTGTACATGTACAAAATAAATAAAAAACTATGATTTTTGTTTATTAATTTCGCGCAAGTGCCCTCAATAACTATACCTGGTGGTAGGATTTCTGTGCAGAAATCCGTCTAGGTAGGTACCACCCAAGTGCCAGTTATTCTGCCGTGAAGCAGTAGCGTGCAAACCTTACTGTGTTTCGGTTCGACGGGCACTGAGAGCTAGCGTAATCACTGGGCAAATGAGACTTAAGAACTGATGTCTCTGGGTGACGAGCGCAGTGTGCTGTCACACAGAAATGTTCTGGATGACACAGCCTTTGTTATGGGTAGACGTTGCACTTACCAACAGGTGAACGTTTTGCTCGTTTCATCATTTTGTTAAATAAATAAATAAAAAAACAAGTTTCAACACACTCTGATAAACGATGCATAGGACAAATAATTATACGATTCGCGCGCCACCTATTGCAAAATGTGTGTACTAATTTGTGCGCACAACAACTTACAAAAGTTTCATCAAAATCGGATGAATGGTATAGGGACAACGTACGCATACGGGACAAATAAATAAATATAAATATCCATATGTATAGGAGTTAGGTTAGGATGAAGTGTCAAAGATACGAAGACAATCACAACACAACTTGACCTAAAAACCATCAATTAGTGTTTTAGCAAAAATATTTGCTCTGTCCTGTGATCTTAACTCAGGAACCCCCGTAGTTAGGTGCTCTGACCACAAGACCACGCGATCGGTGTACATTAATACTGTTAGAAATTACTGGTTACTGGATATTTGTGTCAGTACCTCTTATATTAGGATTGCATTTTTTTTTCTTTGATCGCAGTACTTTCACTAAATATATATAATAAAGAATAAATGTATTTATTCCTTTACATAATTTATCAGAATGATTGCTATTTAAACTCAATAACACTATAGGTACCAGTAACACTATAGGGATCATATTAAAAGCAGGTAACTAAACGACGATGTTATAATTAGTTAAATGTCCCTCCGATTGATGTGAATGTAGAAGGTGCAACGACGGCATCGAAATACGTGTACTTCAGTGGTCTAAATATTAGGTTATGAACATATTCCCTGCAACCTGGAATTGACATCTAGTTAATAGAGTTCCGAAGAGCCTGTGGGCATAGATACGTTATTGAAATGTCAGTGATCTGTGTACTGTAACTGTCATTTGCAAATGAATCCAGGCAAAATTGTTATGCAACTTACAGGCGGTGGAGAAAAACATCGTAATTTTCAGAAATCAAAATATTTTAAAGACATGTGAAGGCCGCCAGCTCGAATTGGACTACTCCAATGCGCTACGCTACCGGACTCTTCCCGGCCCCAAAAATCTCTCAGGAATAAAAGAAGGCCTGTATTCAGCAGTGGAACATTTATATTATATAACTTTTACCCGGTTGTTAACTTCTATTTGTTAGCCGGTAGATGTCACTGTAGTTTAAATTGGTTAGGAGTACGTTTTCATGAAACAGACATAGCGTTTAATATACTTTTCGATTCTACCATGAAAACTTTCACGTGCAGTTTTAGAAATAACTGAATGTTGCAGATGGCGTCCACCGCTCGCAACGAAATACAACTATTTTATTGGTTTGTAAATGAAACTTTTAATTGAATGGGTGCGAGGCAGTTGTCGATGCGCGGTCTATTGTGCTATATTAAAAGAGAGTTACAGAACAATGGTGAGGTCATGCATAGATATTATGAAGTGGTTGATTTGTTACTTACATCTTAATAAACATACAAATGTATACTACATCGATTACATACCCTCAGGTTTACGGTATATTAATGGGTTGTCGGACGGACTTCGTACTACTTTCATTATTTTAACATAAAGGTTCCCTCGCGATGTTATTTTTCAGCGCTGATAATGTAGTAAATTGAAACTAAAAATTTCATATAATAAATGCTAGGTCCTCCTGGCCGTTTTTCGAACACTACGACCCAGACCAAAAATTCAACAATTTGTGTATTAGCACAAACTATTGTGTTACTAATTATTATGTAACTATTGTGTTGTTATGTTAAAGCTAGAACCCAAGATACGCGGCGTAGAAGTCAGATACTCAGATAGCAAGGCCACACGGTCGTGAGGGAAAAACTCAAATAATACTTAATACTGGAACCACGGCGACAGCTGACGATCTGAATTGAGCAGAACTCTTGTCACGTGTAGTGTAAACACCACTAGAAAGATTATACATACATACATACATAAGATCACGACTACTACCCATAAGAGATAGTCAGTGACTGGGCACTCACTGCCAAAACAGATGACCGCCACAATCCACGTTTCACCAAAACAATATGATACCCTAGAAAGATTATGCCCATGTTAATGCCGTTATCATAATGTTTACAACCTAATACTCATAATAAAAACCAGGAAATGAATAGTGTATTTAATTCAAAAAAAAATCTATACAGATAAAACAAATAGCAACCAGCCCGGGCTTTTAACTTACGCAATCAACATCATTGATAATTCCAATTGCAATTGCAGTGTTAAAATTCAAATAACCCGTTGTCCGTTGCATTACTGGCAACGTATTTTTCAAAGGCAAATTCAATGGATCTATAATTTGACATGGTAGAGGTGAAAAGTGAGTCGCAACATACTGACTGTAACTAATATACGGCGACGTGTTCGGATCTAGACACGACTGTTCTTTGCCTCTAATCTGTGCTTTACTTTTATGGTGAAACTGGCCTTATTGCGACCACAATTTTGACAGTTGCTCTTTTGATACTGTAAAAGTTTTCATGCGTGGCGTTTCAACAGTTTCACTCAAGACGGGGGTCGTGAGTGGTAGAACACTACCAATCCAAGATAAAAAAATAGATTTTCATGGGACCTACATTCAACACACGCTACGGAGTCTAGAGTCTAGGTCAAACTAGACCCTGGACTCCCGACCTCATTAGTGGAAGGACTTCCATGTAGGAGTCCGTCTCACCGTAGGTATCACTATGGTGCCAGTTATTCTCCCGCCTAATAGTAGAGTTCAAGGATTGATATCTTCCGGTTTGAAAGCCACTGTAGCGAAATAACTGGATATAGGACTTAATAATTGGTGATGAGTATTCAGGGCTGGGCGAAATAATTTTTTTGCTTTAAATAAAATACTAGTTACAAAATATTTTCAAGTCGTGTATTTGAAATATAAATACAAAATATGGTATTTTAAACATTTTTCAGAACTGAGTACATAATTACATTCAGAACTTTTGATTGCAATAATTTGTCGCAAGTGCCCCAATCAAAGAACGATTCTAGCATATACTTTTTAAAGTATCGTATTGCTTACAGAGCCCAGAAAATTTTACAATCGTACAATTTGACGAAATTGACAATTTTTCGCTATGGAAAATTGAAGAATGCAGGTTTACAATTGACGCTAAATGTATTTATGTGAACATATGTTTTGAAGCATTAAGTATTTGAAATAATTTTACAAATAAACATGAAAATTACATAATAATAGAAATACAAATACCAAATACTGTATTTCAAATATGTATTTCAATTACAAGTAATTCAAAAACTGCCCAACCCTCTGAGTATAATTCAGTGCCGCACAAGACTTTGTATTTGAATGTTCTAGGTAAAATTGCTATTGATATGGCAGGCGTGGCACTTACGTTTCGGCACGTGGTTTCGTCGCTTAGTATAAAAAATGTCTTACTTTTTTACTTACTTAATGTACTCAAATATCAAAACATTATTTAGCAAAGATTTGACTTGAAGAAATACATTTCAAAATATGCTGTTGATAATTTAAAAAAGTTGGTCAATCTGAGACAATGACCTTTATGCCGCTAATAATTTTCAGCCACCTCAATCTAGTGTACGTTAGGCGTCTATTTTTGTCGGTTTCGTCACTAGTTGGATGAAGGACGCTGAAATGCGGTTGGTTTAGGATAAAAGCTTTCGTACGTGTCGCACTTCGTCCGCCATAAAGACGCAGGCCCAAGTTTACGACCCCTGCACTCGTGCTGATAGTGAATTACACAATTCATAAAAGGGCTACGGTATCCGTTGACTTGCTATCATTCTACAGTGGCGAGGCATTACAGTATGCATAAAACTTATCGCTTTTTTAATTATTAATGGTAATTTTTAACGCAATTTTGTTTAGTAATAACGCTAATCAGAAAAAGAGGATATGTTCCGCAGGATTAATTTTATACACAAAAATAAAGTATATTTAAAAATTAATGTCAGTGTTTTAAATATGGTCTTCGAAAGTTGTTTGTCAAAACTTAAATAGAGCATTGGTCTATTTGTCGACGTAAAATTGAATATACAGGGTCAACGGCCGACGTATGCTATTTGGGCATTTGATGATCTTGAAAATTCATTGCTATATGACAAATGTTCTTTTTATTCCAATGAACTCTTTATTGGTTTCTATATTTAACGAAGCCACATAAAGTATTTAAAAATAATATTTTGGTTGGTTTTTACTTATATCTTATTATATTTCGTTTTTATATTTTCGTTATTGTATTTAGTGAATAAACGAGCAAAACTTTCAACTGATGCCACCAGTGCAACGTCCGCCCATAACAAATGCTGTGTCATCCAGAACAATCCAGAATACAAATAAATCCTAGAAAATTAGGTAAACCCGTTTTAAGCTAATTTTAAGATTACTATTAAAGTCTCCGATGCGACTGGATTTTTTTAAGGGTAGAAAGTGACAAGACGAGCAACTCTTCCGCCTGATGGCAATTGCAACACTGGAGTAATCAGTGGACATATGAAACTTAAGGACTGATGTCTCTGGGTGACGGGCGCAGTGTAGTGCCACACATAAATATTCTGGGTGACACAGCATTTGTTAGGCAGACGTTGCACTTATCACCAGGTGAACGTTTTGCTCGTCTCATCACTTTATCTAATAAAAAAACACATATCGCTAGTCACTTTAGGCTCGTCGCCACCAGTTTTTAAGTCTCATATGGCCTGTTTTTTATTTCTTTTATCCTTTACTTTATATGGTGCCGAAACGAGCAAGACATTAACAAATGTGTCACCTAGAAAATGTTGGTGTGACACCACAATGCGCTCGTCACCCTGAGACATAAGTTCTTAAGTCTCATATGCCCAGTGATTACGCTAGCTCATAGTGCCCTTCAGACCGAAACACAGTAATGTTTGCGCATTACTACTTCACGGCAGAATAGCTGGCTTGGGGTGGTACCTACCTAGACGGATTCCTGCTTGACGATAGATATATCGCACTGCGGTGGTACCCTACCCACCTAGACGGTTTCCTGTATGTCACCGGTAAAATAATCCAACCTTCTGATATTAAGGATGCCACAAGTCATTAAGTCCGCCCATTGTAGCCCTTAGCTTAAGGTGTAAACAATAAAGAACATATTAATAAAGTACCAGAAGTGTCGAAACTAAGATAAATTACTGCGCCTTAAGTGTGCGCGAAAGCTCAGAAGCGCTCTCTCGAAACTCTTTTAAACGACTGTAAATATTTATAGCGTTTGTTTTAATTATAATTGTTATATATTATTGACGGGCGCGTAACTATTGCATGCTTCCATTTTCGAGGGTTCGAATCCGAGATGAAGTCAATATTCATTCGATATACATAATACAGATTTCGGGTCTCGATGTATAGTGATTATCACATGTCTGTGACTGCATCTGATGCTCAGGCCTCATCTTATTAGGTAAGTGAACTGTCTGTGTACTGTCTAGGTAGGTTACAAGCGAGCCAGTAATTCTGCCGTGAAGCAGTAGTGTGCAAACATTACCTTGTTTTGGTCTAAAGGGCGCTGATAGCTAGTGTGATTATTGGGCATATGGTACTTATATTCTGGGTGACGCAGCATTTGTTATGGGCGGACGTTGCACTTACCATCAGGTGAATGTTTTGCTCGTCTTGTCTCTTTGTCCAGTATAAGAAAAGATGTATGTTATATTTAATACTAAAATAAACATGCCCGGAAACTTGTTACCCGAATAAATCGAGAGCGAACTGCTGTTGTCTAATAAAAGTGGTTCGCTGATATATTCGGATTTTCACATTTTAGTGTTTAAGTTTTTTTATGTTATTCAAAACAATGCGGTGTATAAAACTTCTCGATGCAAGTAATATTAACACTGTTTGTTCAATGGCGTAATCGTTGTCGATATCAGAATGGTGTATCGTAGTCGTGGCGTCAGAAGTATTCATGTGCTTTCATCTAAGGGCTTTTATTACGGCTTGCTACGTAACCAAAAATAGTGTTGTCCATTATCTCTGTTTACAAAGGCGATAAAACGAAGCGAAAGGTTTGTAGTTTCATCAGCGCTTTGGGAATACCGAGCGAACGTCTACACGGCGCGTCGAAATTGAAAAATAATATTTGAACATTGACTATAAAAGCGTATTGCGAATTTCAAATAATTGGAACACAACGGTAAGTTTTAACATATACCAGTTATTAAATAGGAATTAGGAATAGATTCGCTATAACACGTTACCAATATGTTATTTGTTTGGCTCAATGTAATTGTGACTTTCCGACATACATAGATGAGTTAGATTTTTCTGCGGTTCATTAAAAATATAAAGTGGTCGCTATTATAATAAGGTGTGCTTAGTATAAGATTTTTCAGGTAATTAATTTATTGCATAAGCCGCTAAACATCATAATAGCCGAAGTAAACCCAAAGCACTTGCACATCTTGCAATACAGATAACCAATATCGAAATTGTATGCTTCATTTCACTCCATTAGCACCAGTGTGTTGATTCAGAACGTAAACTGAACGCACCGAGAGAATTAATGATAGCGGGACTCCGTTCCAGCAACCATTCAAGTGCGTAATTCACACGTTGGTGGCAACAGTTCTAAAATATCACGCGCAAACAGAACCGCTTGAAGTTTTCTAAATAATAAATGAAATCGCCGACGGAAATGTCGCCCTTGATGGGAGACCATAGCGCCGCGAAATAATACGCCGAAATGTCAAGGAAGACGCAGATTTATCGAAAGCCATCGGTTCCGTAGGGGAACGACGCACTAGATTCGTGATATAAAAATATGATACCGAATCATATTTAACGCCACCGTCATTACTGCGGAAGTATCATGAAATAGCCTAAAAACATCAACGCTATATAATTGTGTTCTTAACCTCCAAATGAACGAGCTCGAACTGAATTGTAATTACCAAAATTTTAAACATTTTCATGAACAATATTGAACGTGAACATCTAGATTGTATGGTTTCTAGCGCATCAACTCAAATGCAATAAACAATACCCGAGCAAACGTCATATTTTAGGGGCAATAAAGCACTGGAATATTTTTAATGATTTGATAACAAAATTTTCTTGTTAGTTTTTACAGCTATTTTGAATACGAATTACAATAAGAAAATGTAACGATTCGAGAACAATATAATATAATAGGTTTGTTTAATAATTAATCGGTTTGTAAATGTAGAAAAAAGCAAAGTGGAAAAAAACATACTATGCATTTTTTTTCTAAACTTGTAAAAGCTGGTACCTACCTCCAAATCTGAGTCCAATCCATTTAAACTGGAGTTCAGGTCGGACCGAAGGGATATCCTATTAGGTTTCCGTGTGAGACTGTTCACACCCATTAGTTTGTTAGATCGGCCAACGCTACCGCTCCCGCTGCTAACGATTTCAGGCTCACGAAAAGATAGTTTTTTCCTCGGCCTTTCAGTGACATCCTGCGTTTGGCCGTCCGAATTTAGTCTTTCATTGACAGGTATCACAAGTCGCGACTGCACGCAAACATCTTCTGACGAATCGAACTGTCGCTTTAACGGTGACATTTCCCTCGGTAAACTTCGACCATGAAAATCTATATCATCGTTGTACCGTTTCGTAGCGCCCACCGAGAGCGGTCTTGGTCTGGTTCCACTTACATACTCACGCGGAGAAGCGTTGTCGCTGCGACTTCTGTGTTTGCTCGTTCGTAGTTCGCTGAACTCTGGTTCGGAACGACAACTTTTGAGTCTGTCATGGCTCTTCTTGCTTTTTAGCTCGTGTTTCGAAGTCTTCGATCGCTGCTGATCATGTTTTGGTTTTAGAGCGCCGCCAAGAGAGACAAGTGTACTTCGCGCTTTCAGCAACACCTCCGTGGGCAAGTTTTTCAAAAGGTTGTCATTTCTTCTATGCTTGACATCGTGTTCTTTTTGGTTGGACATTGCGTGTGATTATTTATTTTTGTTAGGAACATGTAAATTATTGATTGACAGTACTTCGCGAAGCGTTTAGACACGGTCTGTATGAAACACGCTCTTCCGCACGGCTTCCCACGAAACAACTGAAGAGGCGGCGGCATGGTCGGCGCGTGCGTCGCGCGTCGCTACAAGCACCACAAATAAACACATTCGCGTATTCTCATCGGCACTGTCTAAATTATGTCGATGCCACAGAACTATTGCAGTTCTACATCGGTAAGGATTGATGACATTTATTTGATAAGAATTCTTATAGCAAAGCAGCACAAGTGTGACTCAGAGCAATTAGTGGCATTTTTTTTTTCAATACGTTTTACTTACTTTCTCTATCAATGATTGAAGAACAAGAAGAGAATAATATTTAAGTAACACTTGTTTATTTAATACGCAGATGTTTTTATTATTTTCTCTCTTTAACGTTACTAGTTCACAGAACATATTAATAAAAAAAAACAGATGACAGACATACATAGACATTCGTTGATTTTTTTACCGCGTTCTTCACGAGTTTAATGACACGATAATTATGAGAAACGACCATGAAGAATATGAGGATACCATGAAGATCATAGGTGTAATCGATTCAAGTATTCGAATATACATAAGCAAGGCGTACATATACACGTCTTCAAGTACATATCAAGGTTCTAATTAGTCTTTTTATTTTATGTTTACTACGTGTTGGAACTAGTGTATCTGTCGCCAACGACGCTACACACACGAGGAATCTTGATGTCACCGTGACCGTGTTAATGAAAACCATTGGGCGCTATAATGAATAGATGGCATTGAATCATTCATTTCAGACTTTTTATTAATATAACTTCAGTTTTCCGTAGAATGTGGCAAGAATTGTAAGAATAAAGTGTTGATTTGGGTTTAAAAAAAAAACCCTGTTAAAAGTAATATGAAATGTTGTAATACACTGGTTGTAGGGTACCTACGCAGGAATCTGTCTAGGTAGATACCAAGCCAGGGCCATGTGTTTCGGTCTGAAGTGCCCTGAGAGCTAGTGTAATTACTGGACATATGAGACATAATAACTACTGATGTCTAAGAGTGACTAGCGCAGTGTGGTTCCACACAGAAATGTTCTGGGTGACACAGCATTTGTTATTGGCAGACGTTGCACGTAGCATCAGATGAACGATGAGTTTAGCTCGTTCTGTTACATCATCCATCATCCATATAAAAGGGAATTTTATATCTAAAAACTCATTGGGTATAATAACATGATATTTATGATATTAATTATCGAAAAACATTGAAAAACACAATTATCAGTTTATTTTTCATAAATTCAGAGTCAAGTCTTGTGAAGGCTTTAATAGTACATTGAAGCAAATGGATTATAATTGAGTTTATTGAGAGCTTTGAAACGGAAATGTTATATTGATGGGTATTGTGATTTTTTTTTCTAAAGAGCATTAAGAAATTACAGAATAGTGACAGATTTACAAACGAACTGGCAAAAAGGCATGAATTATTATTTTGGAAAGGTATCGGTACCTAAAAATATGGTAAATCTTAAAAAACACAGCACTATATTTTCTTATATTTACGCGAATATTACACATTTAATAAAACTACTTTTACGGATTTTATCGCGTTCAATTTTTAAACACGATAAAATCCTTCGTCACAGGAACCGATTGAAAACGGCGACAGTCGAGCGTGTACCTGCTGTTCTACCATATGTCAGAGGAATCACGGACAAGATTGGCTATATCTTGAAGCGGGCTTCCATAAGAACATTTTCAAGCCGCCGAAGAAGATAAGTAAATTTTTACCATCTGTCAAGTGTATTGTCCCTCTACAAGATGTAGGAGTATACAAGCTAGATTGTGAATGTGGACTCTCTTACATAGGACAAACAAAAAGATCTGTAAAACACGTAGCTGACGTGAAGCATCGACGCCCTAGGAAATCTTAGATCACCCCAACCATTACATCAGATTTGATACTCATTTCAATAGAGAAGATGGTTGGATATTAACACCGATTTGGGATCCTATAATTAACAAAATTACATCAAAAACCAAGCATACCACTGCAAGACTTCAAGATACAGTAATCTCATTTTTCGTAGATCGGACCAAAAATAATAATTAAAAGCTGAAGGTACCCCGGATTCATTATGACATCGGAACATCTGTCACCTCAGTCTCCCCGTGACCATGGATGCGATAAAGTACTCGAAACGTCGGGTTATAAATAGTTTAAAAATTAAACGCGATAACATCCGTAAAAGTAGTTTTATTAAACACAGCACTAATTTATAGTAAAGGTCTCAATTATGTTTATTATGTGGAGTAAGAAATTAAGGCCGTAAACGCATTTGTATGTACCAATTAAAGATTTTGTGTATTAATAAAATATTATTATTATTTTACCAATTAAAAATGATTGATAGACGTCACGACCAGCATGGCTTTGCAGGAAATCGATGGATGCAGGTGGCTTTGTTTTGTGGCAATCTATGATGGACTGTTTTGTGACAATCACTGTTGAACGTAGGCCATGTTCAACAGTGGACTAACATGGGCTGAAATGATGATGATGACGATGAAAAAAAATTTATCGATATAAAAAGAAATCTGTCTGAAAACTTGTAAAAGCTAAGGAACTGAATATTACACAGTACAATTCGATAGTTAATCTAAAACTGGATATCAAAAGGAAACAATAGCCTTTTGGGGGATTAAACACCGTCAAAATCTACATGGAAAAGTTCGAGTCGAGCATTGACCGTAAACTTTGAAACCCAAAAGGCTTAAGTAAAGAAGATTCTTTCGGTAACAGAGTTTCAACAATAATCGGCGGAGTTACGCGGCTGTGAATTATTGACGATTCAGTTGAGCATCTCTTTTATGTAATTTATGTTACATGCAACTGTATTGTTTTCTCACAAACATTTAAACACGTTAAACACATTTTACTGATTTCGAACAGATTTATGAATTTGACGCTGTATTATTTGATACCACGTATTTGGAAACAAATCGAATGCTTTGTATCTACTATATTTAGATTATCATATTTCTCGCGAAAGGTGCATGTATGTTGATTTTATGAATTATGTTAATGTTTTACGTAAGCTTGTGTATTACAACTCATTTTAATTACTAAATCCATAATATATTAATGTAAAATAAATCTCCAAGCAACTTATCTGAAGTTTAAATGTTTTATCTATATAAAAGAAAAGATTTTTATATGGACTGCGTATTCCGAGAATTATTAGATCCGAGACATCCTTGCAGGTTACAAAACAGAAAATCGATCAAAATAAAGTAAACAGATTTGCTCTACACAAAATGTCCGAGGAAAACAAATTGTTTTTTCTACTTCCGATGAAGGTGCTCAAACACCTCCAATCCCAATACACACCCTAAACACACTACTACCTAAGTCATTGTTAGAATCACACGACACATCAGACCCTCACATACAAACAAATATGTACGTAGATTCGAACTAGACACACATCTATCTTCGAATCTACCACGTAGGTGGGATGACCAGGGGAATAACATTATGATTCCTGCAAACCATAGCGAAGTTTATCACTGTAATATATAAGTTGTGCCGGAAAATTATAGAGGTGAAATAAGGGGACTGCCAGGAGACTAATATCATCACATTTTGTTTTTTTTTTTGGATAAATGATGATGAAACGAGCAGAACGTTCACTTGATGGTAAGTGCAACGTCTGCCCAAAACAAATGCTGTGTCACCCAGAAAATTTCTGTGTGTACCCTGAGACATAAGTTCTTCTAAGTCTCATATGCCCAGTGATTACGCGAGCTCACAGTGCCCTTCAAACTGAAACAGTAATTTTTGCACACTACTGCTTCACGGCAGAATAACTGGCCCCGGGGTGGTACCTACCTAGACGGATCACCGCATAGGAATCCTACCACCAGTAAAGTAACATGGTAATGTTATTCTCTTGGTCAACCATACCAAAAGCTATCACTATGCTGTGGCTAGGAGATTAAAAATTTCGTATGATAATATTATTCCCCAAACTTTACCAAAGGCCATCCTAGCTATCAGCCTCAGGATATAAGTTGAGCCAGAAATTATATAGGTGAAATATAATTTACCCCACATATTTATCGTCTTTATTTTTGGCGATTACGTCGCTCAGTGGTTCTTACCACGAGGTCTTGGGTTCGTGTCCTAACCGAATTAAATATTTGTGCAACACAAATGTTTGACCTTCGCGTCTGCTGGTATGGCGATTGTACCGAATCAAGGATACTGAATCTTAATTTGACCTTACCTCCGATCATATCGCATATAAGTTATATCTCACTATAAAATATCATCATACTATAATATTTCATATTATATAATATTTCATTACCTAAATTTATTTAAAGTCGTGAATGGTTATTTCCCATTCATCGAGACGGACCTGCCTTTCCATGCCATTGAAAAAATTACAGTGCACGTAAGCGTATAATTTTCAAAATAACTATTCTGAGATATACTTTTTACGACTTTGTGTCTCCGCTCCCGTTTAATTTTTAAACGCAAAAAAGTTTAGATTGTAGAATCTAGAAAACACGTTCAACGAAAATTGGTTTGAATAAGATATGTCCTGTAGTTTTTGAGATATGGGATATTATCGGTTACACGCAATTCCCCACTACGGAACCCTTCCCTGTGCGTGGTCCGATACGCTCTTGGACCGGCTTATTTATTACAGGTAACTATTTTTAATAAGTTTAAGTTACCTTTAATAAGTTTTTTCTTTGGTCAACGCAATCTATGAAATATCGATACCTTTTTCTCGTTGTGTAGTAATCGGCGCATCTGATTAGTATTAGTTTGTTATAATTTTGAATTTAATTCGAGCGCTGCGTTATCCTAAATTGTCGAGAGTTCGGGGAAGTAGGATCTAAATCTGAGCCCATGGAGCTGCTTTATAAGCCATGTATAGTAAGTATCAACTATTTTCGAAAAGACTACAGAAAAAACGGAAACTATTTATTAACTATTTATGGTTTATTTAGACATAATCAATTAATTTTACAAATTTTAAATATCATCATCAAAAACATTATCATAAAAAAACATAACTATATAAACTTCGCTTATTTTGAATTAAAGATTTTAGGAGAATTTACGAGACGTAGTATATTTTAAAAAGCTTTTGCGGTTGCGTGTTTATTATTCTAGTCTGTTGCTTTTCGGTCAAACACGTCTAAATATATTTCTTAGTTGCTTTAAATCGTATTAAAAAAATACACATACAAATTCCTTACAAGACAAAAACAAATACACACAATTTGGTGTAAATATTTACGTGTCGCCCCAACCACATCGCTGAGTAGTGGCGGCGGAAGAAATCCCGACAACCTATCTCGTCCCATGAGTGCTATAATTACTATCTAATTTTTAAAATCTGTATGTGACTTAACCTCATCAAACACGTCTTCCCAGACTCATCTGTTTGCAACTGTCTGCCTCGCTAGTCTTGCCACCAAAATTTTCCGAATTGATATTCATATCATTAAGCCTTTTAAGCGGTACACTTCGCCTCGACTTCATCAGCCATCTTGTTGACCCCTCAGTAAGATAAAACTCCTACGAAGGGTAGGACTAGTAGACGAAGTATAGTCGTCAGTATAGCCTTTGATGTCAAGGCAGAACAGAGCTCATTCTATAATTGGTATCGCTCGCGCGTAGGAAACCAGTACTCGCAATCCTTCAGAGACTATCTAATTCCATCATCCGTGGCGGCACTGTACCAGAAGCGCAAAAAAGCATGCTGGTCTTTTTATTTAAAAAGAGTAATACGTAATAGTACGCCCTTTTGAGGAGCTATAGACATATTTAGCTTCTGTGCCGCGTCGACGCACTGTTTTAGAGAGTCATTCCGAACTACTCCAGTAGATTTAAGGACTTCTAGTCGGATTCCGAAAAAGATGTAGTACCATAGACCACATAAAAACATTCCCTTCGCCATATTGTACAGATGACCCAATAGTACAATCTACAAATATGTATACCTAGGACAAATCGTCCGACTAGGTAGGTCATACTGGGACCATGCAGTCAATTGACGGATCAAACTCGGCTAGCCAACGCTCGGGAAACTGCGTCACGTCGTCGAGTATACCTCGATGTCTTAAAACAAAAGCCCAACCAGTGCGTGTTGCCAGTGATGAAATACGAAACTGAGACGTAGTTCTTCTCTACAGGCCCCATGAGTAAGCTCAAAGTCTCTCAGTGAGCTCAAAGGGCTATTCTTTGTGTTTCTCTCTGAAATAGAATCCATAACTATGATATCCAAAAGCATAAGCTCTAAGGACCAGCAAGCTAAAGTGGCAATGGGCCGGACATATGGCTCATAGAACCGTTAATCTTTTTAGCTGCGATATTTAATGAACTAATATTAAATGTTTTCGTGGAATTATTGAAGAAAAGTATCTGGCGAGTGGCGACAGTACAAATATTGAAATAGTCGGCGAAATTGTAATCAAAACTTTGCCAATTGGACTTGCCGCTGTTTCATATTGGCGCCCTGTTCCACAAACTGGGTGATGAACTACCAGATGAAAAGTTAGTATATATATCTTGCACTGTTTAAGAACGATAGACGTCAACACGAGGATGTTTATGGAATAATTTAGTGGTTGAAGCTTGCGTAAAGAAACCATAATCGTAATTCGGGCATAATAAAACTCCCAGAAATCAATTGGCGCAATTAAAATGCCGCCACAAACGACTGGAAACGAACATCCCAGTTACCTTCGCGGCATTTACGGCGTTTTGGACCGAGTGATTACAGTCGTAATTGATTATAAAAGTCAAGAGGGAAACGAAATAGAAGATTTACAATGTTTACAAATAGGAGTCTCTCCGCGTCCGTTCTGTTGTAGACGAAACGAGTGGTTTGACAGGCGAGTGGAGGCGCGTTCACGCTGACAGATTTAGACTGAGACGATAAACAGTTTGTTTGTTTATCGTACACTACACCCGATAAGTTACTATAAGATATGTGCAGTTTACTACTCTTACTCTTAAGCCAATCACATCCATTTTGGTGATTCGTCAAATAGTTTACATTAAAAAGAAATGGAAGCATTAGAGCGCAATGGATGTTTACGTTTCTAATAACACTGAAAGCTTATTTGTCGTTTTTAAATTATTCATCATAAACATAATAATGTGCCACGAAGCTTTCAATTTCAAACTCAACTAGAGTAAAACTAAAAGACACAGACGCACTAACTCGTTGGAATGTTCCAAATGCCCCAATGTGGATATGTACCCACGCCCGGTATAACCCCTATGCGTTAAGATCATAGGTAGGCTAGGATCACACAGCTGTCAGACGTGGTGACAATCACGGCATCAAAAATTTGTGTTCATGCAGAAATATCTCCGGTTGGGATTCGAACCCCGGACCCGCGGTGCATAGTCAGCTACTTGAACCACTAGGACATGAGCTCATCCGAATAAAATGCAGATAATACTCGTATCAGAAAAAGATAATATTTTCTTTGCGCATTTTGCGCGTAGTTTCGTTTATAATAAAATTTCAGTTACAAATTAAGAAGTATTATTTGTAACCTAATTAAACTTCTGTTCAATTTTATGCTTTCATTAAAAATTACTTTGAAGATGTACGTGAATTAATTTATGAGCGGATGACCGCTTCGTCCCGGGGTCGAATTCCGGTAGAAATGTGTGAATATGAAGTGAGTTTAGCGAGCAAACTACATAATTAATGTCTACTGTATTTGCACATTAATTAATTACATTTGGACCCAAGATTGCGCTGCTTTACAAGCGGACCGAAAAGGCCTGTAGTCGTAATATTGTTCATTACATCTGTGCCGCGAGTTCGTTCGCGAATCGCGAAGTCTTCAGAAGTCATGTTAGTTCAGACCCTTATTTGAATGTGATTTTACGATGACATAAAAACTAAGTTAAGTAAGTCGACCGCGTGGCGTAGTGGTTAGCGTACCTAACTTCTGCACCACCGGTCTTGGGTTCGATTCCCAGCCGGAGGCAACATTTGTGCGAAAACACAAATTGGTGCCTTTGGGGTCTGGTTGTGTTGTGCATGTGAAATGTATGTTTGTAAAACGCACCCACGATACAGGAGAAAATCCTACAGTGGGGCTTCGTTTTTTAAAAAAAAAAAAGTTAGAACCTATGAAGGCTACTTTTTAAACCTATGCTTATTTCGTTATAAGTTTTAGTAAGTTTTAAGGATTATTGGTTTGGACCGATAGATAAAGATATTTATTTGTTTTGATATTCATATCGTTCCAGTGACGCCTTAGCAAGCATTATTAATGTTTGTTTAATTATTGGGTTAATAGAATTAGGCGTTACTTTGCGGAAATCCATTATACTCGTAGTAATGGAGAGAAAGTTAATTTGTTAAGATCCGCATGCAAAATGTAAAATGGTGTGTATTACCTAGTTATGAAGAGCACCGCCCGCCCTCCCTCAACAGCGTGCACAAGAAAACCAATACCGCCACCAGATACCCTCCACCACTACAACACTACCACTAGGCAATATACACCACTGAAGTCGAAAACACGACACGTGTTTCACCCTCGAAACGAGGCATTATCAAGTGTTATTGACTCTACTACAGTCAGCCGCCGAGATCGGATCTTAGCAAATAAACTTTGTCTCCTTTACTTTTGTTTAATTATTCAGAAGTCTCGGGTGACTTTCTGATCGTTCAAATTTCAGTCATGAGCAATATTAGTGAAACACACAAATAACTGCTGCGGTCTACACATTTTGTACTCGTCTCTGTTTATCTGACATTGAATTCTAATTATCCGATATTTTCATTTCAGCATCATCATTTTAATCTATCATCAGTCCACTGCTGAACATAGGCTTCCATAAAAGTCACCTGCACCCATCGACTTCCCGCAAAACAGGAATCCGTCTAGGTAGGTACCACCCCCAGTTATTCTGTCGTGAAGCAGTAGTGTGCAAACATTACTGTGTTTCGGTTTGAAGGGCACTGAGAGCTAGCGTATTCACTGGGCATATAAGACTTAAGAACTCGTGTCTCAGGGTGACGGGCGCAGTGTAGCATCACACAGAAATGTTCTGGGTGACACAGCATTTGCTATGGGCAGACGTTGCACTTACCATCAGAAGAACGTTTTGCTTATAATTTACGGTTCCATATTTTCTCCAGCGTAGTAACAGCAGATCTGTGACGCCGTGATCAAAATCTACCTACAGTTATTTTCAGACATACATTAGATTTTTACTAAACATCTTGTCAGAAATACGCACTTCCTTTTCAAAATGAATTGTTTCCTAATTTTGAACGTCACTCATATATAAAAAATATAACGCAAACAAACGCTTCCGATCTTATATGTCATAAAATCATAATATAAAAACGTGGAAGACAAAAGCAACCGGTATTTTCAGATTGACCAACAGCACGGAGTCATTGCTTTGATCTGTTTTTTATGTTCCGCGTGTAAATAATTGCCTAAATATATCAATGCTTCTACCGCTGGCGGTACGTACAGATAGCTACTTTCAAAATGTACTATTCCGTAGGAAAAATACTTCATCTATTTATAATTGACTGCACGATCTTAGACGCGTAATGAAGGTGTCATATTTAGAGTGTTTGTCACCTGGAAGACGTCACAAGGTGACAACGCAAAACATTTTGTGACTTTTGCATATATGTGAGTTCAGTAATTTTGTTGTTTGTTGGAATTTCTTGGAATTTTTTGTCCAAACTCCAAACAAAAAATTATAGCTGTGTTAAAATTCAGAAACTGTGAAAATAAGTAACGACTATAATATGTACCAAATGTCTTTTTATATAAGATCCACCGCAACGGTAATTATATTAATTATATCAATTAATTGTATCTAAATTTAAAAAAAGTCCGCAAAGGTGCTAAACAGAAATTTCCATTGCAAAGTTCTGGATGATACCGTCACTAATATGGGTAGGCGTGCTGCCGTTTACCATCAGATGAACGAAAAACAGGCCTTGACAGTTAAATCCACTAAGAAAAGTTCACTTTTAGATGAGCTCAAACTTAAAATCATTTTATCCCATCCCGTTAACTAATACTCTTATAAGATTGTTTTATGCATAAATTACGAAATATTTATTAGCATGTTTTCAATATACATATGTTTTCTATTGAAGTGTGAAATAAGAGAGTTTATTGAAGTTTACGTTTGTATTTGTCTTGTTCAAGTAAATTCAGACTCGTTATAATAGAATAGAAGTTCAAAATTCTCAATTATGAATAATGAATAATAACTGAACGGTCCTCATAATATCTATTATTTTTTCATCAGTATAACAGAAATGATATTGTTATTTATTGACTGTATTAAATTAATTGAACTCCCGCCAGGGAGTCCTTGACCTATATAGTTGCCATGTCCCGCAAATACGATAGAATAACCGGGTAAGCGACCCTGCCCTCCCGCGCTACAGCGGCCTCCAGCTCCTTCTGAGATAGTAGTATCCTGCACATTATAACTCCTTTCCCAACTTTTACATTCCCAACCGCAAGTCTATTTCCCAACTAATCCTTCTTCATGTCTGCCAAGCCAGTGGCTGCAGTGGCGATGGCTGCATGACTAAGGAGATCCCCGTCGTTATCGTGCTGATTTGCTCTGTGACCGGGCGACCCCATAACAAAGCTAGCCATACCCAAGCATGTTGTGTTCTGTTTGAGCGGACAACATCTTTCCTAGCTACTCTCGGACACCCAATGGGGAGAAAGAATTTTAATTTGTACTAAAAATGGCGGCGACGTCGCTCACCACCCTTCACTTCTTATTTCTCGTGAAGGCGAAAAGTGGGCTACGGATGGGGTATCTGCCTACCCCAATGGGAAAGAGGCATGACTGTATAAATGTATATATTAAATTATATGAACAAAAACAGAAGGAATAATTTGTTTCTGTGTTGTTTTAATTTCATCGAAGTCGAAAAGATATTTAATGATATTTCGGTCCCATGTTTCCTGAATTTGGGTTCTGAAAATAATATACGAGTATATTTATAAATCCTCCGCAGTTTAGCTCTGCTTGGCTATGGAAGATTTTTAAATACACAATATTGCGATATACAAACTGATATATCGCATACTGTAAATAAACCTTGCTGAATTTTAATATGCGCGCACTTATGTACAATACCAGGATTTATTCTCGAGAGTTATTTTCTCTACACCTACGGTTTCCATGCTAGCCTTCTGCCCTGAATTAGTGATGAAGGTCGTGTTGTATTATCTGAAGACCTAAGGCGGTAAGAGTTTACTCAAGCTTGCTTGATTTTCGCTTCCATCAGCTGGACTACGGTACAGTTACTACAGCCAACAACATGGCGACAATATCTGACACAGAAACTCTATTAATATTTGTGATCCTTGAGAGTGAAGTGTAAACGCTAATAATATGACATTGAAACAGAGTATTTGCGACACCAGCCTCTTACAAATTAAACTTTGTGACATAAAAATCTTTTTCACAGACATATTGGGCAAAACTGTGAGAGAAATAAATAAATAAAATAAATCATAAGCAGACTAGCTTTGGAAAACTCTTAATATAATAAAGTCTATAGACTCTCAATGGTAATTAGATATGCGCCGAAGATAGGATCAACCGAAAACGAATATTCGACTCGCGCTCAGTCAGTGCACCGCTCTTTTGTATTTTGCAATATTAAAAATCTTCGGACTGTCTACTTTGATTGAAATTAATTGAAAGAGTGGACTGTTGTGCCGTGTGGTAGCGGCTTAAGAGTATCTACCACCCCATCTCATCCCGTGGGTGTCGTAAAAGTCGACAGAGCGAAAATAGGAACTAAAAGATGGGCAGCAGCATCTTCCAGGAACATCTGAATAAAAAACTGCGGATGCTAACCCGCCTGCCAAGCGTGGCAACTATGGCAAAATCAAAAAAAAATCAGAACTACAATCTTTTGTGGCAATCTATGGGGGAGACCTATGTTCAGCAGTGGACTAGAGATAGGCTGAAGTGATGATGATGATGATGAAAAGAGTGGACGTAAAAGATCGCACGCGACGGCTTTTTTAATGGAAAATAAAATTAATGTTAATAGAGTCAGGCGTTAATTTGCACAAATCCATTATAATAAAGGAAAGAAAGTTAATTTGCTAAGATCCCCATGCAAAATACAAAATTGTGTATATTACCCAGTTTTTGAAGAGCACCGTTCGCTCTTCCTCAGTAGCGTGCACAAGCTAAACTAACACCGCCACTGTGAACGGCCACCAGATACCCTCCACTGAAGTCGAGATCACGATACCAGTTACACCTCAAAACGAGGCATTATCAAATGCTATAGACTCTACGGCAGACAGCCGTCGAGTGTGCGCCGTGCCGGCCTGGTAAAGGTGCTGCCTATTCAACTATTAAGGGACCGTTTGCGCCACTAAAAGTACAATTCTAAAATATCTAACTAATATTTTAGATTTATACTTTGAGTTAATTAAGTAAATTAAAATAATTTTAGATTTATACTTTAATTTGATTTGAGTCTAAATTAAAATTCTTCACATAACGACACTTGAAAAATATTTACACAAGCCGGCCAATATACAGGCGTGCCCGAACGTTAATGAATTGGGAGAGGCTTCAGACACAGATCTGAAGCATAGATTTGCAAATATTCAAGAGGACAAATATTATACACTTGCCACATTATCAAATCCCAGATTCTGGTTGAATTTCTTTGTAAAGAACAAAAGAAAAAAAATTAATCTATCAAAACAACATTTTTCAGAAACCGTATCAGAAGGAGTGATGTCATTATCAAATATGACGAATGTGGAAACTCATGATCCTCACTTAGCGTTTTGGAGTTGTTATGAAGAGTTAGCTACCATCAAGCAACCATCAATATCTGTATAAAATCCCAGTAATAAAAGTCAAATAGCGTTAGAATGAAGACGATATTTGAAAGAGATTTTATTGTTTTGCAATTCAAGGCCATCCAATGATAGTTACAAAGAAGAAAGAAGAAAGAAAGAAAAACATTTATTCACAGTCTTATCACAATAGATACAAAGGGTAGCGTTTGTTTCATTTACAAATGCTATGTACGGTTCTCAAAACAAAAGCCTTTCTAACATATATTATTTACTCATAAAATAACTTTAAGTTCTTTAAATTTAAATATTCCATAATTATTCGGCAAACTAACCTAACTACTAAAACTACAACTAACCTAACTACTAAACTAACCTAATAACCTAATTACTAAACTAAAAAAATATGTCGAACATATCGAATGCGAATATTCGGCCAAATATTCGTAATTGTATCTAATAAATAAAAATATCGCGTTATTTACATTATGTTTTATGTGCTCTCCGCTGCTGTACATGATAACATTATGTGGAGTATCAACGGGTTGGCAATACTTTTTTCTTTGGCTGTATTAAAAGACATTATAGCGAAATCCGCAAAGAATATTCACGTAGCAAACGATAAAAACAGACTACTGGATGCAGGCCTCAATAACAAATAGTAAGCTGAAGTGATAATGAATGAGCCTTACTGAAAACAGGCACAGCACATGATCGTTATTGGTCGCAATAGGTTGGTAGCAAACGCCTGTGTTGCAACAATATATACGGCCTGCAAAGACTATGATGATGATGGATAACGATACCATTCCAAATCCAAATAAAAACTATCGGGATTACTTTTTAATGTAGCTGTTATCTAAGTATGTCAATTAGTAATGAAAAATACTTTACATAGAAAACTGACAATTTACGTACAAAAATGTTATTTAACGTCTAAACAACAACTGAATAAGAAAATATAAAAAAAAGTTACAGTTGCAGAAACATATAGCAAAGTGAACATAAAGAAGAGTTCCGGAAATAACAAGTCAACGATTGACAGTGTGTAATTACATGTTTTTTCATATTATGATATTTGTATGTGTGAGTGTGTGTTCGATGAAGTAGTGATTGCCTTTTCACGAACTGACAAAATTATTTAGGTATAGAATAACTCATTGAAAACTTCCTTATTTATACTTATTACACGAAACGAAATACGAATTCTATTATTAAATACGAATTACATTTGTTTCGCTTTTTAAGAAATGTTGACTTGTTTGAATTTTTTTCATGAAGCATTCTTCTCTTGACTATGAGACTATGCAGTATTTGTCATGATAAAAAATAATTAAAATAGAGAATATTCGCGGAGTTTCTTACGCTTGTTTCTTCTCCGCCAGAGTAAGCTCTTTCCGAAATAAAATTTATGTATATTTCTTACATTAAATAATTAAGAATTTTTATTTTCATATGTTTTCTGTTTTCTTTATTGAAATTTTTCGTATTTATATGTATTACCTGTAATTCTTTATCATTGTATATACTTATCTGATTATGTATTACTAAATACGTGTACAATATCTAATAATTACAATTTATTTTATTTTTTGGTATGATAGTTCACATATTCCATATGTTTTTCACCATCAGCCAGGGTCATCAGTAATGGCAGAGAATGCCGAAAAGGCACTGAGTCCGACCATTTTAGGTATTCACAATGAAGAAGTAATAAATAAATATATATTTGATACTTATAATAACGTTACATTTAGAAATATGAAGTAATTGACTAAAAATATTTTATGCTATAAACTTCTACCAGAACGTTATATTTAGAATCTTAATTATTACGCGACATTCATAAAAATACTTTTATTTAGTATTCGCTGTTATAAAAGTTAAAGAAAATATCTCGCGGGTTGTATTTTAATCCAAAATTCAAACAAAAAGAAAAACAATTATTTTTCCTTGATAAGTCATAGAGAATTCCACCAATTACGAAAACTTGTGCTTTGTAAAACCGAAGTAAAATGAATTTAAGCAAAACTTCTTTTTGAGGTTTGTAGCTCTGACGGCCAGTTACGTATTTCTCAGACTTATTTTATTTTTTATCATGATATTTTATATAATGAGAAGCCCTGTTCACTTTGACAGAAAAAATGTTTCCATTTCTTCCTTCATGAATTTTTTGTTTACAAATGTTAAATAATTGTTGATCGACTGTTTAATTTCTTTTGGAATGGAAAATGTTTTTTTATTGAATTAAGTAAATTGATTATAATTTGCTAAGATTCGCACGCAAAATTTAAAATGGTGTGTATTACCTAGTTTTTGATCAGCACCGTCCGCCCTCACACAATAGCGTACAACAGCAAACTAATACCGCCACCAGTGGGGCTATTACGTATCCAAAGTGAAGATCACTTATAAAAGTGTTGAACGAATATCTGTCAAATAATTGTTTTCGTACTGGTTATGGTTAACGAAAATGACGATTATTTTTCATATGAACAGTCTTTTTTGTTAATCATAACCAGTATACAGACACTCATTTAGCTGATATTCGTTCAACACTTTTATAAGTGATCATCACTTTGGATACGCAATAGCCCTGCAGGAGCCTACAACACTACCACTACACCAACGAGAAGCTCGGCGGCTCGCCTCGTTTTGAGGGGAAACAGGTGTTGTGTTCTCGACTTCAGTTGTGTGTATTGCCTAGTGGTTGTGTTGTAGTGGTGGAGGGTAACTGGTGGCGGCTCCCGGTGGCAGTATTAATTTGCTTGTTCACGCTATTGTGGGAGGGCGGACGTTGCTCTTTAAAAACTAATAATACACACGATTTTAAATTTCGCATGCGGATCTTAGCAAATTAACTTTCTTTCGTTCATTATACTGGATTTCCGCAAAGCCTGATTCTATTAACTTTATTGAATCGAATATTTTAGTAGATACAGACATAATAGCTACATAAACTAATTAATCGATATTAAGCGTTCCATAGGACGATTCAATGAAATTGTGCAGAAAATCGGTTTATGCACGTGACTTAGGACAATACTTGTCGAATATATGTGGGACCTATATTAAGCAGTTGCTTTTGGGATTGCGAAACGTAAGCTTTTGTTATAATGTTCTTTTAAAAAAAGATAATGCTAAGTTTAATTTTAACTTACATTCAACACATACACATACGGTCGCGCCTTTTCCCTGTATAGATGTATAGGTAGTGAACACCCGGGGACCGAAATTTAACAAAATATATTATGTATATCTTTTATACACACATTTTATATTTTTATACATCTTGCTATGTCACACAGGCACGGATTTTTCTACCGCCTATTTATGTTTTCTACGAGTACTAATATAATGACCAACTACACTTAGTCTAAAGTTTGAGCAGCCTCTTTTAGATTTTAGTTTATAGTTTATAGTTTTTTATTATATTAATTTAGATTATAGTTGAGTTGAATATTCATTAGATAGAATTTGCTTTTTTACTAAATAAACATAAATAATTTTACTTTGCAGACAACTATATAGAACTATATATACATGCATACATACAGCCACGCCTTTTTCGCACATAAGAGGGGCCACTCTTGTAGCCTACTTTTCGCCCTCGCGGGAAACGAGACGTGACGGGTGACGAACCAAGTCGCCGCCATTTTGGTACGAGTCTAATAATTCTTACTGTCCATTGCGTTCCCATGATCAGTAACAGCATTGCATATTACGGTGTTATTCTGCACGAATAAAGGCTATTCGTACATTACATTAGTCACCTCTTACGACACCTCGGTAGGAAAGAGGTAGGTGATGCCGTACACCTATCGGCTTAGATCTATATATATGAATTCCTAATAAAATATGCGAAGAAGCTCGCAATGTAAATATATTTTTATATTCAGATTATATCATTAGTATTTTGCAACTATTAACCAAAAATTCAAACATCAAATTCTTACATACCTTTTTGCTACTCTTGAAGACATTGCACTTGAATACGTTGGTGGCCCCGTCTCTAGCAATGTAAGAGAATATCTTGAGATCGGAACTGTCGTGGGAGACGTAGAAGATGCGGTAGATGGGATGATGCATCAGTTCTATGGTCTCAACACTGCAGTTGCTCTTGTTGCTACGTCCGAAGAGCTTCGTGCGGGATTTCTTCTGCAACAAACGATTTATTTGTAAAAAAATCATAGTTTTAAAAGTCATTATCAGTTTTAGTTTTTAACACGCTTTCGAAATCGTTCTAAAATAATTATGTCTGATATTTTTACATCTAACGTAATGCATATGGACGTTTTCAGCAAGAATGAACCATTCTGTCTGCAAAAGCTGGAAAGCTTTCATTATATGTATAATATTCAATATAAGATGACAAAATATACCATTACTGAAACTCTTGAAACGATAACTACATACTATAATAGTTTCTATTCGATTCCGGGATTTTTTTACATCCGTTCAGAATAATTTAATTCACTTTCTTAAATTTCTCTAAATTACTAAAAATATAATAATTCGACGACAGAGCTGATGGTTACTGTTTACAATACGGGCCTTAGTGGTCCAAGGTTTATTCTACAATAACTGAGAAAAATCTTAACAAAGGATCGGGAATCGACGTTTGGAATCGACTATTGCAAGGGTTCGTTTTCTAACTTTTATGCACGGTCGGGCATCCCGGGAGTCTAAATTAATTACTGTCATATCAGCTATCATGATATCAGGCCAACGTCAACCCTTATGGTGTTGACTTTGTCTCATACGTTATTAAGGCTGCATTTGGTGGTCCATCCCAATCCGACTTCATTGGGCCGGCATTTAAAATAGCGTTGGCTATTGTCTTCAGGAATCAGTTTCGGGCATGATACATTAATGTAACTCCTAGGGTACTCAGATCATTCAACAGTTAGTACCTTTAGTTTTCACACAAAGACCTAATTTGTGCGCCATGTATTAGTACATAAGTAAAACATTCATAAAAAAATACAATTAAAATAAATGTAGTATAAGCAACAAACCGTTGCGACATATTAGTTAAGAAATATCTTCCAATTAACGTGTGTTCACTAAGAACTTAATTACAAGACATACGCCTGGGAAAACAAATATTATTGCTATGTTGATAGCGGGAGCATAAACAAAAATTATTTTCTTCAATTATGAGAAACAGTATTTCTTGTATTGTCCAGATGTCTACTTTTAATATTTCATTCTTAAATATCACCTACGCAATCGGTACGCAACTGACCTGGGCTCGATTCCCATCGATTTAATGATTAGTGTAACTAATCATTTGAAGTTCTAGAATATTAGGGACGTTAATGCGTTCAATACATTTGTACAAATTTAATACATTTCGTACAGCTTATAACTTTTGTGGTACATTTGTGATAAATAATTTTGCTTCCGCTTTGCCTAATAACAGGCTTGTTCATTATCTGTTGCGTCAAGGCAGTTCAACTGCAATATAGTATTCAACAAGCTTTAAGAGGAATGGTCATTAGTAGCTAAACTAAACAAATATTTTTCATCACTGTATCTGAATACGTAGATTAATGAAAAAAAATCGGCTAAAACTTAACACACAACAAATACAAATACTGTCAACTACGCAGGAAACGTTATTTTTTTATTGTATAAAGTGACGAGACGAGCAATCTGCATAGTATAGGAGCACTCTGATGGTAAATGCTGTGTCATTCGTCACCCTGAAACATCAGTTCTTAAGTCTCATATGTCCAGTGATTACACAAGCTCACAGTGCCCTTCCGATCGAAACACAGTAACGTTTGCAAACTATTGCTTCACGGCAGAATAACTGGCCCTGGGCTGGCCAAAATAACCTACCTTGATGGATTCCTGCATATGAATCCTACCACCGGTTATATTCAATACATCCAGCAATAATATTTCGACAGTATAGAATTCGAACTAATATACTAATTAACAGAAGGAGAAGCTGATACTCGAAATTATAGAGAAGGCACGAACTGTGAATGCTCAGGGCCTACTACGAAAATTGAAGTACGAAGTTTCGACTGACGATTTCTTACCACGATATCTCTCTCTAAACTCTCTTCACTAAACATTCATTTTTTTTTATTAAAAAAACGAAGCCCCACAGTAGGATTTTCTCCTGTATCGTGGGTGCGTTTTACAAACATATATTTCATATGCACAACACAACCAGACCCGAAAAGCAACAATTTGTGTTTTTGCACAAATGTTACCTCCGGCTGGGAATCAAACCCAGGACCGGTGGCGCAGAAGTCAGGTACGCTAACCACTGCGCCATGCGGTCGTCATTGTATCGGTTGTCTAAGTATAAGTAATCCGATAGTAAACCGTCCGTAGAAGTGGCATCCGGAGTAATTTTGTAGTAGGTTTTATTTACAAGAAACGAGATTTTACGGATTTTGAAAGAAAGAAAGAAAGAAAATAACTTTATTCGTTGCTACGCTGAATACAAACACATAAAAAATAAACTATTAATAATAAAAAGTATTAAAATTTATATAGGATTACAGCAATAACAGGAAAGCAAAAACAAAACCGAAAGATATTTTATCGTATTTAATTTAATATTTATAATAACCCGACGTTTCGAGGGCTTTATAGCACCCTCACAGTCACGGGAGGACTAAGGTGACAGATGTCCTGCTGTCATAGTTAACCCGGGATACCTTCAGATTTTACTTATTATTTTAGTCCAATCTGTCTTGTCCTGCCATGCCGTATGGCGCGGTCATATACTCGTAGTTGGCTAGTGGGTGTAGTGGGCTAATAGCGCCTATTTCTGCCAGCCGACTTCTACAGAAGTAGCAGAGATGTGTTAAATTCGTTATTAGCCCATAAACTCTCTCCAGTGGCTCCAAGTAGCTGTGATGCGCGCAGCGGCCACACCCCGGTAAACCGTGTCGGCTCACGGACTAAACCTGGATGAGGGGCTTGCCACTTTTGGTGGACAAGTTTATATGCGGATCCCTCCTGCAAAGTGCATTAATTCTGATTCGGCAAGGAAGGCAACCCACCGCAGATATGCAAAGGACTTGGCGGACTCGGCGATTCAGCAAGGCAATGTGGATGGCCAAGGGCGGCGTTACAGGGCAAGAGTTAACGTCGGCCAGACACATCATCTGACCTCTCCTCCAGTCGTAACGGTTCTCCGTTCCACTGAACCGAGGAGACGGAGGACGAGTGTGTGCGCCTGCGTATGCGCGAACGCTTGCGCACCTTAATATATCCTGCGCATCTGACTGCTTGCGTTTGATAGACTCCGATTACGCAAAGTCCTGTGGCGATGGGATGAAGTAGAGAAGTCTGGCTTGATGCAAGCTAGGCTTTGTCTGATTCCTGCACATGGACAGTCCTGGGGGTGTGACTACACACCGTGGTCGCTTTCGCACTGCAAATTTGGGGCGACAGTGTGGATTCGGCAGCACCTGGGATGACAAAGCAGCCCTATTTAGGGAGGCACTGCTTTCCCTGCTCAGCCAGGGAGGGGGCTAGAAAAGGTGCCCCAAAAAATGCTCGTCCCTACTTGAAAGATGGTAGTAACCGCGGCTGCCATCGCATCACCCTAATTCGTGGTCGACGCAACATTAAAAATAACAATATCATGAAAACACCTGTGTGACATTTGGCGCGTGGAACGTGAGAACTCTTATTGATCGTGATGGCAACACCTGCCCTGAACGAAAAACCGCCACGTGGATGCACCCAAGATCCAAACACTGGCATCTAATCGACTATGCTGTAGATACGGCGTCATGCGAGGTGCGCATTGTTGGACTGACCACCGACTTATTGTCACCAAGCTGCAACTCCGCCTCCGTCAACCACGTAGATCTCATTTTAAAAAGCCTGCGTCTTTTAACGTGGGTAGACTGAAAAATCGCGAGGTTACGGAGAAATATGCTGACGCCTTGTCTGGGAAGCTGTCGCTAGTAAAAGAGATAGATGATGTCGGTGCTGCATGGGGAGCGTTGTCTTCTCATCTCGTAGAGGCTGCTTCAATTACTTTAGGTATTAAAAACCGGCGTAATTAAGACTGGTTCGATGAGAATGACGAAGCTCTCAAAGCAGCCTTCGACAAACATCGAGTCCTCTTACGACAGCATACTAGACGCGGCGGAAGCGTTGCAGTGGTCAAAAAGAGTGACCTTGAATTGCGCAAGCTGTCTCGACAAATCAAAGACAGGTGGTGGCAAGACAAGGTCCGTCACATTCAGTGGCTTGCTGACACAAACCAGCTTGGGGAGTTTTACTGCGAGGTACGTAAACTGATTAGTACGTCCTACCGAGCAAAAGTGCATCTGAGGTCGTTAGACAGTAGGCACTTGTTGACAAGCAAGGGGGATGTACTAAGACGCTGGGCTGAACATTTTAATACCTTGCTCAACGTAGATCGATCAGCTGATCTAAATAATATCAGTTTAATGCCTCAACTCCCTCTAGTCACCGAGCTGGATGAGCCTCTGTCGCGTGACGAGGTTGTCTCTGCCATCAGACAGCAACAAAACAAGCGAGCGGTTGGCATTGACCTTATACCGGGAGAGCTGCTTAAGTACGGCGGTGAGGAGCTGCACACGTTGGTGTGGGAACTCTTTGTTCGCATGTGGGAGGAGGAGCGAGTCTCAGATGATTTTAAAGTATCTCGCATAAGTGCCCTCTACAAGAACAAGGGTGACCGTTCCGACTGTAACTCCTACCGTGGTATTTCACTTCTGACAGCCCCTGGAAAAGCTTCGCAAGAGTTCTTTTAAACCGCCTGAAGGATATATCCGAAAAGATCTTGCCCGAAACCCAGTTTGGCTTCCGACCTGACCGAGGTACCTGCGAAGTTATTTTCTCTGTGCGTCAACTACAAGAAAAGAGTAGAGAACAGGGTCGTCAGCTGTATCTCTGCTTTGTTGACTTGGACCAAAGCATTCGACATGCATTGATGGTGCTAGGAAAGCTAGGGTGCACTGAAAAGTTTGTAGGACTTCTGAGACTCCTGCATGACGACATGCAGTGCTGCGTCTCTGTAGATGGTGAACAGTCACTTTTTTTCCCCGTTACCTGTGGGGTTAAACAAGAGTGTGTTTCTAGCGCCCACACTGTTCGCCTTGTATTTTGCGGTAGTAGTCAAAGAGGTCCTGCAAACTGTTTCTGAAGGAGTCCGCATCCGCTTCTGCACTGAGGGCAGTCTTTTTAACTTGGCCAGACTTAAGGCGCGCACTAAAGTCTCGTACGCATTGATCACAGAGATCATGTACGCTGATGACTTGTGCTTTTTAGCGGATTCCCCAGATGGCCTGCAACAGCAGATGTCTGGCTTACACCAAGCATGCTGCAAGTTCGGCCTGAAGATTAGTGTCAAAAAGACGGAGGTGATGTCTTCAGACATACATGGTCGTGAGACACTGGTACTGAAGCTTGGTGAGGATCTGCTGAAACAGGTCGATAACTTCCGTTATCTGGGGAGCACTATAACATCCAAGTGTGACCTTGATGCCGAAGTAAACAGCAGGATCAGTGCTGCAGCTGCAGCATTTGGAAAGCTGCGTTCCAAGGTTTTCTGCTCGCACGACCTAAAGCTGGCCACTAAAATCTCTGTTTATATGGCGATTGTGCTGCCAAACCTCTTGTACTCCTCCGAGACGTAGGTGTGTGTATCGCCACCGCATCCGCACTTTGGATCGTTTCCACCTTAAATGCCTTCGTACCATTATGAAGATCAGATGGTGAAGTGCGATTGGGTGGTGGAGTGCGAAATACCGAAGTTTTGCGACGAGCCAATGTCGGTGGCATTGAAGCCTACTTAATGCGTCGGCAACTTCGGTGGTGCGGTCACGTATCACGTATGGTGGAGGAAAGAGTGGCAAAGCGCATCTTCTATTCTGAACTAGAGGAGAGTAAGCGAAAACATGGCGGACAACTCCTCCGGTACAAAGATGTTCAGAAAAGACACACGAGATGTAACATTAAGCCCTCTCAATGGGAAGGTTTGGCAGCACAGCGCCCAGTATGGCGTGGTATTGTGAAGAGGCAAGTTCGCGAGTTCGAGGAGCAGCGTATAGCTGACCTCGACGCTAAGCGCGATGAGCTAAAGGCCCGTCCACCCGCGGCCATCAAATACAATTATGTAAGCGGCGTACTCACGTGCCCTCATTGTGCACGAGAGTTCGCTGCGAAGATTGGCTACATAAGCTATCTTCGGGTACACCTACAGTCAATAGCTTTAATTACAGTCAATAGCTTTAATAAAACACGCACCACGACACGCGACCGCCGTAGAGAGCGGCGCGCAATAGTCAATAATCACATCGCGTACACACGATTCACCCGTGTTCCAGGGCGGTTCTCACCGCCCAGAGTTACCGACACACAAGTCGACAGTCCGAATGGACGCGCGCAGCCTCCTTCGGACGGTCAGTAGACGACTTAAAATGTTTAAGATTTTCGAAATCGCGAAAGCACGCAGCGAACGCGACACAGTCCGAACTTCGAGGTTTTTGTAGGAGTTTTTATTTATTTATTTATGTTTGGGTGAAACCAAACCTGGCACGCGGGCCCCTGGCCCGCGAGCACTGTATCCGATGAAGCTGTAAAAGCCGAGAAGGCTAACAGCAATTACATCACCGAAAATATATATCGGGTACACCTTTTTACGTTTACGTTTTCTATTGCTTTTTGGAATGTTTATGTTGTATCTAAGACATGTTTTAGGGGTAAAAGTTAAATGGTATATGAAGAGCCCAACATTATAACTGGTCTAGGGAAACAGAAGGCACACAAGTATTTTTTTTTAAACTTTATTGTTACAGTTGCTACGACAAAAAAATATAATTTTTTGATAAAATAGATTTTTGATAGTTTGGTAAAATAAATATAAATATATTATTGTTATTTTACCGAACTGTGTACCTGTTAGGGTTAAGTGTGTTGTGGTGTGGTGTGGCGGTACAGGAGCGTGTGGTGGCGGCTTAAGAAAATCTACCAGCCAATCTCATTCCGTGAGTGTCATAAAGTCGACAGAGTGAAAATTAAAACCAGAAGATGCGCAGCAGCATTTTGCTGAACCATCTGAATAAATAAATTGCGGTTACCAACCCGCCTGGCAAGCGTGGCAACTATGGCAAAATCCACCCAAGTATAAGTTACAAAGTTTTGTGGAAATCTATGGGGGAGCCCTATGTTTAGCAGTGGGCAGTTAGGCTGAAATGATGATGACGTTGATGATGTTGTATGTTGACTAATGTAATTGTTACTATTTTTATATAGACATGTTTATTATTGTGATATTTTAATCGGAGTAACTTGTTAATTATTTTAATTTCTGCTATTATTATTTTGAATATTATTACTTATTTATACTAGTGGTAGAATTGTTATGCAGGACTTCGTGTAGCACTCGTGTAGCACTGCAGTGGCAGTTATTGTGCCGCTAAGTAGCAGTGTGCAAATACTCGTATTACTGAGTTCATAGCTAGTGTAAGCTGGGCATATGAGTCTCAAGAATGGTTGTCTCAGAGTGATGGGCGCAGTGTTGTGCATCACAGAAATGTTTTGGTGACAAAGCATTTGTAATGAGCAGACGACGCATTTACCATCAGACGTCTCGTCACTTTCTTCTATAAACGAAACCTAGATTTGCTATGGTTTTTTTTTATTATGGAATTACATCATTAATCAATGAAAAGTCGTTTCACTTAAATCTAATATTGAAATCACATTGAAGAAAATCGACCAAGCTTGATTCTAGTTGTTGATTAGGTTTCAGTGTTAAACGAATATAGTTAAATAACTTTTAGCAACCGTTTCATTTGGATATAAATTATGTATGTTCCAAATTACCAACTTGGCTAAGCTTAACGGGGTTTCCGGTCGGCTTAACTCAATTTGTATTACCAAATTATTGAAAATGTTTAATCATTTCATTCGTATATAATATACTGATTGCAAATATTAGGTCGGTGAAAAAGTCTTTTCGCGTATAGTACGAGTATGTATAAACTTGTAACACAATCTCTTTGGCTGTATTATTTGTATGTGGCTGGTTTTGATGACATTAAAAAGTTTTTATTTAAAAAAAAGGACACGAATTAGTGAAATGTTTTTTCCAGCTATTTTTCATTTGTTTTTCTTTCTGTCAAAATGATTGAAATGAAGAAATTCGATACATTTTAAAATTTGATTACAAAAAAGGAAAAAAAAACAACACAAGCAGTGAAAATTGTGACGTTTATGGACCTAATGCAGTGTCAGAAACAGTAGCACAAAGTTGGTTTAAGCGTTTTCAAACCGGAAATTTTGATGTCAAAGGTGCACTTGGTTCTGGTCGCTCTGTTACTGATAAAATGGACGCCATTTTTGAAAAAGTGGTAAAAGAGCCAGATCGGTATAGCAGTAGTTACGACAAAGCTGAAGAACTGGGAATTTACCACTAAACAGTTGACACCTTTGAAAAATGCTGGATACACATCTCGAGATTTGGGTGCCACACGAGGTAACTGAAAGAAATCTAATGAACCGTGTACTCATTTTGTCGCGTTTTTTTGCTCAGATGTACCAAAATTTCTACAGCAACGGGGTCATGTCCCTACCTTCAAGATGGTAAAAGTCATCGAACAAAATGGCACATATATACTGTTATTAAATGTAAATACATTCTACACAACTTTTTCCCCAATCTATTTTATGAGAAGATGTAGGTATATCTTATGCATATCAATAGAGAAGTAAGGGAAAGTAATCAACTTAACTCATCATAGTTAGGTACGTCTTTACAAGTAAAACTGTTTCGGTGCATCATCCCTAGTTGTAATATCATTTACCTATCTAGTTGTAATATTTGTGTCTCGAGATCCCTACTTGCAATTTAATATCTATACGTTTCTTGGAAATTAATTTGGCCGGAAACTGATTGTATGTCTCACTGCTCACGAAATATAATAATTGATAGCGATGCACAAAGCGCACTGTATATTGTGATATACGATGATGCAAAAGCAAAGCGTCGAATCGTCTCATCTCCTTCAGTATGTTAGGTAGTATTAATGGTCAATTACTGCTCAATCATCGATCGAATTGCAATCTTGACTGGATTCGAATTAAGCGTCGCTTATCACATCGTTTGACATGGAACACTAATTAAAACGCTTATGAACAATAATTATTCCAAATTATAGCGCTAATGCGAAATTATCTCATTCACACGTAAATTTTAAGCATCAGGTTTGAATTTGTTATATGTATTAAACGTATTTTTATTGAATATTTCATTTGATTATTCATTATTGAGTTTTTTTTAAATAAACAATAATATAAGAAGTGCTGCTGTTCTGAGACTATCTATGATCAGTATATGATCAGATATAGCCAAAAAACAGTGTACAATAGGTTAAAGTCGAAGCAATTATTTTCTCACAAGATTCCTATCGTTATAAACTGTGTCTTTTTAAATATTAATAGTTTATTTTATGTTACTTTTATTTCACTAAACAATATAACGTTTTAAAAATTAAAATAACGTAATCTTATTAGTAAATTACATAAAACACAATTATTAAGTGGTAAACATCAAATCTTAATTCAAGTAAATTAAATGTTCCCCTGCAGAACTAATGTATGCACAGGAGAAAATTTAGCACTCAATTTTTCCTCTTTTCAGTTTGCCTTACCTTAGTCCTCTTTTCAGTTTGCATCGTAACCCGAACGCCGTCAGTAGACACGTCGACAGTCACCTTTCGTTTTTTAACACCCCTCGCCTTGAATTCGTACTGAAAAATAAAGAGGAGATTTGGTATGCATTGAAGGATTGTGTTTAACTAGCAGAAATAATTTTCGTTTCGAATTGATAGGGATACTAGTGATGGCTACCTAATCGATTTCGATAACCGCAACAGTTGTAGAAGAGATCATGTGCAGGTTTTTAAAGTGCCGTTAGTATTATCGCGCTTGAAACGTTATCACCTCCCCTATAAGACGTAACTCTTATGCGATACGGTTCGGTTACCGCACAGAACCGATGTACTTGTATGGCCTGGTTGGCCGTCGATCATTGTTCCGGGTCTGGGTGTTCATTCGTTTTAAAATGCACACACGTTCCCGGAAAAAATTGTAAACTTTTTTATTTAAATAAAAAATATCATGAAGTGAAAAAGGGAATGTGAAGCAATATTTTATATGTTGCAGACACATACATTGACCTCTAAGCTAATAAAATATACGAAAAGCTATCTTTATGGTCCACTTTCTTTCTTGTGTGTAATTTTATGATAAACATTATTAGACTTTGGTAATTTTTTGAATAAAACTTCTTTGAGCGTGATGAGAGTAAAATTTCAAGTTCGATTTTGAGTGTAGAACTTTCGTGCAAATAATAGTAAGCAGTCGTTTCATATTTATTTATTAAAAGCTTTTTACAAGGTCGGCTGTAGATTAGGGCTGCCATTAGGGTTTGGGTCCCGGGACTTTTCGTAATTTTAGTGGTCTCGAATTTCGGGACTTTCGGGTCGAGACTCGAGACGAGACAAGATTGTCGAAATTGTTATGTAATCATTTTTATTTTCAAATAAATGGAGGAGCCTAGCGCCACTATTTTTAAAAGCCTATTTTATTAAATCAGCAAAGAAGCCTAATTAATGTGAGTTGATGTTTTAAAAGACTGATTTATAAGTCTGTTTTATTATTTATATTTAGTTTATTTAATTATAAAACAAATCTGTGATTATTGGAATTAACAATGTTGTGACTATGACCAATGATTAGATACTAGAATTACTAAATAGCAGTAAAGTTATTAAGAATTAGTATGATTTTTAAGTAAGTTCGTTTTATTACTATAAGATTTTACTGCTGAATAACTTGCCTGCATCAGTCTTCCCGTCCGATTACAATGTGGGTGAGTGTCTTCAAGAGAAGAGTGAATAAGCTTTTTCTAAGCGAGTGTGCCTACCATCAAAAACTAAATCTCCACTTACCATCAGGTGAGATTGTAATTAAACGCTAGCTTTTGAATAAAAAAAGCTTTTAATTAACTTACAATGTTTGTTTGTTTTTGTAGGTCGAAATTTGCAACTGAAATTTAAACCAGTTCTCGTAGCCCGAATAGGCTATAATTTGGTATTCATGAAAAACCTGATGACAATGCAATATTATGCTGAGCTGGACCTGATACTGCTACCAGGGCCACCTGCAGACTGCCCAACTCCTCAATAGCTTACAACAGCTATATCGTTTTTAGGCCCGTTAAATTTGTGTTGAGAAGTACTACAGCCCTGATTATAGCATTTGACGTCCACTACTTAAATAGGACATAGCCCCCACAAATACAAGCTTGTAACAAAAATATGTTTTTTATTACATATAATTTTCACTTCTATTTCGTTCTCTTTCTGTTCTGTTCTATTTCAGTTTCACTAATTTGTACGCGCTCTTATTTTTTATTGCAGAAGCAAAAGTAGTTTTTGGTCATTTAATAAATACGAGTACTAGGTGATCAAGAGTGGGCCGATCAAAGGCATAGTCAAAACTTATTTATTCAATTTAGGTTTAATTATAACTCTAATGACTGCCAAAATATCTTTTTTTCAATGCCTTATCTCCTATCTTATGTTTACAACTTGTATAAACTTGTGACAATAAAGTTATTGTAAAATGACGAAACGTGCAAAAACTACACCTGATAGTATGTGCAATGTCTGCCCATACCGAATGCCGTGGCACCCAGAACAATTCTGCGTGACAGCACACTGCGCCCGTCACTCTGAGACATCAGTTCTTACGTCTCATATGCCCAGTGATTACACTAGCTCTCAGTGCCCTTCAAACCGAAACAGTAATGTTCGCACAGTAATGCTTCACGGCAGAATAACTGACCATGGGGTGAGTACCTACCTAGACGGATTACTAGATCCTACCGCAAGTGAAAAAAATAAGACCTTTTCAAATATAACAAAATTCTTAACTTGCAAACACGAATACTAACAACCATATTAAATTTACAAGGCCTCGATAATTGTAATAAAGAAATATATAGTTTTTAACTACATAAAGACGTTTGTTGCCTTCTATAGCGAATTTAAATAAATAATTACATTAATAACCAATACGTATACCTACTTATTGGATATTGGATTTGTTGAACGAACAATGCATGAAATAAGCTCTGTTCTGTTCTTGATTTTAGTGTAATTTATTACAGATAAGCTGTCATAAAAATAACCTAGTATATATACAACATAATAAAAATACCATAAAATTATTTGTTTTTAAAATAGATTGGACATGGTGCATTAAACTTGATGCGAAGCTTTTTATTTCGTTGTAAAAAATGCATAAATCAGTCCATTTAAAATTCAAATAGACATGCAAATTGTGACTGAGAATGCTTCCTAGTACTTCCTTTCTTTTATTAATATTAAAAGTACCATTTCTATGCTTTAATACGTTCAACACATATTAAAGTGATAAATATGTGCTTAAACTATATTAGTACTTCTTAAGAAGGAAATTTTATTTGGTGATTAGCGCAAATACATAGATACATAAGATCACGACTGTATCCCATAAGGGGTAGTCAGAGAATGGGCACTCACTGCAAAAACAGATGACTGCCACAATCCACGTTTCTCCAAAACAATATAATGCACTTGGTGTGATAGGTGGTGAGCCCATCGCCACCATGCGCTGTTGGGTGCACGGTGCAGTTTAATTCCCTTCTCGCCTTTTACGAGATCCATTGGATAAGATGGAGTGGTAGTATTCTTTTAACGAGCCGCCACCACACGGCGCAATTAAATTAATTCATAACATAATATATATCAATAAATCGTCGCTAATATTTTTATTTGACTTAGTATAAACTTACTATAAACTATTTACTGGTGGTAGGATTCCTATGCAGGAATCCGTCTAGGTAGGTACCACCCCAGGGCCAGTTATTCTGCTGTGAAGCAGTAGTGTGCAAACATTACTGTGTTTCGGTTTTAAGGGCACTGAGAGCTAGCATAATCATGGCATGAGGATATGAGACTTAAGACCTGATGTCTCAGGGTGACGGGAGCAATGTGGTATCACACAGTAATTTTCTGGGTGCCACAGCATTTCTTATGGGCAGACGTTACACTTACCATCAGGTGAACGATTTGCTCGTTCCGTCACTTATATGAAATAAAAAAAAAAAACAGTTCAACCATCAAATAAGCGGCAACTGAAGAATCGAATATCATAACACAAGAGTATAAGCAACAAATGACTCGCAGGAGGTTCTTTTTTCACAAATTAAACGATCATTCGGCAAATGTCCGCCAATAATGGAACACTTGAAGAATCAAACACCCGTTCTATTGTTGAGATAATAGATGTAACATCTCCGGGGTACTTTTATTGTGCAAATTCTGCAAATGTAGGCCAAGGCGAGTCGTTTATATTCAGATGGTAACGGCGTCACGTCGGGCGTCATTTTCATAATTCAATGTGACAGGATTGATCCTATAAGTAAGGGACGGTAGCACGATTTTGCGGCTAACAACGTCTTTCAATTTAAATTTATTGTTTTCGGGTCTATTATTAAAAATTGACCTCCACCATAGCATGAAGGTGATTTCTTCTTTGTTACGGTAACATTTGCAGGTCAACAAAAAGGTCAAGAAGTTGTCAGGCAGTCCTTTGTTATCCAATCCAATGCCTATCCCAGGGTTTAACCTCATTTGCCGGTATAAAAAAATTATAGAAATAAGTGACGAGACGAGTAAGTCGCCGGAGCAAATCGTCCGAGCAAGAAGTCGGTATGTTACACACGGTCAAACCTGGCCTGAATCACTTTATTACCTAGTGTTAGCAAATATCGGTTACATATCTTTAGTATATATTAATTTACTTTCAGGATTGACTTAGGTTTGGTTTAATTGTAACACAGCAAAAAATCATGATTTATATGAATTTAAAATCTGCACGAACAAAGTCGCGGCTCGTGTTATACTAAAATATTTACTTGTACTATTTAAGTACAGTCGTTTTTCCGCCATCATAAGAAGGAAAAAAAGCCCAGCAACAAAAGGGATTGCAAAGGACAGCTCTTGACAAGTTCTTATGAAGTTTAGTTTGAATTATATAATTAAATTATGTAGATATGAACACAACGACCCGACACGACGCCCATAGGCACTGTCTTGTAAAGTGACTTTGTGAAATGTTAAATGTAAATTCTATTACGGCGAACTTGTAGCTCGTGATCACGTGAAGTGTTATCATATAATAAATGTTTATTTTGAATTTAAATATATTCTTGTACTTTCAGAGATGTTTGCCCGTAAGGAGACTCACTGAACAAGTTTTTGTTTTTTTTAATTTGTGACGAGTGCAAGTCCCCCTCCCGGCGGTACGTGCCACATCTGCACATAACAGTGTCTAATAAAACTAATAAAGATTTTATCATTTTTTTTAACTATTTATAATCCGATGTTTCAAGCGTTTTACAGCGCCCACGGTAACGGAAGTACTGATATGTTGGACTTCCTAATTTACCAACACCACTGCCACCAACTGCACCCGTCACTCTGTAACATCAGTTCTTAAGTTTCATATGCCCAGTGATTTCACTAGCTCTCAGTGCTCTTCAGACCGAAACATAGCAAGGTTTGCACACTACTACTTCACCGCAGAATAACATGCCCTGCGGTGGTACCTACCTAGACAGATTCCTTCTTACCACCAGTTCTGTCTGGCACCGCATTGCCCTCTTCACCATGTTAGTTCTTAAGTATCGCATCTCTTTGTCAGCTTTATTGGCTTTCACAGACAAACAAACACAACAAAAAAACATAAATAAAGTTAACATTATCATCATATAATAATGTCATCCTCACGGTTCACATGTGTTTCGAGAGAGAATTCGTCTTACCATTCTTTCCAATATAAGTCTAATATAAATCTATCCGAGGGAGGTTCGGACCTCCTTTCGGGATGTCCACTAGTATCGGTAACGCTAGGCGGTAAGAACAGCCCAGAATTACCGTTTTTTAACTTCCACAAATATGCTCATGGTAGTGTTTGATGAAGCTGTAAAAGCCAAGAAAAACAGCTAAATCTTCACCTATACAATATATCGCAAAAAGGCACAGAAATATCTTAATAAATCTCAAACTTCAATTAAGCAAGCATTTTGTCACTATTTTCCTTTAGAAATTTGTTTATTCTTATCTCAATTAAAAAAGACAATTATGTCACGACCCGCTCCTAGACTAAACATTAATTAAAAACGCTTTGCGAAGCACATCTTAGATTCTTGGACTGTTTTATATTGTTGGTCTCTTTATAAGATGAATTCCACTTAAAGATTCCAGTATTGCAATAAGTGTAATTAATTATTATCATTACAGAGCCGTGGTAGCTCAGGGGCTAGGCGCTAGCTTTAAATTTCATAGTACGCGAGTGACCTGGGTTCGTATTGAGACTAGTCACTTTTCATCGCAGAAAGTGACGAGATGAGCAAAACGTTCACCTGATGTTAAATGCAACGTCTGCCCATAACAAATGCTGTGTCACCCAGAACACTTCTCTGTGGCACCACACTGCACACGTCCACCTGAGACATACTGAAACACATATTTGACACATATTTGCACACTACTGCTTCACGGCAGACAAAACTGACCATGCGGAGGTACCTACCTAGACGGATTCCTGCATAAGAATCTTACCACCTTTACATTTATTTTCATATAATCTTTTTCATATTTATGGCAACAGACTGAAAATAGAAAATAAAGTTTCTGGCACTATCAAAAATATTTAGTTAATTATGCATATAATTTTTAGGAATATATTATACCGATTACTTGAAAGTTTGTAAGAATAGTGACTGTAAGGTAATAGTTCCTTTTACGTAATACTTGTTTGTCAGTCTGAAAACGAAAACCATGAGCTCTTCAAGTGACTGTTTCGTTGCCTGTACACATCCACAGGTACTTGCAGCGATATATGTGGCAATACAGAATCAATTTATTAGCACGAATCTTATATAAATTTAATCAAAGCATAAAAAATGACAACTGATTAAAAAGTTTTATATAAAATTAAACATTAATGAAAATCGAACCATCATTACACATATATCGTTCTTTTGTTTAATCCCAAAACCGAGACAAGTGATTTGAAATATAACATTAGGAATTCTACATAAGGCTTAGTGGGAAACATTTTATACATTTAATACATTTCTTAGTAGCCTTTGTGTATAACAATATTGGTAGACGCAAAAATCCAATAAAGGAGCCACCGACTGTTCAAGAATCTTAATAAAACTGAACAGAGTTAAAATATTTTTAATAAAAGCGAAATACTGAATTTAGAAAAAAAAGTATTATGAATCATAACTGTTACTTACGCGCACACGGCGCATAGCGGCTACGATCTCGACGCGGCTTGATGGTCTTGGCACGTCCATGGTTCCGATGTACTGCAAAAAAAAAAACAAAAGAAAATAGATATTAATTGTTTGCAAAGTAGAGTTGAGGGACCCCCGGGCCACTATTCAAATATTAATCACAAAAACACTATCCTGGGTCCCTTGCATCTATCTACTTTCCAGCAAATAGTCAAATTACCAATTGTGATGATGATGTCCTCCTGGATGACTTTTGACCGTGGCGATAATTGTCGAATACTGTCGGAAGCTATGAAATGCGCAGGCACATTTATTTATGTCAGACGTGTTTATTTCGTGTGGCTTAAGAAAATCTACTAACCCATTTCATCCCATGGGTGTCGTAAAATTCAACAGACGGAAAATAAAAACCAGGAGATGGACAGCAGCATCTTTCTGGAACATCTGAACTGCGGTTGCCAACCCGCTTGCCAAGCGTGGCAACTATGGCAAGATCCCCCCCAAATGAGAGCTACAAAATTAACGTGTTTTGTAGCAATGTATAGGGGAGGCCTATGTTCATCAGTGGACTGGTGATAATAGGCTAAAATGATGATGATGACGATGATACAAATTATAATTCTTATATAATTAAGACGTTTGCCACATGTGCATCGACACGTGCGTGCACCCAACGCCTCAAAATTGAGCAATCCGGCTTACCACTTATGACCTTGCTTGATGAAGCTTGCGGGTCAAAAGCTAGTGAGCTTGGTTTGGTTTGACCCTAGCATATACGTGAAGAGAAATGTGCCTCTTTTTAAGCATATTGCGCGCACGAAGGAGTGTGAGATTAGGCATAGTTAAAGTTTGTATGGAGAAGAAGCGAGGAATCCAACATTTCTGTTATAAAATATTGTACAAATACATTAAATAAAATAAAACAGATGATTGATAAGTATTCATAGTGTCAATGTCAATAACAAAATAGTCTGTCGTTTGTTTATATTCATACTGCCAATGTCAAACACGTAATAGTCTCTGGTCAAATAGTCGCACAAAGTAGAGATTGTCATCAAAGAATTTAAAAATGTTGCCAACAAACAATTAGTCAAACCTCAATAACGTACAAACTTAAAAAAAAATGTATGAATTATGGTATAATTTCTACCACTGATGGGCACCTAGTGTGCGTAAATAAGCACTAACATTTCCATAAATGCAATAATGTTACCTATCGGGTTAGACGTGTGTCAGTGCCCAGTTAAAAATTTATTATTCTGGCGAATATAATTGACCGGTCATCTATTGACCGTCCGAGGTAGGTTCCGACCTCCATTCGGATTGTCGACTTGTTTAGGTAGCTTTTGGCGGCGAGAACCACCCTGAGCTAACGCAAAAAATGGAATTACATGAGTAAAAAATCCAGGCGCAAAAATTGGCGGACAGATCTTGTCTTCTAGACTAAACATCTGCTACTACTTCTAATCTTCTTAACTCTATTAAAGTTATTTCGGTATAGTTTTAGGAAACAAAATTTTAGTGATTTTATTTATTTATTCTTACTGGTTGTATAATAAATCTACGAGACTGGTTTCTCTGTGAAAATCTTGTGAATTTTTAATTTAAAACCGCATATTTTTATTTATGTTAGATTTTGTCTATTGATATCGACACGACTTAAAATCTAAGCTTTTACAAGAAACAATGGTGATAGTTACCGTATCACGGTGTCTAAACTAAAGTCTTCGCGTGTTGATCGCGGTACAAGGGAATTTACTACCTCATATAATCCCCTCCACATCATAATAGCCATTATACTGAGACTTAAGTACGTATGACTCTACAGGAATATTCTGCTTGATCTGTTATCACACTTACCACCAGGTGAACGTTTTGCTCGCCTCGACACTTTAACCCATATAAAATAAATTAAAATCTTGGATATTATTTTTAGTGCATGTAATGCCTCCATTATTGGGTCATGACACTAATTCAATTTACTTCGGCACTCCAACTGCATGCCGATGTGGTGACTCGAATAGTTCAATAATTAATGTTTACATGTTCACTGGTCAATATAAATATATACACATAGACCAAAAAGTTTGGTAACTAATATTCGAATGTAAACTAGAGTATTAATTAAAAACTTTTAATAATTAGGTGTTTAAATATATTAGGTGTGGTAGCCCCGACACAGTCTCGTCCCCATAGTGTCCTAAAATTCAACTAAGGGAAATGCCAGAAAAAATGTCATGGCTTCCCAAGCAAATGGAATAACCATCTCGGATATGCTACACAGAGACTATGCAGTGCTGGATTAACCACGTAGCAACTGTAGTATTTGCTACGGGCCCCGCGCAAACAGGCGCCTCGTGTATCCAAGCCCGCCTCCCTTTGCCTAAGCGTATTTTTTTGAAGTGAAACTTTTTGGACATGTCAGTCAACCCAGAGCGTAGTGAAACATTGTGGCAATTGTATGCTCAAAAAGAAACTAATTATAACCTTAGAAGCTATTAATAATATTTTTTTGTTAATAACAAATTAGAGGTTTTGATCTCCAGAAAAAAAACACCTTTCTCGTACTTGTCAGAGCCTAACAGGGCCCATAGTATTGTGACGTAAACATGGCAAATAAAAGAATTGACCTGATGGTAAGTGATCACCGCCGCCCATGAACATCTACAATACCAGAGGCTGCCGGCCTTAGAGAAAGGAATTGGCTTTTTTCTTGACGGTCAGTAGCAGCAGATTCCATAAAATGCTTGTGCGTCGACAAATACAACACACAGAGACTTTATTTGGACAAATAGACTACAACAATTCCTTACACTAATATTTTTTGAAGCGACTGTTCTAACCGGCGGCTCTGCAGCTGGTCCGATAAGATTAGGTTATTTTACCAAAATAATGTTTTAATTATGGGAACATAAGCCTTCCCTGTAAACAATATTTGATGTTGTGGTAGCAAAATAAAACGATCGCTCGCTACCGCTGCCCGAAGAGAGCCGCGCACCTCGGTGATGCACAAGTAGCATGGAGCCGGGCGGATTCGCGGCGTTGGAGAGACACCGCGGCCGCTGTATTTTTTAGTGTTTCAAAGTTTTAATTAAAAAAAAAAGTAATCAAAATTACAAACTACGAGTACTATTCAATCGTTTGTAGTTTACAAAAAATAAAATGTGTAGGTAGGTAATTAAAATAGGAAAATGTACATTATTTTATGTACAATCAATAATTTTCGCTGTGCACGACAAATAAAGACTTTTATCAGTAAATTTTGATACCTCGAGTTACATTATAACCATTTTGCGTAAGGATCTCAAATTTGTTTAAATAAGTTAGTCGCTGATAATCTAGCTGTCTAAAGGTGAAAGATTTTAAAAATTGTTTGAGAAGTTTTTAAGTTTATTCATTACAACCAAAATCAAATCTTTTCTCTTTATAATATTATTATAATATATGTTATATATATAACTTTAGATATTCCATGTTATATTCCAAGTAAATATGATTAGGTGCAGTGTATTGATAGATTTTTTTATACATTGCATAATATTATTATATTTAAAAATTTTAAACCAACGCAACGGCGCAATTGATTTTAATTTAACATTTCATATAATAATCCCCTGTTCATAATAATTAGCTTTTTATCTATAGCTTGTTGCTATTCATTAGTGTAAGGCGTTCTGTAAAACTTATATTAAAACTGTTACTGGATGTTTTGCAAAAATAATAGCTGGATGTGTCATTAAAATTAATATTAATACTAAATACGTATTTAAATGCGCAATGTAAATCTCGTGTAATTCTGTAGTGAAACATAGTTAAGGGTGAAATACAAAATACTCGTACATATTTACGTCACCTTCAGGTAATGCCTTGTGACACGGTTCCAGTCGATTTCCGCCTCTAGGAAATCGATTTCCGTTGGTACAAAACCAAAAAAGTAATTTATTATTTTATGAGAATATTTTTTACAAAGCGCCTTTCAGTACGACATTTTTGTAAGTTAAAAAGAAAGAGACATATTCGTACAACTGAACACTATTAAAAGATAGTGCAGTTTTACGATATTATGAGAATTAGTTGTACTAAAACAGCAATACCGTTCAGGTCATTAAAATCACATAATAAAAATCAATGCTTTTAAAGTTGATTATTATATATAACATACCAAGTTTTTAAACATTACATTGGTGAATCCAATGTCTGGAGCCTGTATGTATTATAGGAAATCTTGACATTTAATGAACATAAAACTTTTGAAGAACAATACGTCTAAATTATTCCATATTAAGCATAATGCAGTGATAATTGGCACAACAAACCAACGTTAAGTTAAAGACGTGAAAATCTTTAATGTCTTCTGGCACATGTTAGTACTTTAAACTCGGATTTTGTGCCAAATCAGATTGCCTTTAAGTTTTATGTCAGCGGAGTTTTGTTGGTTAATGATGTTAAATAAACTTAAACTGGTGGTATTTCGTTATTGTTTTACATTTTCGTTTATAGCTTGGATGTATGTAGATGTGGTAATTAAAATTAAGAAAATAGTTTAAAGAATTTATGGCGGACAACTAAACGAAATAAATTCTGGGCAATTTCATATATTGTCCATGAATTCAGATTCAGACCAAAATAATCTCATTCAGTTTATGATTTTAAATATAAGTTAATTTGGAAAATATTTTTATTCATATCTTACTTTGGAATTTCCCTAGAAATTACGTTGTAGTTTTGTACGAGTATACCCTTGCGCGCTTGCCTCATTATATCGTTATTTCTTTTAGAATATCATAGAAATAATTTGATTTAAATAAGAAACACTAAGTTACTTCTTATAACACAGTTACAGAAAATTTAACAATAGAATGTGATAATAGTAAAAAATTAGTAAATTCATGAAGAAAAGTAAGTTACTTTGCTAAGATCCGCATGCAAAATATAAAAATGGTGTATATTACCTAGTTTTATGAAGTGCACCACCCGCCCTCCCTCAGTAGCGTGCACAAGCAAACTAACACCGCCACCAGGAACCGCCACCAGGTCCCCTCCACCAACCACCACAATACTACCACTAGATAATATACACCACTGAAGTCGAGAACACGACACGTGTTTCGCCCCAAAACGAGGCATTATCAAACGTAATAGACTCTACGACAGATGGCCGCCGAGTGGGAGCGAGTGAGTTCCTGGTGGCGGTGTTAGTTTGCTTGTGCACGCTACTGAGGGAGGGCGGGTGGTGCACTTCAAAAAACTAGGTAATATACACCATTTTTATATTTTGCATGCGGATCTTAGCAAAGTAACTTACTTTTCTTCATTATAATGGATTTCCGCAAAGTAACGCCTGATTCTATTAACTATATTAGTAAATTCAGGTAATGAATATATTGTTATGCTTAATGGTTGTCAAATAAATAAATAGGTGTATCTATCTATGCACATACATATTAAATTTGTATCTGAACGATTGAGATTTCAATCGGACTTATTGATGACAGATGGAAATTGTGTGTTTTATTTAACAGGAGCTATTCACAGCCACCTTTTTGTCCGCGGAAATATACAGAATAGAATTCTATTCATTAATTCAAACTCAGTTAAGAGATCTACAAAATGCTGTAGGAATTTTGCAGGCTGGTTCAGTACGCCGTAACAGCGGTCGTTATACTTATATGTATGATATGAGTATAGTTATATATTAACGCAGATGGGGCATTTTAGTCTGCTGCACATGCTGGTTAGCAAGGGAACTTATCGATTGCCGCATTTAATAAAAATCATAATTAAATACGGCAATCTAAATTATTGCCTTGCTTAATTAAATTTGCTTTACAATACCGTCCGTATCATATCAAAAAGTTCAATAAGGTTCCTTATACCTTGTGACAAGTATGAGATATGGTATTTCATACTTGCCATTTGAAGTTAAAAAATTGTGCAAACATTGCCAAGTTTTTACAAAATTTGCTAGCAACACGATGTGCGGGCCCAATATTAGTAGCATACGATTTGCAGTCGGTGTCGGTTGTACGGACTCTTTGATAAATAACATATTTTTTCTAGACCTTACAGACTTCTTATAACAAAATCGTTTAGATACTCGTACTTCGCTCGAGAATGTTTTCAAAAAAACTTAAATTTACAGTAGTTCTGATCGTTCAGATATCAATATAGAAAGACGTTGCGGAATTTTAACAGAAACAGGTTAGCAAGAACAAACTTGAAAACACGCCAGAATAAAAAAAAATAGTACCTTATACAAAATCCCCAATTAGGTGACCGACGTTTGGCAACTTTATTTTTTCGGGATGACATTAATACAAATTATCTTAAAAAAATAAATTTTGAAGTGAAATAAGGCATTCAGTGTAGACCGAAAAAGAAAGAGAGAACAATATAAGCCGAGAAAGATTACTTACTTTTGTTCACAGTGCCAGATAGTAAATTTCAGCAATGTTTCAACGTTAAATGAAAACAGTCCCGAGCGACGAATAGTATAAAATTAATCCAAGTGTTTCATTCAGCAGGTGCAGCACTCAGTCATTAAGTTAATGGCATTTTAATTCTGTATCCATTTGGCGAGGGATTGCATTCTTATTATTTTTGGGTTAAATTGAATTGTAATCGTCCTCCGTACGTTTTATTTATCAACCTTAATAGAGAGATTTCTACTGAATTATGGCCTATATTTTATTTTATTTCTGTTTTATAGTATTTAGGTTATAATATAGCGTTGTATACATAGAACTTACAATAAATAATATTTAACAGTAATTACACGATTATAACGATAACAGACGCATGTTTGCGCTTTTTGTATATTATGTGTATTTATGTGTGTATGTGTGTGCAAATGCATACATACATACAGTCACGTTTTTTTTCCCATATAAGGGGTAGACATAGACGACATAGTGTTGTGTAAGTATTGCATATTGTGGTGTTATTCTGCACGAATAAAGGCTTCCCGTACTTTACGTTAGTCGCCTCTGACGATACTTTGTTACGAAAGAGGTACATGCTGTTCTACTCTGCTCTGATAAGTAGAAAGTAGATGAGTGGGAAAGTAACGTAAACAGTTTTATGGGTAATAAAAGTAACATTATTCATCCAAACCTTAATTGCGTATAAACTGTTAAACCTTTTCAGGTCAGGTCCTGTTAGGTTAACAGGCCTTTCGTCTAAAGGAGATTTATGATAACTTAACTTTGCGCTGAGGGTGCTTGCTTTAAGTGCTAACGTTGATATTAAAATCTGATAAAAGGTCTTGAATGCGGTTAGGCTGACTCCGGATGTAGCACAGCTGCGTTGTTTTTAACCGACTATAAAAAGGTCGAGGTTTGCAATTCGCAAGACTTAATAAAAAGGGTTATTATAATAATAAATGTACATGGATGATGATAACCCCAGGAGAATGAGGTGTTCGCTGCCAACTATTTCTACATTTTTATAATACTGCTGTAATTGTACATTATGTTTAAAATGTCTACGATGAAAAAAGATTTGCCCGCTGGGTTTCTTGCTGGTTCTTTACAGAACAGTTTTTTGCGAAGCGGTGTAGTATAAAAAATAACGTTCAATGAGTATTTTTATTTGTAATAATCTATATTTATTAAAAAATATTCTATTCTATTCTCGCCTGCCTTTTTGTATGTATGTTACGCGATATTTTCGCCAATTGTCAACCGATTTCAATAATATTTTTTTTAGTTTAATTGGTTATAGTAGGAGACCAACCCTTACAAATTTGTTCTAATGATGGGAAACATGGGAAAATCATGACTCTTAGATTCGCATGGGCATGCTTGAAGCTACTGCATTGGAGCCGGTTTTTTGATTAAATAATATTATTTTAACGGTATACTATAGTTATAGTGGTAAGTAAAGTGTTTTCATTAGAAACCGGAAGAGGACAATGTCTATGTATTTTTTTATTCGATAAAGTGATGAAACTAGCAGAACGTTCACCTGATGGTAAGTGCAACGTCTGCCTATAACAAATGCTGTCACCCAGAACATTTCTGTGTATGTGACACAACACTGCGCCCATCACCTTGAGACATCAGTTGTTAAGTCTCATATGCCCAGTGATTACGCCAGCTCACAGTGCCCTTCAAACCGAAACAGCCATGTTTGCACACTACTGCTTCACGGCAGAATAACTGGCACTGGGGTGGTACCTACCTAGACGGATTCCTGCATAGGAATCCTACCACCAGTAAATAGTTTTTAGTAAGTTTATACTAAGTCAAATAAAAATATTAGCGACGATTTATTGATATATATTATGTTATGAATTAATTTAATTGCGCCGTGTGGTGGCGGCTCGTTAAAAGAATACTACCACTCCATCTTATCCAATGGATCTCGTAAAAGGCGAGAAGGGAATTAAACTGCACCGGAATCCTACCAATATTATTTTTGTTTTTTTATTGCTTATTTATTTTATAATTTTTGTTTTTTTTATTGCTGCTTTTTTTGTAAGAGAGTGGCGAGACGAACAAATCGTTCACCGAATGGTAAGTGCAACGTCTACCCATAACAAATGCGGTGTCACAACAAGTGCACCCAACACATTTCTGCGTGGTCCTGTCACCCTGAGACATTAATCTCAGGTTCTCTTATATTCCCTGTAATTACTCTTGCTATCAGTGTCCTTCATAGCGAACCACAGTAATGTTCGCAACGTTACTGCTTTACAGAAGAATGCTTCACAGCAGAAACTGGCACTGCGGTGGTACCCACCTGGACGGATTCTTGCCATCCTACTACCAGGAAAAATATTAACGGCTAGTGTGTAATGTGATCAAATGGAGATAGATAAATTCTGAATTACATAACACACTCACATAAATACTTCGAAAGAATTGAAAAAAGTGACACAAACTATATCTACTAACGCTTTCCTCGCTTCTTAAAATCTGTAAAACTTGTAAACTTATTGCACCCATTATTAGTTCAGTGTACGAACAACGTCTTATGTATGCTGAGCATACTTGTAGAAGTTTTAATTTACATTAGCGTAAATTTCAATTCTATAGTGACTCAGTGACAGACTAGCAGTCGCATTTGGTCTATCGAAAAACTGTCGAAGGATCAAAATGCATTGTTCGCATCATAATCATAAGTTCAGTAATATTACTTCCAATGCCAATTCTGTTCCAATACTGTCACACATTTTAAAATGTGTTGACCTCGTTTCGATTCTTGGTGCCACCGTTGTTTAAATTAATAATTGCAATTTTAATTGTTTATTTACCACGATTACAATTTAAATCCATTGACAACGTTTAAGTTTTTTAATTAATTTTCGATTAAAGGCAAAGTAAACCATGTTAATTAAAGATTGCCAAAATAGTTTAAAACAATTTGCGATGCTTGACACTGCGTTCGCGCCTTGCTTTGATCTTACTGATTAATTGTATATTTTATAGACTAAAACAGGCAAAGACGATGCCTGTTTTAATCCATAAAATACTCAGGCATTGCACGGGATATTTAAGAAAACTATGCAGTTTTCTAAAAATAATTATATTTCTAACTTACAGACAAAACATTTTCAAAATTGTCGTATACGTTTCATAAACATTTTTCATAGTAAAAGAAATGTTTGGTCAATAATAGTACGATTAATTAATAAAAAAAAAATTATATAGAACAAGATACTGAAACTTTCTCCCTTCGGATAACGAGAACAAAATTATTTGTTTTTTATTTTTTTGGAATATCTTAAAACTGTTTAACTACACTATAACTGTTGAAATGCTAAATTAAACGTCTTATTGAATTTATATTATGAATAAATGAAAATTATGTTGACGTACGTCGAATAAGTTTTGCACTGTTGTTGAGTAAAAGGAATGTGGATAAATTTCATAAAAATATAACGGTTTCATTATCATAATAATTACAGTCCATTACTAGTCCCACTCTGAACATAGATTTCCACCACAGATTGCCTTAGAGCACGATGCCGACCTGCATACATCGACTTTACGCAAAAACAGACAGGTCGTCGCTCCAGACGGGTATCGTCCTTCACTGCGTTCGTTAGGACGAAGTAACCACTTCTTTTGGGAACTTTTGTCGGAAAATAGTTTCAGTGAAAAGTATTTCTCATCTGCAAAATGGCGCCGTGGTCGAAATCGAAGGATCCGAAGACCACACCTCTAGATGTATCGGACATTGAACTGTACTTTCCGTCACCGGGTATTTTAGGTCAGGTTAATTTAGACGGATATTTTGCCGCAGGTTTGAGGCCGTAAATACACATTCCTCTTAAATACCTTTTTATTTAATCTTTGCACTCTTTGAATCAACCATTGTTTATTCATAATCATACTAAAAGGTTTTTAAACTTTGCATATAACTGTTTATTTCATATTTTAATAACATGTTTATGTTGGTACAACTTTTAGTTAATGTACAGTTCAGTTAATAATAATAATGAATGAGGAACTGTTAATGTTGCGATCACTAAAAAAAACTTCCAAAAGTTTATAACACACTTATTAATTCATTTTCGTATGCCCTTTAAAAATAACGATCAATGGTAATAAAGAACCTTTAAACGTGCCAGGTAGTTCCCTAAACCGTGTGCAATAAGCCGTTATCGTAATATGTACTTACATTTATTTTTAAATCTACACTGGTATTAATGTTTATTCATTGCCTTGTAGTTAATACATAAAGTACTATAACTATAACTAAGTTCGAGTATATTCAAGGAGATAAAAATTACTACGTTAAACTATATATTAGTTAAAATTCTAAAAAACTAACATTATGACTATAATAATTTTTATTCGAAAACAAGCACATTTTATTAGTTTTAAATCTATGACAAAACTGTTGACAGATCTGATTAATATTCTTCTCTACTCACTAACCACTCGACCTCTTCCATTTCAATGAGGTGCCGCTGCATTTTTGCAATCAGATCCAGAGAACTTTTTTAATTCTACAGTAAATTTTTCTGGTGGGACTGTTTCAACTGGAGGAACGACTTCGCCGATTTATCTTAAAGCGTTGGAATGTACTCTTGCAATAATTGCATGAAGGAATAGTACATTTAAAATGGATTTGGCATTATGAATAGAATTAGGTGAACTTTTCAAAGCTTGCAATAAAATAAATTTGATAGAATTATAGATGCACGTGTTGTGCGCGTACGTGTCTTGACAGGATGTAAGTACACCGCATGATTTGAAAAACCCACAACTAAGAAGAAAGAATGGGGTTATTTTCGAAATTCTTCTTTCACCACGCCATTCTTCATTCTTCTTCTTCCATTCTTCATTATATCAATAATTCATTTCTTTAATTTTCTCGCATATAAGTACGAGTATGTGAGTTTTATTGTAAATGTTCACGTTACGTATACATATTTTACTTAAGCAAGTAGCAACTTTATGAACATTTTTAACTACTAATGAGGTTTTGTCTTCACTAAGTTCTTGTTTTTGTATAAAATTATGAAGCAAAATGAAATAAATAAGCATGTTTTTAACTTAACTTACTTGTTATATTAAAACTTTATAGTGGAGTCGACTTTAAATGAAGAAAATCTGATAATACGGATGTCGTTTCAAAATTACTTTTGCCAAGTTATTATGATCTACTTTTTCTTATTTGACATAAATGAAACCAAATTTAAATTAAACGAAGGATAGATCCAATCAAAATATGCTGCGTATCAAAATAAAAAGATGCTTAGTTGTAAAATAAGTAAGGAATGAAGGAGATCGTACATATTTTAAGTATACTATATATTAGGTTTATAACTTAAGCTAAAATGCTTAATGCATCGTCACCATCTTCAAGTTAAGATAGTCAATTTAATAAAGACTAGAATTTATAATAATGTAAGTAGTAAATGGGATAAGGGGTAGGCAGAGACCACACCGTAGCCCACTATACGCCCCCGCGGGAAACGAGACGTGACGGGGGGGGCGAACCAGTTTTTTATACGACTCAAAAAATTCCTATTGCGTTCCTGCGAGCAGTATAGTGACAGGTTTGCATATTATAACTATTACTCTGCACGAATAAAGGCTGTCCGTACAATACCTTAGTCGCTTTTTACGACACCTCGGTAGGAAAGAGGTAGATGCTTCTTACTACGCCGGACATAGATGTCCGGCGCTGTAAAATAGCTCTTTAATTTGGCATAGCTGCAGTGTACTCATCGTCAGGACGAAGAACAAACAGCAATAAGCAAAGATTGCCCTACTAAAACAAAAACTGACATTTGGTGACATGTTAAAAATGTCAAGAAATTTATTATAGGTCCATATGCTTAGAGGTCGTAGATAAAAAAGGTGATTGATCACGTTTGTGGTTTTTAGTTTTAGCAATTTTAGCTCCCCCCCCCCCCCATCCCCATCTGCCTCAGTTTAGAATATAGACTAAGCCCCCTTACCCAAAATCTCGTGTAATCTAAAAAAATAACATTATCTTTAAATACAAGTATAATCTAGATTCATTCTTGAAAATTAAGCACCGTGATAAGGTTGATCCGGTTGTCATAAAAATAACAAATGGAAGGTGTAAACATGTGAAAAACATATAATTGCACTGGTACATAAATACATTTAATGGACATTGTCTTCGGACCACGGATAAGCGAGACTTTCTTCACTAACAAGTGGGATAAGCATCTTGCAAGTCAGCTGTTGGCAACGTCAAGCCACTCGGCGTTGACATTTTCGCGCCGCTTTTTGGTTAAGATATCGCGCGTTCAACTAAAATACTCAATAAATACACGTGATATTTTATTAACAGCTCCCCCCCCCCCCTGTGATATTTCGAAAGACCTGATTTTACCGATCGTATTGGAAACCAAATTTCATAAAACCAAGTTTCACTTTACTTAGTTCAAATGTATAATTTGATCTCGGTTTTCGAGCGAGGAATCTAAAATTTTTGTCACACTAAAATTGAATAAAACAAGTTGAGGAATTACGGTCGAATTTCGACCATTGAGTTAAAATTCGAATTAAACTAGTATTATTAAATAAATTTTCTCGCTATACCAAAAAGTGACAAATAAGCTCTCTAATGTGACTAGATAGCGTGTGATCGTGACTAGGTCTAAAATGTGACTAGATAATCCATACACATTATAAATCCGAAATTGTGTTTGTTGGTTTATTAGTTTGTTTGTCCGTCTTTCACACTTCAACTGAGTGACCGATCGGCCTGATTTTTGGTATGCAGATAGTTTAGAACATAGGCTTCCGGAAAAATTTATGGTTCCTAATGGATAGCAATGTACCTTACCTTCGTTAAAGTGTAGTGGTATATCGCGCGGGGAAGCCGCGGTTATCAGCTAGTACTTCTCTTATTTAGTTGTTATAGATTACACTTCTGATCAAGACGAGTCGACCGGGAAACTGAGTGTCGTGCAGAAAAGCTTAATATCTTCTTGCTGATTTAATCCGTGATCTGGTGGCACCGACACTGTCAGTGTTACGACAATTGCTATAGCAATCAAAATTTTATAGTAAGCAAAATTTTGCGTTTAATTTGCTACTTCCATATTTAATTCAATTAAGTTATTTCATTATTATTAATAATATAATACAAATAACACGCCAGCGGAACACAAACAACAAAGCTATAAGAATTCGCTATTCGACGTAATGTCAGAAATCCGGTGACAGATTCAAAGCAAGCGTTTTGTAATGGATTAGTATACAAAGGTCCTGCCCATACATCTTGTAATTTTTAATGAAATTATTGTAAGTAATCGTATTAAAATACAATGACATTATAAATCAGTGTTTTCTACGCCGCGGGTCTTGGGTTCGATTCCCAGCCGGAGCCAACATTTTTGCTAAAACACAAATTGTTGGTTTTCGGGTCTGGTTGTGTTGTGATTGTCCCCGTGTTTCTGACACTGCATCCTAGCCTACCTCCGATCTTATCGCATCAGCGTTACATCGGGCGCGGGTAGGTTGCTACGAGTGAGTGCCTCTGTGTTTGCGCGTACACTTGTGGCACTATAATATCTCCAGCGCAGTTGATGGCTTTCGACAGTATTCGGAAGTTGTCGCCGTGGTCGAAATCGGCTAGGAGAACATCATTTCGGTGCATTATACTATTTGTTAATTTATTCACAAAATTCTGAAATTCTATTGCAAACCATGGAATGAAACGACATAGTGAAAATTTAAAATCTTTACACGTTGTTTATAATCTGATTAACTAACAGTTGTTTAATCTTTTAAGTTAGAATATTTCAATTTTTCATTTTCAGTTGCAAGTGTTTAATTGTTAACACAAAATTTCAAACCGAAACTAATTTCCTTTCTGTCTGATCATCGTCCCAGGCTGTCACTTCTGCGCTTGAATTGCACTTTCACGGTAAGAATTTTGCAAAACTTCTTTTTAAGTTTAATTTCAACTTTATATTTTGATAGCTGTCTCAAGTATATTCGTCTTTTACTTATTCATCGTCATTATTATCAGCCAGACTATAGTTCTCAACTGAAAAATAAAGTAGAGAATAAGAGGATTTGTTTTAATCGTACCGTTTGACAAACTAATTGACTATTGCAGATGTAGTTCTGATGTTAGACGATGCTGTCCCTCACCGTCGGTCTTGGTACTTTAGCCCTGGAAGTAATTATTCTGCTATCCATCCGAAGCTGTTACTGTAATTTTGTTATGATTATCATCATTCTTTATTAGCAAGACACAGTGCACTACCCTTAGACTTAGAATATACTAATGTTCGCTTTCCTTTTTTATCTTGATCTTTTGACGTAAGGAATTATCAATCCTTTCGCACACTATGTCCTTCTTTATATTGTTAGTTAATGGCACTACCGAACATGACTTTTTTTAACCAAGTTTGACATACTGACATTCTAAGAAACAGATTGAGCTAAAATGCTTAAATGTAACATGTTTTAATAAAATGTAACAAAGATAATTTTATTTTATTAAAATATCATACTCAAAAAACGTACGAGTATCTTATTCATAATCAATTCACGATAGTCAATTTAATAGCGGTAACGGTAGCTCACAGTGACCTTCAAACAAAAACACGGTAATGTTTGCACACTACTGCTTCACAGCAGAATAACTGGCCCTGGGGTGGTACTTGGAGTAGCGTGGCGAACTTTTCCGGCTCAGAACCCCTCTCATAAATGATAGGAGGCCAGTGCTCAATTATGCAGTAATCATAGGAATTGGTTTCTAAGTATGTATGGCGATAGGTGTCTTGCTTCAGCAGGAGCCGATGTTTCGTACTTCAGCCGCCGCTTGGCCCGGTCTGGGTAATTTAAATGCGATGTATTTGATATGTTTATTCCATTGTCTGTAGGGTAGGGCTGGCTTTATTTTAAGTCTACTAAATCGCAAAACAGCATATGAATTCTCTTAAGTGCAACGCGGCTCATAATTCAAAACAATATCCGAGAATATATTTTTAAATTGATTTCTTTCGCTTTTAGAACACCACATAGATTTCTTAATTATTTTCCGTGGTAAACGATTGTAATATGTTACGGTTCACAACGCGGCTCATAATTCAAAAAAAAACCGAGAATATATTTTTTAAATTGATTTCTTTCGCTTTTATAACACTATATAGATGTCTTAGTTATTTTCCGTGGTAAACGATTGTAATATGTTACGGTTCACACTGAAGTATTTGTAAAAGTCAGACTTCAATTTGTCGTAAGTTACAATTTTTGTCGCGGGTCTACGTCAGATTGTAGTAGACTTTGGAGCGCTCATTCATCTCAATTTGTTCGAGCCAAAAACCGTAATGGGTATAAAATGTAAACGTTGCTCACAACGTTGAGTAATGCTTCGAGTGTTTAATGCTTTTTATTTCTTAAACTTGCGTTGAATGGGGTGTTAAAGTTTTTATTTCGTATACGATTTATTCATTCGTAATACGAGCAAATTTTATACGGCATATTTGTTAGATAGTAAGATTTTATATACTTTTAATTTTGAAGTCCTCATTTTAAACGATTATTTCTCACGTACCGTAGGTGCGTTTTACAGACTATATTTCACACGCACAAAACAACTAGACGAAGACCAACGATTATTGTTTTTGCACAAGTGTTGGCTCCCGCTGGTATTACAGGTATTCTGACAACTAGGCAACGCGGTCGTCAAATTGTCTATTATTTAAAAAGTAAAAAGCGCGAAAAGTTACACAATAAAAATATCCAAAATAACTTTAGTGTCTATCAAGCGGAACAATCACTGTGCAACCAAAACCGAAACCAATAATTTGTATGTTCTATAAATATTGACTTTGGCAGGGACTTGAACCCAGGACTCACGATTTAGTTGCTAAGTACTCTGACCTGAGCAACGCGATCATCCGAGCTGATCTGTAATGTTGCCATCCCTCTTGTATTTTTTTATTACAAGTATGATGACAATATTACCGGATTAAAGTATTACAAGATCGTCCGTCCCGCTAATGTCATAATGTCATTAAAAATAAGTGAAAAAGTTGGCATACAACATTCACAATATGACTGCCAAACCGCCTGCTAATTGTGACTGATTTTGGAGGCATTTAGACTTTATGGCAGATGCAGTACGGTTTTATAGTTGCCGTATACAATCGTTACGTTAATTTCAATATTTCCAGCGCCGATGTCTTTCATCACAATTTTATATTTTTTTATTACATAAATAACGCATTTCAAAGGTTCTAAGACCTTGTACAGCTTTTTGATGTGTTATGAATATTGTGATATCGCCAGGTTTATGAGAGTGTCTATCAAATTTTATTGTGTTCTTTAAAGTTCACGGCGACAAAATAAGGGTTTGAAGAAGATACCGGTTGACGATACGTGTGAAAATCTCATGAATATGTAATGATCTGTCTGCTGAAAACTGAAAACTAGCGGGAACTTTTCAATAACTACAAAAGCATGACAAAATAGTTATTATGCTTCGTACGAGGAAGATTGTAGGAATTTAGTATCTTCCGACTATATGTAATTTAAATATATAAAATTAAATTTTATGTGAAAATAAACGTAATATATTTTCGGCACGACTTACTCAATTTCTCATTAAACTCATCATCGTCTTTACATTCTATCACAAATCCGCTGATGAACGGGATGTGTTCATCCCCCACAAATTAGCATAGAGCACGTGTCTGAGCCATTTGTATCCTAAGATTTTCTGTAAAACCGTACCATCTTTTCTCCCTCTAGTAAGGGAACGTCCTACACAAATATTTTTTTTTCTTACTTTAAAACCTTTATTGCTTCCCTTACAATAAAATGATACAAAGGCGGACCTAATGCCTAAAGGCATTTTCTCCCACTTTGTCCGTCAATGTTCACACAAGAGTGGTGACATTTTGATAATGTGTAGCTATAACACAGGAACAAAAAAAACAGTAGGAAACACTTAAATTAGTATAATATAAATATACGTACTCATACATGCATACATAGAGTCACGCCTTTCCAATTGGGGTAGGCAGAGACCTCATCCTTCCACCTGCTACGATCCTGACAACTCTTTCGCTTCTTCTACTTTCAGTAATGTTTTCATACAAGCTCATCGGTTGCGGGTACTTTGACGTGGCCTTTACTTAAAACGACTTCGGTCTGATCATGATACGTTTGCCTACATCGACCCTTACCGGCTTGCCCATTCACACTTGCCTCGCAAATCTGTTTCGTCTATCTTCTTTCATCCCTCCTCTTTACGTGTCCAAACTATCTAAGCATCCCTTTCTCTTTCTTTGTCACATCTTCTACCACACCGCAACGCTGTTCCTCACTTCGTCCATAAAAGTCACTCCAGCTATACTTCTCAAAATTTTGATTTCCACAGCATTAATCTTACTTTCATGCTTCTTCTGCCAGACTCAAAATTTACTACCATACATAAGTGTGGGTACCAGTAATCCTCTATATGCAGCCAGTCGTGCCTTTTTAGATACGTTCTGGTTCCACATAAACCTATGCAGTGCCCCATATACTTGATTTCCTGTCAAAACTTTTTGCTCCATATCACGGTCATACTACATACATACATATAGTCACGCTTCTTTCCCATAGGGGTAGGCAGAGACCACATCTTTCCACTTGCTACGATCCTGACACACATCTTTAGCTTCTTCTACTTTCATTAGCGTTTTCACACACGCTCGTCGGTTACGGGTACTTTTAACTTGACCTTTCCTCAAAATTTCACCGATGATTGTGATACGTACGCCTAGGTCGACCCTAACTGGCTTTTCCATTCACGCTTGCCTCATAAATCTGTTTCGTCAATCTCCTTTCATTCATCCTCTCTACGTGTCCAAACTATCTAAGCATGCCTTTCTCTATCTTTTTCACGACATATTCAACCACACCGCAACATTCCCTTATCACGCTGTTTCTCACTTTGTCAATCAGAGTTACTCCAGCTATACTTCTGAAACTTCTCATTTCCACAGCGTTAATCTTACTTTCATGCTTCTTCTGCCAGACCCAGCATTCACTACCATACATAAGTGTGGGGACCAGAACCCCTCTATGTACAGCCACTCGTGCCTTTTTAGATACGTTCTGGCTACTCATAAAGTTATGCAGAGCCCCATTCACTTGAATTCCTGCCAATACTCTTCTCTCAATATCACAGTCATACTTTCCATCTCTCGTAAACTTAGAACCTAGATACACAAACTCTTTCACTTGTTCCACTCTTTCTCCTTCAATCAGAACTTTGCAATCCGACATTCTTTCTTCTCTTTCAAAAACCATTACTTTCGTCTTACTATAATAATTTTAAATCAAAATATCATCCATAAATCCTTCGTTTATATTTTGTAAATCATAATAAATTCATTCAGAATAATTATTGCATAAAACAGGTAGTATAGCAGGTAAGTACTGTAAAATTTATAATTTATGGATGTTATACTAGGATTCCAAATTATTGTATGTGCCACTTAACATTCGATTAACTTTTTTTTAATACACACACACTTAACCATATATAAAAACACATACATAGGATATATTATTTAGTCTCATTATTACAGATTTAATTTAAACTGCTGTACAACAATTAAAAATTTATACTTAGTTTAATATTGATTACAATTTAAGAATAACACTCAATTATTCTTTAAATGTTATAAACACTAAAGCGTAAGTAAATCTTGACATAATTTTAAAATATAAATCTACATAACTTTGAAATATACATAACTTCACATCTTTTGTTTTCACTTTAAAAACGATGGCTCTTAGGATTTCTCTTGTATCGTGGATGCATTTCACAGACATATATTTCACATGCACAACACAACCAGACCCGAAAACCAACAATTGTGTTTTGCACAAATTTTTTCTACGGATGTGATTCGAACCCTCGCTCATAGAAGTCAGGTACACTAACCACTGGGCCACACGTTCGTTTATTTTAAGCAGCCGCAATATTTTCAATTTTATGGTTTAGTGGATTGATTGTTTTGCATAATAGCATATATTTATATATAGCTATAGTTAATAAAATCCATTATACTCGTAATAAAGGAAAGAAACGCATGCAAAATCTATAATGGTGGGTATCACCTAGTTTTCGAAGAGCAACGCCCGCCCTCGACCTCGAAGTGGTGGATGGTACTCGTATCTGGTGACGGCTCCCGGTGGCGATATTGGTTGGCTTGTGCGCGCTGTTGTGGGACGGCGGGCGGTGCTCTTCAAAAACTAGGTAATACATACATTTTAAATTTTGCATGCGTATCTTAGAAAATTAACTTTCTTTCCTTTATCGTATATATAGAGGAAAAATTAAAAATGAGTAAATTTTGAGAGGAATTTTTAAAAATTCCCCTCAAAGTCCCTCCCCTAGTTATTTGGTTAAGATATTCGTATTCCGAAGAGTAATTTTTAAATAAAGCTATGCGGGGGGCTGCCTCTATAGGACAAGTCGGAACTCAACATTTCACTTCAAAGGCAATGTTAATCGTTTTTAAAGTTTTGAAACAGCGATTTTCAAATATTTTCGTCAATTCCTTAAGAAATGATTCGAGAAAACTTGGATACTAATTAAGATTTTAGCTAATAGAAATTTACCGAATCCCGCCATTTAATGACATTGATGTTTCGTAACAAATGGATTAATTAAATAATGAATATAAGAAGCGAAAGATTGGACAAAATGGCTCTTAATTTAAGACGTCGATGTTTAAACTGTAAACGGCCGAATGCTTGTCCCCAATGATAGATAACAACATTTAAAAAAATAAAACGATTACAATTTAACGTCAACTGTCAACAATAGTTAACAACAAACAAAATGTACTCGTACATTGTTATTTATTTTATTTATTTTATATTACTTTCCAATCGACACAGATAAAAGTTGTCATTGAAAACACTAAAGTACTGCAACAGTCATGGCACAGGTACTATCCTATATATAAGAAAACTTTCTTAATCGACATAATCGTGTTCGACTTAAATCTACTAGGATTTTTTAGCAAACGTTACGATTTCGAGGCGTTATATTTAAGCCCTTTAAGTTTTCTTATACCTTACAGGTATGGTATAATAAGCAATCTGATTATATATTTGTCTATTTAAAGATATAAATCGTACTGACACATAAATGGCTGAAGGTAAAAATTAATTTGCAATCTGCACCCCTCACCTGTTTTACGTAAGCAAAGTTATTTAGTCGTGTTTCTGAAACACAGTTTGAATCTGCCACTCCTGATATGAAGGTTTCCACAAGATGTTTCCCTTCTCAACTGAGCACTTGGTAAATCAGCACTTAAATATTGTAGAACAATTTAGTGGTGCCGGCAACAGGGATCGAACACAGGTCACTCGCGTACTAAGGCTACCCCCGGATCCTGAGCCACCAAACCTCCTTAACGACTGAGGGTAATGACTAAAAAATCCAGTGGCTTCGGATTCATGACTTGACAAATTTACGATACCTACTTTTTTAAAAGCATCAGATAGTTCGCAGTGAAAAAGTTTCTGTCTGTTCCTATTTTACGTTTTAGCCGTAAATTCTATATTTGAGACATATTACATTAAATTCTTCGACATGTTCCAAATTGCTTATGAGTTAAGGTAACGAGGGTAGTTTAACAAATGTACGGTTACGGCTAAGTGGTCTTGACCCCTTGAAACATATTAAATTTACTCAAAAGGCTCTGATTCGTATTGCGGGCTCCCCAAAGTAATTCACAAAAAGCCACCGAATGGGTGAAGTACGTGGTCATGTTGGAGAACTCGTGCAGTAGTTAGCAGATTCTATAATAATCTTGAATCATTTAAAATGGCCTCTTTCAATGATGGCAAAAAAAAAATTAAAGTTTCAGGACGTAAATAGAATTTAGTCGGAATCAATGTCTATTCGCTTAGACTTATCCCAAATTTAGAACATTTAATAGCGTTGCTGGGTAATTTATAGATAGATTGGCAATCGTAGTATAATAATAGACGCTGTCGCCAGTCACCGGTCCGAGCATTTTAGCTCCGGCATATATGGCATTTTGTATATAAGACTTAAGAACTAATGTCGCAGAGTGACGAGCGCAATGTGGCGAAAAAAACATGATTATTCTGCCATCTGCCATCCCATTCTGACGTAATGGGATGGCAAATTTTCATAAAATAAAATTAGTAATTAAAGTACGTACATACACTTAAAGACATCCCATTTTTCTATGGAAGAAAGTGACGAGATGAGCAAAACGTTCCCCGGATGTTAAGTGCAACGTCTGACCATAACAAATACTGTGTCTACCAGAACAGTCTATACGGCACCACACTGCGCCCGTCCCACTGAGACATCACTTCTTAAGTCTTATATGCCCAGTAATTACACTATCCCTCAGTGCATTTCAAACCGAAACACGGTAATGTTTACACTGCTTCACGGCGGAATAACTGGCCCTGCTTTAGTACCTACGCAGTGCAAGTTACAAGCTTTATAATTTAAATGGAGAGACGCATTTAAAGTATATAAATTAAAATTACTTGGTGACTCTTTAGACATAGTAATTGTGAAGATGATCTTGTGATAACATCACATTCTTTAATTATTTAAAAAAATATCTTTTATGTGAAAATTACAAAGAACACTAACACAAATTTGCAAGGCTGATTGAATTCCATAATTGCAGAGAATTCACATTGTCCACCAATACTGTGGACGACTCACCGATTCCCTCATTCCCATTCTTCCATCGTACGACTAGATAATATTAAAAAAGTGCACGTTTGGGTTCCAATCACACGTAATTGCGTTACGTTTTGATCACGCGTGAGGTTTTTTGTAGATCGGTACAGCGCGGTAAAAGCACGAGTATGGAGAAGTCTTAACTGACTTCCTAACGCAGTGAGCACGTTAAGCCGGCGTAGCTCAGGGACCAAGCGCTCGCCTTAATTTACATACACGCGAGTGATCTGAGTTCGATTCCCGATGTCGGCACCTTTAAAAATTTTCTACAAATTTAAGTGCTCATTCACTACGTGCTCAGCTGTAGGAAAACATTGTGAATAAACCTTGTCTGAGGAAGTTAAATATTTTGAGGACATGTGCAGTCCGCCTACTCACATTGGAGTAGTGTAGCAGCAGTATGGAGGATTCTTTCCGGCTCCAAAAAAAATATCCAGAAATGAATCCAGAAAGCAGTGGGACATTTATAAGCTGTTACTTTACTTTTTACTTTACTCTTTTAGTGAGTACGATATCCTACTAACATCGCATTCAATTCACATTTTGCTACAGTACGTTACAGCCATGCATGCAGTGCAGTGCAGTCTGTTTGTTCACAAGCACGTATAGGTATATTACTGCAGTATAGACGTGCGACGCATGCTTTAGTACCTTGGAATATTCAGAAATCCTACTTTTTTATATGAACATCTAGATTCCCAAACAAATATGACAAAATTTCAGTATTGCTATGTTAATTCATTTCTTTGTGCTTTTTTTTTAATACATAATATGTAGCGAAAGGATCTTTCTTTCCAACCAGGACACCTCTCGTTTTTATTAAAATAAATATTGTTTAGATTAAACATACTCGTAACAATATTTATATTAATATTTGTTTTTAATTTCTATTGTATTTGGAGCATTGATGTGTAAATTGGTTCAATATAGCGAGCTTAATATACCGTATGTACAAATATATCCTATGTCCCACGAGACTTCTTGTTATTTTAAAATTAAAATTGTTTCGTGTTAAATGTATTTTATTTCTATTATATTTAGAGCGTCGAAGCAATGGTTGGCAGTTTAAAATTTAATTATAAATAAGTAACACACATAACACCCATTCAATTTATACATTCAATAACATACAAGAAAGTTTCAATATAGCGAGCTTAATGCAGGTACCGTATGTACAAAAGTATACGGTTCACGCTTACCTCACAATACACAGTTTGTTCAGCATTTTAATGAATTATGCGTGGATACGATGTTGCGAGTCGACAACGTTGCGCTCGCAGTGGGCAACATTGGACGATGTTTATAATACCAGTAGCAGTTCCGCTTTCTCTATATAATATTACTTTAATATATATTACTTCGCTAAGTTATATAAATATATTAAAGTAATGATTAGTGTCATTGGCCGTTTAAGTTAACCATAGTTATTACATGTATACATATAAGGGGTAGGCAGAGGCCACTCACGTAACCTACTTTTTGCCCTCGGGGGAAACCAGACGCGACCGCCGCCATTTTGGCACGAGTTAAAAAATTCTTACTTCCCATTGCGTTCCCACGAGCAGTATAGTGACAGCATTGCATATTACGGTGTTATTCTGCACGGATAAAGGCTGCCCGTACAATACCATAGCTTAGACGTCTCTTACGACACCTCGGTAGGATAGGAAGGTTCTATTCTACTCTACCGGATTCCTATCGTCTAACCATACATATATATTATTATAAATAAATGTAAGCTAAGAATGTGTAGTACATAGTGTGCTTATGAAAAAAAATACATTATGTAACTATAGTCGCAGTGATGGTGCAGTAGCTAGGCGATTGGCTGCTGCACCATAGTTCGCGGGTTCTATTCCCGCATGGTTTAAAGGTAAGAAATACTGGTGTGGGGTATTATTAAGAAAGTGTGGTAGATGTACTGCGCTACTAGTTAGACTATACAAAAAATGGATAAGGGACTGAGTCTTAAGGAGACTCAATCCCTTGCCCAATTAATAAAATATAAATACCCATAAAATGAGTAAGGGTCTGAGTCTACTTAAAACTCAGTCCCTTATCCTTTTTTTGTTATTGTCATGTACATTTAGCGATTTTTTTTACAAAATACGGATTTATTTTGATTAAATGCCGCTGTTTCATTCATTTGCATTAATTTGTACTTCTGAATACATATTTGTGTGCACGTTTTGTTCGACCAAAAGCTACACAAACCAAATAAAGCTTAATGAGAATAGGTAGAAATCACGGTCAGCAAAACAGACCTTGCTTTGATTCATGCATGATGTAACCTCTTCTAAAATAATTGTTTATTTCGACAAAGCGAATGTTAAATCAATAAATTACGTTTGTTTTGCGTGCACTACTCGTTATATGGCAGCTATTGCTTTTAATTGTATTATTATTTATTATACATATTTAAAAACTGTCACGACTGTATCCCATACGGGGTAGTCAGAGACTGGGCACTCACTGCAAAAACAGATGAATGCAACAATCCACGTTTCACCAAAACAATATAATGCACTTGGTGTGATAGGTGGTGAGCCCATCGCCACCATGTGCTGCTGGGTGCACAGTGCAGTTTAATTCCTTACTCGCCTTTTACGAGATCCATTGGATGAGATCGAGTGGCAGTATTCTTTTATCGAGAAAAAGAATAACATTTATCTAGTAAGTAAATAACGGTTGCGCCAACCGAGTGGATAAATTTTAGTCACTAATTCTTGCTCTGTATATAGTTCCTATACATTCTATTAATATACCACTACTGGGCATAGGTCTCCCCCAAGAACCATCACCAAGCAGGCGTCTGGTATTTATCACAATACCAGATGCCTCGCACCTCAGAAGCTGTTTCACTTGATTGTTAGTGCAGAAGTCCCTGCACTTGCCCCTAACAAACGCTGAGCACCAAGAAAATTTCTATGTGGCTCCACACTACGCCCGTCCCCCTGCGACATTAGTTCTTGAGTATCTTATGCACATTAACTACGCTAGCTAGAACGAAACACAGTAACGTTTGCGTACTACGACACATAGAAAATCTGCTACTCATCCCATCCCGTGGCAGATTTCCTCACAAGTCTGGCCTCTTTCGGGCTGGTTATTTCGCCTCCTGAATGAAGTCATGAGATTATCCTGGCATTACCCATATTATACATTTCCTCCTGCCAAGCATCGTGATCATAGCAAGTCTTCCCTTCTTGGATGAGGCCTATGTCCAGCAGTGGACTATCAATAGTCCGATGAGGAATGAAACATAGAACATTGGAATCAGTGCCTAATAAATTACGACTCGGTTGGCAAAACGTTTATTTAATCACTAGAAGATCTTGTGCCAAGAAACAAATTAATGAACATATTTAAAAAAAACGGTTAAATTATTGACTTTTGTGTTTATGGGCGAGAGTATTTCCGCTATGTTACGATAGATTCTCCGGGTTTGGGTGCTTGTGTATTACCTTTATTTTTCGACGTAAGAAATATAAATTTCGTCTGTCAAATGACATTTCTTTACCATCTACCACCGTTTCGTAATGAAGGTTAGGTTTGTAAATAAATGAGGTTCCTTTAACGGAGAAGAAACAGGCGAAAGAAACTCCATAGATATATATCTTTTACATCTTTTTTTGTAAATACTTTTTTTAATATAGTCAAAAATACACGTGCTATTTTATATCTGTAAACGCTTCAACGATACAGGAGAAGAGAAGTGTTTCTGAAGACAATCGGCTCTGTGGACGGAAATCGAAAACTCAAGTCGATAGATCAAGTTGTGGTATGTATTAATAGTAGGTATTAATTGACTTAATGTGTAAAGACATTTTGCACTAGTCATACTTCTTACAAAATTATGTTTACGTTATTTATACTGAGCTGCATAGGACTGAAATAATATTCCCGCCGTTAGAACTAACAGTCTGCGTGTACACGATAAGCGGTCCCGCGAGGTAATATTATTTAATATGCAGCATAGCATTTGCCATATAGCACGCACGGACTTCAATAACATATTTTTAAATCGCTTGTAATTAAATTTTTTTTTATTTCTCAACGAAAGTTAATATAAATTTCGATTGTCAAACGTCATTTTTTCTACAAACTACCCGTTTTCATATTGTCAATTATGAGGTAATGAGGAGGCATATTATAAAGTGCGCCAACTGCTTTTTTCTGCAAAGTAAGGGTTCTATTCTCACAGCCACAATAAAATACCATAAGACATTATGCCGTGAAAACAACTGAAGTAGGCTTGCAGTGACTATATCCGTAATTTGTCGGATTTTTCTTTCTTAAAAGCATATGCAGCCGACTGATTTATTAGTTAAGATATCTAGAATATGTGGACCGCACTGCAACGTACAATCTAAACAATATAATTTTGTACAGTTTTTACATTTGGTAATGCAAATTTTGCACATTAGGTTTTTTTTTTGGTATTTATTGCTTAATTGTTTACATGGAACCAATTTTAAAAATTGTTAATTAAATATCATTGAACCGTTATTTATTACATTATGTATAATATATAATATTTTTATCTAAATTTCTAATAACAGACAGAGATATAGATTAAACATACGTACATAAGATCACGACTGTATCCCATGAGGGGTAGTCAGAGACTGGGCACTCACTGCAAAAACAGATGACTGCCACAATCCACGTTTCACCAAAACAATATAATGCACTTGGTGTGATAGGTAGTGAGCCCATCGCCAGCATGCGCTGTTGGGTGCACAGTGCAATTTAATTCCTTACTCGCCTTTTACGAGATCCATTGGATGAGATGGAGTGGTAGTATTCTTTTAACGAGCCGCCACCACACGGCTATATATATAAATGTAAATTGTCTTGTAGTAAGTGCGCTCTGTAAAGTAAAAGAAAATAATTTAAATTAATTTGTTTGGTAGACTTGAGTATGTCATGCTCGCTTTAATGTCTCTGCTTGCGGCGACGTCGTGTGGCGGGTCGTTCACTTCCCTATGAAATGAAATGGTTGAGGAGGGCGATGGCTGTCACATGCGTCATACTTGTGAACAGGTGATGTTGGTGGAGGCTAGACTGCTCGAGCTTACAATTTACTTATATATTGATTGAATTAATCTTGTCCAAGATTTGAACATGGAGCGTGCTTTGGTTTCCCTTGACACTATTCTTTGTAATTTTAATTATAATGTATTTTTGACTGAGATAAAAAAGGATATACAAAAAAGAGGATACCTATGGAGTTTCTTTCGCCTGTTTCTTCTCCGTCAGAGGAACCTCATCACAAAACGGCGGTAGATTGTAAAGAAATGACGTTTGACAAACGAAATTTATATTTCTTACGTCGAAAAATAAAGAATTTTCATTTGATTTAATTTTATTGCATTTAGGGGCAGAAATATTATATACTGTAGGAAAAACTGACGTAGCAATAACTCTATATTTGACAAATTTTTAATTACTGTTCTTTTATCCTGCTGCTATACAATTTCCGAGCTATTAATTAGCATGAACCTATGTAAAGATGCAATAGAATTTCTTTGAAATAATAATAAACTAATAATACAAACACCTGTAACAAGTAAGTAAACATTAAAAAAAATATTACTACTATATTTTAATTACAATTTACTGTTTTTTTGGTACCTGAAATGGAAAAATACTAAAACTTAAAAAGGATTTTCAGTTTTTTAGCAAATAGTATTCTAGATTTCTTTCTTTCTTTCTTTCAGCTGATTTGTACCTAAGATCCGCAGCGTAGAAGTCAGGTACTCTCACCACTAGGCCACGCGGTCGTAAATAAGTATTCTTTGTAGACTTTAGCCAAAGTGGCAGGATTCGTTCTTTGTAGGGCAGTAGGTGGTTTTACCTGCTTTAAATTTTGGTCCTCGTCGACCACCCTTGGTTTGATTTACTTTAATTGATGATCGCAATACAAGACACTTCACGCCATGAATGCTGCTGCCTGTCACCGGTCTAAATGGTTCAGGTCTGGCAAAATTGAAACCAGTGGATCAATCCAATCGGCTTGCGAAGAGATGTTGCATGTTGCTTACCATGGGGAGGGTTCTGAGGAATTGTTCGAATCAATTCCAGCCGCTGGATTTCACCATGGCACATTGCTGTACAACTCAATATTCCACCGCCCCACTGATGGTTGGCATTCCACCACAGAAGTTGTGTCGCAGAATTCTCTGCCACGCATATCCACTTTATTGAATCTGGGCTGTAACATTATTTTATTATTATAGCCTATTCCTTTCTCAAAGGCCGGCAACGCCACACACAAATGTTTCGGGTGACACAGCATTTGTAATGGGCAGACGTTACATTTACCATCAGGTGACGCTTTGCTCGTCTCATCATTTCTTCCGTAAATTAGATGTTTATATTATTTGATACATTATATATTTTATATATATTTATTCCATAAATAGAATAGAAGGGATATTGTTACGTTTAAGATACCGCCATGTTTTATAAGTATAATACAAATCTTTATTATAAAACAAACAATACTATATTTAATTAAAATGAAACGACAGACGAAGATGGACCATGTCGGATGACCACATCATAACTAAAGCAGGAAAAGAGTGGATCGAACGAGCTAAAGACAGGGGAATCTCAAACTGGAGGAGGCCTATACCCAAATAGGGGTTCCTATTCCAGAAAATACAGTATGTGAATAAACCAAATATCGATAAAGATCATTACTGTTTAAATGGTTTAAAAATGTATACAGGACGAAATTTTGTACATACTCATACATACACTACTTAGATGATGAGGAATAAAAAGCTTTATTACTATTGTATTAAATCAATGTGTCAACGGTGTGATTTTGTAACTGTGGTTGCTAAGATCCTGTACATTTCGTCTCTACGTTTACCTAGAACATGACGGTGGGCAAAGGTGGACTTGTTTTGACGGCGATCTAGTCGTGCTTCTCGTAATCTATGCGCCGAGGGCTGAACCGGTTTTGTTCAAGGCCACGAAGAGTCACGACCGGCTCAGGCGAGTGCACGCAATCGACAGTGAAATTGTAACTTAAACTTTTGTTATGACTGCTGATTGCGTATTTTTATATTGTATTCGTAACGTAGTTTACATTTAAAATTGTAATTTACATTCTTGCTCAATAGTCAAAACAACTAGCTAGAACAAAATTATGGTAAGCAATAAGTTTGAAGACGCTTTGTTACTAAACTTAAGTTCATTATGTAATAAAATATATTTTTTATTATGTAACATTTTCTAGGTGTTTTTAAAGTTAAATTGAAGTAATGTGAACTTAAGAAAAATTTAATAATGCATTACATTTTACGTTTAAGTCTACATCTCTGGCAGAGTAGAATAGCACCTACCTATTTCCTACCGAGGTGTCGCATGAGACGACTAAGGTGTGTACGGATAGCCTTTATTCGTCTACCAATAACGCCATAACGTGCGATGCTGCCACTTTACTGCTAGTGGTAACGCAATGAGGAGTAAGAATTTTTTTGACTCTTACCGAAATGGTGGCGACGTCGTCTCGCCGACACGTCTCGTTTCCCACGGGGCGAAAAGCGGACTACGTGTGTGGCCTCTGCCTACTTTTATATGGGAAAAGAGCGTAACTGTATGTATATACTTTTAAAAAAATACACGAAAATATACTCGTTCATATGTAGAATTCAGTGTTTATAAAATAGAATGTATAACTAAGAAGAGATTCCTTTATATAGATTTTAAATAATTAAAAGCAGTTTGTTATAATAAAGTGGATAGATCGTTGTTTTATTTCAAGAAAATTGCTGGATTTACTGTAACGAGAAACATAATTGCTCGCAAAGCTTCCGCCTTTAAACAGAGGATACAAGAAATTGGCTAAGTTAAAAAAAAAGTCTCAGGAGAGGTGAGCCTGGGAAAAGGCGCCTCGAAAAGGTTAACAGACTTAACTTTACAGTTAGATTAACAATTTTATCTCCGTAAAGGTCTCTAGAGTTATTTAATAAATAAAAGCAAGGAGCTGCCTTGAAAATGGAGCGCTAAATACAAATTGTTTTTTGAGTAAGTACCGAGAACAAATTCATAGTCTATTAATGTCTACTAATGAGAGACAGAGAGTCTTCTATCGTTTCGATAAAAGGAGTAAAGAGGAGTCCACCACGACAATAATATTGGCTTCGGCTGGGATCCAAAGGATTCACATCATCATGTCCATGACACACACACACACACACAAAAATTCATCAACATCGGTCCAGACGTTTAGGAGGAGTTCATTGATGTGTATGTCACATAAGAATTATATATATATAAATATATTAATACATATTATAGTTTTCTATATTCGAGTTCATAGCAAAAAATTATGTCTGTAAATGGAGCCAACCAGTTCTGTAAATACATTTACGTTTTGAATATATCGCCAAAGCTCAGTGCTCATCGGAGCGATCAACCGTTAAATAGCACTTGGTATTGTGACGTATGTACATAAATGTTCAGTCGTAATAAAGGTGAAAAATGGCATTTATTACAGCTAGAATTATTAAAATGTTAAGACGGTGCTTTTCATGACAACACTAAGTGAATTATTTACATCAGTTTCCTCACCCTGAGAATAAAGAACCCTCACGGCCTTTTTCAAGCTAGACAGTCATATGCCCCTATTGTGTGTGGAAAATCCTCTATGCTGCTTCAGACTGTTTTGCCTCTATTGTTTAGTCTTATATTTGTAATATTATTTTAGACTACCAGCAAAATTATATTTAACACATCGCATACGTCCTAAAAAGCTTAGAGCCATTTGTGTCAGATAACAGAGAACTATGGAGTTATGATTAACATTCATCATTATATACAACACTGTTGCGACAACAAGATAAACGAAAAATTAGGAGTGATCATTAAATAATTATAAATTATGTTTAAATTAAAATTAAAAGTTAAATTTCATCTCTTAATAACTGTGCCGCGAGGTTTTATCCGCGTAAAACAAGCACATGATTGCACCGTACGGCACGTTACTTCGCTTACCTGATATTTATATATTTATTAGGCCCGTCCACCCGCGGCCATCAGATACAATTATATAAGCGGCGTACTCACGTGCCCTCATTGTGCACAAGAGTTCGCTGCGAAGATTGGCTACATAAGCCATCTTCGGGTACACCAGCGCCCGACCGATTAGGAGTCGAAGTGGTCGCCGTGGCCGAAAACGGTCGGAAAGATCATAATCATCATCATCATTTATATATTACAGTAATGTTATTGCTGTTAGCTTTTTGGCTTTTATAGATAAAGAAATAGACTTAATTGCGAAATTACAGACAGACACTTCAATTTTATTTATTTGCATAGATTCTACGATTCTAATCTATTATTTATAATGGTTTTCATAAACAACAGTCATTTTAAATGACAAACAGCTGCACGAATAAAGGCTGTATATACAATAAGTTAGTCGCCTGTTACGACACCTCGGTAATAAAGAGGTAGGTGCTACTCTGCTCTGCCGGACACCTGCCCGAACCCTTCAGTAAATAAATACTGATTCGACTTTAATTCTTTCAGTCATAACCTACACAGCTTTGCTTGAAGAACACGCAGGTACTTAATTACTTAAAAATTGACGTATAATTTTTTTTTGTCATTCTCACTATAAATAAATGACGACCGCTTTGCTCAGTTGTCGCCGTAGATGCCCGAGAGATTGTGTGGTTCCTAGTTTCAAATCCAAGCAAAGGTAACATTTGTGAAATACTCAAAAATAGTTTCTGAGTCGGGATGTATTGAAAATTTTCTGACACTGGAGCTGTCCGATCCGGCGGGAGCCAAAGCCGTTTAAGTGATTTGTATTTAAACTAAACACTGGATACACATTTACTTTGTGTATCGTGAGCAGATGACACTGTCTGCTTGTTAACCGGTAGATGTCGCCGTAGTCGTCAGAGTATCTCATCATCATTGTCGTGTCATTATCTCATTCAACTAAGACGTAAAAAGAATGTAAAAGCTACCATCAGTACAAGTGCGAAAATTTGTGCGGTCTCCTTTTTTTTTTTTTTTTGGTAAATGATAAAGGTGACGAAAAGATCAACACATTCAACTGATGGTAAGTGCAACGTTTGCCCATCTGTGCGTCACCACAATGTGCCAGTCACCCTGAGACATCACTTCTTATGTCTCATATGATTACGCTAGCTCTCAGTGCCCTTCAAACCCAAACACAGTAATGTTCGCACACTACTGCTACTACTTCTCCCTATCACGTATTAACTTAGGCGTGTTTCTATTTTCAATGTGTGTGAGAAAGAGCAAATTACATCCTACCTATCGATCCCTAATACCTGTAGAGTTGTTTTGTTTTGGTTTATTGGATTAAGTGACGGAACGAGCAAAACGTTCACCTAAAGATAAATAAAAAGTAATAAAGTAAAGTTTCAGCCTATATATACCCCACTGCTGAGCACAGGCCTCCTCTCATTTCTGAGAGGGTTTTGAGACTAGGAAGAATCCGCCACGCGTCTCCAATGCGGGTTGGCGGACTGCACATGTCTTCGAAATATTTTTTATTTCTCAGACATGCAGCTTTCCTCACGACGTTTTCCTTCAACGCCGAGCACATGGTAAATCAGCACTTAAAATTGCAATTAACAATTTTAGTGGTGCCGGCACCGGGAATCGAACCCAGGTCACTCGCGTACTATGAAATTTAGAGCGAGCGCCTAGCCCCTGAGCTACTACGGCAACTAACCTCCTAACTGAGCTAAGTGCAACGTTGGAATCAAAAATGCTGTGTTACCTAGAAAATTTCTGTGTGACACCAAACTGCGCCCGTAACACTGAGACATCAGTCCTTAATTCTCACATGCTCAGGCTGCCTTCAAACCGAAACACAGTAATGTATGCACACTACTGCTTCACGGCAGAATAACCGGGCCTGGGGTGGTACCTACCTAGACGGGTTTCTGATAAGAATCATACCACCAGTTGGTACCGATTTATGTCGACTTGCATAAAACGTTTAAATCGTATCTCTTTTTTATGTCAATGTTGCCGTAACAAACAAATAAATGAATTTCCTCTTTGTATTTCTTCTTTCTTTCTACAATAACGCATCAAAATGAAAGTGCGTTATCACTAACGTGACCATACGTTTCGCTGTGAGCGGAACAGTCCCGCTTTAAACCTATGTGTGCCGCTGTCCCCAAAATACATAAAAATGTCCCGCTTTGACAAAACAAAAGCATAACATCAATCAATCATCAAATACAAGCCAACAGTTCGATTCATATTTAAAAACTAAACAAAATATTAAGCAAAATTTGCTCATCCGAAAAAAAAAGCCTGCCTAGAGATTACACAACATTAGAGGCTTTTTTTTTCTTTCGTCCATTTTTGATCATTAAACATTTCATAAATATATTAGGAAGATGTGATTTTTTTTGAACAATAATAATTTAAGTGCGTGCCGCTCCCATTACCTACAAGGAGTGAATTGGCCCCCGGTACTTATTACTCACTACACGAACAATTGCAATGTTGGTCAGTTTACGCTCTGAATATAATTAAGTAGAATTATTCATACTTAAGAAGGAACCAATTCGTACCACCGCAAGGGCAGTTATTCCGACCAGCACTGGTGTGAAGAAAACAATGTCTTTCAGTTTTAACGGCACTGAGAAAATTATTACAGGTCGTATGAGACAAGAACCAATGTCTCATGGTAAGGAGCGTATTGTGGTCGCACAGAATCTTCGCAGCCGTGCCACTTTTATGGCCATCAGTCACATACTTTAATTAAAAAAAAAAAACACTAAATCGTTGCTCAACTACATTTAAAATGTGTTTGTTTTAATTACGCATTTAAAAAACAACATGCATAACAATGGAAAAAAATGGTTTAATTGAAATCATATAAAAATAGGCGCGCCTAAATTTGGACACCTTTTACACAAAATCTATTTTAATAATTAAGAAACGTCAGTTTTTGTCGAAGTTTTATAACAAGTTTATTGACTGTTTAAAAAACGGTCGCTATTAAAAGGCGAATCCTGTTAGTTTCAATCTAGTGGACAATAATAAGAGCTGCGTTCAACGAAGCAGAAGAAGAGGCTAAAACCTTTTAACGACTCTGGCAAATAGAAAAAAAGTCATAAACGGGAGAGAGCAAGCTACTTACAATTTTCCAATATGCCTAAATGCGCAAAGTGGATTGTTATCGCTCGAATTAAACGACTGATATTAGCTAAATTACATATAAAACGGACAAAAATAAAATATAAATAATAAAATCAACGCATGCAATAGTTAAAAGCATTCATTATAAATGAAAACAATGTAACGATTAAGATAACAAAATTTATCATTTCTGTTGCAAATTCCGTATGTCTAGTTCAACCAGTTGGGAACAGTTCAAAGTAGTTTGAAGCGTCAAAAGCCTAATGGCTTAGGGTACGGACTACGAAACATGACGTCGCAGGATCGGGCTCGCCATTCGGCTATTGTCGTAAACTATCTAGTACAAGCTTTTAAGCTTAGTTGAAATGGTTAAATATATATATATATATGTATTAAATAATTGATCGTATTTTTTAATATACATTAATATACAATGTAAGTTAAATAAAAATATAACAACCACGTCTTCTTATTCTTCCTTCTAAGCTATTGTCTCGGCTATATCCAAAGTCAACTTTCCTGCATAATGGACCAGTTTGTCCGATCTTGGGCATCATCCTGAGTAATTTTGTTGGAAGTCACATCGTTTTTTATGATATTCAACAAACACAGTTTAGGCCTAGCAGGTGCTTGCAAACCCGGTACTTTAAAGGCCAGACATATAACCCGTACGTACTCCCGTGGTCTGCGTGCCCGCTAAAAGCTGTTCAGAAACTTCGGGTACACCAAGGCTGTTATTGTAATTTTTACGCATTCGATCGCAACGTGTTTTCGCCACACATCCAACGGAGCATCTTAATTTCGGAGACGTGTAGCTGATATATCAAGTAAATTTAAATACTTCTTAGTGTACACTAAGAAGAATCTAACTTTCTTGTTAAGTTTTTTAATCATTTTCAGTTTAGCTTATAGCTGACGAACATGACGTTTAATTAAATTGTCATCAAGAGAATCCCATCCTGTCTTTTTCATCATCATCATTATTTCAGCTTATCTTAGTCCAAATTTGAACATATGCCTCCCCCGTAGTATGCCACAAAACACGGTCCAGAGCCACCTGCATCCATCGATTTCCCACAAAACCTTAGCTTAGCTTATTAAGTCTAAGTATTTTTACCAAAAATTATTTATTATTATTTAGAAATATTCAGTTTAAAGTTTGTATTATGAATGATACACAAATGACGTTGTTTAAAATATCGTAATCAATATTGATTTTTTAAAATTATTACAAATTAATAACAATACAACATTTGACAATTGGTTACATAATATATACTTTGTTATATATAGGATTTCGTTAGTATGACAATAACAGCCCTAAATATTTTTGCGTTTTTCCAGTGTTTTTGATCTGGACACTTATTTTTTAGAACTAATCTCTGATAAAAATGCGAAAAGTATGCTATTGAATCGCTAAGAGGGCACCTCACGTGACCGCGGTCAGAGTAGTGTAGGGGAATTCTCCGCTCGGATCGTTATGAATGAAATAATCATTTGAGATTAGTATGAAACCGCTATGCGGTGGTGCAATATAACGATTACAGTATGCCGTGAAAAGTTTTTGCTTCAATTAGTGACGAAAAAATTAAAACAATAACTGTCCAAATGTATAATGTACTCGTAATTATGTAATCATTTTCACTTCACCGTTAAGGCTTTAATGTTGAGTAATTAGACGGAATAAGCGGCTTTAAGATATTAAGAGTATGACAGTTATTTTAATAAAATGGCAAAGTAAATAAAGTCATCCTTACAGCTAATCACAAGTCAGCTTCTGAATATAGATCTCCCACATAGCATAAAGCAAATCCGTTGGCGCTCCATCTAGACCCTTAGTTCCCAAAGAGTCTACGTTGGCGTGACTAAAAATAGGTAAGTTAGTTATAGTTTTGGGAATATCAAACCAGCTAAATTTTGAAAGTGGTCTATGAGAATAAAATCCTGGGAAACTCTGATTTAGACCGATGATTACACAAGTACATACACATTTTTATTGTTAGTAATATACGGAACATCATTACGTTGTATAGCATATGTTACTTTTTCCTTAACTCTTGAAAACGGGACAATAACAATGCAATAAACCAATTCAAATCTTTTAAGAGTTTAATATCATAAAATTGTGTAATTTAATAATAATCCATAATATATAATAGCAGGAATCCGTCTAGGTAGGTACCACCCCAGAGCCACTTATTCTGTCATGAAGCAGTAATGTGCAAACATTACTGAGTTTGGGTTAGAAGGGCACTGAGAGCTAGCGTAATCACTGGGCATATGAGACTTAAGAACTGATGTCTCAGGGTGACGGGCGCAGTGTGGTGTCACACAGAAATGTTCTAGATGACAGAGCATTTGTTATGGGCAGACGTTGCACTCACTATCAGGTGAACGTTTTGCTAGTTCCGTCACTTTTATCAAATAAAAATAAAAAGATTTCTTTTATGAAAGATAACTGAAAAAGGTTAGGTTCTTTTCGTTATATTACACGCAAATATGTAGTAAAAGTAATTAAAGTTTCAGCCTACTAATGTCCTATGTATATGTCTAGGATGAATCCGCCATTGCTGCTCCATTGCGCGATGGCGGACTGCACATGTTTTCAAAATATTTCTTATTTCTTAGACATGCAGGTTTCGTCACGATTTTTTCCTTCACCGCAGAGCACGTGGTAAATCAGCACTTAAAGTTGCACAATTAACAATTTTAGTGGTGCCGGCACGGGGAATCGCACCCGGGTCACTCGCGTACTATGAAATTTAAAGCGAGCGCCTAGCCCCTGATATAAAGTATTAAATATACAGTAGCTAAAAGTATGGCATCAGCGCAAGGTGTAATGTCGTAACATGAAAACACATGTCCGTACCGTGTTTCTGATGAAGACTAACTGAATCGCTACAAGGCAGAGGCAGGTTCACAGGAAAATTAATAATTGTATAGGTTCCGTCCCTGAGGCATAAATCAATCATTGTCCTGTCGTGTCGTATACTCCCGTTAATTAAAGACCTAGTTTAATATTACTTAAATATGAACATAAAAAAATGATAAATTTTCTTTTTTTTAACGTTTTCCACTCATAATTTGCTCGTGTAGCTCGTTGTTCGTGCTGACAACTTGCACATGACTGACTATTGAGACTTACGAACTAATGTCTGACGGCAATGTGGTGTCATAAAGAAATGTTCTGGGTGACACAGTAATTTGTTATGGGCAGACGTTGTACTTACCACGTGAACGTATTGTTCGTTTCGTCTTTTATACAATTAAAATAGAAAACAAATATCCATAGAGGCCAATCGCTTAGCCTTTGCTCAAACTATCCGTTAAAAAGATTAAAATTACGAAATTTATGGCATCGATCGTATCTACGGAAGGAAGCGGCATAAATCGATCTGAAATCTTATTGAATAATTCTACAATTCATTTAACCAATAGAAACTTACCGGTGTCAGTATCTGTATTTTTGAAGAGATTGCCTTGAATATAAATTGACTCTTACTATTCATTCGTGTCAACAAAAGGATCGACAATATCCATGTTTTTAAAGCAGCATCGTCCCGCATAACAAAGATGTCGACTATCGGCGGTTCGCTTAGTGATATGCGATTCTGATACATATTTTATTAAAGGAGAAAAACTGAACAATCTCGGGCGACGCACAACCTTTATTAAGAATAATGTGTAGCTCATATTTTTGCCCTCTTTATATTGTAACAGAGTTTCTTAAATATTTATTTATACCTATCGACACAAATAAGAGCGATTTCTATTTATTACACATAATCAACGTTAATGTTGTTACTTAATGTATTACACAATTTCATGTTGTCTTCATTTAAGATGACCAAAGCATGCATCGCGGACGAATTTATTGTAATAAAACATGATGTAAACATCTGAAGCTAAACATATATATCGCGATCAATTTAAATATTACACTTTTAGATGTCAGTTTTTCTTTCGGTCTTCTTCGTACAGACGTACGACTGGTACAACCTCATTGAAATTTACTCTTTATAATAATAAATTTTCTAAAACTACTTGTACATCTACAATTAAGAAGTCTTTGTTGCAACGTATAATTTCAAAAACTTCTAGAATTTCATGAATTCTAATAAGTACTTCAACGAAGTTGCGGGCGCGGCCTGAAATGAAACAATTTATAAAATCCTTTTGTGGGTAAAATTTGTTCAAGAATTATTGAAGTAATAGTCAATGAATTTAAAGTGTAATTTCGCCGTCCGTTGTTAGCCGCGATATTTTCCTTTAAGTAGCTTATACAACACACACGAGAAGAAATTTGCTAGCAGACCTGATGTACAAAACGTGGCAGATCAAAACAGACATCACGCTTTTCACTGATTTGACAACTCGCTCTTTATTTCCAAGAATAATGTATTAAAAAAATCTTAGTAAATAGAGTATTAAAATTTATATATCTTTCTTGTACAAGTATATATGAAAAAGTATTAAAAGGATTAACCAAAACGATTGCTATAATACGTTGCTTTACCTTCAACGCTCATACATATAAAATTTTATGTGAATACATTCATTACAATTCGAGTAAAATGAGTCTTATTTCCACCGCCAACGCGGCCTGTCGGCACTAAATTTGAATTAAGAACCGTGGTGCTATTATCCGGCAGTCAGCGGAAATAAACTGGCAAAGTTTGAATAATAATAAGCTCGTAAGTATGTGATGGCTCAAAGTTCAACAATCGCGGCAAAGAGGACGTTGTTTAAAGGAGTAATGGAGTGGCTAACGCGTTCGAGGAAGTCAAACAGAGAGTGGTAAGAGCTGTGGTAGCTCAGGAGCCGGGCGTTCGCTTTAAATTTAATGCTTTAAACCTCTAAAATTGTTCTGCAATTTAAAGTGCTGATGCCGGACTGCATTGGAGCAGCGGGCGGAATATTCCCGGCTCCAAAATCCTCTCAGGAATGCGAGGGGGCCTGTGCTCAGCTATGGAACATTACTAGGTTGTTACTTACTCCTCGTATTCTATCTTCTTGTACAAATAAGTTATGTCGCTTACACCGACAGTAATAAGTCGATATCATTTCATTTATTAAAGTAAATTAGTTTTTTTTCTTACTATTTTGTTGTTTTTTGTAAGTGGTATTTGTGAACGATCAATTACCTATGCCTAAAATCCCCCCCCCCCCCCCTCGCCATCAAACTATGCGGTGGGTAATAATTAATAATTTGATGGAGGCAATATTATTTCTTAATAGAGGATGACCCCTTGTCATGTTGCATGTTATTAAAATCAATATATAACATTAAACTAAAAAAAAAGGAAATTAATATAAACACAAAACGATCTTTAAAAACAGTTGCCAAGCTTAAATATTGAAGTTTGAAATATATATATATTTTATTAATATTTTATATAAAATGGGATCTGTTTACGTTTGTGTAAAAATTTAATTAAAATATAACTTAATAGAAACTTATATTGTGTTCCAATACAACAAAGGACCTGTTACAATGTAAGTGTACATTATGCTGACGACAATACCCGACACGACTAGTGAATGACGTCAACCACCTGTCCGTCCGAAAATGACGTTATCGATCGCTTTGGATTAGAATTTCAATAGTGTGACAGATTTATTTCTGATCCATTTTCACCCCAAGAACATCACTTGTGTTTCCTTCCATGTAAGATATCGGTTCAGCAAGTTCACCTTATGGTAAGTGTCATCTTCGCCCATTGCAGATGCGATGCCACCCAGAACCTCGATTAAGTCAGTCCTGCGCGGTTCTGAACAGCAGTCGGCATCCTGAGATATCCGGCGTTAAGTTCTTTATATCCAGTAACGTCAATTGTTTCGGTTCCTTCAAGCAGGAACACAGTTGCACGCTTCTACTCGGTATTAGACTTACTGGTGGTTAGAGTATCTGACTTCGCTGGACGCTGCAGGCCCTGCGTTCGAATCCCGGCTGAAGCCAACAAACAAATTATTGGTTTTCGAGTCTGGTTATGTTATCGCATCTTTATCATTATTAATATAATAATTAATAATTAAATATTTATCTAATAATGTATCCTTAACAAAAAATAACTTTATGGATATCTTCGTAGAAAATATTATCTAGTTGCGACCAACCAAAACATGCAACCTTTAGTGTGTCGCCACATACAGGAAGCAATTAGTTCAAGAAATTACTATTTTTCGTCTTTTACTGGTAGTAGAATTCATATGCAGGAATCCGTATAAGTAGGTACCACCCCAGGGCCATTTATTCGGCCGTGAAGCAGTAGTGTGCAAACATTACAGATTTACAAAACCCTAGCTATGGGTACAGAGAATTTTTTGAAACTAAAACTTAATTTCCAGATAAACCTTACATTCACAATATTTTGGCGACCGTGTCGCCGCGTGGTTAGCTTATCTGACTTTTACGCCGCGGGACCTGAGTTCGAATCCCAACCGGAGCAGTTGTGTTGTGCATGTGAAATGTATGATTGTAAAACGCACCCACGACACAGGGAAATCCTACTGTGGGGCAATGTTTTTTTTTTAAAAAAATCTTTATTATGCGAATATAAAATAGCACTTTTTTCGCAGTGGCTTAGTGATTGTCTTACTTACTGGTCGCGAGTTCGTACTAAACAATTATTTGTATGATCTACAGTGTTTCCAGGTCTTTGTTTTGCGCATGGGTAATTCATATACATAAAAAGCCCTTAAAATGCGGGAGGGATCACTTCATGTGCCGCATTTTAAAAAAAGCTCTACAAGGTTAAGATCAGACTTTTAAAGACGAGCACGCTCATCACTAATAGTGACACGTACTTTGATAAGTCTAAGTCGCGGGAGTCACCTCGCAAATATTTGTTAATGCTTCCTGACACAGACGTACGCCCGTCGCGTTATTCACGTAATGTATATAAACACTTCTTTAAATTGGATGTGCCACGGCATCAAACATAAAAATCCAATGTTAACAACAGCAATAACTCAGAGACGATTTCGTATTTTTTGTAGCATTATTTTTGCAAAAATGCAGCATTACTTTTAAATAGAAACAAAAGTAACACATTTATCAAAACGTCGAAATCTTTTTATTAGAAAACGGACATGTGAGTAATTTCGAAGCATGTTACCTATTTATTTACCTACGCTGAAATTAGTCTTAAATTGTTGCTTTAGACAGAGGTCATTGACCGTATAATTAGTTACAAGTTCCCACCAAGATGCGTTGAGACACGCTGAAAGTAATTACGCACGCTATTTAATCATCCCTCTTACATGAACACCTGAAGGCTCTTGGACGAATTTCTACTTAACTAGGTAATTGGATTGCTGTATACGGTTCTAAAACATTTGAATCATTTATCAACTACGCCGTATGATTTGCATAAAATCTTAAGTACGTAAAGTGAGTTTAAGTACGGTCTATGATAAGCCACTTTTGATATTTCACATACATACTTGATAATAATTAGCCGATAGGTGTCCGGCAGAATAGAATAGCACCTACCTCTTTCCTACCGAGAAGTCGTAAGAGGCGACTAAGGTATTGCACAGACAGGAGATGGGCAGCATCATCTTCCTGGAACAACTGAATAAACTGCGGTTGCCAACCCGCCTGCCATGCGTGGCAACTATGGTAAAATCCCCCAAAATAAGAGCTACAAACTTGTGGCAATCTGTGGGCGAGGCCTATGTTCAGCAGTGGATTAGTGATAGACTGAAATGATGACCTGATAATAAAAATTTGTGACGATGTGGCAGCGGCGTAAGAAAACGCCAGTGAAACCTCGTAACCTACATCAGATGACAGAATAACCATTACAAATATACCTTAAACAAAATACCTAAGCCAGAGTCCAACGTGCGAAGAGTTAGGTACTACAATTCATCTGCCAAGTGAATATGGTGGTAGGATTCCTATGCAGAAATCCGTCTAGGTAGGTACCACCTCTGGGCCTGTTATTCCGCCGTAAGTCAACAGTTAAAGTTAAAAAGTTAGAAAGAAGGAAAGAAAGAAAGAAACACATTTATTCATGGTCTAATCACAATAGGCACAAAAAAACAAGAAAAAAATATGAAATTACACAGAACATAAAATAATGTTGCCCAAATTAAAAAAAAGTGAAAAAAAAAAATATAAAATGAGTCTGTGTAGCAGCATAAGACCGTGAAATGGTCAGGAATCGAGATACAGAGACTTAAATTGCTCTGATCCCGACCCTGGTTTTCAGTCCGGCACGCACTCCGAGGCAACTTGGACGGCTGCGTCAGTGCACTTACAATAATACGACGCAATAACGGAACTTAAATAATTTACTTTAATTTATATAAACAGTGGATATGATTTGTCTAATGAAGGTAAGTATAAATTAAAATTAATGTTTTCGATCTAAATATTGATGTCAGTTTTTACATTCCCGTTTCTGTTTTAGGTTATCAATACTTATACCTACTCTGTAGTGGTGTGATGTGTGGAGATATTTAAATATATGAGCCGTTTACCCGTGTTGGATGATTTAGAATAAAATGCCTTTGATTGCAAAATAAAAGGCGAAAAATAATGTTACAGCCTATAAATGTCCCACTGCGGAGTACAGGCCATCTCTCATTTCCGAGAGGGTTTAGGAGCTGGGAAGAATCCGCCACGCTACTCCAATGCAGGTATGCGGACTTCACATGACGTCGAAATATTTTTTTTTTCTCAGACATGCAGGTTTCCTCACGATTCTTTCCTCCACCATCGAGCACGTGGAAAATCAGCACTTAAAATTGCAATTAACAATTTTAGTGGTGCTGGCACCGCGAATCGAACCCAGCCCCTGAGCAACACAAATCAACAGTGTGCAAACATTACTGTGTTTCGGCCTGAATGGCACTGCGAGCTACTGCAATTACTACTAGGGCATACGAGACTTAAGAACTGATGTCTCAAGATTTCGGGTGCAGTGCGGTACAACTGAAATGTTCTGGGTGTGTCAGTATTTGTTATGGGCAGACGTCGCGCTTACTTAGATGGACGATTTTCTCGTCTCGTTGTTATCCATAAAAATACTATATTAATCTTCATCTTTATCTTCTTATCTTTTCAGCCTATCACTAGTCCACTGCTGAAAATAGACCTGCCCCATAGATCGTTTGTAGCTAGTAGATCTCATGTTGGGGGGATTTTGCCATAGTTCTCACGCTTGGCAGGCGGGTTGGCAACCGCAGTTTATTTGTTCAGATGTTCCAGAAAGATGCTGCTGCCCATCTCCTTGTGTTCATTTTCCCTCAGTCAACTTTTACGACACCCACGGGATGAGATGAAGTGTAGTGTGAGTGGTAGATTCTCTTAAACCGCCACTTTATTAATATAGTCTCTTTATTCTAACAAACATATATTATTATTATTATCCGCAGCAGAACTAGACTAACCGACATAGCTCTAAGGATTAGCAAGCTGAAGTGGCAATGGGCCGGCCATATAGCACGGAGAACCGATAACCGTTGGGGAAGAAAGGTTCTCGAGTGGCAACCTCGTACCGACGACGTACACGGTTTTGCAGGAAGTCGATGGATGCAGGTGGCACAGGACCGTGTTTTGTGGCAATCTATGGGGGAGGCCTATGTTCAACAGTGGACTATGGCTGAAATGATGATGATGATTCTAACAAAACTAAATGTCGGGATAAAGTCATGATCAATCGTAAAAGCTATAATTACCTACTATACTAACCTTTCCAACATATATGTAATTATCATATATATAACATAACATATATATAAGTACCTATATGTAATTATCAAGAAGATGGGTTGTATTCTATCGTCATAACATAGATTATTTAAGTTTGTTCCAGCTAATTGTGTTGCCGTCGAGTAAAATTAGTAAATTGATATTGCTCCAATGTATATAAGACAGTTACAATCATATTAGTTAGTCATATTAAAGTGAAGCATAGGTGTCCGGCAGAGCAGAATAGTACCTACCTCTTTTCTACCGTGCTTTCGTAAGGGGCAACTAAGGTATTGTATGAACAGCTTTTATTCCTGCATAATAACACCATAACATGCAATGCTGTCACTATAACTTTTATTTATTCTATTAACTCGTACTAAAATGGCGGCGACGTCGTTTCCCACCCGTCACGTCTTGTTTTTCACGGGGCGAAAAGTGGGCTACGTGTTTGGTCTCTGCCTACCACTCATATGGGAAAAAGGCGTGATTGAATGAATGTATGTATACAAAAGTGACTGATTTACAATTCCTTCACCCGATCTCTTCTCGTAGCATTCGTGAAAGCCTATTAAGAAAAACTGCCCGGGCAACCGCATGTTTAGATAAATAGCGTATTAACCATGCCAAGATTTGTCAAACCTAAAGTACCCGTACAGGCGACGGACTACAGACTCGTCTTAGGCTCGAGGTATCTATCTCCAATTTGCTAATCCGTCTACTAAACGTAGACCTAGTGCGACCACGTGGCCTAGTGATTCCTCCAGTGACCTCAGATTAGGTACTTGACTTCTACGCTGCGTGTCCTGGGCTCAAATCCCAGTCATTTGTATAAAAACAGATCGTTTGTTATCGGGTCCAGTTATCTTATGCATGTGAAATTTGTTTCTATTAAACGTACACAAGTTTCAAAAGAAAACATAGTTTAGGAACACGTTTTTTTTAAAATGAAAAGGAAAACGTGGCGATATCGGAAATTCGGGCAGATTGACGACTATGATGTTGATGACGTATGCGGTTTGACGTAGGCGTAGTAATACTTTTAAACGCCTTGCAAATAGCCACACCAAAAGCTCTATTCTGTTTAACAATACAATCAACCTCTGGTTTACGTTGTCTTTGGTGTCAGTTTTTCCTTTTATTACATTTATAATAATACAGAAGGATTTCTTCTTTACCGTGGGTGCGTTTTGCACAAACACCCACAACCGAATGGACTGCCTGTACAATACAATTATTTGTCCAGGGCAGGAATCGAACCCGACTCACAGCGCAGAAGTCTCTTAGCTACTGCGCCGACTGAGTCTACTTAATACGTTTACTTTAGTCTTGCGTTACTTTTTAATTTTTTTTAACATAATAATTTGAAAATTATAAGAAATAATCATTATGACTCTTATTTCATCAAAAAACCGACTTCAACACAGACAAGCTTAAGCGAATTAAATATTTCATGATTTTCACATGTATCCCATTATCATAATTTGACCTCTTTGATGTATATGAGACCCCTTTTCTAATAAAAAAATAGTCATTAAAATCGGTACGTGGACAAAAAAGTTCTGCCCGAACATACATAAAAAATATAAAGACGAATTTAGAACTTCTTTTTTTTGGAGACGGTTAAAAATGACTTCAAAATGTGTATGCACGTTACGTTAGCGAGCTAAACTACAGTTATATTTAATAAATGAAGTAAACTATCACAAACCTCTATAAGTTATTTTTTTTTATTCTATTCGACAAAGTGACGAAACTAACTGAACGTTCACCGGATGGTAAGTGCAACGTCTGTCCATAACAAATGCTGTGTCATCCGGAGCACTTCTGCGTGGCACCCCACTGTACCCGTCACCATGAGATATCAGTTCTTAAATCTCATATGCCAAGTAATTACACTGTGTACGACTACAGGCATATGCAGTAATGGGCAAAATTTAAATGAATTGTATAAATCATGGCAACAGTTAAAATATATGTACGTAATGATTTGATTTATTAAATATATGTACGTAGCTTACTTAGAGTATAAAACATTAAACAATTGACCTGTTTGTGTAAGAAATTAAATTAACCTTTGGTTTGCGGGATTGTAAGAGGTTTACGTTTAAAATTACGTACCTGAATGCCCAAACAGCTTGATCATGCGGGCGGACCACGCTCCAGGTAAGTCCTTAATTGTACATGTTGAATGTGAGTAAAGTGAGACCATGTAATCCAAACCACAATTTAAGTGGAAATTTACTATTACTTTCATACATATCTTAAATGATTTAAAATATATTGATAAAATTAAATTACGCGACGCATTTTCCTGAATGTATATATAACCAACAAAATAATATTTAGTCTTCAAATCGTTAATAACGAGAGGTGTATGAAAAAAAATGTATTTCATGTCAAAATCAAAGAGACGACGGTATGACGAGAAAGCTAGACATTAATCCAACGACTTACTCTTAAATCTATGATGATCGTAAAAACTATTTCATTAGACATCTCAATTATCTTTAATAATTGTAATGCTAATTCTTTACTTAATACAACATAAATGATAATTACTAATTAATAATTAATGAGTATTTATTATTACATCCGGCGTTCCATTACATTATTTCTTACGCGCGTTTCTTTAATATCTTATATTCTCTCGTAGAGTAAAAATATAAAAAAAATATTGTCACATTTTAGTCTAGAATTACACCTCAATTTCAAGTTCTGAACAAGTTGAAGCATTCAGAGCTGGTTATATGTACCTAATATACCTTCATAGTACGTAAGTACTTAGCTACAATCTGAATTCTCTAGAATTCATAAATACGCTACCTGTGGCTTATTCATTATTTTTCGTCACCACTTCATACCAAGTGGGATCCTAGTCAAACGTTTTACAATTAAAAAATAACATCGTATGAACTCTTGCGTGCGGAACAGTCACTATAGATTAAAACTATAATTATTATTACAGGCTGCAGTTCATCTGTTACAATATGCATGTTGCTTTAATTCACACAAACAGACTTCATTTCAATCGACAGACAGAATCCACAGACTTCATTTCAAACGACAGTTAAATCATAGTTTACTTTTACTGAAGATTTGCTGGTCTGATGGAAACAAAACGAAAAGTATAATTATGGTCTTGAATTAAATTTTCCCATCACTGTACACTTTCATGAGCACTCAGTGCAAATTAAACTATCAATTTAAAACATTTAAACTCAAAACATACACAGAAATTACAAAACTCAATACAAACACTGCCGCCACTTTGTCGCCAAAAAGCCATTGTACTTACATTGGTTTAAGAATAAGAAAATAAAATTAACCCAAGAAGTAGACGTAAGTTATTTAAAATATGAATGAAACTATTAAAATTGTCATACACTAGTAGTTTAAAACTGAACATTTAAACAAAATTTTCTAATGCAAAATGCGACGCTTTTATCAAAATGAAGTAATGATGTAATAATTGTTCTATATTATTTCTGAACATAGAGCTATTTTGTTAGCACACTAGTAAATACGAGGTTTTGTGATTTAATTTTGCTTTAGTAAATTTTCTCCGTGATTCGTCTATCGAAGGAAATAACCAATCAGACGAAACTTGAGTGGCGCACTTACAGGTCCTCTTAAACTAGTGGATGACTTAATATAAATGGAAATTGGGAACAAACCGAAATTGTTTCTTTAATTAGTTTTCGAAATGTCTTTATAGACTCATTACCTTACAAAAATCAGTTTATGATAGGTTAAGATCAAAGTAACTCAGGAAGCAATGCAAAAGAGCTATGCTCGGGGTTTCTCTGGTGGATAAGATTCGAAATGAAGAAATCCGCCGGAGGAGTAGTCACCGACACGGCCTTTCGTGAGAACTGAAGTGGCAATGGGCTGGACACATCTGTCGTAGATCTGACAACCTTTGGAATAGGCTAATCCATTCATCCATCCATCCTCAATATAAAATCAAGACAAAGGTTGACCAAGATGAAACGCGTTCATGAATTTAATTGTGAATACGGTTCTCACAATAAACTATCCACGTTTAATCATCCACGTTTTCAATGTTGGTAGGATTCCTATATCCGTCCAGGTAGGTACCAACGCAGGGCCAGCTATTATGCCGTGAAGCAGTAGTGTGCAAACATTGCTGTATTTCGGTCTGAAGGGCACTGAGAACTGGTTATCACTGGGCATATGAGACTTACGAACTGAGGTCTCAGGGCGACGGGCGCAGTGTGGTGCCTCATGGCAATATTCTGGGTGACACAACATTGCTATGAGCGGACGTTGTACTTGCCATTAGGTAAACGTTTTGCTCGTCTCAAACCTATCTCCAAAAAAAAACGCACTGTAACTAGTTCCCATATTACTCGGTTATTCGGATACGCAAGGAAATTATGGATGTTTATTCATGAAAAAAACACCATTCGAACTAAAATATGCTATTATTTATTGTATACTAAAAATAAAAAGTACCTGGATGTATTTTTTTTTGTTTTTATTGTACTTATATTTTAGTATTATCGCAATTTGAATTGTATTTGCATGTTTGTGTTTTATTAAACTACTAACATAATAATTCATATAAAATACATCTGCTTTTCATGTATTTTTACAAAAAAAAAACATTTACTATATTAATTATTCTTAACCATATATTATTAGTACGTAAAGAGGAAACTCAGTACCCCATTTAAAACATATTGCGCGCACGAAGACGTGAGATTTGAAATAGTTATTTTTTTATAGAGCAGAAGCGAGAAAGCTGAAATGTATATATATATAATATGTGTTGTGTAATACATTAAATTACTTAAATAAAAAAAAATATTTAAGCTCATACTGATAATATCAATCACATATTTATGAAGTTTATTATAAATATCTTTTTACATTAATCAACTACTGGACGATTAATGTATGACGTAGAAATCATTAAGGAATCGTATACGCTTAAATAAAAGCTTTCCACTTTTGGCCGTCCCATTTTCTCATGAAGAATTTCCTTTGCCCAAAACAGAATTTTTGACATACCCTTTTCATGCTTCATCTTGCACTGTACGGTATAACACTTACAGAAATTTTATTCTTATTATATTATTATTCTTTTAATAATATAATAACGTATATATTATTAATAAGATTTTTATTATTATAAAAAAATTAAATTCTAAGATAATTCCTTTATTTAATAATAACCATATAAAATAACCTCTGAATGATCTTATTATAGGCTTACGGTCTCGCACATACAAAGTTATGGAAGGTTTATGAGGAATCAAGTCAAGTTAAGTCATGTCATGTAATGTCTAACTAAGACGAGCAATTTGTTCACTAGGTGGTATTTGCAACGTCTGCCTTTAACAAATGCTGTGTGACCCGGAACATTTTTGTATGACACCTCATGGCCCTCGGTGTTTTTAAGTCTCACATGCCCTGTAATTACGCTAGCTATCAGTGCCCTTCAAACCACATCACAGTAATGTTTGCAAACTATTGCTTCACGACAGAATAACAGCTACTCCTTTGGTACCTACCTACCAACGGATACCCTCAAAGTAATCCTGCCACCCAAGCATTGTATTTGCATCAATCGTTAATCGAACAGCCTATCATAAACAACATCAGCCTGCGGCAGCAGCTAATGTTCACGCCAGCATAACTGGCCCTGCCGTGGTACCTACCTAAACAAATTCCTGCATAGAAATCCTTCCACCAGTAACAAATTTTATGACATAAGAAGTTAAAGGAACAGAATATAATCCAAGATGTATTTAAGAAAGTGGTCCTTACGATCAGTTTGCTTACCTTAATTAAAAGAAACCTCTGAAAACGCCGTTATGATTTTGACTTCGGCTGTGGCATTTGTTTACGATTATTAGCTATCCTCTGTTGCAACAATTTATCACAGAACCACTTACTCGTAATAATTGATGAATTTGATTTAATCAGGACGATTTAGGGGATTCTAGAACAATTCATTATTTATGAGATGTACAATATGACTAGGCTTTGATAGAGATCACTGACACAAAATTGAACAGGAGGAATAAATATTTGATATTTAATTTAGAGCTTATAAAAATCGCAAGCATTTTGTAATTAATGTGTAAAATTTTTATTTAGTTTTCATTTTTACAATCAGTTTCTTACAAATATTATTTAACTAACTCGTATGTCATCCTCCAAACTGGGAAGCGGCGTATGTTTAGCGGTCGACTGATGAGAATGATTATAATGATGGTAATGATTTTTAGCTATGTATTAAAAATAATAACACTATTTAAACATATTTTTTCTATGAAAAAGTTTCTTTAAGCATATAAGTGTAATTTTTAGTTTATTCGCAAAAAAAATAGGCAAGCAATATAATTAGTGGAATGTGCAAATTATTATTATAAAAATAAAATTAACGTTATGATATTAAATCTCTGAAACTCGCAAAGCCCATTGAAAAACTATAATTGAAAACACAAAACCCGCCTCTTGCAATATGCATTAAAGGAATTGGGAACACTCTGAAATAATGATATAAATATAACGTGACATTCGCAGCGAGCCGGATGAATGCAGCGCTAAGAGAAGAGCGACAGCGGAGTACGGGTGTGCGAAAAAGTTTTTTAGCAATTCTCTTTACAGGTTCTACACAATCCGACCCCGACATTGGAAAAAGAAGAAAATAAATTAATACATTTCTTAACATTACCTTCACAAGATCTACTCGTATCAAGCAAAACACCATTTACCTGGGAAATAAAAATTAAAAATTAAAATTTCAGTGACTAATAAAATAAAATAAAAGTTATGTTATTTATGTATATTGATAACTTTCTTTAATTCTCATCTACAAAGAAAAATCTTAAAAAGGTAAAAGTTTAATTGGTGACTATAAATTGTTTTAAAATCCTATATTTATTTTACTTGTATGAACATCTTAACATAAACCTTAATAATTTTACTGGTGGAAGGATTCCTATGCACGGATCCGTCTAGGTAGGACCAGTTATTCTGCCGTGAAGCAGTAATGAGCAAACACAGTGTGTATGCAGTAAACTGTACTGTGTTTCGGTTTGAAGGGCACTGAGAGCTAGTCACTGGGTATGTGAGACTTAAGAACTAATGTCTCAGGGTGACGGGCGCAGTGTAGTGTTACACAAAAATGTTCTGGGTGACACAGCATTTATTATGGGCAAACGTTACTCTTTACATCAGGTGAATGTTTAGCTCGTTTCGTCACTCTATCCAATAAAAAAAACCTCAATGCGCGGTCGTGAATATATCTGTTAAATATATATATCACATTTCCACTATCTGCTGCCTTGTAATTTATCAGAAGTAATACAGATGAGTCATGTCTCTTCAAATTGATATACTCACTCCTAAATCGATTACAATAAAATTTGCAATAGATTTAGGAATCTTAAGATGTAAAAACTTATTATATATTACATATATAACTAACTGTATCCCGCGATTTCACCCGCGTGAAATATGCCAATCACATGATTATATATCAACATCATTTTGATATTTTGATATGATTTTTTTTAGAACCAACGCGTATTACTGGATCTAGTGCAACTTGTATAGACAATATTTTTACAGATGTTAAGCCTTTGCACCGATCCATAATTCACAAAATAAGTTCTGATCATTCCGGACAGTTAATATCGTTACCTTACATATTATGTAAAGAAACAAATAATAAAAAAATTGTTTGTTCCTGTAAATAAGTATCGTTTGGAGAAGTTTAGAAGTAACGTTAATAAAAAACTACTATTACTTCCTTATAATAATAATACTGACAATTTATATGAAGTATTGTTTAACCTGCTGAGCAAGGAATTTAATTCTATTTTTACTTCTAAAACTATCTCCTTGAATAGTCGCAAGACGTTTAATGAATGGGCGACAGTAGGAATCCACAGAAGTAGGCAAAGATTGTATGAACTTTACAATGAAAGATCATATAATCATAGTAACACATTTAAGGAATATGTTAAAAATTATTCAAAATTATTTAAAAAAGTATGCTCTGAAGCCAAGTCATTACACTTGAGCAATAAAATAAAGAAAGCATCAGATAAAATCAAAATGACTTTGAGTATTATTAATAGTGAAACCGGGAAAGTCAAGGACCGAAACCATGATTACAAAATTAATTTTAACAATAAGCTAGTGACATCTGATCAAGATGTTGCTACAGCCTTTGAAAAGTTTTTTAGTGATATTCCAATTTCCATAACCAAGCCATTAAATTCTTCTCCTACTGCCGCTGAGACATTACTCAAACAAAATGTAACTTCTTGTACAAAAGATTTTAAATTCGATGTGGTAGATGGAAATGACATTCTTAATACTTTTAAAAGTATTGATTGTAAGAGAACCGCGGATCTATGGGGTATGTCCGTGGAAGTTAGTGCGTCTATTATAGATATAATTGCACCTCAATTAGCCATAATTTTTAATTCCGGTATTGCATTTGGTGTGTTTCCTGATTTGATGAAACATAGTAAAATCATACCTTTATTTAAATCTAGTAGTACATCGGACCCTGCTAACTTTAGACCTATTTCTGTACTACCATTTTAATTTAAATAAAATGTTCCACAAAAACCAATTTGGCTTTACAAGGGGTCGTTCTACAACCGATGCAGGTGTTGAACTTATTAAGAATATATTCGAAGCCTGGGAGAGTTCACGGGATGCCTTGGGTGTTTTCTGTGATCTTTCTAAGGCCTTCGATTGCGTTGATCATGAAACACTTATCAGGAAACTACATCACTACGGTGTAAGAAATTCTGCACTTCAACTTCTAATTTCATATTTGAGTAATAGAACGCAGACAGTAGTTATCAATAGCAAGAGTTCTTCCGGATCAGCAGTATCTATGGGTGTCCCGCAGGGTTCGATTCTCGGCCCATTTCTATTTCTTATTTACATTAATGACTTACCTTACCTAGTAGGGGACAACCATGGTATAGTGTTATTTGCTGATGATACATCTTTGATTTTTAAGATAAAACGTCAACTTTTATTATATGACGAGGTGAATAATGCTATTTCAAAATTAGTACATTGGTTTAATGTTAATAATTTGCTTTTAAACGGCGATAAAACAAAATGTATTAAAGTCACAACACCAAATGTTAAACAATTAGATGTGAATGTGCTTGTGAATGGGGAAGAGTTGAGCCTTGTGGATACTGCTGTCTTTCTTGGAATAACTCTTGACGCAAAACTTCAATGGAGCCCCCATATATCTAAACTAGCAAGTAGACTTAGCTCTGCAGCTTATGCTGTAAAAAAAATTAGGAATTTGACTAACGTTGAAACTGCTAGATTGGTTTATTTTAGTTATTTTCATAGCATAATGTCTTATGGTATTTTGCTATGGGGAAATGCAACTGATGTTGAAGTGATTTTTGTTTTGCAAAAGAGGGCCATAAGAGCTATTTATAATCTTGGCTCTAAAGTGTCTCTTAGGGATAAATTTAAAGAAATTAATATCTTAACCTTGGCATCTCAATATATATTTGAAAACGTTTTGTATGTACACAAGAACATAAACCAGTTCACTAAAAAAAGTGATGTTCATAATGTGAATACCAGGAACAAGCACAAATTAATTATGCCAGTTACCCGACTTCACAGAGTCTCTTTTATGGGGCAATGTATACGTTTTTACAACAAAATCCCAGAAAGTGCTAAAAGTCTTTCAATAAAAAAGTTTAAATTTTATATAAAACAAAGACTTCATAAAAAGGGTTATTATAATATTAAAGAATACATAGATGATGATAACCCCTGGGAATGAGGTGATCGCCGCCAAGCCATTTCTACATCTTTATAATACTGCTGTTATTGTACATTATTTTAAAAATGACAAAAAAAAAAGCCCGCTGGGTTTCTTACTGGTTCTTCCCAGGACAGAGGCACTTTTGCGAACCAGTGTAGTTTAAAAAAAGAAAAAAAAAATGACTTTCAATAAGTATTATGTAAATAATCTATATTGAATAAAAATTTATTCTATTCTATTCTATTCATCATCCTCATTTCAGCCTATCACTAGTCCACTGCTCACCTTAGGCCTCCCCCATAAATTGCCATAAAATTTTGTAGCTTTCATTTGAAGAGGATTTTGCCATAGTTGCCACGCTTGGCAGGCGGGTTGACAACCGCAGAATATTTATTCAGATGTTTCATGAAGATGCTGCTGCATCTCCTGGTTTTATTTTCCCTCTGTCGACGTTTACGACACCCACGGGATGAGATGGGGTCATAGATTCTCTTAAGCGTGCAAATACAGTGTTTCGGTCTAAAGGAAACTGATAGCTGGTTCAATCACTGGGCATACGAGACTTTAAGAACTTTTGTCTCAGGGTGACAGACGCAGTAGGGTACTACACAGAAATATTCTGAGTAACACAGCATCTGTTATGGGCAGACGTTGCACTTACCACCAGGTGAACGTTTTGCTCGTCTCGTCATTTTATCAAATAAAAAAAATACATATAGTTAGTTCTTTACTAAACGATAAAAAGTTATAATGTTTCTTATTACCTTTTAAGTGACGGCACTTGAAACTGGAGTAAGAAGGCATTAACAATGAATCTGTTATAACTTCAAGTACTGATTTTCGCCTTAGGCCGAATAACTCAAAATATAGCGGCAAAAAACACAGCGGCCTCTACCTGTTTTTAAGGTTGACCGCGAATTCGAAACCCTGTAGGTAGCTCGATAACCAGAATGTATGCCATTCTTGTTTTCAATATAGCTGTAATAAAGGCCACACCAAACTCGTTCGATAAGAATATGTTCCTGATACAGTCTTAACATTAGTATTCCTCAACACTTCACCGATTTCGTTGGTAACTTATTTATTATAAATATAATACAGGATACACTTCTCTAGAACTCCTTGTACATTGTCATGACTGTTATCTCCGTTCCTCGGGTAATCTAAAATTGCTAACGTCGTTACACCGCTCTGTTTACACATCTCACTCTTTCGCCTTAACGGCTATAAGACTCTAGAACGATATACCCCTTGACATTAAAAAACGTCGATGATCTTTTGCCATCTTGAAATGACATGAATCACGTTGCTTTAGAAATTTTGAACTTTTTCGAAAATGGCGTTCATTATGAGCTTTTAACACCAGGACTATCGATTCGGATCTTTACTGCCAACAACTGATGAGAATAAAGCACGAAGTTGATAGAAAGCGGCCGGAATTGATCAATAGAAAGGGTGTGGTCTTTCATCATGACAACGCTAGACCGAACAATTCTTTAACCACTTAGCAAAAATTAAGAGAGTTTGGCTGGGAGGTGTTAATGCATCCGCCGTATAGCCCTGACCTTGCACCTTCAGATTTGCACCTGTTTCGGTCTCTTCAGAATTCCTTAGGTAGTGTCCTGTTAACATCGAGAGAGGACTGCCAAAACTACTCGTCGCTTTTTTTACTCAGTAGTCCCAAAATTTCTACAACAACGGGAATCATGCCACTACCTTCAAGATGGCAAAAAGTAATCGAACAAAATGGCACATATATACTGTAATTTATTGTATTAATTGTAATGTTTTTATTAGTTAGTTTTTATATTAATGTATAGTCTCAGTGTTTCATATCATAAGGTAATAAATATAAAACAGTACTTGTAATTCGCGTCAGCACGTACATTATTATCCCGTGCACATGATACGAGTATGTACATCGGTTCGGAAAGACGAGTGTGTGTATTTGTGGTGACAGTTTCAGTGCTATAAGGTATCCCCCCCGCTCAGCGAACAACTTATTTCTTATTGTTAATCCGGAGATAATGACCGTCTTCTCTTACAAGAAGGTAGATTAGATTATTATTGCTACCAAAATAATTTTGATCTTATTGTTTTCAAATTATTTACCAAAACTTTCACTTGTAAACCTGATTTAAAATAGTAAACAGAAGTATTGAACTTAAACGGGTAGGCCAATTTCAAGATTTAGGTGTGTTTCAACAATCGTTTTTTTTTTTAGGAGACGTGACGAGACGCCCAAAACGTTTACCTGATGGTAAGTGCAACGACTGCCCATAACAAATGCTGAGTCACCCATAATATTTATCTGTGGCAAAAATATTTATCACTTAGTAGTTAAGGCGCTGTTTGTATTACGAATTAAACAAATTTAGATAAAGTTTCGAGGTGGTGGAAATCCAACAGTAGAACACCTTTATTTATAAAGTAGTAGCAACAAGAAAGCGTAGGAGAGTGCCGCTTCTGAGTGATTAATTAATATATAATCTGTCACTACTTTCGACTATTTAAACATTTCAGCTCTCTGAAAATTATTTTAAGCTATTAAAATTTTTTGTGAGTGGAACATGGTCGAATTATGTTTAAGATTAGATACAGGCATTTTTGACCTCCTTTTTTGATCAACTGAAATCTTTAGCAAATTACAATTATAAAGCAATATTTTTACAGAAATAACAACAAATTGATGTAATGCTGGTCGCATTTTCCATCTCTACTAAGTATCCCGCTGATGGCTGTATTTGTTCGCAGAACACTTAAGCGCAGCTGCCTCGAGGTCCAATTCAATATCGCGCACTAAAATGTTACGAATGTAACTTAAGGACTACACACACTATGTCGGAATTATTTAGATGCTGTGCGTAAAAGCAAAATATTTTAGTTTTAGACAAAAATCATATTTTTGTTCTGGCTTTTATTTGTGGGGCCATCCAGTAGTGGACTCCAAATGTTGCCAGGACTATATAACTTGTCAAGACAAATGTAACGAGAACCTAAACAAGATATGGCTAAGTTAAGCTAATATGGTAAGCTATTGAAGAGTTGGGTGGTCTGCAGGTGGTCGTGGCAGCAGCATAGGGTCCGGCTTACCATAATATTGCATATCCTCAGGCTTATGATCAATAAATTTCAGCCAATCCCGGTTACGAGAAGTGGTTCACAATGCAGTTGCAAATTTTGACCTAAACGAACACACCAACATTGCAAGTTAAAAAATAATAATAAAAAAGCTAGTAAAAATGATTTTGTCCATTGCATACCTTCATAGAAGTAGTGAAAAAATCTTGGTTACTTGTTGTGCCCCGCAATTTCGTCCGCGTATAATAAATCGACAACTCATGTGGTGGCACTCATGTGGTCTTTGCAATCATCTGCCTCGCTCGTCTGAGCATTAACAGTTCGGTCCTTCTCGGTAATATTCTGTTCACAGCGAGCGGTCATTTTTTTGTTTTACGGAACCCTAAATATGTTTCTAAAATAAAAGTCCAAATTCCTCCTTACAACATCAGCTATCTGCCAGCGAAAGACCCGTCAAAATCTGTCTAGCTTTTTCGGAGATTAGCCGGAACAGACAAACAGACAGACAGACAGAAATTTTAAAAATGGTATTTTTTTCATTCAAGTACCGAATACACTTTCATACGCATTTAGTGAAAAATTGTTAATTTGACATTACAAACAGACACTAGGTAGGTAATAACTAAATTATTTTCTTAAATAAAATATTGGTGTTGTTGGATGATTTGGTGGCATTATACGTTTATGTTTCACTTTTTGAACAGTTCAGGTCAAAATATATTCATACCAAGAATACGTTCAGATTCTGTAGGTCGGGCACAAACTTTGAATCTTATTATTTCACATAATAGTATCGATTGACTTATTCGATACTTTAACGCAAGCTACGTCACTTCAAAAACCTCAGTGAGATACTATAAGAAATTCTCGATAGATACGTTATTTACTATAAAGGTTTCGTAAACTTTCGAAACCAATCGTAGAATAAGGTTTCATGCTGCCACGTTGCAGAATCTTTAGAAACTGGACAAGAACGTCACGGCAGTGTTACGTTATACTCAACGTGCATACGTGCATTTGATTCGTGCATAGAAAAGTTCCAAATATGCTAACAAGAGCGCTGCTCACGATTTCATACAAAATTTCATACTTAACATTACCCTTTACCTATACGAAAGTAGAATTTATATATATAGTTCTAAAAATCTGTCATGGCTAGATTACTACCGTGAGAGATATTAAACATCGATTTAAAAATAAAACAGCACTGGCTACACTTATTTTTGAAAAGGATTTAGGAGCCGGGAAGCCGGGAGTCCGCCACGCTAATCGAGTGTGAGTCTGCGAAAGTAACATATAAACATTGATTTTTTCAAAGACATACAGATTTTTTTGCTATATTTTCAATAACGGGAACATTGTAAATCTTAAAGCAATTTCAATGGTACTAACATCGGGGATGCAACTCAGGTCACCCTATGAAATTCAAGACAAACGCCCGACGCCCTGAGCTACGGTGAAGTAATACAAAAGATTATAAACAGTTTGTTCGATATTTAAACAAACGGTTTTTATAAACGTCCCTTTAAAACTTGCCATTCAGCGAAATTATTTTTATTGCTATTTGGTAATACACCTCGTACCACCGTTACATTTTACGCGATTTTGATCACGTTAGTTTAGGTTTTGTAAAAATCCCGTGGGAACTCTTTGCTCTTCCGTGAAAAAGTGCTTTTACTTCATAGAGACAGAAATAGATACTTCCTATGTCTGCATCCATGGATGCAAGCTGTCTCTGCGCTTAATTTCGTTAAGATCGGTTCAGCGGTAAAGCCATGAAAAGGTAACAAACAGTAACGCAAGAGTTACTTTCGCATTTATAATATTAATGTAGATGTATATTTTGAAAGTAGAATTATCTTCTATAAATACTCGACGGCACTTGAGTATGCACAATAGCGTCGGTGAACTTGTAAAAGACATACGACGAATATTTCTGTTGAAAGCTAAGTAGGCCGTTTGACAAAACGTCGCTACTCAGCCCACAAGGGCCTCTTTCAACTCGTAAACGGATTACGAGGGTACAGGCCCTTGTTAGAATCAAAGTGTTGACTGCGAACCTAATGGCCGTCATCTCCGACCCGCGCTTCTGCTCTTCCGTCGCGCGTAAGGTCTTTTCGCTTAATATTGCCCTGAAATTATAGACTTTATACCACGCGTCACATATTGTATACTGAATTTTAAAGTGAAAGTATTTATCAAAATAAATGAAGCCGAACGATTTTTTTTTAGTGGAATTGACTGACGCGTTCCTACCTGGTGGTAAGTGCCACACCTGCCCATAACAGTTGCGGTGACACCTAGAACTTTACATTGGAATATTCTGTGTAGCACCGCAAGGCGTTCACCACGAGACATTAGTTCTTATATCTCATATTTTCTGTAATTACTTACATACAGTATAAGAGGTAGGCAAAGACCACGCCGTGGCGAACCACGTCCCCGCCATTTTGGTACGAGTCAAAAAATGTCTTCATGCCCATTGCATTCCCACGGGCAGTATAGTGACAGCATTGCATATTATGGTATTATTCTGAACGAATAAAAGCTGTCCGTACAATACCTTAGTCGCCTCTTAAGACATCTCGGTAGGAAAGAGGCGTACATTCTTATCCTATACCTATCGGCGTCCGGCTCAGTAAAATAACATAATAGGTCGGGGAAAAAGTCTTTTCGCATACAGTATGTATAAGATTGTAATAAAATCTCTTTGGCTGTACTATTTGTATCTGGCTGGTTTTGATGACATTAAAAAGGTTAAATTTACCAAAAAAGTAAATATTAGAATTTTCTTTTTGTCAAAATGAGTGAATCTAATTAAGAAATTCAATACGTTTTAATTTTTTTTTATAAAAAAGGGAAACTACAACGTAAGCCGCTTTGTAATATTTATGGACCTAAAGCAGTGTCAGTAAGAGTAGCACAAAGTTGGTATAAGCGTTTTCAAACCGGGAATTTTGATGTCAAAAATGCACCACGCTCCAGTCGCCCTGTTACGGATAAAATGGACGTCATTTTTGAAAAAGTGGATCAAGACCGGCATAGCAGTAGTTGCGACATAGCTGAAGAACTGGGAATTGTCGGACTGGTCGGTCAGGCTTCAAAGACTGTGCCAAAACCCGGGTTAACTCGCAATAAGGTGATGATGTGTGTATGGTGGGATTGGAAGGGCGTTGTTAATTATGAGCTTTTACCGCCGGGCAAAACTAACGATTCAGATCTCAACTGCCAACAACTGATGAGAATAAAGCAAGAAGTTGAGAGAAAGTGGTCGGAATTGATCAATAGAAAGGGTCTTTCATCGCGACAATGCTAGCTACTCAGTAGAAATTAAGGGATTTTGGCTGGGAGATGTTAATGCATCCGCCATCTGCACCTTGCACCTTCAGATTCCCTGTTTTGGTCTCTTCAGAATTATTTAGGTAGTGTCTGGTTAACATCAATAGAGGACTGACAAAACTACTTGTCGCGATTTTTTGCACAGAAGTCCCAAAAATGTTTACAGCAACGGGTCATGTCACTACCTTCAACATGGCAAAAAGTCAACGAACAAAATGGCACAATGGAAAAAAAAGTCTTGAGTTTTCATATAAAATGCGAAAAACTTTTCCCCAACCTTATATTACATTAGCTACAATTCCACTCCCACTTTCGTCTTTGTTTCATTAGATTACGTCTAAAGGTCTCCGATTTAGAATAATTCTTATGTCCGTATCCTCCTAAGACCGCGAAGCTTTTTAAAAGAACTAATTTTATTAGTGGTTAAGACCTGACTTTTGAATACTGACAATTAATGCCGGAGGCCCTACTTATAGAACCTTTAAAATTCACAAGTGCGGAAATTTAACTAGCAGAGTAGCTAGTTACAATTTCACACCAGCCCATTTTGTTTTTTTTTAATGTGTGGTCTACAGCTGGTGATGCTACTCGATGAACCAATTATTTTCTCTTATTTCTGCATAAACTGAAACTTTAATGTAGTATATAAGCTCTATAAATTTTAAATCAAATGAAAGTGTCTAACCTACTCAGTTATCGAATTTATGTTCTCGGTCTTAAAGGGTATCTGTCCTTAGTTCTACAGGAAGTATCCCAAGTTGTAATCATTACTATTCTAAATAAGCTGTCGTCCTAAGAGGATATGAACAAAATCGCGTATATAGCTTATTGTAAATAAATGTGACAGTTTAGCAACATTATCAGAAGGGATAGGGTAGCGATTGGGTTCTAAACGTTGGGCTGGTTCGACTCACGCACGTAACAAATATTTATATGGCCTACAAATAGTTGTTTTGGATTTTGTGCGTTTGTGCATGTACAATTTATGCAAGTCAAAGGCTGCCACGTTACAAGAGTAAACCAATATTTTTAAGAATAACAATATATTGATTAGTGATTATTTGTGGGAAATATAATAAATGTTGTTTACTCAAAAAATAAGCCGGCGTCCGGCAGAGTAGAATAACACCAACGGCTTTCCTATCGAGGTGTCGTAAGAGGCGACTTAAGTGTTATAAGAACAGCCTTTTTTCGTGTATAATATGCAATGCAATGTCACTTTACTGCTCGTGGGAAAGCAGGGGGGGTAAATATTTTTTACTCATACCAAAATGGCGGCGACGTGGTTCGCCACCCATCATGTCTTTTTTCTCGCGAGTGCGAAAAGTGGGTTACGTGAGTGGCCTCTGCATACCCCGTTATATGGGAAAAAGACGGAGCTGTATGTATGTACTGAAAAATAAAATCATGGTTTCAGAGAAATTACGTTATTAATTTAAAAAATGTTAAATTAAAGGTAACAATTAAATTGGTAAGTAATAAAATTATATTAACCAAAAAATGTATTGTCAGTGAATATTTCTGAGTCTATTAATTTGATTACCTACCAATGCATATGCATTCGACTAATTGGAATTGAGTTAAAAATAATGAAAGGATTTATTTTGAACTATACGCGTATTAATAAGTAGAAGACTTCCGTGGATGCAGGTGTTAAAGGACCGCATTTTGTGGCAGTTCTGATGATGATGATACGCCTATTATATTTTCAAGTCATTATCATTATGGTCAACCTGTTGATAGCGGACTGCTGCTCGACATACCAGATGCCTTGCATGCTAGACACTGCTGCCGTCGACCAGTATTTTTGTTCTGGCACGTCTAAGAAAAGAAATAATATATTTATTTCACCACAAAATAACAACGTAATTTTTTACAAATAATTGTATGCTGTCGTAAATATTTTAAGCAAGTGCATTATTATGACGTAGCAAAGGACAAATAAAATCCTTCAACGTCAAAATTCGATGTATAATTTTCGAACCTTTTTGATAGTAATAAATGAATCGTGCCGTTGGATAGGTCCGCGAGTGGGTGAAATTTGAATCGAAGTGACAGGATGATGGAGGAAGGGAACGGTACGGTTCTATTGGATTTTATGGCAGGGATCGTAGAAAGACCTCGCTGAATTATATGATAAACTTTTTGTTACGCTTGTCAAGTCATCGTTGTGAATAGAGTAAAACATTGTAAGCGTCTCATAATAATGTTTATTAACTCATATTTCTACAAATATTTATTTACTTTACCTGACCAATTACATATTTTTTTAAATAATCATCATCATTTCAAACTATTTTTGTCCACTGTTTGCACATAGGCGTCCCCCATAGATTGCCATAAAATACGGCCCTGAGCCACCTGCATCCATGACTTCTCGCAAAACGGTATAGGTCGTCGCAACATCTAGTGGGCGGTCGCCCTACACTTCGTTTGCGGGCACGAGGTTGCCACTCGAGAACCTTTCTTCCGCAACGGTTATCGGTTCTGCGCTTCTTCCTGTACGGCCGGCCCATCGATTTTATCACGTAGAGAAACTCCGAGCATAGCCCTTTCCACAGCTCGTTGAGCGATTCTGAACTTCCTCATGTGACCTACAGTGAAGGACCACGCCTCTGTTCCGTATGTCATCACTGGCAACACGTACTGGTTGTAAACTTTGGTTTTGAGACATTAAGGTATACTAGACGATAATATACATACATATTCGTCAACAACTTCGAGCGTTGTGTTCCCAACAACAACCGGTTTAGGTGTGACATAGACGTTGGGCATGATCTTCGTCTTGTCCGTGTTCATATGGTACTTAAGCCTTTTCAGAATCCGGCTTTTTCGAGAGGCTGGAATTCGGAATTCTGATTGCGAAATGATTCGTAATGACTCTCGAAAACAGTTCATAGACGCTGCTCAGAAACAATATCGGTCTATAATTATCGCCTTTCTTAAAAACAGGACAACCACGTTTATGCTCCACGCTTCCGGCTTAGCGCGGCCCTGGATGAATGAATTAAATAGTTTCTGAAGGTACCGGTTTTCCAGCTGCTTTCAGAAGCTCCGCTGTGAGTCCGTCCTCACTGGGCGCTTTGCCATTCTTGAGCTGTTCGAGAGCCATACTAATCTCGCTCAGACTGACGTCCGAGATATCATCGGAATAGTGCCGGACGAGTTTTGCTCTGGGGTCGTAACTCACACCAGTGTGTGGATCCAACGACGATGTGTGTGACAGCCCTCGGTCCTCAACTTACTCAGTTGGCTCTTTCCGGCAGACAGATCCCTGGCAAAGACCTTGGAGTCTTATGCAGGAATACGCCTAGATAGGTACCACCGCTGTGCCAGTTATTCTGCCGTCAAGCAGAAGTGTGCAAATGTAACTGTCTTTCGATTTGAAGAGCACTGATAGATCGTGTAATTACTGACCATGTATGACTTAGTACTATTGTCTCGGGGTGATGAGCGCAATGCGGTGCCACACAGAAATGTTCTAGGCGACACAGCATTTGTTATTGGCAGAGATGCACTTACGATACAGTAAAGGATTTGCTCGTCTCGTCACTTTCCATAAAACAATATAGACACATTTTGTTTGATATGTTGGCAATATTAAAAACGCCTAAAGTATTTTTCATATAGACCTTTACAACACCTTTGTCAACAGATAGAGATACAGATGCAGAATTTTGATAATATCAAATTCTCTACGAATGGCGCAATTTCATAATCTAAATTATAGACTCCTAATAGTGTCACTTGTAATACCTACACATAAACGCGAATTTGAAATAACATGAAATAAATGATATTTTTACCGAGTTAATAATTTAGCTTTGCTTAAAATATAAAACGAAAGTTAAGTATTACAGGTCGTAAATTCAACTAAAATTAATTTTTGTCAGAATTAATTCTATTGGCTTTTCGTCGCCCGCAGATAAACTTTGACTGAATGAATTTTATGCTAATTTCCACGGCTACTCCAGTCATGGGTCCATGTAAAATTTAACACAAATTTCGATATAAATTTTCTTGGTATCTGTTCACTTTTGATAACTTTCTTGTTATATTGTGTAATCATGGTTATTCATAAACATTTATGGTTTCTAATAACCATCACCAACCTCTTCAAGTTTTTTTTTTGTTTCCTTGTGCTTATTCAACAGTATCTAAAAAGTTCACTGATGGGCATAGGACTCTAGCAAGTACTTGCTGTAATCGCCACGCTTACAGTACAGCACCAGACACATACATTAGACGATTTTGCCTCTTTCCGGTCCGTAAAATTTAGGTCTGGCATATGTGAAATTATTATACCGTCATATTCATATTTTTTCTTGAATACCCCTTAGTCAACCTTTGTGATATCCAAGTGACTATATGCGGTAGTACCAGCGGTAGTTCTCTCTCCGCCGAATTACCTTAACGCTGACATACGGGTTAGCTTTTTGCTTGGCATAATACTTACGTAACAACATTATAAGAAGATATACAGCAAAAAACAAAAACAGATTTTATTTTCATCTAACGGGTGTCATGAAGACTCAGTAATTGTTACCTAAAATTTCTAATTAAAAATAAGTTTAGGGTTCATGAAGGTTGTCTGCTCGGGTTGAATACCTTCAATACTACAGAACTAATGGTGTGAAAAATTTTGCGTTCGGTTGAGTGACCAGACTAGTTGATGCGGTCATGAAACACAGCACACTTTTTTTTTAATATTTAGTCTTCATTGCAGCTGGATTTTTTTTTCATAACTGTTTAAATGTTTTTTTCGGAAAAACATGTAAATCCAATCATACAAAAATTTTACTCATCCCACACAGAATTGTGAAGTTCTTGAAAATTTAAATAATACACCTTTACTTTCATGCCAAGTTACTTAAAGCTTTGTTTTACTGATTACTACTCATGGGTACTAGAAAAAATCTAAATGGTAGTAGATAGTAGAAAATAATGAATATTTTTACCGACTTCAAAATAAGAGGACGTTCTCAATTCGACTGTATATACTTTTTACTTTTTTGTTTATGAACCGATTTTAATTATTCTTTTTTTTAATAGAAAGAGATTCTCGTAAAAATGATCGGACCCATGAGAAAATCATAAAACTCTAGATTTGCTGCATCGAAATCGGTTTTTTGAATAAATAATTATTGACATAAATAAATTTAAAAAGATTTAAACATGTATTAAGGATTATATCTAGTTTTTATTTGTGGTATAGATGGCGTTCTGTGAAATATTACCGAATCAATGTTCATAACTTTGGAACCGGTGAAACAAACACAAAAAAAATTATAAGATGGTCCCGCAGTTTTTATCTATTACCTATGCAAAAATCATGCCAAAAGCTTGAGTAGGTCTCTAGTTAAATCAGTTCGTATGGACAAACATACAAAAAGTTACTTCTCTTATATATATATATATATATATATATATATATATATATATATATATATATAACATTATTTTTCTGTTTGTTTTTAATGTTACATACAAATAAATTTCAGCAATAATGAAACACATCGTTTCTGGGCGAAATAAGTTCAAATGTAATTAAACAAGATGCAATGAGCGAATTGCAGTAACAGTAGTCCATAAACTATTATATGATACTCGTACTTTTCTAAAATAAGTGAAATGCATAATGCAATGGGGACAAAGATATTAAAACGCTAATAAGAACTGACCTAACTCATAATTTATCAAACAGTTACAACAAGTTAAATCGCAGGTATAAACATAAAATTGCCGATAGAATTATTAACGATGTAACATGTAATGAGTAGCAGGTTTTCTAGTAATCATCTCCAAAGTTGGAAAAGGAATTTAGCTTCTTGATAAAGCTATTTTCTATTATAACTGCAATTCATAATAATTGCGCGGGGGAAATCTTCGAACAGGAGTGTTCGGTTATCGAAGACAATGAGTCTTAGTTATTTTATTTGTGACTAGTTATTTAACCTCCGTATCAATAATTCAGAATCATCGGCCTATTTGCAATGCGTTTTTCGATTTAAGAATGGAAATATATAATATTTACACTATAAGTATTCCTTCAAAAATTTCACCAGTTTTCTCACAGACGGGAGCGTCAAGGTCGTAATTGACGGTGTATGTTCGGACTTCAAGTCTTTGAATGCTGGTGCAAGACAAGGCTTTGTGCTATCGCCAGCCCTGTTTCTTCTGCGTAGATTGTAGATTGTAGATTGTAGATTGCAACGGGCTGGTTTCCGCAACTCCACGTCTAGCGCGTATTTTGCGTGTAGGCAGGAACGTTGTGCTACTCGAGCCAACGAAACTCCTCCAGAAATCGCAGCAGGCCCTTGATGTTCCGTTCCCCACGACCTCAGGGAGCGGTCTCGGCGAGCCGAGATGCTTGTCCCGGTATAAGGCGACCGCAGGGCAGTCCAGTAGGACATGGGCCGCCGTTTCGTCCGTCTCCATACAGGCTCTGCACAGAGGGCTGTCTGTAACACCTAAATTAAACAGATGTTTGTTAAATGACCCATGTCCAGTTATAGCACTACTGATCGTTCTGATTTAGGGTTTATTCAGACGAAGTAGCGTCTTGGAGATGCGACTGTTGATAACGGGCAAAGCTGTCTTTGCCTGTCTGCACTCTGGGTGATTCGCCCAGATTTGTACATGTTGGTTCCTAGTGCGCTTACAGACTAGCGAGCGAACATACCTGAGGGGAAGTGGCAGTATAGGTTCTGCTATGCTGATGACAGCACTGGTGATGCCGTATACACCGGCCGTGCTAATAGTTCTCGGGAACACGAACGAGTACCGGAACAAACTTTTGTCTGAAGTCGAGTTTCATTTTTATAAAATCTCGGGTTGGAACCGACTAAATTCAGTCTACTTCAACCCTAAAGAGATGCAGGTTTGCGCGTTTACCGCTAACAGGCACCCTTCGTCGTATCACCTCATTTTAAGAGCAATTTGCAATTATGTCTTCAGATAGGCCTGTTAAATTTCTGTCATTCTCTTTCTTTCTTCCAATTACCTCTTTTGCCACAGTCTTGAACCTGTTATGCTCTTTCCTTTCTTTGCTTACATCCTCATTCGTGGTTTTACAAAAACAGATTGAGACAACGGCTTAACGTGCCGTCCGAAATAAAAAAACAGCAGATTATCTATACTACTATGAAAAAAATTCTTAAGAAACCTTAAAAATTTCTATTTTTATTATAATGCTATAATGAAAAATACACAATTGTGATTGTAAAGATTTATCGAAAATTCAGTAGCGAATTATTTATCAATGGCGAATTGTTTGAGCCTAAGAACCGTACCAATCGCTGTAGACATTCTAAAGAAGCGAGGACAATAACAGGTGATTCTCTTATTCCCGTAAAGTAATTTTGCATTGTTCGTTTTGTTAGTACATTCGACATTCTAATTTTGCACCGGTTCTTAAGTTTGATTTAACGGTGACTTTTTCTTTATTTTTATCCAATGTATAATTTTTTTTTTTTACAAGTATGTTGATGTTAATTTGCTCTTGGAAGTTGCCACCTACTTTTTCTGTACTGGGAGATCATAAGACAGACAGGGCTTTAGCTCATACTGGGACAAAGCTGATGCATAATTTTGCAAGTAACTGTCATCTAGTCGTCCACGTTATTAACCTACCTCGTCTACCTGCTGGAGGTACATTTATTTCCAAAATCATAAGGATGTGATTTTTTGTATATAAATAAGAAGATTTTTTTTAATATGATTCATTATGATTACCACAAATTCGATCACCCAACTCATCTCGGATGTCGCAAGAGGCGACAGAATAAATAATTAAATCATGACAAGGCCATCAGAAACACATTTATGTAAAAGTAATTTACTGCGGTTGCCAATTCCCCACTCGACAGTTTATTATGTCACATTTTTTATTTATTATTATGCGATCGATTGATATTGATTCTTATGTGTGGCAGTGACTTAAGAGAATCTACCACCCCATCTCATCCCGTGGGTGTCGAAAAAGTCGACAGAGGGAAATTGAAACTCACGGAGATGGGCAGCAGCATCTTCCTGGAACATCTGAATAAATAAACTGCGGTTGTCAACTCGCCTACCAAACGTGGCAACTATGGCAAGATCCCCCCAAAACAAGAACTACAAACTTTTGGGGAAATCTATTGGGGAGACCTATGTTCAGCAGTGGACTAGAGATAAGCTGAAATGATGATGTTATGTGGGACTAAATAATGTCACTGTAATATTAGTTAAATACATCGTAACAATAAATATTTTTTCTTTCCATTTGTAGGATTCTGAACTTTATTGACACGGTCTTAAGTTCAAGTTCATTCAACGTTATACACATTGCAATACGTAATATATAAAATTTGACTGCATAATGTAACAACGAAATAACACCGGGCGACATCAGAGAAAAGTTACCAAGCAACTTTGAAATAACCTCAATCGGCTCAAAGGCTTCTTGTTTAATGTCAAAACTCACCAAAGGGTTGCGGACCGAAGACCAATGGAAATATTATAATGAACCCAATTTAAATTCCAGTTGCTTTCGCAATAAGAATTCTTTGTTTTATTTTTTATATTTTTGATATACTATATCGTTATCAAGAATTACAATAAGGTACATATATGTTCTCCTTCATGATATTAATATAATGTATTAAATATCTTTTAAAAATTTTGCATATAAAAATCTTTTCAATAACGCTACGTGTGTAGCGTTTTTTTATTAGACTCAAAAAATGAATATATTAATGATTTTATTGACCTCAAAGTTATGTTATATTAAAAGCTGTAGGTATTTTCAAATAAACTGGATAGTAAATTTCAATGCTATCTGTAGGCTTCGTGGTATTCTTTAAAACGATCTCTGTATTAAGTATGGAACTGTTTTTGATTCAAGGGAATACTTTTGAAAACAAAACACGGGTTTCGCTTGTGTGAACAGGTCTTAATCTGCGGCCGAATACGCACGACTTGCGTTCCTAATTGTGCTTCCATTTGCTGACGCGCCGACACTTAAACCTAAAGCCCGTTTTCATGAGCCGCTCTGTAACACAAAACCTTCACACACTAATAAGTCTTTAAGACTATTAAATTGTATCATGTAACTTTAACAGGGACCTGTTTAATCTGTCAGTGACCTAATAATAGTACTCGTAATAATTGAATTACATACTAAGAAACCATTTATATTTATACGTTTGTATATAAGTATACATAATCTTATATAAGGGTCCCGCATGGTCACGGCAAAAGGGCTAACCATGTCGGTAAAGTATCAGTAAGAAAATATAGTTGCCTCCAATAGATAGCAAAATTTCCCCCCTGAGTTTATCTGCAGTGGCAACATCTTACTAGCAAACGCAGTTTGGGGCCACCCCACACTAGATGGAGCTGTTTGTTGCTGATGGAGGAATTCGTTGGATGCAGGTGGGTAAAGACAGCATTTTGTTGCAACAGTTTGACAAAGAAGCATGGTGATTACGTTACCAAGATACCAAAGTGCAGCGTTATGTTCATAGGGTGACGGTAATAATGATGTGTCTTAAATTCACAGAGAGTGGTTTTAAAATTTAATAGATTTAAAACAAAATTCTTAATCTTCTAATGTAATTATCTAACTATATAAATAAAAATCCATTGCCGCATGTATGAAAGATCATCACTTGAGAACGGCGCAACCGATTTTTTTTGGTTGCATACGTAATTGTCAATTACGTATAGGATACGGTACGGATCAAGGAAATTTTTGAATAATCCACCGGAAAAGTCGGAAATTTGTATGATATTTTTGATTCACTTTTGTTTTGCCAATTGTGCTGTCACACCACATGTCATACTTAATATTTTATTGCTAAGCGAACTTCGCATTTTCGTAATTTGTAGTCCTCGATTTTTATGGACTAATTCGGAAACAAAATAAATGTTTTAATGTAATCGATTTAGTTCAATTCATTTTTAATTGCGAAGCGAATGATAATAATTTTCTTTTAATTTTATAATAGTACCAACATTTGCAGTGCTTGCTTTTTTGCTACTTCCATATTTATTTTGATTAAGTATTAACGTAATGACTTTTAAAAAATAATTCGCTATTTGACGTAATGTCAATTATCCGTTGACAGATTCAACTGACTCGTGGGCCTTGGGCACCCTCGAGTCAGTTCAGTCAGAGTCAGATGGCAGGCCTGTAACTTTAATCGGGAGGGCAGTTATAGTATTACTAATATTTTATACAAAGAACTTATATACAAAGTTTCTGCCCATACGCCTTGTCAACAATGAAATAGCTTTACCACCCTTACGTTGAATGTAGTTTGCACATTACAAAACTATAAAACTAAAACGGTTTATTTTCGCTTAAAATTTCAATGTGACTATTAAATGCTTCACATCAATCATCATGACGTCAATGACGTGTAATTCACTATATTCCGCGTTTATTATGTTATATTTCAACTTAGACCTGTTACGTCACTTTCTGCATATTCATTCACAAAGTACCGTTACCGTACCGTGTAATTTACGATACCATACGCTATATTATTTCTTGTATTTTAATCGTTGTTGCGTCTTGTTCTAGTTTAGCGTATTTTCTTATTATTTGTGACGTGATAATAATACAATTAAAATGTATTTAGTAAAAATTATAAATGTCACGTAATTTAAATATATCCCAAAGGGTATTTAGAGGTTTACTGGTGGTAGGATTCCTATGCAGGAATCCGTCTGGGTTGGTACCACCCCAGGGCCAGTTATTCTGCCGTGAAGCAGTAGTGTGCAAGCATTACTGTGTTTCGGTTTGAAGGGCACTGTGAGCTAGCGTAATCACTGGGCATGTGAGACTTAAGAACTTATGTCTCAGGATACAGTGTGGTGTCACAGAAATTTGCTGGGTGACACAGCATTTGTTATGGGCAGATATGGCACTTACCATCACGTGAACGTTATGCTCGTTTCATCACTTTATTCAATAATAAAAAAAAGGTTAAAAAATTATACGAAAAGATACAAAAAACCGATGTGCGTTCCTATAAATTCAGGTCTATAATGCTAATCATTATAGACTTTTTATTATTAAAAGTTGAAAAATTTTCATGCATCAGTCAATTAAACTTTTTTGGCGTAACGCCTTAAGTGCAACCCCTTCCTATGCAAATGGCGGTGAATTGCTTCAGACGTCAAATTGTTCAGCAAAATGGGCCGTGGGTGTAAAACCGTTTTCATCATACACACGCCTCATTATTTCCCTTTGCGTGCTCGTTATTTTAGGACGGCGCCTATGATCTTGTAGATTGCCTTCTTCGCCTTTTCGTGTAATCCAAATTCGTACGGTAATACTTTATATATTTAACTCACTCGAAATTTAACTTCCGTTATATCCCGATCTGTGCAATGAAATTATTTCTGCCCTTTCGGATATATTTAAATTACGTGATATTTAAAATTTTAATAAATGACAAATGACCTACTTTCAAAAATGAATAGGAATTTAATAACTATTTTATTTTTTAATGATTTCTAACAACGTTCTAACTCCATAGTTTCTATTGGCATTTAGATTATTATTAGTAGAAAAACGACATATATTTCATATTTTGAAGAAAGTGCATTATATTCTTGTGGTGAAACGTGGATTGTTGCAGACATCTGTTTTTGCAGTGAGTGCCCAGTCTCTGACTAGCCCTTATGGGATACAGTCGTGATCTTATCTATGTATGTTTGAAGAAAGACAAGACGCATTTTTAACCTGTGCTTTGATTGGCTTACCGTCAACCAATTGCGTTCATACATACATACATAAGATCACGACTGTATCCCATAAGGGGTAGTCAGAGACTGGGCACTCACTGCAAAAACAGATGACTGCCACAATCCACGTTTCACCAAAACAATATAATGCACTTGGTGTGATAGGTGGTGAGCCCATCGCCACCATGCGCTGTTGAGTGCACAGTGCAGTTTAATTCGTTTTATTGCTTTCATATAATACGGGAATAAAAGTCTGAGCCTTAGTGAAATTTTAATTTACTGGAAGTTGTTGTCAAAAATAGTAAAGCGATATGATATTACTTTTCAATATGTAATCATAATGATTTCTTATATTTACGCGAACCCTACACATTTAAATGAAACTAACTTTACGGATTTCATCGCGTTTAATTTTACTATTTACAACCTGACGTTTCCAGTGCTTTACAGCAGCAAAAGAACACCGGTTCCTACCAAGGATGATTCGCGGGGCTATTGAAATTAAGAAAACATCCAATTTTTTATAGAGAAGATGGTGGGGTACTACCATCAGCTTGGGATCCTATAATTAATAAAATTAAATCAAATATCCAGCATACCACTACAAGACTTCAAGATACAGTTAGCTCTTTCTGCGTAGATCGGACCAAAAATAATAATTAAAAGCTGAAGGTACTCCGGGTTAACTATGCCATCAGGACATCTGTCACCTCAGTCCTCCCGTGACCATGGGTGCTGTAAAGCACTCGAAACGTCGGGTTGTAAATAGTAAAGTTAAAAGCGATAAAATCTGTAAAATTAGTTTCATTCAAATATAAGCGAGCGTAATAAATTAAAATGACACTATAAAGCGGTGTTTACTGTACGATTATGTGTTTTCATTGTACTATACGTAAAATCATTCATCACATTCTGAAATGATATTTATTTCCATGGTTATGTAATTATGATTAGAGATTATTTAACCATGGAAATATATGGTTGTTGGTGGTTGTTGGTGGTTGATGGTGGTTAACATTAAAATTTAAACACGCTGTTTAAGCCATTGTGAAATATTGACAATATGGTTAGCTAACAGTTGTTTAAGGCTGAGTTGGGGAACTTCGACTTTAATGTTCCACTGTACTTTGCATACGTCACAAATATGTAGGCATAAAACCATTCAAAAAAAACTTTAAAAATAAATTTTACTTGTTATATGTTACCATTGAACACCGTAGTCCCAGATGGTCCATGAACTGAGCTGGAACATAGTGATGGATGCTGATTTATCGGTGTCTGTAGATTATTGGTGGACTTTAAAGTCTGAAGAGAAAGATTAAAGTATGTTATATTAGCAAAGCGTGTTTAGTAAGCCTTAGTTACAGCGAATCGGAACTAACCTAGCCGCCGTGCGTTCACGAGTAATTGTAATGCGCCGCGTTTGCTTCGTTCAACTCCGTAGCCCTAAGACGTGACTTGATAGTGAGCATTCCGATGTCCTTCCTTGCGTATTACGAACAAAGGGCAAGAAATAACGTACGCAGCTTAACATATCTTCGTGTATATCATTAAACACGTTTATGAACACTTAAATTAAACTAGGATTTATTTCTTTATGACTATATGGTAGCTGGTAGTAGGATTTTTATCCAGTAATCCGTCTAGGTAGGTCCAAACACACTCTCTCTCTCTCTCTCTCTCACACACACACACACACATACACACACGAACACACACACAAAACACACTTATACCTGCACATACACAAACCAAGGCATGAAAATTATTAGTTTAATTTATTTTTTCTCTCATTCTTAAATTGATTTTATATATAAATATCATGCAAATAGTAATGTAAGTGCTATGGAAGAGTGGAGTCTCCTAACAGAAGTGTTTTATGCTTAAAAGAAGACGCCATCCCCGGTTATATTGTAGTATGATCATGTGCTGAATAAACTATTTAAATTTAATTTTAAAAACGAACCAACAGTAAAACATAATTGTATTATCGAATGTCTTCAAGTTAATAAAGTATTTAAAGCGACGGATTTTATTTTTAAGAACTGCGACTACAATAAAATGCCGGCCAAATGTATGCCGTACCACATGATAAAGGGCTCCGTAGTTACCTTGACACCGCCCAGTTTTGCCTACATAACTTGGAAAATTTTCATTGAGAGTTTTGGGTCAACTAACATGGCTGATTCGAGGTTTTTATATGCAAAAGTCTAGAAATTACAGAACAAATAATATAAGAATTTAGCCGTGTAAGTCTCACAGACGGTATGGCTAAAACTGCCTCGTTGCCTTTTATGTGGTGGCAGGACACCTTTAGAAGCGCACATCTTAGCAACTATTGGCTGGAATACAATAATTATTTTGAAAGCCACACACGCTTATGTTGTACGGCTGTTCATAATAAATACATTCCTACAAAACTTCAAGTATATAGTGGCAATAACCTTTAAAATGGCTGTGACATACAGACCGACGGAAAGGACGAAATTATAAGGGTTCTATTGTTACTACGGAACCCTAAAAAATATTATGAAGGTTATCAGAGGACAATATTATTCAAAGTCATGTAAAGTTCGCCTATTCCAGTGGAACAACGTACCAGAAAACTTTCCGTTTATTAAAAGTTATGTTTGTTTGTTTTAATTATTAACAAGTTTAATTCAAAATGAAAAGTATTAAAGTAAAAACTTTTTCTACATTTTATAATATATATTAATGATAGCGAGGAAAAGTAATATGTGGCCCGAAGTTCGGAAAATCTCGTATTCGTAAAAATATTTTTAGTATAAACGGACAAATACATCTTTACGATTGAAGGGCGCTTCTTAAATCATTTCATCTGAATTGGTCAACACTTGAACATCGATATCATCTGATGACGATCTTCAGATATACATACATCATTATGAAATTATTAAAACACTGGGAGGGAAAAGTTTTTGTAATATATAATATTAACTAGGTAAGCCGCCCGATCGGCACGGGTGCAATTTGAAACTGAAAGTCCCTCTTTTATTGAGATTTAAATACAAAAACACCATTCATTTTCCAACTTTTGTCCTGAAAATTACGAACGCAACCAAATTTTATAACACATTCCTGTGTCAACGTTGCGTCATATTTCCGTGATCCCAAGTTAGAGATATAAATAATTAAATCCCAATAAGTGCTGAGGCCAGGTGTCCTGGAAATAATTATAAGAGTAATGTTAAAGTTATTTGTGTGGAATTTATAACGCATACCTATAGATAACATTCATAAAGAGACTTAACAAAGTGTGACTTCGTTTTGCATGAATCACTTTTACTAAGCCCATTCATTAATGACGCACTATATTAGCGTGATTCATCACCAACATCATATCAGCCTATCATAAGTCCACTGCTGAACATAGGCCTCCCCCATAGATTGCGACAAAAGTTTGTAGCTCTCATTTTGGGGGGATTGTGCCATAGTTGCCATACTTGGCAGACGGGTTGGCAACCGCAGTTTATTTATTCAGATGTTCCAGGTAGATGCTGCTGCCTATCTCCTGGCGTGATTACCGAAATTGATCATGTTTTTATATATATATTTCAAATTGTAATTTACAGAAAAACTACTCATTAGATTTTTTTATTAAAAAATACACACACTAGAGTATCCTCTGATTCGTAGATGCGTTTAACAAACATAAATTCCACATGCAAAACACAACCAATCCCGATTACCAACAATTTGTATTTTTGAACAAATGTTGGCTTTGGCTGGGATTCGAACCGAGAACCCACGGATTCTCTGACCACTACGCCGCGCAATCGTCAAATTCTATTCATGTATGATATATATACTAAGAAGTATAATATTGTATATATGTCTTGTGTTTGGCCGTAAACGTCGCCGGTTTTATCTTTAAACAAGTAAAGAAACAGCCTTTAAATGTCTCACTGCAGAACACAGGCCCCTTCTCCTTTATGAGAGGGTTTTGGAACAATGTGGGTTGGCGGACTTCGTATGTCCTCGAAATATTTTTTGTTCCTCAGACATGCAAGTTTCCTCACGATGTTTTCCTTCGCCGCTGAGCACGTGCTAAATCAGCACCTTAAATTTTAGAACAATTTTAGAGGTGCCAGCACCAGGGATCGATCTTGGGTATACCTAAAATGTATAAAATTTCCAGCCGATTCGAACTGACGTCAATTCCTTCCGGAAACTTCCTTCCGTGTACTTAATTAAACAACGCAGGAACAACTAAATCTAGGGCAATGAAATTGAATCTCAGTGACCGTCTTTACGTTTATAGTGTAAGTAATAATTTATTTACAAAAACACTCAGACTCAGAATGGAAATGAGACATTCCTAAAATTAAATGGAGAGGTAAAATTATGTATTAAGTCTTCAGAAAAAAATACAAATAAGTAAGTAAAACAAGCAAAGGACGTGTACCCAGAAACCTTTGATTAACTAGCGAGGACGAGAAACCATAGTGCCGCAAATTGCCGCGTTTAATTGTAAACATTGCAAAAGTTTAACTCTAGAGGCCGTATGTCCGGACAAGGAAATAAGGAAAGCAATAAATTTGTGGTTTAATAAAAAACTCTATTTTTGTGACGCGCCCCTTCGGAACCCGTTTTCTTTATTTAAATAGAAAACTATAACAAAAGGATTTCTACTGTATCGTCGATTCTTTAACAGACATGCATTTCACATGCACAACACAACACAGACCCGAAAACAGAAAATTTATATTTTTGCACAAATGTAAGCTCCAGCTGGGAAAAGAACTCAGAACCGGCGTAGAATTCAGATAATTATACAGATTCTGACAATTATAAATCACGCGGTCGTCAAGATCGATTCCCCGGTATACCTCTACAATGTATTGATTAATTGTATACATTAATTTGGATCCTTTAATACTGAAAGCTCCCTCATAATTTGGACCACAACGCCACCTTAGTTTAATAACCAGAAGGTGTCGTTTGCACGGGTTGTATTATAGCGGAAAGTATTAGAACAAAACAGAAGCACTGTTTTTCTATATTTAGAACACAGATGGATCGCCTCACATTATTAATGAGTTCGTATTATTAAAAAGTATACAAAGTGTTCCACAAATTATAAAATAACTACGTAAAATATATATATTTTAACTTAATTTAACGAGCAAAACGTGTACACTACGTCTACTCATAGGAAATGCTGTGGCACCACACTGCGCCCGTTACCCTGAGACATCAGTTCTTAAGTCCCTGATATATGTCATATGACCAGTGATTAAGGTACGACGAGACGTTTTAAGGCCTTTTTAAAGAATCTGAATTTTTGAAGTCATTCAGGCTTTAATGCTTCAATCTAACAAATAACTCGTTAAGAGTTCATTCAAATACAGCTTGCATATTATAAACATGCACATCGGTAATTCCTGCCATATACATATGTAAGAAAATTACGAAACGAGCAAAACGTTCACCTGGTGGTAAGTGCAACGTCTGCCCATAACAAAAGCTGTGTCACCCAGAACATTTTTGTGTGACACAATACTGCGCCCGTCACCCTGACACATCAGTTCTTAAGTCTCATATGCCCAGTGATTACACTACCTCACAGTGCCCTTCAAACCGAAACACAGTAATATTTGTAAGCTGCTGCTTCACGGCAGAATAACTGCCCTACCTAGACGGATTCCTGCATAGGAATCCTACCACCAGTAAACTAACTAAAAGTCCTCGAATAAAAAATGCGTTTGTTACCATGTGTTACAATTATTTCAGACATCTCACGCAAAGATTTTACAGATTGAAAAAAAAATAGTTTTTTTTGGTACACACAGAACTTTGATAAAAATTACTTTTCACTTCATCGTCATCATCATTACTTCAGCCTATCACTAGTCAACTGCTGAACATAGACCTCCCTCATAGATTTTGCCTTAGTTGCCACTCTAGGAAGGGGTTCCAGTGAGATGCTGGTGCCCATCATCTGCTTAAAATTTTCTCTTTGTCGACTTTTACGACACCCACGGGATGAGATGAGGTGGAAGATTGTCTTAAGCCGCTACAATACGACGGATTACTTTTAAAAATCTCAAAATAACGTTGTAATTAAATTATAAGCTTATTTGAAATTTTAGTGTTTATTTCAATAAAAATATATTTGAATGACAATATTTCTTAAGCCACGTTGTTTCTGTTCGAATAAGTTCAAATGTCTGACTCAGGCCTATAATTCATTTTGTCCCTTTGTGTACTTTTTGTGAACGTTGATAATCTACGAAGATCAGTTCTCGATTTGGGTAGCCGTTCAAACTAAATGACTTTTTTTTTGTAAAATCGTTACAACGCTGTCACGTTCGCATAATATTGTTACTGAGGTTATAAAGCTGAAAGTTTCAAAACGTTTTTACATTTTTGTCATTATTTTTATAAGAAATGTATAAATAACTTTAAAACGCGTACCTACTATCGTTAAGGTAGGCGCAGTTGTGTAGGCGAATAATACATGTTTACTTCCTCGCTTCATTATTCATATATCATGTAATTACTGTCTTACCCTTTACTTACTAGGCAACATCGCACGATTTTTAGAGACTTAAAACGATTAAGAAATGCTTCCATTCAGTTACATGTGTTACATGTGGTAGTATTCCTATGCAGGAATCCGTCTAAGTAGGTAGATGGGGTGGTGGTAGATGAGATGGGTTTCTGGGGTGGCCAGGGCCAGTTGTTCTGCCGTGAAGCAGTAGTGTGAAAACATTATTGTGATGTCTCAGGGTGACGTGCGCAGTGTGGTGTCACACAGAAATATTCTGGGTGACACAGCATTTGCATTGCAGACGTCGCACTTACCACCAGGAGAACGTTTAGTTCGTTTCATCGCTTTATCCAATAAAAATAAAATCGGTTTAGATGACGATTACGGCAAGCGTCTCCTAAAGGTGCATACAAATTGAGATGCACCAGAAGGAAGTGCTAAGCTATATATCAACATAGTTGCCTAATTACGAAAAAAACTCTATCCTCTTAAAAACCTTACCTTCTTTCAAATAAAAAATGTTCCAAAACGAAACAGTGATACCAAAGAAGAACTTATTGATATGGTTTTGTGTCTCTCTAAGAATATAAAATGTAAAGTTAACAAATGGGACATAGAAGACATATATATAGTACGTGGAAAAAATACACCAATTATTTTGGAAACCGGCTCCACTCTCCTAAAGACAGAAGTTTTGAAAATGGGTAAAGCTTTCAATATAAAACACAAGAAAAAGTTATGCTGTAAGCACCTGGGATACAAAACCCATGAAGATACTCCTGTCTTTCTATATGAGCTTTTGACTTTAAAGGTGTAAAGCTTACATTTTCTTGCCCGAGACTTACCAAATCTGTGGCCTACAAATTCTGTTGGACAGCATATGGCAAGATGTATGTAAGAAAGGATGAACACTCACCGATTATTACGATTAGAAGCGAAGACCAGATATATCAACTACTAGGAAAAAAATTACTATCCGTCCTTAATTCCATTTACATACTCTGCTTAACATAAAGAGTCAATGATTATAGAGTATTTCATATGCTGTTGTTTTTAAACGTGCAACGTACAATATATCTGTTTTTATTTTACCATATAACCCTTTATGAATTGTTATGTCAACTTAGTTTGTATGTCAACATTTGTTTCATAATTTATACACACACCTTAATCACTTACCCATTTACACAATGTCACAACACATTTCCTCCTTACATTTCAATTATCATACATGCTTAATATAAAATTCAAACAAATACTAAGTATAAAATTAAAATCGGAATTAGTAAATACATACAATAAGTACTTAACTCTGGTTAGAGCCCAAAATCTTACGCAATTTATTAGCAATAATTTATTGGGACTTTGAATAGACGTCTATGCCTAAAAGTACTATAAAAGTTTTTGACCTTACAAACCATCAAAGAAATAGTCAACATCGAAATTGCGCGTACTATTGAATGTATCTCTGACTTTGCAAATCATATTTATGTTAACAAAAGTGACTTGACTATTATTTCCCAAAACATAAGAAGCATTTACCGTAATTTTGATGACTTCTTACTCACGTTACGGGACTTTAAATTCGAAACCAACATCATTATTTTGACGGAATGTAGGCTTAATACTCACAAAGCTACACCACAACGCAATAACAATTGCTGCTTTACTACTACATGCCAGTTAAACCAAAACGATGGGGTAGCTGTCTGTATAAAAAGATCATTAATCCTCAAGTTAAGGACATGAGAATAGCACAGGCGTCTTGTCTTCAGCTAGATATACTTATTAATATTGGCTTATGTATCTACAGTTCTCCATCAAACACAAACTTCATAAGCTCACACAGCACTCACTTAGTCACAATAACCTCCGCAAAGACCCATTCAATGAAGTTCTAAAAATAACATACACACGTTACAGAAACTACTGTAATAATCTTCTCAAAAAACTTAAAACAAAATATGAAAGAGAACTGCATGCTAAATCAATCAACAATAATAAATTACTTTGGATTTTTTTTAAATATTACTTATTCTAATGAAATAAAAAGTCAAAAGACAGAATTAATAAATATTACATCGTCCCCTATAGAGTCAGTTAACTTTATTAAAGTAACTACTTTGTAAAATTGGTAAACAATTAGCTCAACAAATTCAACCAACTCTAAATAATGACCCTGATAATCTATTTAATGAATTCCCTACGCAACTTAATTCCTTTGTACTTATAGATACTGACCTTAATGAAGTGGATAGCATCTTAATGAGCCTAAAATCTAACAGTGCCCCCAGGTGAGACAATATCACAACAAGATATTTGAAATACGCAAGGAATGAGATTGTTCCCGTTATAACCCACCTTGCTAATCTATCTTTCAAACAAGGCATATTTCCAGATCTACTGAAAAAATCGATTATCACCCCAGTACACAAGGGCAGGGATAGAGACGATATCAATAACTACAGGCCTATATCTGTCTTACCTGCTTTATCCAAAATTCTAGAAAAAATACTAAATATTAGACTACTTAAATATTTAAATAAATTTAATATACTGTCCTCATCCCAATATGGCTTCAGGCATGGCAAATCTACTGAGGAAGCAGTTACTGCTCTAAGCTCTCAAGTAGCAGAACAGCTTGATAAAGGGGAAACATGTTTGGCCATATTCTTGGATCTGAAAAAAGCGTTTGTCACCGTCTCTATCCCAAGCCTTGTGAATAAACTGGAAAAAGTAGGAATATGAGGAACCCTTCTAACCCTTTTTAAAGATTATCTCTCAAATACGAAGCAAAGTGTTAAGTTTGGACAGTATATTAGTAAGATGTGGAAGTATCATACGGAGTCCCACAGGGAAGCGTATTAGGCCCTACATTATTTCTTATTAAATCAAAAATGCTAAATGTTTTTCTATCTTATACAAACTGCGGATGCTCATACATTAATAGAGTTACACATACAAAATATTTAGGTGTTTCAGTGGATCAGCGACTATCTCGCCCAATTTGCTAGTAGAGTTTGGAAATTAAGTTGGATTTCAGACAGAATATATGACCAGAAACCTAGGGTGTTCCAATAACCTTTTCAATCAAATATATGTCGCGTAAGTGCAATCTGTCTTAATGTATTGCATTCCCATGGGGAGGTGCAGCAAAACAAATTTTTTTGCGTTGGAACGCGCCCAACGTGCATTGATTAAAGTGATGTATTTTTAAAGCTCTATCAAACTTTACTAAAAAAAGCATAAGTCGCTTACCTATGACGTTAACTTATTGGGAAATAGAAGAAATCATATGCTGAACTATTCAACATAATACACAAAAGGCTTAATATTTACACGAAACAATACTATGAATGAAAAAAAAAAAAACTAAATGGTTAAAATCACTCACCTACGAGGACACAGAGGCACTTCTGCGACACTTAAAATAACACACAACCACGACAAACACACACACCCATAGACACATTCACAGACACACAGAGATAGATAAATTGATATTTATATAAAACAATGTATTTAGTTTCAGTTTTTATCTGTATCTTTTTTGTACTGGTAATGGAAGAGCGAAGTCTTCTACTACAGGCATCATGTGCTTAAAATAAAACTCCCGCAATGATTATTTTAACTAATTTTGTTAAGCCACATTTTATAGTTAAATAATTAAAATTACGTATCAAATTATTGTCTACTTTTACTGACACTGAAAAGGTAATTACAAAAATATTCCATAATTATAATTGTAACATTTAACGCGATGAAAAATAAAACAATGTAATTATCACCAATCAACTTTATACCAATTCGCTGTTGAATTAATATAATGTTCATAATAATCATAATCAAAATATTGTAACAATTATTGAGCATTATTTTGAAATCAGAACGATTACACAAATTCAAATGACGGTTAATATTTGTGTGTGTGATGTCTTGCAGTCAACAACTGCGGACAACTTTCGAATACTGTCGGAAGCTATCCACTACGCAGGAGTCACTATAGTGCCACAAGTGTACGGGCAAGCACAGGCACTCATTCGTACTAAACTATCATCGCCCGATGTAACGCTCACACGATTAGATATATAGATATGTAGGTAGTGTCAGCGACACGGAGACGATCACAACACAATCAGACCCGCAACAGAGCAACAATTTGTGTTTTTGCACAAATGTTAGCTCCGGCTGGTGCGTGGCCTAGTAGTCAGCTCTGACCACTAGGTCTCGCGGCCGTCTTTTTCGGTTAACGAATATATAATATTAACAAATTATTTTATGTTAAGCGCTATGAAATATATGCTCGCACCAGTTAAAAAATATATAAGTTTAAAACACGGCTGAAAATATTCTAAACACTTTTGAAGAGAGTTTTGAGATACTTTAGAGGAACATGCACGGTTGAATACCTTCGTGATCAAAGCTGCATAGCGGCACAAATATGAAGCACATATTAAAAATGAGACTTGGTTGGCAGAACGCGGCAGAAAATCGTCCTCGCTCGTTAAAACTTCACAGGCCAGCGGTTACCGAACGCTTTCGAGCGGTCAGTAGTCCACTCGTCCGGACACCCCCATCTTAACAGATCAAACACAATCCCGTTGCATTATACTGAGGCGTCAGAGCCTGTGGTCTATTTATTTACGTAAAATGAAACAAACATTGTTCGTGCGTTCATTTTTAACATCATTCCATTTTCTAGTGAGGTAATAGATTGGAAAATATGTATACGCATACAGAACTACTGTGCGGTAGCGGCTTAAGAGAATCTACCACCCCATCTCATCCCGTGGGTGTCGTGAAAGTCCACGGAAGGAAAATTTAAACCAGAAGATGGGCCGCAGCATATTCCTGGAATATCTGAATAAATAAACTGCGGTTGCCAACCAGCCTGCCAAGCGTGACATCTATGGTAAAATCCCCCCAATATGAGAATTGCAAATTTTTGTGGCAATCTACAGAGAAGGCCTATGTTCAGCAGTGGACTAAGGATTCGCTGAAATGATGATGATGATATAGAGCTAAAAAAACGTAATCGCATTGGTTACAGAAAGGCGAGCTTAAGTGTGTGTCTTGAATCAAATACTAACTACTTATAACTTGCCAGAACTGATCAAGATGAAACCTTGCCTGAAATAGACCTGGGCGACATGTCAGAAGCTCGTTCATATACAGCTCCATGTTTTTGATAGTTACGTATTTGGGTGTAATGTTTTCTTTTATTTACGCGAATACTACACATTTTGATAAAACTAATTTTTACGGATTTTATCGCGTTTAATTTGTGGTGGTACATGGTCGTCAGTCCCCCCGTGACCAAGGGTTGGTCCACCCCTGGTCACGGGGGGACTGACAACCATGGGTGCTGTAAAGCGCCCGAAACGACAAGTTATAAATAGTTTAAATTAAACGCGATAAAATCCGTAAAAATCAGTTTTATTTAAATGTATTTGGGTGTTCTATTACTTAGCAAATACCTCTCAGCTATTGCTGAAATATTTATTCCCAGGTAATATCAAAAGTACTTAAAAACAAGACATTTCCTATGTTCATGGTGGTTGTAGGATCCCTATGCAGGGATCCGTCTACATAGGTACAACTCCAGGGCCAGTTATTCTGCCGTGAAGCAGTAGTGTGCTTCGGTTTGAAGGGCACTGAGAGCTAGCGTAATCACTGGGCATTTGAGACTTAAGAACTGATGTCTCAGGGTGACGGGCGCATGTTCTGGGTGACAGCATTTGTTATGGGCAGACGTTGCACTTACCATAGGATGAGCGTAATGCTCGTTTCGTCACGTTCTCAAATTGAAATAAAAAAAATTGTGCACTAAAACAGACCTAATGGAGGACCGTGTTCATTTGGTTATTTCTTTTTTTATGTACAATTGAATAGAGAGCAACGTAGAAATAATCTTATAAGTTATACCTTCATAAAAATATTTCAAAAGGAAAACAATTTTTTTCTTAGTTGAAATTATTTTGAAATTCATTATAACGAGGAGGTGATTCATCGTAGACTACTTACCATGGCAACAATAAAGTAGATCTTTTCGAAGTTCAATTAGTACCTATACTTTGCAAACATCAAGTGGAAAATGCAAAGGGCATTCGTGTAGAAGTTCGTGTAGAAGCTTGTTATTAGTTATAAATGTTATGTATTATACAAATACCCATTAATGTTTTCCTAATAATTATACATTGACTTAACAATCGCTTCTCTTTTGATCTTCATGTATAATTTTCATTTATTAAAAAATATCTGATCCCATACGAGGATTCCCGTATCGTGGGTGCGTTTTACAGACGAGTCGCACACATAAACAAAACATTGAGACTCCACATATTCTGACAGAACTACCATCTGTAAGAAACAAGTATATGTTCAGTGAGTGAATAGAACCCGCGGACCCAGCTGTAAGTTCGTCCGTTTATTTATGTGGCATATTACACTGCGCCCGTCACTGTGCGACCTGAGACCTGAGACATCAGTTCTTAAGTCTTAATTACGCTAGCTCGTAGTGCTCTTCGAACCGAAACAGTAATGAAACAAATTTTACGAATTTTATCGCGTTTATTTTTGTTATTTATAACCCGACGTTTCGAGTGCTTTACAGCACCCATGGTCACGGGGGGACTGAGGCGACAGATGTCCTGATGTCATAGTTAAACCGGAGTACCTTCAGCTTTTAATTATTATTTTTGGTCCGATCTACGCAGAAAGAGCTAACTGTATATTGAAGTCTTGCAGTGGTATGCTTGGTTTATGATTTAATTTTATTAATTATAGGATCCCAAGCTGGTGGTAATACCCAACCATCTTCTCTATTAAAATTAGGATGTTTTTTGATTTCAATACCATCGCGAATCATCCTTGGTAGGAATCGGTATTCTTTTGCGAGGATTTGTGGTTTATCAAATCTGATATAATGATTGGGATGATTCAGAACATGGTCACAGACTGCAGACTTCCTGGGGCGGCGATGCTTCACATCAGCTATATGTTCTTTTACGCGGGTTTTTACTGATCTTTTTGTTTGCCCTATGTAAGAGAGACCACATTCACAATCCAGCATGCATCTTGCATCTTGTAGAGGGATGTTACACTTGACAGATGGTAAAAATTGACTTATTTTCTTCGGCGGCTTGAAAAATGATTTTATGGAAGCCCGCTTCAAGATATAGCCAATCTTGTCCGTGACTCCTCTGACATATGATAGGACTGCAGGTACACGCTCGACTGTGGCCGGCTTCACTCGGTTACTGCGACGAAGGCGCGGAACCCGAAGCTTGTTGTCTTGCAAAACTTGCTTGACATGCTGAAGCTCGGCGGCCAGGTGTTTACTGTGACAGATCCCTTGTGCTCTCTGGTGGGTGCTGTAAAGCACTCGAAACGTCGGGTTATAAATAACAAAAATAAACGCGATAAAATCCGTAAAATTTGTTTCATTTAAATATGTAGTGTTCGCGTAAATATAAGAAATCATTATACGAAACAGTAATGTTTGCACACTACTGCTTCACGGCACTATAACTGGGCCGGAGGTGGTACCTACCTAGACGGATTCCTGCATAGGAGTCCTACTACCAGGAAAAGATTGACTTGTTCAGTTCTCTACATCTAAAATCCAATAAAATAATAAAATAATAACCTGAAAATGTATTCAGTAGCAGCAGTCTACAATTTTATACAGACAACTAGAAATACTTAATTTTCTTTTTGTTAATTACCAGCACATCTCTGAACACTGTTAACGAAAGAGTACGCGATCTTCATTAAAACTTTGTCATTTCTATGTGCAGTCTTTGATTATAATTAAAGTGTGCAGTTTACTAATTGCAAACTTTGCTAAGTGACTAACTTATTTACCACACGGTGGTTTTGAAATGAGAGAATACACCAATCTACACCAATAATAAAATAGAAGTAACTGTCTGTGATTTCAAAACAAATGCCAAAATTTAAGTTAAAACTATTTATAATATGCCTAATCATACCGTGAGAATACACCAATCTACACCAATAATAAAATAGAAGTATCTGTTTGAGATTTCAAAACAAATGCCAAAATTTAAGTTAATACTATTTATAATATGCCTAATCGTAACAGACCGTGTTAGTGAACTTTCGATTGTCTGTCTGTATGATCGTTTGTTTTGAATAGGCTCCGAAACGGCTCAAAGAATTTCACTAAAAACTTTAGAAATTCAAACAGGAATTTTAGCTTAAATGTTCGTGTACGCTCTATTTCTATATCTTGCAGGGTTCAGAAGATATGAATATAAATATTTGTAATATATATAATCATGTGGTAGGCTAATTTTACGCAATTGCAACCCCCCGCGATTGATTATAAATCATGAAGTGATTTCTTTATTATAGGAAACGGGTTTTCTTTTATTTCCCATTAATGAAATATTAACTGGAATATTCAAAATGGCTATTCATTTAAATTGGAGATCATATTGTGCGTTTGGCCGCAAAACGACTGATGGATTGGGGATGAGTTTCACGGACAAATGACCACACGATCGTATTGCCTTTGCTTTTGATTGAAATTGCTTTTCGTTATACATAAAATAACATGTTTCTAACCCTTATCATATATACTTGTATTACTATATTTTACCTCATAAATGTAAATAATCAATAATATATGTTTTTTGCGAATATATTTTATAAGAAAAAAAAATGCTTGAAACTGAAGATAATCTCATGTATGAAATTATTATAAACTTATTTTCGCTTAGTTTACTGTTATGCCAATTACAAAAAGTATGTGGCAAATGAAACAGGACAAAAATGCGATAAATGCAAGTAAACGTAAGTAAACATTAAATTAAGTCTTATTTACAGTCACAAATCGTCAGTTACTTAATTAATTATTTTCATATAATGATTTCTTATATTTACGCAAACACTACACATTTAAATGAAACTAAGTTTACGGATTTTATCGCGTTTAATTTTATACTATTTATAACCCGACGTTTCGAGTGCTTTACAGCACCCATTGTCACGGGAGGACTGAGGTGACAGATGTCCTGATGTCATAGTTAACCTGGGGTACCTTCAGCTTTTAATTATTATTATTTTTATTTTATTTTTTTGGGTCGGACCCAACGTCGGGTTATAAATAGTATAAAATTAAACGCGATAAAATCCGTAAACTTAGTTTCATTTAAATAATTATTTTTTAAATATTATTTGTGTTTTCGGTCAAAAGTACGATGACAAACTCCAGTGACTAAAGTGCGAGGTGCCTTACACTGTAACCACAAAATAAAGAAAGTACACTATTTAGAGAACTCTCTCTATTTACTACAAAATAGAATTTAGAGTACTCTCTCTATTTTATGCTGTAACAGACAACCTGCCTGATTACATTCTGAGGGGTTAATAACGAGCAGCGGCATGTATATGATAATACGAGTATTTATAATTTTTAAAAATAATGTGTTCAATATTAATTTTAAACTTAATAATACGTGAAGAGAAAACTTTGTATCCCCTTTTTAAGCCTATTGCGCGCACGGAGGAGTGTGAGATTTGGCGTAAAGTAAATTTTCAGCCTATAAAGAGATATAAGGAATTAAACTGCACTGTACACGCAACAGCGCATGGTGGCGATGGGCTCACCACCTATCACACCAAGTGCATTATATTGTTTTGGTGAAACGTGGATTGTGGCAGTCATCTGTTTTGCAGTGAGTGCCCAGTCTCTGACTACCCCTTATGGGATACAGTCGTGATCTTATGTATGTATGTATGTACAAAGAGACGCCTGGGACATAAGTTCTTAAGTCTCACATGCCCAGTGATTACAATAGCTCTCAGTGCATTTCAGACCGCAACATAGTAATGTTTGCACAGTACTGCTTCACGGGAGAATAACTGGTACTGGGGTGCTACCAAGACGCATTCCGGTACAGGAATCCTACCACCAGTGAAGTCGGGGTCGGATAAAAACAACACTAAGAGTTAGCGCGACCACGGAGTTTCGATTATTCTCACCACGTACACAATGACTTACCATTAGCGTACCGTCCTACTGTAGACTAAATCATGCAGTCGGTTATCCTGTTGGATACAAAAGTATCAATTTTGTACTCCTAATGATTTTTATCATTAAAGTTTTAAAAAAAAACCTAAAGTCGTGTGATTGCTGTAAGTTGTTTAAATTTATTTACAATATTTGCGTTTATTACCTTTAGTTCTTACCAGTTTAGATAAAGACTAATCTTAATGGTTTGTGCACGTAACAAAAGAGGTTTCTTTTTTACTAATTTCCGAATGCTCGTAGCATGACGCTAACAGGTGGTTTCGAATCATTAGGGTCATTTATTATTTAGGTATACTAGTGGTCGCCCAACGGTCGAAATTCGACCGTAATTTATTAACTTTTTTTTAATTTATTGCATTTGTCACACATATTAGATATAAATTTTAGCTTTCTGCACTTCTCCACATAAACTTGCTATGAGAACTCAGGAGCCAGACGCTCGAGCTGAGTTCGATCCCCGGTCGTCACCTTCAGAATTGTTGTTTTAAGTGTTGAAGTGTGAAGGAAAACATCGTGAGGAAACCTGCATGTACAGGGAGTGGAAACATTTCGAGGACATGTGAAGTCCGCCAATCCGCATTGGAGTAGCGAGGCGCTTTAAATCAGAAACAGTTGTAACATGTTTTATTAAAAATAAACATAAGGATTTTTTTTTTTCAATTTAGGTAAAGTAATTTAAAACTTTTGAAGCGTACTCCCTATTCCTTTAACTATTGCCAAAGATAAACATTTTACCTACACCTAAAGTAAACAGCGACGTACAACATAGTTTAAGTCTTCATGTCATATATCAGTACGAATATATTATTTATTTACATCTAAGTACACCAGTATGAGCATGATTGGTTATTAAACTAATAGATTATCCTTTTGCAGGAGCACAGGATGCCATACAAGGCATTTCGTCACTCAGCTGTAATCAAATTAAGCTTCCCCGAGCGAGGGAGGAGGCACTTATGTGGCAGCCGTTACAGAGACGGCTTTCCTATGAGCCCGAATGGCATCTCTGTTGTGACACGCAACATCAAATATATGAATTTATTACGGTTGCGTCTGCTTTTTGGTATTGGGACACATTTATATATTTTGAGTGGGAATTAACAATGTTCGTAAACTTCTAGTTAGTATCTGTTTTCATGATGTGATTTCATGTAACGTCCACTAATTACAAAAAAAAAATAGTTAAATCATTTATTTTTAAAAGCATGTGTTTACAAATTTATAAAATATTATTTATTTAGAAATTATAATTGAGATTTTTCTTATTATTTGCACGTTCTTTATAATACTTATGTAGGAATAAATGGAAATAAATCTTAAAATTATTATATTTTAATTTGTTTATTTTAATTTACTTTAATTTGTGAACAATAAAAAAAAAATTTAAACATTTTTCACAAAATCTTTTCCTACATTAGGAGCATCAACAATAATGTTTGTATATTAAAGATACTACATATTAAACTAAAAAATAATTTTAAGATGTCGCTGATAATTTCCATATACGAAACAACATTTATGTCTTACTCGACATTGGTACTACGAGTACTTAAAATTTCTTGGTTATGATGTTGTCTAATTAACACAGGCAACTTCAGGGAGCGAGGAAAGGAAGGGAAGAGTAATTTATCATTTCCGTGATCTAATCGTGATGTCACTTTGGAGACGATAATGTTTGTATTATTACAAAATTTTATTTAATTAATAATAAATTTTATTTCGTTGAACTTATATTAAATGATAGTTACTCTCTCTGTTGGTTACCTTTTAACGGCTGAACCGTTGAACTGATCTTGGCCAAATTTGGCACAGAGATAGCTTGCATCCTGGAGACGGACATAGGGTTTTTATTTCGGAAAATCAAATAGTTCACACAAAATATTTTAAAAACCTAACTCGACGTTGACGAAGCCGCGTGCATAAGCTAGTTATATATAATATAAATACTATAAATTGTCTATTAATTATTGTATTTCAGCCTTAAAATCATGTAATATTTTTACATTTACAAGTATAGACAATACGGCAATTAAATCAGGTGCCCGAAAAAGTAATTAATATGTTCTAATGAATCCCCATCCTGTGTGATTTAAGCGGTGTTTACTTATTCGGATCCGATCAATAGAGAACAGCCTGTTGATCGGATTCGAATAAGCTTGCTGGCTTCCAGGAAATATATTTTTATTAAATAATTAGTAACTGTTTTATATTTCTCGATATAATCAACGACTGAGAGGTACTGTATTGAATTAAATAGATAACGAAACATTGTCTACATGTAACTACTATGTATGACTGTATGGCAAGACTTATCGATAATTTTGCACATGACTACATTATTTGCTTAGTTCTAATAATTATATAAATTTAAAACAAACAAAAACTAATGTAATTCAACCGCACAGCGATGAGCATTTGGTGATTTAATAGTGGTCGCTAGATCCGAAGCCAATATCTTTGCAAGGCACAATTTATAGAATTTTAAAAAAGGTGTTGCAGTTATTCTTTGTAAGTGATAAATTTTATTTTATTTTTATATATTATATTTTGTACTTCAGAGAATACAATATTTTTTTCCTTTTTCCTGCATCGCGCTACATACATAAATTCTTTATTCAGAATACCGTTTGTGGTTTTCTGAGAGGTCGGCTTGAGGACTATTTGTCTTGAAGTGAATATTGACGCGCCGCTTTCGTCAGTAAGATTATTGGCAAAAGCGAGCGTTCGAAACTCGAAGAATATGAACAGTGAAAGGAACAGGGGAATCGTAAAATAAATACCTTATTCTCCTTGTTCGAGAAACCAGAGCAACAGGTACAAATATTTCCGAGACCATAGTTTCAATATCTTGAATTTGATTCCAAAAAATATATATTTTTTAATTGTCAATGACAGTGGTTTTCTTTCTTTATAATTTAATTAATATTTTTTTATGTATATTTATTTTTTGTTATAAAAGTAAACTTTGAACGCAAAACGATTGTCTGTTTTAATTTTCACTTCAAAATTCGAACGTCAGAAGTAATTGCTCCGTTCTGTAACCAATTGACCAGTTATCTTACCAGTAACAGGCGGATGAAGCAACTAGACTATATAAAATGAAAGAAATTTCACATGGTCTTAAAAATGGAGTGAAATAAAACTCCTAATGGGATGGGTGACGAGATTAATGTGAGTTTTAGACCCTTTCACGAAAAGATTTTTTGTATTTCATTAATTAAGTTCAATAGAATGTTTGTATATTCGATAGAATGGTTACGCCTCATCGAAAAAATAATTTCAAGCGTTTCGCAAATAAATCGTTTTCAATTCGATGACATCACAGAACGTTATCGGAAATCTCTTTGACTAGCCTTAACGAAATTATAACATCAAACCAAGTAAGGTTGACTGAAGCAAGATTTTATTAAGGTAAATTTTTGTGTGAATAAAAAGAGAAATAGACAAAGAAAGAACTTTAGAAATATGGATATTTCCTATTTTTATTATAAAGTAGCCTCCGTCTTCAACTGACAGAACTTGTTGTTCTCGTAGCTTAATTGCAATTGTAAATATTGCTTTATACCTCTGAATGTAATACATTAGTTCATATTTTGCCACCTCTGGTATATATATTTTACTGTTAATAATACTTCCAGAATAATAATATTTAATATGATGATGGTGTGCGAAACATATTCCATGAAACATGGTTTTTTTAATGTGCAAAATAATAGAGAGATTATAAAGCTATATGTTGAGTTGTCGCTGATTGAGCCAACAACCTTTCGGCTATTCTTCGTGAAGAAAAGGTCTGATCCATGCATCCCATTCCTCTCCTGAATTCCACTTGTATATCCCATAGTTCTCTTCAGTTTCATTCATCACTCTCTTAATCAAAACATTTGCGTACAGTTTGCCGACGATATATCACTTTCATCGCAACCTTCATTCAATTCCCCGGATCGGGCCTGTACCTGCATATTTTCTTTTACAACGCATTTCTCTCCTCTCAAGATACTTCAACATAATATTTCTATATTAAAATTTAGTTAGTACAAGTCGAGTTTCATTGGCACTGTTTTCAGTCCGCATTAATATTAATTACTGCTCTTATAATGCAGCATATTTATGAGCCGAAACGTGCTGGATATTTCCACCTTCAAGTCCTGGTTTTCAAGATTTGGGGATGGCAACCCTACACTAGATGGCGCATGGGAGATCATTCAGCCTGGCAGCTGTCCGGTCACTGAATGTCAGCGAGTTCAGTCATTCTTGTCGACGGCGATTGAAGACGAGGTATCGAACCTCCATAAGAGGGGCCTTTGGATCGCTGCGCCGCCTTTTGTTGGCTACAATTTTATTCGTCAACAGGGGTCGGAGTGTAGCGAAGCAGCAGAGTCATTGTATTCCTTACTCGCAGGCCCTCAGTCCCTCTGTCTTCCAATGAAGCTGTCAAAGTCGCCGGGCTAACATCGTACTAGAGATACCAAAAAAGCGATTTCAGTTTAGTGGAACTTAGAGTGCGGGAATGTCCTGACTAAATTCGTATTTTCCCATCGGGTTCGATAGTGTAAAACTGTGCGTTCTAATAAGATGTACGAAGATGAAGCCCATCACATTCCGTGGGTGTCGTAAATTAAAGGGAAAGTAAAACCAGTAGATGAGCAGCCAATCGCGCAAAGAACATCTCAATAAATAAACTGCGGTTACCAACCCGCCTGCCAAGTGTAGTAGCTATAGCAAAATCCCCAAAAATGTTAGCTACAAACATTTGTGGCAATCTATGGGGGAGGCCTATGTTCAGCAGTGGACTAGTGATATGCTCAAATGGTTGCGGTGGTGGATGTTTCTTTGTATGTTATAATAAATAATAATTAGTAATCGTAGGACAATATAATCGGCATACATGGCTAGAAAAGTAAATAAATACTCGTTATTGTTTTACGAGGCACCTTAAGCTACAGTATTATTAACGGATAACCTCTATATACGGCCGTTCTGAGTCAGGTGTACAAAAGCAATGAATATCCATTAGGTGATTACAAATGATTTAGCATACTTGTTTCAGTACTGCCTAATGCAGGAAAATACTATCGTATTTGAAGATTAACAGCGTTCATACTGAGGCAAGAGGCGACTATGGCATTGTACGGACAGTTATTAAATGCAATGCTGTCACTATCCAGTATATATACAAAATTATAAAATATTGGAATAAATTGAAGCTGAGCCTGCAGAATTAAATTTTATAATATTAGATTAACTTTGAATAAAACAACTCACATACAACTTAATATAAAAGTATTCAAAAAAATACCGTGGTCAAAAGTCGGCCAAGGAAGACATCAAAACACGCTACACTTTTCACCTCACAGCCATTATTAAGTTATTATTAAGTGATATTGACTCTACGACAGAGCAGTAAACAAATTAACTTCGATTCTCTCCTTTATTGTAATCATTTTCCGCAAAGTAATGGTGTGTGGAGTGATTCTACGAGTATAAACTATTATGAAATATTTATAATACTTAAAATCTTATTACAGAAGTTATTAAAGAAGTTTTATACTTCATAGTATCGAGAAAACCGTTTACTTGCGGAACGATCATAAGCTAAGCTTCTGAGCTACGAGTAGAAACCAACCTGTCCTGTGGTCGTCGGCAACGACCATGCGTGGATAAAATTCTATAAGAAACTTCAATCGCGCAAGAACCTCGTTGAAAGAACAATTATCTTTATAGCAAATGGCATTAAAAGTCTTAGTTACATTTAAGTTCGCTATATTAGTGGTCAGACTACCTAACTTCAACGCCTCGAGTCTTGGGATCGATCCCTGCCGGAGCCAACATTTGTGAAAAAACACAATGGATGGTTTACGAGTCTGATTGTGTTTTGATTGGCCAATGTCTCTGACACCGAACTTAAGTCTGCCCCGATCTTATCGCATGAGTAATATCTACCCGCTAGCTATCAGCTAGCTATTAGGCTACCAACTGCCGGAGTAAGAAGCAGGTATGTTAAGAAAAGTGAGTGCCTAAGTGTTTGCGCGTGCACTTAGGCGAAGAGGATATAATTCAGCTAATTAAAATATATTCTATAATTATAATATGTTTGTCAAGAAGCCAAGATAATTATTTAACGCGATTTTCTTTTGCAAAGATTGTAACTTATAAAATTTACTCCGTTCTCGCATATACAAAAAATTACAGCGGGATCATTTTCGCTAAAGTTGCAACTGAGATTTTGATGTGAAAACTTCGAGCTTCTGCTATATATGCCCAGTGATTACGCTAGCTCACAGTGCCTTTCAAACCGAAACACAGTAATGCTTGCATACTACTGCTTCACGGCAGAATAACTGGCCCTGGGGTGGTACCTACATAGACGGATTCCTGCATAGGAATCCTACCACCAGTAAATGAGATAACGTGCACTTTTAATATTTTAGTTTACAGTACTATTTGAAATCTCGTCACGTCACTTCTACAAAATAAAATGTTCTCTATTTCTCCAATTATTTTATTATGATTGTATTAAGTACCATTAATAATTTCCAATAGTGCACAAATTGCTGAGCAATCAACTCTACCGTACAGCTCTAATCTTATTAATGGTCGCCATGTCTCAGAGTTACCGAAGCACTTAAGAGTATGCGCGGGGCATACGAAGCGAAATATTGTTTACTAACAGTGTTTCAGGTCAGAAAAAAACAGTAAATGAGTTAATTTTATCATTGAATTTGTATCGGTTCTTGACTAATTAAATGAAAAACTTTAATCTCTTAACTTTAGTCTATTAAATTCATAATTATAAAAAAATAGTATCACTTTTATAAAAAAATCTGATTAAAATTAATTTTATTTTCTATTCTCTCTCTCTCTCTCTCTTTCTATATATATATATATATATATATATATATATATATATATATATATATATATATATATATATATATATATATATATATATATATATATATATATATATATAATATCTGTGCATATAAATAGCCTTGTAAGTTTTAGGTAATATACATTCGAATTTATAGAAGGACCCGAACAAAATAATTTAATCTGTTTGTACTAGTAGTATGTAATTCCATCATCACCTTTCACATTTTATGCCCCGTAAAAATGAAATTGCGACAAGAAAGAAATGATGACGTTCCCCAAAGTTTACGTCCTTGTTGGCGTCAGCCGACTCTTCGCACCCTTGTCTTTAAATTTATGGTTTCCTACTTGTGTACCTGTTTCATAATATTTTAAGGACGATGACACTGAAAACAACAACTATTTGTTACATTACAATTTAAAAAAAAAACAATTTTATGTACGTTTCGTAAATATAACTTTTTTTTTAAATGTTACTCGAATTCCCATTAACCACAAATATTCTCAAACGCTAGAAGATAATTAACAAGAATTTGTGGAATGCAGTTCAGTACATATCGTAATCTAAACCGATACAGAGGTCCGCGTGGCCTACTGGTTAGCATACCTGACTTCTACGTCGCGGGACCTGTTTCGAATCCCAACCCGTGAAAAACACAAATTGTTAGTTTTCAGGTCTGGTTGTGATGTGAATGTGAAATATATGTCTATAAAACGCAATATAGGTACAGGAGAAATCACACTGTGGGGCATTGGGTTTTTTTTTAAGAATAAGAAAATGCTATGCTATTAAGTTATATCAAGAATAGGTGAGAAGAACTACGTAATTATTACTTGCAATGTTTCAGTCAGATTTACCAAGTGATCGATGAAGAAAGATAAAGTTAATGTTAGGAAACCTACATGTCTGGGAAATAAAAAAAATTCTAGGACATAGTTCGTCGACTCGGGAGCAGCGTGACGCTCTTTCTCTTCTTCATAAGTATAGACATATGGCCAGAACAGAAGTTTGTTGGCTGATATTTCAACAGTACACTACAATAAGTATATGCGCATGTATTAATTAACAGGCTTTATACACGACCTCATTATTTATGCGCTTTGAGTGTACAGTAGGCTAATATTTATAAAAATATACAAACTGACACACATTGTGTTACAGAAAAGCGATCTGTTTGGCTGTCCGTTTATCTTGTGAACAAATAGCCTCATCGTTCAACGCCATGTTGCTATATACTCTAATTTATATGCCAGTGCCGATCGTCAGGACATCACGGACTTGTATTGGGTTACATCACGAAGGCACATAAATATATTTTTTTCTTTCAATTTCTTTTTTTTACTTTGAACAAGATCAAGAAATATCTCAAATGTCCATAAAGTCCATGATAGTTTCTGAGATGCGAACTGGAGTAGACGTCCTTCCAAAATGGTGACCCCGACATTACTAACAAAACGCAGCTTCTCCCAACCAGAGCAGCAACGTCATCGGCCGCCATTGCAGTCACAGAACTAGACTATTGTCGGCACAACGCGTGCTTCCTAGTCTCTCAGCCACTAAGGATCATCATCTCCCAAACTTCGTTAAATACAACTGAAACAACTGAAGACTTCGTTAGAAACAATCGTATGAATTTCTATTCATACGATTGTTTTACTCAATCAGCCCGCAACCAAACTGCTAAAAATGTATCACACTGCATTGCACACGATTATTATTTGTGAAAACTTTATTGTTGGTTTTTGTTATTTTTACGATATATTATATGTATGTTTACCTTAAAAAAATACATGTTTATAATAAAGTTAGAAAATGTAGTAAAGTGAATAACCGTGGTAGATTAGCGGGAAACATGTTCACTTTTATATACATTATTTTAGGCAGGTAGTTAAAAAAAATAACTGAACAAAATATTGATTATAAGAGAACTTTCTACATTTACATACAAAGTTTTCAGTGCGCCACGTGAGTGGCTTCTGCTTCCCTCATATGGAAAACAGGCGTGACTGTATGGTATGTACGTACCAGCTTTTCAGTGGTCAAGGGTACTGCTACTGTTACGAAGGCGGCGTTTTGTACAATATATTCTAATAAATGTTCATCCTTACACCCACACACGATTTAACATAGTCTAACTTGATCCCAGAGTATTAACAAAATCCAGTGTAAAATTTAATATTTCTCGAGTTAAATCCGTTTGTACACAAACACGAAAGTACTTAAATTTTATAAAAGTTCGATTTATATGCCGCCTGTACTTACTAAAACTCTTACAATCAAAATGGTATTTTGCGATGAGGAAACCTATGTACGAGAAATATGTTATACAAAGGCATGCGTCCACGTACGCGCAGTGGAGTAGCATTGCGGACTACACTTCAATACCTTCTTATAATGAGAGGAGAAATGTGTCTAGGGTTGCCTAGTTTTGTAGAGATAATATATTTTAAATTTAATAAAATATAAACTCATCCGAAGGACTCTTTTACCTCTAAAGAAAAAGTATTTTTATTCAATTGATTTAAATAATGTAATATATTAAAGATACTGGTGTGGATTTTGGTATTCATAAGAGCTTCACTCGAGCCTAAATTGAATTTAGAAATGTTGTCTTTGACTTTGATATTACTGGCGGTGTTCATATGCAGAAATCCGCCTTGATATGTAACACCGCAGTGCGAATTATTCTCTTGACAAGCAGTTATGTGCAAACATTACCGTTTCGTTCTGGAAGGGACTGGTAGCTAGTAACACTAGCTACGTAGCATACACGGCATAGACTTAAGGACTAATGTATCAGGGCGATAAGCGCTGTGTGCGCAATGCAAAACCCTGGAAGTAATATCTTTCGTTCGGTTCATTAATACCATAACAGAAAATCATAATTATGTCGTTTCTCTCTTTCCGATAACATTATAATGTAATTAAGTGATTTCGTAAAATTGATTGTTATGTAAAAGTATAAAATATATCATGCTTTATTATATAAATAATACACCGGCAACCCTAGATGTGACTGGATTCAGATACTATGGTATATGATATTAATTTTCAACAATACTGACAAAATCTTATGTTTTTTTAATTATAAGCGTTAGAAATTCGACAGTTAAGGTATACTCATAGTCACACCACTTTGTAATCTGCAATTATTTTTCTTTAAACTTTATAAAAAAACATTTTTATATATTAGAAGTCACTTACTGTCAGTTGTCAGTAAATAAATATATTTATAACATCGTTCGGAATGACTCCATGCAGGGTATCTCGTATTTGTTAGACCCAAAAACTTCGTTCGCATTTTCTCGGATCACAGCGAAAAGGCGGAGCAAGCGTTATTTGCCTTACAGTGACTATTAACATTTCAGAATGAATTAAATCTAAAGAAACCAATAAAAATAAGATTACAATTTATAAAATTATTTGATTTCCCATACTTACCGTATCTTATTAAGATCTAAAGTATGTTAGAGTAAATAATTATACTATTTATAAAAAATGATGATTATCGTGGGTGCGTTTTACAGACATAAACTTTACATACGCAAATATTTGCTCTTAGAGTGTGAGAAACTGCATATCGACGATAAAACTAATTAGTGTTTAACGTATTTATTAAGTAACGTATATATTAAGCCTTAGCCTTAGCCTTAGTAACGTATATATTACTTTAGTCGTCTATGGGACATTATTTACCACGAATTTCCATTGATAAAACAATAGAAAGGAGTATAACAGTGGAATATCTTTCGCATGTTTCTTCTTCGGTCAATGAAACTTCATAAAGAAATGGTGGTAGATGAAGAAACAATGACGTGTAATATATTTAATTACATTTTCTTACAAACAATAAATAATTATTGTTTCATTTCATTTCATTCATTGTACGTACATATTTTCACTTTGTAATATTAATTACTTTGCCTTAAACAGCGTCAATTTAATGCCATGCGCTTTGCTCTGTACTAGACGTGAGCAGAACCGCAAACAGAAATCCGTCATAAAATGTTTCTGTTGGGTTTGATTTTCTTTTACCAATGTAGAGATCAAGGGTGTTGTTTCTCGGGGACGTAAACTATTATGTTAAATTAAGTCACGTCTGATATAATTTAAAAGCTTACGTATCTGGTCACGGAAGGCGTCCCCATGAATGAAATGAATCTGCGCCTTGTTGCGCCGTAAGCGTCTCTTTGAATTGGGTTTTTGAGACCTTTTTATTGTGTGCCGAAAATAAACCAATTACACGGACCATGGGACCGTTTCTTGTATATTTTTTTAGTTATAAAGCGCTTCTGTAAATCGGTTCATATAACTCGATTACATCGGAATACATCTTCATAAAAACGTAAAAGGCTATTAATGTACACTACGGGGTACAGGTCTCCTCTGATTTTTGTGAAGGTTTTCGAGCCGATATGGATTCGCCTCGCTATTCCAGTGTGGGTTGGCAAACTTCACATTACCTCGAAATATCTAATACCCCGAGCACGTGGTAAATAAGCACTTAAAATTACAATTAACAATTTTAGTCGTGCCGGCACTGGGAACCGAACAGGCTCTTATAAAATTTAGTGTATCTCCGGACAGGAGCTATCTCTATGTGCTCTTACGAAATTATATCACATAGTGTTTGTCGTCTGATTTGTTTATAACTTTGTTTATGTTAAATAACGGGCACAATGAGACTAGGAACAACTCTGCAAATCCATCGTAATCCTGCCTCGGAAGCCGCTTAGGTCAGATGAACGAGTATTGGTTACTTCCGTACTATACAGCTATATATTGAAGAGCCCCGAGAAAAGGACCCGAATAAATAAATTTATTTTGTCTGAGTTGGAAGCTTTTATGAATAGTTGTCCGCTTTAACTTAACTCGATAAATGTCGCCGTTACTTGTGACTGTTTAACTTTATTTAATACCGTAAACTGTATAATAAAATCAATTGACTATATATTCATTATTTATGCATTTTATAAACTATAATATAAAGTTTGTAAATAAAAATTGCCGTGTGGTGGCGGCTCGTTAAAAGAATACTACCAACAGCGCATGGTGGCGATGGGCTCACCACCTATCACACCAAGTGCATTATATTTTACATTTACTGGTGGTAGCATTCCTATGCAGGAATCCGTCTAGGTAGGTACCACCCCAGGGCCAGTTATTCTGCCGTGAAGCAGTAGTGTGCAAACATTACTGTGTTTCGGTTTAAAGGGCACTGTGAGCTAGCGTAATCACTGGGCATATGAGACTTAAGACCTTATGTCTCAGGGTGATGGGCACAGTGTGGTGTTACACAGAAATTTCCTGGGTGACATTGCATTTGTTATGGGCAGACGTTGCACTTACCATCAGGTGAACGTTTGGCTCGTTTCATCACTATATCCAATAAAAAAAATTGTTTTAGTGAAACGTGGATTGTGGCAGTCATCTGTTTTTGCAGTGTTTGCCCAGTCTCGGACTACCCCTTATGGGATACAGTCGTATTCTTATGTATGTATGTAATATAAAATTTGAAAACACAATTTGAAACTTACTTATAAATAAAATATATATTTACAACTTTACTATTGGGCAAACTAAAAGATCAATAAAAACCTGCGTTAAAGAACACAAAGCTGATGTGGAGCATCGACGCTCTAGGAAGTCTGCAGTCTATGACTATGTTCTGGATAATCCCAACCATTACATCAGATAGACCACAAATCTTTTCAAAAGAACACCGATTCCCACCAAGGATGAATCGCGAGGCCATTGAAATTAAAATCACCTCCGGATTTCAATAGGTCAACAACCGTCTTCGGTTGGGCACTACCACCGGCTTGGGACCAAAAACCTAGCATACCACTGCAAGACTTCAAGACACAGTACGCTCATTCTGCGTAGATCATACTTAAAGATATTAATTAAAAGCGAGGGGTACCCCGGGTTAACTATGACATCAGGACATCTGTCAGCTCAGTCCTCCCATGGGTGCCGTAAAGCGCTCGAAACGTCGAGTTATAAATTAGTAAATTAAACCCGTTTCATTTCAATTATATATTTTTTCGCATTACATAAATCTAATTAAACAGAAATGTTCTGGGTGACACAGTCTTTCTTATGGGCAGTAATTGTACTTACCATCAGGTGAACGTTTTGCTCGATTCGTCACTTTATACAATAAAAAAAAATCCTCTACTTAAGTAATGTTTCAAGAAAACATAGTTCAAACCTCTACTTGTACAATGGGTTTATAGAACAGCACAGCAAGTTTTATACTACGACCTTTTACACTCATTTTAAATTCAGTGTGACCACATAAAAAATCAACGATTTTGTCGTACACCAGCACGTAAGCCCTTAGATTAGCGAGGCATTAACTTCGTCAAGCCCAATGACGTCGGATTTGGTAGACGAGTTGAATCTACACAATATACACACAGCCGACTTACTCCAATACATCGTTATTATGTATATTCTTATATATTGCACCACAAATCGTAATATTTAATTTTACGTATTAACCTGCAAAGGGGGGGCAATACGAGGTTCGATTCCAGTAGATAATAGCTCTCGGTTTAGGAGTTTGAGTCTGTGTAATATGTGTCTGAAAAGGCAAACACGAAAAACCAGAACTCTAAGTGTTTCCAGTGCCAGAGCCAACCCCAACGCTCTTTTGTACCGAACATTTCTTTCGGCAAAAATTCGTGACCGCATGGCTTCACTCGCGAGACCCGATACGAATTGGTCACGCAAGTTTTCCTCAAGAGATGGCCCAAAATTACAAGTCGTCGCCAAATGCTTGAGATTTTGTAAATACTCAGTGAGTGGTTCACCGACCCGTTGTCTACGCAGACGAAACACGTGGCGCTCGGCGATTTCGGAACGTTGCGGCTCTAAATGATCTGATACCAAGCTTACGAGCTCCTCGAACGTTTTATCCTCTGGGTGAGCCGGAGAACAGAGATCGCACATCAACGAGTACGTTGCTCCGCCGACCACGGTTATCAACGTAGGCACTTGCAGTTCCGGTTTAATCTCATTTAGTAAAATAAATTGTTGAACACGGCGGATATACGCAGGCCATTGTTTACTAGCCAAATCGAAAGGATCCACTTTGCCTATAGGCATTATTACGAATAATAAATTACTTAACGTAACAATATTAATAAAAATAACGCGTGGTAACCGACTCGTCGCCAATGTAACGTCAATAAAAGGCGGGGTTGAATAGCGGACTGAGATATTGCAAGAAAAAAAACATTTATTTATAAGAGCCATCGAAAAACTGTTCAAATTTATAACGAATTGCAGCGCTGTTCATCTACCGGATATCACGATATTTTCAAAATTTTAAAAATTCGTCTTCGTATGTTAGTCAGATTTCTGTGAATATACCTAGATCCAAATACCATTAATCTCGAGCACATTGTGTTTAATGTATGTATAATATGTAAGGTAAAATAGACGAAGTCATTATGTTTGTGAGAGATCGAAGTGAATGAAGTACTCTTGTAATACGCGATGGATAATTTAATAAATAGATAATGGACACAGTAGCGAAATTATATTTTTTGTATTATTTTTAAAGAATACTAGCAATGCTATACACATTATAAAAATGACTGTTAACCACTCCAAATAAGCTTAAAAGCTTGTGCTGGGAGATGGTTCACGACAATAGTCCAATGGCGGGCTCGATCCTGCGACGTCATGTTTCGCAGTCCGTACCCTAACCCATTAGGCTAGGGATACACGTAATTCCCTTACCACTAAGCCACGCAAGCAACAGATTAACGATTGCGTTGCGCAGCGATAAGAGTACCTAATTTCTACACCGCGAGGATACTCCAGTGGAGCGAAAATTTGTGTAAAAATACAAATTGTTGGTTTTCGGGTCTGGTTGTGTTGCGATTGCCCTCGTCTCACTGACACTGCATTCTAGCCTTCCTCCGATATTACTGAATGAGCGCTGCGTCGGACGTAAAATAGAAAGAAAAGAGTATGTCTGTTTGCGCGTACACTGGTGGCACTGAAATATCTAGAGTACTTCTTACATTATTAGAAGTTGTTGCCGTGATCGAGAATCGGTTAAGATGATTTATTTATTTATTTATTAAAGGAATACGACAGCTTATTAACATCATCAGATTCTAATCGTTGTTACTTATTTACAAATAAAAAAAAAATGAGTTTGTCTTTATTATGTTATTATTATTGTCTTGATTACGTTGATTAAACTTATTAACTAAGATTCACCAAGCCGGTTTGAAGTTTGTTTTTTTTAATTACAATTTTACATAAATAATATTTAGAGACGTATTTTATATCTTAAATATACAATTACATGAAGTTACAATCGAAATCAAGTTTTTGTTTTTAATTCGGCCCGCCGCTAAAATGCGAAAGCCCGAATATAGTTTTCAGGTTGATTCGTTTGTTTTGGTTTAGTCACACTCGAAAGACATTACCCATTACCTCCCTCCTGGGGCAGTCTAGTAAAAAATCGGTCTAATTAATTTTATTTAAAAATGCAAAATTAAATTCATAGGTGCAAATCTAATCTAGATTTACACTCATCTCATCGTCATAGTCAATATGTAAGCAATATAACTCAATAGAAATCAAAAATTTGACATCTTTCAGAATTCTCAGAATGAATTTAAATTTCATATCAAACGTCCGCTTAGTCTTATGTTTTTGTCAGTTTTATGGATAAAGTTATTTTTTTATGTATCATCTTATTAGTTATATTGGCTATATCATAATTGGTTTTTATTTCTACGCCTTTATAATTTATTATTAGGTAACAAACTATCCCAGGACAGACGCATTTCTTTGCGAACCAATGTAGCTTATTAAATGTTTATTCAATATAGATAATTACGTTAATGATCTATATTGAATAAAAATATTCTATTCTATTCTAAAAAAAAGTTATGAATTGTAATCAACAAAGGGAAAAGTTAAAAACGATTTGATTCCGAGAAACGTTTTTAAGGTGCATTTGTGATTATAACGACAAATTCAGCCTTATTGATATAAAAGAGAGTGTAGCATAGTGATCAAAGTAATTGAATTCATCGTCGCAGGTCTTGGGATCGAACCCCAACCGTCCAACCAACATTTTTGCAAAAACACAAATTTTTAGTTTTCGGGTCTTGTGTTGAGAAACTTATGTCTCAGGTACTCAGGATCCCTGTCATATATCCATTTGTAGTAAGCCGATGTTTCGATTTTCATAAGCTTCTACTTAACTAGCTATCCTAGTACGACTTCCTGGTTTAAATCTAATAAGTCAATTCTGACCTACTTCCCGATGTCCGATCGAGCTATTATTTGGCAAATGTAGCTTCGGCGACAATGCAATAATTTGGTACCATTTTATTATTTTCACTTAACAACTATCATTACGGACTTTTAAGCCCAATTATATTTATTTATATTATTATACTTATGCCATGGCTGTGGTCTTATGATGGAGCTGGAAATTGGCCTTAGGAACTCAACTAAGCAAGATAGCTCCGTCATGTTTGGACTCGTGGGATTTGCTCCGACAAGTACCTTAGCCCTAGTAACATTTGATCCACTGTTGGACATAGGCCTGACAAATGAAAGCTTAAACAAAAAATATGATTTATGTCTGAAACGTATTTTCTCTCTGTATACATTTTTACAACATATTGAAGTGCACTTTACATAATAAATGATTTATATACTTATATTTTATACAGCGTATAAAATGGAAGGTTATAAAGAATGGACGCGAAGGCTTTGTTAAATTGACGTATTGCCTATAAAAAGACAAGGGGCGTAATGGATAGGTTCTCAAGTTGCCATGTTGTCATGTTCCCTATAAATTGTGCCGCACACAACATACTTATGGTTATAACGAACATCTTGATTGTTTCCTAAGTCTTTTGAAATTCCTATGTGAGAAATGTGATTCAGTTATCGTATTTCCTCAGTTAGCCGTGGTAGCTCAGGGGCTAGGCGCTCGCTTTAAATTTCATAGTAAGCAAGTGGCCTGGGTTAGATTCCCGGTGCCGGCACCACTAAAATTGTTAATTGCAATTTTAAGTGCTGAATTACCATGTGGTTGGCGGTGAAGGAAAACATCGCGAAGAAACCTGCATGTCTGATAAATAAAAATAAAAAAATAAATGAGTCATGTGCAGTCCGCCAACTCCGCATTGGAGCAGCGTGGCGGATTCTTCTTAGGTCCAAAACTCTCTCAGAAATGAGAGGTAGCCTGTGCTCAGCAGTGGGACATTTATAGGCTGAAACTTTTATCGTATTTCCTAAGATTATTTGAACAATAATTCGTAAAAACATTATCCATTTAATGAATCCAAAGTCAATGTACACACATGTGAAATAATTGTTTAAGAGGAAATAAAACACATCGCACTAACCTTTGCACGGAAGGTGATGCCGTACTGGAAAGCCTCGTCAGGGTGGAGGGGTATCCGGGTGTCGTACTCATCATTCGAAACAAGATCGTACTGCTTCTTAGAAGACATCTTTTTCCACTTAAGAAGCTTTAATGGCGCGCGCCAGGCTTTGGCCTTAAGCACTACGCGCACGTAACGAGCCTTGTACCCTCGCCTAAACATTGAGAAGCATTCTTTTTCCCGCAGCCAGGTAGAAACGGTGCGATTGGCACTTTTTTAAATCTGAAAACAAAAGTATACATATTATGATAATGTCATTACGAAATCAATATACTAGCTCATACTTTCGTTTATAGAATGTTGGTATCTACAGAAAGTTTTCTAAAAAAATATTTGCCCCGGTACTGACACCACTGACAGTGTTTATTCAAATTTTAAGTGCTGATAAATCAAGTAGCCGCCAACACGTCTAGGAGCAGTGTGGCTGACTTTGCTCAGCTTCAAAACTCCTTCCAAAAAGAAGACTGCGCTGAGTAGTGGGGCATATACATGGCGTTAACTTACATACTGTGATGGGAATTAAGTTATTAAGTAAGGGTTATTAAGTACGCCACGCTGCTCCAATGCGGGTGGGCGGACTTCTCATGTCTGCGAAATATTTTTTATTTTTTATTACTTAGATATGCATCACGATGTTTTTCTTCACCGCTGAGCACATGGTATATCAGAATTTAAAATTGCAGATTAATTTTATAGGTGCCGACACGGGGAAAGAACTCGCGTAATAAAAAAATTAAGGCGACCCCTGACCTACCACGGCGCTTCAAAAATTAATGCCAAAAACTAATTACTAATTACAATTAATCATCACTTTATAAGACTAGGCACACAATTTTTTTTTTTCACGCGGATAATATAGACAAGGCGGCACATTCTCTCCTGTGTAATTGATGTAAAACGACATATTTAATAACATAATTTTAAAATCTTTAGTTAGATTATATTACACCTTAATTACTAGTGGATCTGTATTTTTTCATTGTAGAAAATAACGAGGGGAACAAATCGTTCACCAGATGGTAAATGCAATGTCTGCGCATAACAAATGCTGTGTCATTCTTTACATTTCTGCGTCACGCTTTACATTTCTGTGTCGCACCGCAAAGCGCACGGCACCCTGAGACAAAAATACTTAAGTACTAAATATCCAGTAATTATACTGACTATAAGCGCCCTTCAAGCCGAAACACAGTAATGTTTGCACACAAAGACTTGACAGCAAAATAACTCACAGCAATGGTACCTACCTAGAAATTATTACGTATGATTCCTACCACCAATATAAATTACCGCGAGTTAAATCAAATCAATGTCTACTAATCACTCAATGACTTTTTTTTTATTGGATAAAGTGTTGAAACGAGCAAAACGTTCACATGATGGTAAGTGCAACGTTTGCCCATAACAAATGCTGTATAACCCAGAAAATTTCTGTGTTGCACCACACTGCTCATCACCCTGAGACATAAGTTCTTAAGTCTCATATGCCCAGTGATTACGCTAGCTCACAGTGCCCGTCAAACCGAAACACACTAATGTTTGCACACTACTGCTTCACGGTAGAATAACTGGCCCTGGGGTGGTACCTACCTAGACGGATTCCTGCATAGAAATCCTACCACCACGAAATGTTTGCATCGAAATTGATGCAGTTTCACAGAATTCTAAATTCAAATAATAAACTGGTTTTTTTTTTTCACAGTATTCAATGCAATTGTTATTTTTTAGCAATGTAAAAATATTCGTCACGTCATCTCGATTCATGGATTTTTTTTCGGACCAATGTGACAAGACGAGTAAATAGTTCATCTGAAAACAATATTAAAAAATATGGTTTTAACAAAATCAACTTCTTATTGGGCATGAAACACTCAATCACCAACACTAGGGCATAAGTGGATTTTCGAAATTGCATATAATAGCATCCATTACGGTCAACGATGTGGACGCACTGCAACGAACCAATCAATGATAACTGACGTTGGGAACGTTTCAACTCCAACCCTACCACTTGAAAATTCAACGAGGACGCTCGACAGCGCAGTTTGCTCCTTGTCGGTTAACCGATGATGATCAAATAGACAATCATACTCGATTAAAGTGGTATTGTTTGAATAGCATCGTTCTGAATAAAGCTATTTCAAACAACGAATTAAATAAAAATATAATGTAAGTGTTAGGGTTCGTATGCTGCCGTGAAGCAGTAGTATGCAGACATTGCTGTGCATTGCTGTTTCGGTCTGAAGGCAACTGAGAGCTAGTGTTAATTGCACTGAACACACAATTGCCGGTACCACTAAAAGCTATTACAGCTTCAATTTAATTTTTCTAAGGAAATTTACCTCAGTAACTTTCCTGTAGTACTATTTTGTTCATTGCTTTCTTATTATAATCACAAATTGTTTTTTTTTAACAAAATATATCTTTTTTGTCCTTCACCTGCAGTGTGAGCGCGATAGACAATTATTGCAAATACACAAACACCTAGATCCGGAACATCATTATGAAAGCCATACAAATAACCTTCCTGTGCCGATAATATACATAGCACCATATACACCGCTAGTCTACCCTGTGATTCTGTGAGATACTGACCCTAGTCGTATCCCAAGGTTCTCAAATTATTATAGTGAAAGTGCTTGGTGTAATGATTTATAGATTTTAAAAAATAAATAATAATATTCCTCTTTAGTTTTCTCAGATAGACGAAAGTAGTGACCTTTTAGCTACGAGCTCGTTGCTAACTACAAATAGGAATGTTAAGAGAGCTAAAAGCTTACATTAACTAAACGTTAGCTTGTTAGTTATCTTTTGTTTCGGCAGACTTCACAACATTGCCTGACGTCTCCAGATTTCCAAGCTCTTCTATGACTTCCAGTCCCATCGGAGAAGTAATGTAGCGACATCCATGTCACCAAATGAGAAACTTAAGAAATTACTATAGCTTCCTGCGTGCGCTATTGAAATTTCATCGACGCTAACTATATGTATATAGTCCAGGTTCTACTTTAACCTTTATTGATTAGTAGTAGGGGAAAACGTCCATCTACGTCTGCCAAAGATCTTTAATAAATATACTTGAAATTAATGAATGGACATAATGCAAAATCTATATAGAGATAATCTAATAAGAAAAATGTTTGTTCAAAATTGAATTTTGACAAAAAATATTATAATATTATTTTTTGTTGTTTGCTCTAAAGAGCCTTACGCAACTTTCCAGATGAAACGAAATTGTAAACATGAGAAAAATGTATGATGTTTCGAATCTTTAATAAATTAATGAATGGACATAACAAGGCAAAATCTACATAGAGAGATAATCTAATGAGAAAAATGTTTGTTCGATATAAGTATAGTAATGGTTTCTATTACTATACTTAGAGCGAACAAACATTTTTCTCATGTTTACAATTTCGTTTCATCTTGAAAGTTGCATAAGACTCATTAGCAAACAACAAAAAATAATATTTCCATTATAATATTTTTTGACATAATTCGGCGTACGATGTCTCGAATCCGAGGGGAAAAGTACTTGATTGTGTAATTCATATATTTTTATAACATAAATGTAATATAAACATATCAACACATACACATATAACAAACATTTTATATTTTCTGTGCGGGACTAAGCAAATTAACTTTCTTTCCTTCATAACAATAAACATGTCAACAAGAAAAACTGTATCGAGCGTTTTACACACAAATTGCACATGCAATACTCCTGTTAAACATGCCAAAATAGTTATAATAATCATCATCATCATTTCAGCCAATCAATAGTCCACTGATGAACATAAAACTCCGCCAATGATTGCCACAAACGTTTGTAGCTCTTCTTTTGAGGGGGCGGGTGCATAGTTGCCACGCTTGGCAGGCTGGGTTGGCGGGTTGGCAACTGCATTTTATATTTACAAATGTTCCAGGAAAATGATGCTGCCCGCCTTTTGGTTTTAATTCTACCCTCTGTCGACTTTTACGACACCGACACTGGGATGGGGTGGTAGATTCTCTTCAACCGCCATCACACGAACACACGGTTTCTTTTATTTTCTTTAAAAAAATATAGCCCGAACTAGTATTCATTACGTATTGTGATCACAATACGTGTTCAATTCAACATGCTAACTATATTTTTTTTTTGCGAAAGAAACGATCCCGTAACTGGTAGCGCCAAAGCCATTTACGACCGCGCCAACCTCGCTGCCATATTCTGTCCCTAGTTCCCCAACTGGGGACTGAATTTGGATGAATTACTATGACTGAATTTAAAACATATTTAAAATTATATAAAATCATTTTAGCAACAGTAACTGTAGCTAAAATGATTTTAAGCTAAGGTCAATTGTTTTTAACCTGGAAGGTTTATTGTTCGAAAACTCAAAAGTAACTTTCGTTAAGCTCCTTGTAATCTTGCTCGGGGATTTCTAATCGTGAACTGTATTATCTTCATTTGCTTCATATTGGTCTATTAGTAAAGTTTGCTAATAACGATTTAACACAAGTTTGTCAATTTGCTTTGTTAACTTGGACGATGCCCCGCAGTAGGATATCACCCGAATCGCGGGTGCGTTTTACAGACATGTATTTCACATGCACAACACAACCAGTCCCGAAATCCAACAATTTGTGTTTGGTACTATTGGCTCGGGCTGGGATTCGAACACAGGACCCGCGGCGTGGACGTCAGGTACGCTAACCACTAGACCACGCGGTTTTCAACTATTTAATTACAATTGAACATAAGCTAGGGTATGATAATATAAAAGTAAACAGTGTGTAACAGGCGCGTGAGCATGTGTTTTGTATTACATTATTAAACATTTCATTAAATAAATACCATTAATTCGAACACAACACAATAATATTTTAAGAATAAAGTTTAAGCACATTTTAAACTTTCATTTAATTTGCTTCTTTGAATAAATAGGTTAAGTATGGAAAAATCATATTTGAAATCATTATAGAGTCAAGCGATCGTTCTTACGATAGCAGTACCAACTTAATTAAGTGACGTTCTTGATATTTGAATATGCTAATGAAGTTTTATTTACCGAAAATATATGTGTTCTACCTCTTACATGTTCTTTACTGCTAATTGATTTTAAAACAAACTATCTCTGCTTGACATTTAACTGCAATATATTCTTTATTTCAGTGCAAGAAAGCCTTAAAGACAAATTTCCAGAATGTTTATTTTATGTTATTTTAGATTTATAAGCAATATTTGTTACAATAAACCTTCTATAAACCTTGCCGCTTGAATAGGTTAACCAATATAACTTCTCGATAAACTTGGGTAGCATCCAACATCCGAGGAAATCTAATTGTAATAGGAACGTCGGATTGAACATTTGACTTCAAATAAGAATTATATATATATATATATATATATATATATGTATATATATAATTACGTCTGAATTCCCTAAAATTGAATAACCGTAAAAAATAAAATACAGGAAATAAACTAGTGGTAGGATTTCTATTTAAGAATCCGTGTAAATTATTTCAATTCCAGTTACTTCGCCGTGTAGTAGTAGTGTGCAAGCGTTGCTGTGTTTGGGTATGAAGGGCCCTGTTAGCTCTAGTCACAGAGTGAAGAGCGTGGTGCAGATGTTGGTTGGGTAGACGTTGCACTTGTCACACGCACTGGGTGTTGCCAGACGTTACACTTCTTTGTTTTTTGTTCGTGTGGTGGCGGTATAAGAGAATCTACCACTCTATCTCATCCCGTTGGTGTTGTAAAAGTCGACAGAGAAAAAATAAAATACAAGAGATGGGCAACAGCGTCTTCCTGAAACGTCTGAATAAAAAAAAACGGTTGACAACCCGCTTGCCAAGCGTGGCAACAAACCTTTGTAGCAATCTATAGGGGCCTATGATCAGCAGTGGACCACTTATAGGGTGATATGATGATGATGATACACTTCTGACAGTTTTAACAACGGCGGCTTCTGCGCTACAAGTGGTGGGTTCGATTGCCATACGGTACAAATATTTGTATGGTCTACATATAATTGTTTCGGGTCTTGTTTTTTGTGTTAGTGGAATGTACGTCTGTATGCACCCACGATACAGGAGTTATCCGAGTGAGGGGCAACATTCTTTGTTTTAAAAAAATCAATGGTAGTTCCATAATTTGGTTCTATCGTTTTTTATCTCTTTTGGTTTTATATTTATTTTATATGCCAGCACTTCGGAAAGGAAAGTCATGGTTAGGAAGAACCGCTGCAAGAAACTCTTTCTTTAATTATCAACAGTATAATCCGTAAACTTATATTCGTAAAAAAAACATATGTATGTATATACTAATTTGTATATAACATAAACAATTTTCTATAACTTCATCGAGAATATAATTAGGTTAAAAAAATTCTAAGATTCATTCATACAGTCTTTAATCGGAATTAAATTAACAGTAAGGTAATAAGTGAAGTAAATAGCTCGGAGAACCGATAACCGTTGGGGAAGAAAGGTTCTCGAGTGGCAGCCTCGTACCGGCAAACGCAGTGTAGGGCGACCCCCCACTATATGGAGCTACAACGACCTACACGGTTTTGTAGGAAGTCGATGGATGCAGGTGGCTCAGGACCGTCTTTTGTGGCAATCTATGGGGGAGGCCTATGTTCAAGAGTGGACCATGGTAGGCTGAAATGATGATGATGATGATGAAATAAGTGAAGTAACAGCCTGCCTATAAATGTCCGTACATTTTCGGTGATGTAATTTCTGTTAGCCTTTTAGGCTTTTACAGCTTCATCGGATACTGTGCTCAAGGGCCAGGGCCCGCGTGCCATGTTTGGTTTGAGACAAACATAAATAAACTCCTACAAAAGCCTCGAAATTCGGTCTGTGTCGCGTTCACATGAAAAATAATCGCGTTCGCTGCGTGCTTACGCGATTTCGAATATCTTAATTTTTTTAAGTCATCTAATGACCGTCCTAGGAAGGCTGCGGGCCTGCATTCGGACTGTCGACTTGTGTGTCGGTAACTCTGAGCGGAGAGAACCGCCCTGGAACACAGGTAAATCGTGTGTATAAAAGTCCCACTGCTGAGCACAGGTCTCCTCTCATTTCTGGGAGGGTTTAGGAGCAGGAAAGAGTCCGATAGGTTGTTACAGTATTTTTATTTTGTTATAATTTACACATACATACATACAGTCACGCCTTTTTCCCAAATAAGGGGTGGGCGGAGGCCACTCACGTAGCCCACTTTTCGCCGAGACGAATCGAGACGTGGCGGGTCTTGTTCGTGGGGGAACCTTCACATTGTCACATTCACAGGTCACAGGTCACTGTGGTTCCATTTAAAAAAATCTTTCTCAGCATTGCGTTCCCACGAGCAGTTTATTGACAGCATTGAATATTATGGTGTTATTCTGCACGAATAAATGCTGTCCGTACAGTATCTTCGACTCTTCCGACACCAGAGCAGGAAAAAAGTAAGATTTATCTTTTATAATTTCTCTATTAATTTTAACGCGCTACGAGTTTTAAGAATCTTTTTGTATTATTATAATTAAGTTTAGATTGTTTTAAATTAGATTAGGTAAGTAATTTTAATGAACTTCCCTTTATTGCGGTGCGAAAATACAAAAGCTTTTTTTTAACGGTAGTAGCGTCTTTCAAGGGTTTCTGTACTTATGTAAGGCAGCTTTGTTGTTGTATTCGTTCTTAATTGTATGATAATAGGGATTTTTATTTGAAATTCAGGTAATTCATATGGTAATTATGTATTTGTTAAGAGGTACAAAAGAGGTTGGGTTCGGCAGCCTAGTGATTAGAATACCTTCTACGAAGCAGTTTCAGTGCGGTACAAGGTCAATACCATTTTGGGAGAAGCTTACGCCCAGAAGTGGGCTTCTAAAATACGAATGAGTGAAATTAATTGAAAAATTCAGTTAAGTTGACAATTTTTCTTTTTTAATTAAATTTTGTAGAAACAGTCTATAAATATCCCATTCGAACAGGCGTCCTTTCATTTGGAGTAAGTTTTGGAGCGAAGGGTTAGTTCGCAACAAATTCAGCAGGGCTATTGCGTATCCAAAGTGATGACCACTTAAAAAAGTGTTGAACGAATATCTGCTAAATAAGTGTCTGCATATGGTCTGGCTATGATTAACAAAAAAGACGTCATATGAAAAATAATCGTCATTTTCATTAACCACAACCAGTATGAAAACAATTATTTGACAGAAAATCGTTCAACACTTTTATAAGTTATCTTCACCTTCACCACGTAATAGCCGCGCTGGTGCAGGTTAGGGAAGCTACAACGTCATCGTTTCAGCCTATCACTAGTGCACATTTAAACACACGCCTCCCCCATAGATTGCCACAAAACACGATCCTGTGTGACCTGCATCCACCGACTTTCTACAAAACCGTACAGCTCGTCGCTGCATCTAGTAGGCGGTCGACCTAAACTTCGTTTGCCGTTTAACAGTTATCGGTTCTACTATACGGCTTATGCTATATGGCCGGCCCGTTGCCACTTGAGCTAATCCATAGTACTATGTTGGTTACTCCAGTTCTGCTGCGGATATCATCGTTACAGCCGTGGTAGCTAAGGGGCGGGCGCTCACCCTTTATTTTTTTAATTTTATAGTACGAGAGCCTGACTTCGAACCTGCCGGTGCCGCCTCGTAAGGAAATCGTCCGTCAACCCGCATTGGAGCAGCGTGACGGACTATTTCCTGCTCGAAACCCGGAAAGAGATGGCCAGTGCTCAGCAGAGGTACATTTTAAGTTAATTTACTTATTTTTACATATTTTAATGTAACCAAAATAAACATTGATAAAGCACATTCATTAAACTATATAAAATTAATTCAACTTTATCCTAACGCGAGGTTGAATAAAAAAATGTTTGAAAAACTGCGTCGCAGCAAGGAGATGAGAGGGCCACGATGTTACTGAAGCGATGTTTGGTAAACTTTTAATGAGCTCCACGGTCCACTTTGTACTTGATCTAACGACATAGAAAGTGGCTTCTAAAAAAGCTTACTAAAAATGCAGTTTATATAATACACAACTTTGTCAACTCTTGTCGGCTAACTAGAGTTGGTTTTGCTGTAACTATGGTTACGTACAGCTAGCTGCGTCTATACTTTTTTATGGAAGATAATGACATGACGAGCGAATCGTTCACTTGATGGTAAGTGCAACGTCTGCCTATAATAAATGCTGTGGAACCAGATCGTTTCTGTATAGAACGACATTGCGCTCGTCACCCTGAGACATCAGTTTTTAAGTCCCATACGCCCAGTAATTACACTAGCTATCAGGACCCTTCAGATCGAAATACAGTAATGTTTGCACACTACTGGTTAACGGCAGAATATTTTCGGATACGGATTCCTGCACAGAAATCCGACCACCAGTAGAAACTTAATACTATAACTGTCGAATTACCAATAAACGTAACGGGGAAAGAGGCGTGACTGTATGTATGTGTTATACATATATATTGGAATTACGAATTCTATAGAACATATCCTTTTGTTAGAGACTAATATGAAACTGAAATATCTATATAAATAAAACAAGAGTGGTCTGCCGTTGTGAGCGCATCACGCAAAAACTGCTAGATAGATTTCGATCAACTTTTTTTAGTTCACTTCTTGGTCCTTAATAAAAAAATATCACGCTATTTTCAACCATACTAATATTTTAAATGCGAAAGTAACTCTCTCTGTCCCTCTGTCTGTTTTTTAACTTTTCACACCTAAACCATTGAACCGAACGTAACGAAGTTCGGCAGAGCAATAGCTTGCATACTGGAGATACAGACATAGAGCACTTTTTATCCCGGAAAATCAAATAATTCCTACGGGATATATAATAATATCCCGTGTGGATATTAAAACCTATTATACTCGTATATAACCCACACGGACGAGGTCGCGGGCATCAGCTAGTAACCGTAAACTTTAAAATAAGACATCCTAAAATTTAAAGGCTAAGATCGAATTATCATTTTTGAAGTAGTCATTTAATAACTTTTTTGTAATTAATTTTTAAAAGTAGCTCTGTATTCATTTATTTATTCACATATCCGTCCATTAAACAGATTACAATCATTGTTAGCTACGGTCATGAAACATATTTTAATATAAAGATGTCTGTCTTATAAAGTATAATAAAGATGAAAGTTCCATGTGTATTCCTGCTAGTAAAAATAAAACTAAAATAGCTAGTACGTGATATAAATTATTAAATAAATACAGTTATGTCATAAGAACATTATACATTAGCATAAAAACTTTGGTTTACCAGTTGCTAAACTCAAAAGCAGCAAATAATTTAAATTACAAATTTCTTATTTTTTTTTTTATTTATTAGGAAAACCAACCACAATAATAATATACAACTTAAATTAACAGTTTGTAAAACTTTGCAGTGTATTACAGGTTTCCACAACCTTTTATGTAGACATAAATTACTTTAAAAATCAAAGGAAAAAAAATATTAATTTAATATTAAACTAAACATAATAAAAGAAAGAAAAAAAAAATTTGTGTACAACTTACGAACTAATTGAATTTTGTCAGCAAGCGACTAAGCACTTGTACAGTATTTAATCTGTTAATTTTAATAAGGTGCGTATTATTTCCCCCCGGAACTTTTTTTTAGATTCCAGAAACGGGTCCGCCTCGGAGAAATTTTTGTTATACGTATTGACAAGTCAAGATAACACATAATTTTGGCCATATTTAGTGGAGTGGTACATGCAGTCAAAAAGTTTTGTCTGGCGCGTGCGTGTAATTGAGGTTCTAAAATAAATATCAGCAAGAAGTTCCGGGGAGTCCAGATTTACAGACTATATATCGTAAAGAGGTAACATGTCCGTGAGCATTCCCCTTTCGTCCATTGTCAAAAATTTATAATGACGACAGTTATTAATATAAGTTTCCGCGTGTTTTCCGGTACGGTAGTTGAGAAACCGGACAAATTTCTTTTGTATCCTTTCGAGTTTCTCTTTGTCAATAATGTAATGCGGCGACCAAATTGAACTACCGTAGTCCAAATGCTACGGACATAGGCAAAGTATATCAATTTGATGCAATGCATATTTGAAAAAGGGCTTTTAGCTGCTTTCTTGGTTATAAAGTCTATGTGTTTACTCATGGACATTTTTGAGTCTAGGTATATTCCCAAGTCACGAATCACCTCTGTTCTCTCTATATCGACGCTATCAAAATTATATTTGAACAATAAGGGATTTTTTTTACGAGTAAAGCTAATACACTGACATTTCTAGATATTTATTGAGATTTTGTTTTTAGTATAGTATAAATTAAGGTTATTAAGATCTTGTTGCAATTTCTCGCAATCACGGGATGAGTTGATTTGCTTGAATATTTTTTTATCGTCTGCATATAAAAGGTGTTTCGAAAATTTAATTGAGTACTTTATATCATAAAGGTAGGCGTTGAAAAAGATAGGACCTAGGTGCGAACCCTGGGGAACACCGGATGGAATATTTATATAGTCCGACCTAAACCCCCAAAGCACAACAGCTTGGGATCTATTACATTGATATGATCGTACCCAACGAAATAAGTCCCCACGTATGCCTAACTTCTGCAGCTTCAATAGCAGTATGAGGTAATCTACACGATTGAAACATTTCTCGAAATCAGTGTAAATCACGTCTACCTGACTACCGTTCTCCATTTTAGTATATACGAAGTTTGTAAATAAGGAGAGGTTGGATATCGTGGAACGGCGTTTTAAAAATCCATGTTGGAATTGAGATATTTGTAAAGAAATAATGGGATAAAGACTATCATATATAGTTCGTTCAAATATTTTGCTGTGTGTATTTAAAATAGAAATAGGCCTATATTTATCAATACTAGTTTTAGCTCCACTTTTATGTATCGGCGCAACGTGAGCCCTTTTCCAAATTGATGGAAAAACACCTTCATGTAATGATTGCTTAAAAATCATAGAAATTGGACGTGCAAGACTTTCCGAGCATCTTTTCAAGAATATGGCAGTGATTCCATCGCAGCCGGAGCCTTTTGTAATGTCGAGAGATCGCAATTTTTTTGATACTATGTCTTCGGTTATATGTACAGTCGAGATTGATTCACTACTAAGTTCATTTTCTTCGATGTCTGGTACAGAATGCGAAGTTGTCGATGCTGAGAACATGCTTTGAAAAAATTGTTAAATGCAGTACATATAGCATCACCACTACTGAACGTTTTCCCTCCATACTTAAATTCATTAGGATAACTAGTTCCTCCCTTAGTGGCCTTCACATAATTCCAAAAATGTTTGGTATTATTTTTTATTTTATCTTGGATTCGTGAAGTATATCTTTCAAAACACTCTTTTTGGACTCTTTTTTGACGGGCACGGAGTAGTGAGAATTCGTCGTAGTCACGAGGATTTTTCCAACGTTTCCATTTTGAATGCATCTTATTTTTTTCTTTATTAATTTTTATTAAGCTACGGCTGTACCAGACAGGATAATAACTATTCGAACTAGCAGAGTATGGGATGTAAAGATCCCTGCCTTTATAAAGTATACTATAAAAGTTTTCTACAGAGAGCTCAGTGCTTTCAAGAGATAAAACTGAGTCCCAGTCTATGTTTGAAAAGAATACATTAAGATTGGGATAATCACCTTTATAATAATTAAAGCGTGTGTGTGATTTTTCTTTAAATGGTTTATGATGCAAATTTAAAATTCACACTCAAGTGGAAGGTGATATGAATCAATTTTTGATAGTGGACAAGAAGAAAGATTAACATTAAGCTCTAGGTTACTAAACAACAAGTCTAAAATGTTACCAGTCGAGTTACGTACGAAATTATATTGATTAAAGCCCAAATAAAATAGACCTTCTACTGCTTTCGAAGCCGCGTTAAGTAATTCGGATGCACCAACCTGCTTAGTATGAATAAGATTATTATCATGCCACTTTAAACAGGACAAATTAAAGTCTCCTATTAATAAGTAATTATGCGAAGAATATTTATTAAACACCGCGGTAAGATTCTCTATAACATCAGATAAGTTCTTATAAGCGGAAAGAAAAGATTGTACTCAAACATCAAACACAAGTTCATCGAAGTTTTTGAATAGCGTACTATAAATAAATAGTATTTTAAAATGAAAATGGACTTCGAGTATATACTCTGGAGTACAATGAGTTAAAAATGAACATTTAAAAGCAATCTTTTCTACACTTAATGTCACATTATTCTCAACGCAAACGCTGTCTAGGGTTGTACTGACTTGATATAGGTCTTTTTATCTACCAGCGCAAAGGTTTCACCAGCGTAAAACAAGACGACCACATGATTGCTTGGTCCGGCATGGTACCTCATGACGTGAGCTTTCACAGTTCGGCCTCTCCCAGTGACGTTCTGTTCTCAGAGTGCGGCACCTTAAAGCACTATTATGAAATTTAGCCTGTAATTTCGTTAATAAACGAGCTATCTAATGCAAAAATTATATTTTAAATCAGATTAGTATCTAAGAGATTAGCGCCTTCAAATTCAAACAATTCTTCAACTTGATTATAGATAAGGTGTAAGATAAAAACTTAAAAAAATGCTATGAATTTTCTAAACCACTTATTGAGATATTAAGAGAAATATTTAAACAGACAGAATATTTAAATGAACTAAAACAATATTGACAAAAATACAATTAAAGCCGCGCTTAACACGACAATCCGCAAAACCACAAATTTTTACAAATTTTCAAAATTATTCAGAAATAAAAAGTAGCTTAGATTACTCTCTGAAAATTCCTCTACATGTCAATGACAATTCCGTCAAAGGCGATTAAGCCGTTCCGGAGTTAAAACTTTACAAACAAACAGACAGACAGACAAAAAATTAAACGATGCATGTTTAAATTTTGGTATCCTGCAAATTACTATATGAGATTAAGAAAAAGTCTTTATTGCGAAATAATAGACAGCTTCTTCAATTTAATTTATTTGTATAGACTAGTGAAGAGTAAAGTTCAACAACACTATAAAAATTTGTAACTGTCTAGATAGTATTTACTACAATTTAATTTTAATACTGGCCGTTAAATTACTGGACATATATCTGTACAAATTGTACTTCTAAAAAAGTAATAATAAAGTGTGTCTCCCTTCTCTGTCTGAAGTGAAACTCCCTTAGCGATTTTAACCTCTATTTATAATAATAATAATGTTCCAAATAAAGAAAAATATTATGTTCAAAATATTTGTGATGATAAAAAAATTACAGACATATTAATACAGACATACCTACTTCAAATTTACATAAATTATAAATTACTCTAGTCTAAAGCTTTACGTACAGAAGCGATTTTTAAAATAACAACACAAGAAAGTGAATATTTTGTGTCACTGCACAAATGTTTACTTTGATTGGGAAATGAACTCAAGACCACTGAGCGACGTAGTCTTCAAAAATATAGTTAACATTCTATTTCACATTGATTATTTAAAAATTTCATGTGTTTATCAACACATTGTATGATGATGGGATGAAAGGTAGAATACAGAGTATCGCATATATTTTTTATAATCATATAAAGTATCGCATTAATAGTATACGTTTTTTAGCTAGGTGACGTTTAACTAAAAATTAAAGGGCTGATCTCTTTTCTTTGTAGACGGCATACTACTTTTTTATGAAACTATACCCATACAACTTACCTACCTAAAATATTAGTACTTACTACAATACAACACGTAGCATCGATATGCTAAGTTTTTGATCGCCATCTATTGCTTTACGTTTGATTACTGGGTACTTACGTTAGATATTATATGTAACATACAAAAATTAATAATATACAGTTATTATTATTATTCAATATATATAATTCGAGGGTGTAGGAACAATTTGTTTTTTAGAAAACGTAATATTATTCTTAAAAATAGATTAAACTATTTGCAAGAATCCGTAAAATTGGTTTATGAAATATGTTAACTAAATAAATAATGAAATGGATTTGATGCACTACAATAAACAAACAAAAATATCGTTTTTCTTTAAAAATACGTAACATTGTTTATAAAATTAGATTAAACTATTTTACTTCACATAGTGATTTTTTAACGTTTTTTATATGTTTCGTGATATTGTTTTTTATATTATTATTTAGGGCGCTTAACTCAAAATTTAATGACTGCGAGTCTACCGCTGTAGAAAGAAGTACATAACCTACGTATCAATTTAATGGAATACTAACTAGACGCATTCTTTTGAACTATTTGTTCTAGTTTCCTCTCGATGTTTTCATTTACCATCAGTGTTTTTCAGAGGCGGCCAATACAGATCTAAAACCAATGATGTGTGTTTCGTTATGCTTAAATCTAAACAAATAAATAAAATTGAAGTGTCTGTTTGTAATAACAAAATAACATGTTTTTACTCAATGCTTATGAAAGTATGAACGGTACTTATAAGAGAAAAAAAAAACAATTTGTCTGTTGTTTATTCCGGCTAATCTCCGAAACGGCGTAACCGATTTTGACTGGACTTTCACTGACAGATAGCTGATATTATAGAGGGTAGCTTAGGCTACTTTAATTTTAGAAAAATAATTAGGGTCTCGCGCAAAAAAATTGAAACCCCGAATCCGATTCAAATAGGGAAGTATATATGTATATCATCGATCGGAGTCGGCTTTTTTTTGCGCGGGTAAAGCCGCGGGGCACAGCTATTTAAAAATAAAACAATATTCAATGTCTTCGGTCTTTCATGTTTTTGTCAGACTTCGGTATAGAGGTATGTCGGTTTCACAGTAAGTCATATTTCAAATATGTGTCATATCGTAGTCGTAGTCATAATTCAAGTCATGTTTCAATGCCCTAAAATTTATTTATAAAGTATGCTATAAGTATTTTCAGTTCTTTTTAGCGACAGATGCATTTGATTTAATTTTAAAATCTCTTGCTGGATTTCTTGCATCTGTCTCTCTCTCTGGCCAAGATCTATTTTGCATCCTTTTCGCGTCACATTGGAAACCTTACACTCAATTCGATCTTGGATTTTACTGAACAAATCTATAACAATGATAAAATTTAAGTGTCTCTCTGTAATTTTAAAATAAATGCCAACTCTTAAGTGAAAGTTGCTATTTATACGATGACTTGATAATAAATTACCGTTTTTAGAATTTTGTCTGTCTGTCTGTTAGTCTGTAAGTTTGTCTCGAATCTAAAACGACTCAACTGATTTCAATTAAAATTTTGTAAATTTTCTGAAATTTCCATTTCGATATCTCGCAGGGTTCAGAAGATATGAATATAAATATTCGTAATATAATATAATTAAGCGGGTGAAACCGCGAAGCACAGCTAGTATAATTATTAGTTAAGAATATCAGAAGCGTAGCACGAAAACTTACACACAAATTTGACCTTGAAGTTATACTCTCCGTCGCGCCCAAAGAAGTTTACGTTAAAAGAAAATTCGATTTGTCCCAGTCTCATGTACTATTGAGAATAATTCTATGAAAATAATCGCTTTGCTTTTTCTTGATTAATGTACGTAAAACTTTTGATGTTTCAAAACTATAACAAGAGGCTTCAATATCACAAATAATAGACATGACCAACACATAAATGCTAGTTTTATTATTCCACGTCAGTTACAATATATTTATATTCTTCCGGACCGAAGTTTGTCCTTCACCTTTACTACTTAAGATTCAAAAGACACTAGACGGAACTTGAAATGTGGAAATAATACAAACCTACACGATATTATCCGACAGCATAACAGCTAAATGTGTTAGGCTGCAAAATTTAAATGTCAGTTGTTCGACTACCTAATTAAACGTTCGCATTTCTTGCCTTCTTTTTTCAAATTGTTTAGATTCAAGTAAAAATCATTGTTATATTTTGTTGACACAAACAATGACACTGTTTGTAGATATTATCTATAAGCAGTGATTAAAAACCGGTTCCTAATTGCCTTATGGTTCTTTATTTGGCTTTAAAGGTTCCAGTTTTCGGTACGGTTGGGTTCCAGTACGGCTCCCGTTCCAAAACACCGGTACGACAACCGGGAAGTGCATGGTGCTAACCTACTTATTAATAAAAAGGGCAAAGGTGCTTCACATTATTTATTTTTATTAGTTTTTACACGTATATATGAAAAAAAAACTACTGAATTGCTTTTTTTGCTGTATTGTTACGAAAATTCTAGAAAATACTTGCATTGCTTTCTATAAATAAGTAAAATAGTAGGCCAAGTAACACTATTATTACATAAGGTGAGACAATATTAAGAAAAATCAACAATTCCATTTACTGCATATCAAAAAAGAGTATCAAAAAAGAGTATAATATCAGTATCATCAGAAAAACCCACTGAAACACATAGGAGTGAAATACCAGGCATTCCTAGAAGCTAAACTGCAGCAGAAAGGGTTTTTTGAAAGCTGATCTTATATTTAAGTTTTGCTTGAGTATCGAGACGTATGGGTTCTTAAGGGTTCTTATTTAGGTTCCGCTATCGGTTCCGGAGCTAGTATCATAACCGCGAAATAATCTTACCGGTATTTTTGAATCCTTTTCAACCCCTCCTAAAAGGCAAGAAGCGATGAAAGGCTGAGAGCCCAGCGCTCGCCTTAAATTTCATAGCATGCAAATGACTTTGACATGGTTCTTTTTAAAATCTCTTTAATCAAAAATTTATGGATTTAGGCTACCACGGGATTAGAGGTGAAGGAAAACACCGTAAGGAAACTTGCATCTAAAAATTTAAATATGCGAAGATTGATATTTTTGCATGTATATTGGGTTCAGTTCAGCCACAAAACATCGGATATGACATGACACACTGACCGTTAATATCCTGTCGAACCCAAACTTCATATTTATACATAATAAATTCATGTATCGTAAAGTTATTAAAGCCGTATCTTCGTATCTTTATCTATTTTTCAAAATATTTCTTCAAATTATGTTACCATCGTCAATAATACCATTAAGAAATAATATCTGTGTTTAACATTGGACAAGTAGACTAAACAATTTTGAAACGTACATATTCACTCTCGAGAAATATTAAAAAATCACGTGCCATATTAATCGAGATACGGTGTTCTCGTCAGAATACGTTTGTATAATGAAAATATCGTTATTAAGAATTTCTGTAGTATCTGATTCAGTAAGATTCCCGCCAATAATTTTAGATACTATTTATTTGTTCTCAGTACCGTTACGACGAAAATCTGATAACTTAATTCTACGAATAACTCAACAGGTTAATCACATGCATTGTTACAAGCAAATCGCTTACTTGCATAAACATACAACCGAGCAGTGAAATAATACAAAGTTATGTAAAATAATATAGCGTACAGTCTTCATTAGTGCGAGGTCTTTGTAACAGGAGATTAGTCGTTGTTTAGTTCAAGGCACAGATATTGCGTGTGGGTAAGAATTACGAAAGTGGTTGAGCACAATTAAGTATGAAGTCGCCTGAGTAATTACACATTCTACTACTTTCTTTTGACCATTTAGAGCTACTCTTTTTAATAAAAGTCTCAAAAAAAGTTATTTGCACACAAGAGTCTAGTTCTATTTACAATTTAATTTATTTTGAAAATTATATGTACATATTTACCATTCATTATATGATAATAAAAAAAAACTAGCAACTTTACGTTGCAATGATTTATTAATTTCATGCTTTTATTATATAATAGCTTATTTCGAATGCATAAATAACTGGATATTCATTTAGTATCATATAATAAGGTTTTGGTTACGTCAAATGAACCGCAGTAGAATTCCTTGGACGGTTTTATTAAAAAAATGAATAGACGGCAGGTGGGCGCGGGTCATTCAACTCCGTACAAGGTCAGGAACGAAAGTATACTCGGAATTACTCAAAGTGAAGCTCGATAATGACATAAATAACGTCATCGCACTAAGAGGCGTAGTTTAGACGATGATTTACCAACATGCACTTTCTCTTATTACAAACAAAAAACAAGGTAAGATTGTATGTAATGAGCCGAGCAGCGGTTTCATCAACTCAATCAATCAATCAAGCAACAACCGTAGATTTGTTTCTTGTATTTGTATTGATTGATTTGTTACATATATTCTCATTTACTTATATTTATTATACATTTTAATTTTTTTAATTCAATTAATCACGCCCTACACGGTTTTGCAGGAAATCGATGGATGCAGGTGGCTCATGACCGTGTTTTGTGGCAATATATGGGGGAGGCCTATGTTCAACAGTGGACTATGATAGGCTAAAATGATGATGATGTTGATGAATTAGTTATGTAAATGATAAGTGACAGAAAACACAAACTGCGCACACAAAATCACATTATTTATAGAAGTACTCCGTGCTGATTTCGGTCACCGCCTCATCTTGCGGTTAGCAATTGATATCAATTTCACATATCATAGTGCCGTAAATGTAACTATGTAGCACCTACTTGTCTACGCCTTCTTATATCCAATGGTCCGTGATTTTAGAATTAACATTTCTAAATATTTTGCCTTATTGAAATCAATTACAGTTTGTCAGAAAGAATAAAACCTTCGAAACTACTAAAGTTTTTGATGTCAAATACACAAGGGTTATCGATGATAGGCTGGTGACCAACTTTGTTTCACCGCAATATCACGTGATCACGTTGATGCTACTAGCCATAAAAATCATAATATTAGATAACCCAGACACTTATGTGTATTTGTATGATTCTGTGAGTGTCGTATCGGCCGACTATTATTGATATTAATATCGAAGGTTAAATTAAGCAAAGACATTGACCCTCCGCACTTAATTAACCGCCATGAATCGGTTTGCAACAGTCGCGTTATATTCGTTACGTAGTGCAGTAAGGTGAAGCAAACAAAGTTATAACTTACGAACTAACTACTTAAGTTTTTGCAGTGAGTGCCCAGTCTCTGACTACCCCTTATGGGATGCAGTCGTGATCTTATGTATGTATGTAATTATTTACTTTTAGGACAAAAAGCAGGGTACGAGGTTAGCTGGTCGTAACTATCGATTCTTGATAGGGATTAGGTGCGGAGTATTTTTACAATTAAAGTATTTATCGATAGATATATATAAGATATATAGAATATTTTGTGTTGAAAAAAAATTCCTTTTCCTTTTTTATAATAATCCATTTTAAGACTAGAGGTTGATTTTAATGGATAAGCACTGTTCATATTCATTATGGAATTTTTAGTCAGCATTTGTTTTTATTTGATTTATAATTAAATAATCGTATTGATTTAAAAAACACATCGTTAACACCATCATTTCAGCCTATCACTAGTCCACTTCTTGTTGCTTGCTGTTGACGACCGCGTGGCCTAGTGGTCAGAGTACCTGACTTCTAAGCCGCGGGTCCTGGGTTCGAATCCCAGCCGGAGCCAACATATGTGCTAAAACATAAATTGTTGGTTTTCGACTCTGGTTGTGTTGTGATTGTCCCCGTGTTTCTGACACTGCATCCTAGCCTACCTGCGATCTTATCGCATTAGCGTTACATCGGGCGCGGGTAGGTTGGGACGAGTGAGTGCCTCTGTTGCGCGTATACTTACATACATACATAGAGTCACGCCTCTTTCCCATAGGGGTAGGCAGAGACCACATCTTTCCACTTGCTACGATCCTGACACACATCTTTAGCTTCCTCTACTTTCATTAGTGTTTTCATACAAGCTCGTCGGTTGCGGGTACTTTTGACGTGGCCTTTCCTCAAAACGATTTCGATCTGATCGTAATACGTTCGCCTACGTCGACCCTTACCGGCTTGCCCATTCACACTCGCCTCATAAATCTGTTTAGTCAATCTTCTTTCATCCATCCTCTCTACGTGTCCAAACCATCTAAGCATCCCTTTCTCTATCTTTGTCACTACATCTTCTACCACACCGCAACGTTCTCTTATCACGTTGTTTCTTAGTTTGTCCATCAAAGTCACTCCAGCTATACTTCTCAAACTTTTCATTTCAACCGCATTAATCTTATTTTCATGCTTCTTCTGCCAGACCCAACATTCACTACCGTACATAAGTGTGGGGACCAGTACTCCTCTATGTACAGCCAGTCGTCCCTTTTTAGAAACATTCTGGCTGCACATAAAGTTATGCAGAGCCCCCTATAATTTATTTCCTGCCAATGCTCTTCGTTCAATATCACAGTCGTACTTTCCGTCTCTCGAAAATTTTGAACCCAAATATACAAACTCTTTCACTTGTTCCACTCTTTCTCCTTCAATCAGAACTTTGCAATCCGACATACTTTCTTCTCTTTCAAAAACCATTACTTTCGTCTTATCTACATTAATTTTCATTCCTTTGCTTTGTAGAGCATCATTCATAATATTAACCATCGCCTGCAACTCCTCCTCCGATGATGCTAATATAACCTGATCATCGGCGTATAGGAGGCATTTGACGGTCAGATCATTCATTCTTAATCCAAATGCACTCTCTTTAAGATCTTTCAAGCAATTGTCTATAAATAGGTTAAACAGCCACGGTGAAGCCACACATCCCTGTCTAACACCTTTTTCGATGTTAAACCAGTCTGTGTACGCCCCGTTTACCCTGACACAAGCACTGGAATCCTTGTACAGTGATTTCAGTGCTTGTATCAAGCTGCCGTTCACCCCATATATAGACAATGTCGACCACAGTTCATTCCTCACCACTCTGTCATAAGCCTTTTCCAAGTCTACAAATGCGCAATAGACCTTTTGACTTTGAGCCAAGAATTTTTCGGCTATGCTTCGTAAGGAAAAGACCTGATTCATGCATCCCATTCCTCTCCTGAATCCCGCTTGTACATCCCATATCTTCTCTTCAGTATCATTCATCACTCTCTTAATCAACACCTTTGCATACAGTTTGCCAACAATGCTGAGCAAGCTAATGCCTCAGTAGTTTTTGCAGTCTTGCTGCGACCCTTTTCCTTTGTAAAGTGGTACAATGACGGCCTTGCACCAGTCTCCTGGTACGACGCCGTTCCTCCAGCAAAGGTTAAAAAGGCGGTACAGCTGACTAGCTACCACACCCTGTCCAGCTTTCAGCATCTCTACTGTAATTCTGTCATATCCTGCAGCCTTGCCTAATTTCATACTATTCAACGCTTCCACGATCTCTTCCATGCTTATATCACTTTCTTTGCAATCTTCATTCATGTCCCCGAATGGGGCCTGTACTTGCATAATTCCTTTCTCAAATAAGTTTCAAAATATTCCTTCCATCTCTTTAGGATGCATTCCTCTCCTTTCACAATACTTCCATCCTGGTTTCTGATTTTGTCCAATTGCGAGGTTGTATTTTTACCTCTGGTCGTTCTTATGGACTTCCAGAAAAACTTTATGTTGTGTTGAAAGTCATCAGATAACCTCCTATCAAATTCATCTCTATCATTCTCTTTCTTTCTTCTCACGACCTCTTTTGCCACGACCTTTAACCTATTATACTCATTCCTTGCCTTGCTTACATCTTCATTCGTTGCCTTTTTTATTCTCTGATTGGCTCTTGTGGCCAACCAATCCAGCCAAGCCTTTTTTTTATTAGATATTGCCTTTTGCACCTCTGCACACACAGTTCTTAACTTACACCCTCTTCTTCTCTTACTTTCACCACACACTTCAATAGTAACTTCCACGATTCCTTCCTTAAACAGCTTCCATAATTCTTCAACCTCACATGCCTCATCCAACGTGTCAAACTTCTCGATAAGTTTCTTTACAAATTCTTCTCTCACACCTTTCTCTTGCAGACCCTCAACTTTTATGCGTTCTAGAACACTAATAGGTTCATGCACACGGTGCCGCCATCTCTTAAAGACACCTCTTAATCGGCTCAACACCAGAAAGTGGTCTGTGTGAATGCCGACACCGCGGAATGCCCGAGTGTCTAGGACTTTCTTTCTCAATCTTTCATCCACAATTACAAAATCAATCATACTTCTCAGGCTTCCTTCTTCTCTAGTATACAAGTGGATCTTTTTATGGTCAAACATAGTGTTCGTTACCACAAGATTCCTCTCCAAACATACTTCAAGCAGACTTTCTCCATTTTCATTCACTCTGTTATCGCCGAACCTTCCCAGCACACTTTCATATCCATCACGCTTCACTCCCACCCACCCATTAAAATCGCCTAGCATTATGATTCTTTCATTTTCGTTGCATTTATTCAAAATATCTTTCATGCTATCCCAAAACTCCTGTCTCTCACTTTGGGCTTTTGAGGAACGGTTCCAACTCGCATCTTGTGGAGCATAAACCCCTAATATGAAGATGCGAGTAAGGCCAACCTTCAACCTCACCCAGAGGAGTCTAGGGCTCACACAATCAAAGTCAGTCACACATTCATTCATTCGAGCAGAAAGCAGTACACCAACGCCCTGACAGCCTCTACTGGTTTCAGGAACCCCCGACCAATAGGCTGTGTAGGGTCCATGCGAGGTGGTGTCGCACCCTTTTCGCTTGGTTTCATTCACACAAAGAACGTCAATCCGTCTTGCGCTCATCATCTCGCATACTTCGTCAATTTTATCACTCATACCTCCCCTAACATTCAAAGTAGCAAAGTGGCTATCCGTAGCCCACTTTTCGCGCCCACGGGAAACGAGACGTGACGGGTGGCGAACCACGTCGCCGCCATGTTGTATGGAGCTAACAATTTTATTGCTCATTGCGTTCCCACGAGCATCTATAAGTAATTTATCAAAATAAAAATTATTACAAAAAAATGCATACGTTACACTCTGTACAACAAAATAACAATACAATAAGTAAAAAAGTAATACTGCAGTAAAAACACTAAATACATAATATTAACTGTCAATTACGACACCTCAGTTGGAAAGAGGAATGCCATGTGTAATTCCACTTTGCGAGACACTTGGCTTTTGGCTTAATAGCAACACAAACAGTATTTGGTGTACTATCACAATTTATCATCACATCACACCTGTAATGCTAATTCTGAAATGCAGCTTTGTGTTTCCAATAATGCTTCTTGTCCGGCATCCCACTGTGCTGCCTGGTCCCAAACTAAGCGCTGAATGTCATGCTGAACACTGAACAGACGCAAGACGAAACTCACAGCGAGCGGCTGCTGTCTCCATACCTCCTTTTACAAACTCCTGATGATGAGCAATTTCTTGTTTGTGCATAATATGGTGCGGATATGAACTCTATCTCGTCTTGTTGTAAATTAGAATGCATGCTGTTATTCGATTCTTTTAAATGATCAGTTTGACAGATAATTAATTAATTTTCCATATTTATTTTATGGAATCGCAAAGGCTAATTATATATTTTATGTAACAAATTATTTATTTAGAAAAATTTTCAACCTGTCACTTTGACACCACACTTTTTTTTTTGTGGCACTATAATATCTCCTGCGCAGTTGATGGCTCTCGACAATAGTCGGCAGTTGTCGCCGTGGTCGAAATCGGCTAGGAGAACATCTGATGATGTTCTCCTAGCCTGTTCCAGTCTGTTCCTGTCCCATGTTCTACTGCTAAACACTGACCCTCCCTCAAAGATTGCCACAAAAGTTTGTAGCACTCATCATTGGGGTGATTTTGTCAAAGTTGCCACGCTTTATATTTAAAAATAAAATAGAGTTATCATCAAATTAATGTTTTCAGTGCATCATGTTTAAATTATAACTTTTTCAATGACTGAAAAATCTTTAACAAATTTCCGTGAATGGTGTATTTAATTCCTCCATAGGTTGCCAAAAACACTGTCCTGAACCACCTGCTTCCATCGACATGAACCGCAACATAGCTATGTCATTAAAACGAACCTTTTTAATATATTGTTCTATTGTGTACAAAAGTAGACTGGAAGTTTCTCATGGAAATTGTAATTTATTGATTTTTTTTATATATAAAACAAAGTTGGGGAAATAATCGAGGGTTGAAATATATTATTTAATCGAATACATAATAATAGTAGTTGGTATCAAAATTAACGTTATTTAGTGAGATTTTTGATGACCGTTAGATTGTATATCAGAAAAGGTTAGTGGAACATTTTTAAACCCGTATGTATGCTGTACAAGCTTCCTCTGTGGTGTAACAGACGTGGTAGCTAAAGTTCGCCCAAAAACCAACAGACATAAAACATTGATTATTAGGTTAAAAATAACACCTATATCCGTGAAAGCAGATTTAAACGACGGACACTTCTCATCAATTACCTGAAATATTTTCGACTTTCAGGTTGTTTTAAACAGTACAGGGCATTAAATAAGCTATGAATATTGGAATATGTCAAACAGTTGCTGATTCTTATCCGAATATGGGCAATGTCCTTTCGTAGTACGCGAGTAACCTGAGTTCGATACCCGGTCCCGGTACATCTAAAATTGTTCTACTATTTTAAGTGCTGATTTACCAAGTGCTCTACGGTGAAGGAAAACATCGTGGAGCAACCTGCATGCCTGCTGCAATGGAACATTTATAGGCAGTCAATTTACTATGTGGTGTATATTAAAACAAATTAAATGTATGCAATTTCGGCAATGTATACGCATAACTTTTAGAGTGAACTCCTAAATTATTGAATCAAATAGAAATGAATTATAGTTTATCTGAAAAATTAAAATTATATGCATACTTATACTTGAAACTATTTATCGAACGACATATGCAATTATTAATCGAAAAAATTGTCTTTTCCACATTAAAATGGATAATATTTTAAGAAGAAGTGATATTTTATTCAGTAATAATCAATTTGTATAAATATTTAATTATGACGGAACTTTTTAGACAGCATTTGCGTTTAATTAATATTTATCTTTTTTTTACTTAAAACAGGTCCGGTGACTGTACTCGTAAGTATATGAAAATATATTGGTGGTGGTAGGATTCCTATGCAGGAATCCGTCTAGGTAGGTACCACCCCAGGGCCAGTTATTCTGTCGTGAAGCAGTAGTGTGCAAACATTACTGTGTTTCGGTTTGAAGGGCACTGAGAGCTAGCGTGATCACTGGGCATTTGAGAATTAAGAACTGATGTCTCAGGGTGACGGGCCCAGTATGGTGCTACACAGAAATTCTCTGCGTGACACCGCATTTGTTATGGGCAGACGTTGCACTTACCATCAGGTGAACGTTTTGCTCGTTCCGTCACTTTTATGAAATAATAAAAAAACGTCATAACAGGTTAGTGACAAACGTCTACGTTTAGATTAGCACAGTGCAGGTCAGAGCATGTCTTACTATGTGACGTCATCGGATGGCGTAATATCCTTGTTTGTCTCCTGAGGAACTACCCACTTTGATATCACAGAAATTATTAGAATGTTAGAAAATTAAGGAAGTTATTCATTATGTGGTCCATCCCATCTCATATCATTAACCGGCAAATATTTATATTATATCTAATATTACATACACACATGCAGTCACGCCTTTTTCCAATATAAGGGGTAGGCAGAGACACGAAAAACGTGACGGGTTGCGAATCCCGGCGCCGCAACTGGGTACGAGACAAACCGTAATCCATACTCCCCATTGCGTTCCCACGAGCAGTATACTGACAGCATTGCATATTGTAATGTTATTCTGCACGATAAACGCTGTTCGTACAATACCTTAGTCGCCTCTTACGCTTTTCTACTCTGGCAGACACATATCGGTCTAATAAAGTTATTAAAATATTTATGCATATTATACTTTTATGCAGCATATTATATTATACTTTGTTTAAATAACATTATTATTACTACCGTCTATACATAAATAGATCGTAATCCGCATTTCTACAATATTTTTTTAGCTAAAATTAACTCAAGTCATCTCATTAAAACAAATACAATACGTAAAATTAAGAAATACAGGAAACTAGCAATCAAATTAAAGAAATGTTTTTAATTTAATTCAAATAATAATAAGCCATAAAAGCCATAACAAAATTGTGAAAAAAATAACGGATATCGATTTCCAGATAAAAGAGTAACATGGTAAAATGCCAAATGCCTAAGATAGATAATAATAGGTAAGTATATGTTATTTCCAACGTTGCACAAGTTTGAGCAGCTGCATAAATGCTAGAAATATTTCTTAACTATTCTCGAACTCCTGTTGCATTGGCATTCAAACTTTATGCAACAGCTAGAACCCGTGAACTAAATGGCAAGGCGTACTGAATAAACATACTAGATACAATTTTGTTTTGTATATGCTCACAGTATTATCACATAATTTATCAATCTTTTTATCATTGGCTGTAAGTGACCAGACGAGTAAGTCGTTCACATGCTAACCACACCTGCCATGGCACTGGAAAACTTTACGGAGCACCGCTCTGCCGTCTCCATGAGACGTCGCTTGTTATGCCTCATATGCCCTGTGATTACACTATCTTAGGTGCCCGTCAAACTAAGACAGTAATGTTTGCATACCACCCTTTGACGGCAGAATAACCGGTGATAACTACTCAGCCGTATTCCTGAAAGTGAGTACTACCACAGATTAAACATAAAAATACGTTTTACTTTTAAATTAAACATAGTGAAAAAACATTTTCAAACGTCTATTCCACGGTACGTTTACTCGCACTCAGCATATTGGGCAAGCTTGTAAATTTGGATGAATTTTCAGTTATGCATCGTTCGTGAAAGCATCGTTGTTAACCAGCAGAATACATCACGTGCACATAAGGTTAGCATAAAAACAAAATACTCGAATCAAAATGAAAAGCACCTGAATCTCATTGACAATATGCCTCTTGTTTTTGTAATATTTCCCCTGCTATCGTAATGCGCTCCAAAGTCAATTATACCGAAATTCATCAAAAACGGTGCCGTGTGGTGATGACATAATATAATCCATTGCCTCGTCCGTTCAGTGAAGTGAATAATCATTATACAGAGCTCGTAACATCTCATTTTATCTTTTCTTTCTCTATTGTTCCATTGCGTATCAGACCTTTCCATGTAATATGTATTGTTTTTCAGACAATTATTATCTTTCTGTGCTATTCCGCCGCTCTTTAATGCGCCACTAACTTTGACGACTGTAGCTTGACAATTATTCATGTACCAAAAACACTTCAGTTTTGACATCTTAATTAATCTAATATTAAATTATAGAAACACTTCATTACATTAATATTTATCACACACTTACAAATACATATCACGAGCTAAGGATTTGAAACCTGTATCCAAATTTAGTAAGCAGTTAGGGACGTTGATCACTGATATATTTCAACGCAATTAATTGAAAATTCAGAGAAGGATATTCCTTCTTATTTATAAAATATTACACGCGGAGCTTACAATTAAGCCTTCATAGCAAAGAAAAACATACCAACGTTACTACGGCTTCCTTCAGTAGAACTAAACAAGTAGAGACGTGCGTTGACTGCTCAACGACATTAGCGTACGTTGTGTAATAGGCCCATGACCTTAGAACGCTAGTCGGGTTCACTTCCTACATCGCCGGAGATTATGTAAGAAAGCGTGCTTAGCGCCGAGCTATGTTGAGTCGCACTGATAAAGCACGCGCCGAGCTTTATAGTGATGTGAAACAATGACCGGTGCGTATGGTAAGGTATACACAACTGTAATCCTTGATGTTAGAATGCTTATGTATAGACATATAATTAAATATTAAAACCTGAGGTTTAATAATAAAAAAAACTTACATTTTATTTCAATTTACTACGAGATTAACTGTCTTTTCCTGTCATATACAGTTTTTTTTTTAATTTATCATTTGTATCGGAATAATGAAAATGAATTATTCTAACGGTATTAACATTGGGCACGTAACCCATTATAGTCCCAAACGCTAGACAAAAACTTAGAACAAGTCCTGCGATTTAAACGCGGAGCAGCGACTGGATTTTTTTTAAGAATTTGCCAATATCACTTTAACTTAGAATCTCTTTAGCGTCTATCAAAAATGTTCATCAATTTAAAAGCATTCTCCGTTTTTAATTTCACGGTCCGAGAACACTGAAGTCAAGAACATTCGCAGCTACGCACGCTATGAAAAGGCGTTCTTCCGTTAAAGTTAACAATAACAATTTTTAAAAAAATAAATAAGCAGAGTATATATATAAATACTTAAAGTATTTACTTGTAAGTAAAGTTAACAATATTTGCTTCATTAATGTTTAAAAAGTTTGCTATTGTTAATTATACTATGTGAAAACAATTTATACTTTCGACATTAACCATGTCATATAGTTTGTATAAAATATTGGAAGAAATCCCTTACAAGTCAGAGAAGAATAAGTGTATGTGGAAATAAGTTTTTTAAATATCCCGTGGGAACTACTTACTTTTTCGTGATAAAAAGTATCCTATGTCTGTCTCCAAAATGCAAGCTATCTCTCTGCCAAATTTCATCAAGATCGGTTCAGCGGTGGGACCGTGAAAAGGTAACAAACAGACAGAGGTACAGAGAGAGTTACTTTCGCATTTATAATATCAGTATGGATATAGATGCTGTCGTAGCAATAAATTATAAATAAACTGTAACTGTGGTAACAAATATTGATATAGTGATTGTAATGATCGTTGCAGCTTTCGAAATCAATCGTTAAATTTACTGGCCAATAAAGGTTGTACAACAACCGTAGCTTTCAAAATGTACTGCTCATTCTACGAACGAAAGTCATAAATATTTCTTATCTTCCTAAAAGTGTATATGGAAAAGGTAAGATAATACAGAACTTCCTGTACTTTGAGGATCTTGTAATGGATATACGATAGCGTTGTTATTTCAAAACTTCTTAATGAGTTTATTTACCGCGATCTGGCGTTTCCTGTTTGTGAAAATATTTTTTCACCAAATTGTTTGCTAATTTAGACACTACGTTGACTAACTTCCTAGTAAAATTAATTTAAATTGACAACACACAAACAAATAAAATCAGTATCTAAATAAATGTTTTGTATTTTAATTTTCATCTTTTGTCTTCCCCTATAAATTTACTAATACTCGTAGCATAGAAATTTACTATTGTGACCGGGCTTAGAAGGTTTGGTAACCGCAGCATTTTTTTTATCCTGTCCATCCTATGGTTCACTAATTTACTAGCTGAAGCCTACGACTACGTCCGGGAGGATTTAAATTTTTTAAAAATTCCGTAGAAGCTTTTAGATTTTCCAGAATAAAAAATATCCTATGTCCGTCTCCATGACGCAAGCTATCTCTGTGCCGAATTTCATCACGACCGATTCAATGATTGAGACGTGAAAAGGTAACACACGCATAGGGACAGAAAGTTCCTTTCGCATTTATAATATGATAGTTCATATAGTATGGGTTCGTCTTTCACACTTACTTAAGGGACTATTATATACTACCCCACATAGACGAACTTTTATTTGTTTTACTCTCTCTATTTAAGATTTTATATTCTAAGTCCTAGACTTTACTTTCAGTGTTAGAAAATAAAGGTGGTGCGATAAATTAGTTAGAATTTAACCCCAGTTTGCTCAACGTAATATTCTCTTGTCCCTAAGCTTGACAAAGAGTATAAAGCATTTGTTTAAATAATAACGATACTACCGACGAACTAAGGTGGAAGAAATGTTAAATTAAAAGGTGGATTTGTTGATTTTTCCCAACGACTACTGCAAATACTCAATTAAAAAGTTCTCTTTAGCGAGCTGTTTTTAAGTTAAAGTTTTTGTAAAATACGGCTATTAAACTATTAGGCTATTCTTCTGAACTAGCGCAAAAAGATAAGTTACGACGTTTACGATATACTTCCAATGATAACAACAACGTTTAATTTGACCACAAACATGCATGACGGAAAGCGGCGCTGCGATCCAAGATGGTTAGCACCTTAGCTTACAAGAAGCCTAGTCACTAGGCTCTGCTAGCGTAACCTAGGATCGTTATATGATGAAATGTAACTACAAATGGATTCGTGGTAAACTGCTAAACCACGGGCTGATTTATTTCTTTTATCGAACATTATGACAATTACAAGACAACAAATGGATTCGCTTACGTCCTCAGCACAAGGCAAATAATGGAATGTGGTTGAAATAATCTAATATCAGGGACTCCATTATTTGATTTTTTTCTCTCTGTGTTTTATTTATGCAATTTCATAACCGACATTATTAGCCTCTTAATAGTCCACAGCTGGACATAGGTCTCGCCAACGATGCAAGATTTGTTATTAATATCGCAAGTGGATTGGCGATTTTATTTTATATATGAGAAAGTGAAGAGATGAGCAAAAAGTCACTGAACTCGTCACCATGAGACATCAGTTCTTAAGTGTCATATGTCCAGTAATTACACTAGCTCTCAGTGCCATTTTAGATCGAAACACAATAATGCTTGCACACTATTGCTCTGTGGTAGAATGACTGGGCCTGCGGTGGTGCCTCCCTAGACGGATTCCTGCATAGGAATCCTGCTACGATTCACGATTGGCATCTTAAACGTAGATGCCCATCACGGGTCTATTCTCTGTCTGGCCTATTAAAATGGTAATAAATTAATTTAATTAAAAAAAATCATTCTCATTAGCCAATCAGCTGTATTCGATAGGTTTCCTTGACGGAAAGAATTATTAGTTTGTTCACGTTAATATTTATTTTTAACAATTCAATTGAGAAAATTAGTGAGCCGTGAAATACTTGAAAAAGTATCTTAGAATTTCAGGCATGAGTTCAGTATTACTCGTAGCAGTAGCTTGGAGTGATTTGGTATAAGAATCGATAAAGTTGAGTTGCTTGAACAAACTCGCCCTAACTCTTTTATGTTTTCGTAGTTACGAGAAAACGTTACTAGTTCATGAAGACGAAGTTGTCCGTGATACGTGACATCGAATCTTAATCGAAGCAATCGCGTCTCGAACGTCTGCAATTGCTTCACATCACTACTTCGTTTACGATTTAAAGTTTATAGTTTACGTGGCACTGGCTGTTAAATATATCTTAAGTTTGATTTTTATTTCCTTCTCTGGAAATATAGTTTTAATGAGCAACATGGGAAGCTCAGAAAATATAAAACTTCAATAAACAGAATAAATAATTCCCGTGACTTTGCTACGTAACAACAAAGTGAAATTAATGACTAGAGCTACTATCGAGTTAGTAATACAAATAAAGTTTATTCAATTAAATATTAACAGAATTTGTTTTCGAAAGTAATAATAATTAATCATAAAATGCTTGGTTTAAAGTTAATTTATTATCGAGTGCTGAAATAATGCCACAACTAGTGTCTTAAATATTACGTTTCAACAATATAGTTATGCGTAACGTAACACGAAATAGAACACGAAAAAGTATATCAGAAAGTAATATCATCAAAAGAAAATATGGTATCGCATCGATTCGTTCGCAAATGTAAATTTATTTTTCAATAAAATGTATCGCTCTTTCCAAGTAGCTCTGTAAGAGTAGCTTTTACGGAGAGTTCTTTGTATTCTCGAGTTCCGCGATGTGAAGCTGTGTCAGTTCAATGAGATTTCATAAGAAAACATGACCTTATGCGGGTTCAATTTCGTACAAAGTAAGTTCTATTTCGTCTGCACTGCTATGCACTCGAAATATATATTTCAGGGCAGCTTTTAAAATTCCAGTTGAAATGTTGCAATCCAGGAAATCATTCAAATGTTAATGTTTGCTGGCCATATCTGCCAAAGAACACCTTTTACCGTTTTTAAAAGTTACCTTTATTTTCTACATTATGCAAGTAAGTTCACAAGCCAGTTTAATTATAAAACGTACCTATTAATGTTCGTTCGGCTACGTTATACTAATTTGAATCTGTGCTTGTGACATCTTGCCATTGGACTTTAAAATGTATACAATTTATGTCTGTAAAAAACGACTACGTTACAGTGGAAATCAAACTATGAGGCAACTTTTTTTTTGATTTCGATATTTTTTCGTAGATAAAGGAAGAAAGGGTGTGGCTACTAACCTCCGTGCTTGACGCCGCTATACTCTAAGTACACTAAAGAACCGAAAGTCAAACTCGAGCTTTTCTAGGGTGACACGGCCCTGTTCATTGACGATAAGCACAAGGGCCGCATTACGATTCACCTCCAAGCCGCTGCCGATCGCTTAGGCGTATGGTTCCGGAAACGACGGATTTAACGCAATCGACAAAAATCAGTTAGGTACGATCACTCTGTTCGGACGCCTTATCCCCTATGAAAATATGTATCGATCTCGTGAGACACATCTGACGCGAGTGTCCTGAATAAGATGTGAAAGTTTTCCTACACTTGCCAAAAAGGCTAACAGCAATCACATCGCCGAAAATGTAGGAGAGGTGAAATAGTGATGACTTAGATGAGTGAAGGCATTCTTTAGTAATTCAGTAAAGTACCACAGACTAGAACACAAGACTGCAATAGGTTATAATAAATGGTAAGAGCACTGAAAACTGACACAACTTTTTTTTTCTTTAAAAAACAAAGCCGTATGTAGTAGGATATCTCCCGCATCGTGGGTGCGTTTTATAGACATAAATTTCACATGCACAACCAGACCCGGAAACCAACAACCCAGGACCCGCGGCGTAGAAGCCAGATGCACTGACCACTAGGCCACGCGGTCGAAATGCATGTTACATTACATATTCAATTTATCTGTGATTCGAAGTAGAATTGCACAAATGCATGTTACATTTTATAATATTAACAAAATATATAGAAAAATACTGACGATTAAAATTAAAATGAATCCTGCGTATAATACGCCCTATTATAACGTAACGGTAGCATAAAATTATATAAATAAGTAAAGGTCCTATGACCTTTACTTAATATTGATGACGCTTACATAATATTTTTCGTAGCCGAAAATATCGCACAATAAATATTCCATTTTTAGTTACGGCGAACTTGTGAACGTTCGCTTATGTTCAATAACCAAAGGATTTTTATTTTTTTTATTCACCAGTAGTGCATTGTATGCACTCCGAATTTTTGATCGAACTTTGATATCAGATATATGAGCAACAGTTTTTTTTTTAATATAACCAGATTTATACAGCATTCCTGAAATCTACATCGTTTCTTTTTTATTTCTCACGAGAATTACCTTTTTAAATGCAAATATATAATAACAGTCATTATTAAATTAATTTCAATACGAGATAATCTTGATTTAATTAAAATTGTATGAATAGTTCTTAAGTATGCTCTACTAAGTGTAAATTGAATTTTATACGTCGTAATGCCAAACGTAATGTAATTTTTTTCAGACACGCTGATTCTCCTTAATACCCATATATAAAAGTAACAGCCTGTCTCACTGCTGACCACAGGCCTCCCGAGGTTGGCGGACTACACTACACTTGAAATACATTTTGTTTCTCAAACATGCAGGTTCCCTCACATTTTCCTTCACCACCACGTGGTAAATCGGCACTTAACATTGCTATTAACAATTTTAGTGGTGCCGGCACTAGGAATCGAACCAAGGTCACTCGTATACTATGCAATTTAAAACGAGCGCCTAGCCCCTGATCTACCACGGCTCTACCTATATACATACATACATGCAGTCACGCCTTTTTCCCATATAGAGGGTAGGCAGAGGCCACACAAGTAGTCCACTTATCTCCGTCCCGGGAAACGAGACGTGACAAGTGGCTACGTCCTCCGTCGCCGTCATTTTGCGTACTCACGAACAGTATAGTGAGACCAGTGGCAGAATAAAGGCTATCCGTACAATACCTTAGTCGACTCTTACGACACCTCGGTAGGAAAAAGTTAGGTGCTATTCTACTTTACCGGACTCCTATCGGACCTATATGCATGTGGTTGATAATTAAAAAAGGCGTAATAAACAATAAAAAAAAACTAAATCGACGACGACGACGGCGTGGAGTATTGATCAGAGTAGAGTACCTGACTTCTACGCCGTAGGCCCAGAGTATGAATCCCATCCGGAGCCAATATTCGTACAATAACATAACACAAGTGGTTTCCATGATTGGCTCCTGTCTACCCCTTATATAGAAAAAAAGGCGAGACTGTATGTAAACAATGCCTATTAGTTGATGAATTTCGTAGCAAAGATAGTTCTCTTACAACAGGTTTCAATATTTTTTATTCTTTATTGCTGACACCTTAAGCTAAGGGCTACAATGGGCGGATTTAATGCCTAGTGGCATTCTCTACCAGTCCACCCTTGTTATGGTGAAAAGTAGAAGGCAGGTGCTAACCATCGAATAAAAAAAATAAAAGAAAATATAAAAATTATTTATCTATGATGCGAAGTATAATTTGACATAAACAGTTTTTTTATAGGAGAAAGTGATAAGACGAGCAAAACGTTCACCTAGTCAGTAAGTCTGTCCATAACAAATGCTGTGTAACCCAGAACATTGCTGTGTACGAGTAGCACTGCGCTGCGCCCGTCACCCTGAGTCATAACTTCTTAGGTTTTATATGCCCGGTGATTACACTAACTCTCAGTGCCCTTCAGAGAATAACACAGTAATGTTTGCACACTACTGCTTCACGGCGGAATATCTGTCCATAACCAAAAGGAGTCCTACCCCCAGTAAATACTGAATGGAATTTTTTCTCAAATATTACTCATCAAATTCCGCGACAGAATGAAAATTGTAACCGATCATTACAAGACTCCCGTCTCAACCCGCCGAAAATTAAAACCAGGAGATGGGCAGCAGCATCTTCCTGGAGCATCTGAATAAATAAACTGCGGTTGCTAACCCGCCTGCCGAGCGTGGCAAATATGGTAAAATCGACCCTAAATGAGAGCGACATATTTTCGCAATTTGTGGGGGAGGCCTATCCCCCACAGATTGCCACAAAAGTTCAGCAGTGGACTAGTGATAGGCTGAAATAATGATGATGATGATGATGGTGATGATGATTACAAGACTATCAGTCTGTAAATTGCCACAATCACCACCCTTGCAATACTTGCATACAGAAAGCGCCAAACTGCAAAAACTGCCAATACGCCAAAATACAATCTACCTTCTTGACTATTATCTACATCTATTATCGGTCTTTGTTATTTTGTTCTAGTATTTCTTTTTTTTAATTAGAAAAAGTGATGGGACAAGCTTAACGTTCACCTGATGGAAAGTGCAACGTCTGCCCGTAACAGTTGCTATGTCATTCAGAATAGTATGTTAAGCGACACACTGCGCCCGTCGCCCTGAGACACTAGCTCTCAGTGCCCTTCAGACCGAAATCCAGTAATGTTTGCACATAACTGCTTTAACTGCTTCAAGGCAGAATAACTGGCACTGGGATGGTACCTATCTAGACAAATCCCGAATGGATATGTCGCAACTAGTTGCATGCTTAAGTAAATTTACTTCAGTTATCTAAAACAAAACTGTGAGTGAATTTAACACTCTTCATGCAAATATTCAAGGTTCAAATAAACTTGAATGTGTCAGTTCTTTGTTTAGACATGTCGGTAGAGATATAAGTTATTCAGTAGTTCAAGCATATCAATCATAACTTTACGACGCTTAGTTGCCGTGCGAATTATCAAATTAAAATTAACGATGTGCCATCGCACAAATTTTCTCTAACGTATGTTTGATCTCTACCTACTTATGTAAAGTTCGATATTCATTTATTTTTATATTCGCTAAAACATGGTACTGGTGATAGGATTACTGGTGGTAGGATTCCTATGCAGGAATCCGTCTAGGTAGGTACCACCCCAGGGCCAGTTATTCTACCGTAAAGCAGTAGTGTGCAAACAATACTGTGTTTCGGTTTGAAGGGCACTGTGAGCTAGCGTAATCACTGGGCATATGCGACTTAAGAACCTATGTCTCAGGGTGATGGGTACAGTGTAGTGTCACACAGAAATTTTCTGGGTGGCACAGCATTTGTTATGGGCAGACATTGCACTTACCATCCGGCGAACGTTTTGCTCGTTTCATCACTTTATGCAATAAAAAGAATACAAATAAAAAATGAAATGTCTGTTTGTAATAACAAAATAACAGCTTTTTACTCAATGCTTAAGAAAGTATATACGGTACTTATAAGAAACAAAACAACTTTTAAAAAAAAATGTCTGAATGTCCGTCTGTCTGTTTGTTCCGGCTAATCCTCGAAAAGGTAGGACCGATTTTGACGCGACTTTCACTGACAGATAGCTGATATAATAGCGGAAATAATTAGGGTTCCGCGCAAAAAATATTCATATGCATACACGCGATCGGTGTTGGCTTCTTTACGCAGGTGAAACCGCGGGGCACAGCTAGTTATTCATAATCAATGAAATGTCGTAGCCCACATTGCTTTATTTATTAAAATAACATAAAAACAATGAAAACGACAACGACCGGTCGTTATGGTAGCTTAAATATATTATTAACAAATGGAATTTGGATTTAATGAAACTAATCAAAATTCCATTTGTCCAGTTTGTATTCCATTTGAAAATCTAGTAGACTGAAAGATAACTTTATAAGTAATCTAAATGTTAATGTGCAATGTGATTGAAAGTGGTTGTGTTTGAATTGTGGTCTTATAAGCCAATGTATTATTGCAAGTCGCCAACGAAATTTATAATTTATATAAAGTTCATTTCTTTTTATCGAAGAGGCGGAGATTGATTTTAAAATAACTTAGTACATTTTTCGAAGGAATAAAACGTTTTCAGCTTCTTCGAAATCTTGAAGAGTTTCTTTAATGTACGAATCAATCGCCATGACGGGCAGAATGTGATTCACACGTATCTCACGGCTTCGGATCACTTGGATTACTTCGGATTTCTTCGGTCCGAGATCGGTTCACATCGAAGAAACTTTTATTGGAACAAGGTCTGGGGCTTTATTGCTGTAGTTTTTTTTTTATTTCGTCGCACCGAAACAATTTCGAATCTATTTACTCATCTACAGTATTCGTAACGAACTGTCCTTTTTCTATTTCGGGCCTAAGTCAATGAATCTGAGCGATTTTTCCGACGATAAATGCACATGTATACATGTATAGTAGTAGTAGTATATTTCCTTCGAAGAATGTACTATTTAAGTGTCAAAAAACGTCCGAAATGAATTGTATGAACTAAGGTTTCGTATATAAAATGATCAATGTTCTTACAAAACCCATTTTACTGCTTCCACAAAGACTTTCGCATACTGAAATGTATGTAAAAAAGTGATTAAACAAATCTAACAGACGTGAAGAAACAAGGGAACTCGACACTTCATCAAAATTCATGTATAAATTACAGGATTACCGTCTGTCATATTGTACTATCATTAAAATAATCCTGTTAAATTGGTGAATGCAGGGTTAGTCGACTCAGATTCGGTGCTTATGAATAAGGTCGTGATTAATACTGAAGCTGAAGGCGGTAAACTTATTTACCATATACCATATTTACATTTGCTGGGATTAGTCTAGTTTTTAATGACACTTATAGAATAAGAATTTTAATTCATGATTTCATTCAGTGTTGCCCATAATGTTAAAAATATTAAATATTAAAAATATTGTTATATTAATTGAAAATGTTGTCGACAACTTTTATCATAATGATATCTTAGAATAATATTACACATTTAATAAATAAAAAGAACAATAAAAACCCGTGTAACAGAACATATAGCTGATGTGAAGCATCGTCGATCTAGGCAGTTTGCAGTCTGTGACCATGTTCCGGATCATCCCAACCATTACGTCAGATTTGATAAATCACAAATTCTTGCAAAGAGCCATCGATTTTTGCCAAAGATGATTCGCGAGACTGTTGTAAATTAAATACATCCTAATTTCAAAAGAGAAGATAGCTGGATACTACCACCGGCTTGGGATCCTATAATTAATAAAATTAAATCAAAAATAAAGCATACCACTGCAATACTTCAAGACACTGAAAGCTCTTTCTGCGCTGATCGGTGCAAAAATAATAATTAAAGGTACTCCGGATTAACTATGACATCAGAACATCTGTCACGTCAGTCATTCCGTGACCATAAAACGTTACGACACGATAAAATCCGGAAAATTAGTTTTATTAAACTTTTATCTTCTTTGATGTATGTATTTAAATATAAAAGCAAACATTACTCTTTCACCGGGTTTCCCTAATTGTTTTATGTAACGTAATATGTTTTAACTGTGAACAGAATTTAAAATCCATACATTCCTGAGTAAACAAACACGATATTAATCTATAGGGGTTGAATAAAGTCAATCTGTTGATTACTCTATTCAACCCTTTATTGTTTGTATAACGATTATGTTAGGATGAAACTAGAGTTAAGTACATAGTTTAGTGATCAGATTTACTTACGTTATGATACTTCTACTTTTACTTTAAATGCTAATGCTAGTAATGTTTTTTTTTTTTGTTATGAAAGATCTAATGTGGAATAGTAGGGCTAATTATATGCGTATAAAACATTTTTCTAAACTTAAATGAGCCAGTGGTGAAAACATTTTTAAGCCTATAACGGATGTCTCATATAATTTTCACTTTTTTTGATCTTAATTTAGAAACTCATGTATATTTAGACATATAGCATCTAACGTGCTTTAACATACATAATTATAAATAGTCTATTTTAATTACTATATAGTCTATAGATTTAACATACATAATAGAATAGTAGTAGAGGTATTTTGTATGTTTTATGTCTGAACATTGTCAATGTGTATATTTTTATAAAAGCATTAAAACCAGTAATTTCATATAAAAAATAATGATACAGTCGTACCCGCAACTTCATAGTTTGTTTAATGGGGTCGTCGCTTATCTCTAATGACTTGCACCGTAAGCTCACACGTGCACCTACAAACCGGTTGAACAAGCGGGGGCGGGTTGCCCGGCCGAGGGAGCCCGTCGCGCCTTCTCTCGCAACAAGACGTATGGCCGCTGATGAGTAAGCAAGCCAGCCGTTTCCTGATTTAAAACTCCCGGGGAATTTAATCAACGTTCCGGAATTCTATCTTCATTTTGTCTCAGTAAACGATGCGCTTTTAACAAAAGGATCGAAATTACTTTCAGTTTGAATATTACAAAGCGTATTTTTGCTACTTGTAAGATTATGAATGGGTTATTGTTTTAAAGAAGAAAACTATGACTAGTACTCAAAAATTATAGATCATTAATGGCATATCTTTAATTAGCGTTTAGCGTAAGCTTCTTCTTTAATAGGCTTTGTTGTAAATATTGAGTTCAGATAGTGACGTCTTTTCCTATAAAAGGGATGGGCAGAGACTACATACGTAGTCAACTTTTCGCCTCCCGCGGGAAACGAGACGTGACGACGAGGGAGACGAATACTCCCCATTGCATTCGAGCAGCATAGTGACAGCATTGCTTATTACAGTATTATGGCGAAAAGTGGGCTACGTATGTGGCCTCTGCCTACCCCTAATATGGGAAAAAGGCATGAGTATATCTAAAAGTAAGTAATATAAAGTAAAAAGTAAAGCAACAGGTTCTAAATGTCCCTCAACCGAGCAAAAGCCTCCTCTTATCTTTTGTTACTGCATAGCAGTAGTTAGTAATTTTCACTTATTGCTTAATTCCTCGTGAGGTTCAAGTAAAAAACCATGGAAGTTTCATTCGCTCATTTTCCGAAAGGGTTATGAAGCCGGAGCGCCACCGTCACGCTCTTACATTATTAATTAGACGGTACATTTAATACATTTTCTGCGTATAACATCCGTTACTCGTATTAAATTGTTGAAATCAATTCACTCGGTCTTTTTGTGCCCAGTGATATATTTTGCTTAAGGCCGTGTGGTGGCGGCTCGATAAAAGAATACTACCACTCCATCTCATCCAATGGATCTCGTAAAAGGCCAGTAAGGAATTAAACTGCACTGTGCACCCAACAGCGCATGGTGGCGATGGGCTCACCACCTATCACACTAAGTGCATTTTATTGTTTTTGTGAAACGTGGATTGTGGCAGTCGTCTGTTTTAGCAGTGAGTGCCCAGTCTCTGACTACCCCTTATGGGATACAGTCGTGATCTTATGTATGTATGATAAATTTTAATATTAATGCACCTACATGGTAATCGAGAACCCAAATAATCTAACAGCTCTGCAGGCAAATTGAACAAATTTCCATTTCGTCACTTTGTTCTATTCCGGAAATTAATTCATTAACACTGTACTTAGACATGAATTTGGTGCTGATATAAATTTACATTAATAAACGTAATCCTTCAGGGGATATTCACATAAATAAGCTATGTTTTCTTGTATATGTATGTAACGTTTTGATATAATACTTTTACTCCACTGAGTTCACTGAATGTTATCTACACTAATAATATAGCTAAAGAGTTTGTTTTTTTTTGTTGGAACCCACTAGTCTGAGCTAACAGTCAAATTTGAAAAATTATTTTTTGATTTGATAGCTCTTTTCCTAAAGAAAATTATAGGCTATCTATATAACACTGACATCCTTAGGAGCGATTTCTTTTAAATTAAACGTCGGGTGCTAGATAAAAATAAATCTCAATTTTTTTTTATTACGAAAATTTATTTATATGTATAATATTCTTTTCACAAACAACATTTATTAATTGCATTGGTAATACGAAAACCTATATATGTAGATAAGTTATCATCACAATCAAATTTTTCATTATTTTTTTGAATCGGAACTCCTGAGTTATGGCCTTAACTATTTTTAATCTAAAATCATTTTTATTTTAATCCCAATTTATCAATACTATGTCCCGAATTTCGCAAGATGTATTCTGATACTCATCACAACTCTAATATGTTGAACATAAGCCTCCTATAATCCATAAGAAAGTATTTTTCATACTAGACGGGATAGCAGCGGCAGAATCGAGAAAGGTACCGCGAACCCCATTTCCTCTGAGTGGAACAACAATACCATGGTAAATTAAATTACAAGTAATTTTACTAAAATCTTCATGCAAAGTGTACAACTCGTCCAGAACGGACCTTAGGGCTGATAGGTGTTTGGCAAATAATATTTTCAAGGAAAAAGGTAGCTACCTGCCAGATCGGAATGTCTGATCTGGGGAGGACGTCTCCTTCTACTAGTAATATTTAGATGTTGTATATATATTTCACATATCAGAAACTTTCATAGCGCGATTATGGTATGTATAAGACATTTCTTGACCTTCTTATGTGGCGACATAGACGCCTCTACAGGTGGTATTCTTCAAGATCTAGGTAATAGACCGTTTTATGGTTTGGGTAGGCTCAACTGGGTGAGTTCCACACTCTCACGGAACAAAAGCGTAAAAAAGTATTAATTATTATTATCATATTCTAAGTCAAGCTAATCTAAAACCAGTTACTATAAAAGAGGTATTCCGACAGAGGTGGCAACGCATCTTCATCTTAAGTCTTCATCGAGGATGAATGTGTCTATGGATTGCAGTGACCACTTAACATCAGTTGGCCTCCATACTCGTTATCACACTTGCATAAAAAATTATAAGTTAAGTTTGAATGTGGAAATGCTGAATTTCAGAAAACTGACGAATGATTTAAGTTAAAATTTTAAATTGACTTGTAGTTTCTAAAATTTAAAAACCAGTATTTAGATGCAAAATAAGGATCGACATTTATTAGAGACTATAATATTAATTATCATTATGCGTGTCTAGTGTGGAAATGGAATTATAAATGGCTGACTATTGGATTAACTCCTTGTTAGTGTTACGGGATACAGTCTAACTAAAATTTATTCGAGGACTCTAACTCCCGGTTATTTAGTGACTAATCCCCTTACAATTGGGTTCATTCTCCTCAAAACTGAAATGCGCCTTTGTGCATAAGCCCATTATATATTTCTCGAATATAAAATTAAACTATGAAATTTCAGTTTAATTTCTGACTATAGCTTGCTAAGTACCGATGTAAAACAATAACTGTTATCACTCTGTTATTTAAGAATTCCTTTTATTGACTTAGCAGAACATCTCAAAAGACCTAGAAAATCTATAATTTCTATATTACGTCATAAGTCTAACTACTTATGAAAAAACAGACTACAAAATAAACCTCTATCCGGATAAAGATACAAGCAACTGCGCTACGGGATAAACGTTGCAAATACATTTCAAAACAAAGATGTTTAAGAAAAAACGCGATGGGATAGAGATGATAAAGGCTTTACCGCATTAGAACAAAATTGAATCAAGCTCGTTTATTTACCTGCCAGAGGGCAATGCGGCCTAACCGATGCCACATTGGAATGGTATTCCGGTCGGGTAGGGTCGCCGCAAGTCTCATTTAAGAGCGAAATATGTGTGGATATATTTATAGACAATTATAGTAAATTTAACATTCCTAGCTAAATAATTTTCAAAATTGGCAAACATGCATTTCAACTATACTTTTTTATTTTGAAAATGTGATGAATTAAATAACTATTTACTGGTGATAGGATGACTATGCAGTTAACCGTCAAAATAGGATGCTATGTTCATTACCGTGTTTCAGTCTGAACGGTGTAATTACTGGGCATTTGAGACTTAAGGACTGATGTACTTAAGGATGGACTGTATCACTGTATTATGAGGGTGGCAAGTGCAGTGGCCGCACGGAAATGTTCTGGGTGACACGACCTTTGTTATCAGGAAAACGATTTGCTTTTTTCGTTACTTTCTTCGCATCGACGACATCCGTCTCCGTAACAGCCGCACATTCATTTCAGCATGTCACAAGTCCACTGAACACACGCGGGAGGCCTGATTGGGGGGCATTTTGCTATAGTTCCCACGCTTCGCAGGCGGGTTGGCGACCGCAGTTTATTTAGCTGTTTTTGCAACTGCCCATCTCCTGGTTTACATTTTCCCTATGTCGACTTTTACGATACCCACGAGACGAGAAGGGGTGGTAGATTCTGCTGAAGGCGGCATTATAATTTATAACATTAGTAACATAAAATTACTGTTATATATTCATTCAAGAAAAGAAATTTATCTGCAGCATAACACACGATAACTGTAAAATTAATAAAGCACGCTGTAAAAAAAAATACGTAAGAGGCTTTTAAATGTTTGTACAGGCCTTTGTTCGAAATTAAATGATCTATACCGTTTTATTTCAGTCCCTCTGCAGGTCATCGGCTCTCACGGTCCGTCGCATTGTTGATCAGTGACTAATCAGGTACGCTAAACGATTATTCCAGTTATACCCGATGGTTTCTGTTAACGGTGTTTAAAGGTTTACGCTAGAAGCTATGACATACACAACAAATACGTTTATGTATAGGGCGCATGTGACATTCGTTTAAGTTATGTTATTGGTGGTAGGAATCCAATGCAGGACTCCGTCTAGTAGTCACCATCGTGGAGCCAGTTCTTCCGCCGTGAAGCAGTAGTGTGCACACATTACTGTGTTTCGATCTGAAGGTACTGTAAGCTAGTGTTATTACTGGGCATATGAGAATAAAAAACTTATGTATCAGGGCAACGGGCGCAGTGTGGTGCCACACAGAAATGTAAATGTTATGGGTGACACAACATTTGTTATGGAGCAGACGTTGCACTGTCCATCAAGTTAACGTTTTGCCAGCCGCGTCTCTTTCTCTTATAAAAAATCATATGTAAATATAATACACAGCCAATAACGTATTTTTTATTGTATAATATGTATGATAAAACGAGCAAAACGTTCACCTGATGGTAAGTGCAACGTTCGTCCATAACAAATGCTGTATCACCCAGAAAATTTCTGTGTGACAACACACTGTGCCTTCACCATGAAACAAAGTTCCTAAGTCTCATATTCCCAGTGAATACGCTAGCTCACAGTGCCCTTCAAACCAAAACACAGTAATGTTTGCACACTACTGCTACACGGCAGAATAACTGGCCCTGGGGTCGTACCTACCTAGACGATTTCCTGCATACTACCGTAAGATTCAGCCATGGGATTAACGAAACCTGTAAATATTAAGCGGTATCTTTTCTACGCCGTGGGTCCTGGGTTCGAATACCAGCCGAAGCTGCGAATTTGTGAACACACAAATTGGTGGTTTTCGGGTCCGGTTTGATTGTGATTGTTATGTTGTTGTGACCCGTGTCTCCGACACAGCATCCTAGCCTACCTCTGATTTCATCGCGTGAGCGTTAAATCAGGCATGGGTAGGTTGTTACGGATGACTGCCCCTGTTTTTGCACGTACACCTCTTCTCTCTCAGTTGGTCTGTCTTTTCTCAGATAATTTTATTCTGCGGTTTGCGAGTTCTGACAGTTGGTAACTTCCGACAGTATTCTTTAGTTGTCGCTGTGGTCCAAAATCGGCCCGGAGGACATCATACACAGACGTTGCGCAGTTGCATCTCATCCCGTGGACTGAAGGAAATGTCTCTAAAATCTTAAACCTAACGTAAGAGACCTTAACCCTCACCTTAACGTAAGGACCTTAAACCATCCGAAAGAGTGCGGCGGAATGAGAATCTCGTAAAATGCCTAACCTATACCCAGACCATGAACGGGTTACTGTATAATAAGTGCAAGGGGTCTAGAATGATCACCGATCCGCATGCAAAGCTTAATTATTACGGTAAATCTCCCTTATTGGAAGATGCCTATGTAAAGTTGTTGTCTTCATACGTCGCAAAATAGCGCTTCAAATAGAAATTAGTTTCTTACCCGCACACTAAGAAAATTTGGGCTTTCGTCCTCTTTCTTTTCCCTATCTTATTAATAATAGAGTAACTAAAATAATCTTTTAACTTAATTTCACGTCGAATCTCGACGACATCTGTAAACATTACGATCAGTTATTTATAATAAAGGCATCACATATTGTAAGCCTTTCACGTCGTAATGTTCAATTCTAAATTACATACTAAAACAATGTATATACGGACAAAGGACACATCCATATTGTACATATAGCGATAAGGTTCACACAAGCATTTGTACGTCACAAGTGTAAGTTCCAGACCGATCAGCTTTTATGTATTTAGACATTCATCAAATCAGCACATATATTTTAGTAGTAAAACGTTTATTATATTTTTATTTATATATAAATAATATTTGGTATACATTATATATTAGGGACATAGTGAGTCCCGAGATATCACATATACTGTTATCTAGTATACCACCCATGTAAACAAGATATATTGTTTTTATTTAAGTATTATGTGGGCGTACCTAGTCCAGCAAAAGGTTAAAAATCTGTTGTACTGGAGTTTCCAATGTCTATTTACTGTAATACAAATATATACTACACTGTTGACATCGCCATTAATTTTTAGGACTCTGTTAAACTTCTTGCGTTCAGGGAATTTCCTCTTGTTGACGGTTGTAGCAGTCAAAGTTTTTCTTTGAACGGCTAAGCCCCTGGACTTGTATCACGCCGTCATGGTAAGGAGATTAAATGTTTCTGGTGCCGCAGGTGTCCACTCTGGATGGGTGACCGGAAACACGTTCATTATTATAACTTAACAGCTATACCACAGTTCACTATAATAAAAATACACGAAGCTTGTACTTTTTGAGATACCGTGAAAAACACTCAATTAGAACACAGAGCCATTTTATTTTATTTCTTTGTGTGGACAAATTAAAAAAAAAAATTTCAAATTATTTATTCATGGAACAGAACAGATAACATCGTTCGCGGTACTGCATTCGCTGAACAGACCTTAAGTGCACATGTAGAGACATGTGCGTGCCCTAACTACACTTAAATATATGTATATATGCTCTTCAAACCATTACTTGCGTACGGATAAAGGGTGGTGTTCAGACTTTTACGTCACATCGATCATCTATTTCTCTATGCTTGATTCTTGTGGGGAAAAATATAGGTAACCCAACGTGCTGACAGTCTGTAAGCCCTATTATTTATAGCTATATAGTTCCGAAATCAATCCATATGCTATTTAGTGAAAGACAGAAAATAGTGGAGCCGCTTTCTATCACAACAACATGCTGGAAAATTGCCATTTATGGAATACAGACATTAACTTTACGTCGCCTGCAACCAACTGCTAATAAATGTTAGCGGACTATGGCGAAAACCAAGAACGGTTGTGATTTCAAAATGTACAATATATATTTTGTATATTTGAAATGTTGTGTTATGTAATATACATACTTACATGAATTTAAATACAAAATATATTTATTTACGTACGTCTGTTCTATCATAACTGTTTTAATTCAACTTGATTGAATTTCACAAATGTGATGATGATGTCAATAACAAATATATGTAAATCGAATTTTATATTTTAGGCATTTGCTGGCAATTTGTCGGGCCGTAGCTGAGAGAGGTTTATATCCAGCAATTGGCTATATGAAGATAATTTTATATAAATATTAATAGCCGTGTGGTGGCGGCTCGTTAATAGAATACTACCACTCCATCTCATCCGTTGAATCTCGTAAAAGACGAGTAAGGAATTAAACTGCACTGCGCACCCAACAGCGCATGGTGGCGATGGGCTCACCACCTATCACACCAACTGCATTATATTGTTTTGGTGAAACGTGGATTGTGGCAGTCATCTGCTTTTGCAGTGAGTGCCCAGTCTCTGACTACCCCTTATGGGATACAGTCGTGATCTTATGTATGTATGTATGTATGCAAATATTAATAGAGAGCTATTGTTGTTAGTTGCGTTTTAGTCGCCCGCTATATTATATTTGAATTTATAGAGAAAGTTTTACAGTCTGTATAGTAATTTAGTACAAGCGATGCTTTCACACTTGCTTGTATGGTAGTAAACGTCTAGGTCATAGATTAACTGTCCAGCGAGAGTATGCTTTTTGTGTGTGAAGTATGTCACTTGTTATTTCTCAGTTAACTGAAAGGTTTGTGAATTATTTTAATAAAGTCTATCATGAAGGGAAGAAAGTAAGTTTGCTATGATCAGGATCCGGAGGATACTTAGACTCGGCGGCCTCGTTTTGAGGTGAAACACGTGTCGTGTTCTCGACTTCAGTGTGTAATGCCTGGTGGTAGTGTTGTAGTGGTGAAGGGTTTCTGGTGGCGGTATTAGTCTGTTTTTGCAGGCTTGAGGGAGGGTGGGCGGTGTTCTTTATAAACTTGGTAAAACAAACCATTTTAAATTTAGCATGCAGATCATAAGAAATTTACATATTATAGTTCCGTATAGTAACGCCTGATTCGATTAAGTATGTAAAGTATATCAACTGCAGTCTTTTTTTATGCGAAAAGATTTCACTATAATTCTCAGGGGTGCTAATTACAGACAGTGTGGGCACACTGTCCCTTTCTCCGTCCTCTTTCAGTTTGACACTCCTACTAAAATTAAATAAAACCCAAACTTTACATTAAACATTCAATTGCTTAATGGCATAATTAAATATTGATTTAAGACTGTTGCCGTCTTTAAGGCTATGCTCCATAAATTTTCTGGAATTACCTCCATTATAGACTAATAGGTAGTCAGGATTTTAGATATTGGAAAGACAAAAATGTATATGCAAATTTTATAATAATAATTTTATAATAAATATATTAGGACGTTTAATTTCATGAAGATGTCTGTAAATAGTATTTTTTTATTATATTTAATATGGATTATTTTGTCATCATGACAGGGCCTAATTGGGGCACGACTTATCATTTACATAATTGATAGCAGCTCATATCACTTAACTTGTTTCAGTTTAATAGAAATTTAATAGACGGCAAGTACGGAATTGTTTACCTGATGATCATTCCGAATCATTTCAAAGTCCACTAGACTTAGACCTCTATGTGTTTATTGCATACATTTATTTAAATATTTTCGCCACTTGTAAAGCAAGTTTTGTAATAGTATATTTCCTAGATGCTATAAATATCAATGCGATCTATAAAAAAATTATATACCTCCATAACTGTAGAAAATTTTAAGATAGTCCAAGAAGTAATGACTCTTTTTTAATTTAAAAACATGTTCGTGAGTCGCTTTGAGCGTACGAAGTTTACTCCGTAGGACGAAAGACGCGTGCGACGAGCTAGTGTAATCACTGCAATAGTACACTACTATGTAATGTAAACACACACTTAAGAACTGATGTTGTCAGGGCGACGGGCGCAGTGTGGTGTCAACAGAAATGTTCTGTGTGACACGGCATTTGTTATGGGCAAACTTTGCACTTACCATCACTAAATCCAAAAAACAAAAACCATTTAGCTAATAGAGCTTCAAAGATTTAAAAAAAAAATATCATGAGCAGATCATAAACATAATAAGCTGAACCATATTAATGGCGATAAGCGTTTCTTTGTGGAAATTACCAAATTCATGAATAAATGATAAAAGGCTTCATATTAAAATTGCAGCTACTTACAAATTCCCGAAGTTTACAATTACTTTATCCATCATTAGTCTTGCAAACGTTGTTACAATTCCAATTTTCTGAAGAGTGAGATTGTAAGGCGTGTCATGAGTCACATCTGTGGTACGTTGTGAAATAAAATTATAGTTTAAAAAAAAAACATGCTTGAACAGAAATAACCTGATATTTCTGGTGAGAATACAAGATCATAGTTATTAAATTATTGTATCTTTATCGGTCCATAATACGTGTGCAAAAATTATCCGGACGTCTGGATGTAGGTAAAACATGAATAATATCAAAATATCATAGCTTAAAAACTAAAAAGATCACGCTGGAAAGCAATGAGCTGATGACCCTGGTGGGAATACCAGGTCATAGTCATGAAAATATTGTGCTGTCATCGTTCCATAATACGTATACATAAATTTAAATATTCCATTACATTCACACAATTATACAGGTCAAGTTCATAAAAGCTTCTTTGATTTATTGCAGGTGATTGCATAAATAATAAGACTTATAAGTAATTACTTCTAATTATATGGAACAATATAACAATTTCAACAGAAACAATTTAATTCGTTTCATTTTTTAATATAAACAATCATTCACAAATGATTTCTTCCCTGCCGATTAGAAATATGGCGACAACTTTATAATAGGTTTTTAATGAAATAGTGTGTGAATAAGTGTAAACAGTACGCGCAAATCGTTCACTTGGTTGAAAGTCTGCCTATAACAGTTCCAATGGTATCTAGAAATTTGGATTAAAAAGTTCTGTGTGGCACCAAACTGCGCGCGTCACCCTGGGACATAATAAATTTCTCACTGCTGAGTACAGGCCGCCTCTCATTTCTGATCGAGTTTTAGGAACCGGAAAGAGTCCGCCACGCTGCGCCAATTCGGGTCGACGGACTTCATATCTCATCGAAATATTTATATCATTTACATGAAATTAAATGAAAATATATTTTTAGATGTAAGAAATATAAATTTCGTTTGTCAAACGTCATTTTTTCAACAATATAAAAAATAAAGTTTATCATTACAAACCACCGTTTTGTAATGATGTTCCTCTGAAGTAGAAGAAACAGGCGAAAGAAACTCCGTAGGTAAATATTTTTTTTACCTCAATCAAAAATACATAATAAATAAATTTACAAAGAATAGTCTGAAAGAAAACCAAAGCACGCTTCATGTTAAACAACATTCATGTTGGACAAGATTCAAAATATAAATATATAAGTATATTGCAAACTCAAGCAGACCAGCCTCCACCAACAGCACATGTTCACAAGTATGATGCATGTGGCAGCCATCGTCCTCCTCGACCATATTAAAGGGTAATTTACCATTATATACATACATATACTATTTTTTGTTTCCTTTTCATTTACTTATTGTTATAAAAATATTATGCGTATTTAGCATTGTTTCGGATTGGTTCAAAGATTATTTTTATTACAGAAAAGCAGTTCAGCAATTCTATAATTTCTAGGCATTCATGATAAGAATTTACCATGTGGTGGCGACATTAAAGGTTCTGATGTTCTTAAACGTTTTACTTGTCCCTTACATTGAAATTAAATTGATAAATATAACGTTAGTTAAAATATCTTATTGCCTATGGTAGTGCATATAACCGAAATACTGTATTTTTGCACACTGAGATATTTACGGCAAAATACCTACTATGGCGGTGGTACTTAATTTATATTGATTCTAGTATACCAGATGGTAGTCTTATCACGAGTGACACAACATGAGGTTGGTATCTTATTCAACGTCACGTGGGAAGACACGTGGTAGTAGATTTTCACCAGAACACCACCATCGTAGGTCCTTAATTAATATCACTTATTTACCAGTTGTTCTCATAGATTTTCAATATTTCAATAAGGAAGTGTCTTTCCGTGTTTGACAAGTTGTGACAAATGTAACTGAGAGACTTATTGATTAAAAGCCTAATTGTGTTCAACGAATGAAAGTCGGGACCGAACTCCAATTTAACGAAACGAAATACAAAAATAATTTACTACAAAGGCTATAAATACGAATCGACCCTTAATTTTCCTCATTAATACCGTCACAAGGGTCTTGAACAGTAAAATTGCGATATCTGAATTAATTGATTGCCGTTTTCCCGTCTTCCAATTACAAAAGTTGTTTGTTTTATAAATTAATAGAAAAAAAACCGTGTACGCACGTAAACTTCTCTGGCGTAACAAAACCAAAATAACTCCAAAAAAAATTTCGCGCCTTTCAATACTCACCAGAAAGGACGATAAAATAATAGAAGATAGTTAATACAATTAATAGCGGTTTAATTAAAAAGCATATTCAATTTAAAACAATGTTTATCTATACACCATTCAATTCTTATTACACAATTTAAAAAAAACCTTCATATAAAATAAGTAAAAAATGTTTTTAAGTTTGGATTTATTTTAAAGAAACATAATAATGATGCAGATAATGAAATTGATATAATATTACGATGTTCCTCTCAGTTTCGTTTTCCCGAGCAGAACCGTCAACCATAAGTTAAATCTGGCTTCCTTAAGATAGCCAGCTTAAAGAAAACAATGCATAGGCACTGCAAATAAAAATATAGATTCGTAGGTATTTTTTTTACTTACAAAATAGAATTTTGTACCAATGTAAAAGTTGCTTGGTCTATTCTGTCAGAGAAGCCAAAATCATCATCGTAGCAGAATACAATCTAAATTCCGTAATGCTTATTGAGTGTCGAGGCAGTTGATGCAGTAACGAGAGTTGATGCAGTAACGAGAGCCCGTTTAGAATAGTAAGTCGAGAAATAAAATCACTACAACAATGTTGAAGACGCAAAATAACACCGGCCGGAGAACATAGTAGCAATTTAAAGAGTTCTTTAGAGTTGCCATAAACATTAACGTATTACTTACTACATTTTTTATAATGCTTGAAAACAATTTGAATAACAAAATTAAAAAGATTAAAGCTTTCTATCAGAAAAATAATATGAAAGAATTTTAAATTTTAATTGAAGAGAAATATCTTTAACCGCTTAGCACGTGGTAAGATAGCACTTCGCATCGCAGAATAATTTTAGAGGTGCCGGCATCGGGGATCGAACTTTGGTTACACGCGTGCTACAAAATTTAAGGCGAGCACTTGGCTACCACAGCTCAACAGGAGCTGTGGTAGCCAAGTGTCCAAGCACCAAAGCCGGTAAATTCTAACTAATCTGTAAAAAAAAAGAAGTAAGCTGAGACTAGCTAGTTCTGTAGCGTCGTTTCATCGTGGTAGAATCCCTGCATGCCGCCTTTCAAGGGTACTACTTACATTACAGTGCATTATATTGTTTTGGTGCTACGTGGATTGTGACAGTCATCTGTTTTTGCAGTGAGTGCCCAGTCTCTGACTACCCCTTATGGGATACAGTCGTGATCTTATGTATGTATGTACTTACATTACAACACTATGACATTGCTTGAGCATTGGTAAAGTAAAATTAACAATGATAAAATTAATCCAAATCATAAAGCACTTTTTAAATGCCTTTCATAATATGACCGTAAAATATATAAACATTTTGTTCGTGGTTAATGCACGTCGGAAACACTGACTGCAGCACGTAAATGGGTCATTCTCGTAAGAGTGGGATATATTTGGTGGTAGTACCACGCTCGCAAAGAAAAACTTTTAGAAAAGGCAAAACATTACTATGTTTCGGTCTGCAGGGCACTGAGAGCTAGTGTAATCACTGTTCATATGAGACTTAAGAACTAATGTCTCAAGGTGACGGGCGCACTGTGTTCCACTCGTAAGTGTTCTGGGTGATACAATACCTATGCCTATATGGGTAGACGTTGCACTTATCATCAGGTGAACGTTTTGCAGGTCACGTCACTCCATGCAATAAAAAAAGACAGTGAGATAAACCGGAGGCCGAGTTGCCAGTATAAATGCTTTCCATCACAGTTGATTGGGGTAACAATGTACGCCTTGAATTTTCGTAAAAGACACATCACACACCTCCATCCAGTAGATGTCTACAGTCCGCGGCGACCCTACCACCATCACGTTTTACTGGTAGTGTTCCTGTGCAGAGATTCATCTACCACGACGACGTAGGTCCCAACGCAGTGTCAGTGATTCTGCAGTCAAGCAGAAGCTAGCAGGGCACTTATAGGAAGTGTCATTAGTGGCCATATGAACCTAAGAACTGATATCCCAGGGCGATCAGGGTATTTAGGGGACGAATTTGTTCTTGGTGATACAGCGTTTGTCATAGGCATATTTTGCAATTACCACCACGTGAATGATTCGCTCGTTTCGACACATACTACCTTTTTTATCCCCTCCCTTTCTGAATAACAAAGTGACATTCAACAGGCAATTAAAAAAAAATTAAGTTCTGCATGTCTTTCCGATATCGAAAACTAAAACTCTTGATGCTTTACGAAAATGTACATATTCGGCAGCCGATTACAGCGTTGAGATTACACACAGGTTTTAACTGGACGGAATGCTTTCTCTGAAAGGAACTTGTAAATGACTGCATAGAATAGATACTGTTAGAATAAAGAAGTTGGATTTCATCAAGAGACTACGAATTCTCTTGTTAGTACACAAATGACTATTTGGTGAGCAGCGGATCCAAAATTATAAGAATCCACGCTCTTGTTAATGGACGGCCTGCTGTAGCAGCTTCTTACGAGCCTGTAGAACAGTCACTCTACACAATAAAGCCAGGAATGGCCTCCTGGCCGATTACCGACCAAGGTGATAACTTCCGAATACTAACTGCTCTCAACTGCACAGGAGATATCGTTGTGCAACAATTGTACGCGCAAACAGAGGTGCACTCACTAGTTCTTACCTACCCGCGCCCTATGTAACGACGTAGGCCAGGATGCAGTTTCAGATACATGGATAACTGCAACACAACCAGGGGGTCTACTGTGTGACTCTGGTTGGTTTCGTGATCGGATTCATTTGATGCCATTAACCAATGAATGAACTTCATTTTGGCGTATGAAAAGATCAGAAAACCAACAATTTGTATTTTAGAACAAATGTTGACTCCAGCTGGGATTCTGGCCCAAGACCCGAGCCATAATAGTCAGGTACTACACTATGTATTCAAAACAACGAGAAAGCACCACACAACGTGATTGGCAAGACACAAAACGCAAAAGTGAAGCTTATATTAGAAAATAGATTAAAATGAAAATAAATAAACATTAATTTAGTAAAGCACCGCCTCCGCCCTCTCCCAACAGCGTGCACAAGAAAATCAATACCGCCACCAATACCGCCACCGGGAGGCGCCCCCAGATACCCTCCACCACTACAACACTACCACTAGGCAATACACACCACTGAGCTCGAGAACACGACACGTGTTTCACTTCAAAACGAAGTAATATCAAGTGATATTACTCGCTGTAAAATAGCTGCTAAGTATTTTAACAATTATTAATTCAATTATAATAAATATTAATTATAATTAACAGAAACGTTGCATTCAAATTCGACCTTGAAATTTGGCTATCATCGCGCCAAAAGAAATTTTATTTCAAAAAATATATTATACACAGGACAATTCCGTCTATTAGAATCCTCAGCGTAAAACATACGAATTCACACCTTAGTAGGTTTTTTTCTTTTTTATAGAATAGGGGGCAAACGTGCAGGTGGCTCACGTGATGGCAAGTAATAACCGCCGCCCATGAACACCTACAATACCAGAGGAATAGCAGAAAGAAATCAAGTCAAAGTCAAGTTACAGCCAATAAATGTCCCACTGCTGAGCACGGGCCTCCTCTCATTTCTGAGAGGAAGAGTCCGCAACATTGCTCCAATGCATGTTGGTGGACTTCACATGCCCTCGAAATATTTTTAATTCTGTAGTTTTGTTCGAGACGTTTTCATTCACCGCCGAGCACGTGGTAAATCAACACTTAAGATAACGGAATCATATTAGAGGTGCCGGCTCCGGGATCGAACTCGGGCCACTGACGTTCTATGAAAATAAAGTCGAGCATCCGGCTACTAATTTACCACGGCTCTTTAAAGAAATCGCTGCTTTGGAAATATACATATATTATTACAAAGCTATTGTAACTCAAAAACAATTTTTTATAGAATCGATGAAAACCTGATCCCCATCTATGCTTGTATGGTTTCTATCTCTGTAAAATATGATGCCTATCTGTTTAATGACCAGCTGTTGATCTAAATTTCTTAAGAAGTGTTTTGATGACGCGTAAACAATACAAGTCTAATACGCAAAAAAGTATATTATAAAATTATTGTTTCTTGAGTTACTAATAGTTTCGTATAAGCAATGCGATACATTCGTATATAAACACCGTTATTCAAGATTACCACCACTTACACAAGAATCGACTTCCTGGATTTTTATCTCGCTTAATTGCACAGTCGAGGAGTCAAAGTAACCTAACGGTTTCAGAATTAAAAAGCACCTCGCGAACCCACTGTAATTTACATCGATATTCGCCATGTTGAAATTTCGAATGCATCGAGCTATCGTATATAATTTCAAAGCAATAGAATTCTAATCACAACCAAATATAGAGTCAATTCATCATTTTCATCGTTTCAGTCTATCACTAGTCCACTGCTGAACACAGGCCTCCACCACAGATAGCCACGAAATTTAGTGACTCTCATTTTGGGGAGATTTTGCCATAGTTGCCACGCTTGGCAGGCGGGTTGGCAACCTCAGTTTATTAATTCAGATGATCCAGGAAGATGCTGCAGACCCACGTCCTGGTTTTTATCTTCCCTCTGTCGACTTTTACGACACCCACGGGATGAAGTAGGGTGGTAGATTCTCTTAAACCGCCACCACACGGAAAGTAGACATAAAGTAGACATATTAACACAAAATATAAAAGGTCAATTATTTTTACTTCTGTTAATATCGCTGATACTCGATAGCTAGCTGTCCAACCAGTTAAATCGTTTCGGTTGAATTTGAAAAAAGGAACTTTGGAAACTCTGAAAGCTTTGTTATTCTTAACATAGTGCTACAATAAAAAATATTAAGGGAATCCGTAGTGAAAATGAAACAGTTCTAAAATAACGACAAAAGTCGAATGGTTTGGGGGGTATAGGAATCGAACCCGCGTCTAGCGAGCAATCGAAGCCAGTTGTACAATAGAACAACCTTTGTTTTTACACCGCTAATGATTTAATTATTAGTTAAAAGGTTAAACTCCATACGTAAATTCTATGAAGGATGTCTAGAAATGATGTTCACAGGACGCAACGTTGCTTAACTTTCATGATGTTTTTAATTATTAACCCGTCACAACGCTACAACTTACTTATAATTTCAAATTGGAGTTTTGTTACAAATATTCAAAAAATCCGCAACTTTTAAAATGTACTCGTATTAACTTTGGTAATTTCAGGGGAGAATGAATACAACGAATGCTTTCAAACTAGCATTTTTTTATACCTACTGCTTGGATGTTCGTATACTTAATGATTTCGTATATATACGCAATAAGTGTCCGGCAGAGTAGAATAGCATCTTTCCTACCGAGCTGTAGTAAGAGGCGACTAAGGTATTGTACGGACCGCATTTATTCGTGCAGAATAATATGCAAGGCTGACACTATACCGCTCGTGGGAACGCAACGGGGACTCGTACCTAACTGGTGGAAACGTGGTTCGTCTCCCGTCACATCTCGTTTCTTGCGGGAGCGAAAAGTGAGCTACGGCTGTGACCTTTCCCTACCAACTTTATGGGAAAAACGCGTGACTGTATATATGCATATTTACGCGAATATTACACATTTAATAAATCTAAATAGTATAGATTTTATTGCGTTTATTTTAACAAATTTTTACACTTCGTTTCGAGCGCTTTACAGCACCTATGGTCACCATGGGTAAACTTGTTGCTCTCATATCTATAGATCTAATATGTATAGCTCTATATCTATAGCTTCCTTATGGTAATTGCAACATTTGCCCATAACAACTGCCGAGTTACCCAGAACGTTTCTTTGTGGCACCATACTGGCGCTCGTGATTCCAAGACAATCAGTCCTTAAGTCTCATATGCCCAGTAATCACACAGTAACGTTTGCACACTACTTGTTTGACGGCAGAATAACTGGCACCTACCTGCCTACGATAATACTCGTAGGTATAATATGTAGACGGATTTATGCATAGAAATCCGACCACTAGCTCTAATATCTATAGCTCTAATATATATATATAGTTGTGGTATACATACTCGTAGCTTTAATATCGCTCTGGTGTCACTACGATGTGCTTATATACTGTAAATACCTATGCAGGCAGGCTTAACGTAAAACCACAGTAAAAGGCTTCTTAGTGATGTTCCACTGATTAAAAAGAGGCTGTGCTGATAAATGTTGCGGAAAATTGCCTATCTACGAGTTATAGTATAAGCATTAGAGGTACAATTTTGTTTATTTATAAGAAAACTCTACTAAATTTATCTCTATATAATTAGCATTTGCAATAGATTTTCTTCCGAACGATGTTATATCTTTCGCATTCGCTTTTGCACAACAATTTAATGTATTTTCTCATTTGTATTCGCTTCTGCGATAAGTTAAAACACAACACATACAATTTGCTATAACGCCCATATACTTTTTTCGTTTTGCCTATTTCAGAACTTAGATTACTTAAAGGATACATAAAGAGTTAAAAGATGATTACTATGTGTTGCCTCCCTTTTTTAATGACGGTGTGTAAATATTTATTTATTTATTCTTTAGTTAAAGTGTAAGCTGGTTTTTAACCGTACTTGACTGGTGGTAGGATTCCTATGCAGATATCCGACTATGTAGGTACCACCCCAGGGCCAGTTATTCTGGCGTGAAGCAGTAGTGTGCAAACATTACTGTGTTTCGGTTTGAAGTGCACTGTGAGCTAGCGTAATCATATATGCATATGATATAGGCATAGGCATATGAGACTTAAGAACCTATGTCTCAAGGTGATGGGCACAGTGTGGTGTCACACAGAAATTTTCTGGGTGACACAGCATTTGTTATGGGCAGACGTTGCACTTACCAGCGTGAGGGTTTTGCTCGTTTCATCACTTTATGCATATATATTTCCTCTAACGTCAATATCAATGGTTATAAGATTGCCTTCTAGCATAGGCTTTATCAAACTTTTTTTATAGGCGAAAATGACGGGACAAGCAAAACGTTCACCTCATAAGTGCAATCTGCCAATAATAAATGCTTTTTTTATCCATAGTATTTCTGTGTATTTCTGTGTGGCACCACACTACGCCTGTGTGGGACATTAGTTCTAAGACTCATACTTAGAACTGATGTCTACTTATCTCTCAGTGCTTTTCAGACCGAAACACAATGTTTGTACAATACTACTTCGCGGCAGAATAACTGGCCCGGAGGTAATAATACCTACCTAGACAGCGCTCTGCATAGAAACGATACTTGACCTGGCTTGACCGGCAAATACGGTAGTGTACCGGGTAAGCGAAGCCCGAGCTACTATTGTCTCATCCTGCTCCTTACGAGATAGTAGTTTCTTACACCTTATAGTTCCTTCATTCCCTATCCCAAGTCTATTTCCTACCTAATCCTTTTTTCCTTCGTCTCTGCTAAGCCAGTGGTTGCCGTACCGATGGCGAACAACTCGTGGGAACGATATGGGAAGCAAGATTTTCAACTCGTATCAAAGTGGCGTGGTTCGCCACTCGTCACGTTTCGTTTTCTGCGTACCTCTTATAAAGGAAAAAGGCGTGATTGTATGTATATATGTGTGTATAATGCTGCGCAGTTGATAGCCTCCGACAGTATCCGAAGTTGTTGTCGTGGTTGAAGCAGTTACCCATGGAAACTATGCCAATAACTAACCTAACAGAGGAAGTTCATATACTGCAGTGGATTTATAATTAACATCAGTGATGACGATAATTATAATAAATACCTGAATAACGTAACCAAACCAATCTATAGTTTAAAAGCTCTCTCCAGCGTACAGCAAAATTTAATAAAGCACTCACCCATTCGATTACTGAACCTACGGAATATTGTTTAACTTTGTTTCATATTTCCGGGCGTTATTAATCTATTTAAGGGAATATTGCTGCGCTATATTTATAACAGGAAATGTTATAAATGTTTTAGCAGTCGTGGCTTGTAAGAAAATCTACTTTCCCATCACATCCCGCGGTTCGTAGAAGTCGACTCAATGGCTTAAAGCAGACCTATATATATATATATATATAAATAACTCTAACGTATGGCGGAAGTCTCTTCTTTAAATATCATCTTAATTTCAGCACAATACAAGCCTTGTGAATTGAACTGGTACTGAACATACCGGCCACAAATATCCACAAAACACGATCCTGAACCATCTAAATTCACTAACAATGTGCATGGTTAATGGGATCAAATAAATACTAGAGATACTAGAGAAATCAGAGTTACACAATAGACCTCCAGGTTGTCGCTCTATCTAGTGAGTCACCCTACACTGCATTTATCGGTACGGGGTTAACAGTCAAGGACATTTTTTCCCCAACTGTGATCGGTTCTGCGAGCAACATTGCCGGTAAAGGCCTCGCTGCTACACTAGCTTGCTCATTATTAAAATATACCAGGCATAAATTATCCTCTTCCAAAGGGATGACACATCCAGTTTGGAAGAGGTTTGTGTCAATTTTTGTCTTGTTTTTAGCCAGACATAATGAATACTTAAATTTTAATACAAACCTTACATAAAACTCTACTCTATACGTCTGTTTGACCACAGACTAACATGTGTTTGACATTATCAGTATGAACGTAAACAAACGACGTACCATTATATAACTGACAGTGTCATTATGAACGTAAATAATGATTTTTTTGTTTAATTCGATTTAATGAGTTTGCTACACATAAACTTTAACTATGCCAAATATCACAGTACTCCATGCGCGCAATATGCTTAAAAAGGGGTACAAAGATTTATCTTTATCTATTAATATACGTATATATATTATATATTATAATTTCGACTATTTTCGAGCACCATCTCCTAACACAAGCTTTTAAGCTTAGTTGGCGTAATTAACAGGCATGTTAGTAATGTCAATAGTAATCGCTTAAATGATTTATAACATATATAGTTTATAGACTATCAAACACTTACAGGTGGAGTACGACGTAGTAAAATTAGTGTAAGTATCGTTTCTTTGGAAAATGCATCAAAAAACAAAAGTAATTAAAATATAAATATAAAAAGTAACAACTAAGAAAAGAACATATACTTATTTAAAGTCGTAAACATCACACAAATTTGTATAAAATACAAATGTGTGTGATTATTGGGCAAATGGAACGAAGTTAATGCATCTCAAACTTATAAAATTCAAATAATTCACCCACCTCTCATAAATGTCCCAGTGCAGGGCACAGGCCTTCTATCATTTTTGTAATTATTTTTTAGCCGCCGAGTAACCGACACGCTCTAGTGTATATGCGTACTTCTCAGGGTTTTCGACGAAGTTTATCTTCACGGTTATGCAAGCTTAAAAATTTCAATTGCAATTTTTAAGGTTTCTGGGTCGGGTCCGACCTCTGAGCTACCACGGCTTCCAGTCAACGTTATGAACAGCTAAATACTAGTCCTGAAACTATTCTATACTGCTGAACTATAAACAAGTGGGAAATGTTTATTGATAGGCGATTAATTAAGTCCATTCGTTTAGTCCTTAACCTGACCCTTTACCGATAAATGGTCGATCGTCTACCCAATTAGATCCCGTTTAAGCATCAATTAAACATTACAATTTTCTGGTATTTGCTGATGTCCCTTTTAACTGCTGTAAGTACTTTTAAAGTCCGATCTGTAGATATCCGTAAAATTAAACTAATTAAAACGCAATTACTAACTCTTACTTAACCAGTCCGTGTTGTCCAGCGACGACACACGTAACCGAAATGCGGTTCATAACTGTAGGCCGCTAGAGGAAGCACACAGTCGCTAAGCCAACTAAGGAAAAGGCTATGTTCGGTATACTTCAGCGAGATAGAATCGGCACCAACGATATTCGCAGCATAGGTAGTGTAACATAAGGACACAAGGCCGTAAGGATCACAGCACACAGAAGCGGTCCCTGCCACAACACTATCTCGTAGAACCGATAACCGTTGGGTAAGAATGCGTTTTGTAATATAGAGCGATCTCCCTCATTACAATAACCATTGTAGGTGACCGCGTTCTGTGGCATTTTATTGGGAAGGCCTATCCATTTTCTGTCTTTCTGCGGAAGTCGTCAATTTCAAATGGCAGCCTACCATAGCATACGAGTTTAGCTTTTTCAAGCCCTGCAAATAATGTTCTTGAGCTTTTATAAATTGCTGACAATTGCATTACGCATGTTGTTAAGACCTTCTAGTTTTAGGGGAAACCGATACGGTTAGTAATATGCATGCGAACCGCTACAGCAAATAATCATTTTTTATTAAAAAACCCTGATCATTTAGTAAAAAAAGTTAAGTATAAATACATACATACATACATAAGATCACGAATGTATCCCATAAGGGGTAGTCAGAGACTGGGCACTCACTGCAAAAACGGATGACTGTCACAATCCACGTTTCACCAAAACAATATAATGCACTTGGTGTATCACACCAAGGTGGTGAGCCCATCACCACCATGCGCTGTTGGGTGCACAGTGCAGTTTAATAAAATTAATTAATAAGTATAGTTTAATTCATAAATAAGTCGTTGCTTTGTAAGAGACTTAAATCAGCTGAACTGTTCAAGACATTTATATTGCAATGGACAATCTGATAACCAAGCATTGCCATTATTATAAAAAAAACTTAGAAGTTTATATAGAAAGTAGATGGTTTCGAGACCGTAGGGAGAACAACTGATGACGATATAATTCGATAGTATAGTTACTTGAAAGTGGGGTAAAGTCTCTACCTCCCCCTTATATGGTAAAAAGGTGTGCCTGTATGTATTTATGAATATCGATACCAATTTAGGCTATAGACTTTTTTGCTTAAGAGATAAGCAAAAGCTTAACGTTCACTGCACTCCTAGTGATTCACATTAAATCCTTCGACTCAGCGATAAAGAACGATTAACATAACCAAATTTTACCTTGCCTTACTCTAAAACTATATTCCAAAATAAGTTTCGAATAAGGCAGCCATTGTATGTCGGTGGCTTAACAAGTTATTTATCAATCAATAATATTTATTGGTCAATAATGCCAGAAACCGCTCTTTGTCAGCGGACAGATGAAAATTACAATTAATGCGACTATAGCGCCTCTGTTTCTTAATCAGTTATGATATATGATGATTAATTCATTTCATTTTATGTGAGGCAGATTCTAACACAATTTAAAAAATTAACGGTAATCGTGAAGAGCTAAACCTTCTGTCCGAAGTAAGAATAACTAAAATATTATAATCATAATAATCTTTTTTTTCGGATCATATGTGAGTGATATATGTAAAGTTATCAACATTTGCTTATGTTCTTCCATCAGTTGGCATACAAATTTTTAAAAGAATGTAATTAGAATTAGACATAGTAATTTATGATTGACATAATAATAATAATTAAATTAATAGTGAAACTTATTAGGTACTATTCATTTAGAGATGAAGTTTGTAACAATGATTACCCTAAAATTAAATCGCTCGTTGCTATATTGTTTACATTTGTTTTTTATCTAAAATGTTTTAATAAATGTATTTTTAAAATATGAGTCACGATCGAATTCGACCACCGGGCGACCACTAGTATTCATAATTTTATATTTTGTCCATATCCACTCCCTATCAGTCATAACAAGTGACATTACGTGCGATAATGACAATAGGCGTCTTATTGTACCATACTGGTAGGTATTAAATTATTGAAGCATTTTTTTTATTTGATAAAAATGACGGAACGAGCAAAACGTTCACCTGATGGTAAGTGCAACATCTGCCCATAACAAATGCTGTGTCACCCAGAACAGTGTGAACACCACAATGAAACTAAGACATCAGTGCTTAAGTCTCATATGCCCAGTGATTACGCTAGCACTCAGTGCTCTTCAAACCGAAACACAGTAATGTTTGCACACTACTGTTTCACGGCACAATAACTGGCCCTGGGGTGGTACCTACCTAGACGGATTTCTGCATAGGAATCCTACCTACAAAGATTTAAATTTACGACCGTGCTGATAGCTTGCCGCTCATAAATAATGTGGAGCTAATTATACGGCGATGTGCTACTAACTAATCAAGGACTAAATTAAATATATGATTTTGTTCTAATAATATTACAAGCGGTTATATAAAATATCGAGTCAATACTATTTCTAAACGATTCAACGATTCTTCATTCTTCAGTTATACGCAGAAATTGTCATCAGTACGACATATTATAGCGCTTACATAAGCAGAAATGCTTACGTTATCAATACACTCGGAAGAAGATTATGATGCAGTATCGAAAAATTACAGTACGTTCAAACTCTAAAATGAATAATCAAAAATTATTAGTACTAGTAAAATAGGATTCCAAGACACGAATTACGACACACAAGCCGATCACTGAGCCATGAGGTCGTTTTTTTTATTAATATAATATATATATTATATTAATAAAAAAATGAATGTTTACAGGCATATGTAATAAAAGCGGTGTTTTTTAAAAAAGTTCATCACATTGTATTTAACTTTTTAGTCACAGTATTGTTATAAAAAAAAAAAACTTTAGTTGCAATCTATGTTATATGTGTGTGGGGCCTATGTTCAGCAGTGGACTAGTGATAGGCTGAAATGATGATGATGAATTTCTGGTGGCAGGATTCCTATGCAGGAGTCCGTCTAGGTACCACCCCGGGCCAGTTATTCTACCGTGAAGCAGGAGTGTGCAAACATTACTGTGTTTCGGTTTGAAGGGCACTGAGAGCTAGCGTAATCACTGGGCATATGAGACTTAAGAACCTATGTCTCAGGGTGATGGGCACAGTGTGGTGTCACACACAAATTTTCTCGGTGACACAGCATTTGTTATGGGCAGACGTTGCGCTTACCATCAGGTGAACGTTTTGCTCGTTTCATCACTTAATGCAATAAAAAAAAGCTTAAACTTTATAAGTAATAAGCTTCTGTGTTATTGGTCGCGGGTTCCAGCACAAGTCAAATATTTGTATGGCCTACGTTTGGTTGCTCCGGGTCTGGGCGTTTATGCTTTTGAAATGTATGTCTGCAAAACGCACGATTCATTCCAAAACTCTTGTTTTTAGAATTCTCAGGTATTTATGTTCCTTAAAAAGGAAAAGAACTACAATGGGTTCAATTTGTGGAAATTTTAATACATTTTTATCAAAATCAAACTTATTCTATTTAATCATTATTTAATATATATTAAAGACACTATAAAGAAATCTTATTTCGCGTTCAGAAATGATTGACTTGCTTCTCGTGAGACCTAAGTTGAGCTCAGTTAACCGAATTCCTAACGTAATGATCTTTGCTCAAGGACTTAGTTCATTCGTAACATTTATTACTAATATATAGTGATTCACTTGAGTTGATCGTGTTGTGTACTTTATTATATTAAACTTTGCTGTCGTTGTGACATTAGTAATATATGATGTTATTGACTATTAATATGGTACAGTCTTTTTTGTAAAGGCTACATCTCTTCAAAGAGAAATATTACTTGTTTGTAAATGGCTAATATAAATTGGTAGCTAGTATTGGTAGCTAGTATTGGTAGCTAGTATTGGTAGCTAGTAATAGTTATTTGGTAAAGACGCTCAATTTGTAGAACTAAAATGCACGTATTTAATTTTGATTTTACATTTAGCGAAACAAAGAAGCTTTTCTTCGACTCAGCAAGTCGAAGAAAACTTTCATTTTCATACTTACTTTCAAAAAGCGGATAAGTTTGTTAAGTTACAAATAAGTAGTTACTTTAACAGGTGCATTAAAAAATGTTGTTTATTAGTCATCGAACTTTTAGAATACTAGTTTTAATTAATCGGAACATAGGTACTTATCTCAGAACATACATAATTTCTTTTTAAATAATACTAATAATAATGATAGTAACATTATTAATATTCCTGTTAACCACTCCAACTAAGCTTAAAAACTTTTCCTAGGAGATGGTTTACGATAATAGTCCAATGGTTGGCTCGATCCTGCGACGTCATGTTTCGCCGTTTCCGTACCCTATCAATAAATCTGCATCGTCATCAACCTGTAGCACCTAAGCTGGGCGAAAGCCACTTTTTGGTAGGATTTTGGTCATAATAGGTACCAAACACCTCGCACCTTTCAGGCGCTATTTGCCGTCGGCCGTCGACGGTCTGCTATATCTAAGATACTTATTCCGCCAACATTCGGCGGACACGCATTTTTTTATAGCCTTACTCAACTACTTTAACCCACAAGATAAGACATGGAGAGAAGAAGAGGAGATAGATTTTCTAACATCGGCACCACGCAGCAAATCTTTATAATTCGATGAGGCAAATATAAGTATAGGCGAAGATAGCACTCAGGCATTGGATCTAATTTCAAAGAACAATAGTGGTTATTGGATACCAACATGTCAATAAAGCCAGACAATAACTCTGCATGTATGTTTTAAAACTTTAGGCCTTTTCTTCGAATATGACCATTAAATACAATGCCTTTTATGATTGGCCTTAGTCGGCCACACGTTTGTCCAAGCCGACACATAATAAATTGCAACTTGATCTCTAGCCGGCACAAACTTCCCTAGTCATTATAATTTGATATTCTTCGGTTACAATAAAATTCTCCTACGCGCTCATGCAACATTTAAATTATAGTTTTCCAGTAATGTCCGTTCAACTTACCGGTTTATTGAGAACTTCACTCAACCATGACTCCGGAGCTTACACACGCACACTGGAGAGGCGACTTTGTAAAGTTTATAAAGTTTTTCGAACTTTATCACACCGTCGCGTAAAAGTTCACAAACAATTGCGAATCTGATTAGCAAGATTGGATACGAGTTATGTGGTGGCGGTGTTGTAATAGACCTTTTATTAGTTAAACAGATTAGAGGATACGGAAAGTGAGTTTGTTGCACGGAAAGTTTGTGGTGCGGAGCGACCGGCTTCGTGACGCGAGCACTCGGCGAAGCTCGGCAAACGGAGTGAGTCTAATCGCGCCGGCAGGAGGCGCGCGGAGTGGTAACGCCGCGCCGCAGCCGTCACCCCGCAGGCTCCTTCACTGTGAGCTGTCATCGCCAATGGTAGTTAATAGCTGTTGTTGCACTAAAACCTTTTTGTAAAAACCTTGCATTGTATTAATTTAATATTCCATTCCTTGTTCCAGTAATATTCAAAGGTTTTTATTTTATCATCAATAAGATATGTGACGCTATTTTAAAGGTTACGAAAGCTTTGTTAGCGGTCAATATTATAGCACTTTTAACTAATCTTTTATGAAAACTTTCTCCTTTGAGGTAAATGACAAATTAGTTATTATTAAGGAATAAGCCATTTGTTGTTGAAAACTATATACCAAAGATACAGACGTACAAACATGTTTGAAATTTTGTATATTAATTTGACAGTCTTACCGCAACATACACAAATCTTAGATCATTTTTACTATATTAAATAGACACCCATCGAAACAAGGACCTGCGTTTTAGCAATCGGTTTAAAACATACCGTATATGTATTAAATTAACTTAAAATGTTAATACCCAAGACCTCTTGTCAGGCAGGTGAATATTTTCCTAAAAGTAACACTTATTATAGTTAGTTAGGTTAGATAAGCTTTAGTGTTAAGCTAAACTACCACCCCATCTCGTAGTGTGGCGATCGTATTTGTGGGCAGTACGAAATTTATAGGGTTCGAGATGAAGGAATCGTAACTACGAAATTCTTTAAGATTCTACCTACCTCATGCTTCGGTCAAGACAAGTATAAATGCCAATGTTAAAAGCTACATGAATAAGTATATATGATATCTAATAAATAGAAATGAGCTTGCAGCAGTAACTCAGCGATTGCTTTCTGTTCTACGGATTGCGGGTTGAATTTACGCACGGATATATTTACAAGTGCATGCGTAATTTATATCAGTAAAACTCATTTAAAAAAAACCCAAAAGCGCGAGGGAGCATATTTCTTATTTGCTTAGAGAGTTAATAGTTAATATTTATCTGATGGTAGGATTCCTATTCAGGAATCCGTCTAGTTAGGTACCACCCCAGTCATGAAGCGGTATTGTGCCAACGTTACTGTGCTTCGATTTTAACGGCACTGAGATCTAGTGTAATTATTACTGGGCATATGAGACTTAAGAAGTGATGTTTCAGGGTGACGGACGCAGTTTGGTGTCACACAGAAATGTACTCAGAACATTTCTGTTATGAAAAAATACTAACTACTATTATAATAAAAATACGGTATTTGTTATGGGTAGACGTTGCACTTCAGGTGAACGCTTCGCTCATTTCGTCACTTTATCCAATAATAAAATTATAAGTTTGTGATTGATTTGACGAAATTGTGAAGTCCATTTACGTCGAATACGCTTGTAAACTCTATGAATCAATTCTACCTTTATGAAATATATTCGAACTCTCCAAAAGTCACAAACAGAGAAAACTTAGTTTGTTTTGACTTTAACATACGGGTAACTGGGTAGCTGTACCTACGTCGGTTAGCTGTTTCTGTCTATGTCGCAGCCTGTGCGGAAATATTTGACCTATTCCACAAATACAATAATTCGTTTATTGCTATTTATACTGCTTACTATTTAACTTTCATATTGAAAGTGGAATTCTGAGATAACATTCCTGAAACCTGTTGCTCTTTCAACAGAAATATTTTTTAAATATTTGTTATAGTAATTATTTCTTTCGTATAAAAAATCTCCGATAAACATTATAAATACGCTATATCTCTCTTTTTCACGAAATTATAAATCAATGGGATGATGATGATATTTATGAAGAAACTTTTAAGTAAAGTACTTAAAACATTTATGTAATATTCAATTTTAATTAATCATTAATGTTAACAGTTAAGCAGATAAAATTATTCAACGTTATTAATATAGACAGCTTTACTGTGCTATGGGCCCATTGGAGCCTATCGATTTCCAACCGAAGTCAATTTGTTTGATTGTACTATATTGTGTCCCATGTCTCTGACACTGACTCTGACCCTTCCTCTGATCTTATCACTAACGGATTATTTTTTACGCTAAATAGGCGGCGAGCTAAAGTCGCCGCCTACAGATTTTGCAATTGTAATCTTAAACCATTTAAGCACACGGAGTTCCTAGAAATCGTCGTCGTCGTCGTTTCAGCCCATCAATAGTCCACTGCTGAACATAGGCCTCCCCCATAGATTGCTACAAAAGTTTGTAGCTCTCGTTTTGGGGGGATTTTGCCATAGTTTCCACGCTTGGCAGACGGGTTGGCAACCGCAGTTTATTTATTCAGATGTTCCAGCAAGATGCCGCTGCCCATCTCCTGGTTTTCATTTTCCCTCTGTCGACTTTTACGACACCCGCGGGATGAGATGGGGTGGTGGATTCACTTAGGCCGCTACCACACGGCATGAATCCATCCTTGAAATAAAAATAATTAATTTTAGATACTGAGTCCTCTATGCGGAGCACTGTATAGCACCAGCCGTCTGGGCCCCTGCGGCGGGTTTCGTCTGTGGTTCCGCTGCCTACCACGCCCGGAACGTATCTGTGTGGCCCAACACTGCGCTCCAAGCGATGAAACATCAGCTCTTAAGTCTCACATGCCCCATAATTACGAGTACACTATCTCTCAGTGCCATTCAGACCGAAACGTATTAATGTTTGCACACTACTTCTCCTACCTACAGAATAACTGGTACTGCCTAAACACAAATAAATCCTACCACCAGATTACCGGTACTGCTATAGCGTAACATGGTAGCGTAAAATGGCGTTATACGGGAATGTCCACCTCTTCATGCACCGCACACCAAAAATAAATATATGGGCAATAATTAAAACTTATTTGGTACTAGCTGTGCGCCGCGGTTTCACCTGCGTAAAAAGAGCCGTCCCCGATCAATGATATGTATATATAAATATATATATATATATATATATATATATATATATATATATATATATATATATATATATATATATATATATATATATATATATACTTCACTATTCGAATCTAATTTTGGTGTTTTGATTTTTTTGCGTAGAACCTTAATTGTTTTTCTAAAATTAAAGTAGCCTAAGTTACCTCATATAGTTTCAGCTATCTGTAAGTGAGAAGCCCCGTTGAACAGACGGACAGACAAAATTTTAAAAATTATTTTTTCTTATTAGTTCTGTAGACATTTCGACTTCATTGATTTGTATAGGTAAGCTTTCTCTATAAATCTATAAAGATAAGTGATGCATGTTTTTCTGTATCTTCCACAACTATAACAAAGTACTATGTAATCCAACATACTATATGTGGATATTTATAATGGACACACTGTTAATTATCTATTAAACAATTTGTAAGTTTCATCTTTCGTAAAGCTGCTGCTTCATCGACACATAAGACTTTATGACCTTATTTAAGACGTTAATTCTTCAACAATAATTTAATAACCCTGCTTATGTTCGACTTGACCGCATTGTAGAGATTATACAGTCAGGCCTATGCACCGTCGTTTACTACATACATAGCTTACAGAAGACATGTAGAGTTAAGAGATTGTGTATATAATCTATGCTTGTTTGTCTAGGTACGTTCGTACACACTTTCTATTTAACACTCGATCAGTATTAAAATATTGGCCTCATTTTTAGTAAATCAGAAATAAATCAGTACACTTCAATACACACGATTTTATAGTTACTGTTTAGGCTTTCTTTATGGTCAATTAGATGTCTGTAAATCAATAAAAAACAATATTGTCTATTTGAAATTGTGGATTTATTAAGATTGTATAATAATAGTAGTGACACTGTTAATTTAAACAAGATTATATATTGTATTTCAATGACCCATAATAATATTATAAATGCAAGTGTAAGTCCTTGTGCCAACCGAGCCTATGACATTATTCATTGGTTATAATTATTTAAGTATTTTCCCTAATTTCATAAATTATATTTTAATTCATATTGGCCGGCCGTAATGAATGGTTCACCGTCTATTAAAGAACCGTCTTATAAAGAAAATAAAGCGTGGAGACAATACATTTTGAACTTGAAGAAGTGAGCAGTTAGTAGATGTCTGATCACTCTAGACTTAACATTTTATTGATTTTAGACGGCAGACGCACGCAAAGATTTCCAGAGAACCTGTGATTAACCTTCCAACGTCGTTATGACATTCAGTGACATGAACGTTAATTAATATACCTACATAACTTTCTCAAGTATGTACTACGGTATATTCTACAATATTTGTGACCGAATAAAAATTGATTGACTTATTACATGGCGCTACGGTATCTTAGTGGCCGAGAAGTCGCCATATTTTTTTTCATACAAAGCGAATTCCTTAGCAAACGATCTTTTTTTTATTGAATAGAGTGACGAAACGAACAAAACGATCACCAGATGTAAAGTGCAAAGTCTAGCCATAACAAAAGCTATGTCACTCAGAACATTTCTGTGTGACACTACACTACGCACGTCACCCTAAGACATCAGTTCTTAAGTCTCCTATGCCAGTGATTACGCTAGCTCACAGTGCCCTTACAACCGAAACACAGTAATGTTTGCACACTACTGCTTCACGGAAGAATAACTGACCCTGGGGTGGCACCTACCTAGGCGGATTCCTACAGCCGTTGCACGTTTGCTCTCTATCAGTGCACCCGTAAGTCCACAGGCTGCACTTGCTGTTTCTGACGAAGACGCAGGTTAGGTGTTCTGCCGATGCGACGTACCTAGACTACCCTGGATATACTGCGCTTGAACCCTCTTTTCTTGATCACCAATCAAATTGGAACAATTGTAGTGATCATCAATGGAAGCTTGCTAACAGGCATCCAGTAGGCAGAGCCTACTAACAATAGGCCAATTTTAATGACCTCCATAACATTAGGTCGGGGAAAAGGGTTATTCTTATTTTATATGAAAACTCAAGACATTTTTTTTTAATTTTATTTACATTTAATTACAAACAGTATATATACGTGCCATAACTTTTTGCTATCTTGAATGATCCCGTTGCTGTAGAAATTTGGGACTTCTGAGCAAAATCACGCGACAAGTAGTTTTGGCAGTCCTCTTTTGAGGATAACCTGAGCCTACCTAAAGAATTCTGAAGAGACCGCAACAGGGGGAAATCTGAATGTGCAAGTTCAGGTTTATATGGCAGATGCATTAACACCTCTCAGCCAAACTCTCTCAATTTTTGCTGAGTGGCTAAAGATGTGTGTGATCTAGCGTTATCGTGATTAAAGACCACACACACACACCCTTTCTATTGATCAATTCCGGTCGCATTCTCTCAAATTCTTGCTTTATTCTCATCAGTTGTTGGCAGTAGAGATCCAAAACTTCCAATCCCACCTTATTGCGAGTTAACCCGGGTTTTGGGAAAGTCTGTGAAGCCTGACTTACCTTTGACCACGACCTTTTTCGCACGTTCTTGCCGTACGTGATCCACTTTTCATCACCAGTTATCAATCTCTTCAAAAACGGTTCAGTTTCATTACATTTCAATAAAGAATAGCATAAGAGTACACGGTTCATTAGGTTTCTTTCAGTGAGCCCGTGTGGCACCTACATATCGACCTTTTTTGTATACCCAGCTTTTACCAAATGGTTCAACTCTTTAGTGGTCAATTTCCAGTTCTTCAGCTATGTCGTAACAACTGATATGCCGATCTTACTCCACTTTTTAAAAAATGGCGTCCCTTTTATCCGTAACAGGGCGACCAGAGCGAGGTGCATCTTTAACATCAAAATTCCCGGATTGAAAACGCTTATAACAACTTTGTGCTACTCTTACTGACACTGCTTTAGGTCCATAAACGTAACAAATTTTTTCGCGGCATGCGTAGCATTTTTTTGTAATAAAATTTTAAAATGTATCGAATTTCTTTGTTAGATTCACTCATTTTGACAGTATAAAAAACAAATGAAAAATAGCTGGAAACAAAATTTTACTAATTTGTTTCTTTATTTGAAATGTAACCCTTTTAATGTCATCAAAACCAGCCAGATACAAATAGTACAGCCAAAGAGATTTTATTACAAGTTTATACATACTACATGCGAAAAGACTTTTCCCCCGATCTATTATGTAAAATTAACTATACAAATAAATTAAATTGTTGTGTCGGCTTTTTACGCGGTTCAAACCGCGGCGTAGGGCTAGTAAGTCAAATAAATACATGACTTTTATTACTTATCTGATGCGTTACTTTCTAAAGCAATAATTAATAAAAAATTAATAAAAATTAGGTACTAAGTAGGTATTATCAGAAACGGCATGATACTTAAGTTAAACATACAAATAAAGTTTCATGTACTACGTTTCCATGATGAATCAAGATACGCCTTAAATTATTAATTATAGCTTTTCTTTGCTTGTAAATTAATGAAAGTCTCAGGATATAATAATGTTAACCCATTTAAAACTAAACTGATGCATATTGAATATCAGCAATCGCATTGTTGTTGCTTCCGGTGAGTCATGGTCTCGTAGCTGGTATAGTCAGACGGCAGGTGATAAGTGCTCTAAATGGTCAATGTTACCGTCCCTTTCTAACACGGTTGCATTTAATGAGTGCAGCATATCACAAGAGAATAGTATACATTTTAATGTGATTACGCGTAGGTTGTACCTATAGTTTCTCATAGTTATGCTATTTGTACGTAAATAACTGTGATGACGTAACTTATTTTTTAACTGTTTTAATTTATTATTTTATAACTTAATTTATGATTTCATTAATTTTACTAAATTTAGATCGAGATGGAGATGAAATAGCGCACTCGATTTTGATATTGCAATATGAATACGAAAATGTTATGTATGTAAGAAAATATTACTTTCGTTAAACAAGTTAAGTTCACAATGTCAATACGAGGAACGAACGCAATCAAGTAATACTGGTTACTCGACTCCATAGAGTCAGTAACTCATTCATGAGGCAATGTATATGTTTTAAAACATATCCCCAATTCATTTCAGTTCAAATATTAACATGAATACGAAAGAATTGAATAATAAATGTGTACATAGTTTAGTTTACTATTAACGTACATTTTTTAATTTAGTTTTTATTTAATGGGTTATAATAATATTAAGGAATACATGTACATTACCCCCGGAAATAAATTTGCCAAGTTATTTCTGTAACGTGTCATCGTCATCAGCTTGTTAATATTTATTTATTAGGTGCACAATTAACAACAGATTACAATAAAAGAACGATGAGTGATGATTCACAGTGCGTAAGCTGTCCACCGCTGGGTATAAATATATACAATATATTAAATTTATTCATAAATTGAATATATAAAAAATAATTCTATTCTATTCCATTCATTTGGAAAAACAGCTGGCGGTAACAAGTTCCACAAAGTGGTCGGAGAAAATTTCTTGAAAAGCGCTCCATGGTGGAATGCCAATGAAGATGACATGGAATTAATAGATCTGTCGCAATGTTAGATGGTTAAACTTTGCAGCGGGAATTAATTCGAATTCTACGGAACAGTCCCCGTTGTATATACGATAAAAAATCAATCAACACAAAATTGTTGTGGCCGTACAACATATACATCATCGACGAACAACAAAATATAGGTGCTTTATCACCATACGCTCTGTGGTAGAATGCCACGTTGCTAAAAGAAGTTTCGGTGCTCGTTACTCGCCTTTCATAATAAACTGGACCTAGATGGATTTCTGCATAGGAATCCTATCACCAGTAAATAAATATTATTAGTATTATTAAAATGAATTAAATTCTTTCATTAATAAATCAAACTGCAGCACAAAAGTAGCATTTAATGGATATTACTGGGGCGATTATTTAGCGGTATTTGTTAATTCTTTTTAAATTCAAATATTAATTAAAATTAATTATTAATAATTAGTTCATTCAATTATCGCTATATCCCTGCCAACTTCTTTCTTCACCCCTGTGTGCACCTTATTTATTACTGCGCGAAGTTTACGCACTTATGATAATGAAATCGTATTATTGAAAATACCTCTCCAAACACTCTCTCAGAAATGAGAGGAGGCCTGTGCTCAGTAGTGGGATATTTATAGGCTGAAACTATACTATAACTATATATTGATTGATAATGTTAAGGAACGTTTTTTTTTAAATCGACGTTAAAAAACGTTAAGTTATAAAAAAAGTTTAGAATTATTATTATTATATATTATATTAGAATCGTCAAGAGTATGGTGATAGGAGTCTATCACCGCAGTGCCGATCATTAAGGCGTCAATCAGTAGTGTGCACACCTCACATACATGAATTATACTTTGTGACGGAATGTCCATAGAACAGATGTTGCCGTATAAATAAAATATAAACATGACAAGGTCGTTTATCTGTGTTTCCGCATATTAATGTTGGAATCACATTTTATAAATACCACTTTTGCATATAGTTATGAAACATTACCCCTATTTTACCTGGTTTATACTCACCAAATTTGTATAATCACCTTATCAACGTTCGTAAGGGGGCTTGAATACATAAAAAAATTATGGCTGGTGGCTGTTTCTAGTCACACCGACGCGCGAAATTCTGGAACACTATAAGGATTTATCTACATGCATTTCTATGAAGTATCTGCAACTCGCCATAAGGCTCACGATCAGTTCAATTCAAGACTTTGAAAACTATAGAATTATCTTCTCCCCATCCATTTATTACATCGTAATAATGCTTATTTTACTATCATGTTTAATTTAATTTCATTAACATTTCCTTTAATTGTACCTGAAACGGAATAGCTACAAAAATATTGAAAAAATATCTTCGTATGATTTTCTGCTTATCATTTTCAAAAGCAATTATCGTAAGAGAAACTAGAATTTAAAGTTTTAAATCTATTATTATGTTTTCTAAACACATCTCTGTTTCAGTAAACAATTTTTAGAATTGTATATTAAAGTAACTGCTCTGCCCTGCTTAGCACGGAATTTACTGTTATGTTAGTCCTTAAAGAGAAAATCAGCACCATCACGTTCACCTAATTAGGAGTATATGTTCGTAAAAACCTATTCTTAGTGGGCGTTTGCCACGGGAAAACGTATATGGCAAATTTCTCGTCAATAGTTCTTGTAGTTCCGGAGGTATCGTGATGTACGTGATATCAGTGGTAAATCGCTTTTATATATATATATATATACAGGTAATAAGTATTAATGTATGTGTATCAGTGACGACGTACGGAACTGTGGTACTTCACTACAGGTCACATGATGAATCTCAAAATCGCTCAATAAGCTATGGAAATGACTATGCTCGGTGTTTCTCTACGAGACAGAATCCGTAACGACGATATACGTAGCAGAACTACAGTTAACTACATAGCCCTAAGTATTAACGAGCTAAAGTGGCAATAGGCCGGCCATATAGGTCGTAGAACCAATAAGTGTTGGGTAAGTTCTGGAGTAGCAAACTCGTACCGGCAAACGCTGTGAAAGGCGATAACCCACTAGATGGCGCGACGACATGTACGATTTAGCGGGAAGTCGATGTATGTACCTTCCAGCCACCTGGCTCAGGGCCGTGTTTAGTGGCAACCTATGGAGAAGGCCTATGCTCAGCAGTGTCTTGGCTTTGGCTCAAATGATGATGATTTGTGTATCGATAGTGTATATAAATTAAATACGTTATTATAACGCCGTGTGGTGATGAAAGCCATGTGATGTAATTATATATATAATCAATCAAAAGATAAAATCTGCCTCGTCATTTCATCCCGTGAGTGTCGTTAAAACCGACTAAGACAAAAGCTAGGAAAATGTCACCGTCAGCGATTTGTTATATAGATTTGTTGTACCAGCTAATGGTAGTGATTACGTCGAATCCCCCTTCATTAGGGAGGCTTTTTTCTAGCAGTGAAGAATTGAAAACCTATTTAAAGAAATCTATCCATATTAACGTTATGAAATGAGGAAATTACTCTATCTGTCTCTCTGTTTGTCACCTTTGCATGACTCAACCGCTAATCCGATATTGACAAAATTTCGCACAGTGATAGCTGGCATCCTAGAGACGAACACAGGATACTTTTAATCCCCAAAAATTAAATAGTTTCCACAGGATAATTAAAAAAACCTCAATCCACGCGGTTGAAGTCGCTGGCATCGTCTAGTATATATATAAAATTTTACTTGAATCTATTGAAAATGTTGTGTGCTTTGTGGCACGTTTAAGTAATATTCATACATTTGCTTACGATATATAAAATTAACTCACAGGACTTAAGTAAATAGATGTATATTTAAACTTAGTGGACATGTGTCGTCCTTAAAAAGTTCAGCAATTATAACTTTAAAAAAAACCTGGTAATTTTCTTTATACACGGATTTCCTTTTAGTTGTAAATAAGTATACTATCCGAATTGACACAGATAAAGATAAAAACTTTCTTCCAATGGATGTGTCCTAAGACCATTACTTAACATACATAAATATTAGTATTAATGATAATATATATGTAGTGTATAAATAATGGTATAACATAATTATACAAATATTAGTATTAATACTAATATTAGTATAATTGCAATGGGTAATATACTAAAATTTGTGTCCGTTTTAGAAAGCGTGTCAAACGAGCGCATTGTCCACCTTTTTTTTGGATAAAGTGACGAGACGAGCCAAAACCTTCACCTGATGGTAAGTGCAACGTGCACCCATAAAACATGCCGGACATATAAACAACACCCGGAATATTTGAATGCGGCACCACACTGCGCCTGTTACTCTGAGACATAAGTTCTTAAGTGTAGTATGCCCAGTAAATACACTAGCTCTCAGTGCCCTTCAGACCGAAATACAGTAATGTTTGTACACTACTGCTTCAAGACTGAATAACCGACCCTGCGGTTGTACCTATCTAGACTTAATCTTAAAGAAGTGGGAAGTGGTCACCGTCATCTATAAGCACGTCATTAAAAACTTTTAATGTAGCTAAATGTATGTAGTCAATTTCGAGGAGTATAATGGGAAGCCACGTAGCAACTGTATTTTATTTACCGTTCCAAAATAGCAGCGTTATGCGACTTTACATTATATTACAGGGGCTTGCTTGTACCTCAAAACCTTGCCTAGGGAGTTAACTTACATCCTGTCGAGGTGCTCAAAATTGATAAAAATTAATATGACGCGGCAGTAGGATTACAATTGAAACAAAATTTTCTCACTTCAAGCCCCGAAATAATGTACTCGGATTCTAATCTATATAGACGACCTACCTGAAATTATAAGGCACATCCATACTTATTCTATTCTACTATTCTATACACAAACGAAATTTCAGTCCTTTATATCTTTAAAAATAACATTATCGTAACATAGTAACGTAACATAGCTGTGTTATCACTGATGATACAATAATATGAGTAAGAAAATGCTAAGATATATAATATAATTAATATAATTTCACAATAACACATGTAACACTGTTCAATAATTTCAATAAAATTTTAAATTATTTGATATTGATTTCAATGGAGGGCCGAAGTGTGACGCATAATTAAAATAGTAGAGAGAGCTAGTCGAAACAAATACATAGATTTATTATTGCGTAATACGTTTATAAAGCGTGGCCATAATGGTCATAGTGTCTTCTGCAACGCGGGTCCTGTGTTCTAATCCCAGCCGAAGCATACATAGTTTTCGGGTCTGATTGTGTGTTGCATGTAGAATATTAGTCTGTAAAACACAAACTTGGTACAGGAGAAATCCTTATAATGAGGATCGTTTTTTTAAAAAAAAGCTGGCAACAATGCTTACTGCGGTTGTGGAATAATTTGCGTATTTTGCCGACTGTAACTTTCCAAATAGTGATAGATTATGGCTTAGGCCTGCGAGGCCCGGGCCCAGGGCGCATAAAGATCAATATTGACTGGCTTCGGTCATTGTTATGCTTAAAAGACTTTTAAAATCAAGAGTTTATTTTGTTATAACTATTAAGCATACAATAACTAAAGTGACTAAAATTTAATGATAATACTAGACAGAACAAGAAGTGCACTTTATTACAAAGGACTTATGGCACTTTATCGCAATGTACCTAGAGCGCCATCTAACTTATGTCCACTTCTGTTCTGATTACGGCATAGAAGTGAATAACATTTATATTTTACGAAAAAACAAGTCGCATGCATCTATACGTCAAATGTATAATCATCTACACCACTACTTAGTACCTGAGAAATTCAAATACTCCAGAAACCAATCCAGAAATGAAAATCCCTGAGTTGTCTTATCAGGCAAATACGGTAGAGATCCGGGTAAGCGACCCCGGCCTCCCGAGCTTCTACTATCTCCTTCAGAGATAGTATCCTGAATCCTGAACGTTAAAGTTCCTTTCCTAACTTCCCATCCCCCACCCCAAGCCCATTTTCTACCTAATCCTTTTCCCGTCATCTTCGCCAAGCCAGTGGTTGTCTTGCCAATAGGTACTCGTGGGAACGCAATGGGGAGTAAGAATTTCAACTCGTGCTAAAATGGCGGCGACGTGGTTCACCACCGGACACGTTTCGTTTCCTGCGGGGGCAAAAGTGCAAAAGTGGGCTACGTATGTGGTCTCTGCCTACCCCTTATATGAGAAAAAGGCGTGATTGCATGTATGTTTCTTTTTGCATCTATACGTCAAATCCACAAACATGTAAATCACACCTAAGAAATTCCGCCTCTGCCTAATTATGTAACATATTTCAGACGGTGCCGTGTGGTTTATATGCCGCGTGTTGGCGGCTTAAGAGAATCTACCACCCCATCTCATCACACGGGTGTCCTAAAAGTCGTCAGAAAAAAAACCGGAGATGGGCAGCATCATCCTCCTGGAACATCTGAATAAATAAACTGCGGTTGCCAACCCGCCTGCCTGGGGGATGCCTATGTTGTGGACTATTGACAGGCTGAAATAATGAAGATGATGTTTCAAAAAGTGCAGCCTCAAAAAGATGACCATTATGATTATTTTTTGCAGAAATAAAAATAATGTATGTAATTTCTTGTTTACTATTCATTCGTTTAATATTATACATCTTATGGATATTTGATAACATCTGTTTTTAATTTATCATTTTTAACGTTTCGATAACGTATTTTTGGCAGCCTTTCCATAATATCAAAGTTAATTATCGTTAATGTACTGGTAAGCGTAATAAAAATAAGCTCTTCTGTATTTTGGCAAAAGAATTCAACTTTAATTACTCTTTAAATAACTCCAAAAGTTCTTAAGATTTTTACTTAAATTATATACTATTATCTTTACTGATTAAAATTTTAGAGCAATCTTAATGGTTTTGTAACAAAAACTATATGATTTAAATTAGAAGTTGATACGATTAAGCGTTTTTTTTTGTTCTCGGATGAAGTGATGAAAGGAGCAAAGCGCTCACCTGATGGTAAGTGTAACGTCTGCCCATAGCAAAAGCTTTGTCACCCAGAACATTTCAGCGTGACACCCCACTGCGCCCGTGACCCTGAGACATCAGTTCTTAAGTCTCATATGCCCAGCGATTAAAGTATTAACAGAATGTTACTTTTAGTTTAACGACATTTTTACTGAAATATTACCACTAACAATACTCGCAAAACAGTTTCAAAAGACAAAAAAATTACTCCATCTGAAAATTTAACAATATTAATTTTTTTGGGGAGAACTTAATGTTCTATTAATTTTAAAACAACTGTCTTGGTTTTACTAAATAAAATCATTGTCTTCTTCTCAAGCGCCTTACCTAATAAGCTATGAAATAAGTTGTCAGACGGAGAATTAGAAGCCAGAACTTTTATAGACAATCTGTTTTGTAGAGTAATAAGTTCTACATGTCGGTAATAACAATTGTACTTATATGTTAAAACAAACTAATAGCATTCCACAAAATAAACGATATTTTTGTATTTAATATATTTGTTATCAGATCTGTAACAGGTACTGACGTACTTTAAATAATATGAGATATTGTATGACCCAGTTTCCCATGATTGATTACAACATTGAAATCAACCATGGGAAACAGTCATATATACATACATACATACAGTCGCGCCTTTTCCCGTATAAGGAGTAGGCAGGGACCACACTCAAGCCCACTTTTCGCCGCCGCGGGAGACGGGCCACGTCGCCGTCAATTTGGTACTAGTCAAAAAATTCTTTCTCTACATTACTTTCCCACCAGCACGATAGTGACGGCGTTGCATCTTATGGTATTATACTGAACGAATAAAGGCTGTCCGTACACAATACCTTAGACGCCTCTTACGACACCTTGGTAGGAAAGAGGCAGGTGCTACTCTACTCTTCCGGACACCTATAAACCTAACATTGAAATAAAATAAGAAATTAATTTAAGTAAGTATGTGACGAGACGAACATGTCGTTCATCTGATGGTAAATGCCACCACGCCTGCATGTAACAGTGCCATGTTTGCCACTTTCCACTGGAAAGTTCTGTATAGGTCCGCTCTGTGACTGTCACCATGCGACATCGGTTCCCAAGTTGTTCAAGATAAGCCATCATAATTAAACAGTTATTAAAGAGTTATCCTGCCGAAAAGCAGTAGTGTGCAAACATTACTGTGTTTCGGTTTGAAGAGCACTGAGAGCTACCGTAATCACTGGGCTTATAAACTTAAGAAGTGATGTCTCAAGTTGCGGGCGCGGTGTGTGTCACACACAAATGTTCTGGGCGACACAGCATTTGTTATGGGCAGACGTTTGCTCTTACCATTAGGTGAACGTTTTGCTCGTTCCCTCACTTTCATCACACAAAAAAAGTTAATAAAATTTATTTACTATTTCTTCCAAGCTAACATTTTCGGCAACTTAATTCAATATAGTCAACCGTTAACTTATTAATCAAGTTTACTGTTGCTTTTATTTAATTCATAATTAATTTTTATCTATCAGTGAATTTCAACATTTTGTTATTTTAAGTCTTTTTCTTATCTTGTTCTCGTTTTAAACCTAATCTGTATTTTATAAATCTATATAATTTTAATCCTAAATCCTAATCTTTTTAAATGTATTATCATTTAAAACGATTAGGATTAAAAAATATATAGATTCTAAATATATAGGCTCAAAATAAGTTAATATTAAATATGCACAGACTTTGAAAATAAATTTTTATTTTTCGTTGTCGTCTTTTCAGCCTATCACAAGTCCACTGCTTCAGCAGTTGTATGTTCACGAAGGCCTCCCCCATAAAGAGCCACAAAAGTGTAGCTCTGATATTGGAGGATTTTGCCATAGTTGCCACGCTTGACAGGCGGGTTGGCAACCGCAGTTTATTTATTCAGATGTTACAGGAAGATGCTGCTGCCCATCTCCTGATTTTAATTTCCCTCTGTGGATTTTTGCGACACCCACGGTAGGGGATGGGGTGGTAGATTCTCTTAGGCCGCTACAACACGGCACCACATTTTTAATTTAATCAAAATATATTGTCTAGCGGGCAGGTAAGTACTATACTCTCAAATCATTAAACTCGAGAAGCGAGATTCGAGGGGCGTGATGGAAGGAAAGACGATTTCATAATAAAATCAATATTACATAGTGGGTATAAACTTTATAGACATATTTTTAGAACCTATATATAGAAATAAGTTTTTGCATTACAAGCTTGTTATTATTCCTACTATCTACATAATAATAAACATCATTTTTATTAACGGTTTTATTTGGTACTGATACGTTTTACATTTAGATATGGCGCCCAACGATGTTAATACAAACGTATTTCAATAACTTTTTTTATTGAATTTAATGTATTTATAACATATAAACGTAAAAAAAATTTTGAATATAAATTTGTATTTGATATTTCTCCGAGAACAAAACATGTCGGTATGAAATAAGTTTGGCTTCTAGTCGTCTCCTTGCTAATTTACAGTATAATACCGCACATTGCACTTATTATTTTAAAATATAGACTCCCTGTGAGCTAATTTACATACTTCTGTCCAGTCCAGTCTGTAAATGTCTAAGATATGTAAGCCTTTGACCGCGATCGCGTGGCCTAGTGGTCAGAGTATCTATCTTCTATGCCGCGAGTCACATCCCAGCCGGCGCAAACATTTGTGGCTAAACATAATTTGATGGTTTTCTGGTCTGGTTGAGTTGTTGCATATGAAATGTATGTCTGTAAAACGCACTAACGATACAGTATAAATAATAGCGTAGCAACGCTTAAAAATGAAGATTTAAAGAAAAATCTAAAGGTAATTTGAGCCGTGGTAGCTCAGGGGCTAGGCGCTCGCTTTAAGTTTCATAGTACGCGAGTGCCCTGCTTTCTACTCCCAGTGCCGGCACCACTAAAATTGGTAATTGCAATTTTAAGTGCTGATTAACCACGTGCTCGACGGTGAAGGAAAACATCGTGAGGAAACATGCATGTCTAAGAAATAAAAAATATTTCAAAGACGTCCGCCAACCCGCATAGGAGCAGCGTGGCGGATTCTTCCCGGCTTCAAAACCCTCTCACAAATGAAAGGAGGCCTGTGCTCAGCAGTGAGACATTTATAGACTGTGTTACTTTTACTATACATAATTTTTAACCCAAACGACTAGGCTCAAGCTACCTTACGGAATTTGGCGGTGTTGGTTTATAAAAATACGGAAGCTGCATCTTTGCACCTCATAAAATATTCTTACTTAAATCGGGTCTGAAAAATAATTGAATCAATATTTAAAGAAAATTCCTACTTCCTTTGGATTGCTGTTAGACCTGCACAATCGAAATAGGATACCAATTTTCTACCGATTAGTACTTATACAACTATTTAAGATTTCAAGCACTGAACTAATTTGGGGAGTCACCACCTCCACCTGCCAGCCACTTCAACAAATTTTAATTCTACCTTATGCTTCATGAGCACCTTACTGTCTCTAAACCATATAGTAAGTCTTATCTTTGCGTCTTGTGTCTCGTAATACATACAAAAAGCAATCTACAAAAGAGATTGATGTAACATACAAGCACTAATGATGACGATGAAATGATACGATACTTTCAACTGAATATTATTTTACTAGTTAGTGATCCAAAAATGGTTTTAATTCAGAGGTGAACCTGTATTTATGCTAACATTCAAAGTCATACTTGTAAGAGCTAAACTTCAACCGCTTCGACTTCGGTCGAAATTACAGCCGACGACGGGGTCAGTTATTTTTGAGTCACACCAGCGAAAGTCTGACCCATTCTTTGTTGGCACACAATAAAGGCGACGGCTCGCAATATAAGGATTCCTTGCTGAAAGGGTCCGCTGAATAAAATCTAAAGGTCGAATAGAAATTTTGTTAGCCTACCGTGTGAAAATATATTTACTTAGTCTTTATCTCGAAGAAATAAAATGGATTTTTAGTCACATAAAAAAATTAAATACCAAAATAAAATACAGATCATGAAGCCGCGTTTGTGCAGCGGCCGTATAGCCAAAGAAATCTGCCACAACTCTTTCAGAGTGTTTAGTAAAAACGGCGGAAGGTAATGTCAATAAAGGCGATAGACGTAAAGTAAAAAAAATAAAGTAATAGCCTGTAAATGTACCACCGCTGAGCACAGGCCTCTTCTTATTTCTGAGAGAGTGGGAGCTGGGAAGAGTCCGTCACGCTGCTACAGTGCGGGTTGGCCTGCTTCAAAAACATTTCGTCACCACCTTGATGGTTGGCATTCCAGCACAGTGCGTTTTTCGCGCAATTTTCTGCCCCGCACAAGCACCATATGGAATCTGCTGCCGCCAGCGGTTTTTCCGGACCGATTCGACTTAGGGACCTTCAAGAAAAGAGCCTATTCCTTCCTCAAAGGCCGGCAACGCATTTGCTATTCTTCGGGTATTGTAGATGTTCATGGGCGGCGGTGATCACTTACCATCAGGTGAGCCGCTTGCTCGTTTGCCTCCTCTAACATAAAAAAAAAAAAAAAATCCTAGAAATATTTTTGTTTCTCACGATGTTTTCCTTCACCGCTTAACAAGTTGGTAGAACCGTCACAGCTCAGAGGAAAGGCGCTTGCTTTAGATTTCATAGTACGCAAGTAACCTGAGTTCGATCCCTAGTGCCGGCACCTGTATAATTGTTCTGCAATTGGAAGTGCTGATTTACCGATAGTCGACGAAACACACGGATTGTCAGTTATTCTGCCGTGAAGCAGTAGTGTGCAAACATTACCGTGTTTCGGTTTGAAGGGCACTGAGAGCTAGCGTAATCACTGGGCATTTGAGACTTGAGAACTAATGTCTCAAGGTGATGGGCGCATTGTGGTGTCACACTGTTCTGGGTGACACAGCATTTGTTATGGGCAGACGTTGCACCTACCATCAGATGAACGTTTTGATGGTTCCATCACTTTTATCAAATAAAAAAAAACCGTCAACTGTAAGACACCTAAGTACAACTTAGGAGACTATAACTACTTCGGGCTAATTTAGTTATTTTTTTTAATTGCATTGTTTGCCCGAAGTACATAGGGCCCGAGATATAAACGACTTCTAGAAAGAAACTGCTAGGAGGATTCAGTTGGCAATATTTAAATAGCCAAGTTAAGTTTTCGCATCCCTGTGGAATTTTCCGGGTCACAGAATAGTGCCCCCTGCAGATGCGAACCGGCAGCATGACTTTTCTTAAATTTTCGTAATTATGATTACGAAATTTTAAGAAAAGTCATGCACTTATTAAATAATGTCTGTCACTGCCGCACTCAGAGACGTTTAACTTAAACAACTTCTTAGTATCATTTTAATATGGTAAATCGGTACTAACGAGCAGTTAAAGTAATCGTTAACGACTCTTAGTGCGGATGTTTGACTATTGTGTGAATAAATATTAGAGCATTGTTTGTCATTGTGCCACGTCATCATGTTTAAAGTTGCTAAAAATTGAGACTTTAGTGTAACAAATATGTTGCAGTCTAATTTTCACTCCGAATTGGAGATGCCTTGTAGCATAACGAATGGGTTAATATTGCAAAAAAAGGCTATGATGTAGAGCAATATACTTTATAAAAAGCGAATTATAACAAAGGCTAATAACAAGAAGATCTTGTATGTGGTTTTGAAATAATTTTATGAAACTTGTCATCCTAAAGTTCATACTGAACGCAAGAATGTTAGTACTACGCCGTTTATGGCACATATAAGTTGATGCTTGAAGTATTCTCCCGGGATATATTTTCCACTAAACGTAACACTAAGAATAAGTTATAGTTCTTAAGAGGGAACTTTGAGATATAAAGTGATATAGTTACTTTTTTAGTTTAAGATAATATTGTTTTGATTCTTTACTTTTATCACATTTTTAATTTTGTTCTATGTAAACTTTTAGTACCACTTTATCCAAATAACTCATATTATATGCTACAAGGTAATCAAAATATGGTATTAAGCTTTCGCATCATTGTTATAACCATTCTATTGTTAGCCATTATCTTAGTTAGTCATCAAAATCGCCAGCTAAACATTATTCCACATAAATCGACTTCTTCGTAAATTAGCACAATGCACTGTTCTAAATCACCATCTGTAGAGCTTACCAATCGAGAATCTTTCTTCTCGAATTGGTTCTGAAAGCTAATGGTCGACCGATTATCATCTCAATTATCCCATACTTCTGAAGGACTGTGTCAGTTACTCTGTTGTGGGCAGATTTGACGAATGCGTAAATCACTATTTAGTATTCTATTTATAGGCTCAACTCGCTCGGCTTTTAATAACTAATACTAATATTAATGTGTTAAAATAGGGAGCACCTAAGCTCAAAAGATCTTTCAGATTTTATTTCCCGGTTTAAAAAAACAATTGTATTATTTTACCGCGTGGCCTAGTCAGTAGGTCAGTAGTACCTGACTTCTAAGCCGCGGGTCCTGGGTTCGAATCCCGGCCGGAGCCAACTTTTGTGCTAAAACATAAATTGTTGGTTTTCGGGTCTGGTTGTGTTGTGATTGTCCCCGTGTTTCTGACACTGCATCCTAGCCTCCCTCCGATCTTATCGCATCAGCGTTACAGCGTTACATCGGATCCGGGTAGGTTGGGACGAGTGAGTGCCTCTGTGTTTGCGCGTACACTTGTGCAACTATAATATCTCCTGCGCAGTTGATGGCTCTCGACAGTAGACGGAAGTTGTCGCCGCGGTCGAAATCGGCTAGGAGAACATCATCATCACATGGTTTTTATTGTATTATTTTTATTCTTCTGGATACGTTTTCGATAACCGTTCTTATCGTCTGTGGTAATATGTTTCCTCTCCGCGGCGATCCTTTTTATCACACCAATGTTTTATGGACAGTTATGAATATATTGTTTGAAGAAGCTATAGCGCTGTTTAGAGCAAGCCAATCTAAAATACGAATTCCGACGACCAGTGTCTTTGTCACTAAATCTGTGTATGCGACCGCCATCGTACATTATCAAATCAAATCCTTTCTTATTAGCACTAAATGTCGATGCTGGTCCTATGCAGGAATCCGTCTAGGTAGGTTCCACCACAGAGCCAGTTATTCTGCTGTGAAACATTACTGTGTTTCGGTTTGAAGGGCACTGAGTGCTAGCGTAATCACTGGGCATACGTGACTTAAAACTGTGATGTCTCGAGGTGATGAGCGCAGTGTTGTGTCACAGTGTAATGTTCTTAGTGACACTGCATTTGTTGTGGGTAGACGTTGCACTTACCATTAGGTAAACGTTTTTGCTCGTCCCGTCAATTTTCCAATAAAAAAATGCTGATTATGCATGGTTGAGCCACTTGTGTGAATTTAATAACACATTCGGTGCACCATTTTTAGTCCCCACCGTCGGTGATAACACAATCTCCTCTCCCGCCAAAGCCAATCCTCAGCACGTAGGCATATCCGGGCTTCAACAAAGAATTCTCCATCTTCTCCAAAAAATGATTTAGGACAATTCCCAGTCCGCCTAAAACCGTCCGTCCGATAAAGAAATTGTCAGGTTGTGGACAGTTGCCTCTTTTTAACAATTACTGACTATTCTATATTGCTACCATGACTAGACAGTTAAAATAATCATATTTATTCACCGGGATATGTAACTTTGTCTACGGTCTCCTTTTCTAGATCTTTTTGTCTAATTGTCATTGCCATTTATGTGTAGCAATTATTTATGTGGAGGTCTGTATATACTGCCTATAATTATTTATTTAGATATCTATAAATATAAAACTTTATACGTATAGGGTAAAAAAGTTAATTATAGTTATACATAGTAATATTAGTTCTTCATAGCCAAATATTAGGCTACGATGACGGAGCGGTTAATACTTTGTAATATTATTGCTCTTCATTAAAAGTAATACGTCTGCGCATTCAAAGAGGTTGTGGGAAACATCCTCAAGTATAATAAAATAACAAATAACACCATTTAAAATTAAAAAAAACTTTGATAAAACAATACATAACAATAATGCGCAAAAAGTATTTAAACAAGAATAAATGTTAATTAAATTTTAATTTCAATTGGTTTATATTCACTAAAACTATTAATTTCTATTAATTATTAACAGAACTAATAAGTAGACACAGATATATTTAATATCTAACTGAAATATCTGCATTTATGTCTTTCAATGTAATTCCCTTTCCATGTCAACGAAGCTGAACTACAAGTAAAATGTTTTGCATTTTGCATTCACCAATGCCCACTGATTAGCAGTATTGCAAACTTTAGTATTTCAGCTTGTTTATTTAATATTACTGCATAAATAACGGCTACCGGAGTGCTCGTGTGAACTGTTAAAAATTGCTTATGATTTTTATATAACGTTGGAAAGTTTTTTATGTTTGGCGATGGGTTGTATGGTGATCATATGAATTTATATAAGAAGTACGTACATTGAAAAAGTATGAGCCTCCGCGGCATAGTCTAGGAGTCTAATATTGGCGGAAAAGCTAAACAAAAATATGAAGACGTAATGTAATTAATCTAGGAAAAATTCTTAAGTGTTATAAAACTAGCTGATGCTCGCGACTTCGTCTCATAGTATTTAATATTTGGTATACGGTGTCGAATGTGCATATACTTTTTTTTGTATTTATTTTAAATATGTGTAATAAAATAAAGCTTAATGATGTGGATGAGAAAATTTGTTTACTAACGTATATATTTTTACTGCCACCATATTTCATCTCCTGGAAGTTGTAAAAGACGACTAAGAAAGTTAGTAAAATCTGATAGCCTGCGATGGATGTCGTAATAACAATTCATATTGTTGTCACTTTGTCGTCATCATCTTTATAATTATTATTTCAGCATATCACTAGTAGACTGTTGAACATAGGCCTCCCCTATAAATTCTCATCTGGGTGAATTTTACCAAAACTGCCAATATTGGCCGGCGGGTTGGCAACCGCAGTTTATTTTTTTAATGTTCCAGGAAGCTGCTGTTGCCCATCTCCTGGTTTTAATTTTCCCTCTGTCGACTTTTACGACATCCACGGCACGATATGGGCTGGTAGATTTTCTTATGCAGCCACCACGCGGCTTTTATTATCATTGGGTTATAAATTTGTTAGAACACAGTATTTTCCTCCATCAGCCTGCAAAAAGTGCTCTGCGAGCGATAGGGAGTACAGACATATCCAAATTAGGAGGATTGGCCTCTAACGTTTTGATAGTTTTACTACCTGTTTATTTATTTTTTTGTTAAAAAGTTAAATAAGCTGAAAAAAGATTTTTGCGACGCAAGTTATCGAGACATTACGTACACAGCTGTTAATGTTTTTAATAAGAGATATTAAAAGTAAACTTCACTGACACTTAAATTCATTAAACTAATTTCTATGCATTGACTATTCCGAGCTGTTGAATATAAAACGAGTTTAATGTATATTATTATATTAAACTCGTTATATATTTTTATTCTTTACATACGTATTCTATAAGTTCCGCCAATGGTATTGCTGATGTGATAGAAGAAGGAAATAATTGTAAGTAAACATACGAACATTAATATATTACAAACTGCCACATTAAACCTTTTTACAGTTATATATAGTATATTGACGAGTTGTTAAAATTATTAAAAATATACAAGGCATGTTAATTTTTTAACAAAACCGACATTAACGCAGCAACTACTAAAATACTTATGCGAATTTAAGAGTTTGATGATTTACTCTTAAGATCCCTTCATCAAAACTTGACCAAAATTAGATAGGATCACCCTTACGGCACCCTTTCACGGATCGTTAAAATCGGTCTATAAACAAAGAAGTTATGCGGTATTATATAAAGACGTCATATATAAAAAATAGACCGGTCGTCTTGATAACCTTGTCGGTTAATGAATGAGCGCATTTTTGTAAATAGTTAGTCCCTGTAAAAACTTTAGAAAAGTGATATGAACAGATGAACAATACAAATAATGAGGCCTTGGTGTGACAAGTTATTAGTTTGGATATTTTTTATGCACACGTTAAGCAGACCTATCAGATATGCATAGTAAAAAAATATGATCACCTTATAAAATTGTTAAATCTTCATATAACTATGGAATTGATTCTATAATTAAACAAAAATATTAAGAGCTATTACACTAAAAGGTCAAATTTGATAGTCTTAAAAAAGTATAGATTGCTACTATATAAATCCAGAGCAGTAACATTTTCATTACCTTTTCGTTAGGACTGATGGTCACTTTTAGCCCGAACTTTTACCTCGGCTTGGACCGTCATCCTGTGTGCAAGAGTAACTCGAGTAACTACGGTTCGAGCCGCGGATTGGTGGCGCTTAGAGATAGTATCTGGTTACGTCCAGGACATGTATCGTCTGCGAAGAGGGCGAGTTTGACACCGCTGGTGTGCGGTATGTCGTCCGTGTGAAGGGTGTAAAGCACAGGACCTAGGACTGACCCTTGATGTACCCTGGCGCGGGTGGGATGAGTTTCGGATCGTATGATCTCGTATGATGAATAGGAGGCGATGATGTACACCGAGTTCATATAACTTGTATATGAGCCCGTTGTGCCAGACCTTGTGAAACGCTTTCGCACACGTCGAAGCAGAGCGCTCCGGTATGGTACCCGTGAATGAAACGGGATTGAATGTTCTCCGTGACGCGGTGCACCTACTGGGTACAAGAGTGTTTGGCACTGAATCCAAACTGCTCATGAATGGGAATCCCACGAGACTGGATGAAATCTCTCAAGCGGGCGAGAAGCAGACGTTCCTAGATCTTGCCTAGAATCTTGAGGAGGCTTATAGGCCGATATGCAGTGGGATCGGACGAGCTTTTTTGTGCTTTTGAAAGTTCAGTAAAGCACAAAAAATCTAGGCGTGCTAAATCACTGTCTTAGAGAGAGAGAGAGAAGAATAGCACTCTCATTCCTACCGAATAGGTAATAAAGAATCGTAAGAGAACACCGTATTGGATTGGCACCATTTATTCGTGCAGAATAATACCATAACATGCAATACTGTCACTGCTTGTGGGAACGCAGTATGGAGTAAGAAGATTTCTAAGAATAATTCTCGTACCAAACTGGCGGCGGCGTGGTTCCCCACCCGACACGTCTCGTTTCTCACGGGGGTGAAAAGTGGGCTACCCCTTATTCGAAGAAGGCATGACTGTATGTATGTAATATCTTATAGAGTACACTTAACAAGCTCAAAATACTAGGCTTTCTTAAAAATATTCGTAGAAGATAAGATGGGAAGTGTTGTTCTTTTAAATTTAGTTAAAACTAAAAATGTTGAAGTTAAAAACTTCAACTTATTCTTTATAAATTATGAGACGATCAACTCGTTCACCTTATTGTAAGTACCATGACTGTCCATAACAGTTTAGGTGTCATCCATAACTGTTAGTTCCGTACAGTATCCGTAACTGGAAAATTCTCTTTAAAATCGCACTGCGCTTGTCATTCTCGGACATATGTTATTAAGTCTCCTATGAACTAGCTACATTGCCGTTGAAACCGAAACACAGTTATTGTAAAATTGTACTCTATTGCTTTGCAATAGAATACCTATACTAAGAGTTAGGACGTATGTGGACCGATTTCTACATGGGAGTCGTAGAGAATCGAAGAGAGGAGATGAAATATGAATGTATATCCAACCACTGCCAGTTTATTTTTACTGGTGGTAAGATTCTTGTACAGGAATCCGTCTAGATAAGTACCATCCCAGGCCAGTTGTTCCGCCGCGAAGCAGTATTGTGAAAATATTAGTTTCGGGCTGAAGGGCACTGAGAGCTAGTATAATCACTGGGCATATGAGACTGAAGAACTGATGTCTTAGGTTGACGAGCGCAGAGTAGTGCCACAGAGAAATGTTCTGACTGACACAACATTTTTTATGGGCAGACGTTGCACTTACTATCCGGTGAACGTTTTGATTGTTACGTTACCTTATCCAATAAAAAAATTATGTCTGTTTTAAAGAAAATTTGTTCTATATTTATTTTAATGGACCCTTAAATAGAACAAAATTTGCTTGTCGAAAAAAGGGAAATGTGTATGCTTTATACATTTTCGTCCCTTTATTTTCCACTAAAACTGAAAAAGACAAACACAGTTGCAATTGCTCGCAGTGAACTTAAATAACAGAAATTAAATGTTGTCAACCATTCCTTTCAGCGGCACGCAAACAATTTAAAGTTAAAATTACGTTCAAACCAGCGAGAAAATAAGCACGTAAAAACTGTTTACAACTTGAATCACCTTATGAGTTAATATGAAAATAGAAATAACGCCACGTGGCCCCGTGGTTACAGCGCTGCGGATACTGGGTTCGAATCCCTACCGTGGCCAAGAATTGTGCGAAATCACAAACCCCCTTTGTTAACTTTTATTTTATTTTATTAAATAGATTTCCTCTTGTTCACAATTCACATTTTCTGCTATTATCAAATGTTAAATATGTAGTAAAAGTAAAGTTATAAGCGTATCACTGTAGGGCACAAGCCATCTCTCACATGTTTATGTGAACATACATGCATACAATCACGCCTCTTTCCTGTTGGGGTAGGCAGGGACCACATCCGTAGTCCTTATTCGCCCACTCGGGAAACGAGGCGTGACGGCTGGCGAACCACGTCACCTTACTTGATCCACATTGCAATCCCACGAGTAACTAGGTAAGATAGCCACAAAAACAGAGCTCTGCATGCTTAGGTAAGGCAAGCCTTAATCTGAGGTTGTCCGATGACAGAGCAGATCAGCTCGCTAGCGACTAGGTTTGCCCTTAGCCACGTAACCAACTGTTGGTGGAGAGGAAGTAAAAAGTATTAGGTAGGCAAAGGACTTGTGGTGGACTGGTGTTAGGATTCCTATACAGGATTCCGTCTAGGTAGGTACCACACCAGGGCCAGATATTCTGCCGTGAAGCAGTAGTGTGCAAACGTCACTGTGTTTCGGTTTGAAGGGCACTGAGAGCTAGCGTAATCACTGGGCATATGAGTGTTAAGAACTGATGTCTCAGGGTGACGGGCGCATTGTGGTGTCACACAGTAATTTTCTGGGTGACACAGCATTTGTTATGGGCAGACGTTACACTTACCATCAGGTAAACGTTTTGGTCGTTCCGTCACTTTTATGAAATAAAAAAAAGACAGTGCAGAAGTTGGGTAGGAAGTTGTTTGTGTGAAACCGGGAAGAAACCGAGACATTTTTTAAGTCCTCAATAATTTTATCAAACATGCAGATTTTCTCACTATGTTCTTCTTCACCGAGAACATGTTAAACGGGCTTTTAAATTTGCAATGAACAAATTTAGCGGTGTCGTCATAAAGTGTTACACTCGGGTTTTGCAAGCACACTATGAAATTTATCACGCGCGCCCGGCATTCAGTTACCACTAGACTACGACGTTCTTCATAAAACTACTACTCATTGGTTCTGACATTCAAATCATTTCTTCATCGATAATAAAAATAATGGGAATTTACTTGGCTGCTTGCTCACCATATTGGATAGTGTGATTATGATAAATTAAAAATAGTAATTAGTACTACAACAGTAATAAGCTGATGATCCTGGTCTAGTCTGGACACCAGGTCATAGTCATAAAATTATTGTATTGTCATCGGTCCATGACGCGTGTTCAAAACTTAATTTCAAACTGTTTAGACGTCTAAAAGTGGGTGAAAATTGAATTGAAAGATTTCACTACTACGTTTTGGTGACATACATATGTTACAGGTAAAGTTATTAAAAGTCTGGATAAAATTTCATCTATTCAGATTATCATAGCTTTAAAAATTGTTTTATTTTGCCTGTGAAGCAACATGACAAAGAAAACCATCCCTTTCTTATGTATTATTGGTCATTTCAGTCGCCAATAAAAAGCCAAGTGACCTGTCAAGCGACTTGACCTCATGTACTATCCCGCCATGTTCTTTTCTGTCACTTAAATTCCTGAATTAACAGCCATTATTACCTTACAAAGATAACCGAGTACAATCAAAAAGGTCAAAGCTTAACCTGACTTCCAAAGCACAAAGGCAAGCGCCTTTGACAGGTTAAGCTAAAGAGATGACATGGAAACTGGATGGGCGAGACAGTACTTGTTCAAGAAAAACATTGATTTACCTAGACCATCGTTACGTCTATCATCTGCAGGTATAATACAATCAACAGGCTCGTCCAGTTAAAGTCCAAGGTCTGACAGAATACCAAAAGTAACAATATGACGCTGCTGCATTTTAACTTGAGTGAGAACATTTTCTGCACTGCATCATTCCGTGAGTATAATAATAATAGCGTTGCCAGATGTCCAGATTTGCGCGGGACGTCCCGGTTTTTCCGGGTGATTGAAAATACACATCACGGTGACGGTCTCCCATTATTGAGTGTTGACTGATACTGTGGTCGCAATCTAGTCTGTGGCACTGTAATATAAGATACTGATGAAAGATCTGTATTATGATTAAGATGTATACTGTATTGTTTTAAATAATGTGGATAAGAGAAACACTTGCGAGAATTCTCAGGCATGACACGTCTTCTAACAGTCTAATGGTTTTAGCATAATTAGATATTTCAATGCTTGACGACAGGTAGACAAAGCAGTAGCAGTGCCGTGCTCCAGATCGTACAATTAATCACAGGGCGCTTATGACTTTCGTCGAAACGAAGGGAAGGTTCTAACTCACTTTGTTTTGTTCATTATTCATTAAAAATTTAAATTATTTCTTTAACAGCATTGTTTAGGTTCAACGTAAAGTAAGTGATATCTCGGTGATAGACTGCGATTTTGTAAAACAAGTACGGAGGCGCAAGGGTACGAAATCGATCCAGTTTAAGAATTTAGACAGGCTGAAGTTATCGAAACTCTTAACCACTGCGTTAGGAGATATCTGTGGCTTAACCACTGGACTGGAAAGCCAATGGGAATACATCACTCACCTTCGATTTGCCGACGACATAGTAATTATGTGACAGTACAATGTCCTTGAAGAATAATACTCTGAAGGTTCTGGCCGGTATATCTTTCAGAATGTATCTATATTTTCCGGACTAGCAGTGGAGTTTGTCGTTTATTAGACCATGAAACAATTTAATGTAAGTACATTCTACTTACTTACAATTATATTATACTATTATTGAAATTAGTTATATTGTGGACAGGTGATTTTAAAAACTTTAAATGAAGTAGTAAACCTTATTCAATGTAATTAAAATTTATTAAAGTCTGCTTAGTCGTTGAATAAATTTTAGAAAAAACCAGCTACCGTCAATTAAGACTAAGTTATATAGGTAACTGGGTAATATTTATGAAAAAATATTGAAGCTTCCTATATTATATTTAGCAAAAAATATAGTCATATTGTTTCGTAAAAAAAAAGTTAACTTTAATTTACTAATTCAAACCAGCCATTTTACTAAAATTATTTGAAAAAAATTCAATGGCTATTCTTATTTATTTGGAGGCAGTAAAATTGGAGATTATTTTCAAATAGATTTAATGACTATTACAATGTAAGATTAGAAATTAATAACAGAGAATTAGAAGCCATAACGACAAGAACCGCGACAGAATAAAGGTAACCGACATAACCCTATTAAAAATTAGCAAGCTAAAGTGGAAATGCGGGAGCTAAATCTCGTAGAATCAATAAGCTTTAGATAAGAAAGGTTTTCAAGAACCTCGTACCAGCAAACGCATTGTAGAGCGGCCTTGCACTCGGGCAACGACCTGTATGGCTTTTCAGGAAGCCGATGGATGGTATATGAAGCAAGGGAGTTGTGATAGGCTTTATGTATATGATAATAATTTATTTTATTTTCACTTATTTTTTTTCTCCTTTAAATTATAAGGTGAAAAACAATGAGCGGCTTTAATGAAAATCGGAATTCTCTGCCAGTCAACTCGTAGCTAACAAAATGGATGACAAACAAAACATTTTCATATTGACTAATAAATTGATGGTAATCATTGAGTCATTCTAATTTTAGCATAGAAATATGCTTCAATACTGATTAAGTAAATTATTACAAACATTTATATACTTATTTTTAATTGAGAAAAAGCATAATCACAATTTATTTATAAAATACAGATTAAAATTGATATTGGCCAACAAATATACTCTGTATTCTAAAAGCATTGCGTATTCTGATTGATCTATCAATCAAACTCGGTTATATCGAATGATTGATTAAATTCTGCCGTGTATGAAAATTTCATATACTATGTTTATTTTTAATTACTATATAGTAATCTCGTTAACAATTTTGTAAGTCTTGTTCAAACTTATACTTCGGTATATCTTCAGCGCGAGAGATATGTATTTATAAAGTAAACCGTAATAAGGAGCCTCTGATCTGTTGAAGATCAGCTTGCAATGAAGAGGCTTGATTCTTGCATTTTGTGTGGTCACTAATGGCTGAGGCAACCAAGTTATTATTAAATTATCAATTTAATTTTTGTGAACTTTTATTTTTTCAGTTATTTACCTGTATGTATTCCTTTAGAAAATGATGATGACCACGTGAACGTTTGACCAATAACACCCCAAACTGCGATACATACGAATCATGAAGCAATTGTCCTCGCCCTCTCGTATTCACTGGAACTACTACATAACGTAATTCATTCAAGAAAACTAATAATGGTTTCAACATCTTTTCAGCCTGTCACAAGCCGACTGCTTGTGACAGCCTGAATTAATGCCAATAGACCTCTTTCATTGATTGCCACAAAACACGGTGCAGAGTCAATTGTATCTGTCGAGGTTGTCGCTCCATCTAGTGTTAGGTAGCCCAACAGTGCATTTACGCTTTTTTCCCCAATTGGTTTCGGTTCTACGAGCTGTATGGCCGGCTGGCTGCTACTCCAGCTTGCTGGTCCTTGATCTTCTGTTGCGGACATCTCGGTACAGATTTAATTTATTAGTTTCTCTCGGAGCACATTTCAATTAAGCTTTCTCATGCGGATAAATAACCACGTTTTGGTTCCGTATGAAAAATGTATCATCATCATCGTTTCAGCTCGACACAAGTCCACTGCTGAACTTAGGCCTCTCACATAATATTATAGGCGAAATTGTTCTTTAAAAATTTAAGAACAGGATAATTACTTTATAAATAGAGAAATTGTATATGTATTTTTTTTTATTTATTTAAAGGACTAACAACGGCGGTAAACTTCATAACATCTTGTTTTGTACATTGTAAGTAATTATTAGTTTACCTCCTCAAGAGTTTCCCACTAAAACATTTAGTGACAAATTACAGTTGCAGGTAACACTTTACTTTACTTTACTTAACGTTCTTTATAGTTAGATGGCAAATTGCATAACAAATAGACATAAATAATAAATGGAGCTTAACTAGTTTGTTTATGTGTTAACTATAATACTAGAATACGGAGCTACAGCGACAATTGCTTATCCGCGAGTATATTAGTGATTTCTTTTTAAAACAAAATTTGCTATTACTAAATATATCTACTGACAGAAACTTCTCATTGTGATTATGACAAATTCTACGTATAGGTGCTCTGATACTGAAATTTGTACGTGAGGATGGTACATGAAAAAATTTAGAAGAACGGCGTGACATTGCGTTGCGGGGCACTTGATAAGAAATTTCGAATCATACAAGTTGTTACAGATATTAAATAGTACTAGTTCATCTGCAAGGCTTCTCCGCGATGTTACAGTGAGTAGTTTATGTTGGTGTAGTAGTATGCTATAGTAAAGAAGTCGCATTCTAGTTAGTCTGTATTGAATTGCTTTTAACGCTTTTTTCTGTATTAATTCTAGTTGGTTTTTATAGACAATATAATGAGGATTCCAAACCACAGAGGCATATTCAAGATGTGGACGAACTAAAGATTGGTATAATATTTTAAAAGTTTGGAATTTCCTAGTCTTTGCTGGTACGTAAGATAAAGCCAAGCATTTGATGAGCTTTATTTCATGTAATTATATTTTTTTAAATACGTATGTTTTAATGTGCTATAGCGAGACCGACAGTCAATCATACTTTAAATCATTTATTAAAACTTCCACTATTAAGATTTAATAAGAATAAAGTAGTAAAAAGTTACATTAATCACACTTGAACGCAAATTATTTTAAAACAAGTTGCTGTAAAATTAGTTTCAAATGGTTTTTAGTGTTGTACGATGCTATAATAAGTTATTTTCAAAGCTGCCATATCGTAAGCAAATATAACTTACATATACCTAAATATTTAACGAGCTCTTAAAACATAATTTGCAATAAGAAAAATAGCTATTGACGAAAAATCATATAAAATATTTTCACTCTATATATAAAATCCGGAAAAATGAATAAAAATTCTGATTCCATACAACCCATATCCGTTTTGGAAGAAAGGTCCCACGTGTACCTCGCACCGGTAAACGCAACGCAAAACGACCATGTCCAATTTTGCAGGAAATCGATGGATGTGGCTTACGACGGTGCTTAGTGGCAATCAATGATGGAGGGTTTAATTTAGCAGTGAACTATTGATTGCCGGGCGATCACCTAAAATTTAATAGTCCGCGAGTGAGCCTAGTTGGATTGTGATATATGATTTTTCGTCAATAGCTATTTTTCTTATTTAAAATTTTCATTTCCATTTTCTCCGAGGCATTTATAATATATTAAATTAATAAGAATGTGAAATATGATCTGCAATCTCTCAAGCATTCGACATTTACTTTCAGGACATAACCGGAGCTGTAGGTTTTATGATTTGGACATATTACAATGTAGTCGTCTTAGGCAATTCAAGATAATAATCCTACACGTCGACATTTCTCGACATAATCCCTCGACATGGGTAGAAGCTTTAAATTGTAAGCAACTGGAACCACGAATTTCATGCCTCGACGTTTTATAAGAAATAATTAGTTCCAACAGTGTGGTGGCCGTGTGGTGGCCGTGTGGTGGCGGCCTTAGAGAATCCACCACCTCATCTCATCCTGTGGGTGTCGTAAAAGTCGGCAGAGGGAAACTAAATACCAGGAGATGGTCAGCAGCGTCTTCCTGGAACATCTAAATTAATAAGCTGCGGTTGCCCGCCTGCCAAGCATGGCAACTATGGCAAAACCCAAAAATGACGGCTACAAACTATTGTGGTTTTCGGGTCTGGTTGTGTATTGCATATGAAATTATGTCTGTAAAACACAGCCACGATATTGTAGAAATCCTACTGGGCATCGTTTTTGTTTACCACCAGCAACTTAATCAATGAATGATGAGACTGAATTGAAATGGTATTTCATTCTATATATATTTTACTTAATAAAATATATGTTATATTTACGATAACAAGAGAATTAAATCATGAATAAACTTAATCTGTATTATGTTCATTTATAAGATTATAAATATTTTTCCATTTTATTTAAATAGCTAGGACCTCTTAAAAGGATTCTTATTTACAAAAGCAATTGGAGGTTTCCCACAACAATCAACGTTCACAATTCATTGCATCGAAAACCAAATCAATTTACAATTCAGTTCGTTTCACGAAGTGGTCACGTTTGCACTTGTGTTTAAAATCGGCCTGTAATATATTGTTGTCAAAAATAATAAAAACAGGTGATGACAGAACATTTAAATTCCGAAAACGTTTATGGGTTTACGGAAAACGATTAATAGGTTATTGTCACTGAATACATGTTATTGCAAGTAAGTCATGAAGGAGCTAGTCGTTTATCGGATTAATGCCACGCTTACTCAGAGCGGATTTCACCGTAGAAACTAAACGCGATCAGTTCAAGAAAAACGAAGTTTAAGCATTTAACTGAGTTCAATGCTACAGTTTGCATTTCATCAACATAGTCGAGAGTAAGGGGGAGGCCCTGGCAGTTAGCTTGGACATAGCGAAGGCCTTTGATCGGGTCTGGCACAAAGCGCTTCTTTCGAAGCTGCCTTCTTACAGGCTTCCCGAGAAATTTTGTAATTGGGTCACCAGTTTTCTCACAGACCGGGGCATCAAGGTCGTAGTTGACGGTGCATGCTCGGACTCTAAGTCTGTGAATGCTGGTGTCCCACAAGGCTGTGTGCTATCCAACCCTGTTTCTTCTGCATATCAATGATATGTTGCAAATTAGTAACATTCATTGCTATGCAGATGACAGCACTGGTGATGCCGTATACACCGGCCGTGCTAATATTTCTCGGGAACACGTTGACGAGTACGGGAACAAACTTGTGTCTAAAGTCGAGTTTTTGTTAGACAAAATCTCGAATTGGGGCCGACTAAATTATAGTCTAGACTATTGTCACACAGAACATTTCTGAGTGCCACAACACAGACCCCTTCCCCCTGAGAAATCAGTTCTTTAGTCTCATATACCCAGTAATTATACAGCGGGAGCTGAGCTTTTGTTATACTGGGCACTGAGAAGTGTCCTTTGGATCGGAACACAGTAATGTGTGCACACAACTGCTTCACGGCAGAATAACTGAATCTGCGGCGGTGGACCTAGGCGGATTCCTGCTTAGGAGTCTCACCACCAGTAGATTATGCTGGTATTCTGTGAGACCGATGCATTGCTTGGTTGTGATCCATTTATTTTGAACTCAGTGTAATTCTACCACAAAACCCAAGTTAGAAGTATCGCCTTAATTAACAAGATAAGATGCAACGGCCACGAGTGAAAGACCGAAAGTGACTTTTATAATACCAGATAGTTTCATTTCAAGCAAATATGATGATATATTTTTATCGGCCTATCGTCAAACCTAAAACATCCACAAAAATCTTATCAAGGCTTGTGAACGTAAAATCCCTCAGAAGTCATAAAACGCTTTTGGGTTGTAGCCCTGACTGGACACAAACGCTTTTAATAAGCATATTTAAAAGTCGATAACCCACACTAGGACGTCTGGATCGTTACTGCGTTTTACGGACATTAATTTAAAATGCACAACACAGATACGAAAATATACGATTTGTCTTATTGCGCAAATGTTGATGGGATCTTTAATCCCAAAGACGCACAACACGCGGTCGTACAAACAATCATTAATCCTTGTATTCTCTATTTGACACCAATATATTAAGAAGCAATAATATTGTATTCAAGTTCAAATACAAAAGGCGATCTTATCACACTGAAGGCTAAACAATGAAGAAGGAAGAAGAGAATGGTATACATGAAACTACATGAATATAAACAATACGATAATATTATGACATTTAAAATTATTATACCCAGTGAAACGTAAAAGATAAAAACCAAATAGTATAATAAAAAGTAATTAAAAAAAATTAAAAACATTCAACTAGATTTTTAATAGTTTTAAAAACGGATTAGCATGGCGAACGTTAAACTCAAGGGTAAATAGTAAACAAGCGCACAGCTACAACAGTATGGGATTTTCTACAGAAAGAAAAATGTACTGAAAGGTTAGCAAAACGACTTTATTATAATAATAGGACTTGTCGCTAAACTAAAGCATAGCATAAGATAGCAATTGTGGTAAGAGTGGCTGGACTCTTAAAACATGAACTTCTGCTCTTAAAACAAAATTCATCATCATCTGCTGAACATAGACCTCCCCCACGGGATGAGATGGGGTGACAGATTCTCTTATGTCGCCACCACACGGTCCAACTAAATTTATTTTATGCTTTTTTTTCAGAATTTATCATAAGTATATTTTTTTAATGGATTTAAAGAATTTCTCGGGTATCGTGGGTGCGTTTGACATAGACAAATTTCACATGCTGAACACAACCAGACCCGAAAACTATTTGTCTTTTTTAGCACAAATGTTGGCTCCGATTGGGATTCGAACCCGGGACCCGCGGCGTCGAAGTCAGGTACCCTGACTAAGATGCCACACGGTCGTCAAAAATGTGTATATGTATTATGGTAGACAAGTAATGACATACAAATTAGATATGAGTTAATGAAATTGTGTATTTACGAGTATATTGGGGAATTACTTTGACTACATGGAATCTCCCGGTTGATTTAAGTTCTCTGTGTATTTATTAATTGTATTTTAGAATGTTCAGTCTGTTAAAATTTCTGACATAAATTGTTAAGCTCCGTTACAGAGTGTAATGGAAACTAAAACTTTCCAAAGCTGAATCAAATAAAATAAATGTCAGACTCCCGCTGGGTATGTATTGTTCTAAAATGAGTTTTATACATTTCAAAATTAATGATATTATTTTACTATAAAAGCAATAAGATTATTACGGACTTTTTATTTTATTTTTAATACTTCGTAGAAATACTAATTGTGTACGTTAAACAACCTTAAGACCTTTTTATATTTTTTTTTACTGAATAAATTGACGAAACGAGCAAATGGTTCACATGATGAAAATTTCAACTCTTGCCTATAACAAACCAGACAACAAAGCGGTGACACCACACTGCGCCCGTCACCCTGAGACATCAATTTTCATTTCATTCATACACCAGCTCTCAGTGCCCTTCAGACCGAAAAACACTGTTTACATACTACGGTTTAACTTCTGTATATAATTTGCAGAAAGAATTTTTATTTACTAATTCATAAAAATCCTCTAGGTAGATTCCGATCACAGCTACTTATACATTTATGTATGTTCCGCGTACTACCTAAAGAAAAATAACATGTTCTGTAAGTGTACATAAACACTTTGATTCGTTATCATTTTCCAATACGTAAGAAATACCATGACACCATGATGGAGGTAGGATGTCTTCGACGCTTTCCTGTCTATCTTTGTGTTCATATCTTGGTTATCTACCAACCTACGACCGCACTAGTATGTGAATAAATTTTATTTGAATCCACTATCTCATGCTTATAGTGGACCATGCCTACGAAAATAATATACATGCATACATACAGTCACGCGTTTTTCCCATAAAAGGGGTAGGCAAAGGCCACTCACATAGTCCACTTTTTGCCCTCGCGGAAAACGAGACGGGACGAGTGGCGAACCGCTACTTTGGTACTAGTCAAAAAGTTCTTACTCCCTATTGCGTTTCCATGAGCAGTTTAGTGACAGCAATGCATATTATGATGTTGTTCTGTGCGAATAAAGGCCGTCCGTACAATACTTTAGTCGCCTGTTACGACACATCGGTAGGAAAGAGGTAGGCGCTATTCTACTCTGCTGGACACCTATTTGCATCGAAAATAGTAAGGCACTACAAAAAGTTTCTCGTTGCAACTCTTGTGTTGATAAAGTTGTATGGGCAGGCTGAAGTTTGGCATTTTCCTTCATGATATAAAATGACGAGACGACTAAATTGTTCACCTGAAGGTGAGTGCAAAGTCGCCATAGCAGTGTCGCCCAAGAGAATCATTTCCAAAGTTTTGTGTAACCGCAATGCTTTCGTCATCCCGAGACATCAGTTCTTAAGTTTTATATGCACTGTAATAACTCTACCTCACAGTGTCTTTCAACATTCTAAACAGTAATGTTTGCACACTTCTGCTTCAAAGAAAATAAATCCTGAAATAGTGATGAAGAAGTGATGTAGAGCCTCCAACTATTCACATTTTTCAATCTATTAACGTCAAAATCAAAATATATACCCTTATTTAGGGAATTCTAGAGGTTCTCGAGGTTCAGAATTTACGTGTTCGGTATATTTTACGAAGTTGAAGCATGTGGCTTCAAGTTACGTAAAATATACCTATATACCTACAGAGGGCATGTAATATGGCTTCATGTTATATAACGTATGTCCTTAATGGCCCTAATGAAGGGCCCTTATCAGCAGACTGAATTTCAGGCCGGGCAATGATAGACTAAGAATTGTCCGCACTGACAGGGTGGTGTTTGCTGGAACTCATGAAAGTTTTTCGCATACAACATAGCGAGGGTTATTGTATGGTAGCTGTGGCAACTTAATATGCTTGTATTATACAATAACATCAATCGACAGCAGCCGACTTAGCTAAGGTTGATGAGACGGTGTTGCGAATTTCATCATCATTGATTTCAACTGTCCACTGAAATTACCGCTGAGGCACATAGCATTTTTTTAAATAACACGTTTTTTTTTAAATGAATGAAACGTACTTACTTATGGTGAAATGCACATTGAGAAACACCCAATCCCGGAACAGTTATTAGAAGGTAATACTCGTACAAATAATTATAAATTTAAGGAAGATATCGCGGAAGCCAAACGCTTGCAACTGTGCCTAACGAGCCGCTTGTTTGTAAGTTTTCAACAGGCGCCTATAGTTTGAAATTTTACTACCTATATAGAAAAATTTACGACTTAAATTGACATTTATTGTATGAAACAGAGCGCGTGGAACTCGGTACATTATACGTGAGGTAATTGAAACTTGCGTATTTAGGAAATTTGATTAAAATAAATATAAATAAACATGAAATAACTAAAATATTTCAATTAATAATTAATCGAAAAATATTAAAAGTAACAAAGCATGTCGATAGCGCTGCACTCAAATTCGAACTTGAAATATTACTCTCATCGCTCATGTATCACAATACGGTACTATCAATTATATTCGATATTCGATTTCTACAATCTTCAAAACCAGGACACATTAACTATATTTAAAAAAACCACGTTTCCGCAACATAACAGTATTTTGTGAAATAATCTGTTGTTTGTTGTTAATCTGTTGTTTCCTCCTCCTCAGGCCTCCTCTTACGTATTTATTGAAAATCGAAACTGTGAGCTTGATGTTGATGCTGATGCGTCTCATTTTTATAATTTTCAATTAACCATAATAATTGTGTTATGGTAACACCAAACTTAATTTTTTTGTAGGAGAAAGTGACGAGACGAGCAAAACATTCAAGTGATGTTAAGTACAACGTCTACCCATAAAAAATGCAGTGCTACTAAGATCATTTACGTGTGGCACCACACTGCGTCCTGAGATATCAGTTCTTAGGTCTGATACACCAATAATTACGCTAGCTCTGAGTGCCCTTCAGATCGAAACAGTAATGTTTGCACACTACTGCTTGTCGGCAGAATTACTGGCCCTGGGGTGGTACCTATCTTGACGGATTCCTGCATAGGAGTCCTACCACCAGTAGTAACTTGTATATTACAGTAAAAGTTCAGACTTCATTTAATAGATTGTAAACAGGAACACACTGTCGAGGAATATTTTCCTAGATTTTTCGTGTGATTATATTCGTGTTTTAGGTCAACAGAAACAAGAAAAGTTTAAAAATAAATATTAGATGTCTCGTTCCCAGCTGAATAACTTTTACTTACTCTGTTTAGGAATTTTCTAGTTAAAGTTGGACGAAGTGTTTTCAGTTTGTTTATAAGTTTGATACGACTTCGATACCATTCCGTCTTCTTATATATTATGCATCAAGCTCTATACATACATATGTCAAGGCAAAAATAGCTGTTTTTATTTGTAAGAGCCAGGAATTATACCACCTGTAAAATTATAGCCTAGGAGATACCTATCTTTCCTTGATGGTACTCATCATGTAATAGTAATGTAGGACCTCCTATATTCCTAGTAAAAAAAAAATTTCATGGTTAACTAATCAGAGATATTTTTTATTGTATTGAGAGAGTGACAAGACATGCAAAACGTTCTCTTGATGGTAAGTGCAACGGCCGCCCATAGCAATGCTGTGGCACCCAGAACATTTCTGCGAGGCACTACATTGCGCCACCCGAGACGGTCAAATATTAAGTTTCATACTGTAGTGATTACACTAGCACTCAGTACCCTTCAGTCCGAAACAGTAATGTTTGCACACTACTGCTTCACAGCAGAATGCGTACTGACCCTGCGGTACCTAGATGGACTCCTGCACATAAATCCTACAACCATTTATAATTTCGGAATAATTAAAATAAACGAGGACGCATAATCGTTCAGAAAGCGCTGATTTAATGTGTCATTTTCATTTATTATGCTTGTTTATAATTATATCATATAAAAAAGTACAAGGCGTATTGAAAGGACCTTTTTATACTAATCCATTACAACACTTCGTATGTTTGGTTTGAATCTGTCACAGTTCTATCTGACATTGAGTCGAAAAGCGATTTTTATAGCTTAATTGTTTGTGTTTCGTAATTTATTAAAATTTTGATCTAAGGAATTTCAACGGTTGTAAGCGACGAGACAATTAAGTTGGTCACCCGACGTTAAGTTCCACGTCTGCACACAAGAATGCGGTGCCGTCCAAACTTTGCATTGTAAAGTTACCGTACCGTAAACATATGCCCTGTAATAACAATATATTTAGTGCCATTGAAATCATAACACACCGGTGTTTGATCAACGATTCTTAAGGGATGGACAACTAACACTGCGATGTTAACTACAACGGATTCCTGGGTAGGAATCCTACAGCCAGTAGATAACAACTTGTAAGTCATAACATAACGTACATACGAGTATATTATACAATACCATTATCGTCATGAATCGCAGAGAAATGTTCAGAATACAATTCAACATATTTATTACTAATACATTAGTACTATTTGACATATTGTTACCCTTTATAAGGCCTTTGAAATAATATAATCGTAGCCCTTTAGTCATAGCAGATAACTGAAACCAAATTGCAAACCTCTAAACCGGAAAGGCATTGAAGATAATTATCAGAGTAGTCACAAATTTAATATTAAAGCTAATACATTTACACATAAATAACTATTTAAATATATTAATTTCGAAGGACTAAACCATTGTAATTAATTATTATTATTCGGAAAGATAAATTAAACTAAAATGAAATTTAACACAGTAATCTTTGATAAAAAGATTTACAGTCAATACTAATCTTTAAGGTTTCGTCGTCGATAAAATGGCACCAATCAACAAACGGTATGGTGTGGTCTGGTACGGTTATGGTTACGTATCGTGCCGTACTTGTTTAGTCCGAGTATAGTCGGAATTCGGAATAGCTCCGCACAAGCCAAAGGTCGGTCAATGAATATGTTTAATGAAAGTCTATTTGAAGTACAATCGTCTGTTAAATAATAGTAAACTTAATTTAATAATTATTACAATTGTTGGTTCCTTAAACATATATACAGCTACGTAAAGCTACAATAATAAGTACACATTTTGACACAATTAGCTACCTTTTATTAATTTTTACCCAACTATGTTTAATCCAAAAAGAGTGTTATTATTTCAGCCCGTATGTATGTTCATCTATTCCTGCATAACTTTTAAACTACTTATCATAACTAGTCTGGCCATAAATACTGTTACATAAAAACTATTCTTTTTTTCAACTTTTTAGTTATTTTGAATTTGGAACACGTATATTATTTTAAAAACTTCTTTCGATTTTGTGCCATTTCACGTATTTTTCCGTGTTCATTATCAAATTACAATATGGAATGGGGGAACACTTCAAAAGCTTGGTATCAGCCGTATGTTCGTATATCGTAATATCAACAGATACAACAACACTTCCTCTGTCGAAGACCAGAAAAGATCGGGGCGGCCGCGTGCTGTTAGAACTACAAAGGCTGTTAATGCTGTTAAAGCCAGAATTTGTCGAAACCCCATCAGAAAGCAAAAAATCTTATCGCGAGAAATAAAGATTCCCGCTAGGACTCTGTCGCGTGTTATAAAACAAGACCTGCGGGGCTATTACGTATCCAAAGTTAAGATCACTTCTGAAAGTGTTGAACGAATATTTGTCAAATAATTGTTATCATACTGGTTATGGTTATCGAAAATGATGATTATTTTTCATATGACGTATTTTTAGTTAATCATATCCATATATCAGACAATTATTTGAGAGATAATCGTTCAACACTTTTTAAGTGATCATCACTTTGGACACGCAATAGCCACGCTGAAGCTAGGTGCTAATCGTCGATATACAGGACATGCCCTAAATCAATCTTTACAATTAAAGAGAGTGGATCGATCAAAACGCCTTCTGTCGCGATACGCAGGTGAAAGGCACAGAAATATCCTCTTTACAGATGTAAAAAATTTCACGATTGAAGAACACTACAATAAGCAAAATGATAAAGTGTACGCTATGTTTTTGCTTATAAGATTAAATAAATAGGTACGGTTACAGTTAAAAATAATATTTGTTAGGTGTATTGACCATTTTTTATATCCAAGAAAGTTTGTGAATAAGTTAATCATTAAATAGTAGTTACATTAAACACATTGGTTAGGTGCAGTGACATTTTTGTAGTAACAAAATTCAAAACAAATATGGTTGTTGATCAGTTACATAATAAATATTTGATAAGTATAGTGTATGAATGTTACTGTACAATACCGAACTACGGTAAAACCTAAGATTTTCCATTAAAACCTAAGATTTACCAACTCTAAATGGTAAAAGTCCAAATAGATACGTGTTGATCGTTCGTTTCGAACTTCTACCACCAACCACTTGGTAAATCTTATGATTTACCTCAAAGACACGGTAAATGTTGAAAAAGATATGTTATAACGTGGATGGAAACCAAACAGTGGTCAAAAAATGGCCTGTATCAATTTCAGGGAGCTTAAAATTCATCCAGGCCCGTCGTAAAAGATCAAAAAATTGTCGTTTATTTATAAATTCTTAAATTCATGTCGGTAAATACTAAGATTTACTGGTAAAACCTAAGATTAACCAATACGGGTTTTTACAGTAACATATATATCTCATAAATGTATCTCAGCTATGTACATAATTTGACTGTTAATTAATTACAAAAACAATTTATTAGTAAATATAACTTTTGATTTTATAAAATTCAATATATGAACATTTTGTAAATATTAAATTACAAAGAAAAATAATTAAATTTATAAGTTTGTGTTGAATTATAGTACGTTGGTAAATAATAGTGTAAATGTAGTTTCGGCTCTTGGCATTGCTTGGCGTATTTTCATTGCAAGACATATAGCAAAATCGGAAGCAGCGAATCTGCAAGCAGCAATAGCGGAGGTACTTTGTCTAATTAGAGAAAGAGGTGGAAATTTTTGCTGACAGATATTGCTTACATCGTCAAGTGTCAGCGCCAGAGTGTGCATACCGATTGCCACCTAAAGCTAACGAGATAGCTCTAGAAATCCTTAATTTGTGAATACTTGCATGCCTGAGCTGAGATACAGAATGCGTTACGTTTCGATTCCGTTGCAGTTGAGACTTGCAAAAATATATTCGAACGCTACGAGAGTCGTCCACTGAACTTAGAAGAGTTGATTCTTGGTTCGCGGCCAATTACGAGTCGGTGAGTTCAATGACATATCAAGAAGAGGATTATGGTGATGCAGATGCATAAGATAAAGCAGTAATCGATTTAGAGAAATCACTATTCGCTAACGGGCAGGCCTGTTTGGCCCTCGGCAGAGTCGGATCTTCAGACGGATTATTTCTTCCTTGGATTATAATAAAATGCTGAAAAATCCTCATAACTCCCGATCTCTTGAGGAATTTAAAAGATTTAGAAGAAAGTCTTTTAAATTCCGTAATTCAATATTTTTTTTAAATAAATAAAATGTACTATGCAGGAATCCGTCTAGGTAGGTACCACCCCTGGGCCAGTTATTCTGCCGTGAACCAGTAGTGTGCAAACATTACTGTGATTCGGTTTGAAGGGCATTGTGAGCTAGCGTTATCACTGGGCATATGAGAACTGATGTCTCAGGGTGATGGGCACAGTGAGGTGTCACTCAGAAATGTTCTGGGTGATCTGCATTTGTTATGGGCAGATGTTGCACTTACCATCAGGTGAACGTTTTGCTCGTTTCATCACTTTATACAATAAAAAAAAGCCCTGTAATGATCTATCAAAGGCATAGAAAAGCGTATAATGTCATGTTTTTTATTTTACTATAAATCTTTATTAAAATAGAATAAAAATCTTTATTTTATTTACAACATACTCATGTGACTCACGAGATTCACTGTTCACTGAATAGACGAGTAACATATCTCGTCACTACGCCTTACTGAAACAGCGCGATACCTGAGTACTATGCAACATTAAGTAATTACAGTACAATATTATTACTTTACTATTTAATACGATTTCGAAACATTTTTTTATTAAAAGAAAATATTACCTTTAAGCGCCAGAACAAAATATTTTTTAAATCATGTTCTAAATAGTTCTAAGGTGAAACAACGCGATATTGCGTGGCCTTACTATCAGGTATTTAATTTAAATACAACTTTTTTTCTTTATGAATTATGAAAAAGCGTGAAAAAAAATTTCACATATTTTCATATATTTCTAAACATACCAAGTTGAGTATGGCTACTTGTCTTGACACATAAGTCTTCAACTAGTGCGTATAGCCAGTGATGATATAAGGAACCGAGACGTGGGTCTCGGACCCACGTCTCGGTTCCGATGAGGTTCCGTAACGATGAAATCCAAGGTTTTGCGGGAAGTTGATGGATGTGAGTGGCTCAGAAACGAGTTTTGTGACAATTTATGGGGGTCATGTTCAGCAGTGGACTCGTGCTGGACAGCAATATTGGTGGAAATAATAACTACGTTATAGATCGACGAAGATAAAATACTCAAAAGCGAAACATTTTATTCTTTAGTTCAGTTATCTACTATCTACATAGCACATACTTTTGGACATATGAACTATTCATAACATATGTTTCAATGTTACTGACACATATAACTTAGAGGAATTATTTACTTTTAAAATATGGATGTAAAGTAATCCATTAAATTAAAAGTGCCTTTGCGAGTCTGATAAAAAATAAACAAAATTGCTGATAATGGAGTGACCTATCCACAGAGCTTAATGAAAAAACATCAACATCAGATGCTCTATTAATATTAGGATAATTATTTGCGGATATTACTTAGGGCCCAGTGAGGGCATTTCAAAATTACATTTTTAATTTGTCACTCTGTCGTAAGCTTATTAATTTATTAAATAAGTAATTCTTAATCCATCTATATAAACTATCACGTAGAACTATGTCACCTCACGAACGACGAGCGACTCGAATCGTCGACGACCAGGTATCTTTCGATCGACTTGATCCACTGGACTTGTGAAGAGATGTTGCACATCTTTGTATTTTTTAACGTTGGAGAGAGCACAGGGAGTGTTTCGAGGAATTGTTGTTGTTGTGTTTCGAGGAATTGGCCCGGAGGACATCACCTATCACGGTGGCAGTTATTCTATCGCTAAATAGTAGTCTGCTAGCATCAGAACAGAGTTTCTGATTTCGAAGGCACTGCAGTTAGTAAAATTACTGGGCATAAGAGACTAAAAAACTGAGGTCTCAAATTGACTAGAGCAGTGCAGCGCCCCGCAGGACTTTGCAATTCAAAGTTCTGGGTGATACTACACCAAGGTTAAGAGCAGCAAAACAGCGACACATATCATCAGGAGAACGACTTGTTCGTTACGTTATCCATAACGTTATACTCGTAGTTTAAAATTTAAAAAAAAACATACTTTAACGGCAATGAGATGATCTGAGATGATAGTTATAAAATTATTGTATAACCATCAATCATCAACCTGTAATTTCAAAATATGCAAATGTCTGGAAGTGGATGAAAATTTAATTGAATGATTTTATTACAACATTGTTAGTTATACATACATGCAAGCTAATAAAATCTAAAGTCCATAATGATCACCACATCATCTCACAGACTTTAATATAATTTGAATTAAAATAAATTCAATCATGTTGTTAACATAATTGAATTGTAGTGTGGTGGCGGCTCGATAAAAGAATCTCGTAAAAGGCGAGTAAGGAATTAAACTGCACTGTGCACCCAACAGCGCATGATAGCGATGGGCTCACCACCTATCACACCAAGTGCATTATATTGTTTTGGTGAAACGTGGATTGTGGCAGTCATCTGTTTTTGCAGTGAGTGCCCAGTCTCTGACTACCCCTTATGGAATACAGTCGTGATCTTATGTATGTATGTATGTATATTTTTTTTCTTTCTTTTTCTTATTATGTTATTAGTTAAACAATTTTTATGAGTGTGTTGTTGCTAATAAAATATGCCAATGTCTAAAATCGTGTTAAAAATGCAAGAATTCAATCACATACACATAGTTTGATGTCAACAGAAAATTTGAAAGCGTCGCTTTGTTGCTAAAGAAATAGAAAATCAGCTCAAGGGAGTTCTAGTAATCAGGCTCGGAATATACTCGGAAATCAAAACCATATTGTTTTCTGTGATTCGTGTACCTATTTCGCAATACACATCAATTTTTAATTTACACAGACTTTACAATTTTTACTAACACAAATTAATTTCCAATTCTACTAAAATGAAATGAAATGAAAATTCTTTGTTTTTCAACGTAAGAAATATTTTTTTTTGTCAAATGTAATTTCTTTACGATCCACCGCCGTTTCGTAATGAGGTTCCTCTGACGGAGAAATAAACAGACGAAAGAAACTCCGTAGGTATCCTCTTTTTTGTAAATCCATTTTTATCTCAGTCATAAATACATGACAAAGAATAGTCTCAAGGAAAAGCAAAGCACGCCCCATGTTCAAATCAGAAAGAAAGGTTTCGATACAATGCCATTTGAAATCGGTTACCATTCGGAATATTTGTACAAATTTAGAGGACTATTTGTAATAATAGAAAGCTTTCTTTCTCCATCTTCTTCCAGCTCTAACAAATGATAGTTGTTTACTCAATTACGGTTTGCTGATTTTATCAATGTTACTCGTACTAAAGAATTGGACATAAAATAAATTGAACGCTACGAACCTCTCAGTGTTCAAGTCAGGCTCGGACTAGAACCTAGTATATTATTATATACATTTATTTCTTACGTGCCAATCTATTGACAGTCATAAAGCATATAAATATTTTTGCCGTGTCACTGAGGCGTAAGAGAATTTAATTCCCAGTAAAAGCCAACATTTGCGCTGAAATATAAATTGATCTTTTTCGGGACTGGTTAAGTTGTGATTGTCCGAGTGTTTCTGACACAGCGTCCTAGCCTATCTACGATCTTATCGCATGAGCGTTACAATCTTACTTTTGGTGCAGTCAGGTTGGGACGAGTGAATGCCTCTTTATTTGCCTCTTTGGGTACACTTGTGGCACTATAAAATCTCCTGCGCAGTTGACAGTTTCTGATAGTGTTTGAAGGTTATCGCAGAGGTCGAAAATCGGCTAGGAGAACGTCATGGATGGCGTATAACATAAGGCATCATGGCACCGATAGATGTAGAAAATTACCACCTGGATCATCATCATTGTCATTAGCTTGCGGCAGTCCACTGGTGAATATAGGGCTCTCCAAAATAGCACCACTTAGCGTGCGTGAAGCACAACATAGTTCCTCTTTTTTATTTTATAAAGAGACGAAACGAGAAATACGTTCACCTGACGATAAGTGCAACGTCTGCCCATAATAAATGCTTTATTACCCAGAACACTTCTGTGTGACGCCACACTGCTCCCTTCACTCTGAAACATCAGTTCTTAAGTATTCTATTCCCAGTGATTACGCCAGCACTTAATGCCCTTCAAACCGAAACACTGTAAAGTTTGCACACTACAGCTTCACGGCAAAATAACTGGCCCTTGGGTGGTACCTACCTAGACAAATTCCTGCATAGGAATTCTATCACTTAACCAATATCCCATACAACATTTCCCTAAACGCATTCTCTACGCTACCCATCTACTCCAATGATAGTCATCCACGCGACATATGTGGCCAGCTATGTGCCACTTTATTTTGCAAGCTGTCTTTGTTTCAGGTTATCTCCATAATGCCAAACTTAAACTATCCAGACCGGTAATGCGCATCCGCCTGCCGAGCATGTTATCTCAATCTGAAAGAGGATATGTCCAGCTGTGAACTGTGTTTTTTATCGAAGAGGAGCAAACTAGTAATTGGCTCATCTGATGGTAAGTGAGATCAGAGGGATAGCAGATGCGTTGGCGGCCTTTGAAAAATTAATAGGCACTTTTCTTGAAGGTCCTCAAGTCGAATCGGTCCTGAAAAATCGCTGGCCGCAGCAGATTCCATAAAGTAGTTGTGCAAAAACACATTGTGGTGGAATGTCAGCTATCGGGGTGGTGATGGTAGAATTTTGAGTTGTGTCGCAGTGTTCGATAGTGAAATTCAGCGGTTATAATTAATCCGAAGAATTCTTCGGAAAACTTCCCGTAATAGATCCTGTCAAAAATTAAAGACTTGCAACATCTCTTCACAAGGCCAGTTGATTAAGCCGGCCGATGTTCATTGGCAGCCGACGATTCCAACTGCCCAAGGATGAGAACAATACTTCATTTAATGTGTATGCTTATGTTATGCATATATAATGAACACAAAACGAGGAGACACGATGAAGGGATTATTTTTAGCGGTAAATGTGCAAACTTTTGTCTACTTGGGGTTAAACTGCTTAGCCAGCCCCCAGATTTGTTCCGGTACTCACCTATGCTGTTAGTTGCTGTCTGCAAAGCAATAAATGTTACTAAATTGTAACAAATCATTGATATGAAAAAGAAACAGTGATGGTGACAGCACGCAGCTTTGACGAACACCAGCATTCACCGACTTGCAACTACGATCTTGCTCCGGTCTGTGAGAAAACTGGCAGACCTAATTGCATAATTGCTCTGGCAGCCCAAAGCAAAGAAACTTCAAAAAAAGCAGTTTGTGCCAAACTCAATCAAAGGCCTTCGCAAACTAACTGCCAGGGCCTCCTCCTCGGTCTGAAAACATCAGGGCCTCTGCCCATCGATCAGTGAGATAGACTAATATATCACCAGCTGAGCGACCCCGATGGAAACCGTACTGACGGTCACGAAGCATCTGGTGCTCCTCTAAATACTCGTATCTCAAGTGCTGGCCGATAATAATAGATTACATTATTTTTTAAAACAAGGAGGAGATGGAGATAGGCCTCTAGTTGGACGGATATAAGCAGTGTCCTTTTTAAGGGATCAGATGCACTGAAACAGTCTTCTATGAGTTCGGGACGACTCCTAGAGAGTATGAGTACCGAAAAAGACGCGTTAGAACCGGTGCCAACTCCGAAGCATACATCCTGAACACAATTGCTGGGATTCCATCGGGCTCACTTGTTTTTTCTTATTTACACTATTATTTATTTATATTTTTAGAATTTTTTACACTATTCTTAATTCAAATTTATTAAAATTTATTTTCTATTTTTTAGTTTGGTTTTCTATATAAAGCGTGTTTTTTAGTTTTTTCAAACTATTATTTATTGATAATTATTACGATCTCTTAATAATTATCAATAAATAATAGTTTGAAAAAACTTTTCATTAGACACCAAATCATCGTATTCCCTTCACGTATAAACTTTGATGCTAAATTGTGCTCTCGAAATATAAACGAAAAATTTAAACCTAAGGTCAAATAAACTTCTACAAGGCATATAAATGAATATTAAGCTTTTCTATTACCATCTTCTATTGCAATTTAAGAATTCTAGCACCCAAACAACTCCATTGAATTTTATGCCTTTATTCTGCTTCCATGTTTTCTTTTTTACTCTTGTGACATTTAAAACACTTTAAATAAACGGTTAAATTAGTTCGCTGTTCGTTATTAAAAACCAACATTTGTGTTTTTTAACAAAATTCAACTTATATTTTAATGAAAAGACCGCGTGGCTTAGAGGTCAGAGTACCTGACTTCTACGCTGCGGGTCCTAAGCTCAAATAACAGCCGGAGTCCACATTTGTTTAAAAACACAAATGGTCGGTTTTCGAGTCTGGTTGTGTTGCGCACTTAGAATATAGGTCTTGTAAGCTTTTAAATGCAGTAATCCCGATTCTGGACATGATAATATTTAGAAGCGGCACGCTACCATACTGCGATGGACATTGTCCTTTATAAGTATATAAATCGACAACTATAAAGTACAAATTCGAATACTCGCTTTTCATTATATTTTCTTAAGGCAACGGACTTCTTTCGAACAATAGTCAAGGGTATAAAAGCTAAAGCGTGTAAACTTTCCTCAAATCTACTTCAGCTGAAATTAAAAGCGAAAAGCGATTGAGAATCTTTTGTTAACGTTCGAGTTTTTACTAACGTAATGGAATGGTTTTAATTTCGATTGAGTACATATATGTTTTATGTTTATAAGGGTATCCGATGGCGGTTCCCGGTGGCGGTATTAGTTTGCTTATGCACGCCATTGTAGGAAGGCCGGCGGTGCTCTTCAAAACTAAGTAATGTACAACATTTTATATTTTGCATGCGAATCTTTGCCAGTTAACCTTCTAGTAATTACTTGATTTTGTTTAACCAAATAAATGTAAACATATCTTAATGACACCTTAAAATGTTGTTAGTATTCATGGTAGAGGTTACAGTCAAACTTTCGTTAGGGCTCGAACTTTGTAGGTCCATTAGTAATGTATATGTAGGCGCAAACCTCTGTAGAGTTTCCTTAGCAGTGATGTTAATTTATGAAAATTTTATATTTACATTTAGTACACCGCGACTTTGAGTTTGTTCGCCGATGACGTTAAAATAATAGTTTAGAATTAACGCAAAGAGTTAATATTATACTTTGTTTCTTCGTAACGAATAAAATAGATAAGATCGGAAGTACACACAAAACCTGTACCAGGAGCTCGTTGCAGTCAGAGCTCCTAATACAAAGGGATTAAGCAATAATAAACTTAAAAAATACAATATTATTAAAAATTAATGTTAAAAAAATTGAAAAAGGTAGATATTGTCATAAGCAATACTTCAAGTTGCAGAAAGAATGTGCAACAACTTTTTATCTCATACATTAGAGAAAAGTGTGTGTGCTTATAAAGCTGACAGATGAGCTTCAGCATAAATACTGTAACATGGTTACTGTTGGACCCGAATAAAAATAATTAATTAGCGGAGAGTGAAATAGAAGAACACATAAATCTACTGGAAAGTTGGTGGAAATGTGCAACTACAATTCTGATAGATTTGACTCTCTAGTAAAAAATAATAACTGTCATGACTCTTACGCCAACAGTTAGTTTTTACGCAGTAGCCCTAGTCTTCAATCTGAGGCTCGGTGTGACAGCAGCATAGGCTGCACACCACATAATATCATAGATGACAAAATTTTAAGTTTTCAAACGAAATAGAAAAAGACATGGGCATGTTTTTCAAATCTTACATAACTGTTATTAACTATTGTACCACCACCAGAGGTAATTCTTTTCTCAAGTTGTACAAAATATTACAAAAATACAAATTCATAAAAAAACAAGTATTTTTATTTTAGTAGGTAACAAAAGAACCTCTAAAAAAGAAATTATAAACAATTTCAATATAAAAAATAACCTAGGAGCAAGGAAAATAATGTTATGTGTAATATTTTTTTTTTCTAATCGTTTAAGTAGAAAAGAAATTGACTGTATTCATTAATTGAATACCTTATTATACAATCGGACATGTCGTCATAATGATGTTTTATTTTTTGACACTAATTAATTTATTAAGAATTAATTGATAAAGGATTTCATCATCATTGTACCTGCCTAAAAAACTTAAAAATAATATGGCTAGGCTGTTTGCCTACAATTCTAATAACATTGTCTGTATTCAATCAAATTCCTTAAACATTTTAAGAGTTAGGTTAAGTAGTCGTTTTATTCGTACTCGTAACGGCAGTCAGTGTGTAATAGAGTGCCCTGCTGACTCTGCCACCGCTGCCTATGACAATTTAAACACTATGTATAGACAGAAGGAAAACCTATTAGCTTGACAGTAGTTCACCAAAATTTACGAGGTTTTCCCGGCAAAGAATAATAGATTGAATTGTTTTTAGAAAAATATAGTGTTGACATATTTTGTGTATCTGAGCACTGGTTAAAGGAGTTTGAAATGTTGTTAGGTTTTAATGGCTATAATATTGGTAATAGGGTGTCAGCTATAATTTGTAAAACTGTTATAAAAACAAAGGAACGTAAAGACATTGTTGGACTCTCTGTAGACAGTGTAGCCGAAATATCTTGTGTTGAACTGGATAGATATATAATAATTTGTGTGTACCGCCAACTTTATTATAGGATATACTGGTGGTAGACGGATTCCTATGCAGGAATCCCTGTGGTGGTACCTACCTAGACGGATTCCTATGCAGGAATCCGTCTAGGTAGGTACCACCACAGGGCCAGTGATTCGGCCGTGAAGCAGTAGTGTGCAAACATTACTGTGTTTCGGTTTAAAAGGCGCTGTGAGCTAGCTAATCACTGAGCATATGAGACTTAAGAACTTATGTCTCAGGGTGGTGGACATAGTGTGGTGTCACAAAGAAATTTTTTGGTTGACACAGCATTTGTTATGGGCAGACGTTGCACTTACCATCAGGTGAACGTTTTATTGGTTTCATTACTTTATCCAATAATTGCTTTTTTTATTTGCTTAGCGGTAGCTTTTGGCAACAAGGTCAACAAAAAATTATGAAATTGCGGGTTGAAGCTAACGCGGTGGCGCGTAGATGTGACGCAGAGACATAAGAACTTCAATAAGGACTTAAAAAATATGTCGCTGAGGCTGTTCTTAGAGAAAAAAAGGCATATTATTTCTTTTACATTAATAGTAATCAAAGAAATCCTTGCACCCTTTGGGCGTACATTAAAAAAAATGACACATTAAGAAGTAAATTAGAATTACCGCATCATTTTTTCAATGACCGCAATTTGTTCAAAAATAACTTTTTAAAAGTACCCGGAAATAACCAAGTTTCCATTTAACTTTGACATTCTTTGAATTTCATGTTAAAGTATCAAGTAAATTTAAATTAAAGACAGTAGAGGAAATTGACATAGTAAAAATAGCACGGTCACTTAAATCCAATGCGGTGGGTATAGATGGCATTTCCCCAGACATGATGAAAATGTCTTTTCCTAATACATCTATTGAATGACTTTCAATCTCACTGATTGGCAATATGCAGTAGTTAGGCATACGCCCAATTAGTATACTACCATGTGTTTCAAAAATCTTTGAAAAGGTTTGGGCTGAACAGCTAAGAAAATATTTGGAGACAAATGATATACTTCCAAGTCTATAATTGGGTTTAAAGCAATATTATAGCACTGCAACCGCTATGATTAAAGTAGTGGATGACATTTTATCGAATCAAGATAGTGGTAGAGGTACTGTAGATAGTAAAATCAAGTAAAAAATAGTAAGTAGTAAAATCAAGCACGGCCATGCTTGATTTTTCAAGAGCATTTGACTGTCTGAATGATGTTCGCCATTGCTTTTGTCCAAATTGCACTACTACGTTTCGGTAGTAAAATGGTTCGAAAGTTATTTCAAACATTGCCTACGAGTAGAAATTTCGGACCAAAGTGGATCGCCACTAATCTCGGAACTTCGTTGCGTTAATCGAGGCGTTGTGGTACGCTACGTACGGTAGGTCCCATTTCAGGACCTCTTTATTTTGCAGTGTATTGTGCCGATATAGTAGATCGCATAAAATATTGCAGATACCATATGTATGCAGACGTTACTCAGAGATACATACCCTGTAAACCTGAGGAAACACAGTCAGCTGTGACGAAATTGATTGAGTAGTCTAAAATCAGTAAATGAATATAAAAAAAACATCTATTAAAGACTCAACAAAATAGTACAGATACTATGATACATACCACAAAGTTTACAGACACGTATCTTTGATGAGCAAGGTCCCAGCGACTGAACTACTGGCTACATCTTTAATACCTACAACTTTTATTTAGACACTCTGCAATTTTGTTTTTACTTATTACGTATTTTTAATTTACTAAGTTTTTAATCGTATACGTACAATAATTATTATCATCATGCGTAAACGTCTGTACGTCCCTCGCCGCTCCGGCTCCGTGAAACCGGCGCTGTAGTCTCGACAGCGGCATTAAGCTGAGTGAGACCCGTTTGTTCAATGCGCCAAGACTCTATATATATAATATTTTCTGTATACGAGTTTTTTGTGTTTATATATGTGTATTTTATTTATTATATATTACATATAAAATTATATATATACACATACACAAAAATTTAATTTCCTTCCATTTGTTTTTTATTTTTATTTTTTATTCTTTGGTTAGCACCTGCCTTCTACTTTTCACCATAACAAGGGTTGACTGGTAGAGAATGCCACTAGGCATTAAGTCCGCCCATTGTAGCTTTTTGCTTAAGGTGTCAGCAATAAAGTATAAATAAATAAATAAATAAAACCCGCGGACTGATTGAATCCAACAAAGAAGTAGATAATGAGTTTGAGACATTTGAGAAGTAAGGTTAATTAACCAAATGCTGTCTTTCTTTAACACCAATAAGTTTCATAACTTGACCCATGACCATCGCTTTGGTATTACCAAAGGGCGCTCCATAACTGATGCAGGAGTTAGTTTAATTCAATACATTTACAGTGCGTGGGAGGACTCTCAGAATGGTATTGGCGTATTCTATGATTTATCTAAAGTATTTGATTGCGTTAATCACAAACTGGGCTTTGTAAACTAAATTATTTTGGTTTAGAAGAGCAAGCTCTTATTTTTTTGGATTCTTATTTTATTAATAGGATACCAATGGTTCAGATTAATAGTTCTCACTCAGTAGACTCTCAAGTAAAAATGAGTGTACTACATGGATCTATTCTGGGCCCATTTTTGTTTCTAGTCTATATGAATGATCCATACCTAGTTCAGAAAATTAGAAATATAGTATTGTTTGCAGATGATACAAGTCTGTGCTCCAAAACTTATTATAAATTGAATGATTATTTCAATGATAAGGACGAATGGAAAGTATCCATCCAGGGAGACATCAAATAATGTGACGGTTATTTTGTAAGCAGATATGTAATATGTATTTTTAGGTAGGGATAAGTAATTACGATGTAACGTTTTTACTAACAAATAATTGTAAATGGTTATGTGGCACATTGTAACTGCACTCTGTAATATAAAAGATAATAATCTTGGTAATGTTAATTTGTTTGGTAGAAGGCGGCGTCGTGTGGTGGATCGTTCACTTCCCTTTGAAATGGTTGAGGAGGGCGATGGCTGCCACATGCATCATACTTGTCAACAGGTGCTGCTACTGGTAAAGACTGGTCTGCTCGAATTTACAATATACGTATATATATATATATATATATATATATACATATATATTTTAATTTTTTATAATTGTTTATTAATATAAGTTACATTTATAAACGGAAATGAAATATCAAAAAACAATACTCGCTTTTCGTAGCGATAGGGCATCGCTGGGAAACCCTTTTCACAATTTGCTTAAAAAATGAAGCCCTACTTTTTCCTATTTCATTGATATTCACCCTTCGGCGCCGTTTATGATAATGCAGCCATCACACGAATAAGTCATCTGTGTTACCTTTATACTTATGTTTATTAGACTTTACTTATATGTATATTATATTTCTACCTTTTTCTATCACATCGAAACAATTTTTATAGCAGTTGATTTTTTTTATGAAAATGCTTACGTTGCTAAACAATTTTTTTGTATTTTTTTACGTACCCCTCAATACATCGTAATAAAAAGCAGAAGTGTTATTCTGCTATTTTATAATTTACTTCTGTTAGAACGTGGTAATTTCATGGTCAATTTGACTCATTTATAAGTTACATTCATTACAGCTGCTTTATGGTTTATTAAATATGTAATAAATTGGTAGGCTTTTAAGCATTGCTACGTACTACATAAATAACAAAGGGAGTACTTCTTGTACTACCCAATATAATTATAATTTAGGCTCACTCTGAAATTGCCCATCATTGTCTTCACACTTAATAACGCAATTACAGTAATTAGAAAAAGTAGGCGTACATTGTATGAATCATTTAATATCTTTTATACTTTTGCTTTCAATCACTGGTGGTAGAATTCCTATGCAGGAATCCGTCTGTGTTTGTACCACCGCAGGGCCAGTTATTCTGCCGTAAAGCAAGGGTGTGTAAACATAACTGTTTCGATCTGTAGGGCACTATGAGCTAGTTTAATCACTAGGACATTGAAGTGTAAATTATTTATTAACTTGTAAGTGTAAATAGAAACATGAAACTACAGATAGAAATGGCCGACAGATGTGGAAACGTAAAATCACTTCGCTAAATATGGAAACACAAGTGGTCAGAACTTAAATATTATCTATAAGCCTTTACTGCAAGTTGTAGACCGTATAGTCGCCCTGATACTTTAAAGTGTTGCATTGATTTAATTTAGTTCAAACCCACAATAAAAGTAAAACTGAACACTAGACTATTAGCCATCTGCCTTAATCTTGTATCTTTCGAGCATGTTTGTCCGATGTTGGTCATCGAAGGAATGACTACAAACTGAAAAAAAAAATGATAATTACTGTGAAAAAAGAATAAAAGATATAGAGGATAAATTCAACCCCGTTAGTCTGGTCCACTGGACTCTAACAATCCAAATTTAACTTGATGCTGAAAACGGAAAAAACTCTGGAGGAGTAAAGATTTTAAATTACATTATTATTTTTAAAAGATCTCGTTACATCTTTAAAAAAAGTTTGTATTCAATCTAAAGCAGAGTATATTAGCTGCAAAATAAAAAAAAATATTTCCACAAATCTAAGGAACGTATTTACATATTAATATAGAAAATAATAGTTATTATATATTATATATTCCAAATATCCATTCTGTAAATTTTAATCACATAACCGCATTTACAATATAAGCACGTATGCGCAAAAGACGAGGTTATTTAAACAATTTAATATAAAAACAGCTTGTTTTGGTATTATTTGTGGTGCTATTATGAATCCACTATTGCTCTTATATTAACATAAATATGCAATTGTTTTATTTCGATTGTAGAACAAGGCGCCAATAAAGCTACCGTCTCTGGAAAACCACTGACTTTTTTAGGTCTGTTATATGTGAAATAGTTGTTTTATAGTCTATACTTTATTATTTACTTACTTTATTTTTTTTATTTCATAAAAGTGACGGAACGAGCAAATCGTTCACCTGATGATAAGTGTAACGTCTGCCTATAACAAATGCTGTGTCACCCAGATAATTACTGTGTGATACCACACTGCGCCCGTCACCCTGAGACATCAGTTCTATAGTCTCATATGCCCAGTGATTACGCTAGCTCTCAGTGCCCTTCAAACCGAAACACAGTAATGTTTGCACACTACCGCTTCACGGCAGAATAACTGGCCCTGGGGTGGTACCTATCTAGATGGATTCCTGCATAGGAATTCTGCCACCAGTAAAAAAATATAGTTGGAGTTCCCGACGTTCACTGGCATCTTACTGTTACACTGCAACTGCTCTACAGACATATCTATGTAACACATCCAGCACAGGTAACCTCTATATTCATAAATTTAGAAAAAAAATGCTAGTAATCCGATTAGAAAAGTACAAGTATCGAATTCTGATCAAATGTTTCGGTTTAAATAAACATGCGTATTACATAAGACGCTGAAGCACGAGCAGATGAGTCGGTAGGGTTATTTCACTAGCAGTAAAACTAATTGCTTTTAATGATGTGATGCACTCATGAACAGTGCTTAATGGAAAACCATTATTATTTCCATTATATAAGGGTGTCCTTTACTTGAAATGTCCTCCATATAATATGAGTATACATACTGATAAACTCTTAACATGTTTTACGATATAGATATGTAATTTTTATGCATCTTACTAGATAATATATCCAAATTCAAACTAATATTATAAATGTGAACGTAACTTCGTCTGTCTGTTTGTTTGTTACGTTTTTAATCGTAAACCGCTAAACCAATTTTGATGTATTTTAGTACAGAGATAGATTGAATCTTGAAAAAAGACATAGGCAACAAAAAATAACAATAACAAAAAAATAAACACATGCTATGTCATTTTGTCGCAACAATAAAACCTGAAGGGGTTGAAATAAGGGATGACAGTTTGTATAGAGAACCAATCATTCTAATGAAAGTTATGCTTTTAAGGAAATCGCTTGTTCGGGAGACTGGAAGTCGTCAAGTCTACTTGCAAAACGATTCCTAATGACTCTCGACAACACATAGATACGGCTCTAGGAGTATCAGTCTAAAATTCTTCAAGAGGTCGTTATCGCCCTTCTTGTGCAACCACGCTCGGAATTAAACAGCTTCTGAAGGACTACTAGTACCGGTTTTCCACTCGCTTTCAGAAGCTCTGACAGGGTGGGTAGGTACAACTGCAACCAAGAATTCAATCGACGGATCAGCGTTCTGGAAACTGCATCACATCTTCTCCTCGATTATACCTCATAGTTTCGAAAAATCCTTTCTCTGCGAGTTTAAAACCGTAACGATGATTTCAATAGAACACGACCTGCACAGTCGTCGATGTATGCAAGTGGCTCAGGACCGGTTAAACCTATGCCTTCCCCACAGATTGCGACCAAAGGCTATGGGGTCTAGCTTCTTCTATGGGAGGCCTATGTTCAGAATGAATACGATTGGCTGAAATGATGATAATGACGACGTATTGCAACTGTCAAGGATATATTGAATAGAAGAGTAGATTAAATAAGAGAATCAGTGGTGTCAGTTTCCAGAAATCTATTAAAGTTTTAAATGGTAAACGGCATATAGTAGCTGGTCCTGATATCGGAATTAGTTTGCTTGTACACGCTTTTGGAGGAGGACGGATGGTGCCCTTCAAGAAATAGGTAGTACGACCCGCTTCTTAATTTGCATGCGAAACTTAGGAAATTAACTTCATTTCTTTCCTTATTAAAGTATCGTACGTAAAGACATAACATCATTCACAATGACGTTTCAAGATTTTAATGAAATTTCCTTATTAAACTTCTTTACAGATTCTCCTGTTCCTATCATCCATCGCGACCGTCTCATCGATGTCCTCGAAAGAATGCGACGTGCGTGAATTAAGTGCTTGTATTTCTTTAGTCCCTATATTTAATTCAAGGTAAATAGGTATATAAGACGAAGATACTTACGTGTCAAATAGAACGTCATGTACAATATATTCATGTTTCGTAATATTTTGTATGCTAATTTTATCAATACGAACCTGAGTCGAATTCAATATTCGTTGAAACACATAAAAGATTGATTTTTGGCATAGGATGTATTGCGACGAGTAATTTGTCTGCGACACTGCGTCTCTTTTACTGGTATCGTTTTTACTAGTGGTAGGATTTCTATGCAGGAATGCGTCTGAGTGGGTACCACCGGACTACCGGTTATTCTGCTGTCAAGCAATAATGTGGGTGTGTTGACGACGTCGCATCACTTTCTGTGAAGAAAGACTGCACTCCTACAACCTAATTCAATATGAGTTATATCGGTACGGCGAGCTTAACACCAGTTTTTAACATTTTAATAAGGTTGACAAACAAGCATAAAGTCCACAAGATATTAAATAAACACTTGCATTTGCCCTTATTACGAATCAAGATTAATGTATGTTATCACCCTAAGGACTAAGAATATCTTGTTGTCATATATTGTCTCCGACACTCAGTTTTATATTCGGAATTAAATAATGAAACGAAGAAATTGTTAACCTGATGGTAAGTTCTTAAGTCTTATATGCGCATTTGAGTGCCATTCAAAACGAAACACAGTAATGTTAGCACACAACTGCCTGAGGACAGAATGACTGTCAGTGTGTTAGTATCCACCTAGACCGATCCCTGCATCGGAATCCTACAACCAGTAAATTATCTGCACATATCATAATGTACCAGTGTTATGCGGCTTGTTACTACTGAAGCATAGGACCATGCACCCGAGTGAGTCAACATACACCCGGTCATAGCGAATCGTCATCTAACGAGGCTCTACTTCTTAAAATAAAAGTTGATGAAATAACCACCACGTCCTGATTCACCATGTGCTCAGCGGCGAAGTAAATCGTCATGAGGAAACCTGCATGTCTGATGACTGGAAATATTTATGTGAGGTCCGCCAAATGCGGGTTATATGAGCAACGTGGTGGACTCTTTCTAGTTTCAAAACCCTCTCAAAAAATGAAAGGTTGCTTGTGCTCAGTAGTGTGTCAGACTTTCAAACAATTCTGTGCGGATCGGCACCGATAGCCAAAATACAGGCTTTGCCTAGTTCGACTACAGACGGTAATTTATTTGTATTTCAATAAATGAATCTTAAATTTAAAAAATAGTAAAATATTTTTATATTTTAAGAGATGGCCCGGACGTTGTTCTGCTCGTTCTGGTATGTGTCGCGATGAGTTTGATTTCTTTATTACACTTAATTTAAATTTTACACTCACATCTACTGGTTCGTATTTTGTAATTTTCAATTTTGGTTTTCCAATTTTAGAATTTTCTATTAACGATGTACTAGTCGATCATGTACGATGACAACGGTAGAACTATCAAAACGAAAGTGAAAGGAAACGATTTTGTGGTCGACAACACTTGGATTATTCAGTATACTTCTTTCCAAAATATTCAAGTTTCTTTTCAAATTCACATTGCAACGTGAAGTACTATTATTTTTATCTGCAATCGATTGATTTTCAATATTGCGAAGTCTAATTTCCTTACGGCTTCGATGTGAAAGATTAGATCTTCTGGCGGCATCGTAAATAACACAGGAAATTTGGCCGCACATGTAATGTAAATTACGTAATGAAGCAATTATCAATCACAAATTTGATATCCTCACAAAGTGAACATCTTCGAAGGCAACTTACACACGGCAAGTTACCGTTTGACTTACAAATGTAATAACGGTCGAAAACTGAATGAAAATTGGTGAAAATTATAAGAAAATGCTGATAAACCTCGGCGCCCGTCTACACAGCTAGCTCAACGGTATGCAATGAAAAAACCGCGCAGTTGAATCAGCTGCCAGAATATCATTTATTGTTACAAAACTGTCATGCATACAAAATAATATAAGTTCAATTTCTGTCATGTTTCCCAGATGGCGTTTTAAACTTTAAAATATATATAAAAATGATATTTTTCGATATTTTAATAATTATTCTGCTATTCGGTGCGGAGACAAATTCAACATAATAATAATCAGTCTAACTGTTCTCGAGTTATAAATGGTATAATTAACACGATTTTGTTTTATATATATAGATTATCCTTAAGGATAAAAAAACATAAAAAAGTTCCTGGTCAGTATTATAATTTAACTTATTATTAATGATATTTTCAGTGCAAACTTTCATTATTTTAGTATTGATTATATCATATCCCACAGAATTAATGTATAAAATATATATTACAAAATATTTTGTGATACTTAAGATATATTTATGAAGAAGTTAGTAGAACAAACAAAAAAAAAGAATAAGGCCATACCGCGTATATGTATTTTAAGGAATGTAGAAAGAATTGAAAATAAGGATGACAGAAAAAATATTCTGAATTAATTACTTCTATTGCCTAGTATTAGACGGATGTTAAACAATATAAAGAAATCCATTTTTTTTTTGTTAATACCATAATATAGTAAAAAAATGTAAATATTTACAACGTATGCTTATTTTTATACAAATATCTAACAGAATATAATTTTATTTATATTATTTATATTATTATGAAAACAAAATAATGTAAATATATTACGTATACCCTATATTGGGAAATTAACAAAATTTGATTTTCTGTAAATGACAATCAAAATTAATATTGTATAATAATATACAATTACAATGGTCGTAGGTACTGATGTTATATAATATGTTCTACTTTGTAATATAAACTTTATTAATTAATTTCAAACTTGTTTAATATCCCTTAGTAATGACACAAAAATATAAGTAAAGTTGTAAAGCTAAATATGATTAATCATATTTAACTTTGCAACTTTACTTATACGATAACCATACAAAAGTTATTAATTCTATATAATTAATAACTTTTGTATCGTTATCGTATGTTGTCATGTAATTATTTAACTCTGTATAGATTAAAGTCAAAAAATATTATTTTTGAAGGCAAACAGGCGCATTACTTATATTCACTTCATATCATATATTAGGTAGGATGCAAAAAAAGTTAAGTTTCAGCCTATAAATGTCCCACTGCTGAGCACAGGCCTCCTCTCATTTCTGAGAGGGTTTTGGAGCTAGGAAGAATCCGCCACGTTGCACCAATGCGGGTTTGGCGGACTGCACATGTCTTCAAAATAATTTTTATTTATCAGACATGCAGGTTTCCTCACAATCTTTTCCTTCACCGCCGAGCACGTGGTAAATCAGCACTTAAAATTGCAATTAACAATTTTAGTGGTGTCGGCACCGGGAATCGAACCCAGGTCACTCGATCATATGAAATTTTAAGCGAGCGCCTAGCCCCTATACCCATGCCCATATACGTACCTACTTAGAATTTAAAACAAAGTGCTGACGAACTTCGAACGGAATTTGTATTTCGATCCGTCCTGCGATTTTACGTATACTAGCTGATGTCCGTGACTTCGTCTGTGTGTATATAGGTTTTTTAAATACCCGTGTGAACTATTTGAGTAGTTAAGGGATAAATGTATCCTATGTCCGTCCCCAGGATGCAAGCTATCTCTTTGTCAAATTTCCTCAAGATCGGTACAGCAGTTGAACCGTGAAAAGGTAACAAACAGAAATAGGGACAGAGAGAGTTACTTTCACATTTATAATATTAGTATAGATCTGTTCAACATAGTCTTAATACGTAATGAATTGTTGTTAGTTATGATTTTCTAATTTTATTTATATTTTAATTTTTCAAAAATATGGTTTATAAGCGCTATACGAGTATCTATGCTATACAGAGGTTTATCAGCGCGTAGTTTTTCAATATGTTATCAGACACCTTTATATTAATAATTGTGTAACGAACCACTAGTTGTTGTATGCAAAACTTAAATTGTTTGCTTGGTGTAATGAAAGAACAATTTGTTAATGAGAATTTACAATGATGTAAAGTGATGGCGAAGTAACGAATAAGAAATTAGAAACGAAACTATTTTATGTCGGCAAAAGTATGTAATAGGTAAAGAAAAGATGTTGGATGGATGGAATGTCTAATATCGGAATAATTAATTTAGGGTTTTTGGATGCGTTATAATCAGGAACCGTACAACCCCGATTATGAGTTAATTCTTTCGAAAGTGTTTCTCATTTATTTAGTTACCCAAAGGACAGTGTAGTGTTACCTTTTGTTCGTATAAACTCTCCACAACACTAGTGAAAGGGTAACCCTTTCAATAAGTTGCTCAATGGAAAGGGTTACCCTTTCATTGAGGTAACCAGTTGGAGAGGTTTCTCTCTTGATAGGGTTTTTCAGGGTAACCTTCGGGTTACCTATGATTTTAACTTACGCCGTTGGGGTGGGGGAACTAGAAGTTTAGTAAAAAACTTGATGTTACATTTCAATAAAAATGCTTTCAATCATAACTTATAATAGAATAGCGGAATGAGTTTTTAATATGGTTATTGAGTGAGTGAAAAAAATATTAAAGAAATGATATTCTTTTAAATTATAATTGTATCGGTTATCATGATCATCCATGTACGCGCCATGTACGTGTAAGAAATGTAACATTTATATAAATGTTTGAAATTCTATATTTGAAAAAAAATAAACAATATGTCGTTAACCAAATATAATAAAAAATTAAAATGTGATATAGTGTCTATTCTATTACCTTGATCATGTATGTACGCGAGCCGTGTACGTGAAAGTACATTAATATTATCAAAGTGTAATAAATAGCGAATATGCTACAAAATGAAAAAAGAAATATAGGGTAAATTGGTTAACCAATTTTAATGAAAAATAATGAAATATGAAGTGAAAATCATATGATGAAATGTATGAATATAAAAATGAATTTAAGTATGTAATTTTAAGGTACAGATACTATATTGTCATTGTTTTTTTTGTGCATTTTTTGCCGGTAGGAACTATAATGTAGCCAACGCCACATATAGGGATTTAGTGTTACATTGTATTAAGTAAAAGAGTCTAATTAAAGGCTTGAAGTAACATCGTCTTTGTATCATTATCACCGTGGTTACTTTCCCGGTTACTTTCAAATTATATTTTTCGACTGTTATTTCGCTGTATACATACACTCGGCGTCAAAAAAATAGCACATCCGAAAAAAATAATTTAAATACTATTTTAACACAACAGGCCAATGGCAATGTTGTGGTCTGAGGGTATCATTCGAAAGGTAATTTCATTAGCTTTCAGGAATTTTAATTATATTTTACTTTTATAACGAGACGAAAGAGAAATTAAAGAAAAAGCCAGGGTATGTACAAATTTGCAAATTAATAATTTAAAAAAAAACTTAATAAATACAAAAAAGTTCTTAAAACCTAGTGTTATCAAGGCAAGGGGGGGTCCCTTGCCTTGATAACGGCTTCCATGCGATCTTTCATGGGCCTTACAAGGATCGCAACAGCCTCTTGGGGTATTTGTTCCCACTCTTCAAGTACCGCATCTTGGAGCTCTTGAAGAGTGGCTGGAGCTGGATCTCGAGCTCGCACGCGCCCTTTTAGGTCATCCCAGAGATGTTCTATTGGGTTAAGGTCTGGACTTTGTGCTGGCCAATGCATAACAGGGATATCGACCTCCTGTAAATAATCCCGTACAATCCACGGGACCACATGTTCCTCCAGGATTTCAGTAATGTACCGACCAGAATTTAATGACCCTTGCCCACGGCCACCCCGAGTCCGGGAAACGCACACAAGTTCCGTTTTCCCGTCGACGGAAATGCCGCCCCAAAACATACACGAGCCACCCCCGTATTCGACGGATTCTTCGAAGCAGGGTTGTGTGAACCTCTCCCCCTGTCTTCTGTAGACCCTTCTACGTCTGTCATTGCAGAAGAGACAGACCCTCGTCTCATCAGAGAAGAGTACGGTCCGCCACTGTTCTAGAGTCCACTCGCAATAATTGCGAGCAAACTCTAGGCGATCTCTGCGATGCTGTGCAGTAAGTTTTGGGCCTTTAGCAGGTCTATGGGCTGTTAAACTCATTTCGTGTAACCTTCTTCTTATCGTAGAAACACTCACAGATGTTCTCCGAGTTGATCGAAGCTGTTGTTGCAACTCAACAGCATTTGTAAAACGGTTTCGTAAAGATGTCGTAACGATGAAACGGTCATCTCTTTCTGATGTGCACCGTTTTCTTCCAGATCCCGGTTTTCTAACATAACCACCAGTCTGCTGAAAACGTTGGAACACCCGTCGAACTGAAAAACGGGACAGGTTCAACAGTCGAGCAACGTCACACTGCCGCATCCCCGACTGCAATAGGGCAATCACTTGAGCGGCTTCTTCAGAGCTGGTGTCCATCTTTACTTGTTCTTACTTGGGTTACTTGTTCATGTGTGTTCACTGCAAAGTCTAAATTACGACTGGCCCATATTTCATCCAGATCGACCCTTTTATACCCTTTTTAGGTGGTGTAACTAGCGTTCTTACTAACGAGCATTTGACAGTGTTTATTTTTGACGCTCTATAATGATAAATGTTTTAATGATTTCATGATTTTTTTATTAATAATGTAAAGCTATTCAAATACCCATTTCAAACATACCAATATTTATATAAATATAATTTTAACCATTACAGCCATTTTTCGCGCAAACTCAGAGAGGTGCGATTTTTGTGACGCTGAGGGTAGTTCAAGTGGTGAGAGATGGATTATCGATAATATCGTCACGGAGGCGGACGAGCAAATCATTTACCTAATGGTAATTGCAACATCGGCCTATAACAAAATCTCTTTCAATTAGAACATTTCTGTGTGGCACCACACTGCGCCCGTCGTTCGGAGACATCATTTCTTAAGTCTCAAAGGCCCAGTAAATACTTTAGCTCTCAGTGCCCTTCAGGCCGAAACAGTAATATTTGCACAATATTGCTTCACGGCGGAATAACTTGCCCTGCGGTAGTACCTACCTAGACGGATTCCCGCATAGGAGTCCCACCAATTTTAAGTCATCACCATAATTTCAGCCCGTCACAAGTTCACTGCTCAGCATAGGCATCCCACATAGATTACAATAAAACCGTGCAGGTCGTCGCTCGATCTAACGAGGATCGCTACACTGCGTTTGCCGGTACGAGGTTGCCACTCGAGAACCTTTCTTCCCCAATAGTTATCGATCCATCGCCACTTTAACTTGCTGACCCTTAGGGCTATGTCGGTTACTCCAGTTCTACTGCGGATATCATCGTTAGGGATTATATCTCGCAGAGAAACACCGAGCCTATCTCTTTCTATTGCTCACTGTGCGACTTTGAAATTCAGAGCAATTATAACCTCACAAAGTGTCCTCGAACAATCTTCGAAGGCAACTTACCGTTTGACTTACAAATGCCATAACAGTCGAAAACTGAATGAAAATTGGTGAAAACTGGAAAAAAAATCTGATAAACCGCCTGCACAACTAGCTAGATGGTATTCAATGAAAGGACCGCACAGATGAATCAGCTGTCATAGGATAATAAAAGAAGATAGAAATATAGAAAAAGTATTTAATGTCACAGAACTGTCATGCGTACAAAATAACAAAACTTAACTAAAATTCCTTATCGATAATGCACGCAACGCCATCTACTGGCATAAATTAATTATGCATGTATGTCCTCATACGGCATAAGGACTACGTCTCGGTTCTGTATACAATTATTTACATCATAATTGGCGATAGCCGTCGTAATAGCAGTACTGAATATGGTTCTCATCTGTACATTACCAGAAATGTCGTGGGGGTTTTGACTCGTACCAAAATGAAGGTGAAGTGGTTCGCCACCTGTCACATCTCGCGGAGGTATAAATAAGGCTACGGGTGTGGTCGCCTACCCCTTCCTTATATAGGAAAAAAGAGTGACTGCCTGTTCTTTTTTTTATTGTATTAAGTGACGAAACAAGCAAAACATTCACCTGATGGTAATTGCAACGTCCGCCCACAACAAATGCTGTATGTATGTATTTATTCAAATACTCTAGTGATTATAAAGCTACGAAAAAGTAGATTACTATAATTATTAAATTTAACCATTCTTAGCTCTGGATGATATTAACGATAATTTAGATATTTAATTATAAGTGTAGCTGGCCCGGCAGACCGTGTTCTGCCCGCACCGGTATGTAAGACAATGTGCTTGATTTCTTAATTACATTTAAGTATGAAACTTTACAGCCACACGGTTACAGTAATTTTCTTCTTTGGTTTTCCATTTAAATTTTAAAATTATATTAACTATGGTAGCGGTTAACGATTCTCTACAGTTATATCGACGACGATACGATATTATATAACCATCGTACCAGTGGTAGTCTCCGCCGTCAAATAGTGGATAACGCTTGGAATGCAATAACGATCAAAAACTGAAAGAAAATTGCTGAAAACTTGAAAAAATGCGGATAAATCGCGGCGACCGTCTGCACTACAAGCTCGATGGTATTTTAGCCTGTTTTGATTCTGTGAAATGGCGTTGTATGTGGAAAATGTATGAGAAAATAAATTTTCTTCATAATTTTTTATCGATGTTTTTAAGATGTTTTAATAGTTCTGCTATTCAAGACGGAGACAAATCCAACAAATCCAACATCATAAAAATCCGTCCAGCCGTTCTTGAGCTATAAATGGTGTAACTAACACGACTTTGTTTTATACATATCGATATATATATATATATATATTTACGAACAAACAGTGGTGTTTGGTTATACTTTTATTACTTTGATATTACTGTATTCCGGTTAGAAGGGAACGGTTAGCTAAAGTAATAACAGGTCATAGGAGTCTTAAGAACAGATGACAGAGACACAGAAAATTTCTTTGTGACACATCATTTGTTATGGACGAACGTTGCACTTCCCTAAACACTTGTTAAAAGCCGTGGCTACTAAATTTATGATGTATTTTTTTTTTTGTAATCTATAAATGTCATTTTTTATTATGGCATTGAAAAAAGAAAGACCCCAGAGTTTCTTACCGGTTCTTCTCTGAGAAGTTCATTATTTGAACCGGTGTAGATTGTAAACAAGCCTAAACTTAATAAAGAAATTTTGAATTTGACTTTGACTTTACCATTAGGTGAATGCGACAGAATAATCACAACATCTCGTGGAAAGCAGTTAAAAACTGCAGTGACTACCAATAACTTTATCAAAATTGATTAATTCGCCATCCGTTGGGCAAGTAAAACCAAATCTAACATAGATTGTATGTAAACGAAATGCTTTACAAATTGCTTGTTACTAGAAAATGTTACAACGGGGCAAAAATTAGCAAATATTACGGGGACTTCAGAGATTCATGTTTGTAGGTCTTATCTTGATTTTTTTTAATTGTATTAAGTGCCAAACGAGCAAAATGTTCACCTGATGGTAAGTGCAACGTCCGCGCACAACAAATGCTGTGTCACCCAGAATATTTCTGTGTGACACCACACTGCGCCCTTCACCCTTAGACATCAGTTCTTAAGTCTTAAATGCCCAGTGATTACTCTAGCTCACAGTGCCATTCAAACCGAAACACAGTAATGCTTGCGCACTATTGCTTTACGGCAGAATAACTGGCCCTGGGGCGGTACCTACCTAGACGGATTCCTGCATAGGAATCCTACTACCAGTGTTTAACACTTGGCGATACATCTGTTAAAATTCAAAAGGATACTAGTGTCGTACTTAATATTATTCGTCCATTTCATGGTAGTGGGTGTACATGCCTTGTTCAACTTCTCATTGACAGCCAAAAATCGGCATATGCTATCGTGCCTACGGCACAATCTTATTTACCCAAAGGCAGTTACTCATCCTGCAGTATAGCATCGTATCTATTTCTTCCCAAAACCTGCACGTTAAATCACGCAGGTTCCATCACCACTGCCGGTGCATGAATACCATACGACAAGGATTTAATTTTAAATTAAAATAAATATAAAGACTAATGACTTTAGTTTCATACGTACATTAAAATATGTGCTGAAATTAAAACTAAATGAAAATTAATTGTTGTTCAAAGTAAGAAATACGATTCGGGCTTACTGACGGAGAAGAAACAGCCAAAAGAAACTACGCAGGTATTCCCTTCTTTTGTTATTCATTTTTATATCATAGTTAAAAACATCTATATATTGGATTTGTTGGATTTGTCTCCGCCCCTAATAACTTTTAAAACATCAGAAAAAATCACGAAACAATAATTATATTTATATGTATAATTATGAAGAAAATTCATTTCTCGTACATTTTCCGTGTACAACGCTATCTGATAGAAGCAAAACATGGACAAAAATTAACATGGCGCATAACACATTCTGAATTTATAACATGTCAGTCATAAACTAAATGTTAATGCCAGTAGATGGCGTTGTGTGAATTATCGTTTGGGAAAAAATTTCTTCGCATTTTATATGAAAACTCAAGACATTTTTTTTTCAAAGTTTATTTACTTTTAATTACAGTATATACGTGCCATGACTTATTGCTATCTTGAAGGTAGTGACATGATCCCTCCGCTGTAGAAATTTTGGGACTTCTGAGCCAAAACACGCGACATGTAGTTTTGGCAGTCCTCTCTTGATGTTAATCTGACACTACCTAAAGAATTCTGAAGAGACCAAAACAGGTGGAAATCTGAAGGTGCAAGGTCAAGGCTATATGGCGGATGCGTTAACAACTCCCTGGCTAACTCTCTTAATTTTTGCTGACTGGCTACAGATGTGTGTGGTTTTAACATTTTCGTGATGAACGACGACACCTTTTCTATTGATCGATTCCGGCCGCTTTCTCTCATCTTCTTGCTGTATTCTCATCAGTTATTGGCAGTAGAGATCGGAATCGATGGTTCTGCCCGGTGGTAAAAGCTCATGATAAAAAACGCTCTTTCAATCCCACCATACACACAGCGTCACCTTAGTGCGAGTGAACCCGGGTTTTGGCACAGTGCGTGAAGCCTGACACGACCTTTTTCGCAGGATCTTGTCGTACGTGATCCACTTGTCATCACCAGTTATAAATCTCTTCAAAAACGGTTAGGTTTCATTACGTCTCAATACAGAATCACAAATTAGTACACGGTTCATTAGTTATCTTTCAGTGAGCTCGTGTGGCACCCAAATATCGAGCTTTTTTGTGTACTCAGTTTTTTTCAAATAATAATAATATAAAATTAACTGTACTTTGAAATATAATTATCGATTTTTCGAAGTTAGCCGTATTTAATAAGAGGCTGAATAAAGTCGAGGCACATCGGCCGTAGACACTATATTACTTACCCTGGTAGCCATTCAATAAATTCAGGATAAGGATATTGCTGCAGTTATGCTGAAGATAATCGAACTGTTGGTTATTGTTGTCATGTAATGACTACAATATGGTATTTTGGTTGGGCTCGGCATGAAAATAATATTGATGTTCCGGCAGCATTTCTCAATAATGTATTAATAACTGACCAACAGTAATAAGTCAATAATTATGTTATTGTTATGTGATAGTGACATAAGCAAATCTGCCACCCAGCCGTCCCATGTTTATCTTAAAAGTTGGAAGAGTTAAATGCCAAATTACGGAATGATCTCAGGCAGAAGGCCGAATTACCATCCAGCCATCTTGACAGATCTGGTAATTATTCAGACCGGTTAGGCAGCAGCGTTTGAGAGATGGAATGTCAATGCCAATGATAATTGTGTCATTGGAAGATACTTATGTCCAATAGCAATGGACTAGTAAAAGGAAGTTGAAATAGAAGAACAGCTTTAATCGCTGCCTTATATGTAGTATCATCGTACCAGGTATAAATGTAAATAAGTGGTGTCATAGTTTTAGGATCTTCCAGCCCCTATACAGATGAACTTCCTCTAGTGATGTCATTGATCACAGAGGCATTGTTTTATCAAAACTATTAAATAAATGTTTCGGTCACATGTGTATATGCATCACATATGCAATAGCATATCTTGTAGTTAATTATCATTAACTCCAAGATATGCTATTGCACATGTGACATAATAACTGACATAACTGGCCAGTGGTTGTAAAAACTTTTTTGATCGACCAAACTTAACTCTAAATATTTTTATCAGAGCCTGATGGGGTTTGTATTCTCATTAATTTTTAGCTCAATACCATACTCACTCAAAATTCAATAATTTCAAAATCAGACGTACCAAAGTGCCGTGTCTTTTGGCGCTAACTCGAAAAGTTGCGGTGGTGTTTTTATTAAATTTTGTAATTTTGATGTATATTTTGAGTTTTGGTGTTTTAATATTGATAGTTTATTAAGCAATATTGATAGTTTAGCTCGTGAAAGTTCATCGGTCCAGCAAATCTTCATCTCCATCATCATTCATCAGTCCAGCAATTATTCAGTAAAATTCTACTACCATTTTCCGGTTAATCGAAACTAAGTCCGTGTTATAAAATTAATTATTACTCGAGATTGGCAGAAATGGCTCGATTTCGTAGCTAAATGCCAGGATCAAAAAAGAAAAAGACAAAGACGCCGTCAAACTGTCATAAAAATTGATAGGACATACCACACAAAAAATAACCATATATGTATAACAACATATCCGATTTCTTTTTTAATATCTAAATTTTGCTTGTACCATTTTGGGACTGTAAGGATTTCACTGGCTACTAGACACCGTAGGGAGTGTTCCATTTTTTCATATTTTTAGGTACATTAAAAAGACAACCTTAAAATGTTAACATTATAGCAGTGCCCTCGGGAATAAGCTTCACTGAAATAAACGACATTTAAGTATTTGTTCTAAAGAAAAATACTTATATCTTAATACCAGTGATTCCCTCGGGCTGTTAAGCTTGTTACTTTGTAATGTTTGTTTTGTTACGAGAGTAGCAAGTTATAAACTTTTCTCTGTATACCTGTATAAAGCCGTTTTGGGAATTCTTTACTCTTTATACCATCTTATACTCTACCAAACTCATGGACTCTTTAAAAAGTCGTGTACGCGTAAAACTTCTCTACAAAGTCATATCGACAAATTAAAATTAATTTAATCATTTATTATGAATACATTTACCCAATATTTGTTCAATAAATTTGATCTATAATTTTACACGGAAGTCATAATACTGTTTTGACTCATGTGATCAACTGAGCCGCTAAGCCGCTGAGCTCTGTATTTGCAATGAATTACATCAATTGCTTAAGGGCGAAATTTTTACTTCATCTGGGCTTTAAATATATTTGTTGAGAGGAATGCTACATTTACACATTCGAAAAGAAAGTCCAGATTATGCTGCATAGTAGAAAATACGTTTGTCTACTATGCAGCGTAATATGCAAATTCTCGAATTGCTCAGTCTCGAAACAAACATGTGCTGTGTAGAGAACAGTTATCAATTGGACTTCCAACCAAAATGGGTTAATAATTCCAGTGAATTAAATATTGGAGTGTCTAAGGTTAGTAAGCGTCCAGGTCTCAAACAATTAAATGTTTCACGGGAAACAAAAAGAAATCTATTATAACAGTTTATTTCACAAAAGTCAGTACCTGATGGCTCCTTGACAAACATTGGAACAAATCTGGCTCGTTGTAAACCTGTTTAAATTACCTCCACATCCACTGTACGAGAATCCTCTGCACGACATCGTGGTTAAATCAAAATACCACCTGCATCGAAACATATATGCTTGTAACAAAAATGTGTTATCATTCCTGATACGGCGATGATGAATTCTCTAATACAACCTACTAATGGTTTCGACTAACACCTTAATGCGGCTATCACACTTGATGTCCTCTTGATCAATTTTCGGCCACTGCGACATCTGTCGGATGTTAACAACTGCGCAGGAGATATTAAAGTGCAACAACTGTACGCGCAAACACAGGGACACTCACTCGTCCCAACCTGCCCCAGATGTAACGGTCATACGATAAGTTCGGAGATAGGATAGGATGCAGTATCAGTGAAAACAATAGCTTTAATATAACACGCACCACGACGCGCGTCCGCCGTAGAGAGCGGCGCGCAATAGTCAATAATCACACCGCGTACACACGATTCACCCGTGTTCCAGGGCGGTTCTCACAGCCCAGAGTTACCGATACACAAATCGACAGTCCGAATAGACGCCCGCAGCCTCCCTCGGACGGTCATTAGGCGACTTAAAATATTTAAGATTTTCGAAATCGCGAAAGCACGCAGCGAACGCGACACAGTCCGAATTTCTAGGTTTTTGTAAGAGTTTTTATTTATTTATTTATGTTTGGGTCAAACCAAACCTGGCACGCGGGCCCTTGTCCCGCGAGCACAGTATCCGATGAAGCTGTAAAAGCCGAGAAGGCTAACAGCAATTACATCACCGAAAATATATAGTGAAAACCAACTATTTTTGTTTTTGCACAATTGTTGGCTCCGGCTGGTATACGAACCCAGGTCCCGTACCCGTTCTAGTCAGGTACTTTAACCAATAGGCCACGCGGTCGAACCACATTTAACAAGCAGCCAAGCGTGGTAGTTTTAGCCCTAAACAGTGGACCAGACTACCAATCATTAAGAAGCATAACAAATGGATGGACATTGTCCTTAGAGAGGTTTGCTGTTCCACTCAGGCCATACCGTCATTTTTATACCTAAACTTCTATATATATATAAATACAGTAATTGTCAATAATCGGCATTTAAAATATCGACTCGATTGGTGCAATGGCTAAGTGATTGGCATATGTGATACATAATTTTATATATATACGCAATTTTCTGCCCCGCACAAGCACCATATGGAATCTGCTGCCGCCAGCGGTTTTTCCGGACCGATACGACTTAGGGACCTTCAAGAAAAGAGCCTATTCCTTCCTCAAAGGCTGGCAACGCATCTGCTTTTCCTCTGGTATTGTAGGTGTTCATGGGCGGCGGTGATCACTTACCATCAGGTGAGCCGCTTGCTCGTTTGCCTCTTCTAACATCATCTCAACTCCTCCTCATCTGAACAAAAAAAAAGTCGCGGCTTTGACATTCGCATGGGACAGATATTTGTTTCGTCTACAGATAATGATCGTTATAATACATTCTTTAATGACAGAACAAATAATTCAAAGAAATGTTGTTCCGGTCTCGGTGCTTGTGCATGAGGAATTTATGCCTACGAAACGCACCAATGATATAGGTGGAACCCTAGAGTGGCACATTTAGTAATTACAATAACATGTAATATTATGTAAATAATTGTAAGATAATTGCAAATTATTTAAGGATTTTATTAAACTATAATATAAACAATTTCAACAGATTTGTAAGACTCGATTCCACTAATTATTAACAGATAATATTTAAGGTCTTGTGAATATTATATGTACTCGTATAGTATAAGCTTTTTTTAATCAAGATTCACTACACTTTCGTTCACCAGATATGGATTTGTATGGATTATGGAAAAAAGTGGTGAGACCAGGAAAGTTCAGAGGTTATTTGTTAAGTATCATATGCCCAGTAACCACTTCTGTGGTACTCATTCGTACTAAGATTTCTACTGTATCGTGGGTGCGATTTACAACCAGACCCGGGAACTAGAGTTTTTTTTATGCACAAATATTGGCTCTGGCTGTGATTCGAACCCAGAATTAGCGGCGTTAGAAGTCAGGTACTTCGATCACTAGGCTGTGCAGTCGTCAAAGTTTATGTCATCAGTAACGATGATGACCTTTAATGCTTAATACTCACATAGGATGATAACTGTTACATTTTCCAAAATCTGGTTGTAGTCTGCAATACACGCGTCGTGAAATTTTTTCTTCAATTGGGCTGATACCGGATTCTATAACATTTACTATTCTAACAAATTTGCTGTTAAATTAAACTTCTATATTATTAGGTGGAACACTCGAACAATTGTAGCTGGATAAAATGCCGTTGTCAACACTGTTCATTTAACTTTCTACTCTTCTACGATTGCGATAGTAGGTAGTAACATGTATCAAAACGCAATTTCATTCTACATTTTATGCGTGGTAACATAAAATTGCGACTTGCTCCCTGCGTGGGTACTTTGTTATCGGCTGGTCCTTCAAAAATCTGATAAAACATTGTAAATCAGTGAAAAATATTATTATAACAATAAAAGACTTTTTCCAGTAGGAGTCCGGTAGAGTACAATAGCACCTGCCTCTTTCGTACCGAGATGTCGTAAGAGGCGACTAAGGGATTTTACAGACAGCCTTTACTCGTGCAAAATTACACTATAATATGCAATGCTATCACTATACTGCTCGTGGGAAAGCAATGGGGAGTAAGAATTTTTTCACTCGTACCAAAATGGCGGCGTTGTGGTTCCCCTGTCACGTCACGTTTCCCGCGTTTGCAAAAAGGGGGATACTTTATATGGGGAAAAGGCGTGATTGAATGTATGTATGTCTTTTGAGAACCGCTTTTGACGATTTGCTAAAAGTATTAATATCAGCGCCGATATTAATGTTTATATGACCGGCATACTCAAATTTACAACGATGTGCAGACTCACCTCGACAGGTGTTATGACAATCCTTCAATGAAGTGAATTTATTAACGTTGCTTGGACAATTTCCGAAATTAAACGATCTGCAGTCCTCCATTTTAATATCATAATAATAGCTGTGTAAATCATAAATGAGTTTTCATAATTAGCAATATAATAACTTTTTATAGACGAAATATATTATCACAAAGAACCCTCTAAACAGTTCAGTGCTATGGATGAACGGTTCTAACAAATTAGAATCTGAAATAATAGCTCCATGAGTGTTGCAGGACCAGAAGGGACTACCCGGCATTGATGAGGTGCTTAAGTAGGATAAGGCAGTAAGTATAGTATATTAGAGACTTATTTTTTTCATATTCTAACGGAGGTTTCTAACAGATGGTAGAATTCCTATGCAGGAATCCTTCTAAGTAGGTACCACTGCAGTGCCAGTTATACTGACGTGAAGCAGTAGTGTGCTAACATTACTGTGTATTGACATGAATAATTTAGAATTTTCTGGAACATTTTATCTATTGCTTTACCTAGCTTATCATTTTCCTACCATTCCCCACACTCCACCCGACTGCAAGCATACCGAACATTCGACTGCCGCCTCGATTATAAGCATTATAGCCACGATGTACATTGACTATCACAAGAAATAAAAATAAAGACCACAAGTATTATTGTGGTAGTTTTTGGTCTGATTTGAGGATATTTATATGTAAATAATACTTGCATCACTATAAACAAGTGAGAACTCGATTAGAAACACTATTAAATAACAAAAAAATTACTTTTTTCATAATTTGTTAGTGAATCATCCCTTTTATTTTTACATTATTATGTACCTTGCATCGTTTTTGGTGGCATCAATACTTACTATGGACGACTGAAGCTTTTTTCATCACAGTCGTATCCGTTCGGCTGAATTTTACATAATATTTCTGCTTCACGCAAAATTAAGTCTGTAAATTATTACATTGAACATAACACATATATTCTTATTTTTATAAATAAAAATATGTTTAATATTTTTATCAAAAAAAGTGCTCAGTCTACAAAGACTGGTGGATGAATAATAAGTTACGTTGAATATTTCAAGATCATTAAAACCACTATGAAGATAAAATCTATAATAATTCAAACTTACTACCGATCACAAGCTCTATGATAACGGAGTTAAAAAGCTCGCTCAGTAAAATGCAAAACAGTAGCCATATTTTTATTTTAACAACTACTATGTCATAAAGAAAATTAAATTCTGCAAAAACATTGAATCGAGTATTAAGCTACCAACCAGTTTTGTCTTCAATTGATTTTGTTTTAGATTCACATATTACTAATAATGAGAAGAAAAAAAACGCAATCATAAATTCTGCCTTAAGTAACATAAGATCTCACTAGATGTTTACTTTATTAAAAAATAAATCACTTCAAGTCCACGTTAATTTCATGGTAAGTGCAATTTTAATTATAATTCTATCATTGCTATTCAATACGCACTTATAACAGCTTTAATTTAAAAATAAATTGGAAAAATAAACGAATTTATCGTGCACTTTCTGCCAAAGAAGCTAGATTGGCAATAGCTTGATCTATAGCTTTTTTCTCTATTTCTGGGGTAATAGATTTTATTACATTCTCTAAAATCCAAGATGTCATCCACTTTTGTTCAATATTAGTTTTAACTCTGTGTCGTTTCACATGATAATCTAAGCAACGTTTTACATTTGTGTGCACCTGCTTTAATCTTTCACGATATACAGCTTCTAGTTGCATAGCTACATTTTCTTTCTTTGCTTCAATTAGTAAGCTTTGCCCTCTTGCTCTCCATTGAGCTTCCTTAGCCTCATTTATAGTATTTTCATAATGTGTTTCTTCTTCCTTTCTCTTGGATTGGAAACTTTCTTCTATTTCATCAACACCTTTGTCTAAACTAGCGGCAAAAGCTGGTCCCAATTTAGTAACGCCTATGTAAGTAATAACAAGTATAGATAGTCCAATGTAATAATCGTGTTCCATTACGTATATCTCTTTGCTTACTAAATAGTTTGCAAGCATTATACCGAAAAGGTAAGGTCCTGTGACACCGGTTTTTGGATAAAAGAAAACAAAACATTCTTCAGGTATGAAACATAAACGAACTTTACCGGACATTAATGCGCGCTTGAGTTGTCCTTTGGCACTATTTCCGTTGTTGGATGTGTTAGATTTGCCTGGTGTTTTCTTAGTTGTTGGACATGTTTCAGTGTGGTTAGAAAAAAATATCCTTGGAATGAAAAACAGTGATTTATTTCTTAAATTTATAAATTTTTGGGTATTCATGGTATATCGAAAGCACATAATATATTTAACTGTTTTTAAATCTAATGTCATGTCAATGTGACAAGTAACATTTATTTTTAACTCCTAAAGATCTTGGGTGTGTACAAAGTAAACAAAGTTGCTAAGTTAGACACTGAGCATAAAAATTAAAGTATAAGTAACTGAGTACAGTGCTTTACAACATTAAACCAGCAGACGCTGACCTGCCCATTCCGGGTTTGCCCGTTTATGATACTTTACAGCCACAAGATAACAACGCCACCTACCGGGTCGGATTTTGTAATTTTCTTTTTTGATTTTCCATTTAAATTTTAGAATTATATTGGCGATTCTAGCGGTAACGATTCACTACAGTTATATCGACGACAATACATTAAATAACCATCGTTCCAGTGTTCATCTGCCGTTTATTGATTCTCAATATTGCGAATTCTAAGTGCATTACGACTACGATGTGAAAGATCTGGCTCGCGGCGTTGTAAGAACCATTGAAAATTTGGTAAAAAAAATCCAAAATGACATAATTCAGAATCACAAATTTGATAACCTCACAAAGCGCGTTTGACTTAGAAATGCAATAACGGTCGAAAACGGAATAAAATTGGTGAAAACTGTTATACTGGTGGCATCCTTCCACCACTAGTACAACAGTTTTCACCAATTTTCTATGCAGGAATCTGTCTAGGTAGGTACCACCCCAGGGCCAGTTATTCTGCCTTGAAGCGGTAGTGTACAAAAACTACTGTGTTTCGGTTTGAAAGGCACTGAGAGTTAGCGTAATCACTGGGCATATGAAACTTATAACCTTATGCCTCAGGGTGACAAGCGCAGTGTGGTGTCACATAGAAATGTTCTGGGTGAAACAGCATTTGCGATGGGCAGACGTTACACTTACCATCAGGTGAACGTTTTGCTCGTTTCGTCACAAAAAGGTGATAAATCTCGGCCCCCGTCTGCACTGCTAGCTCAATGGTATGAAGGGACCGCGCAGTTAAATCAGCTGTCAGGCGAGGAAATTAAGAAAAACAATTATAACCTGTCAATAGTTAAAACACGCAAAACGCTGTAAGAGCAGTGTAACATACCCAATTTTACATGAGTGCAACAAGGATCGGGCAACACCACCCAAAAGGGTAAAGAGGTTCGTTTGTATGTGCATCAGAGTGTAGTGTATGTGCGTGTGAGTGGGTAGTGTATGTGTTCTGGTCTGTGTGCGCGTGTGCCTGATCTTTGTTATATTTACACAAAATTGGGTATGCTATAATGCTCTTAAATACAACAAATCTCCCCCCCCCCCCCTCCCCCCAATTCGTGCCCAAACGATTCTAAATCAAACCCTGATGCAATGCACGATAAAATTCAGCGGCTGGAAATAGTTCGAATGATTTTTCGGAACACCCTCCTGGTAAATGAGATTTGTAAGTACTTTACGTATCTTTGCACAAGGCCTTTGATCAAGACGATCGGAAAGAATCTGATGTCGACGATTCGAGCCGCTCTTCAATGGATGCGGTCAATTATCAAATCGTCCACGCTCAGGCTGTACGGTGTGAAGAAATGTCCATAACCATTGAAGCAAGAACCCCTCTGAAGTAAATTATTCAAAACCGTTGTAATGTCGTTTGGGCGAGAGGGCAGGCCTCCGATTTCTTCACTTACTAGGCGACGCGGCACGCAGGTGTATATTATCCTTCTACTTCAGGTACTTTGTGAGGCCGTGGAACTTCCTTGGGCGAACCGCGCATTTATGACACAGCAAAGACTTTGCTGTGTCATGAACGCGCAATCATGAATTGTATAAAGTAAAAAAAAAGTAAAGTTTCAGCCTATAAATGTCCCACTACTGAGCACAGGCCTCCTCTCATTTCTGAGAGGGTTTTTGGAGCTAGGAAGAATCCGCCACGCTGCTCCAATGCGGGTTGGCGGACTTCACATGTCCTCGAAATATTTCCATTCCTCGGACAAGCAGGTTTCCTCACGATGTTTTCCTTCACCGCTAAGCGCGTGGTAAATCAGCACTTAAAATTGTAGAACAATTTTAGAGGTGCTGGCACCGGGGATCGAACCCAGGTTACTCGCTTACTATGAAATTAAAGGCGAGCACCAGGCCCCTGAACTACCAATTGTGTAGTTCTACCTTTTGAAATACTCAGTTAGGTGTAAAAATAAAAAAAAACAATTTTTTAGATACACTAGGGCTATTATATTATTGTAAGAAAATAATTATAATTATATATATATATATAGGAAAGTAATTACGGTTAAAATAATCACATATCTGACTGCAATCTCCAAAACGTCAACATATTATTTATATGGTAGTAAAAACTTATATTTTTTTAGTTTTTTAATGTTCATTTGAGCAGCGAGTATTATGTAACTGCAAACACCGACTCATTCTAAAATGTAGTATATTTATGTAACGGAACGTCGAAAATAAAAAATAAAGAGTAACAACTTAAAGGCGGTATTTAGCGGCGCGAAGTATTGGGTATTTGTCGCCAGTGCAGAGCCCACGGAAGTCATCCATTGAGAGATCAGCCAACGATATTCCTCCTAAGTTCTTTGACCTAAAAGAAAGTGCAATTGAATTTAATTTTATTCTTTATGGTCTTACATTATACATGTGCCGATAATAAACATTGTTACGTACTTATGTATACTTATATATGTTAATACAAGTACGTACGTTTATCGCCGTCCTTGTAGAGTATTCAAAATCAAATAAAAACAGCAACATACAGTCAGGTCAGGGAGGAAACTAGTAATTTGTGTATTACACTAATATTGATCGTAATACACTAATTTGATATTAATCACACTAACATTGACCATAACTCGACCAAGGGACCAATTATACTTGATAATACCACGCTGTGAAGTATATTGTCTAAGAGAAACGGCGGTTCCGTGGTATTATTTTGTGCATCCTATTGAGGCAAGGTGATGCTCTTTATAAAATAAGTAATACCAACCATTTTTAAATTTTCATAATTTAAACATTTTTTTGATAAATTGTAATGGCGCTAGTATAAGCACAAACACAAAGGCTCACTCTTCTTCATCTTCTCCTACCCGATGTAAAGCTTATGAAATAAGATCAGAAGAATCCGATGTGCAAACCGAATATGTTGGTGATGCAATAATATTGGATTCGAACCCAGATCCCACGAACCAGAAGGCTGGTACGCTGACGACTGTGCCATACGGCCATGATTTTATAATTGAAATGGCTACGACATGATTTATCATTATTTTTTAGCTTTAGCAAGGACAACTTTAATTAGTTAAATCAGTAACGTCTTAGCACTTACTTAACGAAAGCAGCCTTTTGCCCGGCTGTGTCTGGATCCTCATAGCTCACCCAAAGTCCGCCTTCCCCACTATCATCGGGCAGACGGAAAGCGTAAGTACCTGCAAGGAAACATTAAATTTATTGGATAAATGAATTAAGAAAGTAAAAATAAAGCATTGAATAGTTTGGAATGTCAATACACAATCACATAATGGAATGCAGAATAAAAACATAGTTTTTGAAATACACCAAATTTTGGCATACTCCAAATTAATATAAGAAGAAAGTTAGTCCAATATATTAACTGTCGTAATAAATACTCAAATCCAGAAAATCGTACAAAAACTAGCAAATATATAAAAACATATTATTTTTATTAATTTTCAGTTTTTGTTTCTTTACATATAGCCTGTGTAAGCACAGAAATAAAATACCAGAAACCTCTCAGAACATAATGTATTGTATATTATTAACACTAACAATTTTTAGTATACGACTTTTCCACATATCGCATTAATAGTTTCTATAGGAACAGTTCGCGTCTACTCGCTGTCGCTGATGATAAAAGAACTGGTCATTTTCTCACTCTAAGTTAATATATAACCAATTACAGAAGAAATGCAACGCAGCCTTTTCAGTACTTTTTCACGAAGAGTAGAACTTTTACTTGTAATAATATTATATTATATATTCTTTGCTAAGACCTTTCTAGTATTTACAATTTACCCTAAGTTTAGGCTACCACTAGAATATTAATAGCACATAGTTAGTAGCACCTAAGGTTTTTATTAACAGAAAGCTGAAGCAGTCTATAATTGAGTACCAACCAAAAATATAAGACAAATCAGCATCCTTGGTTAAGCCCATCTCTGAAAATTTAAATGCAGCTACAGATTCCCATAATGTTAACTGTAAAGCGTTTAAAAAATAAAAGACAATCACATACCGAAACGTTTGCTGGGATCTGTCACCTTCCTTAGATGAGGACGCATTCCCTTCTGGTGGTTAGGATTAATCAACTTAGCGCAAACTTCAGGGTAGCTCAAGAGTCCTTCGGTTTTAGTGTAAGGCCCTGTTAAAAATGATTATATAATATTATTAAATATAATTACTTAATATTTTGTATCAAGTGTGTACTCATAAAATTTTAACACTGTTTGAGCCGGTGGTATCACAAAAATGAGTCGATTAAGGAGAAACACCACACAATACCCACGTTCATATTAATTAGTACCCACCAAACGTAAGATATGCATCTTACGTTTGGTGAGTGACGAAGACCGAAAAGCTAATTCCAGGCATCGAGGCATTCCATCATACACCTCTGGATAGACAAAGCACCACAGTTACATTGTGATTCTGCGCCGAGCATAGATGTATGTACGTATACATATACATACGTATACATAGGCGACAGAAAATACGTACCGTGAAGGTTAACGTGTATGCATTTATTAATGAAGAGTTTGTTACAAAAAAGTTAAAATCCACTGGTTATAATTTAGAATTGTTACAGTGACAGTTTTCACCTACATCTACAGGGAGGCCTCTCCCTTATTGAGAGGATTTACTGTACGCTGCACATAGGTGGGTTGGCGATCGCAGTTCCATAGTTTTCGCACCTTAAACGCTGCTGCTCCTCACATTTCAAGTCTAGTATGTATGAGGCAACGGGCTATGTAGTTCAGGGACCGGGCGCTCGCTTTACATTTCATAGTATGCGAGTGACGTTCGTTGAGTGAGTTCGTATCCCGGTGCCGGCACTCAAAAATTGTTCAACAATTTTAAGAGCTAATTTACCAAGTGCTCAGCGGTGAAGGATAACATCGTGAGGAACCTGCATGTCTAAGGATTGAAAATATTTTAAGGACATGTGAAGTCCTCCAAAACGCATTGGAGCAGGGTGGCGGATTATCCGTAGCTGTGCTCAGTGGGACATTTATAGGCTGTTATTTTTATGTATGAGATAGACAATCTGCAACGTGAGTTTTCCGATACTTTTCCTTAGTGGAGAAGAAGCACTCAATAATTATTGTATTTTGTATAATACTCATGGCTGACAGCCTTAACAGCTTTGCCAAAAAGGACTCACGGGCGTAGAACCCGCGAGTAAGGAGATCTGACTACATTATTATTTATTGATAATATAAAATAATACATGGATTATGATAACCCCTGGGAATGAGGTGATCGCTACCAAGCTATTTCTACATCTTTATACTACTATTATTGCACATTATTTTTAAATTGACTAAAATTTTGATTAAAAGATGCACGCAGGATTTATCGCTGGTTCTTCCCATGACTGAGGCATTTATTGTGAACCAGAGTACTTTAAAAAAATTATAGATACTGTAGGACTTTTAATCAGTTCCTGCCACAGAAGTAGAAAAATATAGACTTGCCCCACGGATTTTTTATAATGTATCCATCTCAGCGAGCTCTAACTCGTTGATCTGTCAATGGGAATTCTGCACGTATATATAAACACTGCTTAGTAACACTCTTATTTCTCAATATCATAATATTAAGTTTTTTTTTATATAATGAATTCGAAAGATGCAAACCTGCTTCGCCTGGACCATCGGCGTGAATAGGCGGTACTCCGGCAATCTCGCTGTCTGAATCCAGTTTCCATGTACGTGCGAAAGTAGCAATACCCAAGACTAACTTGTAAGATGGTGCGCCGGCATGAAGGCTATCAAAAAAAGATGATTCATTTAGATTTCAGTTTATACATCTTCAGATTTAAGCGCAACCGATCCCATTTTATTTCTTGGAATTGATAATTATTAATAATAATTAATAACAATCTCTAAAAATTTCACAAAATCTGTTTTCTTCGTTGCATTAATTAGTTATTTTTTTCATTTGTTTGTAAAGCTAAATCTTTTGTTAGTCCTTTCTCTTCTTTTGTGTTTAGTAAACATGAATTAAAAATGTCTGTAAAGACGTGGTCAACCAAACATCCTCTGAAACGACAATGGTTCAAGATAAGCAGAAGGGGAAGGAAACACTCGTTGTAATAAGTAGTACGATTACAAAAACAGATTTTGATTACATAGCTACTATTATCTTCTTATTTTATCTACTTATTTAAAATAACCGCGCAGCGAGTTAAGTTTGGGCGATGAAAAATTATGTTTTTAAAAACTATAATATTTATTAAACAAGTATGTTACAATGTTAAAGCTAAGTCAAGACTGATAAATGAATTATACAATTAAAATAATGAAGAAATGAAACAATGGATATGCATACTGCTGATGCTACGTGAATAACACGGGATACGCGGAACGTCGATGCGCCGTCTGCACGGCGCCGTAGCGATACATGTGTTATACCGCGGTAACTCCTCCCTCCTTAAGATGAAAGTGCAATTTGCAACTTTCAGTAGCGTCCTCGCTACTTTCAGTCCTTTTTTTCGTTCTTCCTGACTTCCATTTGTATATCTTCCAAACAGCTAATGTAATTCCGATGGCGTACAGGAATAGGGTCGTCCAACTTGGAGTAGCCATAATAGTGGACCAGTTGAGATGATCTTCCTCATTTATGGTTTCAGCTTTATTAATCAGTTCATGTATGCTGTCCAGAGATATGTCTTGTAGTTTGAGATCATATCTAACGGATTCTTGAGGTATGTCTTGTCCTTTAGGTACCGGGATCACTTCGTTGACAAATACAGTTTTGAAATGGGTTTGAAGAGTTGTATTCATTAGATGAATTCGGCAGTTGTCTGTCAGAGTAACTAGATGAACTCCTGTTATTCTTTTATATTCGGTTCTAGTTCCGCATTGTGTTCTTAATACTTCTTCTTTTGTGGTAATTACTAACCAGGTATTTTCATTTATTTTTTGAATTTTACCTCTATTTAAATCCATTCGGGCATACGCGCACTTGGCTTCTTGGTGACGGATCAACGAGGTGATGCAATCATCTGAAGTATCTACTGTTCTTGTTGTAAGGGATTTGCACAGCTGCACTTCATCGTTGATGCGACGACAGTTTTCATCTAGGTAAGTGTACTCTTCGCTTCCAAGTACTAGGTATTTGGATTTTGGGATAATTGTAAGGTTATTTTTATCTGGGATGGAGTACAGGTGGATCAGATCATACATATTGGGATCGACCGAAGGGATTTCTAGAATAAATGTAAGTGAGTGTTCTGTGCTATATGCTTTAACATTAATCGATCGTTCTAACGTATGTATGTTATTAACACTTATATCTGCCACGGGTTTAATTGAAAATATTTTTTGTAAGTTTCTCATTTCTACAATTAAATTTTGAGGGCTTATAATACTAGGGTGCATTACACCTAACTGAGAGAAGGACATAGCATCTTCCAATATCATTAATTTATCTAATAATAATTGCAAACTAAAATCTATTTGAACATACATATCTAAGAAATTTAACTGAGTCATAACGGTGTTAGATACACTAGATGCATTTTGTAAAGCTCTTACTAATTTCTTTTGATTTTCATTTATTTTATTAAGTTGACTACTAAATTCTGTGATAGTACTCTCTGCTAATATGAGCGATTGCCTTTGTAGAGTTCTAGTTTTACTAACGTGATTTCTTAGGTCATTAATTTCGCTTTCAAATTTCATTGCATCCTGACTATCCAGATTTCCCGTAATGGCTTTAACTACCGTACCTAATCCGTTAATAAGACCTCGCTTAGTTCTAATTCTAGGAGTTATAAATGTTAATTTCCTATTTATTATATCTAGGGTATGGCTAATTTGGTCTCTATATGCCTTATGTAATTCGTTAGATGCTGCTTGTGTTTCAGCTGTTATAACACCAGCATATAATGCCATAAGCTTAGTTGCTGTAAGGTGTAAATCTGTTAAGTTATATACACAGGCTATGCTAAAGGAGTCGATTTGTATTTTAATCTGTCCTTGCCTTAATAGGAGGATACCGTTCGTGTTATCTACGGGCTTTATATTTACATTGGCTGTTGTGTAGAGCAGGAAGGTTCCTGTGACGACGGCCCTGCAACAAGATGAGGTCTCCGTAGTAATTTATAATGAACTCTAATAGACTTAGAGTTAGGGTGATTACCTATAATTTCAGCGACATTGTTCGGGTGTAAGTGAATTATTTTGTATGGTCCTTTAAATACAGGCTTGGTTTTGTCGTTGCGTGCTGTCTTGGCTACTTGCTTAAATACTACTTCACCTACCTTAAAAATTAAACTCTCAGCATCCTGGTTGCGTTTTGCTATTACCTGTTCCTTATTTTTAGACGTATGTGCTGACACACACTCCTGTACCGCTTCTGCGTTCATGCGATGTTTAAGGACATAATCTTGGTAAAATTCCTTTGTATAAGATAGCTCTAAGGGGTTTCGTGAAGCTGTATGACCGAAAAGTAGTTCATGTGGAGTATATTCTGTTGCTGAATGAACAGCATTATTATAAGCTATAACCGAATATCTCATGAGAGTTTGTATGGGGTCATCCTTATTTGTCATTCTTTGTATACGAATAATTTCTGCTATTGTCGAGTGAAATCGTTCAATTGGAGAGTTGGAGTTAGGATTGTACGGTGTTGTAAAGTGTATGTTAATACCATGGGAGGCGCATATTTCCTTTATTACATCGTTATCAAACTTACTATCTGAATCAGTGGTGATCTTATGGGGTAAACCTAGTATTGAGAAGAATTGTAATAGTGAGTCTGCTATGTGTACACTACTACACGCTGATAACGGTATGGCTTGAGCGTATTTTGAAAAATTGTCTATTATGGTTAGGAAGGTTGCTCCTCCTGTAGAATATAAATCCATGAAAAGTTGTTGCATGGGTTTTGTAGGTGTCTCGGTAAGAGCTAGGGGTGGTCTTAAGGGGTTACGTTCGTATTTGGCCTTGAGGCAAGTTTCACATTGGTTTATGTATGTCTGTATTGTTAGTAGCATATTAGGCCAGTGAAAGTTTTTATGTAGTTGTTTATAAGTTTCCTGTATACCACGGTGTATAGTTTTACCCTCGTGATACTTCTTTATTAACTCTTGTTGTTCGGTTTTATTTTCTACTAATGTTACACGTAACGTACATTTTAATAATTTTGGACCTCTCTCATTGAAAACGGTAGTGTAGACTCTAGCAAATGCATGATATAATTCTTCGTTATGGAAGTAACAATGGAAAACTCGATCGGCTATTGTATGTTCTTTTAAGAATCGAATAATTTCTTGTTCCGTGTTGTTTATCGGAATAAAAACGTCTTTAATAACGCATCGAGAGTTGGTGGACCTATTATCGACTCTGTATGTAGTTCCAGGTGTAGATCTTATGTGAAACTGTTTCAATTGTCTATCTATTGCCTCGGCTACAATGGGTATTCCGCGATTCTCATTATCAGGTTGAGTGTGATTGGTAGATATTAGTTGTTCCCGATCTATCGTAACCACGCTCATGCTATCGGACTCCACGTCTGTCTGCGAGATTGGGACACTATTGCTTACATTATGGTTATTTACTTGTTCCTCAGCTTCCCTACGTGCATTATCAAATATTCTGCCTATTAATTGGTCGTCTTCATTATCGTCTAAGTTTACAGCTAAAGACTCTATACTATTATGGAATATTTTGACCCTTGATAACGCATCTGCGTTGGTATTCTGTCTACCCTTCTTGTATACGACTTTATAATCATACTCTGCTAATTTTAAACGCCATCTAGTTAACTTTGAATTTGGATCTTTTAATGACATTAACCAGGTAAGTGGACGATGGTCGGTGTAAATAGTGAATTTACGGCCATAAAGATAAGGTCGAAAATATTTGATAGCCCATATAATGGCGAGTAACTCCTTTTCGATGGTGGAATATCTAGATTCTGTATCTGAGAGGGTTCTAGATGCGTACGCAACTGGTTTATCGGATCCTACGGTCCCTTGTGATAAAACAGCGCCTAATGCGACGTCTGAAGCATCAGTCGTAAGGATAAAAGGCTGATCAAAGTCTGGGTATTGGAGGATTGGGGCGTTCGTTAATATCTGCCTACATTTATCGAAGGATTCTACAAACTCCGGGGTATGAACAACTTTATTACCCTTTTTTAAGCAGATGGTCATTGGTTTTGTAAGTTTGGCAAAATCTTTGATAAATTTACGATAATAGCCTACTAGACCTAAGAAGGCTTTAACGTCCTTTTGTGACTGTGGGAGGGGGAAATCTAAAACTGCCTTAATTTTATCTTTATTTGGTTTAAGTCCTTGGTCCGTTAATTCATGTCCCAAGAACTTAACATGTTTTTGAAGAAATTCTGATTTGTCTAATTGAATCTTTAAGTTATGTAGCCTAAACCGTTCAAAGACTTGTCTTAGTTTATCTACATGGTCTTGTAACGATGTAGAGATGATGATGACGTCGTCTAGATAGGTATACACATTATCTATGCCTCTTAATATGTGGTCCATGAGTCTTTGGAACGTGCTTGGGGCATTTTTTAATCCGAAGGGCATTCTAAGAAACTCATAGTGCCCTTTTTCGGTCGAGAATGCTGTTTTCTCAATGTCATTCGGGTGCATCTCTACTTGATGGTACCCGCTTGCAAGATCGAGTGTGGAAAAGTATTGTGCTCTGCCTAACCGGTCTAAAATGTCATGTATATTGGGGAGAGGGTATTTATCTTCTACAATACGATCATTAAGTCTCCTATAGTCAATAACTAAACGCCATTTGACCTTACCGGAAGCATCTGGTTTTTTTGGAACTATATGAACAGGGCAGGACCAAGGAGAAATACTGTCCCTTATGATTCCTTGCTTCAACAGTTTGTCTACCTGGTTGCCTATTTCTTTACGCTGCTGAGGGGCTTGTCTATAACTCCTAACGAAAATAGGTTTATCATCGGTAAGCCTAAGTTCGTGCTTAACGGCGTGAGTAAACGTTAATGGAATGTTTTCTGAATAGAATAGGTCTCTATATTGAAAGCATATTTTATTAATTTCCCGCTTTTCCTCTTCGTTCATATGTTGTGTCCTAATTTTCTTTACGTTCTCCTGTAACTCTGCGTCAATGTTGGTGTGTACGTTGAGATTGTTAAGTCTGCATCTGTGATTGTTTTGTACAGTATTTGCAAATGGTTCTAAGTTAATATGGGTCTTATTAGATATAACTTTCTGATCATCTGTGTAATTTACTACGCTAGTTTTAAAAATACCGTTCTTTACAGAGACTATTGCGGCTGGTGACTCTAAGCCGTTCGACCAACAATAATCGTCGTGAAGATATTGTCCATCTATATAATTAGTCTTTACCGTAATTAACTTTTCGCATCTTGGTTCTATTTTAATTTTTCTAATGGGATAATCAAAGTATATAGGTATACTCGCTGTTGCTGTATGTAATATTTTATTCTTTAAATCTATATTACTTGACAACGTTTTTAATAAATCTAAACCTATAAGTCCTTTATACTTAGGGTCAAAATCGAATAACAGGAATTTATGTGTGATATCGCTATTAAAGGCTGGTGGTAAAGGAAGGTGTGCTACGTATTCGTGTCTGGTTTTAGCATGTGCAGTTTTGACTTCGAAAGGTTCGCGTTCTACACAATACTCGAGAAATGTACCAAAGATTACGTCTGGTGAAATCATTGACCGTGATGCCCCAGTATCAATAAGAAACTTACCTTTGTATTCGGGCAGCTGGATGTAGGGTAAGTGGTCTTTGTCGTGATGGTTGAGCTTGACTATCCTTGGTCGTCTAGCTCGCTGTCCGCGATAAAATTCTGATTGTTACTTACCGCTGTGTCATCTTGATTCTGATAGTCGTCGTAATATTCGGTGGCGTTGAAGTTTTGTTGCTCTCCTTCACTAAAGTATTCCTCGTTGGGGGTATAGAATAATTCCTCGGACACAAACTGTGGTTTTTGAGGTTTACCTACCGATCTCATGGTGACATCAGATACTTTCTGAGGAGGATTAACTTGTTGTTGTGGAATATTCGGCTGAGCTCTAAAATTACCAGAATTTCTAAAATTACCTGTGTTGTTGGAGCGGTTCTTCCATGGTAACATAGATTGCACCCACTGCTGGCGTTGTTCTGGGTTTAGATTATTTTGTTGTGGTACGAAGTTTGGTGTTATCAGATGTTGTAAGGGTTGGTTAGTATATGGCCTAAACGGGTGGCCTTGTGAACTAGGTTTATGAACTTCAATTTTATTCTTCGGTTGTGACGTAGATGGAAAGTTGCTACTGTAATTCCTACTATATGCTAGTCTAGCTTCCTCCTGCCTAGCAGCTACTATTGCTAATTCTAGCGTTACTGGTTTTGCTATCCTTACACCTATCGATACGTTAAAATCTAATTGGTTCGTGTATTGTTCTATAACCATGTTCTCATAATAACTTTTGTCTGAATGTTTGCCTACGGTATATAAGGTATCTAACATTTCCCTTAATCGTTTTCCAAAGCTATCCGCGTCCTCAGATTTGAGGCGACGCATGCGCGTAAGCTCCTGCATCACTTGAATCTCGTTTCTGGGTTCGCCTAGCCGTCTTGTTAACGCATTTTTGACACTAGCCCATGAAGTTAGATTTTCCTCGTATGCAATGGCGTCTATTGCTGGACCGCTTAACCTACTTTTAACTAAAGATAGAACTAAAGGATGATGCCTAGCTGGCTCTTCCACTAAATTTAAAATATTATCTACTTCTCTAATATAGTAATTCAACGTCTTTGGATTGCCGTCGTATCTCGGCATTAAATCCGTAATGAATTTAAAGTTATCGCAATCTTTAAAAGCCATTTTGTGTTACTAATATATAACGATACTAGTTTATATAAGTAGACACAAGTGTTAATAAAAAAGAGAAAAAAAATTGGTACGAAAGCCAAACGCGATTTTAGCCTATGGACGAACGCACAAACACACACAATAATATGTATATATAAATAACGACAGGAAATATAGCATAGGAAACTTGGAAGTCAATGAGCACTTACCACAGCGTCTTCTGCATCTCCCACCGGGTCTTGACGAGCAACAGGATTCCTTAGCTCCGGAAGTCCCGCGAATATCGCCCGAAGGTTCTCTATTATATAGATCGCGAATTAACGATTAATACCGTTCACCTCGAGAAGAAGAGTTCTATTCTTTCTCGGAAGTGCCGCGATCCTACCGACTGCGCCAGTTAAGTTTGGGCGATGAAAAATTATGTTTTTAAAAACTATAATATTTATTAAACAAGTATGTTACAATGTTAAAGCTAAGTCAAGACTGATAAATGAATTATACAATTAAAATAATGAAGAAATGAAACAATGGATATGCATACTGCTGATGCTACGTGAATAACACGGGATACGCGGAACGTCGATGCGCCGTCTGCACGGCGCCGTAGCGATACATGTGTTATACCGCGGTAACTAGCGACATACTTTAAAAAATAAACGAAAGTTTTTATTCATGATTTTTGCGTTGCGTAAAGTTTTCATATGAAATACTGGGTGTATTTCATAATTCTTCAAAATTCTCCTATTGCATGAATGCATTGCTTCGATATTATACTTTTATGATAGCACAATTTTAATGGGTATTAATTTCACAATGGATGCGTTATTAATTGCAATAACAATTGTTCGCATTGTGTCGGAAAACAAACGAAGTTTTTGGATTTTTATTGTACGACAACAATTGAATTGATATACATATATGTACATAAGTCAATATCATAAGATAATTTAGTCATTTCCACTATATAATCAGTATAAAATCAGTGAAATAGAATATTCCATTAGCGATTTTCAAATATATGGTTTTGAATGATATAATATATAAGTATAAATTTAATATCCAAAGCTAAACATAAGTCTGATGTTTAAAAAAATCCGTTCGAGCAGATTTTTTATTCTTTATCTACATCTCTAACATAACTGAGCATATGAGACTTCGGCGCGGTGCCACACATAAATGTTCTGGATGAAACAACATTTGTTATGGGCAGACGTTGCACGTACCATCATGGGAACGTTTTACACGTCACTTTCTCCTATTAAAAAAACAGTACTAGAACGTAAGCATCGCAGTGTGTGTATATACTGAGTTACTAACAAGTAATTAACTGCGGCGTTGGAGTTGAGTAGCTCGTTTCTGTTCTGTGGAGTGTAGATCGGAGCGGTGTAGTCAGCTTCCTTGGGGTTCCTCTGAGGGGTGTAGTAGTCGAAGGTCTCCAAATTTACGAAATCGACGTGATTAATAATAGCGGGGACATCGATGTAGACTGTAATAAAACAGAGGGGGACAAATTAATGTTGGTATTTACTTTAATTATATACTATTAGCTTTTTCTTGCTGTATCAACGACCTCGTTCGCGTGGGATTTTGGAATTTTTTTTTAAAAAATTAAAAAAAAACTAAATATAGACATAATATTAATAATTATAATTATTTAAAAAAACAACAAGAGTGGCTGCTCTATAAAATCTTATTCGAAAGCAATTTTACGTGACTCTAAGTACCATAGTAAATTAACCGTATCACAAGATAATATCTACTAGCTATTGGACGCTTCGCTCAGTATAAATTAAAATTTAGAAAGAATGCTGTATGGCAAATTTCAATAAAATCCCTTAAGGCGTTTGAGCGTGATTGAATGACAAACATACAAACATTCAGATTTACAATATTATACTAAAAGGATAACCTGCATAAAATTCTTGACAATATCTTTAGTAGTTCCCGAATGAAATCCGTTCGTACTGACAGACAGTCAAAAAGGTACATCTGCTTTTTCTATGTTATGATGACTGAGTTCAAACATACCAGAAATGACAGTTAGTTTGTACTAAAATAAATAAAAAATCATTTTATACTTTATCACGATTACTACAAAAGTTGTCATCCGTGGGATATATTAAAGTAAGGTCATTATCAGATCAATCGTCGACCGCGTGGCGTAGTGGTTAGCGTACCTGACTTCTGCGCCACCGGTCCTGGGTTCGATTCCCAGCCGGAGGCAACATTTGTGCAAAAAACACAAATTGTTGCTTTTCGGGTCTGGTTGTGTTGTGCATGTGAAATGTATGTTTGTAAAACGCACCCACGATACAGGAGAAAATCCTACTGTGGGGCTTCTTTTTTTAAAGAAAAAAAAAAATGTACTGGTGCTGTTTTTAATCAACCCGAAGGGCTTACAGAAACACATGCAGTGACACGCAAAATATCCGAAAACCTAATTAATATATAGACTGAACCCACGAGTTAGACGAGGGGATCTTAAAGAAAATCACTGAGACAGTCAAATTAGTGAGCCACCTGCCCGTTTGCCCCCTATTATAAAAATTATAAAAAAAATTGTAATTATCGTCATTATTACTGCCTGCCAGTGTCAATATGACTACAAAGACACATTATAAAGCAAATGCATCCATAAACTTCTTACTTAATGCCCCTAGTGTAAAGTACTAACATAGCTTTTACTTTACGAAGTAACATTTTACTATTTAAATTATGCTGTATTATTGAATTGTTATGCGCATATCATCTTCCTGGAACATCTGAATAAATAAACTCCTTTGCCAACCCGTCTGCATAGCGTGGCAACAATGGTAAAACCCCCACAAAACGAGAGCAACAAACTTTTGTGGCAATCTATGGGGGAACATAGGCCATGTTCAGCAGTGGACCAGTGATAGGCTGAAATGATGATGATGATGACCATGTAAAATGTATAACTTACTTGAAGCATTCACATTGGGGAGAATAGTAACAGACAACTGCATGCTAGGTTTAAGACTGAGGGCCTGCTTCAACTCGCGGACGAGCGCCGTAAATCCTTCGCGATGCTCTGGCTCTTTGTCATCGACAGGGGTAGTGCCAAAAGTTTTCTTAATACCGTGCCAGAATGATCCTGCGGAGAATATTTTTTTTTGTAATTTGCTAATACTATCTAAAATCATAAAAGCTATTACTAATATTACTAATAGCTTATTAGCAAATAAGGTTTTTCAAATTTGAAAATATGTTTTACCCAAAGTAGAGCGGAGTTTTTTCGGTTTGATCTTTGGGAACTGCCATGCCAGGTCAATACCATCGAACCCATGTTGCTCGGCCAAAAGCACTCCGGAGTTAACAAAGGATGTACGCGCTTGCGGAGATTCCAGCTTAAAATAAAAGAACCCGTTACAAATATTATACAGAAATAAATCATAACACTCGCAATCAATTTTGCTCACATTCGCGTCATTTAATTACATATTGGTACTGTAAAGGATATAATTAGTAGTCATGTTTGTTTAATTTTAATGTTTCTTATATTTTGTAATAATGCCCTCTAGTGTGTATATTGTTGAATAAATGTGTCGCCATACGGGTGGCCGATAGATGGCGAACGTTAGAATTTAAATTATAGATTGTTCACTTCATGTAACCTGTATATCCAAGTAGCAAGGTTCATTATTGTATGACGCGTATGAAATAACGCTGTGTTCGACCATAAAGTAAGTTTAATAATTTGAATGTACGTATTTTTCAATATAGACCTAATTAAATCCTTCTATAATTTTCGTCGTAACCGTCGCCCGTTAAACGTCCTGTCGTGCTAAAGGAATCAAAGGTGTTTTAATTTACCTAAATACAATCATTCCGTTACAGGTACTTAAACTACTTTGATAACACTATCGACGGAATGTACACTCCTCCGATTAACTTACATACATACATACATAAGATCACGACTGTATCCCATAAGGGGTAGTCAGAGACTGGTCACTCACTGCAAAAACAGATGACTGCCACAATCCACGTTTCACCAAAACAATATAATGCACTTGATGTGATAGGTGGTGTGCCCATCGCCACCATGCGCTGTTGGGTGCACAGTGCAGTTTAATTCCTTACTCGCCTTTTACGAGATCCATTGGATGAGATGGAGTGGTAGTATTCTTTTAACGAGCCGCCACCACACGGCTCCGATTAACATAATCGGAAAAATATTAAAGTAAATCTAACTAAATGTTAAGGTGCGATTTTTATATACATACTATTACACTACAATACAGTGAACATACATTGAACTTACCAATAAATTGTACTTTTGGGTATCTTCTGTATCGACATCTCCTCCAACGGACAAAAGGACTTTCAATGCAGGGTATTTAGTCCTGAAGTTGGTGATGGCCCTGTAGTTTGCGTGCGAACGGTCTACGTCCAAGTTCTCATTCAGCGGGACCATCTTGTATGTGTCAGGGTGAACGCCGGCATATCCATATACCAAATGTGAGCAGAACGACAGAGCTGGGTCCAAATCCAACGGCAGCATTCGAGCTTGAGCTGGATAAATGCATCCTTCAACTGTATTATGATGTGACAACAACCATACAACAAGAATTATGGAAATGGTATCTCTGAAGATTTTTTTTTAATTCAATTACTAATCTTTAGTATTGCAAAAATTAAAGAACAGTGAAACGATATAAAATAAGAAATAAGTATAATATCATTCAATCAAATCATGTCGAAACGTTAGTACAGTAAAATCATTAAACCATAAGAAATAAAAAAGGATTTAAAAAAAAGCCGGATATTTTATCTTCAATCCGACTTATTTAAAAAAAAAACTTGTTTCCGTGACTGCACTTACATCGTGTCCGGCACTAACAAACCTATTACATACATATTTACAAATAGGTACTTGTACCTACTAAAGCATTTGTATCACAAATGTATACAAGATGCTCGGACGTGCGTGGGCTACGTACGCAGTCGTAACATGTACTCGTATAGCATGCATGAATATTCCTTTGTTTCCGCCACATTAACCACTTAATGTTAAGTGACGCGATGAATCAAGGACTAAATATGGACCACGTGTCTAGACTTGTGCATCTCATAAAGTGAATTTTTCATCAGAAACATAATGCTAATACATACATATAATATAATATATTTTGAGCATAACTAATTCCATGTTTAAAAAAAATTTATTTGAAACTAAGATCTGAGATTTAGTTTGAAGGGGACTGATAGCTAGTGTAATTACTGGGCTGGGCATATGAGACATAAAGGGTGACGAGCGCAGTGTCGTGACACCCTGGAGACTGCATTTGTTGCACTTACCATCAGGTGAAGGATTTACTCGTCTAGTCACTTTCTTCTATAAAAAGGTCACAATGAAAAATGTTTTTCTAAGTTACTTTGATTTATTTATTAATGATGAAGAGTTAATAGGGACTGAAATATTAAGAGTAGCAATTGTAAATATTATATTTTTTTTTAAATTGCACTGAATGCAAATTGTGTTCTAGCCCAAAATATTTCAAATAAAAAAAAGAACAGACAGACTGAAGTGGGACATACGTCAGAATAAAAAAGAAGAAGAAGAGCTTGAGTATTATTGAATGGAAAATTATTTTATAAAATAAGGTCCTAACAGAAAACTTTAAACTCACAGAAGCTTAACTTTTAAGAAATTAGTAACTGACAAATCGTTTTGAATTCATGATATAAAAATAACAATAAAAATAGTATTGTTGAAGGACATTATTTAAACGAGAAATTCGAATATAAAAACCTGTAATTATTAAAATCACGACAAACACGTTCTAGAACAATTGTTTGTTTCTCTTATCTTTTTGATACCGGCGATACAAAGGTCGTGTCACTGTTTTTCTAAGCAGGCAATAATCTACTCGTATTACTCTGTTACTTGTAAGTTATTCAACATTGCAACAATTATCATATTAAGTTCACGTATGTATTGTAAAAATTTTTTGCCTCTATAAAGGTCACTGCTGGTTACAAGCCTTTCGAAATATGAACATTTGCCGTAAATAACCCGTTTGACTGGCAGATGACTCGCAACACCAAACGCCTCGCACCTTATACCGTGGTAACCGTAAGCAGTGCCATATTTAACAAAAAAAGCATTACGACCATTTTAAATCATATTGCGAGCACGGAGGAGTGTAAGATTTAGCATAGTTAAAGTTTTTATGGATAAGTAGCGAGAAATCTAAAACGTATATTACAACACGCGTTAGAAATGCTTCAAATTGAATAAAATAAAACGTTAATTCATCTCAGTTACGTTCATACTGACAATGACAATAACTTTTTAGTCTGTCGTAGTAGTAGAGATTGTTGCCATATAATTTTAAAATGTTGCCAATAAATTTGTCACTTTGGCAATCCTGGTATTCAGCTCGATTCGCATCTTTTCTTTTCTTTTTTTTATATTATTAAGTGACGAAACGAGCAAAACGTTCACCTGGTGATAAGTGCAACGTCCGCCCACAACAAATGCTGTGTCACCCAAAATATTTCTGTGCGACAACACACTGCGCCCGTCACCCTGAGACATCAGTTCTTAAGTCTCAAATGCCCAGTGATTACGCTAGCTCACAGTGCCCTTCAAACCGAAACACAGTAATGCTTGCACACTACTGCTTCACGGCAGAATAACTAGTCGTAATGGTAATTTTATCATATCCTCGTTTTGATGGCAACCTCGTTAATTATTATTACCACGGTTGGTCTATTTCAATCAATTCCTAATAGTATTTTATACTTTTCTTTACGTAAAACATAAAGGTGAACAATTCAGAGTTAGAATCGTGTTCTTTGCAAAAGAAAAAATACTCTTAGGTGACCTCGCCTACAGATGAATGTGAAGGTCCAGTGGCGTAATTGCTTAGACGAACCTACCTGCAGTATTGACGATAAATAAATTTATGCCAAATCAATTTTACAAGCATTTTATTTTAAGAATCTCCTAACGTTTATTAACGTCAATTCCACAATTGATTAATTATCTAGCCTTATAAATGTGCTAATTCGTTATTGTTCATTTCCATGCAATACTCGTACATTTAAATGGAAAATAAATGTATAAATGCTCAATTTACTTCAAATTTCTTTGGAACAGTAAATCTAGTTGATTATTCACTTCGTAAAATGTCTCCATGCTATATAATGTGACTGTAAAATTTGTTTGAACAATGTAGGCTAGTTTTTGAATCATTTTAAGATAACTATGAAAAATCTCGACACTTAAAGACTACTAAAATAAAATAAGTATTGTTATTACTTATTTTATTTTAATATTAATACATAAGGTAAAAAAGTAAAATAACAGCTTTTTAATGTCCCACTGTTGAGCACAGGCCTCCTCTCGTTCCAGAGAGAGTTTTGGAGCCGGGAAGAGTCCGCTACGGTGCTACACTGCTCCAACGTTGGCGGACTTAAAATAGCAAAACAATTTTAGTGTTGCGCGGCACTATTAAATTTAAGGTGAGCGCCCGGCCCCTGATCTGAATGTATTATTATTGTATTTTTTTGTAACTTATTATTTAAGTCATAAATTCAATTCTATTAAAATTGTAAATTGTATTTAATTTAAATTGTATTTATAAAGCGTAGCAGTAAGTTTAAAAATAAAAATAACTTAATGATAAAACTAAAACCATCATTATACATCACAAATCTACCATCCCATCCCGTGAGTCTCGTAGAAGTCGACAAAGGGAAAATGAAAACCAGGAGATGGGCAGTTGCATATTCCTGGAACATCTCAATAAAACTGCGGTCGTCAACCCGCCTGCCAAGCGTGGCAAATACGGCAAAAACCCCCCCAAAATGAGAGCTACAAACTTGTGGCAATCTGACGGGGAGGACTAGGTTCAGCAGTGGAGTAGTGATTGGCTGAAATTATGATGATGAAACATCACAAATTACAAATAAAAATCAACGAGGTTCCTAGAAAACGTAAATAAACTTAAAATATAGCAAGTCAAGTGCAATTTTTGTCACTTTACCTTCACTTCTTGCTTATTTACTAAGTCATCGAGTGCCTTTGTAATTTCGTTTGAGGAAAACGTTTTGACCGAGCCTTGTGGACTATACGGTACGTCAATTAAGTATGTCACTACACAAATAAGGAAATAAAATGTTAAAACAGTCAGAGTATAAATATAATGGATGCAAAATAATTATACTTCGTCTAGCAGCAGGTATTCGCCTAAGTAGCTAGTTATTCTGCCGTGAAGCAGTAGTGTGCAAACATTACTGTTTTTCGGTTTAACGGGCACGCAGTTATCACGGGGCATATGAGACTTGAGATGTCTCGGGGTGACAGGCACAGTGTCGTGTCACACGTCCAGGCTGACACAGCATTTGTTACGGGCAGACGTTGCACTCACCATCAGGTGAACGTATTGCTCGTTTCGTCACATTATCCAATAAAAAAAAATCGAAGGATGCTGATAAACTGTATTTAAACTTGAATAAAACTCTAAAATAATAAGTGACATTATTCTGTTAATGCTCTAATTGAATTCAGATAAAATTGTGTATTTCGGAATATTCGATTAGTCTTTCTACCAAAAATTAATACAATATAAACAAAATATAAAACAGATAACAGATCACATCCATATTAGTCGCTAAGCAAATTATTATCAACGCTTGTGTTTTGCTAATTGCTTATTATTTACAAAGTGTATGACAAGGGGACTATTTCAAAATATTTCATTATTTTAAGTATCATTATTATATATTTACCTTTAAATACTAAATGTAAATATTATAAATCTACCTACTACACATAAATGTACCTCCAAGCAAGGATGCAAGAGAAACGTGTTATGTAAGCAATTTGAAAACGAAATAGTTTACTCCGCGCGAGATTTAGCATGTTGCGCGGACTTACTCTAGATGGTGCTTAGTCTCAATCTTTAATATGATATAAAAAATAAGGAAATAATTGCAGACGTTTTGCAACAACGGAATTCTTTAAAAAATATTCATATTTCTAGCTTGCAAATTCGGGAACGGTCATGCTTTTCTTCTTGAAAATATTTTAATATTATCCTCTTAACAGATGCTGTAGATATTTCAAAATTCAATAACTTGTGTAAATTTTGAGTATATGTTATACCCCTGAATTACTTAATTACATTTTTATACAGTATGGGCTTGAAAAAAAAGCAACACTACAATAGGCAAATCTCTTAACATCAATTAATGAATTTTGATTTTGTAGGCTTCACTGTTAACCGTTGATGATGCAAATGAATTTCTTACGATAACTTCAGTATCCACAATTCAGACAGCTACTTTAATGTCAATTCAGACAAAATTACTATCAACATTTATTTAATATCAGAAATAATGTCTCTTAAATTACCCTACAAATAAATAAAAACTTTCATCTGGATCATTCTAGACTGCTTATGTGTAGGTATCGCAAAATTACATAATTACATAACCAGCCAACGAATTAGTACGCGTAGTATTTGCTATTCATTTTAGAATTCCAGCAACTACTTAGACTTAGTAGTAGTCTTGAGTTGATTAAAACATAACTGTCTAAATCCCTCCCAGAGTTTAGTCTACACAAATTTCATTTTGATAACTTTCTAAAGACAAAAAAAGTATTTCGAACACAAAATTTTGGATATACACTTGGTTCTTTATTTATTTCTATAATCTGATTATTACATTGCATATTTGACATTTTATTATTAATAATCAAAAATATTTCCAAGAATTTTTGAAACCAGTTTCGAATTATTAAAGTCGCTAATAAAAACACATAATTTAAACGCTCAGCAATATAAAATATCACTTACATTCTCGGACATAGCTCTTGCTGTCATAGTAGCAAACAACTTTACTTGGGGCTGGTGGGTTGGCAGCGACCAACGCTAAAGCTGCGAAGAAGGCAATAAAGGCCCTCATTTTGCGATTTTGCTTGCGACCGTTCACCACCAAGCGTATGTGGCGAATGAGCGTTCTCGAAGCCCACTGAGATCGGATGACCGTTAGCAGGAGGTCAAAGAGTAGAACGAATATACTGTTTATCGGTTGACAGTCAACCACCGTGACTGGAGATAATGTACGACTTATACGTAGGTGAGGAATCGCGTACGAAAGTTTTTGAAATTCATTTGTTCCATGATGTCTAAAAGTTTTAATAACTTATATATGAGTATACAATAACTCGGCTGAGTATAAATATAGTTTCTTTAATGATAAAAAAGACCTTCAACAATTTACTTTTAAGAAAATATGCCAAATTTTCAATACATCTTTACATGTATTTATGTGTCTATAAATATAGTAATTCAAAAGAAGAAATAACCAAGTTTTTATTAAGTGAGGGTAATAAACAAGCACACTGTCATATATTCTTAGTAAAGAACCTAGATGTGGATGCGTTGTTACCCCTTAACGAAAAGCCTCGTTATCAGTAATTTTATGGTAGGTTGGATTTCTTATGGTGAATGAATGTTTCCGGTTTCACAGTCATTCACCATAAGAAATCCAACCTACCAAAAGTAAAATTTTTCTCAATAATATAGAAAGAAAAATTCAAATTCATTGAGGAAATCTGGTTCTTTATTCAAATAACAATTTATTGATATATTAAGTGTTGTAGGCATAATACATAACCTCCGACTTCTTAATCTATGACTGTTACCTACACGATGATGTCATGGTTGGTAGTTTAACAAAATCAATTCGTTCGAACCTTTTTTATTCTATTGACTGTCGCATTATTCGAATAAAAAAAGGTAAAGGTTACAATTTATGTCTGATGTCGATAGATTTTTTTTAATTATCAAGTTGTAAGTAAATGTTTTGTAAAAATTTCACATCGATTTTTATTGCTGAAGTTGCATCATTGACATCTACAGAGAGTCAGGCAGAAGCGGATTTAAGTTAGATGGTGTTCAATCCAATAAATCATCCTAGGCCCTTTGCATTATAGCGCCCTAGACCCACTGCAAACAAGAGCACTTATTGTTCTGCAAAAGTATTATTAATACATTTTAGTAGTTGTAATGATTGGATATTTAATAGTTTTAACAATATAATTCTAATCTAACGATATCATTGTAATCTAGAAATTAAAACATCTTTTAAATATAACAACGACCAAAGCCAGACAGTATTGATATTAATGCGCCCTTTAAATATTGCGCTCTAGGCTTGGGCCTCGTGGCTTTTAGTCACCAGTGATGAATTTAGTATTCAACTAAATACATCACTGGTGTCAGGTAGCGCTCTGTGAACAACGCATATAGCTTATTACAATATTAGAGTGTGAGAACACCGTCTTCGTATCCAAATAAAAAGTACGGTATTATGCCTTTTTACTTTAAAAAGTCGCCGTTTGGTAACGGCTTAAGAGAATCTACCACCCCATCTCATCCCGTGGTGTCGTAAAAGTCGACAGAGGGAAAATCAAAACCAGGAGATGGGCAGCATCTTCCTGGAACATCTGAATAAATAAACTGTGGTTGCCAATCCGCCTGCCAAGCGTGGCAACTATGGCAAAATCTCCCAAAATGAGAACTACAAATTTTTGTGGCAATCTTTGAATCCCTCCTGAGAAATATGAAAGAAAGAAAAAACTATTGCGATAATAATATGACGGTTGCCAGTAAATGGTTCCACGGTTCTTTTCACCTTCCAAAGGGAGCACTGCTGCGTTATTATGCTCTTCCGCTCTGGTATTTTGGGTTACTCCTATTACTGTCGATGAAAAACCCACTGCAGAACTAAAATTGTCATACAATAAATATTTTATTTATGTTTATACATTATAAGCCATATAGCTCGTTGTTAAGGCATATCTCACACTTCTTGTGAAGCGTTTAAAATATTAATCTGAAAGAAAAGTTAATATAGTCTTTGTACATTTTATATAAAAAAATATTATGAATGTTCAAGCTGACACACAGACATATTTTTATAAGCGAAAATTGAAAGAAAAAATATTTCTGTAGTCAGAAATCCCAGACGCATTAGACTTTTACTTTGAATGTTTGAAAGAAACCACTACGCTTATATGTAAAGGTTAATAATCGAGTAGAAGAATTTAGAGCTATTAGTATTTAGTTAAAGTACTATTGCGTTAACAAACATGCGCCACTGTAAATTTTTTTATTTATTTTTATATTGGAGAAAGTGATGAAACGAGCAAAAGGTTCACCTGATGGTAAGTGCAACGTCTGCCCGTAACAAATGCTGTGCCACCCAGAACATTTCTGTGTGACACCTCACTGTGCCCATCACCCTGAGACATGAGTTGTCAAGTCTCATATGCCCAGTGATTACGCTAGCTCACAGTGCCCTTCAAACCGAAACACAGTAATGCTTGCAAACTACTGCTTCACGGCAGAATAACTGGCCCTGGGTTGGTACCTACTTAGACGGATTTCTGCACAGGAATTCTATCACCAGTAAATAATATATAATGAATATATATTGATGTTAAATGATTAACTGGCAGTCATAACACGATCTTCGATATATCTATAAAAAATGTTTTGACTAAATGGGAAGTCTAAAACCTGCATTGGAATAGCATGGTGAACGTTGTTGCATTATTCTATGAATATTCCGTGCACTGTAAGTTCTACTTAGAGATTTTTACTTTTCTAGCATAGTTGGCTAAACATCGAAAAATCCAGACAAAGAACATACCGGATTACACTAGTAACTCCTGGGAAACGTTGGTTTCGAATTCGAAACTTACTTTTACTTGTACTAGCTCAGGTGGTGGCTCGTGGTAGCTCAGGGGCTAGGCGCTCGCTTTAAATTTCATAGTACGCGAGTGACCCGGGTTCGATTCCCGGTGCCGGCACCACTAAAATTGTTAATTGCAATTTTAAGTGCTGATTTACCACGTGCTCGGCGGTGAAGGAAAACATCGTGAGGAAACCTGCATGTCTGAGGAATAAAAAAATATTTCGAAGACATGTGAAGTCCGCCAACCCGCATTGGAGCAGCGTGGCGGATTCTTCCTAGCTCCAAAAACCCTCTCAGAAATTAGAGGAGGCCTGTGCTCAGTAGTGAGACATTTATAGGCTGAAACTTTTTTTTTACTTGTACTTGCACATATACATACTTATATGAATGAGTATCGAAACCGTTAAATAAAAAAAGAAAAGTTTATAACTCATGGAGACATTCAAATCTGCCTGTTTTGACCTACAATTATTAATTTATTTGCATTTTGTGCAATTGTGGTACTAGACTTCGCTCTGACACCTTGTTTTAAGCTTATGAATCCTTCGTAAAATCATTAATATATTATAATTAATATGGTTATACATCATCTATTGTATGCTAGGAGGTTTTATTTTTGGTATAGGCTAATAAACTTTTAAATGTTTACCGAAATTGGTTGGGTTACGGTCTACCAGAACAGAGGCGTCGCTATTTAGACAAATATTCATATGTTTAATATTCAACTACTGCCTAAATTAGTATTTTAAAAACTAATACGTTAATTTAAACAAGGCTACCCCTATATTTTACTTTTTCAATTAATGCTTATCTACTTTTCAGATTATATCCTGAGCTGTTTCGTTTGTAAATGTTTAATGCGGATATTTTTATTGAGGCTAAAAATCTTTTACATATTATAATATTGAAACTTTTTAACAATAAAATTATATGAAGTAAGGATAAGTTACTTGACATACACACGATACTACACCATTTAAGTCTAACGATAAATTAATTTTAGACTTTGGACTAGGTGAGTAAAAATAAAAAAGTCGAACTCAGTGTTAACGTTTCTAATAGTTGTTGGCGACAGAGAGAAAAAGTAAGAACTATGCAACAAATCCAGCCGGAAGTTTTAAATACAATGAATCCGTCGCGAAAATGCGGAAAATTTACCATACAACAAAAACAGTTACAATACTTTACAAATAAATTTTAGGGACTCTTGAATCTTGACATATGACTAACTGTGCATGCTTGCCTACCGAAGACTGACAAAAATATTAAAGACCGAAGATTTTGAATATTGTTTTATTTTTAATTTAAGCATATGGTAACGCGCATCATTAACTTTAGATACCATATTGGCAACGTCTGTAGAACAGTGATGCTCAAGAAAAACATCGCAAGGGAACTAGAACAAAACAGCTTTAAAGAATGCGGGTAGTTAGTATTCCGATAAATAGGTAGGTAGGTTGTTTAGCATAGGTAGAGTACCATCCATTTAATTTTGAGTTAAGCGTTTAAATAATCAATTTGAAATAAAATAGTTAAATCTAATTTTAAGAATAATATTAGGTGTTCTAAAACAACTAAACAATTTTTAATGATTTAATGCACAGTGCATGTAATTATCAGATACATTTAATTATTTATTCAGTTAGCATATTTTATAAATACATTTTAGAGCCGCCTGCAAATGGAATAAATATAAGATATATATTTATTCCATTTGCAGGATATAATAAATCTAAGAATAATATTACGTATTCTAAAAAACTAATAGCAGAAGTGCCGATACATACGATGAGCAAGTGGACTTCGTCTTATTGATTTCATCTTCGTTTCGTTTCGTATATACAGGATGGCCAATAACTTTTTTGAGATATAATTAAATTATAAATAAAAAACTATAAAACGGGTGATTATTATTTGAAAATTACATCATCCAAATGTAATCATCAATCAAGATCATGGTATTCCTGCAAGCGACGTCTAAACCTGTTTAAGCTCCCACGTAAATCTGGGTAGTGGGTGGGAGCTTATATAATATATTATCAAACGTAATTTCTTTTCGATGAATCGTGTTGTATTGTAGTTAGTACTACACTCGGCGTCAAAAAAATCGCACAGCCGAAAAAAATAATTTAAATACTATTTTAACACAACAGGCCAATGGCAATGTTGTGGGTTGAGGGTATCATTCGAAAGGTAATTTCATTAGCTTTCAGGAATTTTAATTGAATTTTACTTTTATAACGAGACGAAAGAGAAATTAAAGAAAAAGACAGGGTATGTACAAATTTTCAAATTAATAATTTTAAAAAAAACTTAATAAATACAAAAAAAGTTCTTAAAACCTAGTGTTACCCCCCCTTGCCTTGATAACGGCTTCCATGCGATCTGTCATGGACCTTACAAGGATCGCAACAGCCTCTTGGGGTATTTCTTCCCACTCTTCAAGTACCGCATCTTGGAGCTCTTGAAGAGTGGCTGGAGCTGGATCTCGAGCTCGCACGCGCCGTTTTAGGTCATCCCAGAGATGTTCTATTGGGTTAAGGTCTGGACTTCGTGCTGGCCAATGCATAACAGGGATATCGACCTCCTGTAAATAATCCCGTACAATAGCCGCGGTGTGGCAACGAGCATTATCATGCATTAACATGAATCCATCACCGACATAACCAGCATACGAGACCACATGTTCCTCCAGGATTTCAGTAATGTACCGACCAGCATTTAATGACCCTTGCCCACGGCCATCCCGAGTCCGGGAAACGCACACAAGTTCCGTTTTCCCGTCGACGGAAATGCCGCCCCAAAACATACACGAGCCACCCCCGTATTCGACGGATTCTTCGAAGCAGGGTTGTGTGAACCTCTCCCCCTGTCTTCTGTAGACCCTTCTACGTCTGTCATTGCAGAAGAGACAGACCCTCGTCTCATCAGGGAAGAGTACGGTCCGCCACTGTTCTAGAGTCCACTCGCAATGATTGCGAGCAAACTCTAGGCGATCTCTGCGATGCTGTGCAGTAAGTTTTGGACCTTTAGCAGGTCTATGGGCTGTTAAACTCTTTTCGTGTAACTTTCTTCTTATCATAGAAACACTCACAGATGTTCTCCGAGTTGATCGAAGCTGTTGTTGCAACTCAACAGCATTTGTAAAACGGTTTCGTAAAGATGTCGTAACGATGAAACGGTCATCTCTTTCTGATGTGCACCGTTTTCTTCCAGATCCCGGTTTTCTAACATAACCACCAGTCTGCTGAAAACGTTGGAACACCCGTCGAACTGAAAAACGGGACAGGTTCAACTGTCGAGCAACGTCACACTACCGCATCCCCGACTGCAATAGGGCAATCACTTGAGCGGCTTCTTCAGAGCTGGTGTCCATCTTTACTTGTTCTTACTTGGGTTACTTGTTCACGTGTGTTCACTGCAAAGTCTAAATTACGACTGACCCATATTTCATCCAGATCGACCCTTTTATACCCTTTTTAGGTGGTGTGACTAGCGTCCTTACTAACGAGCATTTGACAGTGTTTATTTTTGACGCTCTATAATGATAAATGTTTTAATCATTTCATGATTTTTTATTAATAATGTAAAGCTATTCAAATACCCATTTCAAACATACCAATATTTATATAAATATAATTCGTTTCTAGCCATTACAGCCATTTTTTGCGCAAACTCAGAGAGGTGCGATTTTTGTGACGCTGAGTGTATTATTTTAGGTAGGTAAGGTACCTCAATAATCCATACACATAAATTATAAATCCGAAAATGAGTATGTTTGTTTATTGGTTTGTTGGTTTATTTGTCCGTCTTTCACGCTTAAACGGAGTGACCGATTGACCGGATTTTTCGTACTTAGACAGTATAGAGGCGCGAAAACACTTCTTATCACGGAAGAGCTGATGGTTCCTTAGGGATAGTAATGTACCTTAGCTTCGTTAAATTGTACTGGGATCTCGCGCCGGCGAAGCCGCGGATCATCTAGTATTGTATAAGTATTGTTTCATAAATAAGGTTATGTCTTTTAGTATTGTATAAGGATTATTTTTTAAATAATCATATGTCTTTTAGAACTGATGCCTCAGGAGGAGCTCATTAGAACGTGCACAACGCTTCACTGTACCTCAGTAGAGTGGCCCAGTATTTCATGTCGGTCTACCGCTTGCAACTTTACAAAGCGCAAGTTCTGCCAAACATGGAATACTGTTCATATCTCTGGGCGGGGACACCCCAGTGCCAGCTCCTTCCATTTGACCGCATCCAGCGAAGAGCGGTTCGAATCGTCGACGACAAGGTTCCTTCGGATCTGCTTGATCCACTGGCCTTGCGAAGAGACGTTGCGCCTCTTTGCATCTCTTATCGTATATACTATGGAGAGTATTCCGAGGAATTGCTCGGAATCATTCCAGCCGCTTAGTTTCACCATCATACATCGCGGCACAGCACCACATTCCATCCACATCACCTTGATGGTTGGCATTTCACCAATGTGTGCTTTTCGCGGAATTTTCTGCCACGCACGACCATTCTGTGGAACTTGCTGCCGCCAGCGGTTTTTCAGGACCGATAAGATTTAGGGATCTTATAGAAAAGAGTTATTTCTTTCTCAAAAGCCGGCAGGATGTTCATGGGCTGCGGTGAACCCTTAACATTAGGTGTTTGCTTTTGCACTTGCTGGTTTGCCCTCTCTTCTATAAAAAAAAATTGATGAGATAAAAAAAGTTAAGTTTTATTTCTAATCTATAAATTATTTGTTTATATTAAATAAACAAATATGAAAAATTATAGAAGGTAAAGAACAGTTATATAGTTACTTTTAACATCTGATTTTACATCTGATTGCACTCACCTCAGTAGCAAGCAGCTTGTTTTGATTTGATTGTTATTATCCCTATTCATATCCCTGATCATATTATAAATACGAAAATATGTTTGTTGGTTTGTCCTTCTTTAACGCAGCTACGGGGCGACGGTTCGATATGATTTTTGGCGTAGTGGTAGCTTATAAACCGTAGTGTCCTAGGCTTTCGCAGACTGGCCAATCTCACTTGGCAGATTTTATATAAATATCAGTACAGACAGAACTCGTCTCGCCAACGAGTAGATGTAAACACTGCACTCTTACGTTTCATTTCTCCTCCAACGCCATTTGCAATAAAATACATAATTATCAATTAATTTTTATTACAAATACGCAAATATTTAGAATGTTTGCCTTACATTTTTATTCTTTTTTGATGTGAGCAGGATATAGGAGCTATCGGGGATGTATATTTAGCCTAATTTTCTATATCTATCTTGCTTGCGTTCCTCCGTCACGATTTACATACACGTGCAAATGGTGTCACACGAGGAACTAATGAATCAATGTGTTTCCACCACTTAATACGATCGGTTTAATTTTATCATACAAATAGATTTGTCAAACTATTATATTTGGCTAAAAATATATATTATATAAATATATGGATTTCTTTTTCTTCCTTATAATATATAAGAATTTCTCTTATATCGTGGGTGCGTGGAAATCGAAATCGCGATCCGTAGCCCAGCCGAACTATCAAATTGAAAGCAAAGTAAGGTAACCAGCCTGTGAATGCTGCATTTCTGAGATCGGGCCTTCTTTCATCTTTCAGGGGGCTCTATGAATACCTAAGTTTTTTTCTTCCTCTTTATCAGTCTCTATACAGTCGTCTGCAGGATGTAGACCCTTTCCTAGTTGGATGGCTTTACCGTAATTGCCGCGCTGCGCAGGCGAATAGGTTCGGCAGTAGTCATCAGCTAATTTGTGGGTTAATATAACAAGATGAAGTCGTCATATAATCACCCAAGAGTGATTATATTTCACGTTACTCAATTTTTTTTCTGATCGTTTCGTCGTTTCAGCCCATCACAAGTGCAACAACACGTACGACAAATTTTAATTAACTACGCAAATTTAAACAGCTCATAGTAATTGGGTGTCAGTGGCTGGAACGAATCCAACCCTTTGACGCCAACTTGAGTTTGGGTACATATCGTCGTCATTCTGCCAAAACCAGTTAAATGCACAATAATGCAAGTTGAGATAAATAAATTTGAAAGTTTACTGTAGATTGTTTTGTTAAATACTAGCTTTCTTTAATATTTTTAGATTTTTTCCGATGCATTATTCAATATTTTGTAGAAGTCAAGACTAGTTGATTCAATTATCCTTATAGAATCAGATAAAAATACAAAAAAAAATCTCCGAGAGGAGTGCATTTAATCACTTTTGGCTGGCAATTATCAAAAATAGTTATTTGATAAATTTGAACCTATAAGTCTATCAATTTGTAATACCTAATGCATAGAAGCAGATATCCATTTTACCATTATACATATGTAGAAAATGTTGTGTCTATTGAATGTTATCAGAAGAACAGAAAAAAAGAGTTAGACATAATTTTAGTCAGCTTTGCCTGACAAAAAAATTAAGGATTTTTCATTTATTCTCTTTATACGCATACAGTTACATTACATTTTAGATACATTTTTTTAGACACGTTATTACGTTACGTTATTAGATTTTATTAGATTAATATCCGAATTTAATAACGTAACGAATCTATTGAACGTATTTATACGAAATTCGGTAAGTAGATAGATAAGGCAAAGGATTAACACATAGGCACATTACACTACACTGCTGGACATTGCTATTGAGCTATTGAGCTTGATTAAAACACCAATGTATATAATTACTTAGTGATCGAGTTCCGCATACCCATTCAGTAGAATGATTACTGCTACAGTTATTTATATTACCATTTAAAGATAGGAAAGGAAAAACTATTGTGAGCGAAACATACTTTTTATTAAGATATTTTAACATAAAATTTAATTACGGAAATTTTACATTTAACCGCTTTTGGCTGGAGAGACTTTATATAATAGAACCCAGTTTTTTTACAAAATCATTTTTACATCTTGCATGTTAAGGGCGCGGGCCAAAATGAATTAAAGTTAATAATTTATTTTCTTCTGATGTATGTTATTAAAGTTTTCAATAAGTAAATAATTTTCCAAAACCGGCTAACGGCATTTGAAATACTTTGGCAGAATAAATGATCTGTATACCTGCTCCAGTGCGTAAATGAGAAAATCAATTAAACGTATTTAATAATATTTAGCAAGCGTAATATCGGAAAACCTATCGTTAAACAAATTTAATAGTTTTTGTCTGGCGACTTTTTACAGAAATGGATAAATTAACCGTTATTTGCACAGAGTACCTCTGCAACTATGGGTTTCTGCGTTTAACCGATATCAGCAGACGACAGATCTGAATCGATTGGTATATTTAACTCATAAATGACAAAAACTGCAGATAATTGGTTTTGGCAGAATGACGGCGATATTGGACCTGATGATGTCACTAATTTTAACCATAGATGCTGTCATCCATCCTTGCTGATGAATCAAGATATAGATTCGTTGTCTTCTACAAGAAGAAAAAATTTAATTTCACTACAACGTGGTAGTATTATAGCATATTTTCCAAACAAATCAGAATTTTATATAATAATACAATATTTCGTAACGTCTCATTTACCATCACAAAAAAGTTAAACGTTTAACCTTAAGCAAGAATCAAGACTCTTTTTATAGCATATGAAACACAGCAAAATCTTTTGTGGCCTTGTTTCTCAGCCATCTGCTCTGCATACTAAGGTGTTGCTGTTGTGAAGTGACTCAGGTGGTGATGCAAACAAATCGTTATCGGCCGTTTCCTTCAGAAGTGAGGCTCATTGTTATATTAAAGCACCGCCCGCGTCTCCCAACACATAGTGTGATATTTTGAAAACACTTATAGGTACAATAATTGACCGAGATTCATAAGCCAATTAACAAAACAAAGTACAATTTAAAATCGACCTAACCCTTGTTGACTTAGACATTATTTTTTTAGTTGTATATGTATATACTATACCAATGATAACTTAATTTAAAGTTAAAAACAGTAAGAATATATTTATTATGTTAAGTACAACCTAGTGGTCGCCCAATGGTCGGAATTCGGCCATAATTCAAGTTTTTTTTTTAAATGTAAAAAAAAGTAAAGTTTCAGCCTATAAATGTCCCACTACTGAGCACAGGCCTCCTCTCATTTCTGAGAGGGTTTGGAGCTAGGAAGAATCCGCGACGCTGCTCCAATGCGGGTTGGCGGACTTCACATGTCTTCGAAATATTTTTTATTTCTCAGACATGCAGGTTTCCTCACGATGTTTTCCTTCACCGCCGAGCACGTGGCAATTCAGCACTTAAAATTGCAATTAACAATTTAAGTGGTGCCGGCACCGGGGCTCGAACCCAGGCCACTCGCATACTAAGAAATTTAAAGCGAGCGCAGAGCCCCTGAGCTACCACGGCGTTTAAATGTAATGTGTTTGTATCACATCTATACTAATATTATAGATGCGAAAGTTATTCTCTGTCTGTTTGTAACCATTTCACTGTTTAACCGCTGAACCGATCTAGACGAAACTATGCACAGAGATAAGTTTGATCTTGGAGACGGACATAGGATAATTTTTATCACGGAAAATCAAATAGTTTCCACGAGATATTTAAAAAACCTATATCCACGCGGACGAAGTCGCGTGCATCAGCTTGTATTATATATATACTCCTTCGTGCACACAAGTATTCTGTTCACGTATTAATATATACATATGAGGATTTGCCGCTTGTCAGCAGGCGTCTGTGTGTGTACTGTGTACTCTATTTCGATTTTAAATCAGTATGTTTTGCATATCCATAATAACGACCAACTTTTATTTATACTGGCAACCTTTCGACAGCAGTGCAAGTGTTCCTTTTACAATCTCGATAAACATCATATCCGATTTTTCTTCCAGTCTTATTAAATAAATAGAAAACATAATAACCAATAATTTTTAATTAATATTCAATTGTGATTAATGCTTTTCATTCATCTTTTGCTGTGAAATGTGCCACTACGTCTCATCATGTGGGTTACGACACCCACATGATGTGGGTGTCGTAACTCGTAAGTGTGTAAGGTCTAAAAAAATTCTGGAACAAAAATGTAGAGATCTGTGCCATGCAACGTCTAGGGCTATTGTCGAAACGCCAACCAAGCGTTATGATTACGGCAAATCATCTTCTCTTGTAAGAGGCCTCTCAACAATTTGTTGGGGGACAAAAACTCAGGCTAATTATGATAAATCTTATGTCTTTTCTCGCTTGAGTAGCAACCGTGAGTCTATCGCTAAATATTTTTGATTGCAAATAGGCAATTCAAACAATGCTACTGGTGATCTAATACCGCATCGCTAACACATCAGCTAACTTGATGGTAATGGAATTACTGCATGTTTTATGACTAATAAAATGAAAACAGGTTATATTTGACATATATAGGGTAAAAAATGCGGCGACGGGGTAATAATATTAGCCACCCGTTTCGAACAAATTCAATGCTATATAATGCATAAATCAATATATATGTGTATATAAACGTATATAAATTTATAAACATATATGTTTTGTATGTGTATATTATATACATATTTATTGTTTATGTTATTATTACTTTGGCTAAGGTAATTATCACAATTTTTTTATATTGCAAACTTCACAATTTTCTTCACGCCCTCGGGTTGACTGGAAGAGACAGCCTATACGCACTAAGTTACCCTTTTAATTAGTTCTTTATTACTTCTTCCACTTTATTAAATAACTCCAACAACTTCTAAAATCTGAGAACTGACAAAATAACTACAACGATAACAGACGTTTGGAAGTAGCTCGATATCGAAACTTACTTAACCATTTTCTATTGCTCATGTAAATACTGTTTACCCTCAACATATTCCTTTCACGTTAAAATACAAATATGACTGATAATTCATGTTTAATACATTTACAGAACATTAATATTTTTAACAGGCACGGCGTTTAAACGTTATAAGCATATTAAGTGATCAATACTCCATGTCGATTTATAATAATTATCAGTCGATTTTTAAGACATTCATAATAGGACATTTGTGAACATGGATACATATATATATACCCATGGGTGTGTTAAAGACAAAGTCCTAAAGATTTTATCGTATGTATTTTTCTAAGACATGTCGTGCATACAAATTCTAAAAGAAAGTAAATTCTTCCTTTCTAATCCATCCTTTCCTATTTAATTATATATAACTATAACTGAACAACCATCCGGCAATTAATAAATTAAATCAATAACTTTCTCATTACCATAATTTTTTATCTATGGTAAGTCCACTACTGAGCGTAAAGCGCTCCCATAGATTGCCACGAAGCAAATAATCATAAACCCTAAACCCTTTGCTTACATCGACTTTATAACACTTAAAAATGGTTGTCCATCCATCAAGTGTTGAATTGTCCGACACTGTGCTGCCAGTAGTCTCTTTAATATTTCTTCACCAACATCTTCGGTTCCACGAGCTAAGTTACCGGTCCATGACAGACTGCGGGGCTCGGGGTGGCGGCGGAGGATTCGGCAGCCTTCGCGGTGATTTCGGGTAGTGGAGAGGTTGCTATTTTCCGCTTATTTTTTGACATTTCCGCAAGGATGAACCCTGTATCTGGTTAGGGAGATTGGCACTCCATATCTGAGTCCGAGGTCGAAGAGGTTTCTTCTTCCGATGTTGACGAGGACCAAGAGGCCCTAGAGGGTGGCCTGGATAGCACCTCACATGCTGCGGCGAATTCTTGGCTTTCCGCAGGGATCCTCGAAGATGTCTGGGTGCGCTGACTGGAGCATTAGAAGCAGGGACTGATTGCTCTCAATTTTTACCATTTTAGCTTTTGCCTAACATTTGTTAATTTACGATTCCTACGGGGAAGTGGCCGCCGGAGGGATGCCGGGGTGTGTGACCTAACTTCCCTCCCTGCTGGTTATAGACAGGGAGGATGAATGCCTATGGTGTGTATCCCTAGTGCGTCCAAGTGCGGATCTTATTTTGTACACTTTTGGGTGTGTGCTTAAAATAATTAGAACTACGCGGGGACATAGTCCAATCGAGTTAGTCTACGTTGACTAGGGCTCTACCCAAGACCAACTTATGTAAACCACTTCCGTACTGCGTTTCCCAGAAGGGGAACCGCGTACAAACGGGGCTGCCTGCGCTAGTTTCGTTAACACCGTTAGGTATCCACTAAACGCAACCACCCGAGAGTGGATTTACAATATGATGTCTTCAGTAATGCTTCTCTAAGAACAATGTAACAAAGCAATCAAAATCGCTTTGTTTATTAATTCCCGAAAAGGGTCGGAAAAGGTAGCTAGCTGCACGGGACGACCGGAATACCTGAGCGAGTCGAAGCGGAACGCTAGCGACAGTCAGGCTTGGAGCGTCGAGTGCAACTCTGTACTGCATAGTGCATAGCCGATGTTTAATTAAATAAAGGAGCAGAAGGTATCAGGAATGTCAAGTTTTCAAACGAAATATCTACGGTTACAGGTTCATGTAATGAATCAAGTGTTAGTAGCACGTCATCACAAATGTTATGATGTGTTTATTAGCATAAAGCCAGTAAATCATATTTTGCGTTAAATTTTCTCCGAAGGAAAACTTGCATAATATTATAATTATCGCATGAATTTCACCGCATTTTTTAAAATTATTAAAGTCATACCTATGTAAGTATGAATACAAATAGCCCATAAATGACCGGCAGGGTAGCATAGCATAGCACCTACCTCTTTCCTACCGAGGTGTCGAAATAGGCGACTAAGGTATTGTAGGGACAGCCTTTATTAGTGCAGAATAACACAATATTTTTTTTACTCGTACCAAAGTGGCGGCAACGTACTTCGTCACCCGTCACGTCTCGATTCGCGCGAGGGCGAAAAGTGAGCTACATGAGTGGCCTCTGCCTACCCCTTATATGGACAAAAGACGTGACAGTATGTTACGTCTTTTGTCTAAACTTTAAATGTTTGTATAAATATTCAATAAAAATATTTAAGAAAATTGTGTCTTTTTAGTCGAAACGGATATATCCGGTAGATACCAGAAGAAGTACTAACACTTATGACATGTAATGTTGGGTTTTAAGTAGTAATTCAGGAGCTAATTTAGTAATAAACAATAAAATTTTCTTAAAGAATGTTAATTATTATAAGTTATAGTAGAGTCCACGCGGGTAAACGTGCTCACCTTGGTTAATAAATGGGACTGTCCCGTGCCGGTACATCCCAGAATTCCGGAACTCTGCAAGTAGTATCGTATACAGGAAGATAAAGACGATTTAATGCCTCTGTGTTTGCGCTTATACGTCATTACGAATCTATACTAATTTTATAAAGCTGAAGAGTATGTTTAATCTCAGGAACTACTGGTTCGAATTGGAAAATTATTTTAGTGTTGGATTGCCCATTTATCGAGAAAGGCTACAGGCTATATAACATCACGCTACGACCCATAGAGCGACTTCTTTTAAATTAAACGGCGTTTTTATAAAATATTATATGCAAAGTATTGTGGAAGTTAACTGAAATGGGTGAACATTACAAAACTTTACACGTACACCCATATTACAGACGTTATATAGGCATACATAATAAAACACGTCGGTGCCCCGCTTTATATTCTCTAATTCTATATATGAAGACATCCCAAAGGATCTTAGTTTTATTATTCAAAGGTTTATTTTAGATGCATTAATTTAGATACCATAACAGAAATACATACAAAATTATAGGATACGTTTTTGCAACAGTACATAATGATATCGTTGATTTTAAGAGCAAATATTACTTATGCATTTTGATTGCAAAGTAAAAGAGTTAGCAGGGACATGTTGAGTCGTGGTCCGAATTGGCTCCATATCACTCACATAGATTTGTAAACTAGATAAGTGAATTGCATCTACTTCGTCTCGTTTACTTGGCTTCTATGTACTTATCCATGTGAGTGTTTGTTTGCCGAATAAATTAGTATGCGTTCATTCATACATTAAAATATCTCGTGCCTTAGTCGTTATAATTTTCACTTTATCTTGAGGTTGTAATTAAATACTTTAAGCACCAACAGCGGAATAAATTTTAAGCATTTAAATAACTCATTACATAACAGTATCAACAACTATCATTTAATAGGTACTTCGTTACCGAGATCTCTTGTTGACTTGACCTTTGACTTATTATCTTATTTTTACTGATTCTAAGTATTATTGCAGCCGTTTATAACAAGCAAGATTTCGTCACGGTATACGATATGAGGTCAACTAACCACTGCCTACTATTTTTACTTTTTTTTTCATTAAAATAAATATGGGCAATAACCCAAGTGTAACACAGGGCCGTTGTAGCTCAGGGGCTAGGCGCTCGCTTTAAATTTCATATTTCGCGGGTGACCTGGGTTCGATTCCTGCTGTCGGCACCACTAAGATTGTATATTGAAATTTTAAGTGCTGATTTACCACGTGCTCGGCGGTGAAGGAAAACGTCGTGAGGAAATCTGCATGTCTGAGAAATGAAAAAATATTTCGAAGACATGTGCAGTCCGCCAACCCGCATTGGAGTAGCGTGGCGTATTCTTCCCGGCTTCAAAACCCTCTCAGAAATGAAAGGGGCCCTGTGCTCAGCAGTGGGACATTAAATGGCTGAACATTAAACGTTACTCCATTATCAATCTACATATTTTAAGTCTGGCAACATTTAAAATGGTTATTAAGAAATTTATATGGCACTTTTATAACAGTCGCAGCATAAAATATATTACCATTTTTCATCCTGTCTCAGAGTTGATTGGGAATGCAAGAATCCGTCTAGGTGGGTAACACCCCAGGGCCAGTTATTCTGCCGTGAAGCAGTTACGTGCAAACACCACTGTGTTTCGGTCTGAAGGGCACTGAGAGCTGGCGTAATCACTGGGCATGTGAGACTTAAGAACTTATGTCTGAGGGTGACGGGCGCAGTGTGGTGTTACACAGAAATATTCTGAGTAACACAGCGTCTGTTATGGGCAGACGTTGCACTTACCATCAGGTGAACGTTTTGCTCGTCTCGTCACTTTATCAAATAAAAAAAGGCTAATAGATGAAAAAAAACAAGTTGGCCAATTCAAACATTCCATTTATTACTACTACAATGTTTGTAAGCTAAGAGAAATTTACGAGATATAATAATTTATCATAATGAGTATGAAAAGTCAGTGTGATATAAATTTGGCACAATTTTGTGAATCGCAAGATCAAAAACTATATGCCTATATTGCCAGGTATCACCTAATGAATAGCAGCTACGTTGGGTTGCGGTGGGTTCTGTACTTGGATTGGAGGGGCTTGTCCTTGATTATGACCTTGATCTTTCGGGGGATGATCTTGAGCGTGGCTGGGTTTGGTTTGACCTCCTTGTCCTTGGACCGGCGGGGACTGACCTTGAACCGGTAAGTCACGCTGGCCGGGAGCTTGTCCTTGATTCTGAGTTGCCTGTGGGTTTAAGTTCTGTGGTGGTGATTGTGGATTCAAGTTCTGAGGTGGTTGTTGATTTTGATTTTGTTGAGGCTGTCCTGATCCCCGTGATTGTTCATTCTGGAATTGTCCTTGGGGTTGGTGTCCTTGGAATTGTCCTTGAGGTTGTCCTTGGTATTGTCCTTGAGGCTGTCCTTGGAAGTGTGGGGGCTGCTGAAATTGGGATTGTTGGGCTTGGAATTGTCCATGTGGTGCTTGACCAGGTTGATGTTGCGATTGGTAGCCCTGCTGGGGATATCCTTGGGGTACTTGTCCAGGAGCAAACTGCGGAGGAACTTGCTCTTGTGGATGACCTTGATAATATTGCTGTTGTCCTTGGTGTCCTTGTTGTGGTTGATACTGAGCTTGTTGTTGGTATTGTTGCTGTTGATATGCTTGTTGTTGTTGATAAGCTTGATGGATTTGATGCTGAGCGCCCGGTACCGGTCTACCGTGGGCGTCAACCTAAGAAACAAGAATTAAAATTAAATTTCAATCGGTTTAGTAAACAGCGTCAAATGGAAGTAGTAGAAAATGTTCATAATCTTTACTGCTAATGTGGAAGTGGTGAATTAGAAGTATTTTAGTTTGAAATCATTCGCTAACAATAACATTAAATTATTCCAAATCAATCCTTTCAGCTCCTTACTCTTAGTATCGCTTTACTGGTGGTAGGATTTCTATGCAGGAATCCGTCTAGGTAGGTACCACCCCAGGACCAGTTATTCTGCCGTAAAGCAGTAATGCGCAAACATTACTGTTTCGGTTTGAAGGGCACTGAGAGCTAGCGTAATCACTGGGCATATGAGACTTAAGAACCGATATCTCGGGGTGACGGGCGCATTGTGGTACGCACAGAAATTTTCTGGGTGACACAGTATTTGTTATGGGCTGACGTTGTACTTCCCATCAGGTGAACGTTTTGCTCGTTTCGACAATATAATCAAATCGACTGTTTGTAACTCAAACTTGCGTAAAAAATGCGCAAGAACGACTAAATAAAAAAACAGGTTTAAATTTTCACAAATATTTTCTACATACCAGACCACGTTGCTGCAGGTATTTCAGTTCTTCTTGTCTTTTTCTTTCGAATTCCTCGTATTCGGCTTGAGTGTAAATCTGATTTTCATCAATCGATTTCCAACCTTTAAAATAATATTTTTTTACTATTATCATCGCAATTTTTGATAATTATATTTAATATATCACTATATAATTTAGATGCAAAATTCAATTCGATGTCATAATAGGTATAACATTTTTATATGGAGCACGCCGACGGGATACCAAACATATTCGTTTCCTATGTTGTCTGATTAGAAGAGCTAATTACTGGCAACACATCCTTACGCAATTTTAGTCCTCTGGATTGACAACGGGCCTTGATCTCGATTCTTAGTTGATGATGGATTCAGGTGTCCAATGATCATTTAACATTAGGTGGACTGTGTGCTCGGTTGTCAAAGTCGCTGATGTAATAAGACGCACACACTCACAGACTGATCAGATATAATGGTTAGATCCACTGTTAGAGGTCCGTGGACAGTCACTATACATCCCATCCTAATTATCTGAGTATGGCAAGAAATACTGACTGCGGCTGAAATTCGTATTCATTTTCACCAAAGAGATCATCAAACACGCACCTAGATGGCGTTATATTTCGCCCATATTTTCATCATACATATTAATACAATAAGAACTCAATTGTATCTTTCCCTGTCCCTTTGTAAATATCCCTTTTTAGCAGAAACCACGCAGTTAATGCATATAAATTTGTTATAATTATACAGATATTTTTTTTTATATTCATCATCATCATTTCAGCCTAGTCTACTGCTGAACATTGACCTCCCCCAGAGACTGCCACATAGTTTGCACTCTCATTTTGGGGTGATTTTGCCAGAGTCGCCACGCTTGGCAGGCGGATTGGCAACCGCAGTTTATTGATTCAGATGTTAAAGGGTTGCTGCTGCCCATCTCCTGGTTTTCCCTCTGTTAACTTTTACAACACCCGCGGGATGAGATGGAGCGCCAGAATCTTTTAAGCCGCCACCATACGGCTTTTTACATTATTGAGGTTAAAATGAGTATGTCAATGACTTATTTTTTATTGAAGTTCCATATTGTTATTGAACTTTTTGTATTTAAACTGCCATCTACCAGTACTGCTATGTACCACATAGATAATATTATCGTTAGTAATCAATCAATAAATATTTTTCGCACAGGCACACCTACTAGATCTAGTTATATTGTGGAAAAGCCTTGAATTAAGTGTGAACTCGAGAAATACCAACACTCGTTACTATTTCTAAACTCGTTACTAATTTGTAACATATGTACGTCCTCCTAAAAATTTAATCTTATACAACTTCGTTACATACCCTCGTCCTGATTGAAATCAGCATTCTGAGTCTCCGTCATAAACTCGTGGAAGTCGATCAGACCGTCGCGGTTTCGATCATTCTCTTTGAACACATGCTCCCTCATGCGCTCCATTTCCTCCGCCCTTTCATGCAGGTCCTTATTAGGACCACCGGGACCATACACTTTGTCCAATTCCTTTATGAAAAGGGCTTTTACTTCATCCGCATCCCAAACGCCGTTGCCGTCAACATCTGATATTTCAACATAAAATTACAATTTTTCCATATTATGTACATCGTCAATAAGGATTCCCTAAAGAGATATCGTTCATCGTCGTCATCGTTTCACCCTATCACTAGTCCACTGCTGAACATAGGCCTCCACCATAGATAACCACAAAAGTTTGTAGCTCTCATTTTGAAGGGATTTTGCCATAGTTGCCAAGCCTGACTGGCGGGTTGGCAACCGCAGCTTATTTATTCAGATGTTCCAGGAAGATGCTGCTGCCCATCACCTGCTTTTCATTTTCCCTCTGCCGACTTTTACGACACCCACGGGATGAGATGGGGTGGCAGATTCTCTTAGGCCGCATATATATACATACATTATATTTATATTCATAAATTGCGACGACATAAATAAACCATTACTATTTCTTTTCCAATACAGTATCAATGATATTTAACTTTAAAATAACTTGTCTTATATAAAAGACAACTGCCAAAACTGCCACGCTTGGTAGGAGAGTTGGCAGCCGTAATGTGAAGTTTTTAGTTTTTTACTTCCTCCGTCGCCTCATTCGACTCCCACGTAAAGAAATGGAGTACTGGATTATCTCACAGCAGGTATAAGTATTCGATGCAACCATGATTCGAAAATTAAATATAATAGAATTTGACGTAATCTGTTAGCAGTTTCCGATCCGGTAATAGATTGGACATTAAAACCATCGGTTATTTTTCCATTATATGGCTGACATAAAAAGCGTCTTGAGTGGCGCAACCTCGTAGCAGTTAACGCAGCGAGAGACAAACCACATAACATGGGAAAATTACAAATTTTTCAAGACCATCGCCATATATGGAAAACCCCTATGATCAACTATGAATACTACTGATTATGATGGTATTGATTTAATAAACATATGGCTAATGTTATTTAAAATATCGTCAACTGATTTAGAGCATAAGTTATGCATTTCACCCGTGTTAGAAATGTCTGCTCTTAGATGTTCGATGAGTAAGGCGAAAGGTGGGTTTACACATTTCCTGGATTGTGTGAAGCTGCATTGCTACTAGAGGTAGGTACTCCAATGCTGGTAAGTGGTGACCACAACCGAGCAAAATGTTCACCTGATAATAAGTGCAACATCTGCATAACAAATGCTTTGTCACCCAGAACATTTCCGTGTGGCACCACACTTCGCTCGTCACCCTTAGACATCAGTCCTTAAGTCTATGCATATGCCCGGTAATTACACTAACTCTCAGTGCCACTCAGACCAAAACCCAGTAATGTTCGTACACTGCTGTTTTATTCCGGTGGTACCTTCCTAGACGGATTCCTGTATAGGAATCGTACCATTAGTTAAAGTAATTATGTAGAACTTATCTCATGATCTGTTAACATTTAATAATATTAAATACAAACCTACTTATTTCAACAGCACAGCATTTCACAGTGAGTTAGCACAATTGAATAAACTATACTTCTACAGTAACAATTCTTAACACCTCTTCAATTTTCATTAATCCAAGTACTCATACAAAAAACACTTGACAACATGCAAACAAAAAAGCACAACCATGCAAACAGGAACAGATTATGTCAAATACAATCATGCTAAAGAGGACAAAGCACACAGTAACGACAACTAATGCGATTCGTAAAATCCAAAAAGCGTGCAGACAACTCTAACTAAACTAAGCAAAATGGTATTACCGATCTGTTGAACCGATACCGATATGTTGAACTACCGTTATGTTGAAAGAAATAAATATCAGAAAAATTTACACAATGGCTACGTCCCACCTTTTTAATAAGTGTTCACCCAGCCATAAAATTATAAAAGGCCACCGGGTCTGGAATTCGTATCTATTAAACGCGTGTTTTTAAACTTTATTAAAACTGTGATATGTGTATGTAAATATTTTTATATTAATTATTGTACCATACAGTTAGAGAATTTAAAAATTTACAGCAAAATGTAATGGCATATACGAGGAGTTTAAATTATGATAATATGAAAAAATAGAAAAACAAACCGAGAACACTAGTTTGCCACTCTAAATTAAACACTAATGCAAAGTTCTGTTGCCTTCACTAAAAAATTAAATCAACCTACACACAAACTAGCACGCTATGGATCTTACCATGCATCATGAAAAACACCTTTGGGTTGAAATCTTTTGTTTCCATATTGTCGGCGTTTTTCCATAGCTCTAACAACTGTTCTCTGGTCGCAGGATGGTGAAGCTGCCACAGATAATAAAGAGTTAATATGGTCAATCACCACTCACCATGCATCATGAAGAATGCTTTGGGGTCAAACTGTTGATCCATTTGGTCCTGCTTTTCCCATACTTCCTCCAATTGTTGTTTAGAACCAGGATGATGGAGCTGTGTTTACATAATATCTTATATAATATACTAACTACAAAACGAATGCAATTCAATGGCTGAAAATATAAAATTCAATGATCAAGAAATCTCTAATATAAATATATAAATCAACGTAATTTATTTAAATGTATGTATATATAAAATTTATCGCGTCAAAGCAAAAGTCAAAAACTCTTATGAATATCAAAATCGACACCAGTTCGAAAGGTAAGAACAAGAATCAGCAAGAAACTATCTTTTTATTCAATGCAGTAGTACATAATGTATTTTATAAACTACATTAAATTATAATAATATAATGTTATGTAATAATATGTTTACAAGAGCCCGTGTAGCCCAGGGTTTACAAGAGCAGATTAAGATACTTCCACACATCTTAGTAGTCTTTATAATGATCTATTTTAGAGCCTTCTTAACAAGATTTTTCTAAACTGTCAGTTTTTGCGACACACTTAGAAATTTCACTATAATATTTTATAGATCTCCGAATTCTAGTCATTCTAGTTTTGGCCAGTCTAAACTTGCGTGCCGCCTCGCCCCATTGTACAAGGTGCAGTCACTTTTTTTGTTAAATAAATCCACGTTATTCCTTAGATAATATTTTCAAAAATCAACAACGACGGAAGTTATGTTAGTGTCCTTGAACACCTCTCATAGCGAATCGCGAATTGGAGACAATATACTATTTACAAAATGAATATCGCTTCCAATCCTGCTGCGGATGCAGAAATGTTGACTCAAATTCGACCTTGAAATTTTAATCTCATCCCACCCAAGAAGTATCACTTAAAAAAACTTTTTTAATTCCATTAACGGTGACAAACGGAACACAGTTCGCCGAAGGAAAAGCGAAACCTATGAGGAATCAATTCGATGATACCTTTAGCCTTTAGCTACTGTAATGACTACCTACGCCAGGGGTGCTCAAACGATCGATCGCGAGTGCTTTTTGTGTCGATAGCGAGTAAAAATTCCGATATAGAACTATTCACAGATTTTGTTTTAGTAGGTAGGTAATTAAAACAAAATGTAATGAATAAACTACTAAAATTTATTCGAATCCACAATTAGGGCGGAATAACCACCTCATCACTTTCTTTTATCCTACGTAATAGCCCCCTGCTAGCGGCAAAAGGTGGCTTCATCAAAGGAACGCGCGGTACTTGTCAAAGAAAAGTCGCGTTTTTGATTACCGCCGCTTTTTTCTAGAAACTTCGGGCGGCGTGTTTGAGGGAACATTCGAGACTGCGTTCACACCGATATTAATGTTGTGCCTGCAGGAATTGGAGTCAGTCTGAGTTGTAACTTGAAGGCAATACGTCGATACAAAGTTTATTAATAAATAGTACAAAATAAGTGCAGCGAAGAAAAGTAAAACGTATCTTTTTAACAACGATTGGGAGGAACAATTTTCCTTTTGTATGGTAAAGAATACGTGCATTTGTCTCATTTACCGTCAGTTGCAATACCTAAGCGTGGGATACTTATGGAGGCATCATAAAACTGTTAATAAAAACTATAAAAGAATTTTCCTTTAAAGAGTGAATTAAGAAAACGAAAAGTACGTGATTTGATAACTTCTTTGAAAAAAAGAACAAACCATGTTCACAAGACCAGCCAAATAATCAAAAGCTGCAGCGATCGCGTCATTGAATATAATAAAACAGAAATTACGTCTGTTATTAGAGAACTTTAGTTATCTCGTCTCGTGTCACAAGGCGTGTTGAAGTCATGAGTCAGGACGTGGCAGATAACAGGGTTCGACGAATCCACCGATATGGCAGACACCGCCCAGCTTTGAACACCCCTGACCTACGCTGTTATTATATCTTTATTTCTCTTCGCTTACCCTATAAAATACAGCAGTGTTGTGTTGCTACGTTATTCGTATATTGACTCGCCAGAGGTAGCCTGCCGAGCGATAAAATCCTTTTCGAATCATCTCAAAACAGCCGTCGGAGAATCCTCCCGGGCGGTTACGGTGTCGAGCGATCGACGCTGTAACCTACCGGCGGACCTCCGACGCCTGATTAGAGAAAAGAACCGTGCGACTAAAGCGCACGATAGATATAGAACAGACGAAAATAGACTCAGACTGCGCCTCCTACAAAGGGATGTTAAAGAGCGCTTATCTGAGTACAATCAAGACAGCTGGGACACTATGCTTGGAGAAATCGAGCCGTCGCACACTGCCTACTGGCAGCTGGCACGATCTCTCAAAGCAGAGCCGGTCTCACCCATGCCGCCACTCATTAGATCTAACGATAACTCGCTCGCCTTCGACAACAGTGAAAAAGCCGAATGCCTCGCAGACAGTTTAGAGAGCCAATGCACTCCGTCTCTCGCGCCTGCGGATCCCGACCACCTGCAGCAGGTGGCCGCGGAACTCAAACGCAGGGCTGCAATACCACCAGTGGGCGAACCACTGCCACACTGTCCAGAGACTCTCGACGAAATCACTAAGATAGAAAATAAAAATCTTAAAAACCGATTCGCGCCCGGCCTCGACGGCATAAACAACAGGGTGATGAAATGTCTAACTACGCCGTTATTGTGTCTGTTCGTCAGTATTTTTAACGCGCTCCTCTCCAGCTGCTCCTTCCCGGACGACTGGAAGGAAGCCGACGTTATAGGCATTCCGAAGCCTAATAAGCCTAGGAACATTCCGTCTAATTATCGCCCAATAAGTCTCCTCAACTAGATGGCTAAGATTTATGAGCGAATTATACTCAGTCGATTAAAAGAGCCTATGTCCTTACAAATAATATTCTTCCAGACGAGCAGTTCGGCTTTCGCCCCGAACACTCGTGTACTCATCAAGTGCACCGCTTAACGGAGCACATTTTAGAGAATTTAAACGACCGCCCTAAGCCTGTAGGCACAGGGGCCTTATTTTTCGATGTCGCAAAGGCATTTGAAAAGTAAGTAGAAAGTCTGGCACGACGGCTTGTATTACAAGTTGTATCACACTAAAGTGCCAGACAGACTCGTGAACATCATACGAGCCTTCTTGTCTAACCGCCTATTTCGCTTCCGGGTAGAGGGAACGCGCTCCTCAAGCCGCCCTCTGCGAGCGGGTGTCCCTCAGGGCTCCTGCCTCTCCCCACTCCTTTTCTCGCTATACACTAGCGATATCCCTAAAGACCCGAAAGTCAATCTTGCGCTTTTTGCAGATGACAAGGCCCTGTACTATTCCGACAAGCACAAGGGCCGCATAACGATTCAACTCCAAGCCGCAGCCGATCGCCTAGGCGAATGGTTCCGGAAATGGAGAGTAGAGGTAAACCCCGAGAAAAGTGTAGCGATATACTTCTTAAGGGGCACACCAAAGCCCGCTAGACGACCTCACCCAATCGGCAACAATCAGCTAGGCACGATCACCCTGTTCGGACGCCATATTCCCTGGGAAAAGAGCGTCAAATACCTCGGGGTCACTTTAGACGCAGCGATGTCGTTCGCTGCACACATTAAAAACATACGCAATAGAGCGGCTTTTATCACGGCGGTTTTTCGAAAAAGCCGCGGTTCATTCAAACCCGCTGGTGGTTAAAGCAGAAAATTACCGACCAAACAGAAACGCGACCGAACGCAAACGTCGCTCGCGAAACGTGCTAGACGACACGGACGTCTCAGCTCTTCCTGACCACGATACTGTCAGTCACGATCCAGGCCACACTGTACACACAGTCAATAGCTTTAATATAACACGCACCACGACGCGCGACCGCCGTAGAGAGCGGCGCGCAATAGTCAATACCGCACCTCGCACCGCGTACACACGATTCACCTGTGTTCCGGAGCGGTTCTCACCGCCCAGAGTTACCGACACACAAGTCGACAGTCCGAATGGACGCGCGCAGCGTCCCTCGGACGGTCATTAGACGACTTAAATTAATTAAGATTTTCAAAATCGCGAAAGCACGCAGCGAACGCGACACAGTCCGAACTTCGAGGTTTTTGTAGGAGTTTTTATTTATTTATTTATGTTAGGGTCAAACCAAACCTGGCACGCGTGCCCCTGGCCCGCGAACACAGTATCCGGTGAAGCTGTAAAAGCCGAGAAGGCTAACAGCAATTACATCACCGAAAATATATATATTCGTATATTGTGGGAGTGTGATACCTCCCTGGTCGAGTAGACTGATTTTTATGACAATATCGTTGTAAAAAGAGAAACAATCACACTATATTGTCTTATTATTGACAGACAGTCTTCATCTTCTCTTGGGCTCAGAACATCTTACAGCATTTATGGAAATTACTTTCTTTATGAAGGAGTAGAATAATCGATTTATAAAATTTATATATATAGAAATTATTTGAAATGTGTTAATGTTTTTTTTTTATTTGACAAAAGTGACGGAACGAGCAAAACGTTCACCTGATGGTAAGTGCAGCGTCTGCCCATAACAAATGCTCTGTCACGGAGAACATTTCTGTATGACACCACACTGCGTCCGTCACCCTGAGACATCAGTTCTTAAGTCTCATATGGCCCAGTGATTACGCTAGCTCTCAGTGCCCTTCAAACCGAAACACAGTAATGTTTGCACACTACTGCTTCACGGCAGAAGAACTGGCCCTGCGGTGGTACCTACCTAGACGGATTCCTGCATAGGAATGCAAAATACCTACGACATGCAAAATATCAATGTGTTGAAATTATTGGAAAGATCAACAAAGGACTGTGACACATACTTGCAAAGGCGATTTCACAAAAACACTTCTAAGAAATGTAAACAAAACTATACGATACCAAGAAATACCGTGACTCATACTCAACGGTTGCAGAAATCATAACATCATACGCAACGTCGATGTAATCGAGCATGACCTAGATCGAAATTAATGTGGAATTACAATCGTAACTTTGCCATAAGGTATTATACGAACAGCCTTTGTTCGTGCAGAATAACACCATATTATGCAATGCTGTCACTATAGTGCTCGTGGGAACGCAATGGGTGAGAAAGAATTTTTTGAAACCAAAATGGCGGCGACGTGGTTCGCGGGGGTGAAAAGTGGCCCCTGCCTACCCCTTATATGGGAAGAGGCGTGACTGCATGTATGTAAATTTGAAATGTTACGTTACAGACGAGGAGCGTCCCAATGGCTGGGTACAAGCTCCTCATTATTGACACGGTAATGCAGTTAAAGTCAAACTTAATATACACAAAACTCCTGCTACTACTCCTGTGCAGCTTGGCAGACTTCACATTTTCCTTTTTTATGACCACATTTTCACTAACTCGCTTTCGTGTGCCTGTTCGGTTCAAATTTAGTAATTGATTTTAAACAAAGTACTCGAGGAGTTAGAGAATTGAAAATTTATAAATAGCTTAGAACTGGATGACAATTCATTATTAACTCGATTTCTAGTCCGTCTGTTTGTTTGTCTTTTAGTTACAAAATTTGCTATTGATTATAAACTAACTTTATACTTTTAGTCCGTTTTACTTTTCAAAATAAAACTAATGCTAACCACTGTTTTACATACATAAACTGAACATGCACAAACATCCAGACCCAAAACAACTACAACTACTTATCGCTCTCGCTTTAATCCGTGCAAAACCGAACATGCCATAGCGGAGAATTCAATCGCTTGGACAATGTATGATCCTTGAAGTTGTACTCCAAATGTTTTTACACCTATTTTTTTTTCTTTTTAAAAAAAGATGCCCCTCAGTAGGATTTGTCCTGTGTCGTGGGTACGTTTTACAGACAAATTCCACATGCACAAACCACCCAGACCCGGAACAACTATCTGTAGGTCATACAAATATTTGTCCCGTGCGAGAATCGAACCCGCAACCCGCGGCGCAGAAGCCAAGGGCTAAGCCACTGGGCCAACCGAGCCGCCGTGGATGTGATTGAATCGGCGATTTTATTGCAATTACCTATTATTGAATTTCACTATTGACACATGCTGAAAAATACTTTAATGATTAATTTGGTTTGTATTAATATTCATAACCAATGCTCACTGGTTGATGATGTTTCTTTGCTTCCTCTTCTTGCTTCATTTTCTCCATGTACTCCTTTTTCTGCGTCTCATCCATAGTCTCCAATTTCTGGTGTTTCTCAAACTCCTTTTGCATTTCATATTCCTGCAAATACAATAATGTCATACATATTTGTCTGTAATTTCAGAACTAATTTGTTTATGAAATCGGTCCGTTTGTGTGACACGGAATGGGAGGTTTCTGTCCGGCGCTGATCTTAAATACCTTTTGTACATTACTGTGTTTCAGTTTGAAGGGCACTGGTAACTAGTGTTTTAGGGGGATTGGGGCAGTGTGGTGTCATACGTAAATGTTACGAGTGTCACAAGCTTGTTGCGCTTACCCTCAGGTGAACATTTTGCTCATCTCATCACTATCTCCTATAAGTGAAGAAACGCGAAGAATAAGAGAAGAGATAATATCATGGCCCGGATGTGTAAAGATATACTCCACATATTGGGATCTACCTTACGCCAATCAGTAAAGTCAAACGCAAGCGTTAAAAATGTTTTATACTATAAAACTGATAGTCTTATCAGGTTAAAAATACTTATGATAGATTTATAACACTGAATAAAGCTAGTTAGGCCTACTAAACGTTTTATAAAATTCCGCTGTGGGATACTTCGACATGGTTATGTTGTTGTCCTCATCATATATTAAGTATCTACAAAGCAGAATTTGTATATATTTGGCTGCAAACTTCTGTCAAAAATGAGTAATCTCTTTTTAACAAGGATATAAACCTGCTATATTTTTTATGAATAAGATTGTTTTTATAATGAAGACTAAATATTAAAAAATATTATACATTAGCTGGAACATTTTTGTACATGGTGTACCATGGTTCAGGTTTAAGGTGCCCTGCAAACTGAATCATTTTATTTACACTGATGAAAGATTGTGATCCAAGGAGTTACTAGTTATTGTACCATGAAACAAAAGATTTAGGTTTTACATAAATTATCTCGGTCTCAGTCTCAATAGTTGACTTATAATTATTATTTGACAAATTTAATAAATTATTCAGTTATTAAATAATTGAATTTTCACTAACTTTTGAGTACAGACTGTTTTTATGTTTGTTGACATTAATTCAATACATAATATAATTATGATCAAAATAACACTAAAAAAATAAGACCTAATATTGTATTTTTAAAACTATTTTGCCATCTGGGACTGTGTTTTGGCTCATAATTCTACAATTTTTTGTGTGATTAATGGGTATTTTATTAGATTCTCTATAGAGATCTAAGATTTTTATAAGATAAATTTACTTACTTTAAACTGTTGCTTCCTCTGCTTGTCTGCCGCTTCTAAATCAGCGGTAGTCTTATGAATCAGTTTCTTAAGGTCTTCAATCTCGAATGTGTGGGGATTGACATGATCTAAATGTTCATTAGTCGGTAGCTTGCCAGTATTAATGTCGAGGTTATTAGTAATCTCAAATTGCTAAAAAAAAGTAAATGAAGCACTTTCACAAACAAATACTGCGTATTTATGTTAGCCGATAGGTGTCCGGCATAGAAGAATGCCACCAACCTCTTTCCTACCAAGGTGTTGTTAAGAGGTGACTAAGGTATTGTACGGACAGCATTTATTTGTATACCATAATATGCAATGCTGTCACTATATTGCTCATGGGAACGCAATGGAGGTAAGAATTTTTTGACTTGTACAGAATAGAACCACATACTATTAAAAGAAAATACAAACATATAATTTTATAATCAATAAAATAATCATCCACAAACAAATGTATAAAAAATAAAATAACATAAACATAGAGATATGTATTATTGGGCACATGTATTATTATGACACCTATGAACCAATGTCCCATAGTGACGATAGCACTATTATGGGCACTGTTATGGGCAGCCGTGGCACTTACCATCAGGTAAACGACTTACTAGTCTCGTCACTTCCATAAAAAAATAATTATAATAATTACATAAAAAGACATAGTGCAATAAGCCATAGAGGCTTATTGTACTATGTCTATAGGGGCTATATGACAAACTCGTCAGAGCTTCAAAAAACCTGAGAGGAGAAATATGCTTGGCAGCGGGACATATATAGGTGTTACATTATAATTAATGAAATATGTAGGACTCCTCTGTCATTCCTCAAAGGGATATGCTTAAAAAGTGTTAGAGCTACTACTGACTACTACTCTTAACAAATTAAGGGCACGAACCTTGGGACATAGGTTACATCTTAACATCTTAAAAGGTTCTAGATTTACATGAATTAAAGTTTTATTTGTGGGTGTAAAAGTCGAAAGAGATCACCTATATCGTTTATACATATAAATATTGCTTTAACGTATAAACTATATTGGATGATCACTTTCGAATTTCTGATTACTTAAAGCAAAGACAAACAGAAAAGAAACACATAGAAATTCCAGCCTGTTTACAAAAAAAACAGCTCACTTAGCCAAACCTACATTAGTTACTATTAGATGTAACACTGGTAAAGGTTCCCGTGTATGTATTGTTCAATTCTTAGAATAATATTGACATTTCCACTCAAAAGAAGAATTAACCAACTATTTGATTTCATGTAATATTTTGCAAAATAAAGTACTTACGATAGTTAAAGTAATTTAATAATAATGACAAAATGTATACACTTTTCAAGAATAATTGTTTTTAACTCGCTTTCTAATGTTTTAGTTCCTCATTGATTTTTTCTCTATAAATTATTGTAGTATAATATATACATATATGTATAAAATGTAAGCTGTCAGTTGATCAAAATATTTTTTAAATAAAACTACTTTTTTACGGATTTTATCGCGTTTAATTTTTGAACTATTTTTACCCGACGTTTCGGACGCTTTACAGCACCCATGGTCACGGGGGGACTGAGGTGACAGTTGTCCCGATGTCATAGTTAACCCGGAGTACCTTCAGCTTTTAATTATTATTTGTAGTCCGATCTACGCAGAAAGAGCTTACTGTGTCTTGAAGCCTTGCAGTGGTATGCTTGGTTTTTGATTTAATTTTATTAATAATAGGATCCCAAGCCGGTGGTAATACCCAACCATCTTCCCTATTGAAATTAGGATGTTTTTTAATTTCAATAGCCTCGCGAATCATCCTTGGTAGGAATCGGTGTTCTTTTGCAAGGATTTGTGGTCTATCAAATCTGATGTAATGGTTGGGATGATCCAGAACATGGTCACAGACTGCAGACTTCCTAGAGCGTCGATGCTTCACATCAGCTATGCGTTCTTTAACGCGGGTTTTAATGGATCTTTTGGTTTGCCCTATGTAAGAGAGACCACATTCACAATCCAGCTTGTATACTCCTGCATCTTGTAGAGGGATGTTACACTTGACAGATGGTAAAAACTGACTTATCTTCTTCGGCGGCTTGAAAAATGTTCTTATAGAAGCTCGCTTCAAGATATAACCAATCTTGTCCGTGACTCCTCTGACATATGGAAGAACAGCAGTTACACGCTCGACTGTGGCCGGCTTCACTCGGTCACTGCGACGAAGGCGCGGAACCCGAAGCTTGTTGTCTTGCAAAACTTGCTTGACATGCTGAAGCTCGGCGGCCAGGTGTTTACTGTCACAGATCCCTTGTGCTCTCTGAAACAAAGATTTACCCACGGTAGCTAACTGTGAAGGATGGTGGTGAGATTCACCATTTAAATACCTATTTGTATGGGTCTTTTTTCTATACACAGTGTGACACAAGGTGTTATTAGGATTCCGAATTACTAACACATCCAGAAAAGCTAAAGAGTTATTTGCCTCTAACTCCATTGTAAATTGAATTTTAGAGTTTAGGGAGTTAAGGTGGTCTAGAAATGCAGTTACTTTATGCGATGGTAAAATTGTGAAAGTATCATCTACATACCGCTTGTAGAATCTTGGATTTACAGGAGAAGTACGGAGGGCTTTCTCCTCAAAGTCTTCCATGAAAATGTCGGCGACAATGGGAGATACTGGAGAGCCCATCGCCACACCATCTACTTGCTTGTAGTACTGTTCCTTCCACAATAGATAGCCAGATGTAAGGCAATGTCTAAGTAGTTCTGCATATTCTGCTGGCATGTTGTTCTCCGCTAGCTTCCTGGATACAATTGAGATGCAGTCTTCTACAGGTAGGCATGTGAATAGCGACTGGACATCAAAACTGACCATAGTTTCATTGTCAGTAAGATGTAGGTCTTTAATCTCACTGACAAAATGGTATGAATCCTTTGTGTGTGCTCTTGTGTGTCCTCTGAGCGGTGAGAGTATTTTCGCTACATGCTGAGCCAATCTATAAGTTGGTGAATCGATCTGGCTCACTATTGGACGTAATGGAGCATTTGGTTTGTGTATTTAGGTAACCCATACAACTTCGGTGGTTTGGCACATGATGGTATTACCGAATTTACGTCCAGATTCAATTTTTCGGAGTATTTCTTTGCTAGCTCGCTAGTTGTTTTCAGCGTGTTCGCGGTTGGGTCTGATTTAACCTTTTTATAAATATTTTCTTCCGACAAAAGTTGTTCAATTTTAAAATTATAATCTGACGTATCCATTACTACCGTAGCGTTTCCTTTATCCGCGCGGAGGATCGTGAGTTCCGGTCTGTTCCGTAAGTTGTTCAACGCTTTAAATTCGTCTTTGGGAAGATTTAGTTTGGGCACTGAACTTCGACGTAACATAGACGAAATGTCTTGACGCATGGCCTCCAAATCTTCCTTACCCTTTCGATAAGAATTTCGCAATAACACCGCGAAAAATCCCGTACGAAGAAATTATCTGTAGTGTCGAAGATTGTCTGTATAAAAATAATATCGGTAAGGAAGATTTGGAGGCCATGCGTCAAGACATTTCGTCTATGTTACGTCGAAGTTCAGTGCCCAAACTAAATCTTCCCAAAGACGAATTTAAAGCGTTGAACAACTTACGGAACAGACCGGAACTCACGATCCTCCGCGCGGATAAAGGAAACGCTACGGTAGTAATGGATACGTCAGATTATAATTTTAAAATTGAACAACTTTTGTCGGAAGAAAATATTTATAAAAAGGTTAAATCAGACCCAACCGCGAACACGCTGAAAACAACTAGCGAGCTAGCAAAGAAATACTCCGAAAAATTGAATCTGGACGTAAATTCGGTAATACCATCATGTGCCAAACCACCGAAGTTGTATGGGTTACCTAAAATACACAAACCAAATGCTCCATTACGTCCAATAGTGAGCCAGATCGATTCACCAACTTATAGATTGGCTCAGCATGTAGCGAAAATACTCTCACCGCTCAGAGGACACACAAGAGCACACACAAAGGATTCATACCATTTTGTCAGTGAGATTAAAGACCTACATCTTACTGACAATGAAACTATGGTCAGTTTTGATGTCCAGTCGCTATTCACATGCCTACCTGTAGAAGACTGCATCTCAATTGTATCCAGGAAGCTAGCGGAGAACAACATGCCAGCAGAATATGCAGAACTACTTAGACATTGCCTTACATCTGGCTATCTATTGTGGAAGGAACAGTACTACAAGCAAGTAGATGGTGTGGCGATGGGCTCTCCAGTATCTCCCATTGTCGCCGACATTTTCATGGAAGACTTTGAGGAGAAAGCCCTCCGTACTTCTCCTGTAAATCCAAGATTCTACAAGCGGTATGTAGATGATACTTTCACAATTTTACCATCGCATAAAGTAACTGCATTTCTAGACCACCTTAACTCCCCTAAACTCTAAATTCAATTTACAATGGAGTTAGAGGCAAATAACTCTTTAGCTTTTCTGGATGTGTTAGTAATTCGGAATCCTAATAACACCTTGTGTCACACTGTGTATAGAAAAAAGACCCATACAAATAGGTATTTAAATGGTGAATCTCACCACCATCCTTCACAGTTAGCTACCGTGGGTAAATCTTTGTTTCAGAGAGCACAAGGGATCTGTGACAGTAAACACCTGGCCGCCGAGCTTCAGCATGTCAAGCAAGTTTTGCAAGACAACAAGCTTCGGGTTCCGCGCCTTCGTCGCAGTGACCGAGTGAAGCCGGCCCACAGTCGAGCGTGTAACTGCTGTTCTTCCATATGTCAGAGGAGTCACGGACAAGATTGGTTATATCTTGAAGCGAGCTTCTATAAGAACATTTTTCAAGCCGCCGAAGAAGATAAGTCAGTTTTTTACCATCTGTCAAGTGTAACATCCCTCTACAAGATGCAGGAGTATACAAGCTGGATTGTGAATGTGGTCTCTCTTACATAGGGCAAACCAAAAGATCCATTAAAACCCGCGTTAAAGAACGCATAGCTGATGTGAAGCATCGACGCTCTAGGAAGTCTGCAGTCTGTGACCATGTTCTGGATCATCCCAACCATTACATCAGATTTGATAGACCACAAATCCTTGCAAAAGAACACCGATTCCTACCAAGGATGATTCGCGAGGCTATTGAAATTAAAAAACATCCTAATTTCAATAGGGAAGATGGTTGGGTATTACCACCGGCTTGGGATCCTATTATTAATAAAATTAAATCAAAAACCAAGCATACCACTGCAAGGCCTTTCAAGACACAGTAAGCTCTTTCTGCGTAGATCGGACTACAAATAATAATTAAAAGCTGAAGGTACTCCGGGTTAACTATGACATCGGGACAACTGTCACCTCAGTCCCCCCGTGACCATGGGTGCTGTAAGCGTCCGAAACGTCGGGTTAAAATAGTTCAAAAATTAAACGCGATAAAATCCGTAAAAAAGTAGTTTTATTTAAATGTGTAATATTCGCGTAAAGTAAAAGAAAACCAAAATATTTTTTTTAAGTAACTTACTTTTGTTGCCAAGTGCCGGAGTCTCTCCAACTCGCGACGTTTTATTTCGTCCAGCTTGGTTCGTATATTATGGCTGACAAAGTCCAATTGTTCAGCTATTTTTTCCTGACTGAAAGAGTAATAAAAAATACCGCAATATAAATTCAAATACATATCATCCCATTGCCAGAACTATTATACTTATTTTTAGGCTTTACTGGTGGTAGGATTCCTATGCAGGCAGTCTAGGCAGTTAACAGTGCAGTGTAAGGTTACTTGCCTGTGAAGCATTAAGTAGTGTGCAAACATTACTGTGTTTTGGTTTGAAGCACACAGATAACTAGTGTAATTACTAGGCATATGAGACTTAAGAACCGATATCTCAGGGCGACAAACGCAGTTTTGTGCTACACTAAAATGTTATGGGTGACACAGCATTCGTCATGGACGGACATTGCACTTACCAACCAAACTTAAAAACCAAAATTAAGTATTTTTTACCCGAACATCTTCTTCGTCTGCTTTCTCCAATCGTTCTCTGAAGTCTGGATCACTTTCCAAGGCCTGCACCACCTCTTTTAAGTATCTGTGATATTCCATGTAGTCCTCCTATTAAAACGTTACTATTTAGACAATTTATCATTACACAATTCTATAACATACATACATACATTCGCCCCGCGAATATAACAAAACCCATAATTATTAGTATTCAAATAAAACATTCAATTAAAAATTACTTCGCCAGTATATGATAGCCATGATAAAATCTAAAGGATAACCACTTTCAAAACATAAATGCTAACTATTGACGTACATAAAATACATATAATGCAAACAGTGCAGATCAAGTAAATAATTGTAATAATTTAATGTAATTTTATGGAAAATCCACATTTTTAGTTGTGAGAAGGACTAACATTGTAATTCTGTGCAATTACAAGATATACCAAGTTTGTGATTCAATTTTCATGACAGTTTGCTTTGCAATTTAAAATAGTACTTCAACTAGGTCTAGCTATAAAAACCTCATCATAAAGAACATTCGCAATAACATAAATAAAATCATCACAATAAAAAAAAAAGATTTCAAATAAATAATTTAAAAGTAAGAGTTAAGAGTAGGGTATTCCTGCCAAGGTAAGACATCGTCCTACAGTTCGCTAAGCTTGATATTGCTCTGACATCTGGATATTGGTATGGCATTTAAAAGCTAGTAGACAGATGAAAAGTAGTAGAAAATCAAAAACAGTATGTAACTGACTGAAATACAAATAATAAGGGACAAGTTTCCAAGAGAGCTACTCCCAATATTCTTATAAAATGTAAAGCATAACATTTGGAA